>OX422212.1:21090646-22491352 GCA_949130495.1 Sambucus nigra | reverse complement strand
GCGTTGGACCTCTTCTTTGATCTTTAAATCTATTTCAGGCTTGTATGTTCTTGCTGCCTGCTTTACTGGAATAGCCGAAGGGATCACGTTCATCTTGTGGCAGCTCACTTCCTCATCCAGCCCTTCCATTTCAGTGTACTTCCATGCGAAGACATCTATGAACTCCCGAATCAGGTCAACCAAGGCTTTTTGTTTCTCCTTAGTAAGATCTTTCGAGATGAATATAGGCCTTGGGTCTTCCCCTTCTTTTGCTAGGTTTAGTTGCTCCAACTCTTGTGCCTGGGGCCTTGGTTGGTCTGTCATGTAGTCTGGTTCTTCGGCGACACCTTCTACAAACTCTTGTATGTTGGAGTTGTCTATCACCATACACTGCCCCCGTTGATCGATTAAAAAGCACTCATATATCGGGTCAGCCTCATTGTCAGTCTTCTCGGTCGCCCGTTCACACCATTACAAGCGGTACACCACTTTTCCCTCTTCAGTGACAATCTTCTTGCATTGCCTGCTGGTGGCTGTTGCTACGGATTTTCTCTTCCTTTCTCTGGAAGCTTCAGCGATCCTTTCCCCTGAAAAATAACTTAACACGCTCTGTCGTTGGGCCTCATGCTCGCCCGGGTCTGTCCTAGGTCTCATCTTTTCTTTGAGCTGCTTCGGAATGTTCTGGGGTCGAGGGACCGCACGATATGCTTCCTCGCTCCTCTTCCCCTCGCCACTCTCGTTTAAAGGTCCCATTCTTTCTCTAATTGAGGGGACCCATGATCCCTCCATTCTCCTCGTTAGGACCCGCACGTCCTCTTCGAGCGCTGTATGGAAGGCTGCATCCACCAAGTGTGCTTCTCAAATAGCGAAAGGCCTTTTAGTTTCCCTAATAGTTACTTCTGTCCCCTTGATATTCGCCTTGGCACATTGATAGTACGTTGAGGGAACTAACCCTTGGTTGTGCATCCATACTCTCCCTACTAACAAATGATAGGAAGTTGCGCTTTCTATTACGTGGAATTTGATATGGGAACTCAGATTTCCCATCACTATCCCCACGTTTACATACCCAATGGATTTGGAAGATTGATTATCGTAGCTCGAGATTACCAAGGGCATGACAACCAACCTTTCTTCCGGAATATTAGCCTCGTGGAAGGAGTTGATCGGCATAATGTTGATGGAAGCACCCCCGTCCATAAGAGTCCTGGCAAAGCTAACCCCGTTAATACTGGCCGTTACATACAGGGGCCTATTGTGGGGGAACCTTACTGCTCTATCCGCATCGCTGAACGTTACCTCTGATAGAAACCTTTTTACCAGCCTAGCCATGGGTCCCCTCCACCTTAGCGAAGGGACTACATTTCTTCTCGCAATATCCAATATCGCCTGCGTTATCTCCATTCTGCTCTCTTTTGGGATTCCCACTTGGTCGAAGAACCAAGTGAACTTTGGAGATTTTGAAACCGCACTATATTCTATGACTGGGTCCGTTTCCTCGCCCTCAACGCTGTAGGCGTCTTCTACGTCCCTTGCACTTGCTTCATCATAAGCCAGAACTACGTTAGCCATTCCCCTAGTGCAATTCTCCAGTGCTTTATCGAACTCCATTGTTGCCCCTCCCCCCTCCCGCTCTGCCTCCTCATCGTAGGCCGTTACAACATTGGCCCCATGTGCCGGGAGCGGGTTATTGTTGACGTTCTGCGGGGGGATTTGTAATGTTCCCGTCTTCATGTACTTGTCGATGATTCTTCGCTGCGTGAAGCAGCTTTCTGTTGGATGCTGGACCTTTCGATGAACCTGACAATATTTGGGGTTGGCCCTAGTTGCTGCGTCGGGCTCTTCCGCCGGGATGCCTTTTGGTTCGTAAACTGTTCCGCCTTGGACCATTGCGTTATAGCAACTCACAGCCTCCTCCACCGTACAAGGCAACGGTGGGGTGCTTACTTCTCTCTCCCTCTAGCTAAGTTACTTCTACGTTCATTACTACCTTCTAAGTTATACATGAGAGATTTGTGAGTTTAAACTGAGTTTATCTTCATTTAGTTTGTGTTTGTATGTCCTATAATTAATCCAAGGTTTTGGCTAATTTAACTTATCATTACCGTACTCAAAAGGGGTTACGCCTCCATCTTATCTAAACTACCCTCTTACAAATGTAAACATTATGTGAGCTCTAATGTACCGTAATCTAATTAAAGGGACTAAATATAAAAAATATTGCCTTTAAAAATGAATTCCAATTTTGTATATTTTTGACATTATGATTTTTGCTCCCCCCCCCCCCCCCCCAATTATCTTTTCTTCCATATTTTTCTTGATCTCCAACCGTTCATGTTTCATGGAACCTCCATAACCTCCAACCCACCCTCTTTAGCATCTTACAAGGTTTAGAATTTTGTTTAAGCTATTGTAATTAGGCTAACTATCTAAGATAACTTATACTTTATAATATAATTTTTGTTCTTTTTGATTAAGCTCAACTTATCTTTAACTTATAGGGCCCCAAACTAATCCCATATGACTCGAAACATACCTCATTGGGTTAGCAACCCATAAACCCATTTTCCCATCATTTAGAAACATTTGGGCCTCCAAATAATCCAATAAGTCATACCCAAAAGTCATAACTCAAAACATAGTATGATTAACATTATAAATTAAATTTTATATGTTAACACAACAATCATCCAATTAATGTTATGAAATATTTTCCAATATTTATTAAAAATATTTGAATTTATTATTATAAAATATTTTCCAATATTTATTATTATAAAAATATTTATTAAAAATAACAATTTGAATTTATTACCAAAATTGTCCACTTTTACTGATAAAAATTCATTTAATTAATTATTTGAAATTTCACAATTAAATTTTATTATTTAAATTCTGAGGGTATTAGAGAGTATATTTATGGTTAGGAGTTAGGAGATAATGTTATGATGTGATCCTTAGGTCTAGGATATACCTTAATTGTATTTTGATCGAGATAGTTATCTACAGATGGGTGGATGTGGTTAGTGTTTAGGCATGAGATAGATTCTGGTAGTTCTAGTAGTCCATGTATGAGAGAAGATTCCTCACCATTATGGAATACTTTGTGATTAATTTTAAGGGTAAAAATTGCTAATGTTATCGGTACTATATATATTAGAACTGTGATTACATTCTAATTTTAGTAAGTTATGAGATATTATATGCATGTGATTGGATATTTGATTACAGACTCATATTTATGTTTGTGTTACATTGAAGAGTTTTTGCATAGGGATTTACTCGCATTTTGTTGATCAGTATTTTCACGTTTTGTTGTAGGAACCAAATGATTTTCATAACAATATTTATTCCCTCACATAATTTGCAGCTGACGACTCATATAGCATAGAGTTCTTCTTGTTTCATTTTTATAATACTAGGGTACTTAGCATATATTTAATTGTGTAATTTGAGTTCATTAAGAGGATTATTCTTATTATTTAGCTGAGAATTTTTGTGTTCATAGAATTTATTCTAATATTTAGTTTTTATCATTTTATTCATATTCCATTTCATATTATACTTGTATGGATATTTATGTTTTTATTTATTGGCATTACCCATATTCTTATTCATTTTCACTTTTATGTCATTCCACATGATGATAATGTTATTAGTTGTTTGACTCTTATAAATTGTATTATCAGGACTGACCACCTAACCAACCTAAATAGGGAATTTATGAGGTGTCAAAATATGTGCTCATCCGAGACTCATTGTTATTCTAGAGTGTCATAGATTGACAATATTGATGAGCATGGTCGGTTGGGTCGAATTTCCCATTGTATATTTTGAATTTTGGTTCCACAACATTTTTGGGTGGGTTGACCTCCACTATAGCACCAGAGAAAGGATATTTAATATGGCTTACTAGATCTCATTTCACAATCTCTGTGTTCTAACCCTTATCATTCATCCGTCTAACTCTTTGGGAATATGTAGTTGCATCTCATCCTTTTTGTGACTATTTTCACGCCTTTGTGATAAATCATGTATTGTACCATGTGATGGTTGTTGGATGCAGTGTTGTGTAGTCTTTACTCTATTACGAGTCTTGATCACCTGAGGGTTCGGAGTACAAGTGCCCCATCAGAGCTCACGCTCCTTTAATTTAAGTCAACACTGGAGACCATCATTATCTTTGTGTCCCTACCAAGAAACTCGCATACATGCATAGGGAATTATCATAGGCGTCGATTATCGAAAAAGCCTGACTAAGATGGTTTTGTCCATAACCTCTGTTAGTTTGTCCCTCTTTGAGTTGATAACATGATCAAGGAGTTCCCCTGTCATGCTTGGAATGAAAAACATGTCCAATATATCGAGGCAAGGGTGAGACGAAACCATTCTCTTAGATATCATACTATCTTTGGTGGACCTCTTGGGTAGTGTCCATGAGTTGATATTTGAGAGAGAGTATTGGCTAGTGATATTGAAAGGAACTTGTTTCTCATAGACAATGCCAATTGTTAATGCACAAACTCAAAAGTGGAGAATAATCAATCATACAAGACAAAATGGTAGTACAGAGTAAAACAAATGTATCCAAAAACACAAAAAAAGAGACATATGATTAGAAAATTTTAATAAGTTCACAGAGGGGGAAGGATTTTTATATTAATATCCAATAGTAGAATGGGAAGCCGTTATATTATTTAAATTTCCCATTCCCCATCTTAAGGGGGACACTTGTAATTTATACTACCTCATATAACTTATAACTTATTTATTGTTTAACAACTAATACACTTGAATATATATGAAATTGTTCTTATCAGCTTAAGGGAGTAGGGGAATGCTTGATGGGTCCCATGCTAGCCATAATATAAAAAAATCACATCCCATAGTGTAGAAGATGAGCCATTTTTCATTATCAACATAGTGTACTAAATAGAATGCAATACCTTTATAGGTTATTTCTGCACTGAATTATAACTTGAATCTTGAATCACAAAACATGGATCATGATCCAAATATACTCAATCTATAACATAATACTAATCTTGAAGACTTAAATAACATGCCATAATTTTTATCATATGTATGGAAGTAGTTAGGAAGCGACAGTTTATGTCAATATTTTTCTTGAGATCAATAACATAATCAACTAGAAAAATAAAATAAGAAGAATGAAGTGTCCCTCTTTCCACTATGAGTGTATTTTCCCTCCCTTTTATTTCTCTCTATCTTGTCAGTTTTACTGTCAAGTTATATTAATGAGAGAGATCTAGGGTTCTATGTGTGTTGGACTACTATGGGAACCTCAAGGAGAAAAATTAATTGTATTCTAAATAAAAATAAGCAATTAATAATTAACCCCATTTATTTTCTTCCCATCATTTTATTTAGTTACAATTCATTGAAGTGCAAATTTACTCCACTTAATTATATCCACATTATTAGTTTTGAGTCCTTTGTTATAGACATAGACATGAATATATATATATATATATATAATCCTCCACGTTAAGTGATAAATACCAATTGACTTAATTTTAATTACTAACAATTTAATTTCATAGACTTCTTAACTCCTTTATGGTTCACTCAACTTATTTAACAGATCGAATTGAAATAATCCACAAACCATATTTGGTGTCTTCAAAACTTATAATTTAATCATCGAGTTTTACAATCTAATTTAATTTATAAGTCAATTCCATTTAAAAATACCGTCACACAATATTAATATTAGTATTTCTCAATTTTCAGGGTTACTAATTTGATAATGATTCTAATCCATTGGCAAGCCAAAGTAATAATGATAACAATAATAATTATAATAATTAATACTTTTGTATTCAATATTCTTCCAAATTTAGGAATCTTTGCACTCTCATACAATCGTGTACTTTTATGTGTTAATCGAGTCTGTACAAAGACATTAATTCCAACTTCTTCCATTCAATAGACTTGAAGTTCACTAGCATAACTTTCTTGAAATATTTAATAACTTTCCATGGCTAAGATTGATTACACCTATTGATCATACTAAAATCTTATTAATGTTGTGTCAAACTAATAACATTTGTGTACTACTTTTATTATAAAGGTATTTGATAATATAATATTCTGCGTGTAAGTCAAAATCTACCCATAACCTGCATTGTAGAATAACTAACATAGCATGCATAATTCAATATACCATTTCCATGATAGGTTCTCAATAAATACTAAATTTATTAATAAACAAAGGTAAAATGTAGTACCATTATATATATTTATATATAATTTACATGGGTTATAGTATAAACCCTACAAATATCCCAATTAGTTTGAAAGTAGTATAGCTATCCATCTCACTTCCATTCCTACTATTGATTACACAAAGTTTTGACCACTAAGATCTCCGTAAAAGGATATTTGATGCAATCTTTGTCTCCTCCACGTCACCTCACTAGATGATATCTCATATTAGGTGACATTTATTCTCAATATGTTTACCATTCCTATCAATTCGAAGTTCTTTAGAATTTATAATTGCTCGACTATTGTCACAATAAAGTGTAATAAGTAATTTTTTCGAAGGTTCAACTTGTAAATCCATTAGAAAATTCATGATCCAATGGCATCTTTTGACACCTTAGATATTTCCACATACTTGACCTCCATTGTGGAGTTAATTTTAAAGGAATCACATCACACTCATCCAACTTATAGATTTTTTGTGTAACAACCCGCTTAAAATGATAACGGGTGGCCAACCCTATACTACATTAAATTAGGAGTTTCAGATGGCTCAGTCTCAACACCAACTATCAGTACAAATATAATATAGACTAACTACCCGATATCATATAAGCGAGATGTTAAAATTTAGTAAAACATAGAATAGACAACAAACTAACACTATGGAACAACTAAGAAAGATGCATACAAGGACCATGATAAATGAAATGTTAGAATAAAATGAAATGAGTAACTACAAATGAATATACTACAAAGAAATATACCCGAATAAGCTGTCGGGTCACAGACAATACAATAACTAAAATGGAATAAATATAAACATTTATAAATATCCCTTGGGTACAAACTCGATATACAACATGAATCCTACCTAGATTTTTAAAGGAGTAGGAAGTGATTACAATCTAAGTCCCGTAACAGTCCGCACCTGTCACGGCTCCCAAGACTCTGGATAGAAGGTCATCCGGCATCCATGCGGTAGGACACCTGTAGTATTATATATATATATATGCAGGAGAGAAAAGTAAACGGATCAGAGCCCGAGTTGTGAAAATATTAAGCAAGTGTGTTAACCGTGCATAATAAATATCAATGCACTTATTTCATAATTAAAGTGGAATCGTACTCTCGTGAAATCCCAACTCACCTCTCATCTAACGGCGCGCACTGATTAGCGTCCTGAAATTTTAGTTAAGTTACCCCACCTATAAGGACAACCTAACTAAACCTATGCATAACCTAAACCCCAGTACCTGCCTTCCTAGCATACCCAAGAATCCACCCCTTACTAATCATACTAGATTATTTTCAAACAATTATGCCATACTAGACTTAATGGATTCCGGTTTATAATTTAATCAATTATAATTCTTAATACATTACCCATATGTATATGGGTTGAAACATAGAATTTAATTTCTAAATAACATGCATACAAATTATTATTGACGAAACTTCTCTCTAATCTCAACATTGCACTACGTTTCGTGCGTGGGGAGTCTCGCAAAGCGAAATCCAAACAAGGAACCGCCTCGTTACACTACTCCTTGACAATGTTGATCCTAGAGATCCATTATGCCATACATACAATATAATACTACTATAACTACTAAATTTAGATTACCATATAAAGCAACTTAAAATCTCCAATAATATCCTTGGGATGATGTAACCGAAATATTCCTTAAATGCGATACATCAACCCCCAATAATCTAGTACACCATAATCATCCAAGATGTACTCCAACAATATTCCATATCCTTTCATCTATAGGATATATAAATATATATATATATATATATATATATAGGCATTCATTCTAACCATATATATAAACCATCATCCATACCCATGACCAAGTGTACATATCACCTCTGATGTACAATGGCCATGCACATATAATACCCGGCTATATATAGCGCCGATAAACTTGCACCATGCTATCATCTTCCAGGGCATTACTCACATACCATCCTGAGGACCACGGTCGGACTCAATATCACCGACATCGGGGCCAAACACATACACACGACGTCCCGGGAAGCGGTCATAACTCCGAACAGGTCAGTGAGACGAGACATACCCACCACGTCCCACCCCAAAAGAAATACATATCATATAATAACACCATGGACGACTATGACCTGGGGAATATCCTCACCCTGCTCTTTGAGCCAGGATGCTTACCCTCTGCACGAAAACTTCCCAATGATAGCATGAGAGGGGTATGCTTAACCACATAAGTCTATATATATATCGTTCACATGCACAATATACATACATCCATATGATCCCATCATATGATCAAACATTAAACCATCACATAAGGTTTAGATATTCACAACATAAATATATCCATATATTCATATCCATACAGATATATACATATATTCACATATCCATATATCTATAGATACAAACTAATTCTTGTTCATATGTATAAGATATATAAACTCGGCTATAGGTATACATAATCCTCAATATACAAGACGTTTCCCCAAACTTATTTAATTTACCTCGATATGTGAATACAATCCCTCACTTGAAGCATATGCATCCATTCTTCCTATGATGAATAGTCTCCCAAAAATATATATTCATATCCAACATTTGGGTTATCACCCAAAGTTTAGTATAGGAAACCATCACTACACATCCCATCTATATCCGAGAGCACATTGATGAATCTAGTAATAACTTGGACTATTGGTTTCTATATAACTAATAGTCTATAAGCTAGGGGTGCACAACGAAACTGTAAATTCGATAAACCGAACCAAACCGACTGCATTGGTTCGATTTGGATCGGGTTTTTTACTTAATGGTTCGGTTCCGATTTGAAAAAAAAAACCGATACATTGGTTCGGTTCTAGGTTCCAGGGTAAAAAAACCCAATCCGATCCGAACCGATCCGGGACCGAACCGATTTATAATTACATATATATATATATATATATATATATATATATATATATATATATATATATATTTAATATATTTAACACTTGTAATTTATATTTTTGTGATTATTTGAGTTTCTAACTTAAGTTATTGAGGTCAAAATTAATTTTGACCTTAAAAAAATTAGTTATGAAACATATTAATCTTAAAAAAAATAGTTATGAAATATGATTTTGGAACCGAAAACCGATCCGATCCGATCCGGGAACCGCTGATTCGGTTTGGTTCGGTTCTGTATAAATGTCGGTTCGGTTCGGGTTCCAAAAATTTGGAACCGACCCAGGTCGGTTCGGTTATCGGATTAGTACCAAAACCGATCCAAACCGAACCGTGTGCACCCCTACTATAATCCTCAAGCTCAATCTTACATTCATCACATAATCCCATTACTTAGGGAAAATACCCGTTATAAATCCCACACCGGTAAACAACAACTACCTCGACTAGATTTACACACGCTACTCTATCTAGTTGGTAGTATAATCCCATCGCTCTCGATTTTGACTACGATTCAATTAATCTTATGAATCCCCTAGTCTAACGCCCCTCTAATTTACTCCTTAAATTTATCATCACTAAGGATATGCGACTCCTCTCTTTCATTGGGACGCAAATGGTATCTTAATAATATCCTATCCTTATAAGGATTCGATATAAATGTCGGCCTAGAATTTCACAACATACCCTCGCAACTCTCTCTAAGAGTTCTTAACCTCCTGGAAAATCTATACTTACATTTGGTCTATAATTAGGGTTCCCAACCCCAATGAGGTCTCCCCACAATCTCTATACACAACTCCAATGCATACATGGATACATTTTTTCCCAATTATTCCAAGAAATCCCCAAAATCATAATATGTGAGAAATCCCTTTATATGTCTCCAAAAACATATCTCTAACATCATAAGAGAAAGCCCCAAATCAATAAACCCAACTAAAAAGGGTTTGAAATCATTCTAGAGAAAATTCCTCAAAATGCCCTGTTTTCGAATCGATTCGACCCTATTCCGAATCGATTCGGCCCAGCAAATCGATTCGTCCTCCAAGGAGAATCGATTCGGGTCCAAAGATCTGGGCCTCTGTCTCAGGCCGAATCGATTCGCCTTGGGTCCGAATCGATTCGGTCAATGCAGACCTGCCAATTTGTCTAGGCCGAATCGATTCGCTTAAAGGGCGAATCGATTCGGGTCTACAGGATTTGAAGGTTTCTTCTTCTTCAACAAAACCCACGAATTTTAAACCCTAAAATTTTACTTCTAAACCCTAAAACTTTATCAAAACATGATTCTAAGCCAATAAATCATCCCAAGGTTACTCCCAACCATTTTAACACCATTAAATCCATTCTTTAAACATAGATTTCAAGATTTAACCCAAAAATTTGGGTCTTGATATTAATACCCAAAATCAAATTTTCTTATCCACAATTATGAAATCAAATACACAAATGACTTATATAGCAAGATTAAACACTTGCCTCATATTTGTAGAGGTTGGATCGTCCTCGATGTCGCGTTTATGTCCGGAACTCCAAGCTTTTCTTCCTCTCTCTCTTCCTTTCTTCTTCTTTCTCTCTTCTTTCTCCCTTGAGGGATTTTTCTCTCTTTCTCTCAAATGAGAATGGCTTAATCCGTAAGCCTCTTAAACCTTAAAACATAAGTCTCAATTTTAAATGTTAATACACACTTTAAAAGACTCGTTTACTCCAATTCGAGTCAAACTGACTTAAAAATATTCCGGACCCCAAATAAAACCCAATGATAGTCATTTCAACTATCTCGACCCTTTCGGGATCGACCGTACCCTCAAAATCATCATCCGAAATACTTTAAAATGTTATCTATTTTTGGACCTCAATTCCCAAATTTTGAAATTCTCCAATTTAATTAAATTTTATTTTTTCCAAAAATTTAATTTCTCAGTCTCCAAAAATCGAGGGTTTTTACATTTTGGAGTCCATATCTGATTGAAAATCGAGTTAATGTACCCTATAGGTACAAGAATCTCAACCTAGTAAACCATTATATATTATTTAATCAATTTTAAAGTACTTAAGAATATATTTTATTGATGTATAATGTTCTTTATTTGTATTATATTGGTATCTGTTAACCATGCATATAAAAAATAAATATCTAACATAACATACACTAGTCATCCTACTGTCGAGGCATTAGGAATACCTTTCATGCTTTCGATTTAATTATATATTTAGGATACTGATCCTTATATAGAGTGACTCCGTCTAACATGAAAGAAGAATAATTTGGAATTTTGCATGCTAAACTTGGACGCTAGTGATAAAAGTATATTTTGATAAGCTGATCATCCTATTCTTGATATTTTTCCAAAGCTTAATCCTAAGCATGCAACTGATTTCTCCCAAGTATTTCATACTGAATTGGTTTGATAACTACACCCTTCTTATTGAAAATTCCTCCACATCATTCCCAACAAGTAAGATATTATTCGTGTAATTTACCAAAATACTACCATGTTACCGTCATAATATTTATCCATGTCGGACTCATCTAGATTTCGGTAAAAAATAAAAGATTTTATTGGATGATAAAACTAGATATTCTAAAACCTGGATGTTTTTTCACTTCCAAAATAAATACCTTAAGCTTGCATACCTTGAGTTATACAACTCCCACCATAAACCCATCTGGTTGTAGTAAATAAATGCACCCGTCATGATTCACATTAAGGAATGCAGTCTTGTCATCCATTTTCCATATATCATAATCATAATAAGTGCCAATAGAAAAGATAATTTGGATAGAATAAAGTATGGCTACGAATGTAAAGTTCTTCTCATAAACTGATCATATCTTTCTGAATGAACCCGTTATCTATAAATCTAGCTTTGAAATATGAACCTCGGTGTCTAATCTTTTATCTCTCTTGAAAACCCACTTGCAACCAATGGGTTTTACCCTATCAAATGGATCCATAAGATACTAAACGATAGGTATACATGTATTTCATCTCAATATTCATAGTCTTAATCAAAAGATTGATACATTTGTCTTGCATTGCAACATTATAGATTATGGGATTAATATCTTGGTCATCCGAGTTTGTAAATAATTCTTCACCCAAGTACATATAACAAATTGTCTCGTGCCTAACCCTCACATTACGGGGGGAATTAAAGTATTTGTAACACACTTTGTTAGTTTACGCATCTCTCTTAATATGAGATTGGTCTATAAATTTAGTTTGATTTTCATTATTGGTAATTCTCTCATTAAGATGAGGTAGTGAGTTGTTAATTACACTTTGTGTTACTTATTCATGTCCTTGCAGTACGAATTATATCACTTTTGATATTTTTCATCTAAGATCTTGCACAACAAGCTTACGCTTGGATTTCTGGTCAATCATATAATCCTTTTCCAAGAATAAAAAAATTGGTGTTAATAATGTCCTTATGACCCTTAAGATTATAACGAGATCACCTTTAGAACTTAAAGGTACCCCATGAAAAGACATGCCTTTGTTATTAATTCTATCTTGTATGGATTCTTCCAAAACATGTGTGTAGAGGTACCTTGATTTTGAATATGTTGTAATGGGGCTTGTGCTCACTTTGAATATTTGTGGGTATAATTGATACAAATTTGGATAGAGCTAAGTTTAGTAGAAAAATTGGCTATATTTAATGCATAACCCCAAAACAAGTCTAGTAGATTTGAATACCTCATTATATACCTAACCATGTCCAAAGAATTTAATTTATTGTCTTAGCTATGTTATTATGTCTAGGTATATTAGGCATAAACTTCTGGTATGTTATCTCTATCTATGAGAAGTTATCCTTAAAATATCCTAAGAGGTACCTGACACTAGGACCAAATTGTAGTATTTTGATAGTTTATATTGATGCTTCTCTACATCCTCTTTATAAAATTTAAAATTCTCGAAGGCTTTAACTTATGATAAATCAATTAAACGTACTCATCCTTGAGTAATAATTGATGAATTATAAAGATTACTTAAAATCACCTATCACCTGCATTGTCATTGGTCCACACAAAGCAATTAAGCGTTCTATATATATGACAAGTTATCTTAAAACAGTAAAAAATTAAAAATTTTGATTAAACGTTCTATAGATGATATCCATAATGAGGAGATCATTTGCGCAAAGTTTTATAAAAAAATCATTCTTTTTTACTATTTAAAAAAAATTGGTTTGTATGGTGGTATGTATATAAATTGTTCTTACTAGAGATACTCTTTTGGTGTTTATATATATATATATATATATATATATATATATATATATATATATATATATATATATATATATATATATAATGGAAGACTTTTCATATGTGGATCAGTATCCATATAATAGTATCCTCACGAATGAGTCGTCAATTAATGAACTAAGAGAAAATAAATAATAGAAGAATATAAGAAAAGAAATAGGCTGCAACTCTCGATCTGTAGGTCATTTGCAAGGTCTAGAAGAATTAAATGTGAATTAATCCTCATTAAATCACTATTGTGTATATATAATGTAAAAAGATTACAAAATTTATTTCTAATTTAAATTGTGAATAAAATTGACTAACTATTATAAATTATGACTTAATTATTAGCCCGATTACTGTATTTTTATAATTTGTCATTGATGCATACTATGTATAATTTGTCACCATATTTTCAAATATATGAAAAAATGTTTCTAACAATAAAAAAGTATGACTAACATTTGCACGCACACACACACACACACACACACACACACACACACACACACACACACATATATATATATATATATATATATATATATATATATATATATATATATATATATATATATATATATATATATATATATATATATATATAAAGAGAGAGAGAGAGAGAGAGAGATGACTTCTTTCCAACATACAAAAAAAAGGACGTAATTAACGGATTCATTTTTTAAATATAGGAAAACATATTATTTTGAGTTGATTATTTTTCTGAGAAATTTACACATATATGGGCACCCCTAAAAAAATTCAGCACAAAATGATTTTTTTTGCTATTTTAAGAAAGTTGGTCAATATATGTAAGTTTTTAAGGTGCTTACAAACTGACATATATTAACCGATTTTCTTCAAACTGCAAAAAAAAAATCATTTTTGGCTGAAGTTTTTTTAGGGGTTCCCATGGATGTGTATATATCTTAACAAATAATCAACTCAAAATAATTTGGTTTACTATTTTTAAAAAATGATTCCGTTAACTCACTCCATTTTTTGGTATGTTGGAGAGAAAACCTGTGTGTGTGTGTGTGTGTGTGTAATCCCCCGCCCAAACAATTGGATTAAATTATATATAAATTATAAATGAGGAGGAGTTAATGAAAATTGTAGGAGAATTGTCGGTAATTGGAGAAAAAAAGGAAAAAAAGGGTGTCGCTTAAACGACAAGGAGACGTCGTCCAAACGACAAGTGGATATTGCGTGTAGGGTTGTTTGAACGAGGAGTTTTTATCGTTCGAACGATGACAATGGTCATTCGAACGACCTCCTGAAGAAATCAGACCTGCCATTTGTGCTGTCAAGTTGTCAACCATGGATCACAATCTCATGTCAGTTCTTGGAGCATGACAATTGAGATTAATCAGATGAAATGTTTGATGTGTTAGGGTTTATGGCTTTATTATGTGTATATTTGAGGGGGAGGCATAGGATGTTGGAATAGAAGACACCATTCTTATTTTTTCTCTCAAAGGCTCACCCATTACCCTCCATTCTTTTACTGTCTTCCACCATTTTCTCTAAGTGTAGTAACTACACTCACACCATAAGCACCTACTTTTCCCCATTGTTAAGATAGAGATATGAAATATGGAGATGATTGTGGGGGTTTTGATGAGTATTCGAGGAGGGTGTTCTTGGAAGTAGAAGATGGGTTTGCTGAGTATTTTGGAGCTTCCATTGAAGGTTGTACTGTGGAGCTTTTCTGGCTCCCTTTAGGGCCACCTTTGGAGGTGGGGGGGTCACCCATCTTCACCACCACCACCACCACCATCTTTGAAAACTTTTCAGGTGGGATTACTAACCTTGATTGGGTTAATACAGATATATCAGTTCAGCTACTTTATTACATATGTTAGGGATAATATACGTAGCATATTTGTTGGTTTAAATTTAATGGCATTAACTAGTTGTATTTTATGTTCTTGTGTATAAATAGGTTCCAAATGATGATTTCAAATGGTATTTATAAATAAAGAGAAATTTCAGAATATTAAGTCATACATATTGGTGTAAAATGTGTGAACTAAATGTTATATTGCATCAATGAGGTTATTAATTACACCTTTAATATTTATATGAAAAAGGTGCATTTGAAGGAAGGTTTATATGAATTTCAAAGGTGTTTAAAATTCTAGAATATATAACTTCAATATTTTGTACAATAAAATGCATTATATTGATGTTTTAAAGGAAAATAATGTGATTTTATGTAATAAAATGTATTGGGTTTGTTTGGGCCGATTTATGAGATTGAAGGATGATTTCCTACATGAATAAATGAAGATAAATGAAAAGGAGAAACTTTAACTTTAATTAGTATTTAAAACGCATGAAATCTATGTAGGAAGTAAAGTGTGTTTAGTGTTTAATTGTATGAAAATGAGGTCTTACATGAATTGTGGTATAAAAATTAATAATGGAAGCTAAAGGATTTAAATGTGTGAATATTAGCAAAATGGGTATTAAGATGGAAAATCCTATAAATGTAGTGTGTATTTCAAATGTTTAGAAAAGGGGGCTTTAATGTGTAAAAGGGTCTTATTTTAGATATTAAAGTTAATAAAGTGGAAAGTCTGAAAGTTGGGTAAAGTGTCATACCAAACAAGTGTTAAAAAGGCCAAACGTGTTTAAACTATTAAGTCAAAAACTTAACAACCATTTTTGGAGAACTACACTTGTTAAGGCATTATATTGTAAAGTTGGCAATAAAAGGGGTAAATTGGTAGTTTACTTAGACTATAACATTTTATGGAATAAAATGTTAATAAATGTTTTTACATTAGTATGGGTGAAATTGAGTTAAATCTTAAAAGCGTGAACCATTTTGATATAAAATTAATGCTTCTGTAAATAAATAACTTAAATAAGAAAGAAACAGTTTTCCAAGTGTTAATGGAAAAATTGACGGTTAAGTCCGGACTTTTGGCTTCGGCCTTTAAATGAGAAAAAATGTGAACATGTGAAAAATGTTAACACACATAAAAAGAGAAATTTAATGACCCCGGAATAAAGCAAGAAGGGCCCGGAGCCCTTAGGTGAAATGACCTAAAACACTGGCTAGAGTATATGGTGCGCATTCCCGACGGTGTAGAGCCCGTTGAAGTATGCGGTATTTGGAAGACCCCAAAAAAGATAATGAAATGTGGGACATGACAAGTAAAGGATTGCAGGGTGAATACATAAAGACAACCTAAATTGAACGTAATAATAAATGTTCTGGTTAATGTAATGTGGATAAGTAAATTGAGAATAATGATTAATGTCCATAAGAATAACGAACTAGTTATGTTAGGTGACTTAATGAGTAATTAAGCTATTTAAGGAGGAATGAACTCGTAATAAAACGAGCGTGTGTATACGGCTTTCATGTTAAATAAACAATCCTAACACGATATGTGCGTGTGTTAAAAGAAAGTCTTCACTAGTGGTTAAGTAACTCTGGTGTGAGTCACTAAGCGTTTTCAAGGGTAAATGGACAATTAATAATTGTTTAACCGTGTGCATTAATAGAAAGAAAGGCTAGTGTTGATACCAAAAATTATCCTGCTACGTGGATCAATCGGGTATGGACATGTGTTATACGGTAGGACTTTAATCCAAGTCAGCAAGGACCACATGCCGACCTACTAAGGGATGCCGACTAACATGTTGAAGAAGCCCGACCAACAACAGGAAGCCCGATAAACAATAGAAAGACCAACCAACTATGTCAATAAATAAAAATAGTTGTATACATAAATGATTGTACAGATGTAAATGTCTACGTTATAAACACATTCCATCATTTGATATTCCAATGCTTGTACACCCCCTGGGGGCTATAAATACATTGTAAACCCTACATCCAAGGAAAACGAGAAAAGAGGCAATTGAACAGGACCAAAACAATACACAACAGTGGACGTAGGCCCTTCCTTTAAATCGAACCACTTTAAAAATCCTTTCACTCTTTTACTTATGTTTATCTGTGATCAATTCATCAAAAGATTGGCACCGTCTGTGGAAATCATATTTCTAATTGATCTCACTCATTCAAACATATAAATGGCTGATATTCCTGAATCAAGTCTCAGAAACGAGGGCGTTCCACCTGTCCCTTCCGCTCCTCCATTTGTAAATGATTTAACTGGAATTCTGGAAAGTCTTGCAAGAGGCCAATAGGCTATGCAAGATACAATCAGGAAACTTGCGCAAACTCTTCAAATCGGGTCACCCTCTCTATCTTCCCATGGAACAATGCCACCACCCCCACCAAGAGGTGGTCAGAGCAGCCAATTAAGGACGACAATGTATGTTTCCTACCATCCACAATCAAATTCACTACTCAGGGCATCCGGATCTTTTCAGATGTAATCTTATTCTCCAGAGAGGCCAGGTGCCTTAGAAAGATTAAGTCGTGCTTCTTCCTTTGATCATATTGGATCCAGGGGGAACAAAAATGTTCCTAGGGCAACGTCAGGTAACACCCGATGACCATCTAATCAAAGGGAAGGCACTGCCCAGTCTAGATATAATGCCCGACAAACCACAACATGGATCGAGCAATAACCTCAGGAGGAAAGCTCAGCAAATAATAAGGTTATGATGCATAGATCTGGTGCAGCAAATGATGCGTGGAAAGGCTCCATACAGAGAGTGGAAGACATGTAAGGAGAAATCGCCAAGGCCAAAAACCCACTGCAAAGAATCTTTATAAAAGGGTCTCTGTTTGTGCAGGCAATTGTGGATTTCCCTACTCCAGCAAAGTTCAAGGACCCAATAGTAACACCCAAATATGATGGAAAAACTGATCCAGTTCTCCACATAGAACAATATCAAGCAATACCTGATATTTATGTCGTCCCCGAAGAAATGAAGTGTAGAGAATTTCTAGAAACATTACTGGATCTGCCCAAATCTATTATAATAGTCTTCCTCGGGGAAAAATTTCTAGCTTCAACCAACTGGACGATCTATTAATTAGCAACTTTTGCTTTGCCGCAAAGCTTGTGAAAGGGATGACACACTTTCTTAGTGTTAGACATAAAGAAGGAGAGAGAACCAGAGATTATATCATTCATTTTAAATTTAATAACAAGAAACTGGAAGTTGTTGAAGAAAATACTGTAATAACTGCCTTTATGAGTGGACTGCTCCCCAAGAAACTGTGTTGCACTCTTGCCAAAGATCCTCTGAAGACAATGGCATAATTGATGGCTAAATCAGCAAAGATCATTAATGCCGAGGATGCAACGGCAACCAAGTGTACACTACACCAAATGGTCAAATTGGCACCCTTCAAGCGGCCAACCCTGTCATGGTCAATGACCGTGACAAAAAACACGCATTTTATATCACGATCATTGACCGTGACAAGGCCGTGGAAAAGGTTTGTCATGGTCAATGATCGTGACAAGACCGTGATATTTACGGTTGTCACGGTCTTATCATGGTCAATGACCATGACAAACCTTATAAACTTGTCACGGTCAAGTACCGTGACTTGTCCGTGATAATTTTGTCAGTAAAAAAACCATTCCCTCTTCTTTTTTCCCACTAATTTCTCTCTCTCTCTAAGCGACTGCACTATCTATCTCTCTACAATTTTGGTACATTTTCTCTCTCTATTTATCTTCCATTTGTGTATATGTGTGTATATATGTGCGTGTGTGTATATATGTGTGTGTAAATGTGTGTGTGTGTGTGTATGTGTATGTGTGGTGGATTGAGGGGGCAGGGCTGGGGGTGGGGGTGGGGAGGGGGGTGTATGTGCACGCGCATGCGTGTGTGTGTGTGTATAAGCGTGTTTGTATATATGCGTTTGTGTGTGTGTGTGTGTGTGTATGCGTGTGTGTGGAGGCCAGTGACAGTGGGGGGGGGGGGGGGGGAGGGGGGGGGGAGGGGGTGGCAGGGGGGCTATATGTGCTTGTGTGTGTGGTGGGGGGAAGGGGTGGGTGGGTGGGGAGGGGAAGGGGAAATGGGGCGGGGGTGGTACTTTTTAATTTTTTTTAATCGACTTTTGATTGGTTTATTAGATATTACCCCTCATATGCAAGTAGTGCTCCTTGTAAAAGAATTTATTGATTTAATATTGATTGATTATTAGTTTTTTTAGTAAATTAATAATTAGTACCCCTTTCATATACAAGTAGGATTGCCCCTCATTGTAAATTAGTAAATTAATAATTGTATACTTTAATTGTTAGTTTAATTAAAGAAATGAATTAATTTAGTAGATGAATTAGAAGGAGTACGGGCATTAGGGGTGGGGGGATGTTTTGAATTTTAGTAATTGTACATATTATGAGTTAGATGTTATTGTTTTGTAATTCAGAATTGAGGTGTTGAAAAGTAATAATTCATTTGGGTTTTTAGTAATTGTACATATTTGCATGTCTTCTTCTAATTCATTTGGATTTGTACAAATAACAACATTTTTTTTACAGAAAATGTCTCCTTCAGGTATTAAGGCGAGGATGATGATGCTGATTATGATGATGTCGTCTGAGCTCGGTGGTCGCGAAGGCGATGAGGGCTCCTCGGCCCCTAGGCCCCCCAAATGGGGCAAATTGGGGATGGTCGTCGAGAACAAGACGGGGCTATTAGTGAGATCCCTCGAGCTGGTAAAGACTATCATCTGCCCAGGATATACTAGTTGGAGGGAGGTGCCAAATGAGCTCAAGTTAGCTATTTGGGTGGCACTACAGGTAATATATTTATATTTATATTTATATTTATATGAATAATTCAATATCAATTTCGATTTCATTTAATGTTTATATTTATATTTATTCGCAACTAACATTGTATTTTTTGGACAAGAATAATTCTGCCTGGAACCAAAACTACGCGATTCTGTCTTGGAGCAGTTGAGGGAGCAACATAAGACGTGAAAGAAAAATATGCGGACCCGGTACTTTGGGAAAAATATGCAAACCCGGTACTTCAGGCACAAAATTTAATGGTCAAAATGATAAAAAAGATCATAAAGACCCCAAAGAACACAGGGAGTCAAAACAAAAAGGAGTTTTGGAGTGACTCAAGAAGTACAGCAGTTATACTCCGTTAACCATGGGAATGCACCATATTTTGGAGGAAATCAATCATAATAAAGATGTGTGTTGGCCTGATAAGTTGAGAAGTTCCCCAACCAAGAGGGATGAAACTAAGTACCGTGAATTCCATAGGGATCACGGTCACATGACGAAGCGTTTCATAGGTCTTCAAAATGAGATTGAAACTCTCATCCCACAAGGTAAGCTGAATCAGTATGTTGATCGGCAGAATAATGAAGGATCTCGGCATAGATCAAAATCTCCTAGCAAGCCGAGAGAGGAGAGGAAAAGAACTCATGAAGATAACCAGGATGATGATCCCGATCTCCCAAAAAATCCTCGGGAATCGGAACACGAGTTATTCTATATCAGTTTTGGTTCGTTTGATTGCTAAATGATTATAGGTGGAGATGCAGGAGGAGGAGATCATACAACAGAATGAAAATCTCACCTCAATGAGGCACAAATTTTCTTGTACATACAGAGGATTAACCTTGCCGAGGATGATCGACCAAGGAAGGTTAATAAAGAGAAACTGGTAATTGGTTTCTCTAAAAATGATCTCTCAGGTGTATGTAACACCTTGCCTAAATAAATACCGGGTGGCCAGTCCCATACCAAATTAAAACAAAATATACAGTTGGCTCATTCTTAGCATCACTATCGAAAACATTTACAACTCACCCAATACCTAATTAAGCTGGTGTTAAAAACTTTCCAAATTTTAATTCAACAAAATCCAATTTTTAGTTTAAGAATAACACAACACATTTTATTCTACAACACTGATAACCGAACAGATAACACAAATGAATTTAAATGCAATTGGAATAAACATTTTTAAATAATATTAATCCATTACAGTAATCCCAACAATAGATAAATGTATTAAAATGACACGAATATAAGAGTATTTGACCCGGATAGAAAAGATAACTGAATTCCTTTGGGCGATATGCCCTATATAAATGAATACTGTGAATCAAATAAAGATAGGCGTCTAAGCAATATTCCATAGCTCCATAGCTCGTCATAATTTCCTAAGGTTTGCGTCCCTGCTGCTGGACACCTGATATATAAGATACAATAGAAAAGAAAATATGCAAGGAAACGGGTCAGAGCCCGATTGTGAAAATGATTTTTAAAAAAGAAAGTATTTAACAAGTGCAATAAATAATTTATTTATGTACATGTTAGTATCCAACTCTCACTTGCTATTCTCACCTCTCATCTAGAGTGCACACTTAACGTTTCATATTAACCTCCTAGTTAATATTTCCTCTTCACCAATTCCATAATATGATTTCATTCCCATATCATAACCCCGTATGTCCCATACCATACGTTATATAATCATTCTTATACATTTCACATTTATATGAATCGTTTCTCATTAACATGAATTATGCTCTTCAATAAATATTCATCAACTTACTTTCTTTTCTAAATTCACCGTTATCTACAATTATCACACAGTAGATGATTTAACCACAATATAACCATTCATTCATTTAATTCATTATATATATATATATATAATACGGCACCCCGAGTCACAGCTGCGGTGCAATGCATTACTCTGCTATCATGTCCCATCATCGCTGGTCGCCGAATAGGGGACTAAAGGTTCGGTAAGGATTCCTCGAACCACAAACATCAACAAATAAATTGGAGGTGAACATAGTTCTCGTATCCATGGGTCACGCACATACCTACGTTCCCACAGTCAGCGGACTTATCAACTCCCCGATAGGTCTTTCATAGACCTATGTTCTTAAGAGACAAATCAAAGATCCCATGGATTCATCAGGATATGACTGCCCTCACGCGCAAACCTCCCGTCGATAGAAAGTAAGCTAGGTATGTCATACACATAATAATCAATCAATCAAATAGGCATTATCATACCTATAATATAATATCAACAAGGTACTCACATTACCCTAAGATAGTTCCCATACGTAGCATTATATCTCTCAAATCCTACGTATTAAAATATTATGACTATACTTCTTTAATTCAATTATCAACGAGCCTCACTTATTACTCAAGGTTCAAATAGGTTTTTCCTCAACATATATTCAGTAAGAAGTCACTAATATCCTACTGGTCCATATCATCATATCTCCCTAATTACTACGAATTAAACTCTCCTTTTAATTAGGGTTAAAACCGATAGTTCACATCTCTTATAAACACATCTTCTTTCAGTTAGGTGTAAACACTCTTGTAAATTTAAGGATACCTAGGTGTTATATTCAATCACCCCTACTGGTTCTATCTTTAATCCTCCTGCATACCAATTAGAATCCAAAAAATGAATTAGCAACCGAAATTCCTTTAAATTAATTAATATTATTCTAATCAATTAAATCCCAATCAAATTAATTCAAATCTTATCTAGGGCTTCATGATCTTCTCTAAGTCCCATAATATCCAATTAATAATCACCAAAGATCTACAAAAGGTTTGGGATAAAAACCAACATTAAAAACAAACAACTTTAGGAATTCTGGGGAGTTCGATCGATCGAAGGCAGGGGGTCGATCGATCAATCGCCCAAGTAATAACCTAGTTTTTCTGCATTTCTGCAACTACGGGTTTAGCCCTTTTTTATCATTCAAACCTTCATATTAACAATCGAAATGACTTATAATCCTTACTACATGATATATCAACATATATAAATGATTTCTAATCATCTAAACATCCTAGAATCATCAAGAGATTGAATTAAAAGCATGTTTATATCCTCTTTTTCCAGAAAATTATCAACATAATATCTTCAAGAACACATCAATGGTTTTCATAATTTCTTCAACAGATTTATGATTATTTTGTGGATTACTAACTACCTACAACATGAGTTTGATTCCTATATATTTTCAGTTTACAAAAATCCATTTAACAACTCCATCTTTATCTTCCAAACATGAAAAATCATCTCTTTTTATAACTATTCTAACATGGATAATATACAAACTTAGATTTCCATTATCAAACACTTGCCGCTCATGATGATTTGATCCTTTGGAGTTGAATAACACAGGTGGTTCTCCCTTTCTCCTGCCAATTTTCGGTGGTGGTTGGTGGTGGTGACCTTTGGCCTTTAGCTCTCCTCCTTCCCAAGTAAAATTCTCTTCTTCCAAGCAACCTTTCACTCTCTCTAAGAAGATGACCTTTCAATTTTGTGTAGAAGAGATGAATGAATCCACGTTCAACTAATCTCCAAATACTTTTAATAAGACAAAATCCGAAATCACTATTCATCCCCCTTGTAAAAATGACCAAAATGCCCTTTTGGGTTGTCTTTTCATTTCCAAATCACCCGAGACCCAAAACCAACATCCAAATAGACTTTTCTGACTATCTCAACCCTTCCGGACGCAACGACATAATCGAAATGACTATAAGGTTGATAGAAAATAAATTTCCTTTTTAATTTAACAAATTAGTCCCGACACGTCCCATACCGCATCTAACTAAAAATTCAAATTACCGAATTTATATCTCAACACAATTATCAATAATCATCACATTCATATATTACCTAAATATATTTAAGTAGTATTCAAAATCATACATTTTATTATCCTCAATTCGGATAAAACCCAAATGAATTAATTAATAATAAAGTCTAATTAATCCATTAATTTAAAATATAACCTAATTTTAAAAGTCATTAAAATCATGGGGTATTACATACTCCCCCCCTTACAACATAATTTCGTCCAGAAATTCAGAAAGACAATCATATCGGTAAGGTCAACTCTGGGTATAAATCTCACATCGCAAGTAATCTACGTCGTACCGCCCATACAGTACATACGAAAATCCCTATTGATGTTATACGCCAAGCCTCACCGTATAGTTCCAACTGAATCAAATTTAAACTATACCCAATCTTCCCTATACCATCCTCGTGACAAAGTTTGGGAAAAATGATCCTCACTTATTAAACAAATAAATCCTGAACTCACAACTACTTACTATTTCATAATTATGAAAACTACTACAATCCAACCATCCAGGGCACCCATACACCCTATCGTACTACTTTCATTATAATATATATCGTAAAGATTATAAACTCATATCCTAAAGACCTAACTTATTTTGACTCCCAACGGTTATTAGTTTCATGCGTGGGGTGTCTCGCAAGCGAAATCCAAACAAGGAACCCCCCGATACACTACTACATAAAGTAGTCGGTCATCGAAACTCCTCAGGTCCATAGTCAATAGTATATAACCTCTCTACAGGTTTTATTGATCGCAATTAAAAGTCTACTCATCTATTCTCTTATTAAAGACAAGATGCTGGCTAGTAGTAGTATTAGTAGTACATACGCTCTCATATACCACAAGTCAATCCACAACAATAGTCACATCATGTTCGGACATGCCCAAAGTAAGTAATCTCATGATAAAAATCAAACCCACGTGATGTCATGAAAATACAGGTATCCCACACCCCTTGGTGAGTCTACGTAAATAATAGTGCTATAGGCTAAGTTTAGCAACCCTATTGCCCGCACAATATTAATCACTACAAAAATCAATATATGCCTCATAATTCCTTAGATAGAAAACATACCCTCACTTGCGGGTGGTGGTTGTTGACTCCCACTATTATAATTTTTCTCCAAGGAGTCAAGAAAAAAAAAATTACCCCAAATTTTCAGTTCTAGTTAACCACACTCCACTATATGCCCAAGCCTTTGAATATAATGCCTTCGTTGGGTAACAGCCAATTCCCGCATTTCTAGAACTTCTACTGATGACTCTCCTCAATCTTCCATTATAGGGGTGACCTTGACTATGGTCATTATACTCGAACATACTTCATAACCTCCTAAGTACGATCTCCGCTATCCGTCCAATGGCCCTCATCTGCCATACTTTTTGTACGAACCCGCCCGAGCGCAAATAATATTCACTAATATATACGGAATCTTACCAAAGAAATCAACAATCCTAAACATATGGCTCTATATCAAAGAACGCTAAGCTAAAAACACAGTAAGCCATACAGATCCTAAAGGACACTAGAACCTGATGCTCTGATACCACCTGTAACACCCCGCCTAATTAAATACTGGGTGGCCAGTCCCATACCAAATTAAAACAGAATATACAGTTGGCTCATTCTTAGCATCACTGTCGAAAACATTTACAACTCACCCAATACCCAATTAAGCTGGTGTTAAAAACTTTCAAAATTTTAATTCAACAAAATCCAATTTTTAGTTTAAGAATAACACAACACATTTTATTCTACAACACTGATAACCGAACAGATAATACAAACGAATTTAAATGCAATTGGAATAAACATTCCCAAATAAAATTAATCCATTACAGTAATCCCAACAATAGATAAATGTATTAAAATGACACGAATACAAGAGTATTTGACTCGGATAGAAAAGATAACTGAATTCCTTTGGGCGATATGCCCTAACTAAATGACACTACACCAAAATGATAAAATTTTCACCTTTCAGCCGGCCACCCTTGTCAAGGTCATTGACCGTGACACAAATCTCGCGTTTTGTGCCACGTTCATTGGCCTTGACACGACCGTGACAAAGAATTGTCATGGTTAATGAACGTGACAAGTAAATTTGTCACGGCCTTATCACGGTCATTAACCGTGACAATTATTTTTCACGGTCGTGTCAAGGTCAATGACCGTGACACAAAACGCGAGACTTATGTCACGGTCAATGACCTTGACACGACCGTGACAACTTTCGCAGTAAAAAAAAGCCCTAGGCTTCTTTTTTTCCCCACCTTTTTTGGTTTTCCCCCTCTCTCTCTCTCTCTAAGGTATATTTTTTTTCCTCTCTTTCTCTTTCAATTCTATATGTATGTGTATGTGTATGTGTATGTGTGTATATGTATGTGTGTATGTGTGTGTATATGTGTGTGTGTTGGTGTGTGGTGGGGGAGGGGGTAATGGGGGTGGGGTGGTGCAGGTGTGGTGGGGGTGGGGGAGGGGTGGGGTATGTGTATATGTGTGTGTATATATGTGTGTGGTGGGGGAGGGGGGAAGGGGGTAGTGTGTGTTGTGTGTGGTGTGTGTATATATAGTAAGATTCGTTCTAAACTTCATTACAAATTATTCATGCCAAACCCGACTCTCTTATAAGATATGCATGTTGTGATAAAATATAATGAGGATAAGAGACTTTTGAAATATAAAAGAATCTCAAAGAATAAATATAAAGATAAAGGATTAAAGACAAGGCCATAACAAATGTAGTTGTCACGGTCGTGGTGGGGGGAGGGGGTGGGGTGTGTGTGTGTGTGCGTAGGTGTATGCGTGTGTGCGTGGCGGGGGGAGGGGGGCAAGGGGTGTGGTGGGGGTGGGGGGCAATTTTAACAATTGTATAGCTTTAATTAAGAAATTGTATAACTTTAATCGTAATTTTAATTGTATAGTTTTAGATGAAAGTAAATTAAAAATTAGTGCCAATTTCATATGAAAGTAGGATTGTCCCTCATTGTAAATTAGTAAATTAATATTTGTATACTTTAATTGTTAGTTTAATTGATGAAATGTTGGGTTGGTTAGTTTTAAAAGTGGCATGGCGTGTGCGTGTGTGTGGTGGGGGTGGGGTAGGGGTGTGTGTATGTGTATGTGTACTATTAACATTTTTTTATCTGTACTAATAACATTTTTTTACAGCAAATGTCTTCTTCAGATATTAAAGGGAAGATGATGATGCTGTTTATGATGATGTCGTCTGGGCTCGGTGGTAGCAGAGGCGACGAGGGCTTCTCCGCCCCTAGGCTCCCTAAATATGGAAAATTTGGGATTACCGTCGAGAACTAATCGGAGATATTAGCGAGATCCCTCGAGCTGCTAAAGACGGTCATCGGCCCGGGGTTTATGAGTTGGAAGGAGGTGCCATATGAGCTCAAGTTAGGTGTTTGGGCGGCACTACATGTAATATATTTATATTTATATGAATATTTCAATTTCAATTTCAATTTCAATTTCAATTTCATTTTATATTTATATTTATATTTATTCGCAACTAAGATTGAATTTGTTGGACAGGAACAATTCAACTTGGATCCAAAGCTATGCGATTTCGTCTTGGAGCAGTTGAGGGAGCAACACAAGACGTGAAAGAAAAATATGCAGACACAGTACTTTGGGAAAACATAAGAGTCCATTATACAATGGCGTGGATCCGTCCCGCCCAAGGAGCCGATCTCATTGGCACAATGGCAAAAGTTCATTGACAATGAGATCGAGGATCGACAATTGGCATCTCGCCAATCGGAGAGGGAAAATCGGGCAAAAAAGACGGATGTGCACTACTCCGGCCGGACCTCTTACGCCGAGGTGGAGCATAGGATGAAGGTAAGATTTAATGTTTCTATAACTACAGAAATATATTATTCTTCATTATTTTACTTTTTGGGGCCGATACTAATTTTACTTTATTTTATTTCAGGGGTACGGAGTGGGCCAGGGGGTAAGCCACATAGGCTCGATACTTATGTGGCTCTTCGGACGAAGAAGGGGAAGGACAAGGAGGTGTCCCCGAGCGTCGCGGAGACGATTGTAGTAATCCGACAGTTTAATTTTTGTTAATTACGTTATAATTTTTTAGTTTACTTATTTCATTAATCATGTGCTTTTTGTCGTTTCAGGCAAAGATTAAGGAAGTGCATGAGTCGCAGTCTGATGCCGACAAAGAGTCTTTGTCCACAGACGCACTCAGCCAAGTGATGGGCTCTGATCGCAAGGGGAGGACAAGGGGGTGAGCTCGCGGGTGGCCAAATCTAGGATCATCGGATTGGATATGAGCAACACCGGGTTGGCTCGAACGGTGGATTCGCACAACGCGAAGCTGTCCCATTTGGAGGCGACGGTCGAAGATATGTACTCATTCATGAAGCTTACGTCGGGCGGAGATCGAAAGGGGAATGGGAAAGGGAAAGGGAAGGAGGAGGAGGAGGTGCGGGAGAACGAGGCGTAGGAGGACGAGGATGTGGACCTCGCTACTTCTTCACCATCACGTGCGTATTTCGATGATCCACTTCCTTATTTGGCTCCCTTCTCCAAATCATTGTCGACACTTGGTTGGACGAGCGTGTTCATATTGGATGTATTTGATGGCCAGCAGATAGGGCGGGGGTTGAGGGACCCGAATATCATCAAGGGTGGAATAGTTCATGGACGTGCGCTTTAAGGGATCGAGTCCAAAGTGCTCGTCACGCATGTGATACCCGGGAAGGAGAACTCCCTATTGTGGTTGCGCGAACAATGCGGCACGATGTATATTAGTGGGTGTGTCAATTCGTATATCGTGTGGCCAACTCACCTCCTCGCATTTACCCAAGACATGTAGTAACATTATTTTTAAGTTTGTACATTTTAATTATATTCACTACACCAAATCTGCCCATTTGTCAAGGTCATTGACCTTGACAAATCCAACTTGTCAAGGTCAATGACCGTGACATTTCGAGGCGAGACAACTTTTTTTGTCACGGTCGTGTCACGGTCATTGACCTTGACACAAAACTCGCGTTTTGTGTCACAGTCATGTCAAGGTCAATGACCGTGACACGTTTGTCACAGTTCTAAACCGTGACATAACTGTGACCCCTCTTGCCCAGAATTGTCACGGTCAATGACCGTGACAATTCTGCACAGAATTTAAAAAAAATCTGCTGGGCAGTATGGCCACCGCCACTGTCCAGCAGTATATTTGAACCTGTTATAGCAACGTTGTACCTGTTCCAAACATCATATATCCAACACAAACTAAAGATAATGCAAATATATATTCATGACGATATAATCCAAATATTCAAAGTAAAAACAATATACATGACGATATAATCCAAATATAATTAAAATGGACAAACTTAAAAATAATGTTACTACATGTCTTGGATAAAACTGAGGAGGTGAGTAGGCCACACGACATACGAATTGACGCACCCACTAATATACGTCGTGCCGCATTGTTCGTGAAACCACAATAGGGAGTTCTCCTTCCCGGGTATGACATGCGTGACGAGCACCCTGGACTCCATCTCTTGAAGCACACGTCCATGGACTATTCCACCCTCGACGATATTCGGGTCCCTCAACCCCCGCCTTATCCGCTGGCCATCAAATACGTCCAATATGAACACGCTCGGCCAACCAATTGTCGACAATGGTCCGTTGGAGGGCGTCAAATAGGGAAGTGGATCGTCGAAGTACGAACGTGTCAGTGATGAAGCAGCGAGGTCCACATCCTCGTCATCCCGCGCCTCGTCCTCCCGCACCTCCTCCTCCACCGCCTTCTCCTTCCCTTTCCCTTTCCCTTTCCCTTTACGGTCTCCACCCAACTTACGCTTCATGAATGCGTACATATCTTGGACCGTCGCCTCCAAACGGGACAGCTTCGCGTCGTGTGAATCCACCGTTCTAGCCAACCCGGTGTCGCTCGTCTCCAATCCAATGATCCTAGATTTGGCCACCCGCGAGCTCACTCCCCTTGTCCTCCCTTTGCGATCAGATCCAAGCACTTGGCTGAGTGCGTCTGTGGACAAAGATGCCTTATCGGCATCAGACTGCGACTCATGCACTTCCTTAAGCTTTGCCTGAAACGACAAAAAGCACATGATTAGTGAAATAAGTAAACTAAAAAATTATAACGTAATTAACAATAATTAAACTGTCGAATTACTTACAATCGTGGCCGCGACGCTCGGGGACACCTCCTTGTCATTCCCCTTCTTCGTCCGAAGAGCCACATAAGTATCGAGCCTATGTGGCTTACCCCCTGGCCCACTCCCTACCCCCTGAAATAAAATAAAGTAAAGTAAAATGAGTATCGGCCCCGCAAAGTAAAATAATATCCAATAATCTATTTCTGTAGTTATAGAAAAATTAAATCTTACCTTCATCCTATGCTCCACCTCTGCGTAAGAGGTCTGGCCGGAGTAGTGCACGTCCGTCTTTTTTGCCCGGTTTTCCCTCCCCGATTGGCGAGATGCCAATTGTCGATCCTCGATCTCATTGTCAATGAACTTTTTCCATTGTGCCAATGAGATCGGCTCCTTGGGCGGGACGGATCCGCGCCATTGTAAAATGGACTCTCGTGTTTTCCCAAAGTACCGTGTCTGCATATTTTTCTTTCACGTCTTGTGTTGCTCCCTCAACTGCTCCAAGATGGAATCGCGTAGCTTTGGATCCAAGTTGAATAGTTCCTGTCCAACAAATACAATGTTAGTTGCGAATAAATATAAATATAAATTGAAATATTCATATAAATATTACCTGTAGTGCCGCCCAAACAGCTAACTTGAGCTCATACGGCACCTCCTTCCAACTCATAAACCCCGGGCCGATGACCGTCTTTAGCAGCTCGAGGGATCTCGCTAAAAGCTCCGACTTGTTTTCGACGGTAATCCCAAATTTTCCATATTTGGGGAGCCTAGCGGCGGAGGAACCCTCGTCGCCTCCGCTACCACCGAACCCAAACGACATCATCATAAACAGCATCATCATCTTCGCCTTAACATCTGAAGGAGACATTTTTGCTGTAAAAAAAATGTTATTAGTACAGATAAAAAAAATGTTAATAGTATACATTTCGTTTTACCTAATTGAATTAATAGTACAGATAAAAAAATGTTTCTTCTATATTATAACGTATGTGTAAGTTCCGTCAATACCATTTCGTTTCAATTTTGTAATATTATGTTTTTTCCAAATATTTAAATAGTTATTAAATGGGTGCCCCACCCCCACCCCCACCGCCACACACACACGCACACCTACGCACCTGATGCCATTATATTTTTACCCTAATTATATTCTAAGGTTATCTCAATTTATATTTTAAGTTTGTATCCATTGGTACTGGGTTTATCAAGTTATACTCTGTTTATTTTAGTTTTAAGGTTAACCATTGTTCAATGCTTATGTGTAGATAAATAAAGAGATCAGTTGTTTGGAGTATATATATCATGCTTATGTGTAGATAAAGCAAGTCCTCGGCTTTTTTATTGAACTTTTAGTTATGTAGTGTATTGTAGATTGATGAGGCCACACAATGAGCACACAATGAACTACTATTTCGCCTTTTACTAAAGAATATCATATGCTCACAAATAGGCGGCATACGCCCATTTTTTTAATTGTTTATACCATAAGTTTCTCAGTGTCATTTCTTCCTATATTAAGATGCGGTAGATCTTACATTTCCAAACTGAAATATGGACCACCATTAGTCCTTGATTTATCTAACTTTAATTTGTCAATTTTCTTAGTATATGATGATTTCTTTTCAATACATTTATACCATAAGTTTCTCAGTGTCAAACCCTAACATTAAGATATTGTGGTACTTCTTTATGCATAGGCCCACACACCCCACCCCACCCCACCCCCTGCCCCCCTACACCACCCCCTCCACCACCACACACCACCACACACACACACACACCCCAACCCCCCCTGCCCCCCTCCACCACCCCCTCTCCCCCTCCACCCACCCTCCCCCACCACACACCATACACACACACACACACACACCCCACCCCCCCTGCTCCCATCCACCACCCCTTCCCCCCCCCCATACACCCCCCCCCCACCCCCTACAAGTCTAAGTATGTTCTTGATTAAACATGGGAAATCTCATATCGTTTGCAAAAAGTTCATAGATTCTTAATCCCTAGGGTTATGGATATTAAATTTCTTTCACAATTATTTCTTCGATTGCGATGGGTGAAGTTCAATTATATGTTAGAACAATAGATCCTCTCAAGTTGGTCAATCATTGTGTGAATAGGTATGAGGTCATAATTTGGAGGAATTCACGTCCAAGAAATAATTTGGATTGTGATACCCCATGATAGACTTATATGTTTTGTTTATCCGACCGATGAACTATTTTATAATCCTATAGAATTAAGTTTTAGAATCAAGGAATTGATCAGATATTCATTAAAATCGGTTAGTAGAAAATTTATTTAACCAAGAGGGTATCGAAAACATAACGTAGGGAATCATAATATACCGTAATCAACTTTAATAATAAGAACACATTCTTTCGAGTGATTTATAAATAATTAAATTTGAGTGCAATCATGATTATTCAGTGGAATGAATCGTGATTAAATAAATAAAGGTTATAAATTAGACGGTTATAAATTGGGATTTCCTAGTATTTACTTTGAATCCAGTTTATTTATTTATCTTTGGTCCCTAGTATAGTCATTGCCCAAGTAGTAGGAGCGAAACTCTATAAAACCCTAGTTTAGCTAAAGCCCATGAATTATACCTATATATATTGTGTAAGCGAGGATTTCACCACACACCACACACACACACACACACACACACACACCCTACCCCACCCCACCCCCTGCCCCCTCCACCACCCCCTCCCCCTCCCCCACCACACACCACCACACACACACACACACACCACCCCACCCCACCCCACCCCTGCCCCCCTCCACCACCCCCTCCACCACCACACCCAACCCCACCCCACCCCCTGCCCCCCTCCACCACCCCCTCCCCCACCCCACCCCACCCCTGCCCCCCTCCACCACCCCCTCCACCACCACACCCCACCCCGCCCCACCCTGCCCCACCCCCCACACACGCACACACATACACACACATATATATACACATACACACATAAATATACACACATAAATATATAAATGGATGAGAGAGAGAGAGAGAGAGAGAGAGGGAGGGAACGGTGGGAGGGAAAAAAGAAGGGGGAAAGGGTTTTTGCTGGAAAAGTTGTCACGGTCGTGTCAAGGTCATTGACCGTGACAAGAATTATCACGGTCAATGACCGTGACAAGCCCGTGACAATTAAATTTGTCACAGACTTGTCACGATCGTGTCAAGGTCAATGACCGTGACATAAAACGCGTGTTTTTTTGTCACGGTCAATGACCTTGACAAGGCTGGCCGGCTGAAAGGTGACAATTTGCCCATTTTGGTGTAGTGATTTGGATTATATTGTCATGTATATTGTTTCTATTTTGAATATTTGGATTATATCGTCATGAATATATATTTTCACTATCATGGGTATATTTGGATATATGATGTTTGAATTGGTACAACCAACGTTGTTATAACAGGTACAAATATACTGCTGGGTAGTGGCAGTGGCCATACTGCCCAGCAAATTTTTTTTCCAATTCTGCCCAGAATTGTCACGGTCATTGACCGTGACAAGATTTGTCAAGGACTTGTCACGGTCATTGACCGTGACAATTTTTTTAAATATTGCCACGGTTTGGTCACGGTTTTTAATCGTGACTAAACTTGTCACGGTCATTGACCTTGACACGACCGTGAAAATTTTAATGGAGTTGTCAAGGTCAATGACCGTGATAATAGTGCAGATTTGGTGTAGTGTGAATACTGTGAATCAAATGAAGATAGGCGTCTAAGCAATATTCCATAGCTCCATAGCTCGTCATAATTCTCTAAGGTTGGCGTCCCTGCTGCTGGACACCTGATATAGAAGATACAATAGAAAAGAAAATATGCAAGGAAACGGGTCAGAGCCCGATTGTGAAAATAATTTTTAAAACAGTAAGTATTTAACAAGTGCAATAAAGCATTTATTTATGTACATGTTAGTATCCAACTCTCACTTGCTATTCTCACCTCTCATCTAGAGTGCACACTTAACGTTTCCTATTAACCTCCTAGTTAATATTTCCTCTTCACCAATTCCATAATATGATTTCATTCCCATATCATAACCTCGTATGTCCCATACCATACGTTATATAATCATTCTTATACATTTCTCATTTATATGAATCGTTTCTCATTAACATCAATTAAGCTCTTCAATAAATATTCATTAACTTACTTCAATTATTTTCTCAATTCACCGTTATCTACAATTATCACACAGTTGATGATTTAACCACAATATAACCATTCATTCATTTAATTCATTATATATATATATATATATATATATATATATATATATATATATATATATATATTAATATATAATACGGCACCCCGAGTCACAACTGCGGTGCAATGCATTACTCTTCTATCATGTCCCATCATCGTTGGTCGCCGAATAGGGGACTAAAGGTTCGGTAAGGATTCCTCGAACCATAAACATCAACAAATAAATCGGAGGCGAACATAGTTCTCGTATCCATGAGTCACGCACTTACCTACGTTCCCACAGTCAGCGGACTTATCAACTCCCCGATAAGTCTTTCATAGACCTAGCGACAAATCAAAGATCCCATGGATTCATCAGGATATGACTTCCCTCACGCGCAAACCTCCCGTCGATAGCAAGTAAGCTAGGTATGTCATACACATAATCATCAATCAATCAAATAGGCATTATCGTAACTATAATATAATATCAATAAGGTACTCACATTACCCTAAGATTGTTCCCATCCGTAGTACTATATCTCTCAAATCCTACATATTAAAATATTATGACTTTACTTCTTTAATTCAATTATCCCCGAGCCTCACTCATTACTCAAGGCTCAAATAGGTTTTTCCTCAACATATATTTAGTAAGAAGTATCTAATATCCTACTGGTTCATATCATCATATCTCCCGAATTACTACGAATTAAACTCTCCTTTTAATTAGGATTAAAATCGATAGTTTCACATCTCTTATAAACACATCTTCTTTCACTTAGGTGTAAACCCTCTTGTAAACTTAAGGACACCTAGGTGTTATATTCAATCACCCCTATTAGTTCTATCTTTAATCCTCCTGCATACAAATTAGAATCCAACAAATGAATTAGCAACCGAAATTCCTTTAAATTAATTATTATTATTCTAATCAATTAAATACCAATCAAATTAATTCAAATCTTATCTAGGGCTTACTGATCTTCTCTAAGTCCCATAATATCCAATTAATAATAACCAAAGATATAAAAAAGGTTTGGGATAAGAACCAACATTAAAATGAAACAACTTTAGGAATTCTGGGGAGGTCGATCGATCGAAGGCAGGGGGTCGATCGATCGATCGCCCAAGTTACAACTATGTTTTTCTGCATTTTTGCAACTACGGGTTTAGCCATTTTTTATCATTCAAACCTTCATATTAACAACCCAATTGACTTATAATCCTTACTACATGATATATCAACATATATAAATGATTTCTAATCTTCTAAACATCCTAAAATCATCAAGAGATTGAATTAAAAGCATGTTTATATCCTCTTTTTCCAGAAAATTATCAACATAATATCTTCAAGAACACATCAATGGTTTTCATAATTTCTTCAACAGATTTATGATTATTTCGTGGATTACTAACTACCTACAACATGAGTTTGATTCCTATATATTTTCAGTTTACAGAAATCCATTTAGCAACTCCATCTTTATCTTCCAAACATGAAAAAGCATATCTTTTTATAACTATTCTAACATGGACAATATACAAACTTAGATTTCCATTATCAAACACTTGCCTCTCATGAAGATCTGATCCTTTGGAGTTGAGTAACACAGGTGGTTCTCCCTTTCTCCAGCCAACTTCCGGTGGTGGTTGGTGGTGGTGACCTTTAGCCTTTAGTTCTCCTCCTTCCCAAGTAAACTTCTCTTCTTCCAAGCAACCTTTCACTCTCTCTAAGAAGATGACCTTTCAATTTTGTGTAGAAAAGATGAATGAACCCACGTTCAACTAATCTCCAAATACTTATAATGAGACAAAATCCGAAATCACTATTCATCCCCCTTGTAAAAATGACCAAAATGCCCTTTTGGGTTGTCTTTTCATTTCCAAATGACCCGAAACCCAAAACCAACGTCCAAATAGACTTTTCTGACAATCTCAACCCTTCCGGACGCAACGACGCAGTCGAAATGACTATAAGGTCGATATAAAATAAATTTCCTTTTTAATTTAACAAATTAGTCCCGACACGTCCCATACCGCGTCTGACTAAAAATTCAAATTACCGAATTTATATCTCATAGCAATTATCAATAATCATCACATTCATATATTACCTAAATATATTTAAGTAATATTCAGAATCATACATTTTAATATCCTCAATTCGGATAAAACCCAATTGAATTAATTAATAATAAAGTCCCGTTAATCCATTAATTTCAAATACAACCCATTTTTAAAAGTCATTAAGATGGAGGTGATGATCGGCACATGGCCAACCAGCCGAACAGAGAAGATCCGTTTCTTTGTAATGGATAAGAACGTCTATTCAGCTTACAATATAATCACGGAAAGAGTAGGGCTAAAGGGGTTTGAGGCTCTACCTTCCACTGTCCATCGGTGTTTAAAATTCCCTACAAACTTTGGTGTGGGATATCTGAAAGGTGATCAAAAAGTAGCTCGGGAGTGCTATTACTCTTCTGCCGAGCTAGAGAACTTGGAAGAAATAAAGAGGAAAACCACTACCTTCAAAGTGGATACCTCTAAAGCCGGTGAAGAATCTGAGGTTGAAACCTTATACCCAAGGGAGGAAAAAGAGCTGGTAAGGGATAGATTATGGAGGTAACTGAAAGCATTGTGTTAGACGATGAAAAACCAGAGCGCACCACTCAGATAGGGACAATGCTGGATCATGTTCTTAAACAGGAACTGGTAAGATTCCTTAGACAGAGAAAGCATGTGTTTACCTAGAGTCACAAAGGTATGCTTGGGATAGATCATAATTTCCTTTGCCACGATCTCAACGTAAACAAAGAAGTTAAACCAGTAAAGAAAAAATGGAGAGTATTCAACCATGAGAAGAACCAAGGCATACAGGAAGAAGTTGAAAAGATTCAGAAGGCAGCTTTTATTGACGAGGTGAAGTACCCAGATTGGTTGGCCAATGTAGTTATGCTAAAAAAGAAGAATAAAAAGTGGAGAATGTTTGTAGATTTCACGAATGTAAATAAAGCATGCCCAAAGGATCAGTTTCCTTTGCCTCGAATAGATCAACTCGTGGATGCTACTTCAGGACATGAGCTACTCAGTTTTATGGATGCTTATTCTAGTCATAGCCGGATTAAAATGAAGCCTGAAGAGAGGGAAATAACTTTTTTCATCACTCCCTGAGGAACATAATTTTATAATATTATGCCTTTTGGTTTGAAAAATGCAGGTGCTACATATCAAAGGCTAGTCAACAAGGTGTTCGAGGAGAAAATATGTAAGAATTTGGAAGTCTACGACGATGATATGCTTACAAAACGAAAAAAGGCATCTAATCACATTGCTAACCTCAATTAGACTTTTGAACAACTTAAAAAGTACCAGATGAGATTGAACCCGACCAAATGTGTTTTTGGAGTGCAAGAAGGAAAGTTCCTTGGGTACATAGTAGATTAAAGGGGAATTGAAGAAAATCCAGAAAAGATCAAGGCATTAATTGAAATTCAATCCCCAACTTGGAAGAAAGATGTGCAAAGGTTGACTGGACGAGTAGCAACACTGAACAGATTCGTGTCCCGAGCTACAGATAGGTGTCTGTGGTTCTTCAAGGTAATCAGAAAGAGTTTTAAATGGAATGAAGAATGTGAAAAAGCTTTTCTGGAGTTGAAAAAGTATTTGGGGTTACCTCCATTGCTCTCCCGACCAATCACAGGTGATAAATTATACTTATACTTAGTTGTTTATGAATCATCCGTGAGTTCTGCTTTGATCCAAGAGGAGAATGGAGTTTAAAAACCCGTCTACTATACCAATAAGGCTTTTCGAGAAGCAAAAATTAGGTACCCTCGTTTGGAGAAATTAACATTAGCACTGATTGAATCATCCAGGCATATAAAATCTTATTTTTAAGACCAAACAATCGTAGTTTACACTGATATGCCTCTAAGCCAGGCTTTGTATAAACTGGAGAAATCCGGTATATTAATGTATTGGGCTGTGGAATTAGGGGAGTATGATATTATATATAAACCAATGTCTTCTTTCAAGAGCAAAGCAGTGGAAGATTTCATAGCTGAGTTCACTTACTCCGAGGTTCCTGAGCAACAAAGTGTACGGGCCAAGAAAGAATTAGGAGGATGTGATGTTAATAAGCAAGTTCCCAAGGAACCTTCATCGAAAGAAGCAGTTGCCGAACTACCATATTCCTCTTCTCGAACACAGGAGATGTCCAGGAAGTTTGAAGAAGTAAGAGGAAAAATATTCCAATATGGGAGTTTGACAGACCAAGCGTTTGATAACAATGCCCCAATATGGAATTTATATGTTGATGGGTCTTCTGGTGCAATCGATAGTGGAGCTGGTTTAATACTTAAGACTCCTGATGGTATTAATATTGAGTATGCCTTGTGTTTTAAATTCCATGCCTCAAACAATGAAGCAAAGTATGAAGCCCTTATTGCGGGCTTAAGTCTAGCCCAATCATTGAGTGCCGAGCAAGATGTGGCACATAGTGATTCTCAGATGGTGGGGAACAAAGTACTAGGTTTATATGGAGCTAAAGGATAATTGACAAACAAATATATATCCAAAGCAATGGAAGTAATCATGAAGTTACCAGATGTTCGGATGAATAAAATCCTAAGGTTGGAGAACGTCTGAGCTGATGCTCTTGCTCGACTAGCCTCAACTACCAGGATTGAACTCCAACGAACTATCCCTATTAATATTTTGGCCAATTGGAGCATAGATGAAGATCTGATGATCAATTTTATTACCATAGACATAGGGGCATCATGGATGGACCCCAGCAGAGCATACATTGAAGAGGGAACTCTGCCAGTAGATATGGTGGATGCTAAGAAGCGGAAGTATAAAGTAGATCGATATGTGCTAAACAAAGTGTTTTGTACAGGAAAGGACTAACAGTCAATTTGCAATATTGTGTGCATCCATCATAGTTCAAGGACCTAATTCAAGAGGTGCATGAAGGATCATGTGGAGCTCACATAGCAGGGAGAACACTTCTGTAGAGAATAAGTGCGCAAGAATATTACTGGCCAACAATGCGAGTAGATTATGCAACTTTTGCTAAAAAGTGTGATAAATGGCAAAGATTCTCCATCATTCAAAAAACTCTATAGGCTTATCTCACTCTAATCACTTCACCATGGACATTTTCCATGTGGGGCATAAACTTGGTCGCATCGATGCCGACCACTCGAGGAAGATTCAAGTACTTGGTCGTTGCAGTTGATTACTTTAAAAAATGGATTGAGGTAGAGCCCTTAATAGACATGCCTTATGAGAAGGTGTATCAGTTCATATGGAAAAGCATCATCTGTAGGTATGGGTTGCCCTTTGCTTTCATTCCCGACCATGGAACACAATTTGACAATGATGAATTCGCAGCTTACTGTACTCAGTCCAATATTTAAAAATTGCATTCGGCTCCAGGAAATCCTTAAAGTAATGGCCAAACTGAAGTTACGAACATAACTCTGTTCAATGGGTTGAAAAAAAGGCTTGATGATGCAAAGGGAAACTGGAAAAATAAGCTACACTTTGTCTTGTGTGAATAATGAACAACCCCGAGAATAACAACTGGAGAATCCCCATATATGTTAGCATCTGGGATTGAAGTTGTCATACCTGCTGAGCTGGGTTTACCATCCCATGGAGTTTTAAATTTCAATTCTCTTGTAAGTGAACTAATGAGAAGGTTGGATCTAGATATACTGGAAGAAGTACGAATGGATGCTGCCCTGAGAAATGCAGCCTACCAACAGAGAACAACCCATTTTTCTAATAAAAGGATGAAACCGACCAACCTAAAGGTTGGAGATTACGTGCTAAAGAAAGTGCTATAGAAGAATAATAAGCTTGAGGCCAATTGGCATGGGCCATACCGTATTTCAGCAGCCATCCAACCTGGAACCTATTGAATTGAAACATTGGAAGGAGAAGAATTCAAGAATCCGTGGCATGCCGAGCATCTCAGAAAATATTACCAAAGATGTAATCAGTTGTGATTAGTTCGAAATCAAATTTTGATATCAATAAATTGATCAGTCTTCCAATTCTTATTTTTAATTTTTTTGGGAGTACTAGTGCTATGCACTACTGTAGAGCATGCAACATATGTAATAGTAAATGAGGAAAGTTAGAAGTAAGTGCCAGAAAAGCTTCAAAAACTTCAAATTGTTGCTCGGTAAAAAAGAAATCATTCCCTGAAAAATACTCTACAGTTGCTCAGCATAAGAAATACGTTGCTCGGAGAAGCCACAAACATGATCGGCGACACGCAAAGTCCAAGTCAACAGGACGATAAGTCCTCAAGAAACTAGGTCCAAAAACATAAGGATAGAATAAGATATTTATCCTACTAGGCAAAGTGCAGGAAGAACGTTGCAAAGATTCCTCAAGAGGAATGTAAGCACATATTTCACATACGCCTGGTTAGACCATTAGTATCTAATGCAAAAACCTAACACTTGGGTGCATTAGTAAAACCTTTGGAGACACATGGGTAACTAGCTCCAAATTTAAATTTTAATCTAAGTATGCTAGTACAACCTATGTATTCATCTAACTAGCTCTAAATTTAGATTTTAATCTAAGTATACTAGTGGAACATATGCATTCATTGGTAATTGATACTAAATTTGAATTTTAATCTAAGTATATCAATAAAACTAATGAAAAAGAAAAAATTATTCATACACATTCAACACAAGATAAGTTGATCAAACTTTCATTCCATTCAATTAATTACATAAGTTGTGTTACAAAACATAGTACAAGGCCTTATTCTGTAGGACGCTTCTCTTCAGCTTTGGACACAAGATCCATTCCAGTAGGAGGATCATCTAAAGTGTAAGGAGAATTAATGAAGTTAAAGTCTTGAAGCATTCTCGTATTACTGCTACTTGGTTGATCAAACAGATGACGAGGTCGGATAATTTATAGTTCATCATGCAACTCATAGTCTCCCAAGTACTTTGAAATCAAACATTGGGGTATACTCCAGACAGGAATCCAGTTGACATCTAATATAAAAGGGATATCTTAAGGTCGAGAAATCCAGGATTGTACCAATCCCACAATTGGTTATTTTGGTCAACCTTCATCACTGTCAAAGCATTCATCCAACCCCATTTATAGCTCTCATTCTTAGCCTGTTGAAGCCTATTATCAAAATTCCCCAGAGCTTCATTATATCCTTCCATCCATATTACCATTGGTTATTTGTGGAACTAGAAAGTGAATCTTTTAACCTGGTGATGCAGCTTTTTTAACACTCCATCCTTAACTTGAAGATGAGTAGACTGAATGGATAGTTGCTCGGATAAGGTTTGCAACTTCTGGGACATGTCGACAATTGCTTAATTTTTAGCTTGTAATTGGGCAGCTTGGTTGGCTAGGGTCTGTTGAGTCCAGTTTTCCTCTATAGTACCTCGGCCTAGTTTAACTCTAGCTCATGAGGATGAAGAAGCAAGTTTTAATTTATACAATGCCTCTAACTCCTCCATCAACCTTGCATTCTCAACTTCCAAGAAGGAATGACCTTCATCTATAGTATCAGCAGTCGTAGAAGAAAACTTTAAGGCAGTAAGTTCATCTCTCAAGTTGTTATTCTCTTCCTCCAGAAGTTTGGCAATGGCCCTTACTTCCTCCACTTCACGACTGAGCAAGAACTCTTGTCTACGAAAATAGGAGGCAAACTTCTCCAACTTCTTCTCAAACCCCTAGCCTTAACTCAGTGCCGGGGACTTCTTCTCATAATCCTTATATAAAAGTGCCTTGGCCTCTCTATGGTCCTCTTATAACTCTTTAATCATTTATAGTAGGCAAAGTTATTGGAAACTTCCCGATCAAGAAGATATTTCAGATGAAAATAGGCTTTCATATCTTGCTCGAATACACCTTCCCTGAGCAACTTCAGCAGTTCGTCATCAACCCGAGATAAGTGACCATCTTTAAGAAGCTCATTACATCTCTGAAGTAGCTCGGAGTCAGTGAATGAGAAGTGTTCTAATTTATCCATAAACAATTAAAAGAAAGAAGATCTTTAATCAACAACAATGTGTGTAAAGTATGATAACACACAAACAGAGAAGGAAAATATTTCTTTTCATTAATAAAGGGGAAAGGTATAACTACATCTTCAAGAAGAAAAAGAAAATTACAACTACTGGAAGAAGAAAACAAAAGCTGTTCATATCTACACCTTCTTCTTATCTGCAGTAGGATCAACTGAAGTAGAAGCAGGTACAGGAGGAAGAGGAGGATTAACTGTGGAGGGGGCATAAGAATCAACATTATAGTGTTAATCGGAAGATTCCAGCAACATAAGGGATTCACTGGAACCCCCATCATCATTAACTTCTTCATTCATACTGGGAGGGTACCTAGGATCATGTCTTAGAAAGAGCTCGGAATCTTATGGGGTGCCAACCTCCACCATGGCAGCCGACCAACCGTCCATGAAGCATTTCTTCTTCTCAAATTCAATATGCGATGAAGCTATTCCAATGGCCTTATCCCAGGCTATGTTGAAGCCATCCTCTCTGGCCTTAGTCCTTTTTTCCTTCTCAATATCCAGATCCTTCTGTAGCTTGGTCGTTTTAAGTTTCTCAGCATCTAAGTCCTTTTGCAACTTATTAGCTAGACCCCGAGCAGTTTTAGCATTTTCTCCTCCCATCTCTTATGTTCATTAGCCAGTACTTGTTGAGAGTTAAACACTGACTTTTTCAATTCATCAAGAGCTTCTTCAACTTCACCTGAAGAAGCTCTCAAAGCCTCATCTTTCTCCAACATATTATTGAAGTCAACAAGGAACTACACAAGAAAAACAAAGCAAGTTAGTATTGTAAATATCAAACAAAGATAGAAAAATGAAAAAGGCAAAAGGCAAAAGGAAATACCAGAGAAAGGCTTTGAGAAGCCCTATCAGAACTTTTTGAACGAGAAAGCGCAGTTGTAGCACCCCTATCGTCTAGTAAAGTCCATACTTGATTAGTTATTTTGCCAAACTAGGTCCAAGGAGCACTGGAGAGGCAGAAGAAGATAGATTGACCCACTCTCATTGTTCGGGAAGAACAGAGGAACCTTCTGCTAACTTAGAAGGGATCCCTTCCTTATTCTTTTTTATGGATTCTCTTCAATTTTCTTGGCTAGGGGATTCTTCCCAATATCATATTTATTCTTCGCCACCTCATCAACTTCTTTGGAGGGGGCATTGGTAGCTTTATCTCCCATGATGTTAGGAAACTTCCTTTTTCCCATAGAAAAGGCTAGAGGTAAGTTTTAATCTAAATAAGAAGGTGAGTGGGTAGAAAGTTCAGCATTGTCAGACGTAGTGGCTGAGGAGGTGGAGATAGGTTCCTGGCCAAGGTCAATCACAGGGGAGGGAATGGCCACTGTGGGGCGGGCAATGAAAGAGGAAACATTATTCTTCTACTACAACAAGTATGAAGCAGACCTAATGTGTTTCTCACCAATCCTTTGATGAAGTCCCCAAATAAATTTCAATCCCCTAAGGTTAACTTCACTCTCCTTTGGGCATCTTCTTTTCTGGTCAACTGTAACCAAAAATTACAGAACAAAAGTTAGTATTACATTTGAGCAAATATATGCAAGGCAAAAATAGGTAAATAAAAAACAACCTATCCCATTTCTAAAAGGAGGACATATAGGCTCCTGGTACTTAGCATTTTCAGTCAAAGGGGGGTACTGCCAATTTTTTACAACAAGTCCATGTTCAAAATAATCTCTATTAGAATTTAAAAAATTGACTATTAACACTTTATTTGCAGCTCTAGTCTTAAAATAAAAAGTGGCATCACTAGTCACCCACTTATAGCAAAACATTATTTCTGGAATCCGTAGAAGGGTTCCATGGATTTGATTCAACCTATATACACCATTAACAACCTTGTAAGTATTGGGGGCTACCCTAGTAGGGAAGACATCAAAGTACTGACATAATTCAAGGAAAAAAGGGTTCGGAGGAAAGGTAAAACCACACTCAGCTATAAAGATAGAGGGAAACCAATGACCCTCACTAAGTGAGAAAAAATCAGCAGGCAAAATGGGATATTCCAGACCAACCCATGAAGGGATGTTAAATTCAGTTCTGAACTCATCACGTGAATCAATAGAATAAACCATAATGAAGAGGAAAAGAAAAGAGAAATAATTCTTACAGAAATTAAGAATTCAGCAAGAACTGAAGGAAAGAAAACGATCGCACAAGAGAGAGAAAGCTTGAAGAACGCAACAGCAGAAAAGAACTCAGGAAATTTTGAGGTAATTGACGATTGTGTTTTTTATCGCTCTTTATATGTTGTCTCAAAAACTGAGAAAATAATGATTAAAAGGCAATGTCGATTGAACTCGTGGCGGCTAAAGACTAAAAAGACAGATTTGCCCAAAATTGATTCGTTAAAGTTATGGATAATTTCAAAAATGCCACGTGCATTATATTTCCATAGTTAAACTATAATTTTTACAAGTATGGGTAATCGGTAGACGAACAAGCCTAAAATTATTGCCCAAGCAACTTTAAGAGCTAAATGTTCCATACTATTGTAAAGACTTCAACTCTGAAACATTAGGGGCTTCTGTTGATACCAAAAATTATCCTGCTATGCGGACCAATTAGATATGTACACGTATTATACAGTAGGAATTTAATCCAATTCAACAAGGACCACATGCCGACCTACTAAGGGATGTCGACTAACATGCTGAAGAAGCCCGACAAACGACAGAAAGCCCAACCAACAACAGGAAGACCGACCAACTATGTCAGTAAAATGCCAATAGATGTATACATTAATGATTGTACAAATGTAAATGTCTACATTATTAAGACATTCCATCCTTTGATATTCCAACACTTGTACACCCCCTAGGGGCTATAAATACACTGTAAACCCTACATCCAAGGAAAATGAGAGAAGAGGCAATTGAATAAGCCCAAAACAATACACAACAGTGAACGTAGACTCTTCCTTTAAGCTGAACCACTTTAAAAACTCTTTGTCTCTATTACTTATCTTTATCTGTGATCAATTAATTGGCCTAGTCTAGGTTTTTGCAACAACAACTAGTTTTAAGCATAATGATGCAAAATACCCAGTTTGTATGAACAAGGAGAATAAATGGTAGTATATAACGTTTTTGAAGTAAAACAGTTTAATGCATTGAGAGAAGTATTTTAGAAGGGTATATATACGTAGGTATATAAATATGCATTTTCACATACATGTAGTTGTAGAGTGAGAGTATTCTTTTCTGTCGTTCATTTCTACACTGCATTGTATACTTTCCAGTGGCCTTAAACTCACACTCTCTCTTTGTTACCGCAGGTTGGGAGCGGTTTCGTATTTTGAGAGCGTTATATAGGTAAGTATTCTTATTTTTCATGTTAGTAGCTCTGAATACTTAGACTTCGGGGCACTCCCCATAGGTCCCTCATGTAGTTTATTTTGAAACTGAAATCGCATGCTAAGAAAGTAGAACGTTAATTAAATTAAAATATGACTAGTAACATTATTTAGGTTATTTTATTACACTTCACACCTAACGCTTGATTTGGACCGAGTTGACTATGGGTAACCCATACATTCGGGACAGGGCGTTACAAATGGTATCGGAGCTCTAGGTTCAAGGTTCCTTTTAGGAGTGACGTGGTGAGTTTGGTAGCAGATCTTTCAGCGTCGGGGCTAGTTTAGGCCAATCATGCTAGTTGGTGACAGTTTTAGTTCATGTCCCTGAAGGTGCAGTTAGTGAGGTTAGCACGATAAGTAGGTTAGTGTCAAGTGGCATATGGTCAAGTTATTTGTTATTAAATTACTTCCGCACTCTTGAATAGATATGTTAGCATTGATTAAGTGCGAAAAGTGTGCGCGTGTAAAGTGCACAGTCGTTGTTTTCGTTTCGCCAACTCAATATAAAAAACCTAAGTTACTACTACACTTGCGAGGCAAGCACAGAGGTAAGTCGGGTATCGAAAATCCACAGAGACGAGATGTTAGAATTTAAGTGATTTAATACTCCTAAAATAAAAGTGTAAAAGATGATTATACACAAAAAGGGAAAAGATGCATAAAAGGGAAATAGTAAAATCTAGGCAAGGGAAAATAAAGCTATATTAAGAAATTGAGTAAAAACTATAGGTTGCGTCGAATATCCCTCACCCGAGTTAATTAGTATAAAATGGTCACATGGGTCGACGAGTTATTACAAATGCGTCTCGTTTCGACAGTTAATTAAATCAAGGGTTGTCACGCCCCTAAATTTGCATAAAGTCTAATACGATTTTGGTGTCAACAAATACCCCGGAAATTACGCACGCAAGGTCGTAAGCACGGGACATACATGATATGCCCCGTCAAATCTCCTAGGCATAATAACTAGGACAACGCACTCGAAATAGACCCGTAAACTCCATCACCAAAGAAAAGCAACACGTCAACCCCAGTGAGTTCAATTCAAACACAACCTAATTTAAATTACCTAGAAAGCATGTTAAAAACGCGATAAATGGAAAGCGGTAAATAAACGCGATAAATCTATACTAGAAAGAGTGTAAATCAAAGCATGTAAATAAATCAAGAAAACCTAAATTAGAAGGCTTGTAAATTATACTACAACAATGGAAACAAAGGAAATACAACTTAAATTAAATGGAGAGGATGATGAATAGTCAACTTACACAACAAATGGGGTGTCAAACCAAGTATATATGAAGAAGAACCATCCAAAACCACCCAAACCCTAACTACCACTCTCTACAATCTATTCTAACTAAGTATCTAAAATGAAATATCTCTTCCAAAGAAAAGCCCCAAACATTCTATTTATACCCCAAAATAAACCCCAAACAAAAATAAGCCAAAAAAACCCAAAATAAGTCAATTTTCGTACATATCTGATGGGACCGGTCGACCTCTATTTTGGGACCGGTCGACCGCAACCAATTTTGATGCGTTGCACGGAAATGGCCATAACTCCCTCATACGGAATCGAAATGAGGCGTGGTCGGAACCGAAGCGAAGCTAATTCAATTCTCTACATGATTATGTTTTGAAACCCTCCAAATTATGCAGTATGAAATTACCAAAATGCCCTTGAAGTAGAAGAAAATACCGAAACCTTTCGGAAATGGGCATAACTTCCACATACGGAGTCAGAATGACGCACGGTCAGTGGCCACGGAAAGATAATTTAATGATATACATGTTGGTAACTTCATTACATAAAAAATAGTGAGTTTTAAAAGACCAAATTGCCCTTGAAGTAGCATTCGACGACGGAACTTCTCCGAAATGCAACCGAACCTCACTTTTAGCGTTCCAATACCTACAAAAGCACAAATAACCCCTGCAAAGTATGTATATATCCAAATCCAAGGTTCTCTGGTTAATGAGCATAATTATAGGCATTTAGGACCGTAAAAGTGCTAGAATGCATAAAGATAACGGGCGGAAATATGCAATATTCGATACGAATCACACCCCCTAACTTAAACATTGCTAGTCCCTAGTGATGAAACAAACAAAACCAGTCCACAGAAGGAAATACAAAATGTATATATGCATCGAAATATAATTGCCACTTTCGTAGGGAACACGATTGCATTTAGCATATGCAATAAGCCGTTAAACCCCTAGGTTACCCTAGTGGACGAGTGTCATCTCGTGAGGGTTTTCAGGGATGGTACCCACAAACATCATATAGTTTTCTCAAAATATGCCCAAACCAACATGCTACAAGCCCAACAAAAGCGAAAAATATTTCATATGCATTATTAGCAAAGTGAATGAATTCACACAAAAGTCCGAATCATTAACATTATAGAATGCACCTCATAGAATTGAAACCTTAAAATGTGAGAGGGGAGCGAGCACATGCAAAGTGTGATTTGGCAAAAACTTATATAAACCGGATAAACATTAAAGCAATCATATATTCAATCCTCACGGGCATTACGCTCATCAAGCGAATTCACTCGAAGCAGGGAGGTAACACACGGAACATGCCGGCTAAAGAGTAATTGTAAATGGAAACTAGGCCGCGCACATGTCACAAAAGAAGAACGCTATATATAAACTGAAAAATGTAATCTCAATGAAAGGATACCGCACGCTAAAAGAGGCGAAATGCATTTTCACAGATTATCACAACTATTATGACTTTTAAATTACATCAACCTAAGATCACATAGGACTTGAATAGGGTTATAATGTAGGTATGGATAAGGTACGAAACGAAGGAATATATGTACGGATTCAAAGTGTTCGGAATGAAAACTCGGGATAATGAGAAAATGCGGGCAATATCAAAATTGGAAAACATGTTCCAAAACGGCATTAGATATATCACCGGGGAGAGTAATCAGAGCTTATTGAACTATATACACAATATTTACAACTTTCTCTTTTCTTTCTTTTCTTCTTTTTCTCATTTTCTCTTTTGTTTTCTTTTCCTTTTTGCTTTCTCTTTTTCTTCACTTTTTTTTTTTCACATCACTTTTCTTTACTTATCAAACTCTCATATGCCTAAAATTGCAACCGCAATACAACAACAACATTCAATCCCAAGTAACATTCCAAACAAAGGTGAGGAAAGTGTATATATGGGCTAAAACTCCAATGCGGAGTTGGTTATGGGAATGGGGAATGAAACGAAAGGCTAGTATTTAGGCACAAAGGGGTTGACTAGGGAAACATATATGGTGAGGTCAAGCCTAATATGGGTGATATAACAAAGAGGGCCTATGATCATTTCACAAAGTTTATGCAATTCTCGAGTCAAAACAATATATGAAAATCATGCTCAAGTAAAACATTTCGAGTATGAACTCAATTAATGAACGGTCAAATGAAAGAATAGAGAGATTACCAACGAATTCAACGTTTTCAAAGAGGAAAGAATAGTGTATACACTCACAAACGACGAAAGGTACAAAGCTTACTCGGTGTAAGTATGTACAATGCAACAAAAGATTACCGAGTTATAAAAATCTTAAACCAAATCAATATGACAAGGAAAGTGCATATGCTCATGGGATAAAGTTTAATTCATGAAGTTATTCACAATATCAATGATTTGAGGACTAAAGTCTAATAACTTCTAAAATCGAGAACATGCATCATTGAGTTGTCAATCGGATCGGGCAATTATTAAAATTTATCATCGGAAACAAGGCAAAATGCCCAACAAAGGAGAAAAAAAGAAAGAAAATATTTTTGAAAATTTTCAAATTTTTCACAAAAAGGCATACTTAGTAACTAACAAGTAAGAAAATCCATGGACTACACATGAAATGGATAGAATATCCTACACCCCCTAACTTAAAACTTGACATTGTCCTCAATGTAAATTAAGAACCAAGTTAAAGAGAGGAAAAGAGCGATATTACCCAAAATTGGAGCGATCCCCATAAGAACAAGTCCAAAGAATCTACAAAACAAGTTAGTACCGAGCATAGCAAAAACAAATAATAAAAAGTTAACTAATTACACTAGACTAAATTAAAAAGGAAAGAAAAAATAAAAAGCTAACTATATACAACCTACTATTTAGACTTCACACTAACTGTACACTAGAAGTCTAAATAGCTGAGGGTCCACCATAAGAACGATTTGACATTGGAGGATAACCGGTGTACCCTCACATACAAGCATGCCCTCCGAAAAATATGAATTCCGTTTTAATAACGGAAGGCATGTGTAAGGCGGAAGAAATGAACCATCGCCAATTAAAAGTTTTGGTGGGACGATGGGGGGTTTGGATTGAACGGGTGACAAAAACAAGTGGGGACCGAGAAAAGCTGAAAATCCTCCCAATGATTTTGAAGTTGGAATGGGAGGCGGCGCACACCAAGGCAAAGATGTGATTGTGGAGGGCGACTCGAGCAAGTAGTCCTCATCGGCGATAGGGTTTAAAACATAAAAGTTTGAAACCGAATCATCGGGTACTTGTTCCGGTGGGGTAATAGAGAATGAAAATGGGGATGAAAGAAATTCAAACTCATGAGATGAATCATCATCGCATGAAGTTGGAATTTCAAAGGAAATAATATCATTTTCAATGAAATGTTCTTCTTTGGGGGCCAAAGAAGAAATCATTTCATTGCAAATAGATATTACGTCATTTTCATCCTCACTTTCAATATCTATTACGATATGGGAAAAGTATAGAATGGCTTGTTCCAAAGTAGGTACAAGTACCTCATTTGGTTCAAAACATTCCTCGACTTCAAAAGTCTCGGAAGCAAAATCGCCGTCGGACTCAAATAATAAATCTAACTCATGTTCCCACGAACGATTTTCTTCCCGATAACGATTTTCAATTTTCTCATTCTCATACATACGCAAGCCCTCACCGAATGTCATAGGTCGAGGTACGGATGCATTAGAATGGGAACTTTGAAAATTACCATCGGACTTAAACGAAAACTCATTATTATAGGAATTTTGAAAACTATTCGAATTCGTTTCAAAATTCCTATTATAAGGAGGTAAAGGCCCAAAATCATTATCATCATCATCAAAATTCCAATAACCTAAGTTTTGACTTTCGTTATACTCGCCCAAAGTAATATGTGAATTTGCAAATTTTTGGGACTCTAAGTATTCACCGAAAGTCATAGGTTTGCGAGAATTTTGAGAATTATAATAAGGATTACCGAAAGAATTGGAATAAGACATGCTTACCCCAAAAATGGCTCAAGTGGCGAATTCCACAAAGTAGGTGCGCGCGAAAAGAATTCGGGCGTTTCTAAGTGCTCAAATGTTGAAGTCCTGCAAAAAGGTTAGCAAATAATACAAATAGAAAGAAAATACTATGAAATACTAAATCAAATAAATGCTAAAACAAACTCATCCCCGGCAACGGCGCCATTTTGATTAAGTGCGAAAAGTGTGCGCGTGTAAAGTGCACAGTCGTTGTTTTCGTTTCGCCAACTCAATACAAAAAACCTGAGTTACTACTACACTTGCGAGGCAAGCACAGCGGTAAGTCGGGTATCAAAAATCCACAGAGACGAGATGTTAGAATTTAAGTGATTTAATACTCCTAAAATAAAAGTGTAAAAGATGATTATACACAAAAAGGGAAAAGATGCATAAAAGGGAAATAGTAATCTAGGCGAGGGAAAATAAAGCTACATTAAGAAAGTGAGTAAAAACTATAGGTTGCGTAGAATATCCCTCACCCGAGTTAATTAGTATAAATGGTCACATGGGTCGACGAGTTATTACAAATGCGTCTCGTTTCGACAGTTAATTAAATCAAGGGTTGTCACGCCCCTAAATTTGCATAAAGTCTAATACGATTTTGGTGTCAACAAATACCCCAGAAATTACGCACGCAAGGTCGTAAGCACGGGACATACATGATATGCCCCGTCAAATCTCCTAGGCGTAATAACTAGGACAACGCACTCGAAATAGACCCGTAAACTCCATCACCAAAGCAAAGCAACACGTCAACCCTAGTGAGTTCAATTCAAACACAACCTAATTTAAATTACCTAGAAAGCATGTTAAAAACGCGATAAATGGAAAGCGGTAAATAAACGCGATAAATCTATACTAGAAAGAGTGTAAACCAAAGAATGTAAATAAATCAAGAAAACCTAAATTAGAAAGCTTGTAAATTATACTACAACAATGGAAACAAAGGAAATACAACTTAAATTAAATGGAGAGGATGATGAATAGTCAACTTACACAACAAATGGGATGTCAAACCAAGTATATATGAAGAAGAACCATCCAAAACCACCCAAACCCTAACTACCACTCTCTACAATCTATTCTAACTAAGTATCTAAAATGAAATATCTTCCAAAGAAAAGCCCCCAACATTCTATTTATACCCCAAAATAAACCCCAAACAAAACTAAGCCAAAAAACCCAAAATAAGTCAATTTTCGTACATATCTGATGGGACCGGTCGACCTCTATTTTGGGACCGGTCGACCGCACTTTTGGAATTTGCCTTGGGCTTGAGGCAGCCCCCTTTTACACTCCGAACCAATTTTGATGCGTTGCACGGAAATGGCCATAACTCCCTCATACGGAATCGAAATGAGGCGTGGTCGGAACCGACGCGAAGCTAATTCAATTCTCTACATGATTATGTTTTGAAACCCTCTAAATTATTCAGTATGAAATTACCAAAATGCCTTTGAAGTAGAAGAAAATACCGAAACCTTTCGGAAATGGGCATAACTTCCACATACGGAGTCAGAATGACGCACGGTCAGTGGCCACGAAAAGATAATTTCATGATATACATGTTGGTAACTTCATTACATAAAAAATAGTGATTTTTAAAAGGCCAAATTGCCCTTGAAGTAGTATTCGACGACGGAACTTCTCCGAAATGCAACCGAACCTCACTTTTAGCGTTCCAATACCTACAAAAGCACAAATAACCCCTGCAAAGTATGTATATATCCAAATCCAAGGTTGTCTGGTTAATGAGCATAATTATAGGCATTTAGGACCGTAAAAGTGCTAGAATGCATAAAGATAACGGGTGGAAATATGCAATATTCGATACGAATCAAGCATTACGAATGTCCATGCAAGACGATAATGGTGACACCATGGTTCTTAGTGTGAGGTGTTTGTGTTCCAGCCTTTGGTGACATAGAGTTTTTAGAGATATTGATAGAATGAGATTACACCCATTGGGTAGGTGGCACAAATTTGTGTGTAATCAACTTATAAGATCGATAGTTATAATGTCATAACTCAGTAATGATGAATTTTGATTTCAAAATGCATAAAAATCTTAAGTACACTATGATTAGGCATAAATTCTTCCTAATTTATCCCTTAATTTAGTTACTTTTAGCACCTCGAACAACGTAATCGATTTGAATTTATCTCATAATCTTGCTATTGACTTATCCTAACAAGTACACCGAGTTTCTAGTATTTCGTATGAGTTTTAAAGGTATTTAATGGCAAGAAACGAAAGAAGGAAATCGGAAGAATCAAGAAAGATAAGAAAGAAAGTCAAAGGGCAAAAATATAATTTTTATCCAGAATTCGGAAGAAGTACCTAAACATAAGTTGAAGAGATCTCATTCATGAGCACATAGGAAGAAACTGCACCTCAATCGGAGTCCCAGAACAAAAGATATGACCAGTCAAAGTTGAGCAAAAAGTCAAACAGCCGAACCGATCTGCCCTACCCCGGATCGGTCCGTTGTGCAAACCTCCAGAAGACCTCGGATCGAAAGAAAATCGAAGAAGGGTGAAAAATAAAAGAATCGGTCCGCCTAGAAATAAAAATAATCGATCCTCTTGGGAGGCAGATCAGTCCGCCTAAGGCCCGGACCGGTCCGTCTATCGAGATTTCCAAATCTTTTCTTCTCCGAAAAAGAATCCTTGTGCATCTGAAACTCTTGAATTGTTGTAGGGTATAAAAACCCATTTTATTATCATTATTAAAACGGAGATTTTAGGGAGAATAATAGATTTTTCCTTTCTTTTCCAACAAACCCTAGTTTAGATACAGTTTGTTCTTTTAATCCCAAGATTGAAGCTTTGATCAAATTCCAGTAATTACAAGTAATTAGAGTTAATACTTTGAGTGCTTTGATAAGATTAGTGAGTTATTTCCTCTTGTTAATTATTTTTTACATCATTCCATTAATTTTCCATAGTTTAATCATGTTTTTCTGCAAATCAAACAATGTTTTCATCATTTTCAGCATGCTAGGCTAGATTTTCTAAGGTCGGGACACATGAACCCAGCCTGATGTGTTAGTTGCATGTGTATAACATTAATCCTCTGAATTTAGTAATTGATTACGATCGTATTGCGTAGTTACACAATAATTGTAGAGCTTTATATCTCGTTTGCCTCTGGGTAACCGGGATGATTTAGAGTGCAATTCGAGTGTCACTATCGCGATACCGATTTACTCGTCCTCAGATTAAGTATGACACGAGCTTGAACCTCATATTCATAATGCTTGGGAGTACTAAATTCAGGGTCAAATTAATCAGTAAAATTTATGATTAGTATTATAACTGCAATACACTAAGGCTGGGGGATTGTATTCCCGTCCTGTTTTTCTCATCACTTAGTTCAAAGGTTTCAAATCATCTTTCAATCATATTTTTAGATAATTTAGTGTAGTTGCACTTTTCATAATTTCATAATTTCATTTAGTTTAATCATTCCCAAAACCAAATCATTTTCTCTTTTCCTTTTTAGAGTCAAAGTTAGGATTCTTTCGTCTTCTCCCGTCGTTACAACTTCGTTGTCCTTTTTTCCTGAGGATCGATACTCGACTTATAGGATTATTACTTGAGCGACAAGCTTGCACTTGAGCCTCGAGTGAACGCATTACTGAGACACAATTTCAGTCGGGTCAAGTTTTTGCGCCGATGCCGGGGATTTAGGTAGACTTAGGATTAGATCGAGTCAATCTAAAACTTTGACCAAAATTTTCAAAAAAATCGAAAAACATAAAAAAATTCAAAAAGCACAAAAAGATTCACCACCATCTCTCACTCGTTTTTAAAGCCAAATTCCACTCCCACACCCCATAATACTCCAACCAGCATTCACGAAAATCCAATAGTTGAGCATAACCCCGATAGCCCCCACACTCCAAACGCCCCACAGTTCTGGATCCCACCTCCCATACCGTCACACTCAATCTCCAATAACACTCAGTTTTTCTTCTTAGGACACACCTCCAAACACACTTCGAGTACACCAAGTGAGAACACCGAGTCGTTTAGTGAGAGAGAGATGTCGGAGCACGGCAGTGCAGCCGCCGGTGAGGAAGAACCCCCATACCGCCCGCTGAGAGAATTCTTATATCCCGAGCGCACTGTCACTCCGGGATGCATTATACTCCCGTATAATGCCGGGAAATTCCATTTCAAAAATGGGATGATCCAGATGTTACCTCACTACCATGGTATGGATTATGAAAAAACATACCTTCACACTAGGGAATTTGAGGATGTGTGTGATACTCTCAATGATCAAACTTGCACACAAGAGGTGATATGCCTCAAACTCTTCCCCTTCTCGCTCAAAGATAAAGCTAAGACCTGGCAATGGTCTTTACCTCCAAGCTCGATTCCATCTTGGAACGAGTTGCAATCGAGGTTTCTCAAGAAATTCTTCCTAACACATCGAATAATATCCATAAAGGCTCAAATTCAAGCGTTCAGACAATCTGAAAATGAGCCATTTCATCGATGTTATGAGCGTTTCAACGAGTTAGTTACTTCATGCCCCCATCATGGATTTGATTCAGCGCAAATAATCTTTTTTTATCTATAATGGGCTGAATCTTAACTCCAAGAAACTTGTTGAGACTATGGGAAGTGGTCCTTTTGTCGACTTAGACGCCCACGATGCTGAGCTTCACCTGAGGTATGTCGCTGAGACTACCCAATCCTGGGATACATCTGACCCTAATGCTCAAAATCGAAATCGACAAGTGACCACTACTCCATCGGCGTCCGACCTATTCCACGTAGATAAGAATTCTATGACGGACAGTCGATTGGATACCCTTGAGAAAGGATTTCGAGACCTATGTGAGATATATGGAAAAGGTCCAGCTGGATCCATACCAAACCCTGTCGAGAAGGTGTGTGCGATTTGTGAGGCGGGTCATTCAACTGAGGATTGCCTGACTATACCCACCTACAAAGTAATGCTTCAGGAGTAAGTTAGTGGTATAGGAGGATTTAAACTTAATGCGGTGCACCGCACGGGAATTCATACAACCCTTCATGGAAAAACCATCCCGGTTTTAGCTATGGGCAATAACATGTCGCAATGAACCCTCCTTCACATGTTGTCCCTCCTCCACCACAACACTTTCAACAAGCTCCACACATGAAAGGACATGTGAAAGCACCACCACCTCAAGGATCTTATATCCCGCCACCGCGAAGAACTCTCGAGGATACCATGAATAAATTCATTGCAAGCCAAACCGCAACCAATGCCAAATATGATCGTCTGATTTGCGACATAAATGTGAATCTGTCAAAGATGAAATCCTCATTGAGTGTTCAAGAGAAGGGCAAGTTTCCTTCCCAAGGCCAAAGACCTCCCCAAGGTCAAACTAGTGTTAGCTCCACCTCCATTGAACATCAGGAGCAATGTCAAGCTGTGACCACTCTTCGCAGTGGGAGAGTCGTTGATTTATCACCTCCCCCACATGACACAACGAAAGACAAGGAGATTTCGCCCGGCACGAAAGAGGCCGAAGATGTCCCCTTGAATGAGAGTGACAAAGAAGACGCTAGTGAGACAGAGGTAGTAGTGAAACCACCCTCCGCGGCACCGTTACCTCAAAGGTTGATTCCCTCCCATAAAGGAAACCCACGTGAAGACGTGCTAGAAGTGCTAAAGTAAGTCAAGCTGAATTTACCTTTCCTCGATGCCATTAAGAAAATTCCAGCTTATGGCAAAGTCATCAAAGACTTGTTGACGGTAAAGAGGAAGATGAAGGTAAAGAAGAATGTCTTTCTAGCCCAGAACGTGAGCTCCATTCTACTAAATTATCTCCCGTCTAAATTCAAACATCCCGGTGCACCCATAATTTCCTGCATCATTGGAGAAAACAAAATCGAGAAGGCCTTACTTGACGTGGGAGCAAGTGTCAATATCCTCCCTTACTCCATCTATAGGCAACTTGACTTGGGCGACCTCAAGCCCACAAAGGTCACTCTCCAATTAGCGGATCGAACTGTGAAGATCCCAAGAGGTATTGTCGAGGATGTGATCGTCCAAGTTGACACTTTCTACTTCCCATTAGATTTTGTCATTTGGGACACGGATCCCTCTTTCAACTCGAGCAATCATGTTCCCATCATCCTTGGGCACTTTTTCTTAGCTACGGCTAACGCAATCATCAATACTAGGAATGGGCGAATGAAACTCACCTTTGGAAACATGACCTTGGAAACCAACATCTTCCACATAGCCCAACATACGGGGGAGGAAGATGTTCTTCACGCGGTGAGCTTCATAGATGAGATAGTAGAGGAGTACTTTGAGGAGAATTATTGCGGAGACGCCTTAGGGTCCTGTCTAGTGTCGAGCCATGAGAGTGAGGGGACGTACACCGACTTCGAGAGGGAGGTTAGGGAGTTGAGAGAGTTACTCGATGAGAGTGCGTCGAACGAGGACGCGAGAGATGTGAATTGGGTTTCTAGATTCGAGGAGTTACCTCCGTGGGATACACGCATGGTTACCTCCAGTGACAAATTTCCAACCCTTGAATTAAAGAAACTCCCCTCCTATATTAAATATGCATACCTAGTAGAGGATGAAACATTTCCTGTTGTTGTCTCCTCTAGCCTAGACAAAGATCAGGAGGGCAAATTATTGAAAATTTTGAGGAAGCACCAAAGTGCTTTTGGTTGGTGCATTGCTGATTTGAAGGGGATAAGTCCTTTGATTTTCACTCACAAGATCCATCTCCAAGAGGATGTCAATCCCTCTAGAGAAATGCAAAGAAGGCTTAATCCCAACATGAAAAAAGTAGTGAGAACCGAGATTATCAAGTTATTGGATGCCGGAATTATCTACCCAATCTCGGATAGCAAGTGGATGAGCCCCATTCAAGTCGTCCCGAAAAAGTCGGGCATGAGAGTGATTGAGAATGCTAAGGGTGAGCTAGTTCCCCAACGTACCACCACCGGGTGGCGCGTTTGCATTGATTATCGGAAACTCAATGCGGGAACTAGGAAAGACCATTTCCCCTTAACATTCATTGATCAAATGCTTGAAAGAGTAGCGGGCCACCCTTACTATTGCTTCCTTGATGATTATTTCGGATATAACCAAATTGAGGTAGATGTACTTGACCAGGAGAAAACGACTTTCACTTGCCCTTTTGGTACGTTTGCCTACAAACGTATGCCATTCGTCTTGTGTAATGCACCCGCGACCTTTCAAAGGTGTATGTTGAGCCTATTTAGCGACATGGTCAAGAGAGGACTCGAAGTGTTCATGGACGATTTCATCGTTTTTGGCACCTCTTTCGATCGTTGTCTAGAAAAGCTGGAAAAAGTACTTTCCCAGTGTGTAAAAAAGAACTTAGTGCTGAATTAGGAGAAATGCCATTTCATGGTCATCGAGGGAATAGTTCTTGGCCACATAGTATCATCCAAGGGGATAAAAGTCGATAGGGCCAAAATCGATGTCATAGCTAATCTTCCCCCACTAAAATTGCTTAAGGACGTGCGCTCTTTCTTGGGCCACGCGGGGTTTTATCGAAGGTTCATTAAGGACTTTAGCGCAATCGCTAGACCCTTAAGCAACCTACTCATGAAGGACACCCCATTCGAGTGGACGGAAGCATGCCAAATCTCTTTTGAAAAACTGAAAAATCATGCTTGTGTCCGCTCCCATCATACAAGTTTCGGATTGGTCTTTAACATTCGAACTTATGGGTGATGCTAGTGATTATGCGATAGGGGCTGTTTTGGGCCAAAGAAAAGATAAGCAAACTCATGTCATCTACTACGCTAGCCGGACTCTTACCGGACCACAACTAAACTACTCTACCACGGAGAAAGAGTTGTTAGCGATAGTCTTTGCCCTTGATAAATTCCGGTCGTATCTCATTTGTTATCCCATTACTTGCTTCACTGACCACACGGCTTTAAAATACCTAGTTGCAAAGAAAGATGCAAAGCCGCGCCTCATAAGGTGGATCCTACTCCTACAAGAGTTCAATCTCTCCATTAAAGATAAGAAAGGAGTAGAAAATGTCGTTGCCGACCACTTGTCGTGGCTTTTATCCGACGTACCTAGTGATCCCATACCCATAGACGAATACTTCCTGGATGAGCAAGTTTTTGTTGCCTCTTCTTTGCCCTGGTTTGTGGACATAGTGAACTACCTTGTCACGGGAGCCGTCCTTCTCGACTGGACACCGCAAGATAAGAAGAGGTTTCTTACTTGGTTGCGCATATTTTTCTATGACGATCCATTCCTTTTTAAATATTTGGCCAACCAAATCATCCAATGATGTGTACCGGATGATGAGATCCCAAAAGTCATCCAGTTTTGTCATTCGAAAGCTTATGGAGGCCACTTTTCGATGAAAAAGATGGCCGTTAAAATTCTACAATGCGGCCTCTATTGGCCCACAATATTCCGAGATGTAAATGATGCTTGCGAATCTTGCAATAGGTGCCAACGGATGGGAGCCATTACTCGACGAGACATGATGCCTCTTACCCCCATACTCATCATTGAGATATTCAACTATTGGGGTATTGACTTCATGGGTCATTTCCCTCCGTCCTTTGGTCTCCTATACATCCTTATCGCGGTAGACTACGTTTCTAAATGGGTGGAAGCTATAGCTACCAAGACAAATGATCACAAAGTGGTGATAAAATTCCTGCAAGAACACATACTTTCCCGCTTCGGTGCTCCGAAAGCGATAATCAGTGATAATGGCACGCACTTTTGCAATAGGCAATTAGCGAAGCTAATGAGAAAGTATGGTGTCGTTCACAAGGTTGGAACGACTTATCACCCGCAAACGAATGGGCAGGCCGAACTAGCAAATCGGGAAATCAAGAACATTCTTGAAAAGACCGTCAATCCAACCCCGAAAGATTGGTCACTTAGATTGAATGTTTCACTATGGGCCTATCGTACCGCATATAAGAATCAACTCGGCATTCCCCCTTTCCGCTTTGTGTATGGCAAACCTTGACATCTTCCCGTAGAGCTAGAACACAAAGCGTATTGGGCGATTAAGCAATTGAATTATGCCATGGATAAGGCCGGTGAAGCCCGCAAGCTTTAATTAAATAAGTTAGAAGAACTACGCAATGATGCGTATGAGAATGCTAAAATTTCCAAAGAAAGGATGAAACTCGCTCACGATAACATCATTCGACGCAAAGAGTTTCTTCCCGGGAAAAAAGTTCTTTATAACGCTCGGCTTCATCTATTTCTGGGCAAGTTGCGGTCACGATGGTCTGGCACGTTCGTCGTGAAGAATGTTTTCCCCCATGAAGCTGTTGAATTAGACGATTTAAAAGCGGGAAATATATTCAAAGTGAATGGACAACGCCTAAAGCCATATCTAGAGGCGTTTGCGGAAGAAGTCGACACCGTATGGTTGTCGAACCCCGTTTACGGGGTAGAGTGCGCTGTTACAACAAGGTCGTCGCACCCCCGACGCGTATGGGGTGAGAGTCGTGTGTGTTGTGAGAGTCGATAGACCTAGGTTTCTTTCGGGAAAAGCATTCATGTTTCGAGAATATTGAGTCAAAGGGAATTGACCAGCGAAATCGAGAGGGTTTTAGTCCAGATTGATAGGGAGTATGTTGTGGAAGTACAAATTTTCAGAGATGAGAGATCAAAATTAAGTTCGGGAAAAATCCAGCCCAAAAACCCTGGGCCGAACCGGTTCCTTTAATTTAAGGTCAGACCGGTCCGCCCCCGGATCGGTTCCTTGAATTTTAAAAAGGACCGGTACGCTAGTCAAATTTTTTGAATATTAAAGTACCCGAACCAGTTCGCCAATACCCCGGACCTGTCTGCCTTCTACAGATCTGAATTTCCCTTCCCAAGATTCACCCCCTTCTCCCCAATCCCATTCATTCCCTCCAATCCGTTTTCCCAACTCCCAACCCCAACCTTTCCCTCCCAAATTCACCCCCTTTTCCCTCCAAACCCTTCCCCTCCAATTCCAACTCCAACTCCAACTCCGGCACTCACCCCTTCACCTATAAATACACCCCCATACCCTCCCTTCCTCTCCACACCTTCAACAAAACTACTCTCTTCTCCCTCCCTAGTTTTCAAAGCAAAAATCTCGCTTGTCCTCATGGCCCAACGCGCTGCCCCCACCAAGTATGACTCCACCTACATCCATCCCTCCGGCCATGGAGAATTCCGCTCCCGCCAAGAGGAGCGATGGTGCCATTATTTTTTCGGTTTGGACCGCAAACTCTATATGGAGCGCACTGTCCAATGGACCGGGCTGCCCAACTCCATCACCACCCTATTCATGGCTCGGGGGTGGTGTCGATTCCTCAACGAACCATATGAAGCAATTTGGGCAACCGAAGTCTGATCCTTTTATGGTACCCTAGTCCGGACGGGCCAATTCGAGGACCAAGCTTACGTGGATGGGAATGTCATCCCATTTTATTTGTCTCTTCTCACGGCCAAATTGGCCGAGTACGACATTCCGGACGTTCAAGAATTCACCTATCCAATGAACGTCCCACCAGTCGACAAGGATGTTATCATGGCCTGCATTGCACCAAGCGTGGCTTGGACGGGGCAAACTGTCGTCGTTGGATGCCTTAATGAGAAGGCGCGCCTCACTTTTCAGATTGTGTGTGCCAACATATTGCAAACGTCCAACGATTCCGCCATGCAGCCCCGGCAGGCCACTTTGACCTATGACCTCTTTGACCCCCACACTTCCATCCACCTGGCCCGCACCTTATATGCCGATATCATCAACGCGTCCTTGGATGAGAAGGGTGCCGCCCCATTACCCTATGCCCGTTTGATCACTTTTATTCTCATGGATGCTGGCATAGCGGCGCCGCTAGATCATACTCGCATTCCCGATCCTTTTGGATAAGGGACCTGCACAAAGAGCACAAGACAACTAGCTGTCCTACGGGCACGGCGTGGAGGTGATAGTGAAGAAGAGGCTACCTCGAGCGAAAGCGACGAGGAAGAAGAGGTAGCCAGTGCGGATGTCGAAATGGGCGACGTTGGTCCGGATGAAGAGTCGGTGGATGAGGAGGACGACCTAGATTTTGAGTGGACGGGTAGCGACCTCTCAAACCGAATGGCGGCGCTGGAGATGAACTTCGACAACTTTTTGACCGATTATCGTCGCGATACGAACTTGATACTTCGCTTCCAATCGGACATATATCGCCGTCAAGGGGAGCCTAATGAGCCACTGCCACCATTTTTCCATTACCCCTATGGCCCCGATGCGCCCGGCTCTTCCCATCCCCCGCCCCAGTGAAGCTTGATGTGGTCCTCTCAGTTTTTAGTTGTTTTTTCCTGTTCACATGTGTGTTTGTTGTTCCTGTTATTGTACCACATTTATGTTTGTTATAAAATCTGCATTTTCATCATTTGTTTGTTTTATTTATCGCACTTATTATTTTGCCTTGTTTAGATTTTAGTCCTTTTTGCTTGAGGACAATGCAAAAGTCTAAGTTAAGGGGGGTCACAAGTGCGTATTTCTAAAACTTCACAAATTTTCAAAAATGCCAAGAAATTTCCCCAAAAAAATCATAAAATTTTGAAAAATCCAAAAATATTTTTCTTCAAAATAAATAAAAATTGGAACTCAAATTTTTTAAAAATATCATTAAGAGTCGGTTTAAAGTCTCAAGTTGTAAAAATTCAACATACACAAAGCCGAAATTGACTAAAGATGGAAATTGAGCGAAAATTGATGACTTAACGAATAAGTGTGGAGATTAACAAACCCGGTGAGATTCGAGCCTATCACTTTTTGCGAGTTTTTAAATCAATCCAAGTTAATTATTAACTTAAAGTTCTTTTTAGCGCCTAAAAAGTCATCGAGGATCTCAATCCTTTAATTTTGATCGGTTATGAAAAACGGGTATGATATTGCTTTGAAAAACTTGCCAAAATTGATCTCTAAACTTAAACTCATCTCAAAACGCATATGGTAAAGCAATTGGTATTTTGGACAATGAAGTAGGCCCTCGTTTGTCACCCAAAAATATTGTCCAAAAAAAGTAGCGAAAAATCACCCCTTTTGCAACCCAAATTGAGCCGCATAATCTACCCTTTTCGTTTGGTAATCCAAAAAACCCAAATAGCCCGGAATTGCGAAAAATGGAAAAATTCAGAATTTAGTCCAAAAAATGCATAAAAAAGGGCAAGAAAAAAAATTGATATGCTCAACAAAAATAGCAAGAAAAGAAAAGAAGTGAAAAATAGAAAAGTATAGAAAAAGAAGAAAAAATGAACAAAAGCCCAGAAAAATCACAAATGGACATCATAAATAACTTTTCCAATTCCAATCTTTCCTACCGTTTTCAGTTTACCCCATACACCTTAAAACCCGAAAAAGTCCTAACCGAGTCTAAATTGCGTAATTGATTACCGCGTGGAGAGCTAATAAACCAAAAGATAATAAAAGAGATTAAATGTGCGAAAAAGAGGCAATGTTCCCGTTTTTAAAACCGTAATCCGTTGATGAGATCCTTTCACCATGAAATTTCCGTCTTTCTACTTGTGTGCGTGACTTTGCGTCCATTATATTTACTCTCTATATCACGCATACTGTGAGAATAGTCACGTTTCGAGCGATTCGTTTGAGAGAGCATTTCGTGAGATTTTGAAATCAAAACGAATTTTTGGATAAGTAACGTAATGATCAATCGGTGGAAATTGGCGGTTATTCGTACACACGCACTACGGGTTGAGATTTGTAAATATGACTTAATGATGACTATTTTCTGGAAAAGTTTGAATTGTACAACTTTTAGGTATTTTGAATTTTCTTTGAGTCGAATTTTGTGGGTATATTCACTGCAAACCCTTACGAGACACAACTCGTCCTACTAGGGTAACCTAGGGATTTAAAGGCTTGTTGCATACGCTAAATGCAATCGCTTAACAGCAAAAAAGGATAATAAAATATTTTTCAAGAATTAAGCCGTGCTAGGATTCTTTTACATTGCTCGGGACGCAACAAAGTTCTAAGTTAGGGGGGTTTGATTAGGCATAAATTCTTCCTAATTTATCCCTTAATTTAGTTACTTTTAGCACCTCGAATAACGTAATCGATTTGACTTTATCTCATAATCTTGCTACTGACTTATCCTAACAAGTACACCGAGTTTCTGGTATTTCGTATCAGTTTTGCAGGTATTTGATGTCAAGAAACGAAAGAAGGAAATTGGAAGAATCAAGAAAGATAAGAAGGAAAGTCAAAGGGCAAAAGCGTAATTTTTATCCGAAGTTCGGATAAGGTACCTAAAGATAAGTTGAATAGATCTCATTCATGAGCACATAAGAAGAAACGACACCTCAATCGGAGTCCCGAAACTAAAGATATGAGCAGTCAAAGTTGAGCAAAAGGTTAAACAGCCGAACCGGTCCGCCCCTACCCCGGATCGGTCCGTTGTGCAAACCTCCAGAAGACCCCGGATCGAAAGCAAACCGAAGAAGGGTGAAAAATAAAAGAACCGGTCCACCCCCGGATCGGTCCTCCTGGAAATAAAAAGAACTGATTCTCTTGGGAGGCAGACCGGTCCTCCTAAGTCCCGGACCGGTCAGTCTATCGAGATTTTCAAATCTTATCTTCTCCGAAAAAGAATCCTTGTGCAGCTGAAACTCTTGAATTGTTGTAGGGTATAAAAACCCATTCTATTATCATTATTAGAACGGAGATTTTAGGGAGAGTAATATATTTTTCCTTTCTTTTCCAGCAAACCATAGTTTAGATATAGTTTGTTCTTTTAATCCCAAGATTGAAGCTTTGATCAAATTCCAGTAATTACAAGTAATTCTAGTTAATACTTTGAGTGATTTGGTAAGATTAGTGAGTTATTTCCTCTTTTTAATTCTGTTTTACATCATTCCATTAATTTTCCATAGTTTAATCATGTTTTTCTGCAAATCAAACATTGTTTTCATCACTTTTCGCATGCTAGGCTAGATTTTCTAAGGTCGGGACACATGAACCCAGCCTGATGTGTTAGTTGCATATGTATAACATTAATCCTCTGAATTTAGTGATTGATTACGACAGTATTGCGTAGTTACACAACAATTGTAGATATTTATATCTCGTTTGCCTCTGGGTAACCGGATGATTTAGAGTGCAATTCGAGTGTCACTATCGCGATACCGATTTACTCGTCCTCAGATTAAGTATGACGCGGGCTTGAACCTCGTATACGTAATTCTTAGGAGTACTAAATTCTGGGTTAAATTAATCAGTTAAATTTACGATTAGTATTATAACTGCAATACACTAGGGTTGGGGGATTGTATTCCCGTCATGTTTTTCTCATCACTTAGTTCAAAGGCTTCAAATCATCTTTCAATCATATTTTTAGATAATTTAGTGTAGTTGCACTTTTCATAATTTCATAATTGCATTTAGTTTAATCATTCCCAAAACCAAATCATTTTCTCTTTTCCTTTTTAGAGTCAAAGTTAGGATTCCTTCGTCTTCTCCCGTCGTTACAACTTCGTTGTCCTTTTTCCCTGAGGATCGATACCCGACTTATCGAATTATTACTTGAACGATAGGCTTGCACTTGAGCCAGAGTTAACGTATTACTGAGACACATTTTCAGTCGCGTCACATCACTTGGGGGTGGTTAGTGTTATGAGGTGAGTAGGAGAATTCGATCCTTGGGCTATACCGTGATTTATGGCAAACATGTGAAATTGCGTGGGTTAACACTTAGGGATAGGTACGTCTTGGTTGAATAGGATGATATCCATGTGGGTGAGAACCTTAGTAATTGTTGGTCGATGAATGTATCTTATGAGCCGTGGTTTGGGTTACGAGACACTTATGACGAGAGGTCACGTAAGTGACAATAAAGAGTGGTAGCGACAAAGGAGTGTACCATAGGTAGTCCTTCGGAGTGGTGATTAAAAGGATAATACAACAATTGATGAATAAGATCTTTAGTGATACCGGTAGCATATACTAGAGAATGCACGAATTATACATCGCGTCATATATCCTACCAAAAAGCCTTAATAGTAGTAATAACATCGTGTAGTGTCCGTTATGACTTAGTGGAAGAGCCTGTGAATTTTCCCCTTTAAATTAAGTGATTGAGTCATCTGCTTATGGGAGTTAGTTCCGTGGTGAGAACATATTAGGTCCTTTGGTTGTGGGCTTGGATTTAGTATATCTCAAATTTTGTACCTCGACTATGATGTGAGTTAAGATAGTTATGATGATTTGAGGTAACCTAGGATTGAAGCTAAATATTTTTTGTGACTTGGTATTAAGTATTAACATTGTGATGTTTTATAATAAGACCTCTTGCGGAGTCACTAGGGTGACCCTCCTATGGGCAATACCCAACGTCCGATGTCCTACCAAAACTCTGGTAATATTAATTTATGATTTAGCTATTATAGTGTGGCATTGATATATAGGATCCCTTATGGCGTTTGTAGGCCCGAGCCTTGGTGTTCGTAGGCAGTACCCGATATTCCGTATCCTACCAGAGTATAAAGTTACGTTAGTGGGTAGATTAACAAGTAATATGATTATTAAATAGTGAGGCAATTTAGTTGTCGTGGTTGAACGCTCATTATGAATTAAATGATGTAGCCTAGTGCAGTTGACTTCAGGTTAATAACACGATTAGTCATGTGAAACCTTATTAACATTCCTCGGAGATGTATGCTAAGGTCTATCTAGTGAGATGTTAATGCGAGTGGTAGACATTACCTAGTAATCACTACACCAAATCTGCTGAATTGTCAAGGTCATTGACCTTGACAAATCCAACTTGTCAAGGTTAATGACCGTGACATTTCGAGGCGAGATAACTTTTTTTGTCACGGTCGTGTCGCGGTCAATGACCGTGACCCTTTTTGAAAAAATTATCACGGTCAATGACCATGACAATTCTAGGAAGAATTTAGAAAAAGTCTGCTGGGCAGTATGGCCACTGCCCAGCAGTATATTTGTACCTGTTATAGCAACGTTGTACCTGTTCCAAACATCATACATCCAAACAAACTAAAGATAATGCAAATATATATTCAAAATAGAAACTATTTAAGAAGAAACAACATCACCATCAATTATCTCAAATCTACAAACTATTTGCATGGAAAAGAGATTTTGTACCGCGATGCTCGGGGACACCTCCTTATCCTTTACGCTCGGGGACACCTCCTTATCCTTCCCTTCTCGTCCGAATAGCCACATAAGTATAGAGCATATGTGGCCTACCCTTAGGGCTACTCCCTGTCCCCTGAATTGAAATAAAGTAAAATTAGTATCTGCCCCTCAAATATAGATAAATATAAATCGTAATTGAAATCGAAATCGAAATCGAAATCGAAATCGAAATTGACATATAAATATAAATACATTACCTATAGTGTCACTCAAACAACTAACTTGAGATCATATGGCACCTCCTTCCAACTAATGTACCCCGGGCAATCGTGTCAAATATAATTCTCTTCATATCTAAACACTAAGAAATACCATAATCCTATGGAGTTATGCGTTGCAAATTCCTTCCAACCGTTGTGTAGCCAAAAATCAGCAGCTGAAGTTGTCAATTTCACCTTTCAATGGTCTCCCATGTTTTGCTAGAAGTTCCAAGTGGTGGGGTATGGAAAGTGGAATTGACAACTTCAACTGGTGATGTTTGGCTACATAACGGTTGGGAGGAATTTGCAGAGCATCGCTCCATAGGATTATGGCATTTCTTAGTGTTCGGATAGACGAAGAGATTCAGTCTCCTCTCCACAAATAGGACACCCCAAATAACTATGTACTAATCACCTATTAAAGGTAAGAAGCGTATATTCATGAATTGTATAAACAAAACTTAGATGTAGTTGGAATATTTATGTATTAATCTCCTCTCCACACACGCACACTACACAAGAATGAAAATGATAAAGTGCAGATCAATTAAAAGCATTAAAAATGGATGTTTCGGTTAAAATTGAAATATTTATTACAAATTGAAAAATTGTTTCAAATTCGGGTTATCATAAAAAATGGATTCATATTCGGTAGGAGCAGCCAAGTCATCCACACTACTATTTAGACGCCTTGGCGCGTGTTGGACAATTGACCACGACTCATTGTTGATATACTCCGAGTAAAACACTTGCTTAACCTTTTGAAATGCAAAAACAAACGGCTCATTGCTCACGTGGTCGTTGCTCTTCAACTTTGACAAGTCAACCATGATCAAATTGGTGACATGATCAACTTTACAAGCATTTTTATCCTCAACTCTTACCCATTCACAGTAAAATACAATCTCTTTGAAGCTTATATAATCCAATTCAAATATATTTTGGATTACACCATAGTAAGTCATTTCAGCTTCAACGAGGTTTTTATCTTTTGCGCTCGCTCGAAAGAAAGTAAGAGCCTTGTATGAAATTCTCGAGTTCTGTACATTTGTACTTTTCTCATACACTTTAGCACCGAAAATGTAACCGTTCAATCGATACTTTTTGTACTCTTGTGCCACGAACAAGGGTCCAGTGGCTAGACGAGCAAGCCTTGATGTCGCATCACCCATCTTTAGGAGCTGAGAATATAGAAAAATTAATTATATTAGTGGTAAAATTTGAGTGTAATGTAACGTTATATAACGACTGTTTTCATTATAATTACCTCTTGTGTCAACCATAGCCTAAATTCGTTGTCTGTTTGTACCATTGTTTTTCGTCTTTTATTATTCTCACATGTTTCATATTATCTGCATATTACAAAATTAATCATGTATAAAATAATCTAAAATAATTTTAAACATTATAATATTCGAAACTTACTTTTTCCATTCTTCGACATCTTCATGTGTGTCAAATAGATAACGAGCTACTTGTTCATATTGCAAACTCGTTAATTTCACTCGTTTTCCCATCACATTACCACCATCATCGAGGAATTCATCAGTGTCATCAACGCTGGTCGAGTCAGGCATATATTCCCGAGTATATATTGATGACTCCACGGTGATGTATTTTTTCTGCAATTGATCCTGCAATATATCGCGTATTCTTGACGTAATCTTTAAAAACTTTCATCAATCTTTCAAACAGATACATCCACCGATATCTAACTGGACCATAAAGAAGTGCCTCGTCGCATACGTGTACCAACAAGTGAACACTTATGTCAAAGAATGCTGGGGGAAAGTACTTCTCCAATACACAAATCGCTTCGTTCACAGCCAATTTTGCGGCCACTATGTGTTCTCGATTCACTACCTTCTCACACAAGAGGGAGAAGGTAATACTAATTTGCATAATAGCCCTACGCAAATCCTTGTGCTTGGAGAAACAGTGCTTAAACAATAGAGGAACCAATTGCATGATCACATGCCAATCGTGGGACTTACACTTATGTAAATCATGAGTAGCATAATTCACAATCCTTTGCAAGTTGGACGAAAAAGTAGATGGGCCCTTCAAATTATATATTGTGTCTAGAAGCACCTTCCTTTCCCCACTCGTCAAAGTAAACGCACCAGGGGGAATTATTGTCCTTCCCCTACTATCTTCTTTCAACCATAGTTATGGCTTAAGTTTTAACGTTTTAAGGTCTTTTCGTGCATTTTCTCCATACTTCGAATGACTCCCCCCAAGGCAAGTACCCACGATATGTTCAACGAAGTTGTTCTCTGCATGCATCACATCCAATACATGGCGCACCGAGTTTTTCTTCTAATAAGACAAGTCAAATAAAATTGACCTTCGAGACCATGCCTTTCTTATCTCAGTTTCATTCCTAGTTGGGGTCTTCTTATGCTTGACATTCTTAAATTTGGGATTCTTACCTGGCATATTTAGGCCACATTCAGAAGATTTACTTTCAATTTCTGAACCCGAAAGTTGTCTCGGTGGTAGCCTATGTTCAACTCTGCCCAATAAAAAATTGGAACCTTTCTCAAATCTGAAACTATGAGAAGGGGTAAAAACCTCCTGTGGCAATGGTATACATTTTTTAAGCTAGAGGATAGATGAAGAGATTCAGTCTCCTCTCAAAAAATAGGACACCCCAAATAACCATGTACTACACATCCGGATAATGTCCCATAAGCTGGAAAATCATGAATTGCCCACATCAACATAGCTTTCAGCGTAAACTTTTCTTTTCTAAAAGAGTCAAATGATTGCACACCCTCTTCCCATAACTTATTTAATTCTTCTACCAAAGGAGCCAGGTAGATATCAATGTCATCACTTGGTGCCTTTGGCCCAGGTATCAATAAAGCCATCATCGAAAATTCAGGTCTCATACACTGTGAAGGAGGGAGGTTGAGTGGGGCTAGGATCACTGGCCATACACTCTGATTGGTGCTTAGATTTCCAAATGGATTGAAACCATCTGTTGATATAGCCAAACGAATGTTGCGTTGTTCTCGAGCAAAATCGGGATACTCAAAATTCATCCTCCGCTAGGCAGTAGAATCAATAGGATGACGCATGATATTACCCCCTACTTCTGCCCTAGCATGCCAAGTCATTGCCTCTGCAATCCATGGTACTGTGAAAAATCTCTTTAATCTAGGCCCAACGGGAAAATATTTCAATTCTTTTTGAGGCACTTTTGAGCTTGTGCCTTCCTTACTAGTAGATTGGACATATCTAGGTTCATCGCATACCGGACAACGATCGAGATTTTCATACTCCTTTTGGTATAGTATGCAGTCATACACACAAGCATGAATCGATTTATACTTCATTCCCAAACCTTTCAAACTGTTCTTCATAACATGATAGCTATTTGGAAGTGTATTCACCTTGGGTAACAAGCCCTTCACCCATTTCAGAATTCTCGTTACGCTATTGCCAGACAAACCGTACTGCGTCTTCAAACTGTGCAAACCAACCATGGCATGTAAAGTTATTTGATCTTTCTCACAGCCAGAGTATAACGATTGGGTCGCCTTAAATTTTAAACTTTGGTAGTCATCGTCAAGTTTTATCGTGTTATCTTCACGAGCACTTGAATCTTCTACATCATCAGTAACCTCATTCTCCTCAGCTTCATAAACTCCGTACGCATCATCAACTAAATCCTCTAACATATTATGATCCACGTCGTCCCCTTCTACTTCTATTCTACTTGTTGAAGGTTGTTGTGAAGGTTGGTCGGGGACAAAAGAAACTTTCAATTCACCGTGAAAACTCCAAAATCGATAACTATCTTGCATACCCGATCTTAACAAATGTAGTTCAACTGTTTTCCACTCAAACACCTTACCATTCTTACACCTAGCACACGGACACGGAAACTCTTCATCATTACGACATCTCTTTGCATATTTCACAAATTCGTTAGCACCTCTGCGAAACACATCCCCCATTCTATTAGTCTCACCCATCCACTCTTTGTATTTCGGATATCCCATCACAGCTACCACAACTAAACACCTATTAAAGGTAAACAAAACTTTGATTTATAGTATGTTTTATTTAATTATCCCATCATTTAATTATCCTATTAAAGGGTAAGTGGTCCTAACCCATTCAAGACTGCATTTTTCTGTAATATACTTAACAGCTCATGCACATTGTTAAGATTTGAAAAAAATTCGACAGCATATCCCCTTAGTTCTGCAAGTACACGACGTAGATTGGCAGGTGTGAGTGTTATTTCAATTGGTCAATTGAAATAACAGTCACACTTGTCAATCTAGTATGTACCCAGAGAACATTAAGATACGACTGCAGAACTTCCTCCAAAAGTAACAACTTTAAGCCAATAAGAATATTATACATAAATTATACAGTCTCAAACTGTCCAAACGGGACAATTCGAGAGATCTCATTACAGGGGTAATGACTCTCGAACGGGTCTAAGGGCTATTGAATGCGTACGCATAAGAACTAGAAGGCTAGTATCTATGCGCACTATATTTAATTTCATGTATGTTTCATATAATGGGTTAATTCAAATACAAAAATAAATTCATGGGTTAATTCAAATACAAAAATACAAATTCATGGGTTAATTCAAATACACACACACACACACACACACACACACACCTCCCTCCACACCCCCCACTCACCACATACACACACCCCCCCACCTCCCTCCACACCCCCACTCACCACATACACACACACCACCACCCCCACTCACTATTTAAAATAATCTCAATGTTAATTTCATGTAGTGACTGTCTATTTAAAATAATCTCAATGTTAATTTCATGTATTGAATTTCTACTATTGTTTTGTGTTTTTTATAAATCATATTCAATGTTAGATATGTGTTTTGTTAAGATATCTAAGCTGTTCTATAGAATTATTTTTTGTATCTTGAAGTTTAAGTTCTAAAATAATCAACCTAAAGTTGTGGTTCATAAAGTATTATCACAAATATAAACTAAGAGTGATAAAATAACTTTGAGGCATATAAATTAATTGTGACAAAGTAAGATTATGCACCAGAACCTAAAATTTAAAAAGTGTTTTTATTTAAACCCCACTTTTCTTTCTATAACTCCTATTTTATTAAACTTTAAATATAATTAAGGGTGTATAGAAAGAAAAGTTAAATAGGAATAAAAACAACATTTTTAAAATATGAAGGGCTCACCAATTTGATCAAATTTTTTAACAACATAGACTAAATGATATTTTATTTTTCATGCTTTTAGCAATTTCGGATGCCATTTTAACCCTTATTGTAGTTTTTTGTTGTAATGTCATTTAAAAAAAATCATTTAGGTATGTAAATATATTGTAATAGATCTTGCCTTCCACAAAATGATATTTTATGGTAAAATTTTATTTGATGGATATAAAGTCATGTGATACCTATATGTGTTATTTTGCATCTAATAAAAACAAAAAACGCCATATATGGTTTTTTTCTCCATTAGTATAAGTATATAGCGATTATTTCACACTTAAATCACATATTAAGCCGGTCTTCATTTTTTTATGAAATTTGTAGAAAATTACTTATTTATTTTGAATGAAAATAAATTGTTATCCAATATTTTTGGATATTATTTATAATTATGAAACTCATACACAAATTAATGTTGTATCAAAATAATATTACATTTTTAACCCCCTACCCCCACCCTACCCCACCCCCTACCCCCACTCTGCCCCCACCCTACCCCCACCCTGCCCCACCCCCTACCCCCACTCTGCCCCACCCCCTACCCCCGCACACACACACGCACATATATACACACATACACACATATATATACACACAAACATATATATAAATGGAAGAGAGAGAGAGAGAGAGAGCAGCGTCGAGAGAGAGGGAGGGAGGGAACGGCGGGAGGGAAAAAAGAAGGGGAAAAGGGTTTTTGTTGCAAACATTATCACGGTCGTGTCAAGGTCATTGACCGTGACAATTCTTTGTCACGGTCGTGCCAAGGTCAATGACCGTGACACAAAACGCGTGTTTTTTATCATGGTCAATGACCTTGACAATGGTGACCGGCTGAAAGGTGACAATTTTGTCATTTTGGTGTAGTGAATAGTGAAATTGAGGTTGTGTATTATGCGTTACAATGATAATATTGTCTCTCCTCGAAACCTTTGGGAATCATTATTTCATCGAGGTTTATGTGATGATATACATTTCATAGTGGTATTTTCCAGGTTGTGTAGCGTGGGTTATGAGATGGGCATACGGTTTCTCATCATAGATGTGTAGGTTGTTCAGATAAGTGGCTGAGTTTGATTTCATCACCCATAAAGCATTTGGGAATTTTTGTTATATTGAAGTCTACATAGTAATGGTAAATCATTAATGACTGTAGTATGTTTAGGTCTTGTTAATTTTTAAGAGTACTTGGAGTTAGTGCCACGACTTCTGTTTATAAGCATGTGTCGGGAAATGACCTTCGAGGATAATGCCGAAAATAGGTTGATAAGTGCTAGATCATGCACCTGGGGATGTTCGTCATAGTTTGAGGGATAACCTTCAGAGTGGAGTGTTAGGATTGAATATAACACTTATGTGTGCTACCTGTATGGTTAGGGTGACTCTAGTGAGGGAAATCATTAGGCATGGGCAATGCTTAAAAGTTTAAGGTACCGTCAGGATGGTCGTGATTTGGGATCATATAAGGCGTTGCAAAGAGTCCTAGCAGTATTTCGTAGGTTGAATGTGAGAAACTATGCGAGCATTGGTTTTTTCTTGATGAGAGTGATCTTGAAAACTGAAGTTAGCTACCGCATAATGAAATTTTGGAGGCCTAGGTGTGATGGATCGGTAATTGATGGTGAGTGCCAAGCGAAGTGACTTCTCCTTGATTTAGGATAATTGTTCCTACCAATAATGGAATAGGTAGCATTAGTCCTAAGGAGGTAATCCAAGCATTCAGCCTCTCGAAGGAATTAGCTTTATTTTTTGTTCGTCCAATAAGGATGGATGATTCAGGGTAAGAACTCGTCATGGTTAATGGGCCAAGACAAGATATATGGAAATTCTAAGACTTTAGCAAATATCGATAAAGATTTATAGACTTCAAGGGCACATCGTGGGTTTGTACGTCATGTGGCACGAGTCATTTTTGGAATTGGATTGTTTCCTTTATGTGTGAAAGTCGCCTAGTTTGTTGCATTCCTTATGTCTTCTTTGATCCCGATACTGGAAAGTCGTTGATCGATGGTGATCCGAGTATGGTGCTGGATAAGCTCAGTAGTGGCTTAAGTTAGACCAGTTGTGGCTGATGTGTCACGGTATATGAGTGCACTTTTCTTTGGAAGCACCTTTATCCTACACTAGTTTATGTGTACACGAGATTTCACAATGTTGTATATAGTTTGCATGAGTTATATAATTTCTTTATGTTGACATATTTCGTTAATTAACTGGTATGACTAGTTACGAGTTGGTCGTGTGTTCCAAGGTCGTGATTTGAGAATATTCTGAGTCTCGGTACTTGATGTAACATTAGGTACTAGCATTTAACTCGATTGAGAGTTGTATAGATTAAGGATGTGATCGATTGGGTATAATTGTGTTATAATACTTAGGATGATGCTAAGATAGGAGAGGGATCTCGTAGGGGATATCTGTCGGGTAGACCTATGTGACAAAGTGGTTGTCTTAAGAATCATTAATGTGTATGATGAGAAGTGTTGAGGTTATATCAGCCTAAGCTAGGCATGATCCAAGATTTGTTTGAAGAAATGTAGGTTGTGCATCCTAACGTAGAAATGATCCTTAGTGATGATTTTAATTGGTGAGGGTGCCATATTTGGTGAGTATCAGTCATCCCTAGGTTTTGTTTAGATAGACATGTTTGATATTTTTCAATAAGACCTTGGGGTTGTCATGATAGTATTATCAATGATGGTTGATGAAATTGAAGTCATTGGGTTTAGACTATAACATTGAGGATACCCTAGGATATGAAACAAAAGTAGGTGACTGGGTTGTATATTGTGATAAACCAAGAATTTCAAGGACAAAATTCCTTAAGGAGGGAAGTTTGTAATACCCGCCCCAACAATTGGATTAAATTATATATAAATTATAAATAAGGAGGAGTTAATAAAAATTGTAGGATAATTGTGGGCAAAAATTAGAGAAAATAAAGGAAAAGGTAAAAGGGGTCTCTCAAACAATAAGGAGATGTCGTTCAAATGACATCTCCTTTGGAGGTGGGGGAGTCAACCATTTCACCACCACCACCACCATCTTTGAAGACTTTTCAGGTAGGATTACTAACCTTGATTGGGTTTAAAGAGATATACAATTTCATCTAGTTTATTAATATGTTAGGCATGATATACATAGGATATGTGTTGGTTTACATTTAATGGGATTAACTAGTTGTATTTTATGTTCTTATGTTGAAATGGCTTCCAAATGATGATTTCAAATGGGTTTTATAAATAGAGAGAAATTTTCGAATATTAAGTCATACATATTGGGTGTAAAATATGTAAACTAAAGATCATATTGCATCAATGAGGTTATTAATCACACCCTTAATGTTTGTATGATATAAGGGCATTTGAAGGAATATTTAAATGAATTTTAAAAGTGTTTAAAATTCGAGAATATATAACTTCAAAATTTTGTACAATAAAATGTGTTATATTTTGATGTTTTAAAGGAAAATAATATGATTTTATGGAATAAAATATATTAAGTTTGTTTGGGCCATTTTATGAGATTAAAGGATGATTTCTTACATGAATAAATGGAGATAAATGAAAAAGATAAACTTTCACTTTAATGAGTATTTAAAGTGTATGAAACCTATGTAGGAAGTAAAGTGGGTTTAGTGTTTAATTGTATGAAAGTGAGGACTTACATGAATTGTAGTATAGAAGTTAATAATGGAAGCTAAAAGGTTTAAATGTGTGAACAGTAGAAAAATGGGTGTTAAGATGTAAAATCCTACAAATAAAGTGTGCATTTCAAATGTTTAGAAAAATGGGCTTTAATGTGTAAAAGGGAGTTATTTTATATATTAAAGTTAATAAAGTGGCAAGTCTGAAAGTTGGGTAAAGTGTCATATCAAACAAGTGTTAAAAAGGGCAAACGTGTTTAAACTATTAAGTCGAAAACTTAACAACCATATTGAGAGAATGACAATTGTTAAGGGATTAAATTGTAAAGTTGGCAACAAAAGGGGTAAATTGATAGTTTACTTAAAGTATAACATTTTATGGAATAAAATGTTAATAAATGATTTTACATTAGTATGATTGAAATTGAATTAAGTCCTAAAAGCGTGAACGATTTTGATATAAAATCGGGGCGTGTATAAATAAAGAACTTTAAGAAGAAAGAAATAAATTTTCAAGTGTTAATAGAAAAACGGATGGCTAAGTCCGGACTTTTGGCTTCGGCCCGTAAATGAGAAATAATGTAGACATGTGCAAAATGTTAACACACATAAAAAGGGAACTTGGATGACACCGGGATAAAGCAAGAATAGACTGGGACCCTTGGGTGAAAAGTCATAAAACATTGGCCAAAGCATATGGTGCGCATAGCTGACGGTGTAGAGCCCGTTGAAGTATGCAGTATTTGGAAGACTCTGAAAAAGATAATGAATTATGAAACATGACAAGGAAATGATTGTGCGGTGAATTCATAAAGACAACCTAACTTGAACGTAATAATAAATGTTCCGGTTAATGTAATGTGGATAAGTAAATTGAGAATAATGATTAATGTCCATAAGAATAACGAACTGGTTAAGTAAGGTGAGTTAATGAGTAATTAAGCTACCTAAGGAGGATTGAACTTATAATAACACAGGGGTGTGTATAAGTCTTTCATGCTAATTAAACAATCCTAACACGATATGTGCATATGTTGAAAAAAAGTCTTAAGTAGTGGTTAAGCAACTCTGGTGTAAGTCACTAAGCGTTTTCAAACGTAAGTGCAGGGTTTTCCTAACATTTGCTAATTGTTTAACCATGTGCATTAATGGGAAGAAAGGCTCGTTTTAAGCATAACGATGCAAAATACCCATTTTGTAAGGACAAGGAGAACAAATGGCACTATATAGCATTTTTGAAGAAAATGGTTTAATGCATTGAGATAAGTATTTTTGAAGGGTATATATACGTAGGTATATAAATATGTATTTTCACATACATGTACTTGTAAAGTGTGAGTATTCTTTTCTACCGTTCATTTTTACACTGCACTGTATACTTTCCGCTGGGCGTAGGCTCACACCCTCGCTTTGTTAAGGAAAGTTGGGAGCGGTTTCGTATTTTGAGAGCGTTGTACATGTAAGTATTCTTATTTTTTTACGTTAGTAGCTCTGCATGCTTGGACTTCAGGGCGCTCCCCATGGGTCCCTCACGTTATTTATTTTGAAACTTGAATCGCATGTTAAGCAAGTGGAACGTTAAGTAAAATAAAACACGACTAACAACATTATTTAGGTTGTTTCATTGCACTTCACACTTAACGCTCGATTCAGACCGAATTGACTATGGGTAGCCCATACATCCAAGTCGGGGTGTTACAGTGTGTGTGTGTGTGTGTAATTCATGGAAAATTCTATATGTAATGGCAAATACCATGATTAAATTTACTAATGAAAATTCTAATTAGGATTTTTGGTGGCTTCCCCCCGAGTTGTGTTACCATAATCAGGGACGACAAACCCAAGTACTCACCAATATTATGCCAAACTAATCACTTGACATGACCGGATTTAACTCAAAAGATCTTTGTACTAGTTAAATAGTCCATCAAATTTAAGCAGTGTAGGACAATTATTTCAAAATGTAGCCTTTTTAAAATAAAAAGAACAATTTTTTAAATAAAAAAATTAACTAAATTACGTTAAGAAAAGTGATGGATCGATACAAAAACGTAACCCAAAAGTGAGAAATAATTATTATATCACAATTCATTTAACACCAATCAACACAAATGCAATACATCTTTCTATCACATTTATCTGTTGACATAGTATTAAACTAAACAAAACTAGTGGGTTATATGTGAGGAGATGAACCTTAAACCAACCCTCAAAACCCTTATCTTCCCAACAAAGTCAAATAATAAACATGTTGTGGCTGCAAAAAAAATAAAAATAAAAAAATCGGCCGTGTTGCCAATTGCTGACCCATAACAATATAGCATTAGATCACTACAGTAGCCGTTGGAAAACAATAACCTGATAATCCACCAACCCCACTCTCATGTGGGTCCCCACAAATGTATTATAGTTAAGGTTCAGAAACATTATACATGGGATGTTTCATTTTATTTATTGTAGTAAAAACAGGTGGTGATTATGTTTGTTTACAAGTGAACGATTGACTTTAATTAAATCGGCCCCACAATAATAGTTACTCATCGCTGCCCCTCGACTAACTAAATGAAGAGCTGATTCCATCTCTACAATAATAGAAAGTCTGAGGGGCCCCTGTTGATAATCCCACTTGCTATAGTTTCTCAATTTATGTTATTTTCAATAAACAAATAAAAAAAAGTAAGGCATGTTTAGTTGTGATTTTTTTTTTACTTTTTATAGAAAATTAGAGAATTTGTTCATTTGGTAGAAATATGTAGTTTAAAAAAAATTGGGGGTCAAATATAATTTACACAAAGTTCAGGATTATAGTGTAATTATATAAAGTTTAAGGTCTAAATGTAATTTACAGAATGTCAAGTAGCCAAAATAGAATTATTGAAATTACAGGGGCCAAAATGTAATTCAAAAAAGTTTCAAGGTCAATATTTAATTTATAGAAAAATAAGTAATTAAAATATAATTTATCAAAATATTAAGGGTCTCGATATAAGTTATAGATTTGCTCATTTGTTTTCCCGCAATTAAACAAATCCTTAACATTTTTTAGAGCAATTATCCCATTAGTTTCTTTCTTTCTTTTAAATGAGGGAATTTTAGCATTTAAAAAAAATACTATTTAATATGGGACGATACTATAGGCATCGCCGAAATTTATACTCAGCACCACTACACAATATTTTAAACAAAATGTACAATCATTTTAAAGCATGTAGTGGTGCCAAGAGATTACTATAGGGCTTTTACATATAGGGCTCATTTGAAGATATTTTTCATAAATAAATTTCATTGACTTGTCAACCATCAAATAAGCCATATTTCTATTTTTATGGATTTTTATTTGACAAATTTATTCATCACTTGTAGGGAGACGTTACTTAAGTGATTGAATTTTTTTTCCAGATAACCGTAACTTTTATTTTACAAATCCATTTTTCGTAAAATTACTATTTCTGAAATATTTTCACCGAAATCTATTAAACAAGATCCATGAATACTGTAAAATTCTGAAGAAAAAAATTACACACACGGTATATATTTACTGTATTCACTAAAAAATAAAACTCTTTTATATCTGAGAGGTTTTCACATGGAGTAAATATTTACTATGCTAATATTACACAAACAATATATATTTATTTTGTATAAAAACGAACGAAACACATTATTTTTATTTTATTTTTACTATTTTCTATTAAATATGAATGTTATTTTATAGGGCTCGATATGATTTAATTAATAAGTGGATAGTCAATATGACTTAAATCAAACTCGGTATATATTTCCATCATGTAGACCGCATTCTAATTGCCCCACATATAACTATATACGGCATAACCTTTTTTTAACAAACATGTTAACAAGCGAGTAATGAAAAAAATATTTTAAGGTGTTGAACTTAATTATTAAGTGATACTCTATCAAATATGTTGGAATTAAAAATTTGTACAATTTTTTTTTCAGAGTAATATATTTCCTAAAGAAGTTTTTAAACTTTGAAAATATCACTGTCACACTTAATATAAAGACCCCAATGCTTCAATTTGTTCTAATGGTGATGACACTTCAAAATACCCCGTCCTGCTTACAACGTTAAAAAAATAAGAAAAATTTAACTACTAAACTAATTGCGATACAAATGTAAAGGATGGACCCATAAAGTAAAATGGAAACTATATGTGAAAGATAACATTAAAATCAACATTAAATATACATTTGACCCCAAAAAAAACATTAAAATCAACATTACATTAAAAAAATAGACAAAAACAACATATTGTTTGCTCCATATTTGACCAACAAAGAGTTGACAAGTGCCATCGAAATATACAAGTGGAGACCGTTAGTTTAAAGAAATTTTAGCAGCACGTTTATGAAAAAAATATGAAGGAAAATTCAAACATGCCTTGCGACTTTAATTTTAAGATCAATTATCAAAAAGTTACTCCAATATTTTTTAAGAGTCCTTTTATATCGACACAATTTTGTGATACATTTGGTGCGACACACTGATGTGTCGCATCGGTATTAGTTAGTGCCGTTGGCGCGGACCCACATCCGTAAGACAATAGCTAACCCCGGTGTGACACGTCACTGTGTCGCACCATTCTGTGTCAAAACTCTGTGTCGGCCTAGCATTTCAGATTTTTTAATATAAGTTTAGTTTAAGCTTTTTTATTTTGTTTCAAAAAGTCCCCCACCACGTAAAAATACAAAAGACACCGATTTTTAGTTTAACCCGTTAGTTCCTTAAATGCCTATTTGCCACTTATTTTTAAAAGTGCGTGCTAGCAGCACCCCCTCCCCCTCACCCCACTACGGGAACTCCGGTGACACTCACTGGAGTTTCGACGAGGGCTCCTGGATCTCCAGCAGTGGGGGTGGGGAGGGGGGGGGGGGGGGGAGAGGGGTAAATGATGTCACTACCCCACCACGTAGTGAATAATCAAAAGTTTGACATATATGACATAATATTAAAAGTTTGACATTCAAAAAGTCCCCCACCACGTAAACGAGGGCTCCCAGAACAAAATAAAAATGCTTGTATTAAAAAAATTTCAGTAAAATATGTCACTACGGGAACTCCAGCGACCTTAGGATTATTTTGTATTCAATGATGTCGTTTTCACAATTAGGAGAAGGGCGAGTGTTTTTTTTTTTTTTTTTTTTGGGGGGGGGGGGAAGAGGGAGGGGGGCTATTATAAATGCAATTTTAGAGTTAATAAATTGGAGTACATTTAGAGATAATCCTTCTTTGATCCAGGGTGATTTGTTAGCTCGATGCTTATCATGTTTCAACAGTTGAGTTGTGTATGGATTGGACTCTGCGGTGATTATCCTTAGGTATTCACCAATATTATAGAGATATCTTGTAATCCTGTTAATGTCGGTTAATTTTGACATATATGTAACTCACATGTTAACTAATTGGCCTTCGTTGTCTGATCGGCCACCGACCTATTCGAAGGGGGTAGACTTTAAATTCTTCATCACATGTTGTACTTTGTGGGCCTGATCAAAATAAGACAAAGAAAATAAAGCGGGGTACATGGATATATGTATACTCTTACAATAACTATTCAATAAACTACCATCATTGTGATTGTTTTTCATATTCAAAATAACAATGCGCTAAGTGTATTTAATATAAAGGCGAGTCCCTTAAATGTGTATTTATTTTGTACATTGTCATATTTTGACTTTATTGTGACGAACTAGTCCTTTGACTCAAAATACATTATTTGTTTGTATAGAATCATGATGCTGATTTCGTAACTCCAATATTATAAAATGATAACCTACATTTAAAGCATGTGTCTCACACTTCTAGTTAAACATAACCATAAGAAATTGTTAAGTGGTATTTGAAATAGTAAGGTTAGTATAATTTTTCTAAGGCCACCCCTAGATGCTATACACTTTCCACATATGATTGAAATGCATGTTGGCTAAATTCCATGATGCAAATAGTGTTTGTGCTACCGACGTCCATTTAAAGTCGCTAGTGCCATAACAAGTCATGTTCTGTGGGGAATTTCTTATAGCGTTAGATATATGGCGCCTAGGGGTGTCATGAGTCAAGTTTGATCGATTTTACTATAAAACGAAAACCAAAACCGATGAGGTTCGGTTCCCTATTTTTTGACCCAGGCCCATATTGACCCCATGCTAGAATCTAACCAAACGGAATAACTGGTTTAAAGTTTAGGTTGGGGCGGTTCACTGTTCTTTTACATAAAAAAGTTGAGCTTAACCATAATGTCAAATTTAAAATAATGTTGGCAACATGTTTCCAAGCTCCCACAATGTCGGGTATAAATTAAACAATTTGGAAAAAAGTAAAACCATTAGTTATTCATTACATACAAAAGTATTAGCAACTATATCCAAGCATAAAAAAAGGGATATAGAAGGAATGTTTAGCAGACAAATGAACAACTATAAAGTTGAAAATACCCAAACCATTATATATTTTGACAGAGAAATATCAAAGGAAGAGAGAAGCACTCGCTGAGTAAAACTCACCCGACCGGCATAAAGAGGACTTCTATAGAGAGAGATTTAACAAAAAGGGAAGGGAATTTCGTCTAACATAAATGCTTTAATTGGTTTAACTTTTAAGAGATAAAACTTACAACTTAAAAGAAATGGAATCAATGGGTTGTACTAAAGGTGTAACCACTATGGTCTTACTAGTTTATATATATATATATATATATATATATATATATATATATTGAGAGAGAGAGAGAGAGAGAGAGAGAGAGAGAGGATCTCATGAGGTCCTTCAGTTTGAGGTCCATGAATGATGTCCATTTTTTCAAAATAGTAAAAAAAATATTTGGGGTTGATTTTTTTTATGGTTTTTAAACATTTAAGTAAGGCTAGATAAAAAAAATCAACTCAAAATGAATTCTTTTACTATCTTAAAAAAATCGGTCAAACTTTGTCAGTTAAAAACAACATAAAAACGGACACAGTTTGAACGATTTTTTTAAAATAGCAAAACAATTCATTTTGAGTTGATTATTTTTTATGGTCCTACTGAAATGTTTAAAAATCATTAAAAAAATCAGCAATTTTTTTTTTACTATTTTAAAAAAATGGACCTCATTTAGGGACCTAAAATTGGGACCACACTTGATCATTTCTCTCTCTCTCTCTCTCTCTCTCTCTCTCTCTCTCTCTCTCTCTATATATATATATATATATATATATATATATATATATATATATATATATATATATAGATAGATAGATAGATATATTCGGGTTCTATGGTTCAGGTACATTTGTTCGGTTTTAAGGTTCACGTATGTGGTTCAGTTTTACGGTTAGTATCAAGTTCGGTTTGGTTTGGTTCAGGCTTTAAATTGTGAACCCAACCGAACATTTTGGTTTTCAATTTCTTAGAACCATAAACAACCCAAACGTTCAAAAAACTGGTTTAACCTAACCCACGAAGATTGGTTTGGGTCGATTCTTCGAGTTGAAAGGTTCTGATGAACAACACTAGTGGCGCAATTTACAACCGTTTTAAAAAGGCCATTGACTTTTTCAAAGGACTATTTTCAAAGAAATTATGTATATATACCTCCAAATTTAATATAAATTCTCAAAACTAGTCCACTTTCATATTCATCAGGTTCTCTCTCAATAATGCTCTCCTTTTCAAGTCTAGTAAAAACAAATGGGTTTCCAATCACAAATACCTACATCCAAAAGTTTTGCATGCTCCAGTCACCAAACGAAAAATGTTCCCAGAGATAAAGACACGTTAATATGCATTTACTAGCGAAATATATTAACAGATCGCATCCCTAACATTAATCACTAGTGAATGTGTGGCCATTTCGGCCCTTCCCTGTGGCATTCGCGCTCTCTCGATGACAGCGTTCCCATGCAAGCGGTCTAGTCAAACGGATATAAAATGCCGTCGTTGGTAATGTGAGGTGTGTGAATGTGTAGAGATTGGAGTCGCCAACCTATTTTACTCAAAAACAGGCAAAAGAAGGAGCCACCTCCAATGAGAAACCAAATGAGATATGGTCTCAGAGAATATGTTACGGAGTGGGAAGGTGTTAGGCACCCACTTTGTTCTTTCGATATCTCATGGGATTAATAAAATATTCTCCTTCTCATAAGTTCATGAATATGTGTATATGTGGAAAATGTATCGTGTGTGCAAAGTAAATGTAGATATGGATGCAAGTCTGTGTGTGTGTGTGTGTGTTAGTGAGGGGTGGAATCATCATATCCACATCAAAGAAATGATGAGAATGAATTCTCCTAAGGAGGTAAAATATGAGAGAAATACCCAAAACATAACCTCACTATGAAAAGGTGAGTATGCTATATGGGATGGGACCACTAGAAAATGAGTAAACTAACTAAACATGAATAATATGATAAAAGCAATGTACAAAATGACTAAAATATGAGCGATGCCTTGGAATCATAATCCCACTATAGAAAAGTGAGTACATATATATGGGACCACTAAAAGAGTTATAAATATAAGAGAAATAAGTACATGAGTAGAACATACTAAATAGATAAAATAAGATGATAATGTATGAAAATGAGCTAAATGAAATAAATAAAAAATGGATTTGAATCCCAAATTAACTTCGGAAAGCCTAAGTAACCAAAAATGACATCAAAGCCAACGTAGTTCGCAATAAGAACAAATTTGGGGTCTAACCCATAATCCAAATCCTACGGTGCCTCTTTTGATTTATAAAAATGAAGTGAAATGTGGTGAAAGTGTTGGAAAAATATAAGAACACTCTAAATTAGGATTTATGGTTTAAATTTTTCGGATTATAAAAATAGAGTTGAATATATATATATATATATATATATATATATATATAAGAAGAAGAAGAAGAAGAAGAAGAAGAAGAAGAAGAAGAAGAAGGAGGAGGAGGAGGAGGAAGAAGAAGAAGAAGAAGAAGAAGAAGAAGAAGAAGATGATGATGAGAATGTAGGATTAGTGATAGAAATAAAGTTAAAAACTAATAAAAGGAATAAAAACACCAAAATATGAAAAATGACACTTATGGGACTAATAAAATGTGAAAAATATTTGGACCTTCAAACGACTTTTGAATTCTTTTTTGAGTTTGTTTCTTGTTGATTTCTTGTGCGTGGATGATGTTAGTGGAGTGGTGGTTGAAGGTGGGCAAGGTGAAGAAAGAGAATGCTGTGAAAGTGATATATGCTAAATTAGGAATGGTTGTCGTCCTAAAATCAAGTCTTGTGCAAATTAGGTAAGGGTTTTCTTATATGGGAGAACCCTAAATGAATAAATGGTTATTCTACTCCCTAGGGACCTATCGACTGATGGGGTCCTAGACTTGCCTCCTGCATGTGGGTCATACTTGTTGATCAAGTATGTTCGATTTGCCTATCGGCAGATGAGGTGTCCTGCCTATAGACATACATAAATAGTTTTTTGGCATAACATGCACAATCGAGACCGTTAGAAAGAGAATTTAGAGATCTATAATGTTTTTATGGGAGATCCCAGGTTCGAGAGTTTACCAAGGTGAAATGTTCTCGGGAGAACGTTGTTGTTCTCCGATTAGGGTTTGAAGGAGGACCATTGGTCCAGGATTTGAAGGGAGTTTGTTTGGACCCGATGAAAGAGTGTAGGGGTGTTGATATAGGGTGTCTACATAATGAAAGTGAGAAAGAGTAGCGAGTCAATCTATTGTTATTTTTAAACCAGAAAAGCATCAGAGTGCTACTTCAAAGAAAGCGTAATAGTTAACTATTAATATGGTCATGAGAAAATACTGTGTATCATGCACTTAAAATGAGTCATGATAGTGGTTAAAATGATCACATTATGGTTCTTATCGATGAAGAGGCTTACTGAGTTGAGTTTATATATGGAGAAATTCAAATTTATACATTACTACACCATATATCGCTAATGGTCACGATTTTGGCATGTGACCAGCCCTATGGGCCACGGTCCAAACTCGTGACAATATTTAAACGTGGCAAATTTGGGGGTCACGATCCAAACTCGTGACCCATAGGGGAGAACGTAGGTCACGGTCTAAAATCATGATCACCATACCACAATGGATCATAATCCAAAGCCGTGACCACCATATCATGGGGGTTAATATCCAAAATCATGATCCCAAGTGGAGAATGTGAGTCACGATCCAAAGCCGTGACCACCATATCACGAGGAATTAAGATCCAAAACCGTCACCCAGAGGAAAGAATGTGGTACACGGTCCAAATTCGTGATCACCATATCACGGGGTGTCATGGGCTAAAAGCATGACCACTAGTTTATTTTTAATTAAGAAATATATTTGGTCACAGTTTTGGACCGTGACCAAATAAAAAAATTATAAAATAATAACATTTGTTTTTCTGCATTCCAAAAAAACTTGTACATTGTTCAAACCTGTCTACATTTACAAAAATAAATCTTTAGCCAATATATAATAAAATTTAACTAATGCATGCTTGTGTGAATATGTAATAATACAACACAAGTTAACCAACGCATGTTTAAGTGAATATGTAATAAACTACACAACATAAAAAATACAATGTATGTTTGCATGAACATGTACACACAAATAAAAATACAACAAATGCTTGCGTGAATATGTTCCAAATGTTCCTTCTCCAACGAGGTCTTCAAATAAAACTTCAAAATGTCCGAAGTGTTAAGTAACAAAGGACTTCAAAATAGCATCATAGTCCACATAGTTCATAAGATGAAAAAGGTTGGGGTCTAACCTATAATTCAAATTTAGGGTATCTCTTTTGATTTATGAAAATATATGTGAAGTCTGTTGAAAGTGTAGAAAATTGTGAGAATACTCTAAATTGGGAATTGTGGTACTTTTTTGGATTTTTATATACGAAAATATATGTGAATGCATATATGATAATAAAAAAGTGTGGAGTCCTGTGACTATTCGATCATGTTTTCAAGCTATAGTCTAACTATTTATAGGTTTTGGTCATATTATTGAACCAGAGGTTTCGTGACTATGCTGTCAATTGCTCTGTGTTACGTTGGTACCGCGCGAGGTGTTTGTACGTCTTACGAGGCCGTTTATGGTCTATTTTGTATTTTCTCTCTTTAATGATATGTTTTTAAGACGAAGTCTAACTATTTGCAAGTTTTGGTCATATTCTTGAACTTGGAGTTTTGTGAATACGTGGTCAGTTGCTACATGTTACGTTGGTTCCGTGCGAGGTGTTTATTGACTATGTCTAACTTGTTTGTTTATACCCCCAGATGAGTACTTAATTAACCATTATATAGGAATAAAACATTTAAAAATTATGCATATCAAGTATATAAAAATGTGAGTTAAAAGTAAAGAATACATGGTTCTTGCAATAATTTTGGTACGCTTTAACTGCAGAACATTATCTTTTTTCTAATAGCCTATTGTATTTATCTTGAGCCCTATTTTCTTGAACGAGGTACAGTTTAAAGTCCTCGTTAATGGGGGTGAGTTTCTCTCTAAGTTGTTCGACATCTAACTTGCAACATTTCAAATTAACTTCTATTTTGAGCTTTTCTAACACAAATTTTCCCGTATCCTTTTTCATGGCATCGTATTTGGTTTTCATGATTGATTCTCGATTAATAAGAACTTTTTTGACATTGTCAAATTCAGACTTAAGAACGTCTTATCGGGCCGGAGAAATGTGCTCTGGGATAGTGCTCATTGAGGTGGCTATCCGATCAATATTTTGCATGTCCGAGTTCGATAATGTTGAAAAAATTCTGATGAATCGAGAATCAATCATCAAAACTAAATATGATGCCATGGAAAAGAAACACTGGAAAATTATGCTGGAAAAAGCTCGATATGGAAGTTAATTTGAAAAGGTGCAAGTTAGAGGTCTAACACCTTAGAGAGAAACTCGCCCATGTTAACGTGGACAACCAACTGTACTTCGTACGAAAAATAAGGGCTCAAGATAAATACATTTGTAAGTTTAACCGGGCATCCCGTGCGAGGTGTCCGTGCCCCTAAACATTAATAATTAAAACGAAACATTCATAATTTAAACTAAACATTCATAAATCAAGCTAAACATTCGTAAATCAAACTAAATATTCAAAAATCAAACTAATAGGATACAATTTGGATATAAATCGGATTGTCAAGAGCCAATATAATAATAGGATACAAATAGCATTGCTAAGGGTAAAATAATATTTGGATACTCAATATTCATCTAAATTAACTAAAAGATCCTTCAAATTAGGGTTATCATCAAGAGAAGACTGGAATACTTTAGGAGCCTTTAATGCATTTGCTTCAGTAGTCATACCCTTCGGTTCATGTACAATATTAGACCAAGTGTCATCGTTTATGCACTTCGAGTAGAATACTTTATTTACGTTTTGAAAGGCACAAATAAAAGGATCGTCAACTATGTGATCTTTTCTCTTCATCTTTGATATATATATATATATATATATATATATATATATATATATATATATATATATATATATATCATGATAAGTTTGGAGTCAGGATCATCTTTACAAGCATTCGTAGTGTCCTCCACATTACCCAGTCACAATAGAATACGATTTTTGTGACATCTAAATAATCAAATTCTAGGATTTGTTGGAATATCCCATAATATGTTAGTACTGTGTCTTTTGCATATTTATCGCTTTTACTAGTGACACAGGTAGTCAAGGCAAAAATTGAAATTCTGCTATTTTGCGACAAAAGCTTTACCTCAGATGGATATGCAACAAAATCAAAATCGTTGGTGCAGAATTTATTAAACTTTTTCGCACAAAATTTGGTACCTTTTACTATGCGAGCAAGACTTGACGAGACATCACCTTTTTTTAAAAGCTCTATTTACTAATAATTTTATATTAGGACATGTTTTTACTACAAATTATTAAATAACCTCACATATAAGAGGTCGAAATTACCCCTTTTAATATCCATGCCCTAAAATCATTCGTCGTATAACTTCTCCTTCGATTTTGGGTAATTTCGTTCACATACTTTCTAAGGTAAATTATAGAGTTTAGATCGTAATATATAGAATACAGAAAATAAACAAGAGTAATTTAGTTAATTATGTATCTACTTACCCTCTCCAATCTTTAATTTCATCCTGCAATTGGAAGACATAACGAGCTGCTTGGTCGTACTATAGATTAATGAGTCTCACATCTTTAGGGTCCCCAAAATGCAATTCATCTTCAAACTTATCAGGTTCCTAGATCTCTCGTTCTCCATGAGGATTGAACCTCCTTAGCTCTTGTTATAGCATACGTTCCCGAGCGTATAAGGGTGATTTCACAGTTACATTTTCTTCAACAATTGACCCTCCAATATACCGCGTGTTCTTTACATAATCTTCAAAGGTTTTCATCAAGTGATCAAAATCCAACGATACATAATGGGACCCCACAATAAAGCCTCATCGCATAAATGCATAAGCAGGTGGATGCTGATATTGAAGAATGATGAAGGAAAATATTTCTCTAATACACAAATTGACTTAGCTAAATTTGATTTCTTGGCTCTAATATGCTTCCTATTTATCACTTTTGCAAAAAGTAGGGTAAAACCCACACAGATTTGATTAATTGCCCGATGATAATCTTTGTGTTCAGAGAAGCAATGCCTAAATAACAGACGGATTAATTGAAGAATGACGTGCCAGTCGTGAGACTTGCACTATTTTAGATAATTTGTTTGGTAGCTTACTACCTTTCGAAAATTATCGGAATAACCGGTTGTAGTCTTCAAGTTGAACAACGTGTCTAAGAGGATCTTTTCCTCACTAGTAGTAAAAGTGAAATCTTCCGGGGATAAAAATTCTTCCGATTGTAGGATCATTTTTAACCATAATTTTTTCTTTCTTTTCATATTCTGTAGATCGTGGCATGCCCGCTCTCCAATTTTTGAATGTGATACACCTAGACATGTCCCTATCAAATATTTCGCAACATTCATCTCTGTGTGCATCACATCAATTACATACCTTTCACGATGATCTTTCCAATATGGCAAGTAAAAAAAATTTGATTGTATGGACCATGCCTTCATTTTACTAGGGTTAGGGGTGGTGGCAATTTTAGACATGACATGATAACACGGCATGACACAACACAAAATTGACCCAAAATTGACATGACTTGTCGTGTTCGTGTTTACATTTTTTAAAATGAAGTCGTGTTGTGTCGTGTTCCTGTAAAAAATTAAACACGAAATTGACCCAATTGACATGACCAAATTGACACGAAATATATCCATTTGAAACACCCAATTCCACTTACCCTTTAATTAAAACCGTTCATTTTATGCCACATGTCTCTATCTAAACCAACTACCACAATTTAAAGAGATAAAACCCTAAACTCATATCCCTCATTTCATTTCCTTTCTCATGCCACTTTCTCTTAAAGATGAAACCCTCATTTCGTCTCCATCTTTTTATACCTTATGGCTTAATCTTCTTCCCTTAGCCATCTCCCTTCCAACATCTCCATATCCATGATTGATCCCCTCCACCATCTCCATATCCCTTCCGGTAAAAAAAAGGCTCCGTTTAAAAGAAAAAAGGTTCCATTTGAAAAAAAATGTCTCGAGTTGGAAAAAAAAGCTAGCACCGGTTGAAAAGGTTGAAAAAAAAAACTAGCTCCGGTTGAAAAGGTTGAAAAAAAAGCTCCGGTCGGAATTGTTGTATATGGAAAAAGCGATTTATATTTTTTTTCTACTCGCAGATTAAATGTATATAATTTTTTTGTTATTTCTTGTGTTGTGCATAATTCTTCTATTCTCAGAATTTATTTGTGGAGCCTTCAATAATTGATCCGTGTCTGTCGTGTCCTCATGGCAATTGTGTTCCTTGTGTTAAATTGGATGAAAACTTATAATTCGTGTTAAGCGTGTCATATCGTGTTTTATGCAGGTCGTGTTCGTGTCACCCTAAAAAACCACGAAGTCATCTCGTGTTGTATTCGTGTTTAATATTTTCTTATCATGTCGTGTCGTGTCGTGTCAGGCCAAAACACGACCCAAATACACGATTTTCCACCCCTGACTGGGGTCATTCGGATCCCCCTCTCTTTACACTTCAGGTTTACAAACCAAGGGTGTTTGCCCACATACATATTCCATGTAGTCGTAACCTTCACCTTCTCCTCAATCTGCTAACCAGAAAGACGTGGTGGTTCCGTCCTATGCTCGTGACTTCTAGGTAAGAAGTTAGACTTTTCGTTCCTAAAAGGGTGACTGGTTGGCATAAATCTACGATGACCCGTATAACTCATCTTATCTCTTTGAGTTAGCCAAGTGGCTTTAGTTTTCTCCCCACATATGGGACATCCATAATAACCATGAACTTTGGAACCGGACATGGTCCCATAAGTAGGAAATTCGTGGATCCTCAACATCACCATTGCTTTGAGTGCGAACTCTTCACTATTACGAGATTCAAATGCCGTCACGCCTTTATCCCATAACTCTTTAAGTTCTTCGATTAATGGAGCTAAGAATATATCATTATCATCATCGACAGCCTTTGTCCAGGGTATCAATAAAGATAACAATGTGAACTCCTTTTTCATCCATAGTGTCGGTGGGAGACTTAAAGGCGTCATAAGAACTGGTCAATAACTCTGATTAGTACTAAAATTACCGTAAGTATTAAACCCATCTGTTGATAATACAAGACGGATATTGTCGACTCCTTTACAAATTCATGGTGTCGTGCATTTAAAATTTGCCAAATGATTGAACAACTGGATGACGCATGAGATTCCTACCCACCTCGCATCGAGCGTGCCATGTCATGGCCTTTGCTATCCATAGGACAATTAAAAACTATTTTAACTATAGCCCACCCTACCACTAATTTGTGTTCACCCAAACAACAACCATTTTAGGAAGGGGTGAACACAACCACAATAAGTCAACCAAGTGACTCTATTATAAACATTTAGTCATTAAGATAGGGTAGTCGTTAAGACAAATAATTATTTAAAGGTTTTTTATGAAGAATTAATAGAATGAGCATTTTAAATATCCATCATTCGTATCAAACCAAGATCATTCAACACAAGCCATGATAAAAATTCTAACACCCATCCCAACCCTAGAACCCAATAACATACGTCTCTTTGTCTTCAAACTTATTCTTATTCCTTTTCACAAAATTTGTCTTCATCCGTATGTCTTGAATTCCGCTTTAAGTACTTACACACATGAGACAAAAACATATACCTCATGACGCATCAAGTTTGAAATAAAGTAACACTCATAAATTAATTCTCTCCCATAAGTCAAACTCATCTTTTTAATTTGTTCTCCCCCTTTGTTTTTATCCGAAATAGACAAAGAAGTATAAACATAGGCATGAAATATGAAGCATCACGTAGAAGATAAGTTGTCATCACAAAAAGATATAAATCAAGCATGTGTAATGATATCTCGAAGGCAAGCACAACTAGCTATTTTTGAATTTTTTCAATTTTTTTTTGCACATACAATATACAATACCATATATATACAATATAAAATACAACTAGCTATTTTTTTTTGCACATACAATATACAATACCATATATAATATATGCCAAAATATATATCAAAGAAAATCCGACACACATATATAGGTATAAACGAACATAAAACATGACACAAAATACATAAGCTTTACACAATTAGCATCGTATTGATGCATTTAAACACGTGGGATGGAATGAATGGGTGTGAACTAGATAAAATTAACTATAACCCAAACACTCAAATATGTTCAAGAAGTTCTAATTGATCGCAAAACTTTATCAAACTAAGCTTTAACCTCTAGTGACAAATAAAGATGAACTTAATTAACAAAATAAGCACAATGCACACAAGCTAGAATATTTTTGATTCCACAAATCAACAGCGTTATGAAAAAATAATCATAACTAGGATTCACCGTACAAACCTGTTGATCTTCACTAAACTCCTCAAAAGATAAACATATATCATATTTTCTATATTTTCTTTTCTTTTGAAGTGATTTATTTTGAATAATCAATCAAACTAAATTATGTTGGCCCCTTTTTGGCATACTTTGCTCTTTTTACTGGCTTTATTTTTTCGTGGGTTCTTTTAAAATGGTAGCTTTCACAACGAGTCAACATGTCTCTCGCAGCCCTTTTTCCGTGTGCACTCAAATTTTTCAATACTAAACAAAATCTCTCACGGGCAACAGTTATTACATGCGCATATCTCCCATAGTCACATAGACATGTATATGATAAAATTAATGGGAGAACATCTCACCAAGCTCAAATATACATAGTGAAGTAAAATTCAACAAGCTCGTGCATGTGTGTGAGGAGGCATATACAAAGTCGAATCCATTAAGCAAATCAAGTTCAAAATAAATCTATAAACATGTTAAGATCAATCTAAGCATCTAAAGTCATAATCAAATGTCTTAGCCACATGGAAATTACAGAGTGAATTGGATTCAAACACACTAGTATGCCATATCAATGTCAAAACTAAATATACAAAACTAAAAATGTTTTTGTATTTTTTAAAATTTTATCAAAATGAAACCTTTTTGTATTTTTTCAATATGACTCGATAAAAGAAAATAGAAAACAAAAAGTACACATGTCATAAAACTAGCAAAAATACATCATGAAGCGCAACTAGAGTATGACAAATAAAATCATGCAAGCAATCATCCACAAGATATAGCATGTGAAGCATCATGTGCAAGCATATGAGAATCAACAACCGAACATTAACGTCTCCAAAACGAATTTTCTTACCCAAATAGATATATACTTAACCCGTTGGGATTTAAGAACCAAAGAAACACTAGACTTAAACTTCCTAGGACCTCTTTCTAGATCTTAACAAAAATTTCTAAGGTGGCCTTTTCTATCGTAATGTGTGCATGTGTAAATACGATGAGGAACGAGACCTTGGGATTGACCTATTCTACACCCTGGGATGTAGTTGACCCTCTAAAATAAATAATGGTCTTATCTTTGACTTTGGAAACACTGGAAACATGTGAGCCATTACGATTGCTATTAAAACCACCCAAGCCTTTTAAATCGTCTTTTAACTTCAAAATTTTAGGCTTAAGCAAATAATTTGACTTTTTCAATTTTAGGGACTCCTTATTCTTATGTTCAATCATTCCTCGAAGGTTATCTAACTTCCCCTCAATGAAATTAATCTTATCTCTAAGAGTCTTCTCACATGCCTTATAATCATTGATCAAAACACTATCCTCAATGGCACAAATATTAACCCTAGAATTTTTAAAGTCCTTTAACTCTTTCTCTAAAACCGGACTTTATCATCACTCTCTTTCTTGGACAATTCTAATTTTATAAAATCACGATCCATGTCCACAACTTTTTCACGAAAGAAACTATTTGTTTTTGAGCAGTTTGCAAAAGATCCATAGCAACTTTAAAACAATTTTTTTTCAAGAATTTCATTTCTTTATCAAACTTCAAATTCAAATAATTTAAGTCATTAAAACTATGAGAATCCATCGAGAGAAAAACTAAATCACCCAAAAAGGACTAATCAAGGATCTAGCATAATAACTTAGTCCAACCTGCTCCAATACCAATTTCAGATAAATGGTATCAGCGGAAAAAAAACTATTTGAAAAGAAATCAGGATCACACGATAATTTGGTGCAATTTGCTCTAATACCAATTTGTGAGAAATAATATCAGCGGAAAAAACTCTTTGAAAAATCAGGATCACACGATAACTTGGTGCAACCTGCTCTGATACAACTTTTAAACGACAATCGTACGAATGCTCTGACACCACTTAGAGAGAGCGAAAGGCACTTACACCACTATGAGAATGCGAAAATAAATATGCTCAACAAAGATTCCAATTTGAGAGTGTGCAATTAATTTTATCCTTTCGAAATAAAAAACTCCTATTCATTTTTTATAAAAATAAACATCCAAAAAATTTATTTAAACTCTAAATTGTTCTATAACTTTTCGGTATGTCGGGAAGTCTTCAAAGTTGGAGATGCCTGAGTTCGGTTCGTCATAGCGGTGCATGGGGATTTGTAATGGGATAAGCCAAATTAGTATAAAACTATGCTATCACTACACCAAACTGGGAGATTGGTCACGGATTTTGTCCCTAACCATTAGTTGTGGGTCGCGGATTTGGTCCGTGACCAATTCGGGTGTGACCATCTTCAGTGGTCATGGCCCAAATCCCTGACCACAACATTGGTCACGGACCTTAGTGGTCACGACAAATGGTCGCAGACAATAGTCGTGACCCATACACAAACTTGGTCACGGCCTTAGGCCATGACTCATCCTTTTGTTTATGCAAATGTTCACGATGCTGGTCATGACTCAAAACCCTGACTAATCCTTCAGTGTATGAAAATGGTCATGGCTATGGTCATGGTCCTAGACCGTGGGCCCATACAATGACCTTATTAAAATGGTCACGACCCTAGGCCGTGACCCTATTTAAGCGTGACAAATAAAATAGAGATGGTCACAGACTATGGTCGTGACGATTTTTAAGTATATTAAAAAAAAAATTGGGCATAATTTTCTCAGTTTTTTTGACATTCTAAAACCTGCGTAATGTAAACCCCGCACGGTAATAATGTTAAATAATAAATATAAAAGCCCACCTGGTCACGGGACCCTCAGTTTGAGAGCACGATAATATTATGAAATTTGGACCATGCTCTCAAATCAGGGGTCATGTGGTCATGTGTGAGTTGTTGGCGCCGCTCACCGGCCTGTTACAGGGGTGTTTCAGGATTTTGCCCTCTAACGGCATGCTTTCGAGACTAAGTGTAGATATTCTGAAATTTGGGACATGCTCTCAAACCAAGGGTCCCGTGGCTATGCGATCGGTTCTTTAGAGCTATGTTGGTTCTATGCAAGGTGTTGGCACCGCTCACGGAACCGTTTGGAAGGTGTTTCGGGGTTTATCCCTCTAACGGCATGTTTTCAAGCCTAAGTGTTGATATTTTAAAATTTGGGTGGTGTTCTCAAACTAGGGGTCCCGTGGCCATGCAATCAGTTCCTACAAGCTACGTTGGTCCCGTATGAGGTGTTGGAGCCGCTCAGTGAGTCATTTGGGGGGTGTTTTGGAGTTTCGCCCTCTAACGACATGTTTTCAAACCTAAGTGTAGATATTCTGAAATTTGGGCGGTGCTCTCAAACGGAGGGTCCATGGCCACGCGATCGATTCCTACGAGTTATGTTGGTCCCGCGCGAGGTATTGGTGCCGCTCACAAGGCCGTTTGGGGGGTGTTTCGGGATTTCTCTATCTGTCGGCATGTTTTGAAGCCTAAGTGTCGATATTTTAAAATTTGGGCCGTGCTTTCAAACCGGGGGTTCCATGGCCACGCGGTCCATTCCTACAAGCTATGTTGGTCCTGTGCAAGATGTTGGTGCCACTCATAGGGCCGTTTGGGGGGTGTTTTAGGATTTCGCTCTCCGTCGGCATATTTTGAAGCCTAAGTGCAGATATTCTGAAATTTGGGTCGTTCTCTCAAATTCGGGATCCTGTGGCCACACAGTCGGTTCTTACGAGCTACGATGGTCCCGTGCAAGGTGTCAACAATGCTCACGGGGATGTTTGGGGGGCATTTTGGTCTTTCTCCCTCTAACGGCATATTTTCAAGCCTAAGTGTAAATATTCTTAAATTTGGGCTGTGCTCTCAAATCGAGGGTCCTGTGGCAACGCGGTCAGTTCTTACAGGCTACGTTAGTCCCGTACGAGGTGTTTGGCCCCGTTCACGGGGTCGTTTGGGGGGTGTTTCGGGGTTTCGCCCTCTAACGGCATGTTTTTGAAGCCTAAGTGTAGATATTATGAAATTTGAGTCGTGCTCTCAAAGCGGGGATCCCGTGGCCACGCGGTCGATTCTTACGAGCTACGTTGGTCCTGTTCAAGGAGTTGGCGCCACTCACCGGACCGTTTGGGGGGTGTTTCGGGGTTTTTCCCTCTAACGACATTTTTTAAGCCTAAGTGTAGATATTCTAAAATTTGGGTCGTGCTCTAGAACCGAGGGTTCTATGGCTACGCGATTCATTCCTATGAGCTACGGTGCTCCCATGTGAGGTGTTGGCATCGCTCGTCAGGCCGTTTAGGGGGTGTTTCTTGGTTTCATCCTCTAACGGCATGTTTCTAAGCCTAAGTGTTGATATTTTAAAATTTGGGCCGTGCTCTCAAACCGAGGGTTCCGTGGCCACGCGATCAGTTCCTACAAGTTATATTGGTCCCGTGCGAGGTGTTGATGTGCTCACGAGGTCGTTTGGAGGGTGTTTTTGGGTTTCAACCTCTAACGGCTTGTTTTCAATCCTAAGTGTAGATATTCTAAAATTTGGGTCGTGCTCTCAAATCAGGGGTGCCGTGGCCTCGCGGTCGGTTCCTACGATCTACGATGGTCCCGTGCGAGGTGTTGGCGTCGCTCACTGGGCCCTTTGGGGTGGTGTTTTGGGCTTTTACCCTCTAACGACATATTTTCAAGCCTAGCTGTAGATATTCTAAAATTTGGTTCGTGCTCTCAAATTAGGGGTCCCGTGGCCACCTGATCGGTTCCTACGAGCTATGTTGGTCCTGTGTGAGGTGTTGATGCCGCTCACAGAGCCGTTTGGGGGGTGTTTCAAGATTTCTCTCTCTGTCGGCATGTTTTGAAGCCTAAGTGTAGATATTCTAAAATTTGGGTCATGCTCTCAAACCTAGGGTCCGGTGACCACGCAGTCAATTCTTACGAGCTACATTAGTCCCGTGCGAGGTGTTGGCACCACTCCAGGGGCCATTTTGGAGGTCTTTCAGGGGTTTCGCCCTCTAATGGCATGTTTGGCAAGATAATCTGCCTTTTCTAGCCTTACCAAATGCAGTGTGTTGTAGAGCTCATTGAAATTATTCTGGAAAGGTGTCCCGGATAATATGATTCATTTTCTCATTTGTAATACTCTATCAAACTCGAAACCAAACACAATTCATGGACAACATAGGCTTTCCAGAGGAAACAGAGTTCCAGGTGCTTCGCTAGTTTGTTATAGATCCCGACCCTTAACTTTTTGCGTTGTATACATCCTGTATACGGGATTCTATCCCCTTAGGCGGGTTTGATTTATAGAATTATTTTCTTATCAAAAGAAAAAAACCCTGCTAAATCTAATGTAGTTATAAGAAATTGTGATCATACTCCTTAATAAACTACCACCTGTGTTATAATAATCGAGAGGAACCCCAAAGCAAGAGGAGTAAAATGCATATGAACTCCAAAAATAATATCCATTGAAAAACAAAAGATACATCAAATGTTGCACATGAACAATAACCGGTAAGAATTCTTCTTTTCTTGTAGTTATCCTTGAAGCAAGATTACCTAAGCTTCTTAGTTCTTTCAATGAGATCCAATTATGGCACCATATCCATCATTTTCTTGCTCTCTTCCAGCATTTTTACCACATTCACAATGCCCTGGGTTTGGTGAATGAGGTAAAAATACTGGAAGAGAACAAGAAAATGATGAATGCATAGATGTGTCTGATCTCCATCCAGTCGGGATTTATTGTTAAAAAGCTATAGATTTTTCCACGTGGCCAATTAGGAGGAAGCGTATCTATAATGGATGTATAGATGTCAGCAACATGAACTCGAAAACTCATCCTCTTCAGCCTATTAGCAAGATTGAGTTTGACGTGCATGTGTCATGAGACATCACACTCTTTAGCAATGCTCTTTGTACGTAATTTTATCCATAATGGGTGAATTTTTTTTGCCTTCTCTAACAGTGTAAGCAAGGTCAGTGCTGTATCAGAATTATGTGCGCAAAATATATATTGTACAGCTTCATCCTAGCATTCTGGTAGGAAAAACAGAATACGATTGAACAAGTACACTTGATGGAGATGAACTCCACAGTTTACAAGGTACTTAAATTGTTCGATCTTCCTATTACTAAAATCGGAGTACCCTCTGAATGAGGCTCATTAATGAAAGAGGTACAAGTGCAGTCTAATGGCAATCTTTCACGCTCTTGTTGCCATTTATTATCACCATGACTCATTTTTCCTGAGAAAATGAAAGATGGAGTGAATATTGTTCCATAAATATTGGCTCTAATGAATCATTAACTAGTTATTATGTATGAGGGCATGAATATCGTGCACACATACACATAGAAATACACACAGAGACCGTGGGTCCTATGACTACGTGGTCGGTTCCTGCGGGTTACATTGTCCATTTTGTGGCTGTTTTATGTAAAGATATATGAATGTGATTGTGGAGTCACTTCGGGTCGAATACTCCCAAAATAGACCTCACTTTTTTAGTCCTTACAATTTCGCAACTGACATAGCTTGTAATTGAAGTAGAGAACGGTACTGTCCAGGTCGTGAAAATCTTTGTGACACGACCTTTGATTTCCTTCACACAACGGTTACTTTCTCACTCATATTAAGTCTTAGCTTTACAATGTAAATTCCCACCAATAATATGGAATTTGTGAAGGAGGGCGTGGAATCAAACTATAGTTGCATAAAAACCATTATTTCCCCTCACTCTCCTCAATAAAATCGAACTCCACCATTTAAAATCAGTAATGGGAACACTTGCTATAGTTGTAAAAAACCAGGACACTGGTCCAAAGACTATCTAGAAAAAACTCCAAAGAAGTCAACGGAGCCACGTAATCTCCCACGAGTGAATCCCTGTATGTGTGTGGATCTCACCATTAATTTATTAGGTTTTGAATACCTACTTTTTTCGTTTAACCCAACAATCCCTAAAATCAATCCTAACATCAACCCTAAAATTAACGCTTACGAACATTCGTCATAAAATTAATCCCTTAATAATATTACCCCTAAATTAATCCCGAATTTATCATTAGTATTAAAGGAGAGGTATTTTTTTATATTTCAGCCCCAAACTTAAACCAACATTAGTCATATATATGTATTTTTTTCTAGAATACACACACACATACACGTGCATACACAATACACACACACATATACACAATACACACACTCAAATATAGTATACATATATAGTATACACACATACATATACATAATACACAAACATGAAGTATACACATACATACACAATACACACACTTATACATATACGTACACACATATACACACAAAAATACATACACACAAAGAAATACACACATACATACACACATAGAAATACAAATGCACAAAATATTACCTTTGAGATTGAGAGAGAGCCGAAATTGCCGGAGAGATGGAAAGTTGTGAGGGTTTAGAAATTTTCAAGGGAAATGAAAAACTCATATGGGAATTAAATATATAGACACTAGTCACGACCCTAAGACGTGACCACATGCCATGACCCCTTTAATTTTTAACACGCCAACATGTAAATAATACCTTGGTCAAGGCCAAAAGTCGTGACTCGATTCCCAGGATGGTCACGGTCTTCAGTTGTGACAATCTCAGTGTGGCTTTTGATTTTTGGTCACGGCCTTAGATCGTGACCCCATCCGAGACCACATTTGGAGGGAAACTTGGCACCATAATGGTCACGCATGGGTCAAGACTCATAGTCGGGACCCACACGAGTCACGGCCTAGGTCCGTGACCACATGCAAGACAATGGGCCATGACCCCAAAACCGTGATCATTCGCAGGATTTGGTGTGGTGTATGAACAATCCTAGAAAAATTATTCTTACAGTTATACATACACACATATTGAAAAATAGACACACACGCACACGCCACTAAATCTCTCTCTCTCACACACACACTGAAACCCTCACACACATTGAAATACACATGCAATAAACACAAACACACACGCAATAATGGAGGTGAGAGTACTTGTGTTGAGAGAGAAAAGGTAGATGTCCAGAAATGGAGGAGAGAGGAAGGAAGACTATCGCCGGTAGTTAGAGAGAGAGAGAGAGAGAGATGCTTTTTGGTATAAGGGTGATGAAATCTTAAGCTTCTAATTTTTTATACCCAAAATGGGGTCACGGTCCAAAATCGTGACTCATTTTATGACACATTAGTGACTTAAAAATGGTCATGGTTCGAGACCGTGTCCCCATACGTGACCAATTAAAACTCGAGAAATTATCACGATTTTGGACCATGACCATGTAATGTGACCATTTTGAAACTGATTTAGGGGTCACGGTTCTAAACCGTGACTAGTGTTTATTTATATTATCACATGTGGGTCATGATTACAGACCGTGACCACCTTTGTGACCAAAACTACAAAAATTTTAGTACCAAAATTGGTCATGGAGAGTCATAATTTTGGATCGTGACCCCTTGGTCACGTCTTCTAACCGTGACCCTCAATCTTGATCACTGTATATGGTCACGAGTGGGTCACTGTTTTAGATTGTGACCACCAGTTTGACCAAACGAGCGGAAAACTTGGCGCCATAATGCGTCACATTGGAGTCACGATTTTAGATCGCGACCCCTTTGGTCACGGCCCTGACCACCGCTATAATGAGGTCACCCTAGACCTTGGTCACTTATTTTGTTATGGTAAATAGCTAGGGATCACAGTTTTGGACCCCTTTACTGTGTCCATTTTTTATTTTTGTTGTAGTGCAATGTGACAGGTTTACAAGGAGACTTCAAAGTGGGATAATGATCTGCTAATTTGAAACAAATAATACAAGAAATCAAAGATTGAACTAGCATCGACCACCTCAGTTGCAACTACTAAGTTCGGGCCTAGCCCTTCCTTTCCTATGCGTGGTGAAGACTTTATGTCTATCACTCCAAGTGTTATTGGAGAACGATGCACACTTTACATTTGATCAACCTACTATCGACTCATCAATTTGTAGAAAAGTTGCTAATAAGAAAACAACATGAACCAAAAACTTCCCTATTGATACTAAAAAACATGAGTTGATCAAAAGTCTAAACGCGTGCCTTTTGCATGAAGGGAGAAGTCCCGTGGTAAGGTTATTGCATAAAAGAACTCACTAGTATAGAAAAAGTAAAGATCATTAAACTAAAAGAGTGTAAGATATAACGAAGGAAATGTGAAGAAAAATTGGGTGGTGACTACTCCAACTTAGACTCTCAAATGGAAGATTATTGACAAAAAAAAAACTTAATTTGAATAAGTGACATGAGGAGCTTAATGCCAAAAGTGTTGCAAGTGCTAATTCACAATGGACCGAATTGTGTAGACAACTACATGTATTAGTTGAATAAATATTTTTTAATTAATGCATTATTTTGAAGTTTTTTATACCAAGTATTGTTTAATTATTTCAATGCATCAAGTTTAATTTTTTTTTCATCGTCTATTGTTTTTTAAGTGTAACGAGAATTCATTTTGATAATTTTTATTTAATTAAATTGAAAAACATGTTAAAAAGACCCCACTTCTTTCCAAGAAAGAAGATGACATGTTTCCTCTTAAAAAATAAGCATTATGGCCACTTTCATGCATCAAAAGTCAAAATCAATTCACACCAAAATACCTATTTTCAGTAATTTCAACGCCCACCCTAAAGATATTCTATTACATATGATAAGTTTGTCATATTAGTTTTTTCTTTTCTTTTGTTTGCCCTTTCAACCCGCAACATGACTAGTAGTAGTTGAATGTAGCTAAGTTTTTACACAATTCCTACTCCTATATATCTACATGTAGGAGATGAAGTGTAGGACACTACATAGTTAAGTTAGTTAAAGTGCAAAAAAATCTCTAGACTTTTAACACCAATAATTTCTAAACATGTCTTAAATAATAGTTGACGACTACTTATATGTAAATTTACTTTGGAACCAATTTTTTCTTAATAGAAAATTATACCATTGATACAAAAAATATTCCAGTGTACAAATAATGACCTGAACTCTTTGTTGACCTGAACTCTTTTTTTTTTTTATTGTCATCCGACCAATTGCTAAATTTCAGTCTATGTAAGTGTGAAGGCATGAGATAAGCACATGTAACCACGGCATTAATAGTTCATAAAAAAGTCATAACTAATTCACTAGAGTTTTTGCATGAAGGGCGCCAGGATATGGGGGAAGACTTGTAAGTCATGCCTTGTATTATTTAACCTCATATTTCTATAAAACTAATAGTGTAAAATGGAAGATACCCACATATTGTTGCTTTAGTTGAAAATATTTCTTAATGTTGCAAGATAGATTTTAAAAATGTTACAAATGTTACAAGTATTGTTTCGTATGTCCCTAAACATATCACAAATTTAGAAACACCTACAGTGAAGATTTAAGTGATAAAATAGCTCGAGGAGTTTATTGCCGAGTTAATTATTGGGTTATATAATGTTAAGTTGCACGAAATTTTCTAACTTTATCACTTCACTTTATTTTCAAAATTAACAATAACTAGATAATAATATTAACGATAAACAATTGGACAGTTGATGTGGCAGTATCGTGCCACTGATAATGGCATGTCAGTGTCACATCAGTATTTCTGAAGAATTCTCGAGAAGAGAGGCATATAATGATTTGCTGACCTGGAAATCGGTGTTACTTGGTGTGACACTGGTACATTGTTTATGTGGCAACATTATTGTACAACATAAAACTATTTGTAAAATTTTATAATTTAATAGATGTTTGAAACAATTATGGACCTTTTTGTTGGTTGTTGAATTAACTCTTTAGTATACCCCTTAATAATTTAATGAGGTATTTAGAGCAAGTGTGATATCTCATATATTTATTTTTACTCATGATAATAATTCACCATGTGGTGTTGTCCATCGTCCTAACCATGTGTTTCAGTTCAACCATTCATGATCTTCACGAGTGCTTTTAGCCCATTAGCTATTAATTAAAGGAAATCACAGATTTTGAGTTGGCACCGTCTTAGGAGACATAATTGTTACATAAGGGCGTTATTGGTTGTTACCTTTTATCCCCTAATGATTACCTACTTTATGATAAATTAAGAGTTATATTTCTTTGATGTGTCTCAATATATGAGCCGTGTTTAAAAGAAATTATGCTCCACTATGATAAAGGAAGAATAGTATATAATTTACTAGTTTTTCTTGATAAAGGTACAATAGTATATAGTTTACTAGTTTTTCTTATAAAATAAACTTGTAAAAAAATTAGTTGTATTATAACATCCAAACTAATATAATATCTACTTACCATATTAATTACGGGTGGTGCTAAAAATCCCTCCAAAATTTATACTGAAAACCACTGCATGTTAAAATGATTATACATTGTGTTTAAAAATATTGTGTAGTGGTGCCAAATATAAATTTTGGTGGTGCCGTTAGAACCACTCATTAATTATTATTGTTGAAATGAAAATTAACATCTTAAACTTGTATCAACTAAATGGGAAGAGCATGCAAACAAAGAAATCAAATGTACGTGAAAATGACACCAAATGTACGTGATTTGGCCTAATTTTGACGTAAGTTCATGGGGTAAGGGGAAGGTAAATTATTTATTATAAATGGATGAATAGATTACAAGGATGCTTGTTGGAAGGATCTCCTATTTATTCAATTTCCCACGCTTTATATAAGGGTCATACATTGCGTTCATCCCCAACCTGCAGTATTCTCCTTGTGTTTCGATAAACATGGTCATCCACGATGCTGCCGTTGATACTGGATAGCAGCCCCCGCCTACCCAACACGTGGGTGAGTGTCTCTTGAAAGTTAATTGGTCAGGGTCAACATGCATGGTGGGGATACTAACATGCAAAACTGGTCCGCACTATAATGTCCCCAAGCAGACTACTTCAAACATTACTTTTTATATTAATGGGTGTTCGAATGCAGAGGACGAAGTCGCTCAACTCTTGGAGTCAATGGAGGGATTCCCGAATCGTCGTTTGATCGTCAGGTGTTGGGAATTTCCTTCATCGGTCGCCCCTAATACTTTTGGATCTAGTTGTGACAACCTGGATATAATTGGGGATATGGATAATGTGTATTAATATATAATACTAGGTTATTTTGTTTAGTCTAATCCTACCTTCATAAATAATGAAATATCGAATTATTTACAAACACAAAATTTTGAAGTTTTGGGTAGGAATGCTCATGTTGGAGACTAGTTTTGACCCTTATAATATAATACTTAACTTGAGGTGAAAACTACATAGTTGTAGATATATGAGTTAGGTTTGTAACAAAATAAACGGTGTGTTAAACGGAGGTCCGAGCAAGAAATTTATGCTGGAATTACGAAGCAGGGGAAAATTTGTCCATTCGTAAAATGATATTTCGTCTTATTAGTATAACAAATGGTGGATTTTGATTGGTTAAGGAAGGAGGTGAGTTTGGCCGACTTTAAAACCGTTAGATTACCTCCTCCTTCAGCCAAAACTCATCCATTAAAGAGTTTAGATTGAGAGGAAGCGAAGTGGGAAGTCGGAGAAGAAGAATTGAGGAGAAAAATTGGAGAAAAAATTATGGGAAATTACGAAAAAGTCCTTAAGTTAATTCTATATGTAATTCTTGTTTTTTTTCTTGTGTTAATGATTTAAATTGTATAAATCATATATTGTACATATAACTTTCATGCCTTGGTTTATAGGCATGAATAGATACAAGTTTATGCAAAATATTGAACGTGTAAACCCTTAAAATTGCTTCGGTTAGGAACCTTGTGTAGTCAAACTTCTATATCTTTTTTATACTCATTGGAATTGAGTAATTCCAATTGGAGATCAAAATAGACTCATATATGCATAACATATCTGAATATTAGGTAAAAATACCAAGAAATGAATCTTGGGGGATAGTTGGAAGTTTGGGTATAAAATCTGCCCCAAAAGCGTAAGTACGCACCATGTGTTCGATGTTTGGTCTAACATAGCAAATGAACTCTAAAACTTATGAAACTTTATTTCATATTATTCAATATGTTTACTGGTATTGGATGGAATATCATAGAAATTTATAATGTAGAGAAATTATAAAAATTCCTGGAAGTTGACTGAACGATGGATGAACCTATAGGGCATATTTGTTATGTATTGAAGAAATGGCCATAACTTGGTCTAGGAACCTGAAATGATATTTTTTCTATTGTATTGGAAACCTAATATGATAATCATTGGATTACCAATAAGAAATAAAAGCATGTTTAGTATATGATTTGGATACGTTAACTATATTGACATGAATTTAGATGGAACTTTATCTATGATAAGTGATGTGAATGGGATCATATGATGCTTATGAATTGAGTTACGTTTAAGTTACTCTTTGGCTTTTTGATATTCTTATGACGTTATTGATATTGTAAGAATAATAGGAAGGGAAGAAGAACTCATTGAATAAGTTCTAGACGAAGGCAAATGAAAAATCCCATTATGTTGTCAAGGTGAGTGTACTCATTGGTAAGATGTATTTATACACGATCATAAATATGATATGTGGTACTTATTGAGGTGAATATGGATATGATATGTGTGGTTACGGAGATGAATATGGATATGGTTACTGAGCTGATTATAGATATGATATTTGGTACTTAATAAGTTGAATAAGGATAGGGTATAGATATGATATACTTACTGAGTTGAATATGGATATGATATGAGTGGTTACTGAGTTGAATATAAATGTGATATGTGTAGTTATTGAGTTGAATATAAATATGATATGAGTGGTTACTGAGTGGGATATTGATATGATATATATGGTTACTGAGTTGAATGTACCTACTAAGTTGACTATAGATATGATATGGGTGGTTATTGAGTTGAATATAGATATAATATGTGTTGTTACCGAGTTGAATAATAATATGATGTGTGTGGTTACGGAATTGGATATGGATATAGTTACTGAGTTGATTATAGATATGATATGTTTTACCTACTGAGTTGATTATAGATTTGATATGGGTGGTTATTGAGTTGAATATAGATATAATATGTGTGGTTACCAAGTTGAATATGGACATGATATGTGTGGTTACTGAGTTAGGTATGGATATAGTTACTGAGTTGATTATAGATATGATATATTGTACCTACTGAGTTGAATATGGATATGATATGGGTGGTTATTGAGTTGAATACAGATATAATATGTGTGGTTACCGAGTTGAATATGGACATGATATGTGTGGTTACTGAGTTGGATATGGATATAGTTACTGAGTTGATTATAAATATGATATGTATGTATTCTGTAGTGATGTTATGGCTTATCTATAGCCAATAGATGTTATGGATTTTCAACAGCCAAGAGATGTTATGGATTATTTATAGTCAAGAGATGTTATAGCTTACTTATAGTCAAGAGATGTTATGGCTTATCAACAGCTAAGAGATGTTATAGATTATTTATAGCCAAGAGATGTTATGGCTTATCAACAGCCAAGAGATGTTATGGCTTATTTATAGCGAAGAGATGTTATGGCTTATCTATAGGCAAGAGATGTTATGGCTTATCAACAACCAAGATATGTTATGGCTTATCAACAACCAAGAGATGTTTTGGATTATTTATAGCCAAGAGATGTTATGACTTATCAATAGCCAAGAGATGTTATGGCTTATTTATAGCCAAGAGATGTTATGGCTTATCAACAGCCAAGAGATGTTATGGCTTATCAACAGCCAAGAGATGTTAATATAATTAAGATATTAATATAATAGTTTTACTATATAGATATGTAGTACATTCACTGAGTTTTTTTAACTCATGGTTTTATATGTTTACATTTTCAGGTTTGTATACTGCCAGCTAGGACACCCTATGATCGGTAATTTGCAGAGCTGCACCGTTAGAGAGAGGTGGGGTTTAAATATGGGAATTTTATTATTGTCACACTGAGGATTTAACTACACTCATACACTGGATATACTGAGATAACATAGTTTAATTTGATGAGGGTACTAGTTAATCATAAAGTGGTAGGTTTGTGTAACACCCCGCCTAATTAAATACCGGGTGGCCAGTCCCATACCAAATTAAAATAGAATATACAGTTGGCTCATTCTTAGCATCACTGTCGAAAACCTTAACTAATCACCCAATACCCAATTAAGCTGGTGTTAAAAACTTTTCAAATTTTAATTCAACAAAAATCATTTTTAGTTTACGAATAACATTACACATTTTCTTCTATAACAATAATAACTGAACAGATAACTCAAAAGAATTTAAATGTAACTGGAATAAACATTCCCAAATAATAATCCAATACAGTAATCCCAACAATAATAAATGTATTAAAATGACACGAGTACAAGACTATATGACTCAGATAGAAAGGAGATAACTGAATTCCTTTGGGCGACATGCCCTAAATAAAATAACACTATGAATCAAATAAAGATAGGCGTCTAAGCAATACTCCACAGCTCCATAGCTCGTCATAATCCTCTAAGGTTGGCGTCCCTACTGCTGGACACCTGGTACAGAAGGTACAATAGAAAAGAGAATATGCACGGAAACGGGTCAGAGCCCGATGTCAAAATAATTTTGAAAACAACAAGTATTTAACAAGTGCAATTAAGCATTTATTATGTACATGTTAGTATCCAGATTCTCACTTAATATTCTCAACTCTCATCTAGAGTGCACGCTTAACGTTTCTTATTAACCTCCTAGTTAATGGTTCCTCCTAACTAGTTTCCATAATATGATTCCATCCCATCTCATAACCCCGTATGTCCCAAACCATACGTAGTATAATCATTCATATACATTTCTCATTAATATGAATTAAGCTTATACAACAAATATTCATTAACTTGATTCAATTCTTTTTTTTTTATTTCCCGTTATCTATAATTATCACACAGTAGATTAATCAAAACACAATATATACCTTTATTTAATTCATTATATATATAATCATATATAATACGGCACCCTTAGAGACACCTGCGGTGCATGCATTACTCTTCTATCACGTCCCAGTATCGCAAGTCGCCGAATAGGGGACTAAAGGTTCGGTAAGGATTCCTCGAACCACAAATAACAACATAAAAATTAGAGGCAAACATAGTTCTCGTATCCATGGGTCACGCACATACCTATGTACCCATATTCAGCAGACTTATCAACTCCCCGATAAGTCTTTCAAAGACCAATGTTCTCGAGCGACAAATAAAAAATCCCATGGATTCATCAGGATATGACTGCCCTCACGCGCAAACCTTCCGTCGATAGCATGTAAGCTAGGTATGTCATACACCTAAATTATCAATCAATCAAATAGGCATTATCATCTACCTATAGATATAATATCAACAAGGTAATCACACTACCATAAGATAATTCCCATACGTAGCATTATATCTATTAAATCCTACGTATTAAAATATTATGACTTTACTTCTTTAATTTAATTATTCCAGAGTCTCACTCATTACTCAAGCTTTATATAGGTTTTTCCTCAATATATTTATTCAGTAAGAAATCACTAATATCCTATTGGTCCATATAATCTTATCTCCCGAATTACTACGAGTTAAACCCTCCTTTGATTAGGGTTATAACCGATAGTTTCTAATCTCTTATAAACTCCCCTTCTATCACCTAGGATTAAACCTTCTGGTAAACCTAAGGTTGCCCGAGTGATTTATAAAAATTTCCACTACTGGACCTATCCTTAATCCTCATTCATACAAATTAGAATCCAACACATGAATCTATCAACTGAAATTTCTTCCAAGTTAATATTCATAATTCTCATCAAATAAATCTCAATCACATTAATTCGGTTCTTATCTAAGGCTTACTGATCTTCCCTAAGTCCCATTATATATAAGGTACATTCTCTCTATACCGAAATAATTAAAGTATGAATTTTCACATACTTTTCCCAAAATGCTTTCCTATTTGAATTTTACTATTTGGTAGTTTCTCTCACTCCAATAAACCGACAAACTCAGAACTGGACTCTAAGAAAATTCCCAAAAATTCACTTTGTCGTTTGAACCCGAATGACATGTCGTTCAAACCAGAATGACATGTCGTTCGAACCATTTCCAATGACGTTCGAACGACTTCGCGTGAGATCATATCTCGTTTGAACCACTTCGGGCGAGATCCCCATCTCGTTTGAACCATTTCGCTCGACTTCGCGCGAGACCTACTGTTTCGTCTTCTTCACCAAATTTGAGAATTTTTCACCATTTTTGAACCTAGAAACCTCTATGATTAAACACCCAACAACTCATCATCAATATCCATCAACTCCTAACAGGTTATAAATCATTCCTAACCACCTAGGATCATCAAGAGTTTGAATTAAAAGCATATATTTATCCTCTTTTCCAGAAAAAATTATATACATGATATCTCCAAGAACAAACCAATGATTCTTAGAATTTCTTCAACAAAGTGATGATTATTTCGTGGATTACTATCTACCTATAACATGAGTTTAATTCCTATATATTTCCATTTTCCAGAAATCCATTAACAACTCTATCTTTATCTTCCAAACATGAAAAATCTCATCTTTTCATAACTATCCTAACATAGACAATATACTAACTAGATTGAAAATATCAAATACTTGCCTCTAATGAAGATCTGATCCTTTGGGGTTGTATAACTCAGGTGGTTCTCCCCTTCTCTGGTCACTTCCGGTGGTGGTTAGTGGTGGTGACCTTTGGTCTTTGGTTCTCCTCCTTTCCAAGCAAGCTTCTCTTCTCCCAAGCAACCTTTCACTCTCTCTAGGAAGATGACCTCTTAATTTTGTGTAGAAGAGATGAATGAACCCACGTACAACTAATCTCCAAATATTTATAATAAGACAAAATCCGAAATCACAATTCATCTCCCTTGTAAAAATGATCAAAATGCCCTTTTTGGTGTTTGTTCATTTCCAAATGACCCAAGACCCAAAACCAACATCCAAATAGACTTTTCTGACTATTTCAACCCTTACGGACGCAACGTCGCACTCAAAATGACTATAAGGTTGATAAAAAATAAGTTTCCTTTTTAATTTAACAAATTAGTCTCGACACGTTCCATACCGCGTCCGACTAAAAATTTAAATTACTGAATTAATATCACATAGCCATATGAATAACATCATATTCATATACTACCTAAATATCTTTAAGTAATATTCAGAATCATTCATATTAATATCCACAATTTGGATAAAATCCAAATGAATTAATTTATAAATAAAATCCAATTAATCCATTAATTTAAAATATATCCCATTTTAAAAGTCTTTAAAATTACGGGGTATTACGTAGTTCCCCCCTTATAACAGAATTTCATTCCGAAATTCAGAAAAATAAATGATACTGGTAAGGTCAACTCTGAGTGTAAGTCTCACATCGCAAGTAATCTATGTCGTACCGGCCATACAGTACATTAACGAAAATCCCCATTGATGTTATACGCCAAGCCTCACCATATAGTTTCAACTGAATCGAATTTAAACTTTACGCAATCTTTCCTATACCATCCTCATGAAAAAGTTTGGGAAAAAGTGATCCTTAATCATTTAGTAAATAAATCCTGAAGTCACAACTACTTACCGTTTCAAAATTATGAAAAATGCTACAATCCAACCATCCAGGGCGCCCATACACCCTATTATATAACTTCCATTATAACATGGATATGGTTACTCGCATAATACTATGATATATCGCAAAGGTTATAAACTCATATCCTAAAGAGCTAACTTATTTCGACTCCTAACGTTTGTTAGTTTCATGCATGGGGTGTCTCAGAAGAGAAATCCAAATAAGGAACCCCCCCGATACACTACTACCTAAAGTAGTCGGTCATCAAAACTCCTCAGGTCCTTAGTCTATAGTATATAACTTCTCTACGGGTTTTATTGATTTCAAATAAAAGTCTACTCATCTACTCTCTTGTTAAAGACAAGATGCTGGCTATAGTTGTACATACGCTCTCATATACCACAAGTCAATCCACGTTGCTAGTCACATCATGTTCGGATATGCCTAAAGTAAGAAAAAAATATAGGTGTCGCACAACCCCTCGGTGAGTCTACGTAAATAACAGTGCTAAAGGCTAAGTTTAGTAACCCTATTGCCCACACAATATTAATTGCTACAATAACAGTTCTCATGTTAATCATTATACGCCTCATAACTCCTGAGATAGAAAACATACCCTCATTTATGGGCGGTGGTTGTTGACTCCCACTATTATAACTTTGCTCCGATGAGTCAAGAAAAATTTTACCCCAAATTTTCAGTTCTAGTAAACCACACTCCACTATATGTCCAATCCTTTGAATATATTGTCTTCGTTGGGTAACACACCTAATTTCTGCATTTCTAGAACTTCTACTGATGACTCTCCTCAATTGTCCATTTGACCCTCTCCTAAGCATACTACGTTTGGTGAGTCTAATTTGGCCTCACCTTCGACTATAGCAGCACTTGGAATTTGTAGGCTGCATCATAACCGTCTTTACAGTCCTGGCCTCTCGTGCCATAATAGGGGTGACCTCGACTATGATCATCATCCTCGAACATACTTCATAACCTCCTAAGTACGACCTCCGCTATCCGTCCAATCGCCCTTATCTGCCATACTTCTTGTACGAACACGTCCGAACGCAAATAATATTTACTAATATATACGATATAGCAGGAGAATGAAATCTCACCGAGGAAATCAACAATCCTAAACATATGGCTCTACATCAAAGAATGCTAAGCTGAAAACACAGTAAGCCGTACAGATCGTAAAGGACACTAGAACCTGATGCTCCGATACCACCTGTAACACCCCGCCTAATTAAATACCGTCTGGCCAGTACCATACCAAATTAAAGAAGAATATACAGTTGGCTCATTCTTAGCCTTACTGTCGAAAACCTTAACTAATCACCCAATACCCAATTACGCTGGTGTTAAAAACTTTCCAAATTTTAATTCAACAAAAATAATTTTTAGTTTACGAATAACACTACACATTTTCTTCTACAACAATAATAACTGAACAGATAACTCAAAAGAATTTAAATGTAATTGGAATAAACATTGCCAAATAATAATCCAATACAGTAATCCCAACAATAATAAATGTATTAAAATGACACGAGTACAAGACTATATGACTCAAATAGAAAGGGGATAACTGGTTTCCTTTGGGAGACATGCCCTAAATAAAATAACACTATGAATAAAATGAAGATATGCGTCTAAGCAATACTCCATAGCTCCATAAATCGTCATAATCCTCTAAGGTTGGCGTCCCTACTGCTGGACACCTGGTATAGAAGGTAAAATAGAAAAGAGAATATGCAAGGAAACGGGTCAGAGCCCGATGTGAAAATAATTTTGAAAACAGCAAGTATTTAACAAGTGCAATTAAGCATTTATTATGTACATGTTAGTATCCAAACTCTCACTTGATAATCTCACCTCTCATCTAGAGTGCACGCTTAACGTTTCCTATTAACCTCCTAGTTAATGATTCCTCCTAACTAGTTTCCATAATATGATTCCATCCCATCTCATAACCCCGTATGTCCCATACCATACGTAGTATAATCATTCATATACATTTCTCATTAATATGAATTAAGCTTATACAACAACTATTCATTAACTTAATTCAATTCTCTTTTCTTTCTTTATTCCCCGTTATCTACAATTATCATACAATATATTAATCAAAACACTCTATATACCTTCATTTAAGTCATTATATATATAATCATATATAATACGGCACCCTTAGACACAGCTGCGGTGTATGCATTACTCTACTATCACGTCCCAGTATCGCAGGTCGCCAAATAGGGAACTAAAGGTTTAGTAAGGATTCCTCGAACCACAAATAACAACACAAAAATTGGAGGCGAACATAGTTCTTGTATCCATGGGTACCCATAGTTAGCGGACTTATAAACTCCCCGATAAGTCTTTCATAGACCTATGTTCTCTAGAGACAAATAAAAAATCCCATGGATTCATCAGGATATGACTGCCCTCACGCACAAGCCTCCCGTTGATAGCAAGTAAGCTAGGTATGTCATACACATAAATTATCAATCAATCAAATAGGCATTGTCATCTACATATAGATATAATATCAACAAGGTAATCACACAACCATAAGATAATTCCCATACGTAGCATTATATCTCTTAAATCCTACGTATTAAAATATTATGACTTTACATCTTTAATTTAATTATTCCAGAGTCTCACTCATTACTCAAGGATTAAATAGTTTTTTCCTCAATATATTTATTCAGTAAGAAATCACTAATCTCAATTGGTCGATATCATCTTATCTCCCAAATTACTATGAATTAAACGCTCCTTTGGTTAGGGTTATAACCGATAGTTTCTAATCTCTTATAAACACCCCTTCTATCACCTAGGATTAAACCTTCTTGTAAACCTAAGGCTGCCCAGGTGATTTATAAAAATTTCCCCTACTGGACCTATCCTTAATCCTCATTCATACAAATTAGAATCCAACACATGAATCTAGCAATCAAAATTTCTTCCAAGTTAATATTCATAATTCTCATCAAATAAATCCCAATCACATTAATTCGGTTCTTATCTAGGGCTTACTGATCTTCCCTAAGTCCCATTATATCCAAGGAACATTCTCTCTATACCGAAATAATTAAAGTATGAATTTTCACATACTTTTCCCAAAATGCTTTCCTATTTGAATTTTACTATTTGGTAGTTTCTCTCACTCCAATAAACCGACAAACTCATAACTGGGCTCTAAGAAAATTTCCAAAAATTCACCCTGTCGTTTGAACCAGAATGACATGTCGTTCAAATAAGAATGACATGTCGTTCGAACCACTTCCAATGTCATTCGAACCATTTCCAATGTCATTTGAACGACTTCGTGCGAGATCCTATCTCGTTTGAACCACTTTGCGTGACTTCGCGCGAGACCTACTGTTTCGTCTTCTTTACCAAATTTCAGCGTTTTTCACCATTTTTTAACCTAAAAACCTCTAAGATTCAACCCCCAACAACTCATCATCAATATCCATCAACTCCTAACAGGTTATAAATCATTCTTAACCACCTAGGATCATCAAGAGTTTGAATTAAAAGCATATATTTATCCTCTTTTCCAGAAAAAATTATATACATGATATCTTCAAGAACAAACCAATGATTTTTAAAATTTCTTCAACAAAGTGATGATTATTTCGTGGATTACTATCTACCTATAACATGAGTTTGATTCCTATATATTTCCATTTTCCAAAAATCCATTAACAACTCTATCTTTATCTTCCAAACATGAACAATCTCATATTTTCATAACTATCCTAACATGGACAATATACTAACTAGATTGCAAATATCAAATATTTGCCTCTAATGAAGATCTGATCCTTTGGGGTTATATAACTCAGGTGGTTCTCCCCTTCTCCGGTCACTTCCGGTGGTGGTTAGCGGTGGTGACCTTTGGTCTTTGGTTCTCCTCCTTTCCAAGCAAGCTTCTCTTATCCCAAGCAACCTTTCACTCTCTCTAGGAAGATGACCTCTCAATTTTGTGTAAAAGAGATGAATGAACCCACGTACAACTAATCTCCAAATATTTATAATAAGACAAAATCCGAAATCACTATTCATCTCCCTTGTAAAAATGATCAAAATGCCCTTTTTGGTGTCTATTCATTTCCAAATGACCCGAGACCTAAAACCAACCTCCAAATAGACTTTTCTGACTATTTCAACCCTTCCGGATGCAACGACGCACTCGAAATGACTATAAGGCTGATAAAAAATAAGTTTTCATTTTAATATAACAAATTAGTCCCGATACGTCACATATCGCGTCCGACTAAAAATTCAAATTACTAAATTAATATCACACAGCCATATCAATATCATCATATTCATATATTACCTAAATATCTTTGAGTAGTATTCAGAATCATTCATATTAATATCCACAATTCGGATAAAACCCAAATGAATTAATTTATAAATAAAATCCAATTAATCCATTAATTTAAAATATAACCCATTTTAAAAGTCATTAAAATTACGGGGTATTATTATGACTTTAATACTAATTACGTTATGATAGAGAGAACATAATTACATTAATTGTATACATCATATATGAAATCTTAAAACAAATTATAATTTGAATGGTTCAAGATTACCATTTAATTACCATGAAATAAATCATTAGCATTGATTTGGGTTTGGGATGTGACAATTAGTGGTATCAGAGCAACCAGGTTATAAATTCTAGACGTGTGTGACGGTTAGATGGAAGTTCTTGGTTTGATTTGATATTGTTGAATTGTTTAGGTACTAACCAATGATTTAGTATTATAAATTTTTCTGTTGGTTGCTATAATTCTATTATGAAAGGTGGAACATCGGTCATGGGACAAGCTAGTGGTTCCAGGCCAGGTGGACGACTCTTTACGATGTAAGAGGCTCAAGTTACTCTGAGTGTGGTGACAGGTCAACAAGTGAAACTTAATCACCACAAAATTATGGAGAAGGCATTAAATGGAAGAATATACATGGTAAAATGAGGATAGAATGATAATGCGTTATCCGTGATTGTTTTATTTGAACGACTAAGGTATGTCAATTTCGGGGACGAAATTTACTAATGGAGGGAGAGTTGTGACATCCCGGATATAATTGAGGATATGTATAATGTGTATTAATATATAATACTAGGTTATTTTGTTTAGTATAATCCTACCTTCATAAATCATGAAATATCGAATTATTTTCAAACACAAAATTTTGAAGTTTTTGGTAGGAATGTTCATGTTGGAGACTAGTTTTGACCCTTATATTATAATACTTGACTTGAGTTGAAAACTAAATAGTTGTATATATATGAGTTAGGTTTGTAAAAAATAAACGGTATGTTAAACGGAGGTCCGAGCAAGAAGTTATGCTGGAATTACGAAGCATGCACAAATTTGTCCATTCGTAAAATGATATTTCGTCTTATTAGTATAACAAATGGTGGATTTTGATTGGTTAAGGAAGCAGGTGAGTTTGTCCGACTTAAAAACCTTTAGATTAACTCCTAATTCAGCCAAAACTCATCTATTAAAGAGTTTGGCTTGAGAGGAAGAGAAGTGGGAAGTCGGAGAAGAAGAATTGAGGAGAAAAATTTGTCGGAAATTATGAAAAAGTCCTTAAGGTAATTCTATATGTAATTCTAGTTATTTTTCTTTTGTTAATGATTGAAATTGTATAAATCATGTATTATATATATAACTTTCATGCCTTGGTTTATTGGCATGAATAAATGCAAGTTTACGCAAAATATTGAACGTGTAAACCCTTAAAATTGCTTCGATTAGGAACCTTGTGTAGTCAAACTTCTATATCTTTTTCATACTCATTGGAATTGAGTAATTATAATTGGAGATAAAAATAGACTCATATATTCATAACATATCTGAATATTAGGTAAAAATACCAAGAAATGAATCTTGGGGTGATAGTTGGAAGTTTGGGTATAAAATCTGCCCCAAAAGTGTAAGTACGCATTCCATGTGTTCGATGTTTGGTCTGACATAGCAAATGAACTCTAAAACTTATGAAACTTTAATTTCGTATTATTAAATATGTTTACTGATATTATATGGAATATCATAGAAATTTATGATTGAGAGAAATTATAAAAATTCCTGGAAGTTGATTGAACGATGGATGAGCCTATAGGGCATATTTGCTATGTATTGAAGAAATGGGCATAACTCGGTCTAGGAACCTGAAATGATGTTTTTTATGTTGTATTGGAAACCTAATATGATAATCATTGGATTAAAAATAAGAAATAAAAGCATGTTTAGTATATGATTTGGATACGTTAACTATATTGACATGAATTTAGATGGAACTTTATCTATGATAAGTGATGTGAATGGGATCATATGATGCTTATGAATTGAGTTACGTTTAAGTTACTCTTTGAATTTTTGATATTCTTATGACGTTACTGATATTGTAAGAAATAATAGGAATGGAAGAATAACTCGTTGAACAAGTTCCAGATGAAGGCAAAGGAAAAATCCCATTATGTTGTCAAGGTGAGTGTACTCACTGGTAAGATATATTTATACATGATCATAAATATGACACACTACACCAAAATGGGCAAATTGGAAGACTTTAGCCTCTTAGCCTTGTCACGGTCATTGATCGTGATAACAAACACTTGTTTTGTGTCACGGTTATTGACCGTGACAAGACCGTGATACAATCACAAATTTACTTGTCACGGTCATTGACCATGACAATATTTTTATTATTGTCACAATAAATGAATGTGATACGTCCATGATAAATTGTTAGGTAAAAAAACCCTACGCTTTCTTTTTTCCCACCGTTTTTTTATTTTCCCTCTCTTTCTCTCTCTAAGCAATTTCCAGCTCTCTCTCTCTCTCTCTCTCTAAGGTATGTTTTTTTCCTATTTATCTTTCATTTCTATACGTGTATATATATGTGTGTGTGGTGGTGTGTGGTAGGGGGAGGGGGGCAGGGGGTGGTGGGGGTGGGGTGTGTGTGTTTGTGTGCAGGTGTGTGCGTGTGTGTGGTTGGGTGAGGGGGGCAGGGGGTGGGGTGGTGGGACTGTGGTGTGTGTGTGTGTGTGTGTGTGTGGTGGAGCAATATTAACAATTGTATAACTTTAATTAATAAATTGTATAGCTTTAATTGTAACTTTAATTATATAGTTTTAGATGAAAGTAAATTAACAATTAGTGCCCATTTCATATGAAAGTAGGATTGACCCTCATTGTAAATTAGTAAATTAATAATTGTATACTTTAATTGTTAGTTATATTGATGAAATGAATTAATTGAGTAAATGAATTAGAAGGAGTACGGGATACACATTTGTTGTTGACATTGCTGTTGGATTATTTTGTTTAGTAAATGTTAGGTTGGTTAGTTTTAAAAGTGGCATGACCAGTGGATTATTGTCCATATGGGGGTGGGATTTTTCAACTTTTTCTGAAAATTACTTTGTATATCGAACAATATATATAATATGATAATTAAATGAAACATACTTGAAATTAAATATAAATAAGACATAATTAAATGAAACATACTACAAATCTAAGTTTTGTTTATACTAATCCGTGAATATACGCTTCGTACCTTTAATAGGTGATTAGTTGTGATAGCTGTGATGGGATATCCGAAATACAAAGAGTGGATGGGTGAGACAAATAGAATGGGGGATGTGTTCATAACATAACTTCCAGCTAAATAGTTTGTAGATTTGAGATAATTGATGGTGATGTTGTTTCTTCTTATATTAGGATTTTTCATTTGGTTGTGAACAAATCGGGACATCGTGGTTGGAATGGTATGTACCTGATTGTTTGAGATCACACCTAAAGACAATCAAAATTATGGGATTGGGGTCGAACAATGGAATTAAATAGTTGAGGTACTTTGTGGAGAATCCCAAAAAGTTTTGAACAGGTACGGGATTGTTTCTATTTTGAATGTATATTTGCACTATCTCTATTTTATTGGATATATAATGTTTAAACAGATACAACGTTGCTATAACAGGTACGTATATACTGCTGGGCAGTGACAGTGGCCATACTGCCCAACAGATTTTTTTTCAATTCTGTCCAAAATTATCACGGTCATTGACCGTGACAAGCCCGTGACAAAGAAACTTGTCACGGTCATTGACCGTGATAATTTTTTTTACATTATCACGGGTTTGTCACGGTCCTTGACCGTGACAAAACTTGTCGCGGTCAAGGATCATGACACGACCGTGACAATTCTAATGAACTTGTCACGGTCAATGACCTTGACAAGACCGTTACAAAAAAATTTATCTCTCCCATAATTATCACGGTCATTAATGTTGACAAGTCCAACTTGTCAAGGTCAATGACCGTGACAGTTTGGAAGATTTGGTGTAGTGATATGTGGTACTTATTGAGCTGAATATGGATATGATACGTGTAGTTACTGAGCTGAATATGGATATGGTTACTGAGCTGATTATAGATATGATATTTGGTACTTAATAAGTTGAATATGGATAGGGTATATATATGATATACTTACTAAGTTGAATATGGATATGATATGAGTGGTTATTGAGTTGAATATAGATATGATATGTGTGGTTATTGAGTTGAATATGGATATGATATGAGTGGTTAGTGAGTTGGATATGGATATGATATGTGTGGTTACTGAGTTGAATGTACCCTCTGAGTTGATTATAGATATGATATGGGTGGTTATTGAGTTGAATACAGATATAATATGTGTGGTTACCGAGTTGAATATGAATATGATATGTGTGGTTACTGAATTGGATATGGATATGGTTACTGAGTTGATTATAGATATGATATGTTGTACCTACTGAGTTGAATATGGATATGATATGGGTGGTTATTGAGTTGAATATAGATATAATATGTGTGGTTACCGAGTTGAATATGGACATGATATGTGTGGTTACTGAGTTGGATATGGATATAGTATGTTGTACTTACTGAGTTGAATATGGATATGATATGGGTGGTTATTGAGTTGAATATAGATATAATATGTGTGGTTACCGAGTTGAATATGGACATGACATGTGTGGTTACTGAGTTGGATATGGATATAGTTACTGAGTTGATTATAAATATGATATGTATGTATTATGTAGTGATGTTATGGCTTATTTATAGATAAGAGATGTTATGGCTTATCAACAGTCAAGAGATGTTATGGCTTATCAATATCCAAGAGATGTTATGGCTTATCAATATCCAAGAGATGTTATGGCTTATTTATAGACAAAGATATTATGGCTTATTTATAGCTAAGAGATGTTATAGCTTATCAACGGCCAAGAGATGTTATGGCTTATTTATAGCCAAGAGATGTAATGGCTTATCAACAGCCAAGATATGTTATAGCTTATCAATAGCCAAGAGATGTTTTGGCTTATTTATAGCCAAGAGATGTTATGGCTTATCAATAGCCAAGAGAGGTTATGGCTTATTTATAGCCAAGAGATGTTATGTCTTATCAACAGCCAAGAGATGTTATGGCTCATCAACAACCTAGAGATGTTAATATAATTAAGATGTTAATATAGTACTTTTACTATATAGATATGTAGTACATTGACTGAGTTTTTTATCTCATGGTTTTATATGTTTACATTTTCAGGTTTGTATACTGCCAGCTAGGGCACCCTATGATCGATAATTTGCAGAGTTGCACCGTTAGAGAGAGGTGGGGTTTAAATATGGAAATTTTATTATTGTCACACTGAGGATTTTACTACACTCATACACTGGATATACTGAGATAACATAGTTTAATTTGATGAGGGTACTAGATAATCATAGTATAGTAGGTTTGATTAATTATGACTCTAATATTAATTACGTTATGATACAGAGAACATAATTACATTAATTGTATACATCATATATGAAATCTTGAAACGAATTATATTTGGAGTGGTTCAAGATTACGATTTAATTACCATGAAATAAATCATTAGCACTGATTTGGGTTTGGGGTGTGACACTAGCATATCCAAATGGATTCATTGGAGCCAAAGGGGATTATAATCACTTGGCTCATTTGTCCTGCTTTTGCGACACTTAGGTTTTGAGCTTACTCATTGTGCGTCAGATGAGGAACCATTTCCCCATGTCAAGAGTGGATAAAGGGGTCATTGCTACTTGTTGAGATTTAGTACTTCCTATCTGGGCCTTGGATTTTATCCATCTTAGCCATTGAATTTGAAAATGGCTTTTAAACTTATACAATCGAGTTTTTTTAACCATTTAGAAGAGCAGAGCAAGGTTTATAGGGAAAATTCCTGAGTTAAAGAATATACAATCATTTTTTCTTTCTATTATTTTTGCCTTCTTCTATTTTTTAAACCAAAATTCTTAAGGCGTACGCTTTGTGTTCCTTCACTAGAGGAAATGAGCACATAGACTGATTTTCTGGTGGTTTACCATTCGTGTTAGAGTTTATCTTCGACTAATATCCTCTCCTTTGATAGTTAAACCGGTTGAAATGCTTCGTATATAGCCTTTGGAATGTTGATGTTGAGTAATAAAAAGTGTTTTGAACCATATCTCTTAAGTAAAGAACTCATGGCCTTAATGGTTGATATTATTGATTCGTTGAACCTGAATATAATAATTTAAGGGACTCTAATTATGGGTCATACTTGTTTAGGGTTAGACGATCAACTAGTTCAACCTCTAGCCCGTTTAACCTAATCCTGCCCACATTAAGCACCCTAACTCCAGTATTTGTACCTCTCCATTGGGCCAATGGTAATCCATGAATATATTACCTAATCATTCCAATGCCAAGTGGGGACAACACTTTTCCCTTCTTGAGTCATATTCATTCGTTCTGTCAATGATACCAATTGGGTGCACCCCCACCCCTCCATGAGGGGGAGGTCTACTTCGATAATCACTCATTCTAAGTTGTTCTCGAAATTCCTTTGATGAAGACGATATGTGACATAATCTCAACCATCCATATTCACCTTTACAACCTATCTTAAATTCTTGGAGACTCCTTGTGCGATTCAAAATCTATTTTCATAATATATTGGTGATGATGGTTCCCTCACCATTATCGAATTCACGTATATGTATCATTCGACCTCTTATCCGAGCATTTCATACACATTCATGAGATGGACACATGTCATTATATTTGCTATCTACTTTCCCTCATCTAGAGGCACCACTTCTTCTTTGTCATAAGATATGGCTCAGAGCATGACAGTCAAAGCTACTTCACCATACCTCTAACTTGGTTAAAACACAATCTAAGTGAGTCTTCATATTATTTTTCTTGGTTTATTTTATATTATATAACTTCTTGAAATTAAAGGTTGAGTTTTTTAAACATCTTTGTGGTTGTTTATGGACCCCCTAAGTCCTTCTCTTTATTAGGAATTTTTATTACCATATTCTCTAGCCTAAGAGCGAGAGGATTCTAAGGATCTAGTATGAACTCAAGCACACTATTTAGAGAAGATATATTAGGCTTGTCGTGGGTCGGTGCAGGATCTCTATGATTAAACGAACTACTCCAAGACGCCATCCATATTTGAAGTTTTTATCCACTCATCCTTCAGGTCTTACTACCCAAGTGATGATATATAGTCCTTCCTAGTCATCATCCAGGATACTATGACGTAGTTTAATGGCTTATTGGGTTGCCTTTCGAGGCACTAACTCTTTGACCTTAAAGATTTGGCACTTCACCCATTGGTTATAATAACCCGAGGCTTTTAGTTTTGTAGCTACCATTTTAAGTGTTGTATTCTCCATTCTTTCTTCAATAAGGTCTATAATTTCTTCCATAAATTACTTGTTCTCCGATTTTTAAGTTGTATACTCAAAGGGTTGGGAACTCTAGATCAATTGGGACAACTACTTTGGTGATGTATGCTAGTTCTAAGTGGTTTCTTTAGTTATACCCCTTGTGATTATCTGGGATTTCCACGGGATGGTGAGCAGGTAACTGGTCCAAAGTCCTTTGGACTTATCTAGCTCAAGTTTTAGTTAGTGTATGATGGTTTGGTTAGTTACCTCCACTTGAACGCTACATTGACGATGTCTTGGTGCTAAGAATATATACTTAAGCTTGAATTGGTCCCATAGATAATCAATTATATTATTCTTAATTTTTCCCATTATTAATGACACTGCGTAAGCTACTCTATATCCTATGATGATCAGTTTTCATATGAAGGCTTGTGCATTGTGTTTTGTAAATCTACGCAAGTTGTTGTTTTTCCCCCACTTGATGAAGTAATATATATCGATTAGGAATAACTTAAATTCTATGTATAACTTTAAAAGGACCTATAATGTCCATCTATCATAACAATAGCCATGGGATGATGATGATGCGTGGGAGTTCTTCTGTATGCCGATTGATGAAATTTGCCACTCGTTGGCATTTGTCGCACCACCAGGCATGTTTTACGACGTCTTTGGGCATAGTTAACCAATAGTATCGGGTATTACAGATAAATGTATTGGTGGCCTCATGGTATGTGCAATGTCCAGGGTTTTTTAGCTACTATAATCTAGGGGACCTTGGCAAATCTAACTATAATGACATAAATTGTGTGGAGATACATCATGGTATGTGCATGTGACATTATGGACTGTCGGGCTATAGTTATGTAGTAGATAACAATATTATATTGTGTTATTTGTCTTATTTAATTCTTATCAATGGATTCATGTAATCCGAATTGGAAAACAAAATTGGTATTCTTGTAGTGGGACCTCACTTATTATTGTTTACTAACATTTCAGATTAGATTGATGTTAGTTGCACAGTTTAGAGTATTGGGGCATGTAACTGGAGATTTACTTTAATGCTTATTTTAGTTTCCTTCCTGTCATTTATTGTAAGAAACAGTTGAATTTGGATTTAATGGGTCGTTTGACTCCACAGTGGCTTATGATTTTTACATTAAGAGATCATGTTGATGAAGTCTTATTATTTGGAATTTTATATTATTTGAGTTTAACATGGTGATGGATCTTATTGTGGTGGAAGGTTTGTTCATCGTTGGATATTTTTTTGCATATCTTGTAGAAAAAGTTTTAAATGTATCATATTTCTTTCACATGATAAGAATGATATTTTAATTTTAACAATCTACATATCTTGGTATCGGGGCCTGGCAGCCCTCAATGGAAAAATATATGCGTTGTTACATGCGAATGTTAGCACTTGGACAATTAAGACATTGAAAGGGATTAATTTGTCGTATCTGGGTCAATATTTATTGGCTTAGCTGTCTAAATTGTACTTTATTTCGCTCCAATCACCGTCCAATCCATTGTCACCAGACTTTTTTTTCTCATTGGAGATGAGACGATTGCTAACCATGCCCTCTCCATGAATATTTTTCTTCACCTTATGATGAGGTTCGTCAAGTTGATCGACGGGCTCTTAGAAAGGGAGTAAATAGTGGTCTTGATGTAAAGTCCTTGAATGCCACACATTTATTGGGATGATCGATTTTGAAGATATCATTATTGAAGTTCTTAATGAACTCTCTCATGAACTCATCCTTCTTCGGAAACATATTGAACAGATATTCCATGTTATTCTTATGAACACAACTATCAATGAAGTGGAAATTAAATAGGTTTGTGAGTTCGCTAAGATAGGTCACAAAATTGATAGTAACACAATTGGAATAAGTTCATGTTGAACCTTTGAGGGTAACTTACATCTAATAGGATTTACACTATGACTTTATAGGCCTAATAGTTGTCAATGTGGTCGCAGGGATTTAATGTCTTGTCAAAGATGTGAATCCTTGGAAGTTTGAATGTCGGTGTCACAGTGAAGTACAAAATGTCCCGATTTAAGAGCTACATATGGTCGGTACACAAACTCTTAAACCGTGAGTTCTTCACTGTTCTGGTTGATAATCTAAATTGAATCTTGGGAATTTGTTCCTCATGGTCCAATTTTTGGTCATTATTTTAAATAAAAAAAATGTGCGGGAGGCACCTACTGTAGTTGAGAGATCATTTGGTACAATTTCTCTTGTAAGGCCTCCTTTTGTTATGTGAGGCCATTAATGGCGTGGTCACTTGTTGTCGGTTAATGGATTATTAATGTGTCATTCCCATTAACAGTGCCATAGATGTCAGAGTGAAATTAACACCTTAAACTTGTATATACCAAATGTAACGAATATCCAAATAATACACAAAATGAACGAGATTTGTCTTGCTTTTCGGATTCTACTTTTGCACCCGTCTTTTTAATGAAATCGTCAATTAACCATAGTTGAATGTTGTGCCAAAGAAAAAAGTTGTAAGTACCCTAGCCCTTGGAATATTATAAATACCATTGTCTCCTTCATCGACATCTAACCTTAACCCTATATCCATGATTTTGAGTGAAGTGGGGTGAAATCTTCTGACGAAATCCGAGAGTTCGGGGTGGGAGTTCCCGAGGCAATTTTTTTGGGTTGTTTTTACTTATTTTTTTGCGATTTTTAACCCTGTAAATGTTGAAGTATTAATTAACTAAATTTGGATTCCTATTTTTTTTTATTATTTTTACTTATTTCTCCACGACTTCCTATATTTACAACAAATTCAGACTAGTTTTAAACACAAATTTTAAACTATTTTCAAACTTCAAACTCTTTAACACAAATTTGAAATTTGAACACAATTTAAACAAATTTTTTTTTATTAAAACTGTTTAGCAAAAACTATTTTAGCACAAATTTCACATGGACATGGGTGCACAAATTTCACATGGAAACAAAAATTTCAATACAATAGAAACAAAAATTTCAACACAATTTAAACACAAATTTCAAATTTTGTGCGTATAAACAAACACAATGTAAACAAACAAACTATACACAAAATCTAAACAAACTCATATAAATAATAAACTATTTATAAACAAACAAAATATACCCGGAGCAGTCTAAGCAAAGATATTGTAACAGGGGCAGATCAGAGAGCAGCCTAGTAGGGGCGGGTGGAGAGCAGCAGCATGGGTGGATCAGATCGGACCAGGGCAGGGGGAGGCTGAAGAGATGAGGAGCAGCGATGGAGGCTAGAGCCTGAAGGTGAGTGGCGGTGGAGTTGAAGAAGGAACTTTCCTCCTTCCCTTTTGAGAGCGGCGGACGGTACGAAATAAAAGAGAGAATAAAGAATATGGTGAGCGAGCTGAGCGTTTAATGTTTTTTTTTAATTTATTACACATTTTCTCCTCAACATTGAATATAATTAGAAGTAACCTCCAAGTTTAATTTTTTTTACCAAAAAAGCCCTAATTTTTTTAATAGTTGAACTGGGGAGGTCACCTCGCTTCGGCTTGGGGTGGATCCGACCCTGTCTAAACCTACCCCTTTCACCCATTTCTCAATGACTTTTTAACTACGTCATTGACATGCATGCGCGCACGTGTGTGAAATCAAATGTATAAATTTACAAATATGCGTAACATTGTTTGAAGTCATAGGGACATGATGGTATTCACTGTGGTTTTCTTGTAATAATAATTTTACTCACATGATGTGTCTAGATTACCAAACGAATTTGAACTTGTAATATTACGCCCTCCGAGACCCAATAACTTCTATGAGAAAAAATATAATAATGCTTTAGCATTTTCCCCAACCCATATAGATATGAAACATTAAGCAGAGGCTATAGTGGTTTATAACCCTATTTATTTGTTTAACACACTCGTCATCATCTTGTACAACATCATACAAACCAACATGGTGTTGTGAGATAGAAACATGATCGCGTAAAGAGGTATCATTACCGCATGGGTTCTTGGCATGAGAATACAAGTGCTGAAATCTTATCAAAGAATATTAAGAGATCATTGTGCGGGTTCTCACCCTCGGGGGAGACTATAATAAATTAAAAAGAGTTAAACTCTTTCTTTTTTAGTGTTTTATAATGCTTTGACTCCCAAACAACATGAACGAAATACATATACCCTCAGTTAAACCAGACCTAGAACAAGTGAGAACAAGAATCCTGGGGAGTTATAACTCCTTCATAAGAAAATCCCTTTATTAGTAAAGTGGTCCAATAAAAGTAACTACCTTCACCAATTTTTTTTATTTTAATTCTAAGGTCGGCCTTGCCTTCTTAGATACATGTAGACACCACAGACTCTCACGTCCTTAGGGAAAGGGCGCATTACATGCCTATGCTTGTATAAGTGTGTAACAAACTGGTATCACAGTTGATGTAATAGATAAAGAGTTACATCATACATATCTATGTGGAATTACAGTTTGTGTATGTAATGATTTGAGATCTCCCAACACCGACGGTTTTTTAGATCAATTGGTAAGTCATATGGTTAGTGATAACACATGTTAGGAGTTCAAACCTTGTTTGCATCAGTTTGTGGATGTGGGATGAATTAAAAACCCATACCATTATGTGAGATGGTTAAATAAGGGACAATATTAGCAATGGTAGTTTTAGGTATTACAAATCGTATTGATGTTGGTACCCAGATCCAAAGCAAGTGTGTCAACATGTTGGTTAATGGATAATTTCATCCCAGTGAATATGTTAGGCTCCCTACGGGGGTGGATTATAGCAGACTAATATCATGGTTTATTTTATAGATAGAGAATTACGTACATAATCTTCTGATTAAGTAATATATTTAACGATTTTGAATCTTCAAACATCGAGGCCTTGTTAGATCCACTAGAAAGACGTGTGTTTGATGATACCACATGTCAGGGGTTCAAACCCCATTGTCACCAGTTTGTGAATATAAATTAAAATTAAACCCTATATTTATCTCTGTGGTGGTTAAAGTATCAATGCAAGTTATATCTTCAATTCACAATGACAGGACACCATAAATCAGTATAACCATTACCGTAGAATCAATATTCATAATAATAGTTAGATCATTGATCCACCAATAATGTCAATATAGAGATGTAATAAAATAATACATTAATATAAAGATGTAACACGCTTGTAAATCAAATCCCCCATTAATCAATATTTGACTAGTGGTACAAAGTAAAGATAGTGGTGTTAAAACAAATGGTAATCAAGCCGGAGAGCATTTTCAAATATGAGTTTGAAGGAGAAATTTTAGTGGTAAATGATTTTGCTTTGAATGAAATTTTTCACCTTATTTCCATTATAGATAGCATAAGATGCATCCTCGACTAGCTTGGTTAGGCAATAGTGACAAAAATAAATGCATGACCATTATACGCCCTAATAGTGACTTTCCCTCGGATATCGAATCCCCATGTCAAGAAATTTCATAGAGAAGTCATGTTCTAAATCTCTTGGGGAGGTAAGTGATGAAGGTTTGTAAAAATTTGACATTTATTACATTTTGTTCTGAATGTGGTGCAATTGATTTTCCTTGTGATCCAATAATATTATTAGTGATAAAGTTGCATACAAAGAGAACATAGCTTGAGAGGGACCAATATTGAAAGAGTGATACGATATTTCTTGCAAGGAAATCTAACTAGATGGCAATATGAGTGTGTGATTTTATGTAACCTTTTTATTGGTTACATTATTAAATAATGATTATCCCTTAAGATACACTAGATATTTGTTTAGCACCCCATTCCCAAAAAAATTTATGACCCAACCATCGCCTTCATCGATCGGTTAATTGGCTAGATACTCACATATGATCATACTCTTGATGGGTTTCTATGAGACGTATATAATGTTGAGTTTTACTAGCAGGAGGATTCATTTAAACACACTACTCAATAAGATGGATTAGCAAATCTATTATACCGTGAATATAATATGACCCCTAACGTAATCAGAGGGTGACACCTGTCATAGCAATCATTAAGGCCCAATAACCTAAAATGATACGATGCCGGAGGACCTTAGGACCAACTTCGATTGAGCTTGGCCTTGGCCTATCCGAGGTAGAAACTAATACTAAAGGGAAAACCCTATTTGATAACACCATTATCTTATACCATGCGGGCTAGGTGATTAGATGACAACGACATGAAGAGAATGTGCAACATGAGGAAGGTATGAAGATATTCCCCTATATGCAATAACTAACTAGTAAATTTTAATATCACCTAATTATATACAAGTGAGATATGTGTCCTAGGGACCATACTCTCTCACCACTCACCTGCTATAAATAACAACTTAATTATCCTATTTTAAGGAGGGAGATATTTTGAGTACTATTATGCTGCTAAACTGATGTGAAACCTCTTCTAAACCAACTCCAATGAAAATTAATCACCAGAGGAATATAATTCATAGCACATGTGGTTTCGTGGATGTAGGAACCAAATTGGGTTAAATGACGTAAATCAGGGTCTTCATTCTCTCGTTCTAGCTATTTAGTTTATTTTCTTATTTGAATATATTAATTGCCTATCTCTTTAATGGTTGATTGATAATTATTTGGTATAATATAATGTAATATCCCGTATTTCTAGGTATTTAGGATTCAATTAATTGACAAATTAATTGGGAAAATACGTTTTAGTTAAATTACATGTGTGACCTAATTTAACGTGATTAAATAATAAATGTGATGATTATATATTAATCGAGAGTTAGAGACTGATTAATATTATATTATGAGATTCACTATGTGTGTAAATAGTAAATATTGATAGTAAATTTGATATACGTCATAACGAGTGATATGGGCGTATTTGTTATTATCTCACCGGGAGTCGCGTATAGACTATTTTGAGGTGAGAAATGAGAAATATATTTTAATGACTCGAATGATAATTTAGAGGTCACAGATGAGCCCAGAATGGTCAAAATAGTCAAAATGGTATACCCCGGGGGACTAGTCGGGTACCAGGTCACTTTTGGGCTAAATCGGGACCGTACGAGGGTGTTTTAGTCTTTTGGCATATGGGGCCTGAAAAGACCTACGAATTTTGGAGTGTTTTATCAGCTGATTAAAAGTGGGGTTAGGGTTAGAAACCACCTAACACAAAGGAAAGCCGATTGAGAGAAGAGAGAAACAATTCTCAAAGCCTAAGGAAGAATTGGTAAAGGATTCGAAGAGTTGTTGCACCACAAACTAGTTGGGAAGGAAGATTAGAATCGAAAGAGAATCAATCACCCACAAAATTCACGAAATTAGATCATCTTTGAATAAGGCAAGTGGTTATTTGCAAATATTTTTGAGTTATAATATCTATGCGTAGGATTTATGAATAATCGATTTTGATTAATATTCTTGGAGAAAAAGAATTTATTAATTGCATGTTTGGGTAAAAATAACATGTAGTTAGATTTATATCTGTAGAGGATTGAAAATGAGAGGAATCATGATTATTGATATGAATTAAAATTTGGGTTTATGATTTAAAATATGGGAAGAACATATTCTTAGGGTTCTTTAATAATTAGAGGATTTGTATTATTTTGGGCTAAATTCGTGAAGATTTATGATGTTTAAATTGTTGGAAATCATCATAGAGTATGTAGGAATGGTTAGAAATCATTGGTTCAAGGTTTGGTTTGTTATCATGTAAGTTGGATAAATTGGGAATGGTGAGAAAACGAATGAAGAAGAAGAACTGCACCTGCACCTTCTCGATCGATCGATCAACCCTTGAATGTCGATCGATCGATGGAGTCGATCGATCGACCCAGGATGATTTTGGGTTCTTTTGTTGGTTGAGTTCTATTCGATTGCCGACGCTTGAAGGGAACCCTAGTGATAATATTATACCTTTGTAGGGACTTAGAGAGTACCTGTAGGTGTATAATGGGGGTCCGTTATAATCATTGAGTGAAAAATTAGAAGAGATGGACCGACGAGGATAAACCGATCGAGTAGTGCATCGAGGATTTGGTATTTGAGTTACGGAGAGAGTAAACATCATTCCAAGGAGTATACCAATAGGTTGGAGATAGCTTAACTACTGAAATGAATGGAGGGGTAACTAAGTCACTTAGAGTTGTGTGAATACTCAATTAAAATTCAATAGTGAGATAAGTCATAAATTAATAAGTACGGTGAATATCAAAGAGAAATATTACGAACGAGCATGATTATTAGGTTGAGTGAATACCTAAAGTACATCTGATTATACTAGGTCGAGGTAGGATTCCGAACTAATATATGAAAATAATGTAATCTAAAGAGTACGACAAATATCCGAGATAAATATTACATACAAGCATGATTATTAGGTTGTGTGTATACCTACTAAATTATATCAATACCTAGGTGGAGAGAATACCTAAAGTATATTTGCCTATATTAGGGTCAAGGTAGGATTACGAACTAATATATGGAAATAATGATTTGGGGTCATGATGAAAGAGTTCCGAACCAATACATGTATAAAATGTCATGAGTGGGTTCGAAGTGATTTTTCGAACCACTACTTGAAATAAATTGGGGTCGAGGTGACATTCCAAACCAATCCTTTTACTTGGTGTCGATGCACTACACCAAAACTGGTGATTGGTCATGGCCAAAATCCCTGACCAAAGCTGTGGGTCGCGGACTTGGGCTGTGACCATTTCGGGCATGACCATTTTCGTCAATTTTCGTGGGTCACGGCCCAAGTCCGTGACCAAAAAATGGTCACGGCCGAGAGGGGTCACGGCAGATGGTCGCGGACTTAGGCCGTGACCTATGCCGTGACGGGTCGCGGCCGTCATCCGTGACCCATAACTGTGACAATTGGTAGCGGACTTTGGCCGCGACCCACGACCGTGACAAAAGAATTAAAAAAAATTGGTCGCGGCCCTAATCCGTGACCCACAACCGTAACAAATTGGTCGCGGCCAAAGTCCGCGACACACGACCGTGACAAAAAAAATTTAAAAAAATTGGTCGCGGCCCTCATCCGTGAACCATAACCGTGACAAATTTGTCGCGGCCAAAGTCCGCGACCCATAATCGTGACAAAAAAATAAAAATAAATGGTCGCGGCCCTAGTCCGTGACCCACTACCGTGATGAAAAAAATGGTCGCGACCAAAGTCCGCGACCATTTTTATGCATGACGAAAAAATAAAAATGGTCATGAACAAAGTCCATGACCATATTTAACTATAATTTTAAAAAAAATGTATCTTTTTGGTCCAATCCTAAAATTGGGGGTCCTGTGAGTACACCGTGTGTTGCTACGTGTAACGTTGGACAGGTACGAGGCGTTAGAAATATTTATTATTGGCAAAACAATAAAAAAAATCACAAATTGCGAATCGAGAACGTTGTTAATAAATAAATATATATACAAACTTAAAAATATTACACGTCTTAATAATTCACAGACCAAAAAAAAACTGGGCAGAGTTTCCTCTATTTTCTTGACATTCCAAAACCTGTAAATGTAAAACCTGCTTATTATAAAGCCCACACGGCCATAAAATTCAACAATCAAATTATAAAAGCCCGCATGGCCATAAAACTAAACAATAAAAGCCCGCACGGCTCTAACACATAAAAAACAAAATCCTGAATCTCCACAACATATAAACAATCTTCATGTTGTAGACCATTGCCTTCTTCGTTTGTTCTGGGTGCAAAAATCCTACAAATGATAGGATACATAAAAAAAATATCGGTAACCAAGTAGTTTTACAAAAAATTTAATCAAGCTGAAAAATTTCATATATGAGTTAAAATTATCAGTAACCAAGTAGAAATATGAAAATTACTGTCGTTTTGAGTACCGTGGCTGCGGGGTTAGTTCCTACGAGTTACATTGGTCCCGTGGGAGGTGTCGGTGCCACCCACGGGGACGTTCGGGGGCTGTTTCGAGTTTTCACCCTCTAACGCCATGTTTTTAAGCCTAAGTCAAGAAATATACAAATTATTGTCGTATTCTCAAACCGGGAGTCCCGCGAATGTGGGGTCAGTTCCTACGAGTTACGTTGGTCCCGTGGGAGGTGTTGGTGCCACCCACGTGGCCGTTCGGGGGCTTTTTCGAGTTTTCACCCTCTAACGCCATATTTTTCTTAAGTCTAGAAATACACAAATTACCATCGTATTCTCAAACCGGGAGACCCGCGACTGCGAGGTCAGTTCCTACGAGTTACCTTGGTCCCGTGGGAGGTGTTGGTGACACCCACGGGGACGTTCTGGGGCTGTTTCGAGTTTTCACCCTCTAACACCATGTTTTTAAGCCTAAGTCTAGAAATATGCAAATTATCGTCGTACTCTCAAACCGCGATACCCGCGGCTGCGGGGTCAGTTCCTACGAGTTACCTTGGTCCCGTGGGAGGTGTTGGTGCCACCCACGGGGCTGTTCGGGGATGTTTCGAGTTTTCACCGTTTAACGCCATGTTTTGCTTAATTCTAGAAATAGGCAAATTATCATCGTTTTCTCAAACCGGGAGTCCCGCGGCTGCGAGGTCAGTTTCTACGAGTTACATTGATCCCGTGGGAGGTGTTGGTGCCACCCACATGGACGTTCGGGGGCTATTTTGAGTTTTCACCCTCTAACGCCATGTTTTTAAGCCTAAGTTTAAAAATAAACAAATTACCGTCCTACTCTCAAATTGGGAGTCCTGCAACTGCGTGGTTAGTTCCTACAAGTTACCTTGGTCCCGTGGGAGGTGTTGGTGCCACCCACGGGGCTGTTCGAGGGCTGTTTCGAGTTTTCACCCTCTAACGCCATGTTTTTAAGCCTAAGTTTAGAAATATGCAAATTACCATCTTATTCTCAAGCCGGGAGTCCCGCGGCTGCAGGGTCAGTTCCTACGAGTTACGTTGGTCCCGTGGGAGGTGTGTTGGGGCCACCCACGGGGCTGTTTCGAGTTCTCACCCTCTAACGCCATGCTTTTAAGCCTAAGTATAGAAATAAGCAAATTGCCGTCGTACTCTCAAATCGGAAGTCCCGCGGCTGCGGGGTCAGTTCCTACGAGTTACATTGGTCACGTGGGAGGTGTTGGTGCCACCCACGGGGACAGTGGGGGATGTTTCCACTTCTCACCCTCTAACGCCATGTTTTTAAGCCTAAGTCCAGAAATATGCAAATTACCGTCGTATTCTCAAACCGTGAGTCCCGCGGCTGTTGGCTCAGTTCCTATGAGTTATGTTGGTCACGTGGGAGGTGTTGGTGCCACCCACGGGGCCATTCGGGGGCTGTTTCGAGTTCTCACCCTCTAACGCCTTATTTTTAAGCCTAAGTCTAGAAATATGCAAATTACTATCGTACTCTCAGACTGGGGGTCCCGCGGCTGCGGGATAAGTTCCTACGAGTTACATTGGTCCCGTGGGAGGTGTTGGTGCCACCCACGGGGACAGTCGGGGGCTGTTTTAAGTTCTCACCATCTAACGCCATGTTTTTAAGCCTAAGTCTAGAAATATGCAAATTACCGTCGTATTTTCAAACTGGGAGTCCCGCGGCTGCGGGGTCAGTTCCTACGAGTTACTTTGGTCCCGTGGGAGGTGTTGGTGCCACCCACAGGGCCGTTCGGGGGCAGTTTCAAGTTTTCACCCTCTAACACTATGTTTTGATTAAGTCTAGAAATATGCAAATTACCGTCTTATTCTTAAATCGGGAGACCCGCGGCTGCGGGGTCAGTTTCTACGAGTTACATTGGTCCCGTGGGAGGTATTGGTGCCACCCACGAGGACGTTCGGGGGCTGTTTCGAGTTTTCACCCTCTAACGCCATGTTTTTAAGCCTAAGTCTAGAAATATATAAATTACCATCGTACTCTCAAACTAGGAGTCCTGCGACTGCGTGGTCAGCTCCTACAAGTTACCTTGGTCCCGTGGGAGGTGTTGGTGCCACCCACGGGGCTTTTCGACGGCTGTTTCGAGTTTTCACCCTGTAACGCCATGTTTTTAAGCCTAAGTCTAGAAATATGCAAATTACCGTCATATTCTCAAACCGGGAGTCCCGCGGCTGCGAGGTCAGTTCCTACGAGTTACGTTGGTCCCGTGGGAGGTGTGTTGGGGCCACCCACGGGGCTGTTTCGAGTTCTCACCCTCTAACGCCATGTTTTTAAGCCTAAGTATAGAAATATACCAATTACCATCGTACTCTCAAACCGGGAGTCCCGCGGCTGCGGGGTCAGTTCCTACGAGTTACATTGGTCCCATGGGAGGTGTTGGTCCCACCCACGGGGACAGTGGGGGATGTTTTGAGTTCTCACCCTCTAACGCCATGTTTTTAAGCCTAAGTCCATAAATATGCAAATTACCGTCGTATTCTCAAACCGAGAGTCTCGCGGTTGCTGGATCAGTTCCTACGAGTTATGTTGGTCCCGTGGGAGGTGTTGGTGCCACCCACGGGGCCGTTCGGGAGCTGTTTCGAGTTCTCACCCTCTAACGCCATGTTTTTAAGCCTAAGTCTAGAAATATACAAATTACCGTCGTACTCTCAAATCGGGAGTCCAGCGGCTGCGGGGTAAGTTCCTACGAGTTACATTGGTCCCGTGGGAGGTGTTGGTGCCACCCATAGAGACAGTCGGGGTTTTTTTCAAGTTCTCATCCTTTAACGCCATGTTTTTAAGCGTAAGTCTTGAAATATGCAAATTACCGTCGTATTCTCAAATCGGGAGTCCCGCGGCTGCGGGGTCAGTTCTGACGAGTTACGTTGGTCCCGTGGGAGGTGCTGATGCCACCCACGGGGCCGTCCGGAGGCAGTTTCAAGTTCTCACCCTCTAATGCCATGTTTTTAAGACTAAGTCTAGAAATATGCAAATTACCGTCGTATTCTCAAATCGGGAGTCCCGCGGCTGTGGGGTCAGTTCCTACGAGTTACGTTGGTCCCATGGGAGGTGTTGGTGTGACCCACGGGAGCGTTCGGGGGCTGTTTCGAGTTCTCACCCTCTAATGCCATGTTTTTAAGCCTAAGTCTATAAATATGAAAATTAACGTCTTATTCTCAAACCGAGAGTCCCGCGGCTGCAGGGTCAGTTCCTACGAGTTACATTGGTCTCGTGGGAGGTGTTGGTGCCACCCACGGGACCTGTAGGGGGCTGTTTCGAGTTCTCACCCTCTAACGCCATGTTTTTTAGCCTAAGTCTAGAAATATAAAAATTATCATCGTACTCTCAAACCGGGAGTCCCACGACTGTGGGGTCAGTTCCTACGAGTTATATTGGTCCCGTGGGAGGTGTCAGTGCCACCCACGGGGACGTTCGGGGGCTATTTTGAGTTTTCACCCTCTAACGCCATGTTTTTAAGCCTAAGTCAAGAAATATATAAATTATTTCCGTATTCTCAAACCGGGAGTCCCGTGTATACGGGGTCAGTTCCTACGAGTTACGTTGGTCCCGTGGGAGGTGTTAGTGTCACCCACGTGGCCGTTCGGGGGCTGTTTCGAGTTTTCACCCTCTAACGCCATGTTTTGCTTAAGTCTAGAAATACGCAAATTACCGTCGTATGCTCAAACCGAGAGACCCACGGCTACGGGGTCAGTTCCTACGAGTTACCTTGGTCCCGTGGGAGGTGTTGGTGCCACCCACGGGGCCGTTCGGGGGCTGTTTCGAGTTTTCACCCTCTAACGCCATGTTTTTAAGCCTAAGTCTAGAAATATGAAAAATATCGTCGTACTCTCAAATCGGGAGTCCCGCGGCTGCGGGGTCAGTTCCTACGAGTTACATTGGTCCCGTGGGAGGTGTTGGTGCCACCCACGGGGCCGTTCGAGGGCAGTTTCGAGTTTTCACCCTCTAACGCCATGTTTTTAAGCCTAAGTCAAGAAATATGAAAATTATCGTCGTATTCTCAAATCGGAAGTCCCACGGCTGCGGGGTCAGTTGCTACGAGTTATGTTTGTCCCATGGGAGGTGTTGGTGCCACCCACGGGGCCGTTCGGGGGCTGTTTCGAGTTTTCACCCTCTAACGCCATGTTTTGCTTAAGTCTAGAAATATGCAAATTATCATATTATTCTCAAACTGGGAGACCCATGGCTGCGGGGTCAGTTCCTACATGTTACATTGGTCCCGTGGGAGGTTCTGGTGTCACCCACGGAGACATTCGGGGACTGTTTCAAGTTCTCACCCTCTAACGCCATGTTTTTAAGCCAAAATCTAGAAATATGCAAATTACCGTTGTATTCTCAAACCGGGAGTCCCGCGGCTCCAGGGTCAGTTCCTACGAGTTACATTGGTCCCGTGGGAGGTGTTGGTGCCACCCACGGGGCCGTTCGGGGGCTGTTTCGAGTTCTCACCCTCTAACGCCATGTTTTTAAGCCTAAGTCTAAAAATATGAAAATTACCGTCGTACTCTCAAACCGGGAGTGCCGTGGCTGCGGGGTCAGTTCCTAAGAGTTACATTGGTCCCGTGGGAGGTGTTGGTGCCACCCACGGAGGCGGTCAGGAGCTATCTCGAGTTCTCACCCTCTATTGAAAATCTATTGGATTCAAGGGTGTTAAAATGCCTTTCAAATTCGATTAGATGATTGGTCAAATTCTGTAACATGATAGGAATTAAGTCACAAACTCAATCTAAAATATAGAAAAATATAAGATTAGTAAAAAATAACTAGTACTCACCGAATTTACTTCTAAAATATGCCTTTGCTTCAACTAAAATTTAGGATTCAGTTTCTGGAGATCCCAATATCAGTACCCACCTAATTTACTTCTAAAAATAACTAGTACTCACCATTTTCTGCTTGCGGATTTTTACTTGGACTTAAACCCAGTTGAAAATCGAGACCCAAACCCAACAACCCTCACCGAACCTAGTTGAAAATCACCCCAGTTGAAAATCGCAACTCAGTTAAAAATCGCCCTTGCATCAATATCCCTCACCGAACCAACCAAATGCTTTGCCCTCTAAAACCCGCCCAACCTCCATACACGGCCGTACGAACCCTTTAAAACCCGCACCTGCTACCAGCGTTTGGCAAGAAATAACTCCATACGGTATTGACCATACCCGGATCGCACCTTTTTTACAGTTTGGGGCGGAAGAATAAACAAGATGAGCGGGGAAATGAAAATTTTGAGGCGCTTTGTTTTGTTTTAGGATTAACAGTGGTCACGGCCTAGAGCCGTGACCCACCCACCGCAACCCATTAATGAAGCTAAGTGGGATGTATACTGACTATGGTCACGGCCCATAGTCGTGACCCTCAATCTGTGATGCGCGACCCTTTTTTATCAACCCAAGTGCTTGAATGAGGGATAGCGACGGTCCATAGCCATGACCCACACCCAGAAATGGTCACAGCCCTAAGTCGTGGCCCTCAATATGTGTGCTCTCTTCTTTTTCATGCCATGGGTCACGGACTTGGTCCGTGACCCATCCGCGACTAAGCTTGGAGGGAAATTTGGCGCGAGTTTGGCGCCAAGATGATCATGACCTGGTTACGACCAAAGTTCGCGACCACTGTGGTCACGGACTTGGTCCGTGACCACTTCCAAAACATCGATAATTTAGTGTGATAATAAATATGGTCACGCCAAATATTGCGTCGGTCACGGCCCAAGTCCGCGACCAGCTGGTCGTGGACTTGGTCCGTGACCCACTGAGCGTGACCATTCGCAGGATTTGGTGTAGTGATGGATCATTCCGAACCAAGAGTCCTTGATGTGTGTTATGAGAACATATTAGTGATGAGTGAATATTATAAGTATATATTGTGTGTGAAATATATATACTGTATTGTAATCTACTTATATGGGATAGTTGAAAATTGAATGACGCGCATACATCTAAAAGTAAATTAAGTAGAGAGACTTAATTAGAAGAATTAAACGATAGATGGTGATTATCTTAACAAAATTAAGTGCTGAAACTTAATTGTAAAAGTAAAAGATAACAAGATGTGACAAGTTATCTAAGTATATAACATATGAGATGTGTTACTGTTAACATACTGTATGGGCAGTATGGGAACTTAGTCGTGTAGAGAAGTTCAGTTGAAAACTATAGTCTACTTAGCTTGGGTAGTATAGCTAGGTGGGCTAAGTATAGGACGTTAGGAATGCACTATATATGAGGGGTGAGGTAACTCAAGAGAGTGTATGCAATCTTAACATGTATAATCAATAACTCATCTTATTGTGACAAATACTTGCTAAATATTTTTCAAAACGTTTTGAGTACTGACTCTTGCTAAAAAAATATTTTTAAAACCTTTTAGGTGTCCAGCCACAAGGACGTTAGACTTGAGGATTCAGTCCCGGGACTCGTTGCTACAGCATTGTAAAGGTTGATAAGACTTTGCATAGACGATTCATTCCTTCAGATCTAGTGTAGGATCTCATGGATTATATCGGTTTTATTTAGCAGCTTTGGATTTTAGCCGATTGTTGACTCGGCAAGACTTTATTTATTATATATTGTGAGATGCTTTGAATTATAACATATTATGAATGCTTAATTTTTTTTTTTGCATGAGTAATTTTCTCGGGTTAAGGAAAGATAAAATTTGACACCGGTCTCATTTCACTTAGGTGATTAGTAATTAAAAGGTTTTCGACAGTGATGCTAGGAATGAACCAACTGAGAAACTTGTTTGAATTTAATTTAGGACTTATCACCCAGGATTTAATTAAGCAGGGTGTCACATATAACTAAGATCATTGTAAACCCTTTTTTTAGCATCATCTGGATCCATATGTGAGACGATCTTCATAAAAAAATATGAGTATGTATTTCCAAGGATTTTAAGTGACCCAACCAAGATGACACATGATTTCTTAAGTGTATTATTGTACAATTTGTATCCAACTATATTATGGATGATGTGGTAGATATCTTACTCTTTGCGATACTCTTAAATGTATTATGTGAGTGTCGCCCTTGCTATTATAATTATTATTATTATGTAGAGGAGAAGCGATATACCCAATTATGGTGGCATCAACACTGGTGCTTATGTAAGGTATCGCTTAATCTTGTCGAAGGAATTTTAACATTGATAGATATACACATTAGCCGAGTCATTTGGAAGCAAACCTAAGACGAGATCACATATGGATGTGAGCTAACTAATGAGTCAATTGATGTATTGAAACTTGCCTAAGGATGCCTAAATTTATTTATCCATTTGGGGTGGATGCATGTGACAACTCGTAAAATCCATAATCAGGTTAATCAATTGTAAATATAAATTTACCAGAGATAAATAATTATTAACATTCTAATCATGATCGAGATATAAAATAATAATATAAATATTGACAATGCCAAATATCACAATGAGAAATAACTAACACAAATTTGATATCATTCAATCATAATAATATAGAAATGATAGAATCCATGCAGAAAATATAATAAAATGAGTAAAAACTAATATCGAACAAATGAAATCTAGCTGAAATAAATAAATCCAATACAACTTTTCGACTAGGGAAGGAAAAATGAATAAGTAAATATGTTGTCTGAATATCTGAACATAGATGAATGCAAAAATATAAAGAGCTACACGCTCGACATCTACATCCTAAGACTGATTAAAGAAAGATGAATATGGAGAAAATCCTCTAAGGAAAGTGCTCAAGTATATGGCGATTACAACCTAGGACAAGAAAAAGAGTTTCATAGTGTGTAAAGATACCATCACATTTTAGTAGGGGTGGAAATTTACGACACGACCCATTAACCCGACATGAAATCGACACACTTTAAGTGGGTTTGGGTATAGCCTTAACGGGTTAGGGTCATAAACGGGTGGACTCGCCAGACCCATTAAGAAAATGAATCGGGTTCGTGTATATTCGCGAAACCCGTTGGTGACCCGTCACCCATTTAGAACCCGTATGACCCGCTACCCGTTTACAACCCGTCACCCATTTATAACCCTTCACCCGTTTAAAACCCGTCACCCATTTAGAACTCGCGACCTGTTTGCAACCCGTTAACACATTTACAACCCGTTAACTCGTTTACAATACGTTAACCCGTAATCCAAACATCCGACATCGATTTGTTATTAAAATTATCCATTCTTAACTAAGTAAAAGTAAGTTGTTTCCTCTCTAGATTTTTAAAGTAATCGGGTTACCGGGTTAAACGGGTGAACTGAGTTAAATGAATGAATTGGGTTAAATGGGTGAATCGGGTCAAAACCATCCGTTTATTTAACAGGTGTAAACGGGTCGTGTCGTGTCATTCGTTAAGTAAACGAATCGTGTATGAATTTTATTTTTCCACCCGTTTAGTAAACGAATCGTGTTTGGGTGGATGAATTTTTGACACGATTCGTTTATCCCCCGACACGAACCCAGCTCGACACGACCCGTTGCCACCCCTACAGTTTAGGCTCGAGTTATAGGATGTATTTGAGCCTCAATAATAGTAGATAAAGTTATAGGATGTCCCAACCATGGACACAAAGAAACAACAAATGTAAATCACTATGCCATCATACCTAATGGATAACCCCATTCCCTTAGTTATACGAGATGATCAAGCCTTGTTGTCCTAACACAGGAGACGAGCGCCTCGAAAAGTAGTATTGGGATAATAAAACCTAGGTAGAATTCATAATACTCATCGATATACCACGCACTATCATGTTACACCCTCCCCATCGAATCCCCCACTATTAGGTTACCCACGAGCACACACACATCCCACATATAAAATTTGAATATGATAATATTCTACTTGAGAAAAAGATTTCAAAATTAAAAGAAAGTAATCAACTTTTGGAAGTCAAACATAAGGCTGTCTTAAATGACTTCGATGAAGCACAACTTGAGTTAAAAGAAATTGTTAAAAAATGGGAAGCCTATGTGACATCTAGTTTTTTGGTTGAACATATGGCTGATTCTGGAAAGGCTCATATGGAAAGAGTGGGTATTGGCTTTAATGGATAAATCCTTGCGGAAACAAATTTTATCAACTCTATTGAAGTCTGTACAGAACCATCCATTGTTCGCATGTCTATTCATCATGAGAAAAATAATAATCAGGCTCAAGGGAACTGTTCTGCTAAGAAAATTTATCACTGTAATTTTTTCTGCAAGTCGGGTCATTTAGAATTTTTTTATTTTAAACGTGTAAATCAAAAAAGAATAGGTTCTAATTTTAATAGACCCAAGATGCCTTTTATAACTAAACCTATTAATAAGTCGTTGTATCATTGTGATTTTTTTCGTAAAACTAGCCATTTAGAGAAATTTTGCTACAAACGCTTAAATTCAAATAGAAAAGTTAATAAAGTTAACACCCCAAATATTTTTTTTATAAGACAAAATATGTTAAGAAGCCTATACTTTCTAAACCAATGCCTTTAGAAACTGACACGACTCAGAATGTGTATCTAAAGTGTGTGCTCTCTAGGCTCAAGTGCAAGCCTATCGTTCAAGTAATAATCCGACAAGTCGGGTATCGATCCTCAGGGAAGAAGGACAACAGAAGTTGTGACGACGGGATAAGATTAAGGAATCCTAACAATGACTCTAAAAGAAAAGAAAAAGATTGATTTGGCTTTTTGAGATGGATAAAACTAAATGCAATTATGAAAGTATAATGAAAAATGCAACTAACTAAATTATCTAAATGAGGAATGAAGAATTGAATTGAACTTTTTAACTAAATGATGAGAAGACAGGATGGGAATACAATCCCCCAACCCTAGTGTAATGCAGTGACAACGTCCATCATAAATTTATCCGATTAATTCAAACCCGGAATTTAGTACTCCCAAGCATTATGTATACGAGGTTCAAGCCCGCGTCATACCTAATCTGAGGATGAGTAAATCGGTATCGCGGTAATTACACTCAAATTGTACTCTAAATCATCACGAGTACCCATAGGCAAACGAGATATAAAGATCTACAATTCTTATGAAATTACGCGATACGATTTAAATTAATCATTAAATTCAGCGGATCGACGTTATACACATGCACTTAACACATCAGGTTGGGTTCATGCATCCCAACCTTGAAAAACCTAGCCGGACATGTTAATTTGACTAATGCATGAAATAATGGCGTTGCATGTGTAGGAATTCATGATAGAACTAGATAGAAACATGTAAATACGTATTATGAATGCGGAGATAAGTTGAATCAAATAGGAAAAACTTAGCATGCAAGAACAATAATAAGAAACAAGAACTTTGAATTAAAACTAGAAAAGCAAACCCGAAACAATGAATTCTTGAAGTAATTTTAGCCCTTGATGTTCCTAGATGTTCCTCCCCTTTTTCTCTATCAAAAACTCTCTAAAAATGGCCCTAAAAGCTGCTCTTAGGTTAATGCCTTCGTTCCCCACAAGTTTGGGGTGTTTAAAACCTATTAGGAGACTTGGAGACCAATCCAAATGAAAGACAAAATTCGCGTGTCAGGTACAGCGAACCGGTTCGCAGGTACAGCGAACCGGTTCGCATGTACCAGCCTGGTCTTGCTCTCAGCACTTAGATTTTTTTCTGGTTTTTCTCTTCTTTTCTTGGATTTTTCTTCAACTTCAACTGAGCATAACTTTTCAACCGTAGCTCGGATTTGGGTGCCGTTTCTTCCAGTGTGCTCGTTGTTCCGAGATCTTCAACTTTCCAGAAGGCCCCACCTCCAGAATCGGGCTGTAAAATTACGAAAATGCCCTTGAACTTGCCTTCCTAGCCTTTCTTCTATGATTTTTCCGCAACTTCAAGGGGTCATAACTCTTTCATCGTAGCTCGGATTGAGGTGCCGTTTTTTCTGGTGTTCTTGTAATTGAAAGATCTTCAACTTTCTAGTTGGACCCACTTCCGGACTAAGGCTGAAAAATTACGAAAATGCCCTTGAACTTGCCTTCTTAGCTTTTCTTGCACTGTCTTGCTTCCTCTTTTGCACTGCTTGCATAATTAACCTGTAAAACCAATAAGAGAAGCACGAAACACAAAATACTCGCCAACGAAGGTTAGTAGAATAAATTTGAATCAAATCCATATCTGTTACATCACTCGGGTTCACAAAAGTACTGAAATTAGGGGGATAAATATACAATATTTATGCCCAATCAAACCCCCCTAACTTAGAACTTTGCGCGTCCCGAGCAATGTAAAAGAATGAAAGTAAGAGTTAAGGACACTTCAAGGACTTTATTGGGATAGAACACCTCTTTCGCGGGCAAGCGATTGCATTTAGCTTATGCAATAAGCCTTTAAACCCCTAGGTTACCCTAGTAGGACGAGTTGTGTCTCGTGAGGGTTTGCAGTGAATATACCCACAAAATTCGACTCAAAGAAAATTCAAAATATGCAAAAATTGTGCAATTCAAACTTTTCCAGAAAATAGTCATCATCAAGTCATATTTACGAGTCTCAAACCGTAGTGTGTGTGTGCGTAGCCAGAAATATAACCGCCAATTTCCATCGATTGATTATTACGTTACTTATCCGAAAATTCGTTTTGATTTCAATTTCTCACGGAATGCACTCACAGACGAATCTCTCGGATTATGGCTATTCTCTCGGCATGCGTGATATAAGGAGTAAATGTAGTGGAAGCAAATACACGCATGCAATTAGAAAGACGGAAATTTTATGGTGAAAGGATCTCTTCAACGGATTACGGTTTTAAAAACGGGAACATCGCCTCTATTTCGCGCATTTAACCTCTTATATTATCTTTTGGTGTATTAACTCTCCACGCGGTACTCAATTTTTGCATTTTGGACTCGGTTAGGACTTTTTCGGGTTAAAGGTTGCATTGGGTAAAATAAAGGCGGTATGGAAGGTTGGAATTGGAAAAGTCATTCGTGATGTCCATTTGTGCATTTTCCGGGCTATTGCTCATTTTTTTCTTCTTTTTCTATTTTTTTTTCATTTCAATTATTTTTTTTTTCTTGCTATTTTTGTTGAGCATTCTTCTATTTTTTTTTTCTTGCCCCTTTTTGTTGCACTTTTCGGACTTAAATTCTGAATTTTTTTCATTTTTCGCAATTCCGGGTTATTTTGGGTTTTTCGGGTTGTCAAACGAAAGGAAAAATTATTTGGCTCAATTTGGGTTGCAAAGGGTAATTTTTCGCTACTTTTTCTGGCCAATATTTTTGGGGTGACAAACGAGGGCCTACTTCATTGTGCAAAATGCCAATTGCGTTACCATTGGCGTTTCGAGATGAATTTAAGTTTAGAGACTAATTTGACACGATTTTCAAGGCAATATTGCACACATTTTTCAAAACCGATCAAATGAAAAAAATTTGAGATCCTTGACAACTTATTAAGCGCTAAAAAGAACTTTGAGTTAACAATTAACTCGGATTGATTTAAAATCTCGCAAAACGTGATAGGCTCGAATCTCACCGGGTTTTGTTAATCTCCACATTTATTCGTTAAGTCGTCAATTTTCGCTCAATTTCCATCTTTAGTCAATTTCGGCTCGTGTATGTTGGATGTTTACAATTTGAGACTCCAATTCGACTTTTAATGATATTTTTGAAAAAAATTGAATTCAATTTTTATTTATTTTGAACAAAAATATTTTTGGATTTTTCAAAATTTTATGATTTTTTTTTTTTTGGAAATTTTTGGGCATTTTTGAAAATTTGTGAAGTTTTAGAAATACGCACTTGTGACCCCCCCTAACTTAGACTTTTGCATTGTCCTCAAGCAAAAAGGACGAAAATCTAACTCAAGGCGAATGAAAAGTGCGGAAAAATAAAACAAACAAATATGAAAAATGCAACAAGACACTATATGACACTCATGCATGACTCAAAAATGCAACAACAATCACCCCATACGCGTCGGGGGTGCGACGACCTCTCATCTCTCCACAAACTCACCCGACCCCACTTATGGGGGTTGATGCTCTCCTTGTCACTCTCGTCCTAGGATCATATTCCAATAATCGAAACAAGTTGGGACCTCGCCCATAGATAAAGGATAGACCGGGAGACTCGTCGTGACTAATTGGAAAGGGATCCTCGTGATGCTGACTCAAAGCATGGTCAACGTGTACTGACTCGGAGGGGACACCTAGGTTTCTTTCAATTTTTAAGACGCATGGGTCGGGCTCTAAGTCGGATGAACCACAACTTTTCTCCTCACTCGCCTTCGGGGCCTCTAGTGTTGTGGGTGGATTGTCACAACGAAGGAATTCATCAATTTTTGCTTTTAATTCACTGTCGTCTAAGTGACTACATGAATCCAATAGGGATTGGCCTTCAATAGTAATACTTTCATCCACCTTCCCGAATTCTCTTTCAAAATCTTCCATGCTCATGTCGCCTAGTTCTCCCTCTCTAGTAGTGCCTACATCCTCTCTTACTTGCTCGATCTCCAACTCCACTAGTTTTCTCTCTTCTAACCCCTCTCTCTCTCTTTCAATTGCGGTCACAACACACCTCTCCCCCTCTTTGCTCTCATCGTCACCTCTACCACTATTACCTGATGAAATAGGGCACACCCCTAACGGCTCTCTCTTGTGGGACCTCTCATTCTCATGGCTCGACACTAAGCAGGACCCCGAAGCATCTCCACAATAATTCTCCTCGTTGTATTCCTCTACGATCTCCTCTATGAAGCTCACTGCGTGAAGGTCATCTTCTTCTCCCGTATGTTGGGCGACATGGAAGATGTTGGTCTCTAAAGTCATGTTCCCAAAAGTGAGTTGCATTCGCCCATTCCTAGTGTTGATGATTGCGTTAGCCGTAGCTAAGAACGGGCGCCCAAGGATGATAGGAACATGGTTGCTTGAGGTGAAGGAGGGCTCCGTGTCCCAAATGACAAAATCTACCGGAAAGTAGAAGGTGTCAACTTGAACGATCACGTCCTCAATTATGCCTCGTGGAATCTTCACGGTTCGATCCGCTAGTTGGAGAGTGACCTTTGTGGGCTTGAGATCGCCCAAGTCAAGTTGCCTATAAATGGAGTAAGGAAGTATGTTTACACTTGCTCCCAAGTCAAGTAAGGCTTTCTCAATTTTATTATCTCCAATGATGCATGATATGGTGGGTGCACCGGGATCTTTGAATTTAGGCGGGAGATCATTTAGTAGAATGGAACTCACGTTCTGAGCTAGAAAGACATTCTTTTTAACCTTCATCTTCCTTTTTACCGTCAACAAATCTTTGATAACTTTGCCGTAGGCTGGAATTTGCTTGATGGCATCAAGGAAGGGCAAGTTTAGCTTCACTTGCTTAAGTACTTCTAGCACTTCATCACGTGGGCATCCTTTCTGTGAAGGAATCAACCTTTGAGGAAATGGTGCCGCGGAGGGTGATTTCACTACTACCTCGGGCTCACTAGCGTCTTCTTTGTCACTCTCGTTCAAGGGGACATCTTCGGCCTCTTTCGTGCCGGGCGAAATCTCCTTGTCTTTAAGTACGTCTCGTGGGAGAGGTGACAAGTCAACTACTCTCCCACTACGTAGAGTGGTAATTGCGCTACATTGCTCTTGATGGTCGTGGGGTGTTGAGCTAACACTAGTTTGACCTTGGAGAGGTCTTTGGCCCTGGGCAGGAAACTTTCCCTTCTCCTGAACACTCAACGAGGATTGTATCTTAGACAGATTTGCATTTAGGTCGCCAATGAGACGGTCATACTTGGCATTGGTTGCGGCCTGGCTTGCGATGAATTGATTCACAGTATCCTCGAGAGTTCTCCGCTGTGGCGGGATATAATTTCCGTGAGGTGGTGGTGCTTGCGCATGTCCTTGCATATGTGGAGCTTGCTGAAATTGGTGTGGTGGAGGAGGGGCAACATGCGAAGGAGGGTTCATTGCGGCATGTTGTTGCCCGTAGCTAAAACCGGGATGATTTTTCCACGAAGGGTTGTATGAATTCCCGTGCGGGGCATCGAAATTACCCTTATAGCCTCCTATACCACTAACTTGCTCTTGCAACATTACTTTGTAGGCAGGTATCGTCGGACATTCCTCAGTTGAATATCCCGCCTCACAAATCGCACACACCTTCACGACAGGGTTTTGGATAGATCCAACTACCTCACATAAGTCTCGCAATCCTTTCTCAATGGTGTCCAATCGACTGTCCGTCATAGAATTCTTATCTACGTGGAATAGGCCGGACGCCGATGGAGCAGTGGTGGGTTGTCGATTTCGATTTTGAGCGTTCGGGTCAGAGGTATCCCAGGATTGGGTAGTCTCGGCGACATACCTCATGTGAAGATCAGCATCGTGGGCATCTAGATCGACAAACGGGCCACTTCCCATAGTTTCAACAAGTTGTTTGGAGTTAAGATTTAACCCATTATAGATAAAGGAGATGATTTGCGATGGATCAAATCCATGATGGGGACATGAAGCCACTAACTCGTTGAAACGTTCATAACATCGATGGAATGGCTCATTTTCAAGTTGTCTAAACGCTTGAATTTGAGCCTTGATAAATATTGTTCGATGTGTTGGGAAGAATTTCTTGAGAAATTTAGACTGTAGCTCATTCCAGGATGGAATCGAGCTTGGAGGTAAAGACCATAGCCAAGCTTTGGCTTTATCTTTAAGCGAGAAGGGGAAGAGTTTGAGGCGGATTACCTCTTGTGTGCAGGTTTGATCATTGAGAGTATCACACACGTCCTCAAATTCCCTTATGTGGAGGTATGGTTTTTCAGAATCCATACCGTGGTAATGTGGTAGCGTCTGGATCATCCCATTCTTGAAACGGAACTGCCCGGCATTATACGGGAGTATAATGCATCCCGGAGTGACGGTGCGCTCGGGATATAAGAATTCTCTCAACGGGCGGTACTGAGGCTCTTCCTCACCGGTAGATGCATTACTGTGTTGCGACATCTATCTTTCACTCGACGATTCAGCGTTCTCACTGGGTGTGCACGACGTGTGTCCTACGAAGGAGAAGGGAGTGTTGCTAGAGATTGAATGTGACGGTGTGGGAGGTGGGATCCAGAACTGTGGGGCTTGCGGAGTGTGGGGACTGTCAGGATTATACTCAACAAGTGGATTTTCGTGAATGCTGGTTGGAGTATTATGGGGTGTGGGAGTGGTTTCAGAATTTTGCATTAAGCTCAGGAGAGATGATGATTGTGAATCTTTTTGAATTTTTTTTTTATTTTTTTTTTGGATTTTTGAATTTTTTTTTTTGGATTTTTGAAATTTTTTTTTTTTTTTTTTGGTCAAAGTTTTGGATTAACTCGATCTAATCCTAAGTCTACCTAATTCCCCGGCAACGGCGCCAAAAACTTGACACGACTCAGAATGTGTATCTAAAGTGTGTGCTCTCTAGGCTCAAGTGCAAGCCTATCGTTCAAGTAATAATCCGACAAGTCGGGTATCGATCCTCAGGGAAGAAGGACAACAGAAGTTGTGACGACGGGATAAGATTAAGGAATCCTAACAATGACTCTAAAAGAAAAGAAAAAGATTGATTTGGCTTTTTGAGATGGATAAAACTAAATGCAATTATGAAAGTATAATGAAAAATGCAACTAACTAAATTATCTAAATGAGGAATGAAGAATTGAATTGAACTTTTTAACTAAATGATGAGAAGACAGGATGGGAATACAATCCCCCAACCCTAGTGTAATGCAGTGACAACGTCCATCATAAATTTATCCGATTAATTCAAACCCGGAATTTAGTACTCCCAAGCATTATGTATACGAGGTTCAAGCCCGCGTCATACCTAATCTGAGGATGAGTAAATCGGTATCGCGGTAATTACACTCAAATTGTACTCTAAATCATCACGAGTACCCATAGGCAAACGAGATATAAAGATCTACAATTCTTATGAAATTACGCGATACGATTTAAATTAATCATTAAATTCAGCGGATCGACGTTATACACATGCACTTAACACATCAGGTTGGGTTCATGCATCCCAACCTTGAAAAACCTAGCCGGACATGTTAATTTGACTAATGCATGAAATAATGGCGTTGCATGTGTAGGAATTCATGATAGAACTAGATAGAAACATGTAAATACGTATTATGAATGCGGAGATAAGTTGAATCAAATAGGAAAAACTTAGCATGCAAGAACAATAATAAGAAACAAGAACTTTGAATTAAAACTAGAAAAGCAAACCCGAAACAATGAATTCTTGAAGTAATTTTAGCCCTTGATGTTCCTAGATGTTCCTCCCCTTTTTCTCTATCAAAAACTCTCTAAAAATGGCCCTAAAAGCTGCTCTTAGGTTAATGCCTTCGTTCCCCACAAGTTTGGGGTGTTTAAAACCTATTAGGAGACTTGGAGACCAATCCAAATGAAAGACAAAATTCGCGTGTCAGGTACAGCGAACCGGTTCGCAGGTACAGCGAACCGGTTCGCATGTACCAGCCTGGTCTTGCTCTCAGCACTTAGATTTTTTTCTGGTTTTTCTCTTCTTTTCTTGGATTTTTCTTCAACTTCAACTGAGCATAACTTTTCAACCGTAGCTCGGATTTGGGTGCCGTTTCTTCCAGTGTGCTCGTTGTTCCGAGATCTTCAACTTTCCAGAAGGCCCCACCTCCAGAATCGGGCTGTAAAATTACGAAAATGCCCTTGAACTTGCCTTCCTAGCCTTTCTTCTATGATTTTTCCGCAACTTCAAGGGGTCATAACTCTTTCATCGTAGCTCGGATTGAGGTGCCGTTTTTTCTGGTGTTCTTGTAATTGAAAGATCTTCAACTTTCTAGTTGGACCCACTTCCGGACTAAGGCTGAAAAATTACGAAAATGCCCTTGAACTTGCCTTCTTAGCTTTTCTTGCACTGTCTTGCTTCCTCTTTTGCACTGCTTGCATAATTAACCTGTAAAACCAATAAGAGAAGCACGAAACACAAAATACTCGCCAACGAAGGTTAGTAGAATAAATTTGAATCAAATCCATATCTGTTACATCACTCGGGTTCACAAAAGTACTGAAATTAGGGGGATAAATATACAATATTTATGCCCAATCAGAAACTAAATCCGATTTTCCAAAAAAAGGCAATTTGGATTAGGAAAAATGATTTAAGTTATCAATTGAGATGTAATGTTGTCATTTCAGCATTAAATGCATACAATAAAAACTCTCAATGGTACTTAGATTCTAGTTGTTCTAGGAATATGAATGGTGACAAAGAAAAATTTTCCTCTTTGAAACCATTTAGTGGAGGAAATGTAACTTTTGGAGATGGTAAAATGATTCGGATCATAAGCAAAGGAACAATTAAGGTTAATGGGCTCTTTAACTTATATGAGGTTTTACTCGTTGAGGGACTTAAAGTGAACTTGCTTAGTATTTGTCAATTTTGCGACACAGACCACCCGTTAATTTTTCTAAATCCGAGTGCAAAATTGTTGATTTAGAGGGTAAAACTATTATTTGTGGTGAAAGAACGCTTGGTAATTTTTATATTGTTATTCAACACAAAGATGTTGCAATTTTTCTATCCGTTAGGTTGGATGACTTGTATTTATGGCATAAAATACTAGGACACATGACCGGTGATAATTTATCTAGGTTAACTAGTCATCAACTTGTTCGTGGTCTACCTAAAATTTCCAATGTCAAACACTCGATTTGTGGTCCATGTCAAGTTAGTAAAATGAACAATTCCCCTCACAAGAAAGCTATAGATGGTTTAACCTCTCAACCTTTGGAATTACTTCATATGGATTTGAAGGGTCCCTCTAGGACTACTAGTTTATGTGGTATTTCTTAAGTTTTTCTCATTGTGTTAGGTTTTACCAGATTTACTTGGGTAGCTTTCATGAAAGAAAAATCTGACACATTTCAAACATTTTCTGAGCTCTTTTGAAAATTGAAAATGAGAAAGATATTCAATTAACTAGAATCCGTAGTGAAGGGGTGGAGAATTTAAAGACATGGATGTCTTAAAATATTGTATAGGAAATGGATAACAACATGAATTTAGTGCTCTTAAACCTCCTCAATAAAACAGTATTGCGAAAAGGAAGAACCGAACCATACAAGAAATGACTCGTGTCTTACTTCACGATAAAAATCTACCAAAATATTTTTCGATTGAAGCTACTCAAACTGCTTGTCACATTAAAAATATGGTTTATTTAAGGAAGAATGACAAAAAAAATTCTTATGAAATTTGGTACGGAAAACAACCAAATTTGAAAATATTTTAGGGTCTTTGGTAGTGAATTTTATATGTGTAAATATAGAGAACATCTTTCAAAATTTGACACTCGAGGAGATAAAACTATGTTTGTAGGTTATTCTCAGAATGGTTGTCCTTATCGTGTATTTAACCTAAAAATAAAATCTGTTATGGAATCTATAATTTTTTTTTGTTCATGATAGTGTTGCCCCTCATTTGGAAGAAAGTGAGAATCCTTTACCTGATGAAAATATTGATGACGAAGATTTATGAAAACAGTCATCGGATAGTGATTCTGACTCTTTTCCACCTGATGAATCTAATGTTCTAAATTGGGTTAAGGCGAATCACCCAAAGAAAAATATTTTAGGATATGTTAGAGAACTAATTAAGACTAGATCTCAATATATAAATGCCTTATTCTCTTCCTATATGTCATTAGTTGAAGCTAAACATATTAAAGAAGCTTTAATAGATAAGTCATATTTACTAGCTATGAAGAAGAATTTGGACAGTTTAAACTACACGATGTGTGGTATTTAGTGTCTCTCCCACCACACTAATGTTATAAGAACAAAATAGATATTTAAAAAATAAGTCTTATGTATCTGGTAATGTTTTAAGAAACATGGCTAGACTAATTGCACAAGGATACTATCAAATAGATGGAATTGACGTGGATGAAACCTTCGCTCTTGTTGCTAGATTAGAATATGTTAGACTCTTACTTGTTGTTTCTTGCCATTTAAACTTTTAACTATATCAAATGGATGTGAAATCTGCATTTTAAATGGAAATTTAAATGAGGAGGTATATGTTGAGCAACCTAAAGGATTTATTTATCCTTTTTTTTTCTAACCATGCTTTTAGACTTAAGAAATCACTTTATGGTTTAAAACAAGCCCGTCTTGCTTGGTATGAAATATTAGCTAATTTTCTAATGGAAAACAGTTTTAATAAAGTGGGAGTAGTCTTAACAATATTCGTCAAACGTAACACAAATTATTTATTAATTGATCAAGTTTACATCGACGACATCATTTTTGGGTCCACTTCTCCCTCCGAAGCTGAAAATTTTGCTAATATTATGAAATCTGAATTTTAAATGTCCATTATGAGGAACTGTCATTCTTTTTAGTCCTCCAAGTTGCTCAAAATCCCGATGATATTTTTATTTGTCAAACTAAATATGCTTTGGACTTTATCAAATATTTTGGTTTGACTAGTATGAAAACTGCTAGAATGCTTATGCGTTCATTTATCAAACTTTCTAAAGATCTTTCCAATAAAAGGATAGATGTAACGTTAAATCGTAGTATGATAGGTAGTCTTCTTTATCTAACTTCTAGTAGACTCGATATTATGCATAGTGTGTGTGTTTGTGTTGAATACCAATGTGAACCTAAAGAGTCTCACTTACATGTTGTTACACATATTTTAAAATACATAAGCGGAACTATCAATTATGTATTTTAAAATGCATGTAACAACATGTAAGTGAGACTCTTGAGTTTTTAGATATACTACTAACACTTTGATTATCACAAAGAATAGGGAAAAGGATTCATTTAAATTATAGTCACTCAACATTTATTTCATCCACAAAAGTTGAGTATAACAACTGCCAGCAACAATGCACTCGACTTTGGGCGATGAAAGCAAAATACTTTTTAGCTTTTTAAATGACCACGAGACAAGGTTACGTCCTAAGTAAAAGCAGTCACCTGAGGTAACCTTGTCTCTTGGTCAGGTAGCTTCTTTTACTTAGGACATAACCTTGTCTCGTGGTCATTTAAAAAGGAAAAATGTGTTTTGCTTTCATCGGCCAAAGCCGAGTACATTGTTGCTGGCAGTTATTTTACTTAGCTTTTGTGGATGAAATAAATGTTGAGTGACTATAGTTGAAATGAATCCTTTTCCCTATTCTTTGTGATAATCAAAGTATTATTAGTATTTCTAAAAACTCAGTTTTTCATTCACGATCTAAACATAATAAAATGAGAGAACATTTTATTCATTAATTAATTGAGAAAAAAGAGATAAATATTGAATATCCTAATATAAAAGATCAATTAACTGATTTATTTATAAAACCTTTAGACAATCATATATTTGAAACACTTTGAATGTCTATTGGTGTTTGTGTTTATCCAAGTTAATTACTTGTTAGGTTTTTATGTTAGTACTTTTATCCACATATTATGTTGTACTAACATTGCTTTGTAGGATTCTTTCCCATCCTTTGTCCCGTTGAGACAAACAAGGGGAGAATTTGAGATTCTTATACTCTTGTTTTCATTACTTTGAGTCATATATGACACGTTTTATTCTCCGAGTTATGTACTCTTCTTTTCTGGGACGCATGTTGTTAGTTGAGTTATGTACTCTTTTATTTTAGGACTCATGTGTATAGTTGAGTTATGTACCTACTTGCTTGATTTTTTCTTTCTTTTGAGTCTCGCCTTAGTTTGTCTTAAAATTGGTCAAAGGGGGAGATTGAAAATACCCCATTATTTATTGACTCAATTTTGAGATAAATAATTTTTTTATAATCCCTATTGGTCCTGCATTTTATTCTTGACTAAAAATAATTTCATATAATTTTAAAACCTAAATCAAAATGGCTTAATTTGAATTAATATTCACACTATTTTTTATATCATACATGCTTTATGTATTTTTAACTTAAATAGTTTTTATTTTACAAATTATAAGTTTTAATATATTTCCAGAATTTTAAATATATTTTATCTATTTTTAAATGTTAAAAAGTCCTTTAATTAGACATTTTAATTGTTTAATTAATCATTCTTTAACAAACATTGAAACAACGACATTTTATGTTGGTTGTGTCGTTTTGGGTTAATTTGGGGCAACTATTTTGGGCCAATCAGAGAAGTGCGTACAGCTCACGCTGTTTGACTACACGTGAGCTGGCAGAGGCTCTGACAGTCGATCGTTGTGTTTGGTGGCCTTTTTACTAATTTACCCCTCGTTTGCCCCTTTCGCTTTATGCATGTACCCTCAGATTTATAATTGCCTTAATAACCTCAGTCGTTTATGGTTATTTACAAATGTTCTAAAAAACGCGGGGCGTGATCGAGACATGGAGGCCAAACTTTAAGCCTTAGAAGCCTAGGCGGGCCTTAGGCGTAAAAAGGCATTTAGGCCCTTTTTTAATATATTTAAATATTTTTAACCATAACAAGGCTATTAAAAGTACTAAAATTGTACATACCTTAAAAATATGTTTGAATATTTGCAAATTAAACTACTATTTGATTATTTTGGACGAGATATTGGTCCGGTTTGTAAAAAAAGTCTTTAAAAGACGATATCATTTCACTAAAGAATTTTCGTTTTAAAAATAAGTGCGCCTTAAGGCTTTTACTAAGAATAAGGCGTAAAAGGCTTAAGGCATGACATTTCTCCCAAGCTTTAGAACACTGTTATTTACATATGTACCCTTATTTTTGTTGGTATTTACGGTTTAACCGTGGCTGTTCTCGATCCTTCCATCGTTCACTATAAATATGAGGCTTATGGTGGTTTGAAAATTAAGACATTTTATTTGCAAACTCAATCGAAACGCTGCCAAAATTTTATCTCACTTTCTTTCTCTAAATTTCCTAAAATTCTACCGTTTTTGAGAATGCATTTTCTTCCTTTTCCCTACGCATAAACACCACATTTTCTATTCATTTAAACTTCATAAGATTTATTGTTTTATTCTTTTTGTGTGAAAGGTTTGAGGGAAATTTGTTGTTTTTTTGTTAGCGTTTTGAAGTTTTGAAGATTTACACTTTTGAAAGTTTATTTTTCAAACTTTTCTAAGTTCTCTTTGGAGCTAGTTCATATGGTTTGCTATGGTGGTTTGATACAAGTTTTCTTGGAGCTCAAAAGTTTACCTCTGTGATTGTTTTTGGGATCTTTGAGAGCTCACCTCCTGGGTAACGATTATATGCTAATCTCTATATATACATATAATAGTTGTATACACCTATACCTATATTTGTATATACGAATTGTTATTGTTTAAGATTGCATGTCTTGAATCTCTAGTGGACTTTGATCTAAATTAACTTAAACAATTTTTATTAAATTGGTTTGGTTCGATTTAGATGGTCTTGCTTATTCTAGACCAAACTCATGGCTTCATAATCTAAACTATTTTTTAGGTTATCTGTGGTGTATAACTGTTTTGGAGTTTTTATTTTGGACTTACGCTTGTAATATCTTGCCCTAAAAGCATGTTGGAGTAAAACTAACTTTTGAATCTCTAAACCCACCTCCATTTGTGTTTAGACAAAGTTTATTTTATTGATTAACCTTTTCAAAAGGGCTTTTAATATCCTTGCATGGTTCATTAGATCATGTCCCTAAAGATCTAAATCCTGTTTGATATTTGAATATTTAAAATTGGACTTTGGTCATTTATGTTTTAGTGTCTGTATTGTTCCTTCCATAATATTCTTTACTAATCTTACTGAGAACTCAATACAGAGTTAATTTTTTTGTGTGTGTAAAACCAGATCTTATAGATTATGTTTTCATTTCAACTCATACACTCTTTGTATAACTCTATTAGACCTGGTTATTGAGGCCTAATACCCGCTTAAGTAATTCTCATCTTAAGACTTGTCTTAGGTTGCTTATTTAGTTGTGCAAAACATATTTTGGGGAGTCACTCTCTCTTATACTAGTTTTTGGCCTTTACACTAAACTAATTCCTTATTTTTGGTTTAATCATTACTGTTGATAATAAATATACTAAAGAAGTCCTTATATGTGTCTTATGGTTTATTAGTTTATAATCCTTTTATGTTTTGAGGAAACCAATCTCTTCTTATTAATTATTGTTATTGTGTGCAACTTCACTGGTACTCTAGTGTTGGGTGTGAAGTTGTGTGTGTGTTCCTAAGTTGTCACTGCCTTGGTTGTTTAGTGAGAATTAGCTATTGTTCCTTGGTGTGCTTGTTGTATTGGCAAAACTATTTCATTTACACTTGTTATTCTGTAATCCGTACTTGAACATTGGTATTAGTGGCTTGGGTGTGTGAGCGTTCCTGGAACTAAGGGACTCGAGGTTTTCTAGTTGGCTGGTTTCCTCATGAACAAATTGTAACACCCCATATTTTTAATGATTTTTATATTGGGATTAATTAAATCAAAATGAAAAATTAATAAGAAAGTAATCCAGATCAAAATAAATATTAAATAGCGAGACAAGGGTTAATATTTATTTGTATGAATTATATTTAGTATTACTTAGTATACGAGTAATAAATTAGTAAGAACGCATTATCATTGTCGTGAGTGAGAAGTACGGCAGTTACAGTAATTCAATCGGGACGTGCGTGTCAGTCGTGTCGTGATGTAAATTTATTAGATAAAATATGATTTATTTATGGGTCATCAAAATGGTCATTTCGAGTGCGCCATTATTTCCAGAAGGGTAGAAATAGTCAGAAAAGTGTATTCGGGGATTTGGATCGGGTCCATGGAATTGTTTTGACCAAACTGGCACCCAGGAGGGATATTTTAGTCTTTTGGATTTTTAGAGTAAAGAAACCAACGAATTTACTAGGGTTAGAAGTTACAAAAATTGTGGGAGGCCATTACAGGAGGTAGGTAAAGGATTCCAAGGCTCCCCACACTACTTTTGCAGCACAACAACCACTAGAGTTTAGATTGGAAGGAGGGGAAGACAACTCCACCATTTTTTTGCACAAATTAGACCTACAAACTCCAGGAAAGTGTTTATCTTGCAAAATTTGAGTGCATATACTATCCATGTTAGTGTGGGATTGAATATGTTGATGAATAAATGATATTTAGCTTTAAATTGGAGATTAAATTCATATTCTTGGGTAAAAATCATGATATATATAATTCACTTATGTATGCAGCAAGAATCTGATAATATAGTAACATGAGAATATGGAGACATATGAGTTTGTTGATGTTCTTGAACAAAGAAAGAATAATCTTGGGTTTGGGGATTAAAGTGTAGAACTAATATAGTTTAAATGATTCTGCTTGATGATTTAGTCATTTGGATATGTTAAAAATCATTATATATGTTATTATATGGTTTGGTATACTTGGTTGGGAGTTTAGGACTGTATAATGGAGGTTTAAAGGGTTAAAAAGTGTGAAGAATGCAAAATCTGAACGAAGAAGACAACTGCTACTTTTCGAATCGCTTCGGTAAGTTGCAGCAATTCGGCCATTGGGCGAATCGATTCGATTTTTCCTAAATTTGGAAATTCCCCTATTTAAGCCTAGAACTTGTGAATAAATTATGGGGAGGCTTTTGGTACATTTTTAAACTTCAATGCAGGATTTAGTAATTTCATCAAGCATACGGTAGGGTTGAGGTTTTCCCAATTGAGGAGAATTAAGGCTAAAAATTATTGGGCATAATTTAATATTTAATGAATTCACGAGAATTAGAACGGGTCACGGAGAGCATGAGTGGAACTAAGTCCAGACCAGTAGAGAGATGTTATGACTACTGAAATAATTTAGGTGATATTTGGGACCCTTCGAGTTGTGGCAAATACACAGGAATATACTATTAGAAGTATAATGGTCAATTTATATTACGTAAGATATGCGAGAGTTATATACTTCATATGAGATATATTATAGGTTACGTGTATACATAAGCTAATGATATATATATATATATATATATATATATATATATATATATATATATATATATATATATAGGTTGTGTGAATACCTATTGTGTTCTTCTTATGTGTGTGAACATACCTACACTACCTGCTATCACTAGAGGTTCCGTGTTGTCGATAGTCTTATCCTGATGAGCCCATTGGGAGGATTTTAGACTTATGCCTCCGAATATAGAACTTAGGGTTGATCACTACTTGTGTGTATGATAGTGTGACCCGTCATTTGGGTGCATTGGGTGTGTGCATACCCCAAAGGCTTAAAACTATGTTCGCCTCCAAATTATGTGAATCTTAAATTTATGGTTCGTGAGTGATAACGAACCGGAAGTCCTTTATTTGGTACGTGATGTAATAAGAATCAATAGCAGAGTACGTACACATTGCGGGTCTTCACCCAGGGATGCCGTATTAATATATATTACAAGAGTGGTGTATATATATATATAATTGTGTGTTCATTGATAGATAAGATAGGTAGTGATATCTAAAGTGATCTAAGTTTGTAGAAACTTAATACTTACTTGGTGATTTTTATTGGCTAAAGGGGTTTGGAAATTCGGTAACGTATTATATGGGTAATACGGGTTAGCACAACGAGTGAGTATGCAAGGAGAAAATTAGTTCAAACTAGTTAGGCTGGGTAATGTAACTAGGATGGTTTAGGAGAATACGTTAGTCATGCACAATAATTGAGAGGTGTGGATCTCAAGTGAGAGCACGTGAAGTTAACATGTATACAATATCTGCTCTTACTACATTTTAAATACTTGAAAAGTATTTTCTAACTGTTTTCTTGGGCTCTGACCCGTTTCAAATCTATTTTTATAAAAATCTTTAAGTTGTCCAGCCACAGGGACACCAATACTAAGAGTCCATTCTTATTTGACATGCTGCAACTGCTATGGATGTTGCAGGACCTCGGTAGTAGATGCATCCACTTTTATTAGTTCCTTTTCATTATTCAGTTATTTTGGCCGGTATGTCGCCCATCTTTAGTTAGTGATTATTTCAGAGTGACAACATTTCTATTTTTATTTCCAGTTGTTGGATTTGGATTTACTTATGGACTATTATATGTGGACTTCTGTCTAGAGTGGTTATTTCAGTCACATTTATTTGGTCAATTGTTTATTATTTATTTCATTGCTTACTGGAATAGTGAATGTGGTTTAATAGTTTAAATTATTACATGTTAATAAAAATATTAAAATTTTGACACCGGGCCATTTAGGGTAATAGTAATATAAATATGTTTCGACAGTGATGCTAAGAATGGAACCATTAATGATTCATGTTTAATTTAATAATGGATTGATCACCCAGGATTAGAATAGGCGGTGTGTCAAAGATGGTATCAAAGCATCGGGTTCTAGTGTCCTTAAGATATGTATGAACTTGTTACGTTTCCAACGTAGCGTTCTTTGATATAGATCATTACTATTAGGATTGTTGTATTCATGATTATACATTTATGTCTTCATCTATTTTGTGGTTTATTGAATTATGGACTTATAGAAACTCTCTTTCAATTCAGATGCCACCCAGTCGTGCACCAGGATCCCCCAGAGATGCACAACCCAAGCCGCAGCTAACTCAGGCACAGGGGACTAAGAACGCTGCTGAGGTCCCTACTATTGTTGTACAGGCTGTTAACGTTGCTTTGACCACATTTTCTCAGCAGGCACCATAGGTGATACCTTTTTCGTAGGTTGTGGAACCAGACTAGACACACTCATTTCCATCTGCCTTGGAGCGAGTTAGAGACGCCTTTCAGAAGGCTCATTCTCTATAGTTTCAAGTCAGCTCAAATGTCGTTGCTTGCCAATGTAAGAGAGATATCTAGTGGAATTTATGACCGTACGAGTGCACTTATACATAGAGACATATACTATCTACTTTTAATCTATTGGGGCAGTCTTGTGGTGGTAGGAGTTTGTAACCACCGTATAGGAGAGGGATAGCATGCCTATTCAAGAGTTCTGGGAACGTTTCAACCGCAAGTACTTTCCATCCTCCATTAAGACAAAGATGAGGCAAAAGTTCTTAGACATCTCCCAGGAAGGAAGGACAGTGTCCAAATATGAGGAGAATTCACCCGGTTGGCAAATTTTGCACCAGATGAGGTGAGCACAGATGAGAAGAGGATACAACTCTTTTTTGCTAGTCTTAGCTGGAAAATTCGATAACATTTTTTTGGCTAATCCCGCTCTAAAGACGTATACGAGTGTTTGGGGGTGTGCTACAACAGGAAGACCAGAATATAGCATATGATTCTCACAAGCTTAAGCCTCACGTGAAGAATTATGCCACCTATGATTTGGAGTTAGCGGCAGTCGTATTTGCACTACGAATTTAGAGGCATTATGTTATCGGGGAGAGGTTTTATCTATTCAGAGATCATAAGTCACTACAGTATTTATTCACTCAGAGAGAGCTGAATATGCGTCAGCGTAGGTGGCTGGAATTTGTGAAGAATTATTAGTTCGACATCCAGTACCATTCGGGGAAGGCTAATATGGTGGAAGACGCACGAAGCCGTAGGCCAATGGGGGATGTGGCAGAAGTTTGGAAGGATATGGGACACCATGATTCAGTTTCCAGATCATTTATGTCAGTTATGACCGTCATCCCCCAATTGTCACGAGGGTTATACAGGCCCAGGTTGAGGATTCGTTTTGTCAGGACTAAATTCGTTAGCTTTTAGTCGGGAGAGCAGAGTCTTACTTCGTGAGTTCAGAAGGAGGCTTACACTTCAACGGGAGATTGATTATCCTAGAGGGGGAGTATTTATGACACGGGGTGATGGCAGAATCGCACGGATCACGATTTACAGTACATTCTGAATTTGATAAGATGTACCAGGATATGAGACGACATTATTGACGAAGTGAAATGAAGAAAGACATTGCAGAGTTTGTCTCAAAGTCTACCACTTGTCAGCTGGTGAAGGTGGGCCATTAGAAACCAGTAGGTGTAGCCGTTAAAGATTTTAATGTGGAAATTGGAGAGTATTTTCATGGATCTCACCACTGGGTTGGCTACATCGCAGATGGGTCATGATTCCATTTGGTTAATAGTGGATCGGTTGATTAAGGTGGCCCATTTACTGCCAGTCCGAATAAATTATACCACGAGACAGTATGACCAGATATTCTTCACTGAGACAATGAGACTACGTGGGGTGCCACTCGATATTGTGTCCGACAGGGACAATGCTGGCGCAGACCTTTAAAAATAAGATATTTTTAATAGGTTTTTGTGGATTTTTTAAAAATAGCTACAAAATGTATTTTGACCTAATTTTTTGCATATGGGTTGATTGGAAGGTAAATTTCAAGGGAAAAATATAAATTTGAAAAAAAAAGTTTTTTAGGGCCCAGAATTAGGCGTGATGCATGGGTGATGTATAGAGCATGATGTAGGTGAGCCTTCTCCTATATATATATATATATATATATATATATATATATATATTCTATTATGTGTGAATTGGTAGATAAGATAGATAATGACATCTAAAGTGATCTAAGTATTTGGAAACTTATTACTTACTTGGTGATTTTTAATGGTTAAAGGGGTCTAGAAATTCGGTAACGTATTGTGTGGGTAATATGGGTGGGCACAATGAGTTAGTATGCAAGGAAAGAATTAGTTCAAACTAGTTAGGCAAGGTAACGTAACTAGGATGGTTTAGGAGAATACGTTAGGCGTGCACATTAGTTGAGAGATGAGGATCTCAAGTGAGGGCATGTGAAGTTAACATGTATACGATATCTGCTCTTACTGCATTTTAAATACTTGAAAACAATTTTCAAACTATTTTCTTGGGCTCTGACTCATTTCAAATCCATTTTTGTAAAAATCTTTTAGGTGTCCAGCCACAGGGACGCCAAGCTTAGGAGTCTATTCTTATTAGACGTGCTGTAGCTTCTGTGGACGTTGCAGGACCTCGATAGTAGACGCTTCCACTGTTATCATTTTTTTCATCATTTAGTTATTTCGTTCGGGTATGTCACCCATCTTTAGTTAGTGGTTATTTCAGAGTAACATCATTTCCATTTTAATTTCCAATTGTTGGATTTGATTTTACTTATGGATTATTGAATGTGGACTTCTGTCTAGAATGTTTATTCCATTCACATTTATTTGGTCAGTTGTTTATTATTTATTACGTTGCTTACGGGAATGGTGAATGTGGTTTAACAGTTTAAATTATTGCATGTTAATAAAAAGATTAAAATTTTAATACTGGGTCATTTAGGGTAATAGTAACATAAATATGTTTCGACGGTGATACTAAGAATGAAACCATTAATGATTCCCTTTTAATTTAATAATCGATTGATCATCCAGGATTAGAATAGGCGGGGTGTCACATAAATACTGTGTATTTGCCTTTTCTCCTCATCCCATTCTTTTACAACACTTATTGACTAAAAAGGACATCACACCAAGGAGTAAACATTTGTGTGTGTGTGTGTATTTCAAGCACTAAAATTTAAAAGGGTTTTACGAAAGAGTTTTATAAAAATCTTGACACATAAGTGTTTTAGACTTTTTCGAGTGGTATCAGAGCAACATGATTACTTTTTATTAAAAGTTTTTTTTACTCTTTAAGATCTTGAACTCTTTTACAACCTTGATTTAAATGGAAGACCGTAATAGTAGTTCTATACGTCCTCCCAGTTTTTATGGTGCTAACTTAACTTACTGAAAAGTAAGGATAGTTGCACACATCTAACAAATGTGAGATAAGGTATATGACATGCTTGAAACTGATTTTACAATCCTTACTAAATCAATTGGTGAAGGTGATGCTCAAATTTCTATAAGAAAGCCCCTTAGTGAATGGACAAGATAATAATAAGGGTAGATATTCTTTTTGTCAAGTGATGGGTGAGTATGAGTATAAGTGTATCTCAGCCTGCACAACATCAAAGTCATCTTGGATATTCTCATGGCTACCCATGAAGGGGACATTAGAGTTAAAAAGGATAAATCACGGCTTTTAGTACAATTATATAATACTTTGTTCATGAAAGACGATGAGAAGTTTGGTGACTTTTATCTTAGACTACAAGATATAGTTAATCAGTCACATGCTAATAGAATTTAGTATGATGATTCTAAAATATACTCTTAGATACTAAGGTCTCTACCTCCTAGTTTTGACATGAAAATACATTCTATCGATGAAGTAGATAATAATAATATGACTCATTAACTTCTATGTAGCAAGATGAAAACATATAAGTTACAAACCATATTAAATAAAACTCAAAGCGGCGCTGCTAATGCATAAACTTTACAACCATCTTTGGTTTTTAAATCTAGTATTAATAGCCTTTCTTTTGTATCTTCATTATCTAATTTAGATGACTCGTCTGTTTCAATTGAATCATTAGATTATGAAATTTCCCTGCAATCTAAACACTTTAAGAAATTTGTCAAATATATAAATAAATTTGCTTCTAGAGAAGACCAACCTAGTTACACTAACTGGACTCATTAAAAACAATTTGATAAGAAACCTTTTGAAAAGCATGGCAGAAATAAAGACATTAGTCATATTCAATGTAGGAAGTGTAATGAATTTGGTCATTATGCCAGTAAGTATTTTTCCAAATCAAAATGGCAATCCTCACATAAGGCCCATATTTCTAAAACTTGGGATGACAGTTTTGATAGTGATAGTAATAAAGTGATAGTAGTAAAGAGTATAAAAATCTTATGGCATTTACTTTTGTGCATGTGAATGAGTCTGAAAATGATTTTGATAAGCTGTCTATTACGTCTGATGCTTCTGACCTTTTAGTAGACAATTATGGTTTATCTATAGATGATAATGCCTTACTTGTTAGAACTCACGTACACAGGCACACTACTATCACTACCCTAAAATCCTTGTTTGACTGTAATTCGCTTTTAGATGATAAAATTGATTTAGATAATGAATCTGGTAATAGTGATTGTAAAGATGATATGGATTTAAAAAAAATGTACAAATCTACTTTGAAAAAGTGGACACACTTAGGCAAAGTCAATACTAGGTTGCTATATAAATTTGACATTTTAAATAACTAAATTCGCCTTATTTCAAATGAATTCGTTATGCAAATCGAAGAACTTGAATTTGATAATCTTTTACTTGAGAAAATGTTTCAAAATTAAAAGAAAGTAATCATTTTTTGGAAGTCAAACATAAAGATGTCTTAAACGACTTCAATGAATCACAACTTGAGTTGAAAGAAACTTTTAAGAAATTGGAAGCCTATGTGACACCTAATCTTTTAGTTATACATACGACTGATTTTGGAAAGGCTCAAATGGAAAGATAGGGTGTTGTCTTTAATGGAGAAATCTTTGCGAAAATAAATTTTATCAACTCCATTGAATTCTATCGAGAACCATCCATTGTTCGCATGTCTATTCGTAACGAGAAAAATAAAAATCAGACATAAGAGAACCATTTCGCTAAGTAGATTTATCGCTGTAATTTTTGGTCCAAGTCTGGACATTTAGAAAAATTATGTTTTAAACGTTTCAATCAAAACAGAATAGGTTATAATTTTAATAGACCTGGGATGCCTTTTAAAACTAGACTGGTTAATAAGTCGTTGTATCATTGTAATTTTTGCCGTAAAATAGGCCATTTAGAGAATTTCTACTACAAACGCTTAAATTTAAATAGAAAAGGTAATAAAGTTAACACACCAAATGTTTTTTACAAGACCAAATCTGTTATGAAGCCTACATCTACTAAACTAATGCCTTTGGAAACTAAATCTACTTCTCCAAAAACAAAGGGAATTTGGATTAGGATTTTATTTAAGTTACCAATTGAGATGTTATGTTGTATAGTATAGCCCCGTGAATAATAAAATGACATTTTGGTAGTGTATTCTTATAGCTTCTAGCACTCGAAGTAGTTCAAAATTACTTTTTATTATTTTTTTCAATATGGTAACCATGTATTCTGATGTCCATAAAATGAAGCGAATTACTTCCTGAATTGCTGTCGTACAACTCATCACATATGAATATGAGGGTACCACATAACAACGCCATATAGGATTTTCTGGAGCCGTAGGTTCAACTGTGATGGAAATCTTTACTATATTACATACTAAGTCTAAAAAACTTCTGATATGTCATAATAGTATGAGTTGTTCCTTATGTCCTAGACAAATGTCATTATATAAATGACATTCACAATTTTCAATTACACCATTCAATAGAGATTGTAAAATGTGTGAGAATTCAAATATATAGATGCATAGCAATACAATAATTTTTGTTATGATCAACCATTTGGTGACCAAATCCAAACAACTACAAGTATTTTAAAGAAAATATATCTTATAAAATAAGTATGACATATTCAAAAGATGGGTTGAAAAAAATGTTCTTATAACATGTAAGAATCCCAAAAGAAATGCCTTTTTTAGGATATAGATCTTTTATGAAAATAATCCATGGAAATATATGTAAATAAATCGCTCATTTTTATGACTTTGGATCAACACAAATCATAATTTAATCATTATGCTTTAAGCATAAAAAACTAAACGAATATCAAATCAACATGAATATTTAGAGGAAAATTGTCCAATTAAAGTTTAGAACTTTGAGTTCATAAAAGATGAATCAAAATTTCACATTCTTATCATATGTCTAAGACTACATGATCGAAAATAAAAACTGTAGGTTTTTAATATATAATTAAGGAATAAACATTTAAGTTTTTACGAGCTTGGCCTAATATTGACCCATTTTTTCCTTCAGCAACTTATATATGTTATCAATCATTAAAATAAAAATTATTAATAACTTAAATGTAATGAGAAGTTGAGGTACTCAATATAGTTATTATCAAAGGACATTAAATTATCTACCCATTTTTTTAATCAAAACTTTGGATAAAAATGTTGGATAATCTTTCAAACTAGTGCCAAATATATTTATAAACTTTAACCAATAAAAAGTCAAATTATTTTAAAAAATAAGTATGCATACTAAATGATTGGAACGTGAAGAGAAGAGATAAAATTGATTATTATTAAAATATAATTTAATACTTTTTTTTTTTGAAGAGGATAGGAATCCCCAAATTATTAAAGGGGTAATTTCACTATTAAAAGAGTATATAAAAAGGGTTTTCATATAATAAAGAAAATGAAAAGACGAGAAATGGAAAAGGCATGCTTTAATATTCAATTTATTTGAAAACATTATCAAAAAATATTTGAAGCTTCATGTCTAAATAATAAGTAATTACTTTGAGAACATTCAAAATTCATACCCCACGATTAATCAAAACTTAAAATTTTCATTTAGGGTATATTTTTTTTGGAGCTTATTTAAATATTAGGAGGGCTTCGAACCTCACATTTCGAATAGGAATTGGAAAAACTACATCCCAATTATAAATAATAATTTGTGAACTTTTGGTCATAATAATGATCATGGATCTTCATATCACAAATATAATTGGGAGACTCTTGATCTATGTCCTTTCAATTATACAATTGAAACTTCATATATAATTGTATTATATTCGCCTTTCATACTTTAGGTCTAAATAATTTAGAAAATTCAAGTCCCAAAATTTGAACGTGAAAATTTTCAACTTCCATTTTTGAATAATTATCGGGAGAATTTCAGGTCCGACTTATAAATAATTAGGGCAACTTCATATCACAAACATTAAATATTTAGGGACTTTGAAGGTCATGCTCAATTATATCCAAACTTCAAGTCTATAATGGTTAAATTATTTGAAATTTCACCTCCAAAATATAAATAGTAATTGAGTGCTTTAAGTCCCAACTTTAAATGGTTTGAGAGCTTCTGACGCCAAATTAAAATAGCTATTTGGAGTCTTAAGGTCCCAAATTCTAAACGATTCAATAACTTTTGATCCCCAAGATAAAATAAATTACGGGGCTTTGGATCCATAATATTTAATTAATATAAAACTTTGTTTTATAAATAATAATAACAAAGAGAAAATAACAAGTAAATTATTACTTTGAGTGACAATTATGATACTAATTATATATAAACATAAGAGATTATGCAGTTATTCCCCAAATTTAGCAGTAAAAAATTATACATTTTTTCAATATATATAATCCAGAATCGAATCTAAGTTACCATGTGTTGCTTTATCATATTGATAGGCATTTGTATGTGTGCACATGTAATAATATAGTTAGGAGGCAAAGGAGTAAGCCCATATGAAATGACAAGATGGGAGGATTCCTTTGTGACCCCTCTAAGCCTCTCGTATTTTCTATTCAATCTCTAGTTCTAATGATATTCAAAGAATTCTCAAGATTCTCTTCCAGTTTCCTTCAATGCTCATGATGAAGTAAATAATGAGCAATCCTTTAAACACCCATTAACTTTGAGGAAATGGGATGCAACACTGTGATGCTTGTAAGGATGAAAGCCCCAAAATTTAATATTTAATTAAGTGTTTGATGAAACTACCATATCTTAATCTTGACATAAAATAGAACAAGGACAATTCCATTCACAATGGCAATCACGAAGATTTTAAAATTTGAGAGACTCGTGTTAATAACATGTTACAAAATAAAGAGATGCGGAGAGAATTTAGTCGCAAAAAGCTTTTTATTTTACTAGCTTGCAGGTCTTACATTGCGCGACAGTAAAATGTTACTTTTTGAAAAGTCACATTGTGAAAGAGAATATAGTTAAGGCATATGAAAAATATATTTAACAGAACGAACATTCTTTTTTAAGGCGATATTTATATATAAAAATGTCACTGATCGGAGTGAGACTGTTGTTGACTTTGAACATGTGTTAAAACACCCCCAACTGTTCCTTAGATGGCCTAAGCTTTTTTCCCTCGCTCACTCCGGATAAAGTGCTATTATCTTCATCATAATCCCCCATTTGTCCCACTTATAAATTCATATTGATATCTTTCATTCGACGTTAAATTGAAAACATCAAACAACAAAAAGTAGAAAGTGAAAGGGTTATATATATATCACAAAAGGATTGAAATGATGGTTTGAACATATACTATCTAGAGTTCTATACATGAACCTCCTAATACATGAACCAACTAAATACATGTATTGACTAAATACATATGTGTCTACATTAATCTATATAATACAAATTTAATAAATGAATAACACATTAATAAAATGTACACGTATTATCGTATGAGTACGATAAATATCGATGATGTGTTGTCATGATAACTTTATATATATCTAAAGATTGATATGCCAAATCTATCAATAGTACAAAATTTGATATTCAATAGATCCTTCAATAATTATAAAATACAAATCGACATCTCCTCTTTCCTATCTTTTATATGAGTTTTCATTTTTTAGGTTCGTTTGTTGTGCTTTCTACCAATTTATTTGAAGCTTTGTAAATTTATGACCTATTATAATATGAATTTTGGAAGTAGGATAATAAATATTTTATTTATAATTTTAGTCCCTATTTTTTAATAAAGTCACTGGCATAGACCCATATTCATAAAACGACAACTAATCACAGTACGCCACGTGTCCCTTTAATTTGAAAATAAAAACTAACAATGAAAATGAAATATTTATTATTCTATATCCATAATCGATATTATTTTAAATCCTAAAAATACATAATCTAAATTTATTTTTTATCTAAATTCCTAATTGAGAGGCATATGACTCTTCGGCTACAACCAAAGCCCCAACATTCTCACTGCTATTTATATTCGATAGCTCTTAGGGTCTACTTTTTACTATGTCAAATTCTTGCTGACATTTGCCTCTTTCAGCCACCGTTTATGCCATTTTTTAATCTCTAGTTGTGATCATCATTTGGGTGGGATATTATTACTATTAAAATATGATTATTCAATTCAAAATTATTTTAAAATGAGTGAATATATTCTAATTTATATACTAAGGGCGGTTTGGCTCGCTACTCAGAAAATTCAATTTAAACGATGTTTTTAAATACAGTTTTAAAATTCAGTTTTTTGTGTTTATAATTATTGGAATGCGTTTGGTAAACTTGATTTTAAATACTGTTTTTTTTTTAATTTGACAAAATTGACAATCATGTATTTTTATATTGTACATATATATATATGTGTGTATGTGTGTGCGTCCTAATATATATTGTACACATATATATGTATGTATTGTATACATACATACATATATGCAATACATACTTCATTATATACATGTACATTTAATATCAAAATTTTATGTATGTTATATATATATATATATATATATATATATATATATATATATAGGGAGAGGTTCTCTAGTGGACCAAAAGAATGGACTTTTTAATGGACCTTAACAAAAAATACATAATAACACATTAATTTTAATTCTTATAGTGTAATTGGTATGCGCCAGCGACACTCGAGACCCCACTACCCCCGCCCCACCACCACCACCACCACCCCACATTCCCCCCACCCCCACCCAACCACCCCCATCACCATAGCAGCCCTTCACCATAGCAGCCCTTATGGCAGCCCTTATGACAGCAGAACTGCCATGGGGGTGGGGGGTGGGGTGGAGTGGGTGGGGGGCGATTGGGGGGGGTTGGGGGGCTGGGGTTGATCGATACGCGTGTTTGGTGTCGCTGGCGCGGACCAATTAAACTAGAGTAATTAAAATTAATGTGTTATTATGTGTTTTTTGTTAAGGTCCATTAAAAAGTTCATTCTTTTAGTCCACTAGAGAACCTCTTCCTATATATATATATAGATAGAGAGAGAGAGAGAGAGAAAGAGAGAGAGAGAGATTGCATATATAATTCACTATAAAATTATATACATAAATGAATTGATAATATTTTTTAATACATATGTACTATATGTATATTTTATATTATTCCATACATTAATAATACATGTATAAAACTATATATAAGTATCATGTATCTATTGATAATATTATTTAACTTTATATTATTCCATACGTAATTTTATGTACATGTACATATATTTTTTTTTATTTGTAAGAATTACACACATATTGATGTATTATGTATGTATATTATATATTAAGGTATAACTGCATTAAAATATTAAGAATGAGTAATTTTCAGTTGAAAAATAAAAAACAGAAGTTATAAAACACCCTAAATCTGTTTTCTGAAAAACTTGATTATAACACAGAAATATTATAATTATGTGTTTAAAAAGAGATTGTCAAATGCAGATTTTTATCAAAATTGTATTTAAATACAGAAAATAAAATTATAGTTGCAAAGCAAACAAGCCCTAAAATTTTGGACTTGCAGTTCTCGAAGAAATATATTTTTCATTTATGAGCGAAAGACTTGCTCTTGTTATCCGTGTTTGAGATCCATCATCCAACATGATCACATAGGTATTTGTACACTTCTTATATTTTAATATTCAAAGGAATTTTTTTTTAAACTATCAATCTTATTTTTTATTTGTCAAAAGGTCACCAAGCATAGAATTGTTATTTTTTGTGCAATTAAGAGTGCGAGCCACATTTATTTTTCTAGAACCCCCAAAGTTTTCATTTACTGATTTTCTTTTTTTACCTAAAAAACCCACTTTGTGATTATTGTTTGGGACATTTATGACGTTATTGAAAATCTAAGTTGAAGAAATAAAAATTATGAGTCCAAACGTCACGTTCAAAGAAAAAATAATCTTTTTATTTCTTTTTAATATTTTAGAATTTAGCAACTTCGAATAAGGGCTTTTAGATGTCCTTGATATTTTTATTATTTTACTCTAGTACCATTTACCTTAATGTAAAGTTAAAAATAACCATAAACAATCGTTATAAACTTCAAAAAAATTACAGGAAAATATCAAAATTAGAAGAAACCTAGATTTAAACACAAATAAAAAATGTATTCTCTTATATTTTAAAATGTCACATGTATGACAACTATCCATTAATTTTAACTAACTATAAATAAAATATGTACTCAGATTAAAAAAATAGTGAAAACTCATATTGTGATAATACCTACATAAAAAAAATCTTCTTTTTCTAATCATCTTGCGTGAGCAGATCACATGCGCAACATTATGGCTTATTATTTATTTGTTTGAGCATGTTCTCATCATACATGCACATATACTTTGACATATGATTAATTATTTTGTCGATTAATTTAATTTTATTTTATCAATACTATTCCACATCTGAATATTCTAAGTCTTCGCTCGTATTCCTTGTTATGTATTTAGAGTTTTAAATTCAAAAGGAAAGTTACAGTTCATTGACATCAACATAAAAATTTTGTTTATGGTACACATATACCACATATGTATGTGTATATTTAATATATGAACCAAGTAACATATACCTGTCATAAAATTGACTTAGTGAATAAGACAAGAGGGGCTTATATGGCCTAATGCGGTTGATAAGAATGGTCCATGATGTACACATATATTAAAGAAGGAATTAGGTTAAAGGTCATTTTAATGATTTTATTCTAGAACACCCTCTTTCCTCTTTTAAAATTAACCATCATAGATTAACTTCTTTCAACACTTATGTAGCAAAAGATATGAGTAGACCTTGGTGAAGGGGAACATTTGGTGAAAGTTGTGTAGAATTCGAGAATAATTACATAAATTATCAACTTTTCTATAAAATGGGAGCATTTGGAGAAGGTAGTGTTTGTTTGAATTGTTCTTGCATTTGCACATTAGTAGAGCCTACATTTGGAGAAGGTTGCACTTGGGATTCATAATAGGTTTTATTAGGTCTCTTTTGTTTGAAGTATTCTCCATGGCCGTCTAAATACCCATTTGAGAATAAACTTATATTATCCTAAATTTTGTTAGATAAGTTATTTTTTGTAAATATTAACATATATTGAATAAATAGATTTAAAAGATTAAAAACTATGTCTAAACATATATAAATAAAACGTGGAATTAAAGTTAAATAAAAAAATATTTCATAACATATAATAATTAACACATTAAAAAATAGTAAACACATATTAAAGAATATATATATAAATAATAAATTTGAAAAATAGAAAGAAAAACTAAAGTATCAAGTCTAGCATTAGTAAACTAAAACATAGTATGATATGCAACAAAGTTGTGAGCAACATTCTCTTTTACGGAGATGAGAAGGAGGAGTTAAGCAGGAGAGGAGTGGTCCGAGAGGAGGTCATGTGGTGTCAGTGGTGTGGATTTAATTTTTTTAGAGAGAGAATGAGAAGCGGGAGAAATGAAAAGGATGCTGCTAAGAAAGAACAAATTGATTCGGTTTACACTTTGAAATAAAAAGCTAATACGTTTTTTACCCTATTATATTTAAAATCTTAAAATTTGACCTAGAATCTTTAACTTTTACACATAACAACTCTGGACATTTTTCTCAGAAAAAATATTTCGAAAATCATTGGGAGCACGCCCCCCGGCCCTATATAGATTCGCCCTTGCACATCTCTAAATTAACCGTAGATCAACCCGGATATTGTTGTGTTCATCGTTATGGCGCAAGTGTTGGACGCCACGTCTAGGGAGAAAGTGAAGGAACTTCTCACTCCGGTGCACTGTTCTATTTAGCAGGATCATATGGAGGGATCTGATATAAAGGGCGATTGGTTCTTCTTATTAATAAGGATTTGGGTCAGGCGGTGTTGCAAAAGGCCCATAGTTCTTACTTTATGGTACATTCAGGAGGAAATAAGATTTATTGGTTAATAAAGAGGCAATACTATTGAATAGGGGTGAAGAAATATATGATAGTGTTCATATCCAAGTCTAATACATGTTAGATGGCTAATGTGGATTGTTAGAGGCCACCAAGCACATTGCAACCGCTATATATCCCATAGTGGATTTGGGATAACATATATGTGGATTTCATTTTGAGATTGCCAATGATATCCTAATATCACGATGTAATTTGGGTGATAGTCGATTGATTGACGTAGGTGGATCACTTCTTATAGATGCGTATGGGTTTATTAATCAAGCAGTGTGGGAGATTGTATATAGCTGAGATAGTGAGGATGCATGGTATTTTCGTATCCACTATATCTGACTGAGATCCTACATTTGTCTCACATTTATAGGACAACTTTCAGATGCATTGGGGACTGAGCTACACTTCATCACATCTTACGACCTTTATACCGATGGGTAGACTAAGAGGATGAACATATCCTTAAGGATGTCATACGGGCTTGTCTTTTGGAAATCAGGGAAAGTTGGTATTCGTATGTTCCTCTAGCAGAGTTCGCCTATAATAACAACCATCAACATACAATTAGACCTTATATGGGCGACCATGACGCTTATTGATATGTTGGTTTCACCCGGGTGAGAGTAAGTTTTTAGGGACTAAGTTTGTCCAAGATACTTCAAAAAATATTTTTCTAATTCTTGATCAAATCAAGAAGGTCTAGAACTGAAATATATTTATGCAGATAGACGACGACGAGCGTTAGAGTTCACCATTGGGATCAGGTAAGATTTCCACAAGAAATGGGTTAATTCATTTTAGGGAAAAGGGGAAATTAACATAAAAATTTTTGGGGCTTTTCACAATTATGGAAACAGTGAGCATTCTAGCATATAGACGAGAATATCTCAATCATTTTCAAAAGTGCATAATGTATTTTATGTGTCTATATCAGCATATAGATTTGGATGATATTGAGCTACTAGCCATAGCGTCATACAAGGAGACGCATGTTTGTATCTTATACTGCTGCGAATAAATTTTGCAATCTAAAGTGATTTTGTTTATGTGACGTAGTGGAGCCATCATAGCAAGGTTGAGTCCATTTGGGAGCGCGATGACATTTTGCGAGAGTACTACCCCTATCATTTTTAATCAGGTATATTTTTTATTAATATCGATTAAAGAGTTTTTTATTATGGGGGAATATTTTAATACCCATTATTATCTAAAATAAGTATGGACTAAATTAATTAATAAAATTTAATTTGTGATTTAAATAAATTATGTGTTAGTTTATTCGTGTGCTAAATATAATTGTGTGGTGTTATATTATGCTTGAATTATATGGACTAATGTTTAATAAGTTAGTGGACTGAATTTAATTTTGAAATTAGTCTAAACTGGATAAATGAACTTTTTTTATTTAATGGGTTAGGGTTTGGGTTGAAACCTGAGGGTTTTGGGGTCCCTTTTAGGTGCGTTGGAGGGTAAGTAAGGACGATATGAGTATTTTCCCACTTTTTATTAGTTGGCATTAAGTTGGGGGTGAAATATTGAGGATTAAAAACATTTTTGACTAAAGTAGTTGGTTGTGAGAGAAGTAAAGTGTGGAAAAATTATTATAGAGGGATCCTATGGATGTTATAGCGGGTCTAGGACCACTATAACGATCCAAATAGGCCCCTATAACAGACGGATCTTATAAAGGGCCTTTTAGTCCGCTATAGCGGGGGTACTCCGAGCCTTTCTCATGTATCTTTTAAATAATATGTTATGCATGAATTTTGAGATTTCTATTCACCACTCTTCACCCTTAAAATGTACAAACAATATCAAACTCTCTCATCACCTTCACTCACATTTAAGCCACCACTTAAGCACCTTCGCGGGGGAATTTAAGTGAGCTACAATGTGACACCCCGCCTAATTAAATACCGGGTGATCAGTCCTTTGTTAAATTATAATCAAGGTGAACGGTTGGTTCATTCTTAGCATCAGTGTCGTAAAAATAACTTTTCCAATTTAACACCCTAAATAATTAAGCTAAGTGTCAAAACCATTTTAGACATTACTTTCCAAATTTTATTTATATAAACCAACATTTAAAATTTTACGAAATTCATAATTAAAGAATCACACAACAACTATATTGGAACAAACAATCCAATAATTAAACATCCAACTACGTAATTCCAACATTCAAAACTCAAAGGAAAGCAACCTGACAGTAATAAATCCCAAAGTGTAAATACTGGAAATAAATGAATCACAATGTCTAATAAAACAACTGAATAATGGAAAGGGCGACACATGCCCAACTGGAATAAATAATGCTAGGAGTAGAGTCAAATAAATAAGGTCGTCTAAGCAAGAGGCCTGCAACTCCCACATAAGCTGCAGCGCGTTTCTTCCAAAGGATCCTATGCAAGACGCCCCTGTGGCTGGGCACCTGTAATATATACATATATATACAAGAGGGAAAAGAAAATGGAAACGGATCAGAGCCCGATTGTAAAAACGATTTAAAATTTGTTTAGCAACTATTTAAAATATTTACTGGCCAATGCAATAACATATTAGTGCGACACTCCCTTGAGAAATTCTCACCTCTCTTCTAATGTACACACCTATCGCACTAACCTTCCCAATGGTTTAACTTATCTTATCTTAGGTTGCTCGTAAGATTTAAACTGGTAATTAAACTGTTTAAGAAGTAAATTTCATTGAATAACAAAGCTCTCATTTTAACTTTATTTGCTAATAAAGTTTCCCAGTGTCATATTATACTTTTCAAAATGAGTTTCCAAATTGAAGTCATTATTCATCTCATACTTACTATAAACACAGGAGGTAGTTCTCAAATTTCAGAATTAAATATATATATTAAATACTCATATAATATATATATTCTAACAACACCCCACATAAAAATTAGCGATGAATAAAGCGTAACAATACGAGTACGAATATTCAAATCAAGTAATGCAAATCTCAATAGCATTTTATCAATAAATTTCTCAACAACACATTAATCGGGTCACCAGGCCTCACCCCATCCGCATATGCTTTATCAAGTCATAGCCCTTGCAAAGCAAGAATTTTGACGGGTACCCAACGTCCGTGCCATATTAAAATCTCATGACAACGTGCTCAACGACAACATGAATAATACCACACGAATGAAAATAATTCCAACAATTATTTTTACAGATTTCAATGAATTTAACAATTCAAAATATGAGTTCAATTAACAAGAATTCAACGAACAAAACACTCGTGAGATTTAGGAGCATATTGTGTAAAACCCCATACTTTATTTTAGTGGCAGGTTAGCGCGAATTTTGGGCGCTTGGGATTTATCAGAGATGGATTTTAGCTTGAAATATTTTGGGAAGAATATTCGAAAGTACATGAGAAGAATTGTATTTATTTTGGTTGTATAGAGCATTGGCGATTTATTTTCTTTCGAGATAGTTAGATGTTTTATTTCGAGAGATTTTTGGTTGTATGTAATTTGAAGATATTTCAGATTAGCAGATTCTCTTATTTTTATTGTGGGTTTTAGATGCTCTATACCTTGTTATATTGTAGATTAGTTTAGTTTTATCGATAGAAGCGCTCCGTTCGCTCTCCCCGGGTGGGCGGGGTGTTACATACAAGAGGAAAAATGACCTAAAAAATAAGATAAACAAGAATCTAAATTCAAAATTTCAAGTTTTAGTTTTAAGGAAAGTCATATTCTACTTATCCCCTTTAATGTAATTAGTTTAAAACTTTCATCTAAAATTAATCTAATATGCTTAAAATTCATTAGAGCTATTTGTTTATAATTTCATGTTTCCAATTATTTGAAAACTTGATTAATTTTAGTAATTTGATTATTATTATTACATCACATATAAATTTAAAGTGATTTGGGGGTGGCGTGTTCTCAAAACCTAGAATGGAGTGAAAGTATAAAAATTAAAATTACCGCTAATTTTAAAGCGATGTTTTCTTTTAATTCCTTTTAAGCACAAAATGTATAACCTAGGTCAATGTAACAAAATGTTTACCAATTAGATAATAAAAAATTTAATTTTCAATTTAGGTGAGTAAATCTAAATGGGAAAATGAGGCAAACAATCACACAACACCCAGTCATACGAGAAAAAAACGACAACGGAAAAAAAAACTTGGGCCAACAAAATAAAAAATGCACTATTGCAGAGTATTATAACTAAAAGACAAAGGTTTAGAATCACACAATGATATGACCGACTAAATAATCTTTCCCACTATATTCTCTTGGAGAGCGCTACCAACTAGAGAGCGCAACACAACCGCGATCGATTTGGACTCGTAAAATGCCTCTGAAGCTACGCCAAGAATTAAAATCCTCTTGGAGTAGGAGACAAAATTTGTTAAGAAGACAATAATGATTGGTTACCACTTTCTAGGATGTGAGTCTTCTTAAAGGTTTTGAAAGTGCTTAAAATAATTTGGCTTGCTAAAACCTCATAATGTGTTGTTGAAGTATTCACACAAGTCTTCAAGAATAAGATTACAATTATTTTAGTCCAAGAACAAAGGTTGAAGGTTTTAATCTTCAATATGAATTGTGATAAATGTTTGAAAATCAAACACTTAAATAACATAACGATAAATGTGAAGAATATAAAAAATAGTTTAATTCTCTAGAGTAATCAAACTCGAAAACAAATCTCTTAAGTTTTTCCTCTTTTTATAACGTGTGTTTGCTCTCAAAAAAATTTCTCAATAATTTTTCTTTGGAGTTTTTTTTACAAACGATATGAAAATTACAAAGTCAATTATTCATTTAACCTAAGCTCTTCCAAGAGTGGAAGATAAGCTTAAAGTAAGTGGGGGATGACATCAAAAGGTGATCAAAAGCAATTGAGTCAAGAAAAGATTTGACTCCTAAAAAGTCTGAACATTTTTCAAAAAGATATTTTGTAAAATATCTAATTTTTTTATCAAGGTCGCAACCAACACAGGTCTTGTCACGGGCATGAGTATAGAAATACTCTTACAAATTTAGTAGAAATAAAATGAGAGTAAATATTTTATTAAAAAGTGATAATTTCCTATGAAACTAAAGTAATGAAATTCATATGTTGAACATGTTGTAAATATATTATAAGAACATGATAATTTCTTTTAGGATTCCTATTTCTCATTTTAATTTGAAAAGTTGAACCCATTCCATGATGAGTTGTTGATTAAGGAAAATAATCCTAAATATATTAGTAATTGGAATTTGGATTCACTTGTGATAAAGTTAAAGATATGATAATGTAACTCCCATATTTTTCATGATAATATTTTATATTAATTTTTTTGGAAAATTGTAAATATTATAAACAAAAGAGTAACATGAAGTACAAATATCAATAACCCCAAACTAGGAAGCCCAAAAAAAAACATCAAACAACCAGCCTACACTATCTAAACTAAACAACACAACGAGGCCTAACAAAACTAGGGCACTGACACTATATAAGACAAATATACACTTATCAGATAAAAAAATCATAACACTCTCTCTCTACCTCCACAATCTCAGACCAATCAATATAAGAAATCCTAACACAAAACAAAATGAACCAAACATCAACACCCACCAACTGGATCTAGAAGATAATCTCAGTTCCAAAACACCTCTTCAATCCTCAAACATTAGAACATTAGTTATTGAAATATGAATAATATCCTCTTATGCATATCGTTCCCCATAAAACATTAGAACTTGTAGGGATTAACATTTGTAGTCTTGTAGTTAAGTGGTGGTATTGGGGTATCGATACCGGAAATAAAGTAAATTACCTAAATAATGTGATACATGAACATATTTAAAATAAACCTTAAATAAAATGATTAGAATATTAGAATTATAATGTCACACATGATTTCTAAAAGATGATAAAAGTGGACTTTATCATGATAGGTTGTGATTAACCTAAAATATGGAAAATTAATATAACTACAGGTAAATGGGAGTATTTTACCTAGTTTTACTGAGTACATGAGGTTCAAGGAGTATGTATGAACATTATGTGGGTGTGGCGTTCACATATGTATTGAGTTAGGAGCGTGTAGCTTCCTTACGTAGGCTATTTATGGTAATGGAGTTGTGTGAGCGTCAAAGCATGCATTTGTGCCACAGTGGGGAGATAACTTCATACGTGATGTGCGCATTACGTGTTGTATTTATAGTAGAGCAGGGTGTTAACTCCATTTATGGATTGGTTGCAATGACAGTAATAGTGTGTGCATCATCGTGGTATGGAGATAACGACTGTATATATTATTATATAATATTAGTAAGAGTTATACTTATGTGGTTCTTGACAAAGAATGGGATGATACATAAATGCCGAAATATAGTTACACAGTTGATCAATATTGAATATTGATACTAGTTTCATTACGTGTTTATGTTGTGTAGTGATATGTCTTGTTATTGGACTGATCCACCTTCATTGATTATCATCCCAGTTCCTCATGGTTCACCTCCATTGTAGGTTTAGTTTTGGAGTATGTTTTTGGTCATTATAGATGTTCGATTCCTTTTTTCTATTTAATTTATGTTGTGAGCTATATTTAGAAATTTGTGGATTATGGTTCTAGCAGGTTGGAATTTCGGAGTAGTAATGGAGATTGCACTATTAATTTATCATTAGATGAATGATGATTATATCTCTCTCTATTTTATTATATCTATTTATTGTCTCTTTTACTTTGCTACCTTATAATGATATTTAATTTCTTTTATGAATGTATTCTTAGTATTTCAGAATGGCCATCTTAAACATTAGAAATATGGGTTGCCACAATTATAACATATTATGAATCAAGATTTTCAATTTACATAGAGAAGTATCATGATCTTCAAGTTTCTTACACTTTCACGTATTAGAAATTGCATATAAGAATCTCTACCCTATTGTTACCTAGAAATTTCCATAAAAGTCAATATAAGCATATTATCACCAATAAGAGTTAATTTCATACTCTTAACGTGATTTAAAAATTACCATCATTATTCAATATCGATATTACTACATAAAATTTAGAAAATAATTTAACCTTGAATTCATGTATGGGTAACATAAGATTTATAAACATTAAAGGGGAAAAAAGAGTAACTCGTGACTTAGAATTTATTTGTAATTTTTAAATTATCTTGAGAACAGTATGATATTTTAATCCTCACATTTCTTAACACAAAATTATCTTCTAAAATCTTCCAATTTTAATATTACTATTTGTGATTAAAAAAAAACAGAGGCTTTGGTGATAATTTAGGGTTAACGGATTTTAGAATGAGACCGTGATTGTTTTATAATATAATTTTCCAAAAATTAGATTATTTTGTGCTAGAGAATTATGGGTTGTTGTGATCATTTGTAGGATTAATAGAATACTGGAATGATTCTATGAATGTTTATACTGTAATTATTTGTTTTTGAAGCTAGTAGGAAATTTTAGTTCTCATAAGAACAAGATCTCATATAATCGACCTTCACATGAAATTAGGAGTCAGATTTTCCTTGGTTTTCCCCATGTGTTGAATTTGCTCTTTAAAAATGAGATAGGGCTCAGGTTGAACAGGTCGAACTTCTTGTAGGATTTTTTTACGAATCTTTGTATAAGATCTTCTATTTTTCATTTGAATTTATCGTATGAAAGAGACTTCGTAAGAAGGATGCCTCATATTTAATTCCCTTCGTAATAGAATTTTTAGTTGTTCTCGTATAAAGCTCGTGGGAGTTTATGTATGAACGTGGCCTCATATGAAGCTATCATATGAACAAAAGTTTGAGTTGACTTAATTAGTACATTTCAAATTTGTCACAAAATAAAGTCCAATAGCACATTTAAAATAAAAACTCAAGTTAATATTTAATCCATTTAGTTTATCTATTTAATTAATTTTAGAAAATTATGGGATACTACACTTCTCCCCAGTAACAAAAATTCTAGCATCACAATTAAACACATACTTGAGTAAAAATGTAAGGATACTACTCCCGTGCAAATTATTCATGCTCCCAAGTGGACTATACGTTTTTATGATGGATCTACTGAACCTGTATCCAAGGAATCACCTTAGACTGTAGAATCTTATCATATCGGTCCAAGATACACATACGATGCTCTCTATAATATTCATCGGGATTCAAATCAATGACCCTAGCTCAATATGATGATATGAAACCTCGCATTATAACAAACGCATGGATCATTGATACGTGAAACACGTTATTAAACCGTTACGAATGATCTAGAAGTTTTGATTTATAATTTAATGATCCCCTCGATTAATAATGCTAAAGGACCATCAAATCATGGCGTCAACTTTCCCTTTTTCTTAAAATGCATAACACACATCATCGGAGACACTTTTACAAACACCTAGTCCCCAACTTTGAATTTTAATTACTGACATCTCTTTTTGGCACAACTATTTTGCATTGCTTAACTAGTTTTGATTCTTTCTCCAACCAGTTTAATCATCTTAGATGTATCATACACATAATTTGGTCCTAACATTTTGCTCTTTCCCAGGTTTGATCAACACACTAGAGATCGGCATGGACGTCTATATAATTCCTCAAACGGTTCCATATTAATCATTTGTTGATTGATAGCATTATAGAAAAACTCTACTAAAGTAAACTACGTATGTTGACTGTCTTTATAATCTATCTATCTATCTATCTATCTATCTATCTATCTATCTCTCTCTCTCTCTCTACATATATATATATATATATATATATATATATATATATATATATATATATATGCTCGTAAAATATCGTCCACAATTGGATTCACAGGCCCATTTGTCCATCGATCGTTGGATGATAGGATGTACTAAGATGCATTGTAGTCTTCAATGTCTCTTAAAAAATCTTCCAATGTCAAGAACCAAATGAAGGATCCCAACAGACATTAAGATAATTGTATTTGTGAAAATTAACAATCACAACTACATATAAGCATGCATGTTGCTATTTCATAAAGTTAGTACGTACTTGTAGAAAATGAGATGGTTTTATTAATCTATACATGATCACCCAAATGATATTATGTTGTCTTTTAGTCATCGACAATCCAAGTACGAAATCGATCGAAATATTATCCCACTTCCACTTGGGATGGGGAGTGGTTGCAACGATCCTAGTGGTTGAAGATATACCTTCATTAGAATCTTTTCTTTATATTTTGATACATTTATCTCCATGAGGATATATTATAAACTAAAAGTCACGCACATCATACTTCACTTCCCGACACAGATCCTCGTTTGAATGAATAACAGTCCCTTGTATCTCAATCCCATGTTCAACTCTGTGGAATAAAATAGATATGATAAAAATCAGTTCCCTCAATTTTTTCTTACAAATTATATATTTATACCGTTCCTTAACCACACGCACAGTGATACCAATGTAACCGTGAACACTACATTAAAAGTTGTAGTAAGAATGCACATAGTTTGCACTAACACCCACTCGATCATATAAAATGCTAATATGTTATCATGCGGTGTACATTTCAAGCCATATACACCACATTTGCATTCCAGGGATGATGCTAGTGAACCTATATATATTTTTTTTTAAATCTAACCACCTCCTTGTAATACCCCGTATTTTTATGCTATATTAATTTGGGGATTTATTAAATTTAATGTGAGTAAATTATTTAATAAAAATCCGAAAATTTATTATGTTATAATTATTAACGTGACGAGAGTTAGTAATTATGGTAAATTTGTTGAATATTACTAAGGAGCAAAGTAATATATTATATTGGTTATATTGAATGTCACGAGAGAATAAAATGACAATTTTGGAAATTTGAGTCGGGACGCGCCCGTGTCATGTCAGGACTAAATATTGATAAATAAAAATGAATATTTTATAAGTGATTCGTATGGTTGTTTTGAGTGCGCCAACGCGTCCGGAAGGATCGAGATAGTCAGAAAAGTGTACCCGGGAGTGCAGTTTGGGTCTCGGGGCGTTTTTAGGCCTAATTAGTAACCCGGGAGGGCATTTTAGTCATTTTACATTTTTGGGTAATTAAACCCACGAAAATTAGAGGGGCTATATCTGATATTGATGTTGTCACCTAGGGTTAGAATTCTCAAAACCTAGAACGGCCATTGGAGAAGAGGTGAGAGAGCTCTCAAGCAAATTCAAGGCCCAAAACTCAACGGTTTGCACCGCCGCCGCCACCAACGCGTAGATCGCGAGACGGGGAACGCAACCACACAGAATTCGGCACCCAACCGGACCTCAGAAAATCCCAGGCAAGTGTTTATCTTTCTTATTTCATTAATGCATCTTCATATTAGTTTAGGAGTAATTAGGTTGAGTTTCAATGGAAGAAAACCCAATTTGTGATAGGAAAATTCATATAGTATTGGTTTATATGATGATTCTGGAAATCCTTGCCATGTAGAGGACTTTAAACACGAAATTTGGATGATTATAAGAAGGAAATTCTGGAGAAAATTTGTTAGAAACCTGTTTAAGAAAATTTTAGGGTTCTTGATAATTAGATAAAATTTTGGGTTGATAATCCATGTTTAAATGATAGAAATACACATGCCTTACGTTAAAAATGTCTGGTATATTGATATAATGTTAGAAGTAGAATTTTTGGGACGTTTGGGTTTGGAAAATATGTATTTGGATGAAGAAAGGTGGTAGAACCCGTAATTGCAATTATGCAGAAAATCGAAATACCTGCTTGATCGATCGATCGAGACTAGAGCTTCGATCGATCGAAGGTTCGATCGATCGAGCCCCAAACCTCGATGGATCGACCCCTCCTGGCAGACTCCTATTTCCCCTATTAAATGAGTTAAATTTAATATATCATGAAATAATTCTTGGGCATCCTTAATATAATGTTTTGGGAGATAGGGGAGACCAGTAGGTTATACGAATGAATTTTGGAGATACTTAATGTGGACTAAGAATTTCATTTTGGGATAATTACTTATAAATCGATTAATTTATGTATTGAAGGGTAAGGTGCGTAAGAAAGTTACGTTGGAACATAATAAGGACACCTACTGAATTTTATACATGTGAGGATATAGTTCACGAGTGTCGCGATATGAGTTGGAGAAACCCTTCGAGTTAAGGTTAGTGACGAACCCTTATAAGAATACTTAATGTGAAAATTAAGGATAAATATTATAATTATGGGTGATGAGAGAAACCTATATTGATATAATAATAAGTAGTATATTTATATGGTTGTGTATGCATATATTATATACGTGTGAAAAATGTACCCGCGCTACTTGATATCCCTGAGGTTACCGCGCTGGGACAGTCTTATCTCGATGGGACCTTTATGGGGGATATTGACTTGTACCCTAGAAGATAGATATCCTCGGTACAGGCTATCGAACCGATAGTTCAGACGGTCCTAAGAGACGTGAGGGTATGTACTGACCTCTTAGAGACTTGGAATCTATGCTTCGCCTCAATCTTGTTTGTGTATATATGTTGATACAGTTCGAGAGTGATTCTGAACTTGTATATCCCTTAGTGTGAGCGATGCGGGGATTGGATAGCAGAGTATGCATGCACCATAGTTTGTATGTTGGTGTCGTTAGAATGTATATATTATACGAGTGCTTAATATATATATCTGAAATTTGGGAAATTTAAACTGTTGCTGTGATATGGAAAGTGAGAAATAATTCTGGACTATAAATCGGAAATACTTGTTTGAAAAGTATAATATGACACAGGGAAACTCTATAAATTAATGAAGCTAAAACGGGAGTTGTGCTACTAATTGGAAGTATCTTTTTAAACAATGATATTATTTGGTTTTGAAATCTTATGAGTAATTCGAGATAAACAAAATTGTGGGAAGGTTAGTGTGATAAAATGATAGGATAAACCGTTGGGAATGTTAGTGCGATAGGTGTGCACATTAGAAGAGAGGTGAGAATTTCTCAAGAGAGTGTCGTACTAATATGTTGTTGCATTGGCCTGTATCAATTTAAATACTTGCTAAACGAATTTTAAATCATACACATTATCGGGCTCCGACCCGTTCCTTTCTCTCTCTCTCTCTCTCTCTCTCTCTCTCTCTCTCTTGTATATATATGTATGTATTACAGGTGCCCGGCCACAGGGGCGTCTTGCTTAGGATCTCTTGGAAGGAACGCGCTTCAGCTTAGGTGGGAGTTGCAGGTCTCTTGATTAGACGACTTCGTTCATTCGGATCCACTCTTAGTACTTTCATCTAGTTGGGCATGTGTAGCTCTTTCCATTATTCCGTTGTTATTGGACATTTGAATTTCAGTTATTTCTAGTATTTTTACTGTGGGATTTATTCAGTTTGGATGTATGACTTTAGATTTCGTATGTTGACATTCGATAGACAAATGTATTAAATTAATTGAATTATGTTGCAGAATTTAATGTGGTGTGATTCCTACTTATTGAATGTTGTTCATAAAATAAATGACTTTTCTTTAAATAAAATTTGGAAAGTATGTATGAAAATGGTTTTGACACTTAGCTTAATTAATTAGGGTGTTAAATTGGAATAATTTATTTTTCGATAGTGATGCTAAGAATGGACCAACTGTTCACCTTGATTTAATTTAATAAAGGAGTGATCGCCCGGTATTTAATTAGGCGGGGTGTCACAGGTGGTATCAGAGCATCAGGTTCTAGTGTCCTTTAGGATCTGTGCGGCTTATTATGCTTTCAGTGTTGCTTTCTTTGATATAGAGCCCTAATACTAGGAATGTTGTGTTTATCTCTATACATTGGAAATTCGTACTTCTGCGATTTGTTTATTTGAATGATGAACTCATCCAAATTTACTTAAATTTTCAGATGGATCGTCAAGAAGAACTAGCTAAGACGGTTAAGGGAGTCAACGAGCAAGATCGACTCACACCTCAGGCATCCCCAGGGAGAATATCAACCGTCGAGTTAGCAGGTATCGTGGCACAAGCAGTTACCACTGCAGTTCTACAATACCAAGAACGCAGCCTACAACTTAAAGGAGGCAAAAGACCTAGAGAGGTTAACCAAATGCATGTGACTAACGTTGAGAATTGTGCGAAGGCACCGAATCTGCGACAACAAAATAATCAAGATCGAGTCAGTTCCAGAAGTAACGAGATTTATGTACACGGACAAAAGTGTCAGGGCCAACGAAGTCAGGTTCAGAATGAAATCACCAAGAGGTGTTTCGGTTATGGAATGGATGATCACAAACGTAAATCTTGTCCGAATCAGACTGGGGATAAACTACAATCTGACCAGCGAAGAATTTCAAAACTCTTCTATAAATGTGTACAACCGGGTCACAAGTGGATGGATTGTCCTCGCCCTGACATAGATTTTCCGCAGATTTCCCCTCAAGGCCAGCAAGACCAGGGAAAAAGCGAGGCTAGTCAATACCGTAATGAAGTGAAGCAGTTTCGAGGGAGTTGCTTCCAATGTGGCAGGAATGACCATAGGCGTCAGGATTGCCCAGAGAAGAATAGGGCCCCACGACAGGAATGTGCTAACAATGAACCCCAGAAGCCAACTCCACCACCCTTTCCAACAGCCTCAGTTCAGCAGAGAAAGCTACAGGGCGGACGTGTCTATAACTTCCCACTGGCACCAGCTCCGCAGGCACCACCCACGATTGAGGGTATGTTTTTCTATCCATGTTACTATGAGTCGAGTTTTGTTTGATACTGGGGCAACGCACTATTTTATAAGATACCTATTTTGCTAAAGCCTTAGGGTTATTAGCCACAGCAGAGAGCACTGTGACATGTGTAGACTCACCACTGGGGAGTGGGTCGCTTATTTTTCTTTATATGCCGGGGAGTGGGGGTAGAGATGGGTAGCTTGGTATTACGTGCAGACATGTTAGTCTTAGATATGCATGAGCATGATGTTATTATCAGTATAGATTGGCTCGCCGCTTATAGAGCCATGATTAATTGCTTCGGTGGGAGCATTGTTTTTGCCATTCCGGGGTAAGAGATGTTTGTAGTGGCGATGCCTCGCCCAGAGGGAGGTTCGACCGCTCATTTTTATTACATAGAGGAGGATACCTCTAAGGAGGTTGTGATTCCCTTAGATTCGATCCTAGTTTCTAGGGAGTATTTCGATGTATTTCAGGAGATACCAGGCCTACCCCCCCCAGTCGAGAAATAGACTTTTTTTTATAGATTTATTGCCAGATACGAGACCTATAGCACGCGCATCGTACCGTATGGCTCCAGCAAAGATGCGAGAGCTACGAGATCAGATAGAGCAGCTGTTAGGTCAGGGCTTCATTTGTAGGAGTACCTCACCTTGGGGCGCTCCAGTCTTGTTTGCGAAGAAGAGAGATGGTTCACTGAGATTATGTGTGGACTACCGGGAGCTGAACAAGGTCACGATACGGAATAAGTATCCGTTGCCTCGAATCGATGATCTGTTCGACCAGTTGAGGGGAGCAACTTTCTTTTCGAAGATAGATCTGAGGTCGGGGTACCATCAGCTATGTATTAGGGAGAAGGATGTTTCGAAGACTGCTTTCTTGACGAGATATGGGTCTTATGAGTTCCGGGTGACGCCGTTCGGACTCACAAATGCTTCAGCCGTTTTCATGGACTTGATGAACCGAGTATTCAGAGAGTTCTTGGATCAGTTTGTCATATTTTTCATAGATGACATTTTGATATATTCACACTCTGAGGAGGAGCATGCCGAACACTTGAGGCAGGTTCTTCAGACTCATCGAGAGCATCAGATGTATGCTAAGTACGAGAAGTGCGGATTCTGGTTATGAGAGGTACAGTTCTTGGGGCATGTTGTTTCTGAGCAGGGGATTGCAGTTGACCCGAGCAAAGTGCAGCGGTGAGGGAGTGGGGACAGCCCACGACACCGACAGAAGTGCGTAGTTTCTTGGGGTTAGCTGGTTACTACAGGAGATTCATTCGCGGATTCTCCAAAATAGCGGGTCCGCTGACGAACCTGACTCGCAAGGGGGTACCATATGTTTGGGATGATGCTTGTCAATTGGCTTTTGACGAGCTGAAAGACAAGCTTACTTTAGCACCATTCCTTGCATTACCGAAGCCGGGTGTGGAGTACCTGGTTTACACCGATGCGTCCTTACGGGGACTTGGGAGAGTACTTCAGTAGGAAGAGAAGGCTATAGCTTTTGCCTCCTGCAAGCTTAAGCCGCATGAGAAGAATTACCCCACCCATGACCTGGAGTTAGCAACGGTCGTCTTTGCATTAAGGATATGGAGGCACTATTTGTTGGGAGAGAAATTCCGTTTGTTCACAGACCATAAGTCGTTGCAGTACCTGTTCACTCAGCGAGAGCTGAATATGCGTCAGCGCAGATGGCTAGAGTTTGTGAAGGACTACCAGTTCGATATGCAGTATCATCTGGGAAAGGCCAACGTAGTTGCTGATGCGTTGAGTCGTAGACCGGTAGACGAAGTAGCAGACGTCTGGAAAGCAAAGTGGAAGGAGTTGGGTTACTAGGACGCAGTAGCACGTTCTTTCATATCCGTGATGTCAGTCACACCCGAGATTGTTACGCGGGTGATACAGGCACAGACCACAGACCCGTTTTGCCAAGAGCAGATTGTACGACTTCTAGCCAAGGGCGCTGAGTCCTATTCTGTTAGTTTCGATGGAGGTTTGCGGTTTAATAGGAGGTTGGTAGTTCCTGAAGGGGATGAATTACGTCATGCAGTGATGACCCAATCTCATGGGTCCCGATTTGCGGTGCATCCTGGAGGGGATAAGATGTATCAGGATATGAGGACGCAATACTGGTGGAGTGGGATGAAGAAGGACATTGCTGAGTTCGTGTCCAAGTGTCCTACCTGCCAGCTGGTGAAGGTAGACCATCAGAAACCGTCAGGGTTGCTTCAGCCATTGGAAGTACCCGCGTGGAAGTGGGAGATTATTTCCATGGATTTTATTACATGGTTGCCTACATCACAGCGGGGCCACGATTCTATCTGGGTGATTGTAGACCGTTTGACCAAGGTGGCTCATTTTCTACCGGTGCGGACTGACTATACCACGGGTCAGTATACTCAATTGTTCATTGCTGAGGTTGTCAGATTACATGGGGTGCCCCTGAATATTGTGTCAGATAGAGACTAGATTTTTTTCTCACGTTTCTGGGAAAGCTTTCAGGAGGCTATGGGTACTGAGTTGAGGTTGAGTTCAGCTTATCACACACAGACAGATGGACAGACAGAGCGTATTAATCAGATGTTAGAGGATATGCTACGCATGTGCGTTCTCGATTTTGGAGGAGTTTGGGAGCCACATCTTCCACTGGTAGAGTTTGCTTATAATAACTCTTATCAGTTTACGATTGGTATGGCTCCATTTGAGGCTTTGTATGGTAGGCCTTGTCGTTCCATAGCTTGTTGGCTCGAAGTGGGGGATAACAAGTTGCTAGGACCAGAGGTGATTTAGGAGACCTCCACGAGGATTGAGATGATCAGGAGTCGCATTCGAGTAGCCCAGGACAGGCAGAATAGCTACGCCGATGCGAAACGGTTCTTCCGAGAGTTTAGTGTGGGGGACCAAGTGTTATTGCGTGTATCTCCTATGAAGGGAGTGATGAGGTTAGAGAAGAAGGGGAAGTTGGCTCCGAGGTACGTGGGACCATTTCCCATCATCGAGAGGATTGGGCCGGTTGTATACAGGTTGGGACTGCCAGAGCATTTACATCGCATTCACGATGTATTCCACATCTCGTCGTTGAGACGGTATCTTCGGGATGATATGGCCCATACTCACATCGCGATAGATGAGATCGACTTAAAGCCTGATAGCTCTTACGAGGAGAGACCGATGGCTATCCTAGACTATAGTGAGAGGAGATTGAGGTCAAAGATTGTTCCACTTATACGGATCCAGTGGGATCACCACAATGTGGAGGAATCCACTTGGGAGCGCGAGGCAGTTATGCGCGAAAGATATCCAGAGTTGTTTTTACCAGGTATGCCTTATTTTCCGAATTTCGGGACGAAATTCCGTTATTAGGGGGAAAGTATGTAATACCCCGTATTTTTATGCTATATTAATTTGGGAATTTATTAAATTTAATGTGAGTAAATTATTTAATAAAAATCCGAAAATTTATTATGTTATAATTATTAACGTGACGAGAGTTAGTAATTATGGGAAATTTGTTGAATATTACTAATGAGCAAAGTAATATATTATATTGGTTATATTGAATGTCACGAGAGAATAAAATGACAATTTTGGAAATTTGAGTCGGGACGCGCCCGTGTCGCGTCAGGACTAAATATTGATAAATAAAAATAAATATTTTATAAGTTGTTCGTATGGTCGTTTCGAGTGCGCCAACACGTCCGAAAGGGTCGAGATAGTCAGAAAAGTGTACCCGGGGGTCTAGTTTGGGTCTCGGGGCGTTTTTAGGCCTAATTAGTAACCCGGGAGGGCATTTTAGTCATTTTACATTTTTGGGTAATTAAACCCACGAAAATTAGAGGGGCTATATCTTATATTTAGGTTGTCACCTAGGGTTAGAATTCTCAAAACCTAGAACGGCCATTGGAGAAGAGAGGAGAGAGCTCTCAAGCAAATTCAAGGCCCAAAACTCAACGATTTTCACCGCCGCCGCCACCAACGCGTAGATCGCGAGACGGGGAACGCAACCACACAGAATTCGGCACCCAACCGGACCTCAGAAAATCCCAGGCAAGTGTTTATCTTGCTTATTTCATTAATGCATCTTCATATTAGTTTAGGAGTAATTAGGTTGAGTTTCAATGGAAGAAAACCCAATTTGTGATAGGAAAATTCATATAATATTGGTTTATATGATGATTCTGGAAATCCTTGCCATGTAGAGGACTTTAACCACGAAATTTGGATGATTATAAGAAGGAAATTCTGGAGAAAATTTGTTAGAAACCTGTTTAAGAAAATTTTAGGGTTCTTGATAATTAGATAAAATTTTGGGTTAATAATCCATGTTTAAATGATAGAATTACACATGCCTTACGTTAAAAATGTCTGGTATATTGATATAATGTTAGTAGTAGAATTTTTGGGACGTTTGGGTTTGGAAAATATGGATTTGGATGAAGAAAGGTGGTAGAACCCGTAACTGCAATTCTGCAGAAAATCGAAATACCTGCTTGATCGATCGATCGAGCCTAGAGCTTCGATCGATCGAAGGTTCGATCGATCGAGCCCCAAACCTCGATGGATCGACCCCTCCTGGCAGACTCCTATTTCCCCTATTAAATGAGTTAAATTTAATTTATCATGAAATAATTCTTGGGCATCCTTAATATAATGTTTTGGGAGATAGGGGAGACCAGTAGGTTATACGAATGAATTTTGGAGATACTTAACGTGGACTAAGAATTTCATTTTGGGATAATTACTTATAAATCGATTAATTTATGTATTGAAGGGTAAGGTGCGTAAGAGAGTTACGTTGGAACATAATAAGGACACCTACTGAATTTTATACATGTGAGGATAGAGTTCACGAGTGTCGTGATATGAGTTGGAGAAACCCTTCGAGTTAAGGTTAGTGACGAACCCTTATAAGAATACTTAATGTGAAAATTAAGGATAAATATTGTAATTATGGGTGATGAGATAAACCTATATTGATATAATAATAAGTAGTATATTTATATGGTTGTGTATGCATATATTATATACGTGTGAAAAATGTACCCGCGCTACTTGCTATCCCTGAGGTTATCGCGCTGGGACAGTCTTATCTCGATGGGACCTTTATGGGGGATATTGACTTGTACCCTAGAAGATAGATATCCTTGGTACAGGCTATCGGACCGATAGTTCAGACGGTCCTAAGAGACGTGAGGGTATGTACTGACCTCTTAGAGACTTGGAATCTATGCTTCGCCTCAATCTTGTTTGTGTATATATGTTGATACAATTCGAGAGTGATTCCGAACTTGTATATCCCTTAGTGTGAGCGATGCGGGGATTGGATAGCAGAGTATGCATGCACCATAGTTTGTATGTTGGTGCCGTTAGAATGTATATATTATACGAGTGCTTAATATATATATCTGAAATTTGGGAAATTTAAACTGTTGCTGTGATATGGAAAGTGAGAAATAATTCTGGACTATAAATCGAAAATACTTGTTTGAAAAGTATAATATGACACAGGGAAACTCTATAAATTAATGAAGCTAAAACGGGAGTTGTGCTACTAATTGGAAGTATCTTTTTAAACAATGATATTATTTGGTTTTGAAATCTTATGAGTAATTCGAGATAAACAAAATTGTGGGAAGGTTAGTGTGATAAAATGATAGGATAAACCGTTGGGAATGTTAGTGCGATAGGTGTGCACATTAGAAGAGAGGTGAGAATTTCTCAAGAGAGTGTCGTACTAATATGTTGTTGCATTGACCTGTATCAATTTAAATACTTTGCTAAACGAATTTTAAATCATACACACTATCGGGCTCTGACCCGTTCCTTTCTCTCTCTCTCTCTCTCTCTCTATCTCTTGTATATATATGTATGTATTACAGGTGCCCAGCCACAGGGGCGTCTTTCTTAGTATCTCTTAGAAGGAACGCGCTGCAGCTTAGGTGGGAGTTGCAGGTCTCTTGATTAGACGACTTCGTTCATTCGGATCCACTCTTAGTAGTTTCATCTAGTTGGGCATGTGTAGCTCTTTCCATTATTCCGCTGTGATTGGACATTTGTATTTCAGTTATTTCCAGTATTTTTACTATGGGATTTATTCAGTTTGGATGTGTGACTTTAGATTTCGTATGTTAACATTCGATAGACGAATGTATTAAATTAATTGAATTATGTTGCAGAATTTAATGTGGTGTGATTCCTACTTATTGAATGTTGTTAAAAAAATAAATGACTTTTCTTTAAATAAAATTTGGAAAGTATGTATGAAAATGGTTTTGACACTTAGCTTAATTAATTAGGGTGTTAAATTGGAATAATTTATTTTTCGACGGTGATGCTAAGAATGGACCAACTGTTCACCTTGATTTAATTTAATAAAGGAGTGATCGCCCGGTATTTAATTAGGCGGGGTGTCACACTCCTCTTCCTCATATTCATATCTAATTATGTGAACATATATTGTAGAATCTTATAATCACTAAAACGTCTAAATTTTCCCACAATAAATAATTCACCCATATACCTAGAGAAAATACTACTTCAATTAACTTTAAGTCATGCGTGGGTTGATTATCTTTATATAGATTCACCTTTCGTAAGGTATAATACATAGGCCTATAATCTTGCATCAAAACACTGCCAAATCCTTGTAAGGAGGCGTTAATATACACCAAATACTCAGCCCCAATTTTTTGTAGAACCAACACTAAATTCTAAGTCAACTTACTCTTCAACTCCTCCTCCTCCTAATACTTGGCATCCAATACATAAGAATCACCCTTTACGGGAAACCATGTTCAATCAATCCACTATATTGGAGAAACCCCAGATGAACACGTGGTATTATCTTTCCAATCCTATAACATTGTGGAACTATATTGGTGTTGTGGCTTATCTCCAATGTAACAGTGCAGGGAGGTTACTTGAATCCGTGCAAAAAATTTTCTCATAAACCACATGAGGAGGCAATTTATTTTTCTTATACCATAATTTTCTTTTCTAGAAGTTGTGTATAGTTGATGTTCTCCAACGTTTTGAAGGGATATCTTCGAGTGTCTAGCATAGACCTCCTCCGTCCAGGAATAAATTAATATATCATCAATGATGACAATGATAAAATGATCTAGGTAAAGTTGGAACACCTTATTAATTAGTTTTATAAATACTATTGGGGGTTTCGTTAACTCAAACATCATCACTCTGAACTTATGCGACAAAATCTGGTCCAGAAGGTAGTGTGATTCACAATTTCCTCTTGGACCCTCAATTAATGGTACCCAAACCATAAGTCAATCTTAGAGAAAAATGTTATGCCTCTAAAATTTTCAAATAACTCAACTATTATGGGAAAAGGGTATTTATTCTTAACGTTCTCCTTGTTCAACTCCATGTATTTTATACTAGCTCGTAGTGATTTATCATTCTTATTCCCAAATAACATTGGATCTCCACATGGGTACGTACTCCTATAAATTAAAACCTTCCCCAAGAAATATTAGATTTTCAACTTCAAAATCCATAAATCTAGTTCGGTCATATGGTATGGTGCTCTAACAACTAGTCTCGTACTCGGAGCTAAGTATATCACAAAATAATCTCCCTTTTAGGTGGAAAGACGGGGATATCCTAAAATACCTCAAGAAAATTCCCATATGATTGGGATAGAACCTTCTGAAATAGTTACTTCATTCGTACCATCCTTTATGAAGTATAAATGAGTGTTAGACTTTCCCTCGTGCCCGACATGGTGTTTATATGCATTTTTTATCCTAAATATAAATACTATTGTCTTACGAAATAAATTTATTTGTGCTTGGTAACTGACTAACTAGTTCATGAATAGAAGCACAGTGTAAGTGGGCATATCCATAACAAGAATACTAGCCATAAATCACAAGTCATCAATATCAATCCCCACATCCTCACATATAAGTAACATAAACGAATTGGTTTGTAAAGGTTATCCTACCATCAAATATTCTTGCAAGGACTTTGTGCCATATCAAATAAGGACAAAGATACATGGAATGAAATAGGGCGTGGCATCAAAATTAAAAGGAACTCTGCCAAATCTACCACAATTATGAAATATATCATGCACTACTTGGACAGGTGAACATCCCTTATGCAACATCATCTGATATATATGGCCATATGTATTTGTTATTGTCTTATAGGTGCAACTTAAGGAGATAGTGGTATTGGTGTCAAAAATCTGGGCAAAGGTGGTGTTGGTAAATAGTATTTCTAATCGGGTCTCTAACCTTGCTATCCTTTAACTAACTTAGGGAACCTTTTTAGTCCTACGTATCATCTCTACACATGAAAAGCAAGCTCCTGTAAAGGGTATATGTGGTTTTCCTTCATGTAAACCTCCTTGATGTTATTGTCCAAGTGTAGCTTAGAACAACCACTAGTCCTTACCAAAGCTAAATCTCTTTCATATGTGTTAGTCATGATGGCCATATGAATATTTTTATTTTCTTCTGGATTTCTTACCTCTACCTTGGTTTTGTTTAGATCGTTGGACTCAACCTTCTTCTCTATTTTACTTTTGCAATACTTACGATCCTAATAATAAAGTATTGCAATGTTAATGACCTGAGCATAGTTCATATATTCTGAATTTCCCATAATCAGCTACGAAATGGACTGATTTATCCCTCCCATAAAGGCTTCTTTCTTCTTATCCTAGATGGTTACTAATTCACGCGTAAATAGGGACAAACTGTTAAATTCATGCTATTACTCTACAATGGTATAAACCAATAAAACTATCACTTCTTATAGACCTTAATCAAGTGTAGGAGTTATTTCATATCAAGCCTCTTAGAATAAGTCATATTCTCCCCATCCTCAGTTATTAGGACTTGAGTTTATCACCCATCGACACCTCAATAACCCAAAAGGAGTGGGAACAAAACTTTACTAAAATAAAATAGTCAAACTGCATGTTCTAATGTTCCCATAAAAAGTTTTGGGGGTGAAAATCAAAATTCTCGGAATATTAAGACAAAGATCCAAAACCAACAAGTTTTACATCATCAGCCGCACGATTGATGGGTTCATCAATGGATGGTTAATGCTATCTACTGCACAATTCAATATTTTTTAGTAATGATTGTGCGATCAACCGCACAGCTGATTGTATTGGACACTTCTCCCTCCCATAATGACCCAACCTAACGTGTTCCCTGCCTAAAAATAAAGCACCATACACGTGTTTTTTTTATCAATCGTGTAATTGATCAACCTAGTAGCAGTGTACTTGATGGGCTTGTGCCAACAACTATAAAACGAGGTTGCCACCAAATTCAAAAAGCATTTCAAGACCCAATAATGATTCGATTATCTAACTTTCTTCAACCCTGAGCATCTATGAAACTGGAGTTCTGTCAGAAATCCCTAGCAAAGATTCGACTTTCCAAAAATTCAGTTCCTCTGAAATATAGAGACAAACCTCTTCCCGTACCCCATAAAATCCGGCTCTTCCAAATGAACCTCTGCCCAACAAAATGGCGCCACATCACTAGGGACACTCCCTTAGTAAAAATTCGACTCATGCTACAAAGGTAAACAAATTCTTCAAAATTTTTGGGTTAATATCATAAATAAAAATTGTGATATAAAAATATCCATATATATATATATATAGACTATCTAAACTGGAACCCCAATAGGGGACCGAGTATGCACTTTACAATATTTGTATTGTAAATCCTTGGTTTTACCCCACACCTCAATATATTGAGCTAGATAAACTTGCTCATATGTTAAACAAATTCTAATCAAATAGGTACGACTAAATACAACACAAAAACATCCTTTTCAAAATCGTTCTCAGGAAAGTGTTTGTGAATCGAGTTACTTCAAAACTTTTCTAAAACCAAAGTCTAACATCAAAATATTCTTCACCACTTCTCCAAGAAAACATTCCCATCTCAATGGAGGCACCCATGAATCTATGTTTTCTTGGAATACTTATCAAATACCTGCATTTGATTATGTATTTTTAATATACGAATATGCACTCCAACTCATAACGAAATTGTTACATAAGGACTAGGCTCTATAAATACTGTAATGTTGTATATTGTATACCTGGCATCCCTTCACCTACACACATAAATATGCCTCATTAGTTAGAACTACATTGGCTTTAATACCAATACCTCTTATGTGCGTAAGTGCAATAGCGAGATGTACTCGTGATACAAAGCCTTATAATATGTCTCCTGGCGTATTATCCATTAGGGATGCTTCCATCTCTATTTTAAACCCCCTTTCTCATACAGAGTGATCATCTCTATCATTTCGAATCAGCTCGAGGTCCTACGACACCTCCGGGATTTTATCCATGTCGATAAGGGTTACATAAATCTTTGTTGGTGACTTTTGGTCCACTCCAATCCTAAACACCATCCTTCCCATTTATTCCAATACCCACAGGCAGTGAAGGGTGTAAAAACATGGCATCCTTGACGTTATGCCTATAAACTAACCCCCAAGGTTCAAAAACACCTTCATATTAGTGATCGCCCGACAATCATAATAATATGCATACATGCTGGTGACTTTGGTTCCATTCCAATTTTGAACCCCCACCGAAGCTACCCTATGTCTTACAGATAGCTTATACCCATATAAAGACAATTCCACACACTTGCACACACATCACATTTAAACCTTTCCATGCGACTCACCGTAATAACCAAATAATGTAGGCTTTGATTTACTGGATATACGGGTACGTAGGCAAAATACCGATTACTTCTCGTTAGCACAAACCTCGACAATATGTATCTTGATATATTTTTCCCATAGAGGTGAACTATCTCCCATATTATCCCTTATCCCACTCTCACACCCCAGATGAGATATCGAACTATCTCAAGTCGCGACTTCTGGTGCACATACATACATACATACATACATACTTTTAACAACCTCCCATCACACAAGCCGAGTCCTCTCTCACTCATTATATATATATATATATATATATATATATATATATATATATATAGGAGAATTCTCACATAAATTATGCTCTATACGTCATCCATACACCACACCTAGTTCTAGGCCCTAAAAAACATTTTTTCAAATTTTTTATTTATCCTTGAAATTAAACTTCCAATAAACCCGTGTTCAAAAAATAGGTCAAAATACATTTTGTAGCTATTTTTAAAAAATCCACAAAAAATTGCTCAAAATACCTTAATTATAAGGGTCTGTGCCAACAATTTTTTGTTGATTTTTCAAAAATAGCTAAAAAATATATTTTGACCTTATTTTTTGAATATGGGTTAATTGGAAGGTTAATTTCAAGAGAAAAATATTTTTTTTGGAGAAAAGGTTTCTTAGGGCCTAAAACTAAGTGTGATGTATACATCGTGATGTAGCGGAGCCTTCCTCTCTCTCTCTCTCTATATATATATATATATATATATATATATATATATATATATATATATATATATATATATATATATATATTATTTAGAGAAATATCCTCTCCTTGGTGGCCTTATAAGCCCTTGGAAACTTACAAATTATAAATCCCCTAATCAACTTGGGCAGATCATGAAATTGACTATAGGTCTTAGAAGATTTAGAACTAGAAGCTAGAAGAGCTAAACCATATGAAATAGTGTTATTCTCTCTCCAAATATGCTGAATAATAATTTTATGAGAAGACTTTAATTGGATGATCTCGTAGATGAATCTTTTGAGGTACCAAGGCACAAGCCATTTACCCTGAATCATATTCAAGGCTGTTAGAGGGTCAGTTTCAACCAATCCCCAAACAAACTTGGATACCTTTAAGAATGGATCTCAACTCAGCTTCTAAACTTGATGTCAGACCTATATACTCATGCATTACTTGAATAATATATCCCGTACGACCGTTGATGATAATCCTGATCCCATTATCTCCTGGATTACCTCTACTTGAGCCATCTACATTAAGTTTTATGGCATTAATAGGAGGGTGTATCCATCTATTGACAACAAATTTATGTTATTTATGAGACACTTTGATGTTGAAAGAAAATATCACCTCTTGATGATTCCTATCTACAAAGCTCTCAAACTTCAGAATAGCAGCCTTTTCAAAATACCAGAGATGTAGTGTTTCTTATGATAACTTCATATGACATAGGTATATCTTCAAATATTTCTTTACATCTAGCTTTCCAAATCTCCCAAAAGATTTCCATAGGAAGGATTTTAAGAAATAATTCCAAGGAGTCTTTGTTAGATTTAGTATAAGCCGCCAAGACATAAGGACTGCAAAAATTGATGAGTCAGAAGATCTCACATCAAATAGATTATTGAAGTGCTTCCAAATAAAATTAAGTAATGGAGCCATGAATGAAGATATGATTGCTCGATTATTCTTTCTTATAACAACATTGATATCTATAAACATCGGGGATACAAACATTTTTTATCTTAGGATCCAAAGGAAGAACATTGGAAAAAAATTTCCAAGAGAATATGGAAATCTTAGGTGGAACCCGATTGACCAAATGTTGGAAAAGATAAAGTTATTAAGGTTAGGAGGGGAGCAAATTTGAACAGCAGACTTCGAAGTAAATCCACCAGAAGTGTATGGATTACAGATTATTTCATTGTCTATTGAAGTTGAATTTTTATTGAAAAGTTCTTTTTCTTCCTTGATTCTCTTAAACACAACAAATCCACCTTGGCTTGTGGCAATTTTGTATTTATTACTCATGAAGGATTCTCAAATACTATCTGAAGTATGAAATCTCCTAGCAGATTTGAGACCAAAAGCATCAATGATGGAATTCAAATTTCTAACACCTAGGCTACCCTCATCAGTAGGCCTGCATATCTCTATCTAATTAACCCAGGCATGCTTGAATCCCCCTGAATCTTTAGATCCCCAAAAGAAGTAACTAAAAACCCTGTTGATTATTTGAAAGATGGCTTTTGGAGTATTTAAAGAGCAAAATTATAAATTGGAATGAAGGATAAGACATGTTTAATCAAAGTTAACCTTCCAATTGCAGAGAGATATCTAGCTTTCCACCCTTTAATTTTGGATCTAATGTTAACAAGAAGATCAGAAAAAATCTCTAAATCTTCTTCTCCCTTTGAAAATAGGAAAACCCAGGTATTTGATAGGAATAGACTTAAATGGGAGGCCAAGACATTGGGTAATAGTTTATCTTCTCGCAATAGGTGATTTTGGATTAATAAAACAAGATCTTTTCCTCCCGTTTATAAGTGGACTAGAATCCTTTTAATAAGATTCCAAGAACTTCATTAGGGCATTGAGACTTCTTTTGCCTCCATTAATGAAAATTACAGTATCATCTGCAAAATAAAGGTTAGAAACAAGAGCACTACCCTAAGGGTGAGAGAATGGAACCACTTTATGGGATAAGATAATGTTTTATAATCCTCTACACAGAGCCTCAGCCGTAAGGACAAATAAATATGGGTAGATGGGATCTCCTTACTTTAATCCTCTAGTGAAGTTGAAATAACCAACTACTCTTCCATTGATCATGAGAGAAAACCAATTTAAATAAATGATTCTCCAAATGAAATGAATGAAAACATCAAAAAAACCAAATCTTCTCAAGACTTTGATCAAGAACAATCAATCCACCCTATAATAAGATTTCATCATGTCAAATTTTATAAGCACATTAGAACCATGACACTTCTTGTGGAGAAAATTATCCATCTCATGAGCAAGCAAGATATTATCTTGAATATTTCTCCCTTTTACGAATCCACTTTACGGTGGAGAAGTAAGCAAAAGAAGGCAAGAAAAGAGTCTATCATTCAAAATTTTGGAGATAATTTTCACATTGAAATTTTTTAGGCTTATTGGTCTAAAATAAGTGCAAAGGTATGGATTTGATACTTTGGGAATCATAACAATGAAAGAATTAGACTAATATTTGGGAATTTGGGCACCAAGAAAAAAAGAGTGAATGGTTGTATAAAGATCCATTTTAATAACTTCCCAACACTTCACATAAAATATATCCCTAAAACCATTAGGACCTAGAATACTATCTCTATTAAGGTTAGACATTTCATTGAAAATTTCAATTTCTTCAGGAAATTTACTGAGATGAGAATTCATATCATTAGTAACCAACCTTGGAATAACTTCTATAATATCCCCATGACTGTTATAGGATCAACCTGCCATCTATCATTAAAATGATCAATGAAAGTTTTCTTAATCTCATCTTTACTAGCCCTGCAATTACCTTCTTCATCTCTAATATTATGAATAGAAATAGCACCCACCTTAGCCTTCACAGTAGAATGAAAACATTTCATATTTATATCTCCCTCTTTAAGCCATTTAACATTTGATTTCTACTTCCAATAAATTTCTTCCAAGGCTAAAGGTTGATCTAGCTTAACCTTAGCCTGTTGCAATTCCATCATTTGATTTGTAGTTTGATACAATTCAAATTCAACATCCTTCTTAAGAACTTCATCCTCCAAGTCTTGAATATTCTGGAAAATATTTTTAAAGGTAACATTGCTTTAAGATGCCTTATTTTGAGGGAAAAGTTTCTCATTGGAAAGTCATGATAATATGAGGACCATGAATTATCAGTAATATCAAAGAAGGTAGGGTGAGAAAAACACATCTTCTAAAATTTGAAAGGTTTAGGGCAAGAATAATTAACAGAGTTTATTGAAAGAAGGAGAGGAGAGTGGTACTACATGTTTTGGCCAAGTGAGTAATGTTTGTGTTGTTAAAGGTAACCATTACAATGCCCCCTATCAAGTCTATAATGAATTTCACCATCTTAAATTCTAAAATTACTCCAGGTAAATATGGAACCACTAAATCCCAAATCATGAAGTCCACACTAATTAATTGTATTATTAAAGTCGTCCACTACAAGATGGTCTGTTAAGTTAACCACCAATCTTTTCTTATTGGTTTGTGGGAAAATTATAATTTCCAGTAAAAAGATAATGGAACTATTTATTAGAAGACAAAATACCTAATTCCCTCTAAAGATCAACTCTCTCTTGCCTTGTGCACTTAGCCTATGTAAAACTTATCAAAATATATTTAGGCAAACCTGGGTGTGTAACTTTCAAAGAAAGACTTTGCTCTCCATCTTTGATTATCTCAACATGAATTCCAAACCTTCAAAAGAACCAAATATTATTGGAAAAATTACTAACCCCCTTATCATAATTCCACTTAAAGATATGCTTGTGCAACTTATTTCTTTTAGTCTTAGGTTCAAGATTGGTAATAGCAAGAAGGTTGAATTTTTTCAGAAATATTTTTCACTCTTATACAAGTGGGAGAGTTCAATATTCCTCTAACATTACAAGAAATTAAATTTATCATTGATAATTGGAGGAAAAAGAGTTAGAGTTCACCTTAGAAGATAATCTTGTATTTCTTCTGAAAGAGGATCCAGAGGCTGTTTAATGGACCAAATTGAAGAGTTTAGACTGAACTTATTTTGAAGGACTTTGAATTCTTCACTCTTCTTCTTATAAATTTCCTTCTTGGACTTTAAAGCGCTCCATATTCTATCAAACATAGAAGCAAATATGATTAATTTTTCCTTTTCCTTCCAATATCAGACTAGTATCCTTTCTTCTTAACTTGATGATGTTCATAATCTGGGAGATCAGTTTCTCTTGGAGATAACATATTTTGATCCAAAACATAGGCCTCTTGAGCAAAAATCTCCCAATGATGGATTTTGGTTATGAAATCTTGGATTTGGTTAGGGTTTTTAATGGATGGTTCTTTGGCTAAAAGAAATGAAATATCATCCAAATCTTGGTCTTCATCATCTGCTTCTTCGACATATTTCTTCTATTGGATGGATGATTAATACTTTTTTTGGCTGAAATCTTTATTGGTGAGTAATTGGATTTGGGTTAATGGGATTAAGTTAAGTTCTTGTAAATATTTTTGGTTGGGGTTTAGAATGTTGTGAAAAGTTTTGTCACAATTTTCTTCTTGAATAGGCATTTCTCCCTTCTCCTTGTCTTCTTAAATATCATCAATAGAATTGTTCTAGTTATTTCCAAATTCCTTCGTGACTCTTACACTATTTAGCTTGGGTATATTCCTATACATAACTTTTGGTTTTGGATCATTTTTCTTCTTGATCTTTTCATTATGAATTTGTTCTAAAAACATGCAAGAATCTTCATCATGCCCTTTCTTGGAATAGTGTTGACAATACTTTGGCATGTTTTCATCTTGCACTTCCTACTAAAAACCTTTCTCACCACATCCAACCCATACTTTTTTCAAAATCTTCTTGGTTAGATCAACTTCAACACACACTCACGAGTGACACTAGGTTTATTGATCTCCACTATTAATGCCTTTAATTTTAAAGGTTTACCAATGAATTAAGCTATAGAATAAAGAGATGGTTTTGAGAAGAAGTGAATAAGAAGATTGGGGAATGAAAACCATATGGGATCAATACTACTTTCAATTTCAGGCTAAAAATTAGGTGACCACTTAAAGATTCTCATTGGAAAATGACGTACAAACCATGTGTCTCTCTTTCACATCCTATAATATTCCTCTTCTGAATGTAGTCGAATGAGAATATGTTTATAATCTATAAGACCAACATTGAATGTTATTTTTAGGGATAAAGTTTGAAAAACCTTTCTAATGTCTTCGATCAATGGTCTTCCTTGAGAGAACTTCCCAACAAGGGCATGTTTAAAAGGCTTATAAAGAGCTTCAATATATTCATGAGAGAATAGAACAATCATTTCCCCTTTGAATGTTGTTGGAGCTTTTAAGGCCAGGTCATGTTTACAAGAAGATGATTCAGCCATAACTGAAACAAAGGATCTAGTCCATGCATTCTTAATATCAGGTGGCTTGGGATTAACGTGAAGGATGTGTGTGTGTGTGTGTGTGTGTATGTATGTGTGTGTGTATATATATATATATATATATATATATATATATATATATATATATATATATATATATATATATATATATATATTAATGGCCACCCGTTACCCGAATACATGTTCAGACGAAAACATTCTTATGTACCTTTACCGATTTAGTGACATTTTAATGACTCTCACTAATATCCTTTTTACTCCTAAGAATATACCTACATTTTATTGGATTGTCAAACTAAGATATCCTAACATGTTCTAAAATAAACTAAAAAGTAATCATAAATTTGAAATGCAATAATAAGTGTATAGATAAGGAAGCATAAAGAACAAGTTGGTTGCATAATACCTTTTGCACTCGTAACCCCGGTCCTGAACCCATGCCAAGAATATTTGGAACATTTGTAAGCCTCAACCTGCCCAAGGATTAACTCGAATAATTTAATTTCTTTTTATATAATATAAACTATCAACTCTGAACAACTTATAACTCCTCGTGCGAAGACTTGTGATTAGGCCTAAATAGGAGCGTGCAACAAAAACTGGATATGGTGTTTAACAACTTCCAGGGGAAATTGTTCACAACTAAAATTCGACCTCAGGGGGAAACAGTGGACCAGGCGACAAGCACTCTTGCGTCCCTGCAGGGATCATATCATAGCATCCCGCTCTCCCTCCCTTTCGGGGCCCATAATACTATAGAGGTATGTAAATAAATATGAATGATTGAAAATTCATGAAATGGATAACTATGTTCAATCTGCGGGAAGTGCGCCATGATAGCTTGAAGTGGTAATCAACGAAGGCGAGTCAAGACCATGGGAAAAATATTGTGACAAAATCCCAATGACATCAGTTTTCATAGTTTAGTCTTTTATTTTACCCCACATTTTGTACTTAATGATAGATTAAACATATCTTATTATATAATCATAATATAAAAACTCTCTTACTAAGCGCTGGTCTGGAGACGTTTACCTGAAAGTCTTCATGAACATTGGATGTAATTATAATTTTTTGAAGATTTTTCCCTATGAATTAAGGACTAGTGTATTCATGAATGTCGATTACCATCCCTAAGGGAGATATCTCATCTTCATTGACCTTCTAGGTATTGTTAACTTGGCATGTTGCCTTTTTCTTTCCAATATTCCCTTGATGTGACCACCCTAGACCAAGTCCTCAAAATAGAACTTCAACATTTGGCAGTTCTTTGTCTTATGACCATGATCCATGTAGTAGGTACAATTAATATTTGTGTCTCTCTTATCATCATCTCCCCATCTTATTTGGCCTTTTAAATATAGGATTGTCCTTTAATTTGGGGGAGGATTCTGTATATGGTCTCCTTGAAGATCATTTTGAACCCCTAGTAGGTGTTTTCATTGATCGAAACCTTATTATTTCCCGTTAGTATGTCATTCTTTCCCCTTTCTTGGTATGTGATAGCGATGCATTTCAATTTCCTCCTTTCTTCGGTTCTTTATCCTTTGATGGTTTGGTAGACTGACCAATGTGGCCATTTAGGTTGAGAAAATCATCCTCTATTACTTATCAATGTGTTCCATGATATCATTTGCTGAGGACATTGTCATATTTCCCTTCAATATGATGGACCTCAGTCTACTACTTACTCTCCCACAGACGGTTAGAACCAAATAAAATAATTTCATAAAAGAATGATACATACATGAGTCCTTATCCTTCTATGTATCTTCCTCTTATCAGCATTCATGTCTAATATATCCTATCAGACGTGCCCTGCCATTTTTTTTTCAGTTATCATCACCCGCAAAAATTTACACTAAGCTCTTACCCTGGAAACCTACGTGCATGATCTATACGGTCGTTTAGTCTTGATTAGATAGATCCCCACTCATGACTACCGAGTTGTTTTACCATGTGGTCCATATCTACGAAAGAAGATCATGATCCGTTCGTAATGAAACATCTTTTGAGGTGGTTGGGGAACATTATCTCCTCTCAAAACACCATGTAATCAAAGATCATGGCACTAGGACGAGCACAGGTCTTCCTATAAGAGGGTACTACTATACCCAGGACTGGAGAGAACATACTCCCTCCCATATCCCCACCAGTGGTATATCTCTTGCATCAATTGTTTAAATGGCACCGACCAACCTCAAGATCCACATGTACTAATGCCAGCACTGGCTCCCCTCCTAATGTTGGCGCCCCACCCTCGCTTCTAGTTTCCATTTGCCCGTCATGGTTATTTTTAACCATACCATAAGTACACTAAGTATCCTCACCCTGACTATTAAGGGACTCCATGAGCTGACTCAATATCTCCTCCACCAAATGACAAGATTCCTCACCCCCTAATCACGTGATAACCCAAGTTCAGACTGGGGTGTGTCTTCTTCAAGAAGCCATTGGAAAATTACAAACCTCCATCGAGTAGACCAACATCAATAATATGGACCTTTATTCCAAGTTTCGGCCTCCAGATAAATTCAAAATTGTTGTCTTCTTAACGTGTAAAGGATTGCCCCCTGCACATTTCTCCAACTACCACCTTCAGATGCAAGTTTAGAATATATATACCTAGGGGTACTAGAAAGGATGTTCTCCTCCACTTTATCCATAGGAGCCCTAACTTGGTATATGGTTCTAAATCATAAAGGAACAACTAAAACCTAGGATGATGTGAGTTGTTATATTCTAAAGAAGTACTAATGCAATGAGAAACTCAACGTCATTGTTAAGGACCTAGAAATGCTAAAATAAAAAGAATGAAAGGTCGTTGGCACATTCTTCACCTGATGGAGAGAGAAGGCCGGTCAAATGGTCAATCGTCCCCAGGATAATTATAAGATTGAGATCGTGATTAGAACCTGTAAAATGAAGTACAAAGTGAACCTGGTCTCACCTGGATACCTAACTTTAAGGCTCTCAATCACATACGATGAAAAATTGAGGAGATCTTGATTGCCAAAGCAACAAAATATACTGAAGAAGCCAGTCGACCCATAAATTAGTTCTCCACCATAAAGAAATCGCTTGGGGATTTTACATCCCATAATACTACCATGACAGTTAGTTCACAACCCGAATCATACTCCACACCCAAAAATTCCCAGTCTATGGTCGCCATTATTGAACCATACCAATTGGGGGCTCACCCAAAGAACTACCAAACCGTTCCCCCTACCAAAGATGCCCAAACCCGATAAAGGAACCTCATAGATCTACAGGTCCCTATGGGTCGGGTCTTCATAGCCTTGAAATTGGATGTTTGCCTCAAACCACTCAACCCTAAGCCACCGCTTGGCAACCCATACAAAAACTAGCAAGCCGACTCCCACTGTGATTTCCATCAAAGGATCGAACACATCACCGATAAATGTTGGGCACTCATATATGCTATTCAAGACGTCATTGACTTAGGGAGTCTTATCCCGCCAAATACCAATATTGTAAAAAAAACTTCCCTACCATCCTAACCCACGCACTAATTCCATTTGAGAAAACCCACCCCTAAACATCAACCCATCAAATCTGACATCCCACATTCATCACAAATCGAGAATGATGATACACCCCCCTTTCAAACAGCAACCCCATTTGGTACACCATCACCCGCCATAAAAATCATTACTGAGACTAATCCCAGCATTAACCACATGACCTTCTTAATCATGGTCAAACAGTTCCTAAAATCTAACCACTACAACCCTGATTTGCTAGTAGTCACAGAGTTCACGGTCTCAAAAGAACCAGAACTATTGACACATTTTGCAGAGAGTATGTATCATTCAATTGAGGGGAGGAAATTTATAACGAAGCCCTCAAAGAAACAGATCACATCACCTTTACTATACCAATCCAATCTACCAGATGGGGTGGATCAACCCTAGTGGTAAATTTATTTTCCCTCACAAAATCTTATACAATCAGTGGCTCCCACTCACCCACTGCCTCAAGCACATTTTTTTGTCAATTCTTTGGAAAACAGTGGAAGTGACACATCCTCAAGTCATCAGATGGAAGAACCCGTGGTTCGAATACCTAGATAACCTATACCTTTTATCCAAATGAATGAACATAATAGGATGCTCAGGGAAGATGATCATACCACTTAGAGGTTCCGAGATTGTCACCAGTTGTTGTACGATGAGAAGGAGAGAGTAAGGTCCCATATCACCCAAAGGGATGTCCCCTGGGAGGATGAATTGAGACATAACCCTGACTCAATATCGTATGTCCCACAAAAAAGTCTTCTAATGGAGATATGGAACCTACTCTGAGAAAATCAACGAGTCATGGATTCTCAAATTATATTCCACACGAAATATGATTGGAAAAGAGTAGTGTTCGCCCCACTCCCTCTCCAAGGTGTCAAGTCGTGAAGCATCCCTTTTGGTTCCATTGACACGATAGAAATGGAAGTCAGGGGAAGCATCAACCCTTCCTAACTGATCTACCCTAAACAAAAATTACACCCCTCTAAAGTAAACATCGCCTTGGGAAAAACTAGAACCAATCCCAGAATCTTTTACCCGCGAACCCAAACGTGTCTACTATGCTCATCTCCCAGAACAGGACATTACATAGTGCTTTGACCACCTCATGATAACCAAGGGGAACGTATCTCTAGAACCCGGGGCTGAGTTTGTCCTCAAACCCAAAATCTGGGAAATGATGACACAATGAGATCATTTTCCAGGAAAGGGATTGGGCCTACACGAGAAAGGGACAAAATCGTTCAAAGCTCCTTATATTTGAGAGTAAAAATTTAAGATTGGATAGAGGGATAACATTGAAGAGCTTGACCACCTTGAATAGCATAAACATTGGATCAGTCAGAAGAAATGATGAGGCTACATTATATATGGTCTACGATTAAGCCTCTTATTTGAAGGGCTACCCCTCCCCCTTTTCAACAGTAAAAAAGAACTCTGACATCCCAGTACCAATATATACCAAAACATCCAACCTACTAGGTGGGATTATTTGTTAATAGATGTATAATATGTTATATGTGGACCCATGGAGGCTAATCTTAATCCAATAGAAGTCATCTCACCTCCTAAGATATATCTCAGGAAGACCCAATGATTCCAATAATGAGCTAGGTATAATCGTTCTGCAGCTAGCATTCGACCTCTTTGTACTCAGCATATCACCTTGGGTACATCACCATACCAATGTGGGGCTTAGCTATAAAATCACATACCTAAATTCAACCCATATCGTTGGAGTCATTGAGGTACAAGATGAAATAACCCACCAAGGCCATCATTTTCCAGAAAGCCCCCACCAAGAGATATTCATATAACTTGGGGATAAAGTTGGTGAACCCATGTCTACATGACCATTCACAAGAAAGGTTCAACAGACTTTAGTATCTGGTGTCTTCATTATCTGTTGCGATATTTTTCAATGGACTCCCGCCCTGGGGGCTAGAATATGCAAACTATTGATACTATTATGGAGACAGTTATTGTGAAGTCGTGAGCATAGTAAGGGATACATGTTTGGAACGATCTAAGGCCTCTTCCAACAATGATGACCTCTAAGATATCGCCTCCGACAATGACATCTGGTCAGGCTCATCCATGTCTACATAATCATCGTCTGACATGCCAAACTAGAAGGACGATAAAGTTCTCACCGCGATAGAGGAAATTATTACTCCTACCCTTGACCCCAATATGGAGATCTATTCTATAGATGACATAGTATCTCGAACTCTCCCCCAAACTTAAAATAAAGACCTCGGTAACCCAAAATAAACTTTTGATCCTCGATTGGGCTAAAGTGATGGTCCTGGATTCAACAACGCATACCTCCAAGCCTATATCCATATCGGACCTCTTATTCCTCCTTAAAAATGCTGAGCAAGAATCACGAACATAATCGATACTAATCACGGAGGTCGATTTCCTCACCCGATTTAGACGATACTCCATTCCTTCGAATTTGGTCAGCAAGGAGAAAGGTCTCACAGAAGGAAATATCATCCCATTTCCTTAAGAGAATAATACAATCTAGGAGCGACTCTGTTGAACACCATCTATTATCACCATCTTAGAGTTACTAGTTACATCCCAAAAACACCGAGCCACCCTTACCCATCTTCTATCTCAAGCTTATGTTCCTCAAGACCTGACTCAGACTGAGATGTTCACTACCATTGGGTTTATTACCATGAAACCATGCATCATATTTTCTAATGAGGACCTCTACATGCAAAGATACAATAACTAATTTTCTTTACACATCACCACAGATAGATTATAACCTTAGTAATGATAGATAATGGTTCCACCATCAATGTATTTCCCCTTTGTACCACCACTAGTTTGGGATACACTGCGTCCGAGTTTACAACATCTTCCACGACCATCAGGGCCTATGGAAATACTTATCGAGAGGTCTTAGAATCCATCACTTTCACGCTCATAATAGGGCCTATCAAATGAGACGGGGAGTTTTAAGAACTTGACATCTCGTCCATCTTCATCCTCCTACTAGGAAGACCCTGGATACATCCCGTAGGGGGGGGCATTACCTTCATCACTATACATGAAAGTTATATTCCCATTTGACACGAAGGTCATTATAAACCAAGGAGATGACGATATGGCCATGTTCACCAACACCAGTACTATCCCTCTTTTAGATACCCATCGTGATAACAATGACATATGCCACATCGAATTTTGTGTCATTTGGCTTGCAAACTTGATAGAAGAGGAGATGGTTATTCATTATGTATCCTCTAGAATCATTCATAAGATGGGGTACTTATCGAGACTCAGATTGGAAAAGAATTAATAAGGAACCCTCAAAGTCGTCGTAGTCATGGAACACAAGGAATACGTCGATCTTAGATACCCTCGTAATAATAAAACTAAAACCCCTAGTCCCAAAGATCACCATCATGGGTGGAACAGTCACTTTTATCTTCATAGTCTCCCATAACCATAGTGGGATAAAGAAAAGAAATCCATGAAACCCAAAATCAAGATCCTCGATGAGGAAGGGCTATACGTAGATTACTGGGAAATCCATGAAGTCATCTATAATGAAAACATCTCGTGGGTCACAGTAAGATAAAAATGACCCCAAGTTAGGGACCGAATGGGGATTGGGATCCTTAAATTTAAGTCCAGCAGAATACTTTCATGCCACCGCCTTCATTCCGCACAGTCACACCATGGATAATGGAAGATTAGTCAGCATTCCCCCAGCTCAATCTCTACCTTCACATATTAGATTTAACAGACCCACTATCAAAGACACCGCCTTTGGATGAATCTTAAGATACGACCTCTCAGATGCATTGGGACTATCATTGGAATGAGAAAAACCACCGGCACTTACTATAATTCCTATCAAAGGCCCTCCCTCATGGCGAACCATAATGGACCTAATGACAACACTGTTGAAGCCCCCGAGGAAAAGACATCCCAGCTCAAAGAACACTACCTACCACACCTTTTCGTCCGCGCGAAGGTTCCCGAGAACCCAAAAACCACTCCAAAGATCCTCCGACAAAATCCATCTCATCTCATCTCCAACATTACGGGAGCGATAATACTAAATAACTGGACCTTTGTCGGATGCATCTCAATTCCCATCATTTGGAATCCTTTTAATTAAGTCCTATTCGCAATTGAGTCCCCCTGCATCCCCTCTCCTGATGTATCCCTCTATAAAGTAGACTTTTGTTATATTATTAATGATGTCCTTACTCTCTTTGATGGCTTAATAAATTATGATTTTCAGTATTTGAATGAGTTTGTTGCATCTAATGATTATGAATTCAGTGATGAATTAAACATCACACCTAATAATTATGACACTATGGGTCTAAAATACTTAAAAAACTTGTAAAAACTTGACCAAGGTAAAAATAGACCTATGCTTACAGACGAGGATAACACAATAACCATAAACTTGGGCAGTCCTCAAAAGTCCAAACAAATACAAATAGGGTCCTCCCTTAATGATAACAATACAAAGGAGTTCACCAATGTCTGTATCATCTTCGTAGAAGTATTCGCTTGGTCTTACACTGAACGAGATATCTACACGTCTTGATGTAAAGCATATTAAATAGAGGCTCTGTATGATGATATCTCAATAGTCCTTGAAAGTTAAGGAAGAATAGACAAATAACTCAGTAATGGGCTCATTCGAGAATTAAAATACCCCGCATGGCTAGCCAACATCATACTCGTACCCCAAACCAGTGACAAGTTTCGAATGTGCGTAGATTACAGGCATACCAATTGAGCCTGCCCCAACGATAATTTCCATCTACCAAATAATAACTTGTTAGTGGATATCATAAAAAGTAAGGCATTCAAGTCCTTTCTAGAAAAATTTGTTAGCTATAACTAGATAAAAATGCATCACGATCACCGGGAGAAGACCAAATTCATCATCCCATAGGGAATGTACCTCTACGTGTCTGTGGAGAAACCTACAAAAGAGCAGCAACAACCATCCTCCACGACCTCATACATAAGGAAGTGGAAGTCTATGTAGACGACAAGATCATTAAATCCAAGGACCACGATGGACACATTCCGGTGCTCCCAAAATTATTTTAAAGGCTACGCCTCTTCAAGATGAGACTAAATCCTCAAAAATGTGTCTCTAAATTTACTAAGGGAAAGTCCTTGAGTTTATTATTATCAAAGATAGGATCGAGACAGATCCCACCAAGATTAAGGCCATACAAGAAATGCCACCGCCCAAAATAGAGAAATAAGTCAAAGTATTTTTGGGCAAAATACATTTACTAACACGGTAAATCAACCAAATTACCATTATATGCGAACTCGTCTTCAAAATACTCAAGAATCACTCACCTAAAAAATGTAACACTTAATATCCTGACTCTTTCAAGAAAATACAAAGTACCTCACTCACTTACATGTATTAGTGCCCGACAACCTTACCTAATCTAGTTGACCATAATCGACACAAATGAGGGATCCATGTTGACCCAGCACATAGAAATTTCTCAAACGTAATGAGCTATATACTATATCAGTAAAAAATAGTATCATATGAGATCAAATACACCACTTTAAAAAAAGGCTTGTGTGTCTATCGTGTGTATCATTCGTAAACTCTGCCATTACATGATGTCCTTCAGCATTCGAATTTTCTCTATAATAGATCCCCTAAAATTCTTATTCGAAAAACCCGCTTTATCTAGCCAATTGGACAAATAGCTACTAATCTTGTCTGAATTCAAAATCACGATGTCACTATGGTGTTACGATCCTCGACTAGACTCGAGGGTGAGCGAGATGCATATGTCCATAAAGGATGTGTGTTTCTTCAGTCCACGTGAAGATTTTTGCATGTGTTCAATAGGAGGATGAGAGATTGATTGCCTTTCTGTCCTTCTTTCCCCTTGAGGTCGGGTTTGTGAGATATTTCCCTTGGAAGATGTTTGACACCATTTCCAGTCTTATTTTTACGGGGACCTAAACCTGATTCTTCGTGCGAGGGGTTATCTGTTGTTCAGATTCGCTAGTTTATTTTATATAAAAACAAATAAAATTGGTCAAGTTAACCCATTTGGGGATAATCATAAGGCAAATTGAGGCTTACTAATGATCCATAGATTCTTGTTGTGGGTTCGGGAATCGAGTTTCGAGTGGGGAAGGTATTAGCAACCCCACTTGTTCTTTATAATTTCATATATATATCTATACTCATTATCGGTTTTTACATTTTATGATTTCTTTCAAGTCTATTTTAGCACATATTGAGAGACCTTATTTTGATAATCCCTTGAAATGTAGATAGGTGCTTAGGTATAAAATGGTATTAGTGAGAGGTATAGGAATGTCACTAAAACGGTGTAGGTACATAAGAGTGCTTGTGTGTGAATATGTATTTGGATAACGGGTGGTCGTTAATGTGTGTGTATATATATATGGGTGTGGTATTGCTAGGTTTATGTAATAGGAGGTTGTTAATGAATTTAATACGTGCTTGTTTGCTTGTGTTGTATGTGTATGCATGAGAGGTCACGGTCTGAGATAATTTGATATATTATTTGAGGTTTGAGAAAAGGATAAGGGATGGAATCATATGTATGGATATAATTTATCGATAGACATATTAAGGATCATTTACTCACAAGGGAAGACTAGATATTTCTCCTATATACCCAGGAAGACTTGGGATTAAATCCTTCATAGTTCGTTATTACGGTGAATCACGTGGAAAGGTTCCACCATGTTGTGTGTGTTAGTGAAGTAAAAGTTAGAGATGTAAGAATCTCTTGAATCCAAAATATCACTATATATATATATATATATATATATATATATGGGGCTTATGCTCACGAGGGAACCCTCGGTATTATGCCTACATATGCAGGGAGACCTAGGATCGAAGCCAATATATTTCATTATTGTGGGGAGATAGGTGGAAAGGTTCAAACGTGATATGTGTGCGAATGTGAGAACTCGACATTGAAATGTGAATGGATGTGTCAAATATCCTATTTGGCGCTTATAGGATACAGTGATAGGGAATTGTATCAAAGATGGAGGCATATCTAAAGTTAATACACTAAGAGACGTATTATAAATCTTGGGATAACGAGTGTAGCTCGTTATAGCTCGTACATACCTGGGAAGCCCTAGGATCAAAGTTATGTAGTTCCAATGGTGAGGTTGTATTTACGTTTATGGGCTAGGGATGTCGGGTATAAAGTATACAATGTTATGATATTTGATGAGGCTAGTCCTTTGTATAGCATTTCCACTATGAGCCAGAGTATTATATTCCTATGTTAAAAATATGTAATGAAGGATAGGTATTTGATAAGTATTTCTAGGAAACGAAGATTCGTGTTGCCACCATTAAGACGAGAATGTTCTCTCGAAGAAGTGATGAAGAGCATTCCGATTTTAGACTTTGATTCTATCAATATTTCGTAGTAACTCTATTCATGAACACTTTCGTGAGAACAATTTCGAAAAGTATGTTTTCGTGTGGTACTTAGTTGTACTGGTTTTGATTAACATTATTTAACATATGAGTATGTTTTCTAGCTCAATAAATAATGGTGTTGGAAAAAACTAGGCTTTAAAATATAAGCGCTCTAACATGTATACGCGGACACTTAACGAGGGTCGAACTAATTTACTACGCACATCTGTACATTTCTATATCATATTATATACTTATAAAATAGAGGAAAGTTTAAAATGTTTACTTTTGGAGTGTGAATATGTCTTCGACGTGGAATTATCCTCGAGAGAAAGTGTTCATACTGTCGAGCAGAGGATCGAACGTGGAACATCGAATTATCGAATTTTTTCAAGGGAATGATGCTTTTTTGGGCTCTGAAGGACGCTTTCGAAACATATCTTTCAAAAATTGACGTTTTATAGAAGAGTCTCAAGCTCAGGCTCGAGGGAGAAGAGTTTAGAAAAGTGAATCAATGTTGGGTTTTGGTGCTCGTTTTATAATGGGGTGGAGCCCATGTTATAGGGTCTGAGTGGAGGATTCAATCGAATAGTTAAAGTCTTTTTCAACAAAATTATTAAAGGAATAAAATGAACGTTTAAAGGCTTCAACCAAATGGTTAAAGGCTTTAATCTAATGGTTGAAGGTCCTATCCCTTTCAACTGAACGGTTAGAGAAACCATCCAGTATATTTTTGTCACAATTTTGTATTTTTTCCATAATTTTTTACTCATAACTCCGATTCATGTGTGATTTTCACCGTTGGAAGGATAATTCAAAGGTATACCAATTTTTTGTTCTCACTTTACAGAATCATGAAATTTGGTAGGTCTAAAATATCCATAAAGTTATATATGGTGTGAATTACTTGTGTTAAGGGACCCTGCGGCTTTAATGCAAGATCGTATTAGCGCATGGATTTCACAGTTAGAAAGTTATTTTAAATATCTAAAAAATTTGGGTTATCACTTTCCTAAATTATGAAGTTTTGTAGTTCCAAAATGTCCATAAAGTGATATTTACTATAAATCGTATCAATCCGAATTACCTTTGGCTTCGATGCTTGAAGTGAGGAAAAAATGGGTATAAGGCAGATTTGATAAAAGTTGTTTGGCTATATAGGGTAAATTGTAGAGTTGGTCAAGTCCACGATGGGCTAAGTTTTGAGAGATGACTTTGCACATTTACAAGAGTGCCATTACGATCACTGTAAGTTTAAGGTCTTCCTATCACCGAAGTCTGGATTTTTAGGAAATCTCCTCATGTGATTTTGGGAGGTAAGTGGGTCATCAAAATTATGTGTTATTAAGGATCGATTTGTCTATATATAGGTGGTTAACTAAGAGTGTGCGCATACGGATAATTTTCATCAAAATTTGTGGTCCGACTAATCCTTAATGGTGGAGGGGTTTAGGTGTTTTACGAGGGGGATACATGTATGATTAAGAGTCAAAAGGTCTTTATTAAGGTAACAAGGGGTTTCTTATTTTAGGTCACATAGGGGACCAGACCTAAAAACGTGATATTTCGATGGTATCTATTGAGGTCACATGGTGACCTATGGTGGGGTTCAGGGTATCCTAATTTTTAACTTTGGTTTTAAAAAATATTCAAAATATTCCAACCCCTTCCTATTTTAGGTCTCAGAGGGGAACAAATGTAGAAACGTGATGTTTCGATGGCATCTGTTTGAGGTCACATGATGACCTGTGGTGGGGTATAGGGCATTCCAATTTTTTAATTTGGTCTTAGCACAAATTCAAACTATTCCAACCCCTTCCAATTTTAGGTGTCATAGGGGACTAGACAAGGAAACACGATGTTTTCATGTAGTCTATTGAGGTCATGTGGTGACTTATGGTGAGATGCAGGGTATCCCTATTTTCGACTTTGGTCTTAAAAAGATATGAAATATTCCAACTCTTTACTATTTTAGGTCTTATAGGGGACCAGACGTAGAAATGTGATGTTACGATGGTGTCTACCGAAGTCATATGGTGACTTATGGTGGGGAGAAGGGTATCCCAATTTTTAACTTTAGTCATAGAAAAAATTTAAAATATTCCAACCCCTTCCTATTTTAGGCCTCATTGGGTACCAACCATAGAGTCACGATGTTTTGATGGCGTCTATTTGAGGTCACGCTATGACCTGTGGTGGAGTGCATGGTGTCCCAATTTTTGACTTGGGTCTCAGTAAAAATTTTAAGCATTCCAACCCCTTCCTATTTTAGGTCACATAGGGAATTAGGCGTATAAATGTGATATTTTGATAGTGTCTGTTCAAACATGGGTTTTCCTATTTTAGGTCATGTAAACAATCGAATTGGATAGGTCGCGTTGGGGACCAATTTTTTTTTAAGCGTGGGGCTTCCTAGTTTAGTTCACATAGGGGACCAAATTGTTTAGAAGTGCAGGGATTCCTATTTTAGATCGTGTAGGGAACCAAATTGATTTGAAGCGCATGGATTCCTATTTTAGGTCGCGTTGGGACCAAATTTATTTGAAGCACAGGGTTTCCTTTTTTAGGTCGTGTAGGGGATAATTTTTTTTAAGCATAGGGGTTTCGATTTTATGTCGTTTAGGGGATCTATTTTGAGGAGTTGGTTGTTTTGGTTTTGCTCAGGTGAGGCTTTAGTTTCATTTTCTTGAGTAGATCCGAAGGCTATTATGGGATGCTCAGAGGAGTTTGAGGCTTTTTTTAGATTATTTCGGATACAGTGTGCCTTAGGGGGTATGAGGCCATGATGTGAATCTCTTAAAAGAGTCTAACGTTTTGGTAAGATGCTCAAAAGTATTTAAGGCAATGATGAGAGTTCTGCTAAAGTGAAACCTAATTCTTTATGTGAGTCTACTCGGGGATGTTTGATGCTTTGGTTGGGTTTGATCAGGGTTACGATAGGCTTTGGTTTGGTATGGTTTGCTTAGAGAACTATGACGGTCTGGTTAAAAAGATTACTCGAAAGGATTTTGAGACTTTAGTGAGGTTCTTGGGGTAGCGTGAGAAATTTATTTGGTCGAATGGTGTCCGAGGCTTTAATGAGGTGACTATGGTAACATGAGCCAATTGTTTGTTCTGGTGTAATCTGAGGTTTTATAAAGGTTTGATCATAGGAGTCTGAGACCTTGTAGGGGTTTGTGTTCGGGTCATAAGTGAGGTGCTCAATGTAGAGTCTAAAGTTTTATAGAAATATGCTCATAGGAGTTTAAGGCTTTATAAGGGTTTTCTCAAACGGCGTCCAAGGATTAAGTGAGGTGCTCATGGTAGTGTGAGATTTTGTTTACTCATGAGGATTATGAGGATTTAGAGAGATCTTCTTATATGAGCCAGAGGCTTTGTGTGGGTTTCATCGAGCAGTGTATGAGTCTTAAGTAAGGTGGTCGGGTAGTGTGAGACTTTTGTCTGCTTAGGAGGAGTCCGAGGCTGTAAGTAGTTTTACTTAGAGAAGTTCAAGAATTTTTAAGGGTCTGGTCCATCGATTTCTAAGGCTTAAGTAAGGTGCTCATGGTAGTGTGAGACTTTTATTTCCTCAGGTGGAGTCCGAGGATTAAAAGAGGTTTTATTAGAGGAGTCTGAGGCATTGCACGCTGTTGTCGAGGTGGTATACGAGGCATTATGTTGGTTTGCTCGAGAAATGTGCAAGGCTTAAGTGAGGTGCCCAGTATAATGTGAGGCTTTTATTTACTCAGGTGGAGTCCTAAGATTTAAAGAGGTTTTATTAGATAAGTTTAATGCTTTTACCAGGAGTTTTATCAGGTGGAGTATAAGGCTCTGAAGCGATAGGCCCAAATGAGTGTGAGGCTCTTGATCTGCTCAGATGGAGTCTGTGGTTTTGGATAAAAGTTTTCTTGTGTGGAATTCAAGGCTTTGGAGATTTGATTCAAAGGAGTTCGAGGTTTTGGTTTGGATTTTTCTCGGGTGGAGTCTGACGCATTATAATGGTTAGCTCAGAAGTGTTTGGGGATTTGGTTAGAAATTTACGCGGGGGAAAAGCGAGGATTTGGAGAGGTTGTCTTAGAGAAGTCTGAGGATTTGGTTTGTAATTTTCTTCATGGAGTAGGAGGCTCGAGAGAGGAGCCTGAGGGTTTGGTTAGTAATTTTCTCGAGGTGGATTTTGATACTTTGGAAAGGTTATCTCAGAGGAGTCTAAGGCTTTGGCTAGGAAGTTTCTCAGGTGGAGTTTGAGGCTTTAAAGAGGTTGTCTCAGTTTGAGGGTTCATTTTGGTTAGAGGCAGTAAATGCTTGTTGTAGTGATGTTAGTAATTAATTATTAATGCCTATTCGATATCCTTATGAAGGGAGGAGGTGTATTTATCTAAAGTGCAGGTTGAAGGTTGTTTATCTTTTAGGAGGCGAATGGGCTTCGAAGACAAATGTCCCTTTTTGGAGTCACCGATCATGTTTTTTAGTGCAAATTGAACCCGTGTGATATAGAATAAACACAAAACCTTTTTGGTTTGAAATCATGGGTGAAGAGGATGAATGGTTACCTGAAAAGGGAAGGTAAGTTTGAAGGCATTTTTGGACTCATACATTAAAGTTAGATTTTTGAAATTTTATCTTATTCTCCTTCTCTGACATAAAATTATTTCCTGGGAATATATGGTAGATTTTATCATAGGGTTTTACTTAATAGGGGGGATATATATCACGGTGACTCTTTAAGTTGACCACTTACATATCCCTAAGGGGAATCGGACCAAATGTAGTTCCAAGGGTGTGATGTATTGTATTTCACCTTCACTTAATGTTGATAGTGTATGATGCTTTTGGGGCTTGGTTTAAGGTCAAGGATTTTTTAGTGGAGAATTAATGGAAGAGGGATGTGCTTTCCCATGAGGCCTTGTAAGTAGCGTTTCGAGTGTATAGACTTTTGTATCATGTTTTAAATAATGAGAACCCTGCAGAGTTCTAACACTTTAGAGTGCCTTTTATTACGTGGTGTCGTTCATTAGTCTGTGCAAATGTTTCTTAATTATGATAAAATGACCACGTTTCTTGGGAAATCGATTTGGGTTTTATGTTAAGTGTTTTCCCGAACCTAAAGTGCCATCTTAAGTTGCCTACGTACATTTGATTCAAACACAATGACATGTTTATTTATGATTTTTATGATAATATTTATAGTTGAGGATCAGGTCTATCTAGTTACATTGAATGAAAAGTTGGGAGCTTAAGTATTTTAGTTGACTTCAACCGAAAGGTCGGCAAATTAAGTGGGACCCTTTTTTATAGGGGAATCTGTTTGGTTATAGGATTTTCTCTTCATGGATCGTCCGTGTTTTATTCTTTTGTCTCGGCTAGCGGTCTTTATGGGCTTCAAAGCTTCGACCAAGTTTGTCCCTTTGTTCTTTTGGCCCACTTTTATTTTGTGTTGGATTTGGGCATTTACTGTTTTTTTTTCTTTTCGCTTAATAGATCTCTCTTGTTTTTTTTCTCAGGTTTGCTTCCAGTCCTTTTTAGGACATATCTAGGGAAACAAACTATGTGTAAGGTCAAGGTTAAAGGTATGAAAGATTAAGACCCAGTCGCAGTAATCCACGGTCGTTTCCCTGTCGGTGTTTATTTTAGGTGAGGAGGTAGAGACCCCTTATTAGGTATGAACTTACCTATGAGATTCTATGAAGGCTTTGGTCATCTATTAGGACTACGTTGTCCACTTGGATATCTCGTTGATTTTTCATTTAAGGATATAGCGACGCTTTATTGGCTAGGTTAGGGTCCCATACAGATATATTTAGGGTACTCAATGTTTTCTATATAATCGGTCGTTGCTGTGAGAGCTTGGGACCATCGCCATGTTTGTGCTCTTCTTTTTAAAGGAGTTTTTTGGGATTATCCACTCTATTTTACTCAAAACAAACAAAAGAAGGGGTAGGCCTTCGTAAATACCTAGTAATGGCAGTGGTCTGCATGTTTATCCTGAGAGTCAAAGGTCCAAGGACTAGGGTATGAATTAGGAAGGTGTTAGGCACCCACTCCACCCTTTCAGTCTCAAACGTATATATAGATTATGTATGCTAGAATGTTATTTTGTGAAATAAATAATGAAATGACAATCTTAGTATATTCGCAAGTTGTACAGTGCAGTGTGGGATATGGGTGGAGATCATAGAGATAAAAGGATAAATATTTACAAAGTTGGACTTGTTCACTCAGACGTCAGTCCAAATGAGCCTAAGTACTCGGATGGAGTGATTCAATGTCCATATAGTTCGTGAATAACTAAGAGGGATATTACCTCATATAGAGTCTCTATGGGAGATATCTAATCTTTCCTTGATCATTTAAGATGTTTTAATAGTGAAACATAGCCAGGCCTTAAAATATGTATGTTTTGAGTTCAATAAAGAACTTGAACGAGCTTGATTCACTCGTAAGATCACTCGATGATATAGTAATGACCAAACTTACAACATAAATAACAAATTAGTAGGCAGAACCCACAAATCTAGTGATCTTCTAACCTACATGATAGTATTTTATGATTTTAAACCTTTTTTTTATAAAGAAGTGAAATTGGGTGAATATATACCAGATTTGACTTATGTTTATAGATCGAGATTCTCTAATACACCCACGAATCTAGCGTAGGCAGAGTCAAAGTTAATGTCGTTCGAATATCACTTTTGTACAAAGATCAAGCGTCACAAGATAAAGAAATACAAATAATTTAGCTTGGGGTGTTGTTGCATCAAAACACCGCCTTTATTTGTGTTAAAAATTCAAAATAAAATAGTGAGATCACGTATGTGAAAAGTTACGTGAATTCCTTTCCATTTTGGCAGTGTTTCAATTTAGGATCAACCTGTTTAAAAGTGGATCTAAGGGTACTTTCAAAGAAAAAGTTCCTTATTGAAGAAAAAAGTAAGAAAATGGGAAATGGGATTTTTTGTTGATTTTGGACTTGGATAATGAGAGGGAATCTAGGGATAGAAGTGAAGACACTAGATCTGAATTTAAGGAGGGGTTTGATGAAAAATGGAGAGAGTTTCAAGTCTTTTTTGAAGGAAAAATGATTGTGGACAGAATGCTTTGCATTTAAGAGGGTGGCGCTAATGCCTTCCGTTGGTAGGTGATTGGTCATAGGTATTATGCGCGCTTGACCGGTCATTCAAGTGAATTTCACTCTGGGTTTTTGGCCCATTCTGGATTGGTTTGATTCTGTTGGGTAATTTTGTGGGATGTTTTAGGTTTTTGGACGTTTAAGAAGGTGACCATAAGCTTGGAGTAGCTTTTGGACTTTTGTAAGGACATGGTAGGTGGGCTTCCCTTATGGAGAAGAATGGGGTATTCACAGTTGTATCTCTCTCGATAGGAGTATACTGTCATTTTGATCTTTATTAAGATTTTTTAGGTACTTTAAGTATTTTTTGTATGTAGAGTCTCATTATTAGGTGCGTCATTTGATTCATTTACAATGCTTAATTCAACACACAGTGTACAATGTTAAGTATTTAGAACCACTACTTATCATGCCATCAAAGGGAGAAAAGACAATTTGAGAGAGCTTAGAGTAGTCTGGCCCTTAGAGGGATGGGGAGACTTGATTTTCAATAGGGTAGACTTAAGACTTGTTGGGCATCGATATACACGGAATAAAAAAAAATTAGAAATGGATCTTTGATTATTCAAACATGGGACATCACAAAAATAAAACAACTATGTTAAAATAACAAACCTAGGGTTTAGAACACAATACCTTTACGGATCGTATTTCAATCTGATGGGGAGAAACTTATTTGTTAATGATGGGGATTCCTTGTTTTGAATATCCAAAACCGTGCTTAAACCTTCTGAATGCTAAGATCTTCTAGTGTCTGATCCTCCCCAAAGTTAGGTAGGTGGGTGGACACCTTTTCAGGTGAAAACCTTTTTCTGAAACTTGAGATATAGTGGTTTATTTTTAGCCCTCTTCCCAAAAACATGAATAGTGTTTTCTCTCACCCCTATCAAATCCGAACCTGATGAATAATGAACTAAAACACCTTCCCACATCTTTATAGACAAGTCTAAAAGGTGGTCTTTGTAAATAATGGTGATCTCTTTAAAAAGTTCTTATACCAATTTGAGAAAGCGGGGTGTGATACTGATTTAATCAAATTCGCAAAATCCCATTAAATACTTATTTAATCGGTGTCAATTTTCAAACCAAATTAATTCAGCCCCTGAACATGCAACTACGTGTGTGTGTGTGTGTGCGTGTGTCAAACCATCACAAATAAAATTTATAACTCACGGATTTCACGAAAATTCCCTTTCGGGAAAAACCTTTTATTTCACTAATAATACTCATTATCATTACAAGTGAAATCTGCAATGAATATCACGCAGATACTCACGTAGGCGCACAACCTAGTGCCATCAATGGATCAACCTCAGTAGTCCACACGAACACGCAGTCCCAATCAACCAGGAACACCCACGAGCACTCTCAATCGACACGCAGTCGTAGTCAGCTGTAGAGAAAACACTCCACAAAGAAATAACGTCACCAAAGTTAAATCTTGGGTTCCAAAACAATTCACATAAAGATTGGGATGTTTTGTGAATTGAAAGCAAAAAGGATTAAATCCTTAAATGAAGAAGAAAAAGGTAATCTGCTATTAACAGTTTATGCATAAATAAATTTGCCAAGTCTTCTTAATGAAAACGGAGTGATTTAACACGCTTTATATAAAAAACTTAAGGTGGCAGATCGCTTGAACAAAATCATCTCGTCACTCGAACGAGGACACGAGTCGCTCGAACGAGAAGCTCAAGTCGCTCGAACGACTGAGCAAAAATATTTTTTGTTATTTTTTCTTTAAAAATCCACCTAAATACTTAGAAAAAAATTGACGAAAAAATCCACTTCAACACTTAGAAAATATTTTAGGAAAATTACCCCAACACTCTAAGTGAACCGTTAAGGTATTTAAATGCAACCTTACCAAAATTAATCTTGCGGAGGCATCTTTGTTAAATAACGTTGATATTCAGATCCGTCTTGACGAATTATTGAACTTGAATAAGTCTTCGACAGTACTAGCGATATACGACATACTCAAATGTAAACCGGACAATAAAATAATATCCTTACAAATCTCCCCCTATGTCTATATCGGTACAAACTAAAAACATCTGAATTATCAAATCAAAATTCCTATACAAAACTAAAACCCTCCCATGAATCCAAAACTGAAAAGGTACTAAAAATGCAAGTTTGAAAATTTTCTTCAAAAATCTTCAACTTCAAATCTTCAAATCTCTAAGCTTTTCTCATCAGGGTGTGTAAAATATAATCATCAAAATTTGTACCTACACACATGAGACAAAGCAAATACCTTCGTGACGTATCGAGTTTTAAATGAGATAAAAATAAAAACTAAGATCAAAATCTCAATTCTCCCCCATAATATAAAACTCCCACATAATTCATTCTCCCCCTTTTTATTTGTCCGAAATAGATAAGGAAAAGAATAAACAAAATAAACATGGAGTTATCATGACAACAAATCAAACAAGGATCAAACTACGATCATTAGGATATACTCAAAGATGTCCACCAAAATTAATTTTGATTTTTTGATTTTTTTCAAACAAAAAAATGTTACAACAAAAGTCACACACCATGAATTTACACTAAGATAACCAAATCGTGGAAACGAAATGAATGGGTGTGAATTAATTTGATATGAAAATCAATGCAATCAAACATAACATTTGTTCACGATGAATATGTGTACTCCTAACGAAAGAATCTCAAAATCATCCTTAGGTGTCGAAAATGTAAATTTAGATGACATCTTCTTAATCTAATCGACAAATCAAAGTCAAACATGATTTTCAAACCATTAACGTCTAAAACTATGTAACGCTTTTTCATGACTTTGTCAAGTCGTGCGTACCCATTTTATATTCCATCCAAACTCCCTCATAAATAATAATACGTTTTATTTTTCTTTTAAGGTGATGAAACTAAATCCTATTGGCCCACTTTATGGCATATTTTTTTTATTGCCTTTGAAGTTTTTCGAGCTCTTTTTCAACCTCTTTGGACCTTGGCTTCTATTTTCTCGCCGTGCATTTTTTTAAGTCCAATTAAACGGTGGCTTAAATGTAAATGATAATTGAGTACCTTTCTTAGCCCTTCCTCATTTCTCATAAATATCACACAAACTCACATTGACGGTTCTTACATGCACTACTTTCATTGTCAAGTTTTTATCACATTTGGTTCGCTTTGAAGACATAATTGAGATAAAAACACATCGACCAACATGTGATAGACAAGAACAATAGTTAAACATATCCGTGAAAGTGTACATTAAAGGAAATCATGAGTCAAACATGTAAGTGGTTACAACAAATCACATCTCAATGACTCCAAACATTATAAAGCACACAAATGAAATGATGATGCATATAAAAACACTATCAATAATAACATGGATATGGAATGAAATTGTGGCTCGGTCATATTAAATGTCCATTCATATACGGTGCAAAAAAAACTACTAAAATATTTTTGGATTTTTCCAAAAATTTTATCAAAATAAAATCTTTTTGTATTTTTCAAAAGTTTTACAAAAACAAAAATCTAATACAAAATGTACATGTGTCATCACACTAGAAAACATATATCATGTATCACAATTAATGTATGACAAACAAACCATGTAAACACAATCATCTATAAGATATAGCAAGAGAAGAATCATGTGTACGCAATCGAGAATCAACTAGTCTAACATCTAGTGCCTCTAAAAGTGATTTCCTAACCCAAATAGGTATTAAACGACGCATGGGGGCTTTAGGAACCAAGGAAACACTACAGTTCAACTTCATAGGACTTCTTCCAAGATCAAAACAAAAACGGTTAAGGTGACCCTTCCTACCACAGTGTTAACATGTGAAAACAGGTGGGACGACACCTATGGGTTGACCGTTTCTAACGACCTAGGGATTTATTGACCCTTTAAAATAAATAATGGTCTTGGATTTAACACTGGAAATGCGAGAACATAACGAGACACTACCATTGCTACCAACACTACTCGAGTCCGTCAAATCATTTTTCATCTCCAAAATATTTGGTTTAAGCAAAGAATTAGGCTCTTCCAATTTTAGGGATTCCTTCTCTAAATTTTCAATTAATCCTAGAAGGTTATCACGTTCTCCCTTAAAATACGCACAGTTATCCCTAAGAATCTATTCACGCGCCACAAACTCATCGATTAAAATATTTGTATCCTCTTTGTTACAGACACAAATCCTAGAATTTTTAAAGTCCTCCAATTCTTTTTCAAAAATTAGGACTCTATCATCACTCTCCTTTTTAGACAATTTAAAATCATTAAATCCATGGTCTAAGGCAACCAATTTCTCACGATAAAAATCTCTTTAATTTTGAACCGTTGGCAAAAGATCCATAGCGGATTTAAAACGATAACTTTTTTTCCCCAAAAATCAATTCTTTTCACAAACGTCAAATTCAAATTATTGAAATCATTAAAAATCTGACTCGTTCCATCAAGGGGCATTCGATTACATAAGTGCTCCATCGAAAAAATTGCGATTTTTTAAAAACAGATTTAAAAAAAAAATCAATATCACACAATTTTGCGAAAAAGAAGGATCACTTGATAAATTAGAGAAACCCGTTGTGATACCAATTTGTAAATAATTGCGATCACTTTAAAGAGTTCTTATACCAATTTGAGAAAGCGCATTGTGCTACTGATTTAATCAAATTCGCAAATTCCCATTAAATACTTATTTAATCGATGTCAATTTTCAAACCAAAATAATTCAGCCCCAAACATGCAACTACGTGTGTGTGTGTATGTGTATGTGCGTGTGTATGTGTGTCAAACCATCACAAATAAAATTTCTAACTCACGGATTTCAGGAAAATGCCCTTTCGGGTAAACCCTTTTATTTCACTAATAATACTCACAATCATTACAAGAGAAATCTGCAATGAATATTGCGCAGATACTCACGTAGGGGCGCAACCTAGAGTCATCAATGGATCAACCGCAGCAGTCCACATGAACATGAGTCCCAATCAGCCAGGAACACCCATGAGCACTCCCAACCGAGACGCAATCGTAGTCAGTCGTAGAGATAACACTCCACAAAGAAATAACTTCATTAAAGATAAATCTTGGGTTCCAAAACAATTCACATAAATATTGGGATGCTTTGTGAATTAAAAGCAAAAAGGATTAAACCCTTAAAAGAAGAAGAAGAAGAAGAAGAAGAAGGTATTCTGCTTTTAGCAGTTTATGCATAAAGAAACTCGTCAGGTCTTCTTAACGAAAACGGAGTGATTTAACACGCTTTATATAAAAAAAAACTTAAGGCGACAGATCGCTTGAACGAAATCATCCTATCGCTCGAACGATGAGACGTGTCGCTCGAACGAGCTTCGTACAACTTCAACCTGTAGCTCGAACGAGAAACTCAGGTCACTCGAACGACTGAGCAAAAATAAATTTTTTATTTTTCCTTTAAAAATCTGCCTAAATACTTAGAAAAAATTGTTTGATGAAAAACTCCGCTTCAACACTTCGAAAATATTTTAGAAAAATTATCCCAACACTCTAAGTGAACCATTAAGGTATCTAAACACAACCTTACCAAAATTAATCTCGCGGAGGTGACTTTGTTGAAGAACGTTGATATTCTGATCCATCTTGACACATGATTGAACTTGAATAAATCTTCGACGGTTGCAGCGGTATACAACAAACTCAAATGTTAACCGATTAATAAAATAATATCCTTACAGGCTTGGGATAAATTTTATTTTTTAAGAGTCTAGTCCAAACTACTTGATCATATGTACTACAGAAGAGACCCAAGACAAATAATTATATTTTCTTGAAATAAATACTCAAAATACCCAATTATAATTACTGTAATTTATTTTATTTATTTATTTAATCATAATTGATTTCACTAAATTATTATGAATTTACTCCAATTTAATTATGTGATAAATCCTCGTATATAATGAGGTCTTGTTTTCAAAGTTGATTATGGTGAATAATGTGATTCTCCATGTTAGGCTTTTGATATGTTCTCAGTCAAGCCAATTTGCTGTTAATCGAATTTAACCAACATATAATTAATTTACTTGATTCTCATGCTTAACTTATTTTTATACCTCACTAGAATTATAAATAATCCACTGATCAGGTTTACTGGTGAAAAAAACTAATAAGTCAATCATGGGAGTATCACAATCCTAGGTATCCACGGACACAAATTCCTCGAAATTAAGATCTTGGACCTACTTACATAACTTTGCCCTAATGTGCAAGGATCATTTGATTCAATCTAATATTTAATCGCACCCATCGTAATTAAAGCGATAACTATATAAGCATCCCAATTCTCTTAATTCCTGGGATTAAGAATTTATGCAGCCTTTAAAAAGGTGTGAGATTCTCTGAGTCTGATTTGAATAGACCTTAGACTCTAATCTCACGGGTTATCCCCTCCAATACATTCCTGGGATGTACCGATCATAATTCTCCGCTGAATTATCTCATACATTCCCGAACCATCATCGGTTCCCCAAAGTTTGAAATTAGCTACTAGGATTGTGTTGCAATTGTTCTGAGAGGATATCAAGTCCCTATCTAGTATGCGAGCATTTCAATAGTGCTCGAACCGGAATTCCAATCTCCTTGTGATCATTCAGAAGCCAAGTCATTGGAATTCCTACCAAGCTCCATTGATTGACATTAAATGAAACAATATATTTCAAAAAATATAAAGCATTCTCACAAACTTTATTCTTATATCAAAACGATTAGAAAATACTTTATTAATCAATATTAAAATGTTTTACACATTGTTTTAAGAATAAGCCCCAACAAAGAAGTTATTAAACGTGGCATTCTCGGTGGTGAGGAGTTAGGATATTTGTAAGTGGTCTTGCAGAGGATGGGATAAGAAGGATTGGGTACTTTTTCAAATTCATTGTCATGTCAATTCAGCATAAGTTTTATTCTCAAAATTTTGACCATAATGTAAGAATAATTCATAATTTAGTGTAGGCAGAGATGCCTTTGCTCGCTGAGTGGAGGCTTTATTATTTTGGCATGCGGGGTGCATTTTGATAATTCTCAACAAGGTGATAAGTATGTTAGTGAGGTGTTTGAATTGATGATTCAAACTTGAAGGAAATCTGACCTTACCAATGGGCTTGTGAGAAAACCACTAGATTTTATTAATGACAATGGGGGGATTTTTTCTGACTCCAAAATGTTATAAGTGATCTTTTTCTCCGATTTTCTTTTTTCAACTTTTTCCCTTTCTCTCCTTTTAAGAAAACATTCTTCGTTAGACTCTGAGAACATACCTGGGTTTAGAGTAATCCCTAACATATATGATGGTTATGATAAATCCTTTGGATGTGTGCAGTCTTTAGAGAAAGCTTAAGGTGTGGGATACGAATTTGTAGAGGGCTCATAAAATGGAGGGGGGGGGGGGGCTATTATGTCGCTGATTAGATCAACCCTAACAAACCTTGTTTAGATTAGAGTAATCCCTTAGAATTTTGGTGAGTTTGGAAATTTCTTGTTTGGATTGGCCATAGTAGGACCTGAAAATGAGATACATGCCTTGGAAATGCGGTCTCTCGGGGAAGACGATGTCTGAAAAAAGATGTAGAAGCTTAGACAAGGTAAAATTTATTTTTACTCGAAGGATTCATGTGAGACAAAAGGTCAAACCCCATAGATATGTAGGGTAGGTGTCTTATTTGGAGTTCGAGTGCGAGATATTTCGTCCATATTGGCGTGATTTGGAAGTGTCTCTCATAAAAAAGACATAAGATTTCCGTTCGAGTGTGAGACACACACACTCATGGATTTATTTGGAAAGTTTTCACGGGTAAGAACATGACTTGGATGAGGTGAAAAGATAGAAAATCTTTTTGGTTATCTTTTTACTAAATATATAGTATATATATTGTATTTTTTTACCTCATGTTGGCAGTATTTTTTTTATTTTTGTTTGGAAGTATTTTATTTTGGGTAGAACTTAGGCAGAGTCTCGTTCGATTTAGGTGATAGGCTGATACCCAAACATTTTCCAAAAATAAAAATGTGGATAAGGAAATCCAATGTAAGGTAATTTTTATTTGGTGATGTCATGCGTATTTATACCGTTTTATCTTCTATAAAAAGATAAAAACATTTTTCCAGTAATCGACAATTTTGAATTTTTTTGTCAAAGTGATCAGCCCACAAGTATGTGTTATGTTTTAGAAATAGGATGTGTACCTAGAGTTCTTATCTATATGAAAAAAATGTGATGTGACTCGGTGATCGACGGATCGCTTTTCATTTCCATCGATAATGATATACTAGGCTGCTTGGACTGAGCAACCTTTAAGGTACATGTGAAACCAATACATTCTAATACTAAATAACTGTGAAAGCATATTCGATATAACCCAGTACTGAACAAGCTCCAAACGTTCCCAATCACTTAGACTCTCGGATCGAAAGGGGATCTTCCTGATTTACTAGCCCGATGAGTGAAAAGAGTGGGTATATTAAAACAAGAATATACCTTGCGTGATGAAAAACATGTAGTTTTTATTTTTAAATACTTAGAAGTTTATTTTATCATGAGGTCCTTTTATCTCCCCTATACATTTGGATGGATGCACAATGTTTTACATGGGGTACCTAAGAACGTATCCATGTTTTGAGGTACTCTAAAACTAAGGTCTATAAACATTTCTAAAATGTGCATAAAGTAGTCATACATGAGAGAGTTATTAAATATATAGGAAGTAAGCATAAGGATAGTTCGGCTCGCTTGATGTATCCCCAGTGTAGTTGCGACTGTGGTGTAGCAGGACCCGTACTGAACTCGAGGGAGAGAGGGATATAGAATGTGTATGTGAATAAGGGAGGCACGTTGAGCTAGTCTACATGCAAGTTTTAATATGTGTTCATTACGGGAATATGAGAGTTCTTGTATCTCAGTCCTCATTTCCCCCTAAGGTTAGGTTTGTCAAATATTTGCCCCTGGAAGTTATTCGACACCATGTCAAGTATTGTTTACACACCTTTATTTATGCTTAAGCCTAAGTCTTCGAACGAGGGTTGTTGATTGTTCAGAGTCAGTAGTTTATTTTATATTAAAATAAACAAAATGTGTTGTTTTAGCCCTTTTGGTCTAATCCTAAGGAAGTTTTAGGGCTATAAATGGTCAAGATATTCTTGTTGTGGGTTTGGAAATCAAGTTACGGGTGGGGAAGTTATTAGACATCCCACCTGTTCTTTATGCTTACAAATATATATATGTATATATATATATATATATATATTATCGCTTTTTATATTTTATGATTAATTTCTAATTTATTTTATAACATATTGAGAGACCTTAGTTTGAGAATCCCTTAAAACATAGATAGGTGTTTAGGTATAAAAATGATATTAGTTTGAGGTGCAGGAACATCACAAAATCGGTGTAGGTACACAAGAGTGCTCGTGTACGAATATGTAATTGGATAATATGTGGTCATTAATGTGTATATGTATGCGCGGGTGCGAGAAGGCTAAGTTTGTGTAATGGGAGGTCGTTAATGAATTTGTTACGTGTTTGTACACTTTTTTGTATGTATATACACGAGAGGCTGCGGATTGAGTTAATATGGTATCTCGTTTGAGGTGTGAGAAAGGGATAAGAAATGAAAGGTTTAAATCCCCAAATTTATTGGTTTGTGTTAGTTTTCTTAAATGTAATGGGGATAAATATAAACCCCCAAATTTAAAAATGATTTAAATCTAGAGTAATGGGCTCATCATCTAGATTTGATTAAAGTTGGTTTTATATGCCACGGAGAGGCTTTTTCTCTATTCCTAATTAATAAAATGTGTGGGGGTACCATCCCTCTTTAATAAAAAAAGGGATAAGAAATGAAAGCATCTCTATGGAGACAACATATCGAGAGATAATGAGGAGGCTTGTTCTCAGGAGGGAAGACTCGGTATTACACCTACGTACCCAGGGAAACATGGCATCAAAGCCTATATAGTTCATTGTTGTGGTGAGCAGCGTGGAAATGTTCCAACATGATGTGTATGCTAGTGAAGTAAAAGTGAGAGATGGAAGCATATCTTGAATGAAATACATCACGAGATGTTTTTAGGAGGTGTACGCTCACGAGAGAAGAATCGATCTTACACCTAAGTACCTAGGGAGGACTGGGATCAAAGCCTATATAGTTCATTATCATGGTGAGCCACGTGGAAAGGATCCAATATGATATGTGTGCGAGTGTGAAAACTTGACTTTGAAAGGTGCATAGATGTGTCAGACATATTCTTTGGCATCTGCAGTATACTAGGATAGGTATTTGTATTAGATAGGGAGGAATATCAAAAATTAATACACTAAGAGATTTATTTGGAGATCATAAATGCAGCTAGGTATTGTGTCTACATACCCGAGAAGTCCTGGGATCAAACACTACGAAGTGCCAATGGCGGGGTAATATTTACGTCTATGGGCTACGGGGCGCCGGTGTGACACCCTATCTAATTAAATAAATGGTAGAAACTCCGTTATAAAATTAATACAGAATATCAAGTTGGTTCAAGCTTAGCATCACTGTCGAAAACAATTAGTTAATTACTATCGACTAAATATTTAAAATGAGATGCCAAATTTTATTAATTAAGTTAACATAATCCAAGTAATTAAGTCAACAACCATTAATCGCATAAACAATCTCAAATGACTAATCAATGAAAAGAAATACAATGAGTCTGGAGTAAACACTCCAATAATAATACCAGAGTAAAATAAAGTCCCGATACAAGAGTCTGAATAAATAAACCAATATCTGAAATAAAACTAAAAGTCTGAGAATGCTATCTCTAAATGGAAATGGGCGACATGCCCTAACAGATGAGTAACCCTGAGTATAATCAAGTACAGAATATGAAGGCATCTAATACCGATATCCTATAACTTCCACAGCAACTACAGTATGTCAATGTAATGGAACTCCTATGCTTGGCGTCCGTGTGGTTGGGCACCTAAAATGTTTTAACAAAACAAAATAGATTTGGAAGAAAATGGGTCTGAGCCCGAGGTGAAAACAGTTTAAAAGTTTATCAAGTGTTTAAATTACAATTAAACAACACATAATATAAACAAGTTAGTTGCGTACTATCACATGAGTTTCTCACCTTTCAACTAATGTGCACGCCTAACGTAATCCCTTAACCCATCCTAGTTACGCCGTTAACTAACTAGTCTATACTATTCCTTCTTTCGTACTCTATCATAAGGTATCTACTCGTAACACCCAAACAAGTTATATTCATAACCCATATTTACATTCATTATATTACTTATCTCAAGTGTTAATTAAATTCTCACATTCTTAGCCCATTCAAATATCTTAGTTATTCACATCTACTAAGCAACAGTAAACTAGTCACAAGTATATATATAATTCACTCACACTACATATATATACAGATATGGCACCCCTAGGCTAAGCTGCGGTACACGCATACTCTGCTATCAAACCCATGTACATCACGTACGTAAGGATCGTTCCGAATCACTTAGGAACTGTCTCGAAACAAATCACACATATTGGAGGCGAACATAGTTCACATACCCATGGATCACACACATAACTAAGCTCCCATGGTCAGCTGACTTATCAACTCACAAATAAGTCATTCACAGTCCTATGTCCTTCAGGTACCAGTTTAAATCCCCTCGAAGGCACACAAGGATAAGAGGGTCCTTTTCCAAAAACTGACCTCCCGTGATAGCAAGTATGGTAGGTATGTGCTACACATAAGAAATCCATTCACTTGGCATTCACACAACCTTAGTAATCATATTTCAATATAGATATTCACATTCTATCTAATAAGTCTTGTACGTAGTAAGATTATCCCGAACATCATACGTAATTATATATTTAACTTGATAATTCTCTCTCATCGTATCAATTTGAGTACCTAAACCTACCCCAAAAGGTTACTAGGCTTCATATTAGTTTCTAATGTTATCTCAGTAACTTAAAGCCCTTCCATTACTGTTCTTATCCTTACCTCAGCATTTATTCCCGTTATAGTTTCAATTCGAATGATTTCCAATCGTACCTCACTCTGTAGTCCCTCTTAAGTAATAGTATTCAATTTCCTAAGGTAATCCATTTCTCCGGGTTTCAACTAAGACCCTACTAACCTTAAATAAGTCCCACAATACCATACTAATCACCCTAAGAATCATTATCGGCTTTGGGATTTTCCTTAAACCTTAAAGGGAAAAAATTACCAAAAATCAGAAGAGGTCGATCGATAGATCAGTCGATCGATCGACATTCTTGAGTCGATTGATCGATCAAACATGTATTTATCCAGAATTTTCTTTAACAGCTATGGGTTTCCTCTTTTTACACCTCTAATTCTTCATTATAACGTCCCAAACTCCCAACCAAGTATGCTAATAGTCATACCAACATGTTTGCATAATTTCCAACATTTTATAATCATCAAATCACAATGGGACATAAAATTGTTGGATCAAGTCACATAAATTTTATATAAAAACCCTTGTTCTCCTATTTCTTCAAGAACTCTATATAATTCATTACAAATTCATAATTCTCTACACATGGATCATGATTTTGTGGCTGCTAAAATCCCAGAAGTTAATCTACATGCAAAACCTATCCAGATTACGATTTCAATTCTTCAAATCCATTCAATTATCATTATTCAAGGTTATTCTCCAATTCTAACCTAACACGGATGATATATGCACTAAATTATTGCAAGTTAAATCACTTTCCTGGTAATGAAGATTATGATACTTTGGAGTTGATGGTATAGAAATGCTTCTCTCTTTCTGATCTATCCGATGGTGGTGACGGTGGTGCAAAAAGTCCAAAGATGGTGGTTCTTCTTTGGTAACTTCCTCCACTTCATCTCTAATGGTCGTCTGTGTAACTTGGTGATGAAAACCCTAAGGTTCTAACCTATTAGCTGATAAAGATTTCTAAATTTCGTGGGTCACTATTCACAAAAAATGGAAATGGCTAATATACCCCCTCGGGTTGCTGGTTAGGCCTAAAAGTGCCCCGGGACCCAAACTAAACCCCCGACTAGTGTTTTCTGACTATCTCGACCTTTCCGGACACGTTGGCACACTCAAAATTCGCATACGGATGACATAAAAATAAAATACTTTTAAATCCATTAAATTGGGTCCTGACACGACTAACACGCGCGTCCCAACTAAATTACCGAAACTGCCGTATTTTCAACTCACGAAAATTTTAATAAATTCAATAATCACATATTACCATAATCACTTAGTAATATTCAACATTATCATCATATTTAAATACTAACTCTCGTCTCGCTAAATATTTAAATCCGAATTAATTTCCATCCCAAATTAATTTAATTAATCCCATAATTAAAAGTAATTTTATTTAATTAATCTCATAATTAAAAGCCATAAAATTACGGGGTATTACATACTTCCCCCCTAATAACGGAATTTTGTCCCGAAATTCAGAAAAATAGGCATACCTGGAAAAATTAGGTATCCTCCAGTACTCAAAACAAAATATAAAGAAAGGCTCAATCACTATGGCCCTCGCTTCACAACAAGTTTGTTGAACACCCATGACACTATCTCAGTTATAGGGTTATACCTCAATAAACGCACCTAATTTTGTGCTCTTACTAAACAACATTCGAATAAGAATATCCTAGACATCATTGGCCGTATTATCTTAATATTATTGGGAGATCGTACCTCACTTCGTGTCAACTCCCGCGTTTATTTAAACATAAAACTTTCCTCCTAGGAGCAACCATAAAACATCGGATTACTCTTGTCCGTTCTTTGAATCTCTGTTCCTGGCGTTGTGACTTTTACACAAGAGAAAGCCACTTCAGACGGTTGGTTTAACCCATTCTAGTCATCAGACTTGAACTTCTGACTGATCAAAAACTGTGATAATCCGCTCACCTCTAAGCATTCAGAGGAAGAACGGTAAGGTTTATCCACTCTAAACCTTAGTAAGTACCTTTTCTATTATAAATAGGTGCGGGTGCTTTCGCACAACTTTCCTATTAGGTAATATCCTCTCCTCATTACCATATTATACTTCACTTACTAAAAATGAAATGATCGCAATGAATCCAAAATTTCTTTCATACGGTTTCGCGAGTCGTCAATCACCTTGCACCTATTCCTCGGGCTATCGGTGATACAACTTTCTCAAACGAAAATTTTCTCACTACTTCCTTATACCCCATATTAAAGGTGGGTTTTGGGTATTTTATCCTCGTTCGGATTAATACTGGGTAGGACCTCATACCGACGCGATCACTATCTAATATTGTAAATCACCCAAGGAAATAACAATTTCTTTCCTTCTTAACAATCCGTTCCATACATTCGAAGGAACTCGTTACTCATCTTTATGAATGTAACCCATCAAAGAAATTTACCATCTTGACTCTTCCGCTAATGGAATCGTTGGATTGACACCAAGTTTCTGGTTGGTACCCTTACTCTAACCGATTTCTATCCATAAGTGGTTCACGTGGGGCTACTAATTATGTCCCTCTCAACACCGACTTCCACTTATAACTCCTCCCATTATGTGGTACTTAATAACCCTCTCTTCTTTCATCGTATACCAAAATTCTGGCCCGTGCACCATTCACCACGTTGTGCACATTTGGACTCCTTATACCTTATTGAAATCCTCACTCTATTTATGCGTAAGCCACCCTCAACCTTCGATTGGGTGGAACTCCGCTTCAAATCGCCGTAATAGTTAAATATGTGGCTTATCAAGGGATACCCCATTTTTAAAGGGCTTCCCACTACCCTTCAACTAATTTTGGATGTGCTACTCCGATTGCACAAGAATCTATAGATTGTCGTCCTTATCACGACGCTTAACCCACTCTACCACTTCCATTTTGTTATTTCCACAAGTAAGAATTTTCACCCACCTATGTCTCTTCTTTCGGCGATCGTGACACCAGCAAACCAAGCTGGCCATACACACTATACACCGTGAAAACGGGTTTAAACATCACATACGCTTCATAAGTACTCCAAACTCTTTATTATCCCTGCATTTGCAATGTGGCTACACCAATTTGGGTATTCTCAATCACCCCCGAATTTGAAATTTTAAGCCTTCTTAAACATCATTTCATCCTTCAACCCGCCAAAATAAAACAAAATTATTAGTACTTCCTCACCACATAACTGGCTCTCCTGGCCTTATATCATAATTTCTTCTTTATCTTCCAGTTATAACTATATACTTCCCTAACGATCGAGGTACCCAAATCATGGACGAATGGCCAAACATCTCCTTACTACCAACCTTACGCTAAGTTTCATGCGTGGGATGTCTCGCAAATCTAAATCCAAACAAGGAACCCCCCGATACACTACTTCCTAGCATTGTCAGTAATTAGAATCCGTTAGGCCCTCAGTTTATAACCTCTACCCCTATATTCCCGTCTCTTGAAAATAAAGTTACATCTCCTTTCCCAAAATTCTTAAACAAGGAACTTCTTTCGAAAGACTCTGTCTCTTAACATTGATGGTAATCACATTCCATAAACATCATGAAAATCTAATTGGGGCTCTCAAAATCCCATCCCCAGACATACAATTATGAGTATTAACTCCCTCGTCTCTAAAGGGTGGTATAACAATGCACTCTTCCTATTACCACATCCTGAGCATTAATTATAATAACCAGCTAAATCTTTCTGCTGAACAGTAAACCAAATACACGTCGAATCATATCAATAAAGTCCCTACACATATCGGGAACCAATATCCGAGACCATTATAATTTTTGAAGTCTCATAATATATATAGACCTATATACAAAAATATAAACGCGAGTTCGGCCCTCTCGCAGATAGGGCCTCGCCATAACAAAACATTCTACACCAAGGTAGTAGCCCCGATGGACTGGCAATAACCGCACACAATCGGTTTAATCATTATCATAAAACCATAATTAGGATAATATCATACTCATATAACACAACACTAAAACGAGTAATTTCAATAAAGTATATATATACCACTATCGATACACCCATTCATCCATCGTGGATAACACTAAAGGTAACCCCACTATACCAGGGAAAATATTCACATAAATAATAACATTGTCGAGATACTCACTAAACTCGTCTCTCGTGAAAATATAGCAATAATAAAAATAATATGCAGTAACTCGTTCCTAAGACATACAACACGCATCATCATCTGAGGATATAACTCATACTTTTACCTTGCCAATAGCCTTGGCTACTCAAATGGTTCCTGGACTTTACACACCTTTCTGTACCAAATCGAAAATTTTAATAACTATTGCCCTTGCTAGGCACCTTACCCTTATCCCTCTACTTTCTTCGAGAAATATTTCAATGCACGGGTTTTACTCCCCACAAAATACCTCTACACATACTCCACTTATCTTCGGTCACACTGACCATGTTAAGGTTATCCTTTTCTCGGACGTTGGTAGTCTCGACTCTGATGACTACCTCCTTTGTTCCCTTATCTTTGACGACCCTAAGGAACATGCTACTGGCTTTAACCAATCTTACTGAAATCACCATCGCTCGATAACAATTCGGCTATCCAAATTATGTAGATGGGTCTCCTGATGGGTCTCCTGATGGGTCTCCCCCCTGTGGTGCTTCACCAACACCATTTCCCCCAGTCTTAATCTATATAAATTCTTCGATTCTTGTAGCTCCCCTCACAAGGAAGAGTTTACCTCCATGTTAACAAAATGCGACATTGTTACCATCTGCATTGACCGTCCAAGCAGAATTCCCCACAAGTGCTAACAATTCTTCTTGTAAATTAACTTTCCCCTTAAATGCCGTCTTCTCCACTGCACCTACTTCATCCGGTGGAAGGTTCGCTAATCAATTAAATTTCTTTATACAAAGTGACCTCTGTCTGACCCTCTTGTGTGAGTTCAGAACAACGTTCGCATCTTATTTTGAACATCTGATGAAGGAACTTATGGTCAAACCGTATGTATGCTCCTTCTCTTGACAAAACATTCCACTTCTAAGTGTGGTGGTCGCCTCTCACCATTGTAACTCCGCTCTTACGAGCCCAAAAAATTTACCCCAAATTTTCATTTCCGATAAGTCATACTCCAATATATTCCCAAACCTTTGGATATTTTACTTTCGTTGGCTAACGCACGCCATTTCTGCATTTCTAGTATTTCCATTGCTGGTTCTCTATAAAAGTTTCGTCTGAATCTCTCCCATTCCATCCTTGCTGGGTGAGTCTAATTTGACCCCGCTTTCTACTTTAGTGATACCTAAAGTCATATGTTGCCTTAACCGTCTTTACCGTCCTGGCTTTTCGTATCATAATAGGGGTGACCTCAACTACGGTCATCATTCTTGAATATACCTTATAACCTCAACTGAGCTTTGCTTTCTGTTTTCCACCCAACTCACACGATATACTGCATTGTTCAGCACACGAACACTCCCGAATACAAATAAGATTCAATATCATATTCATTATAGCAGGAGAACGAAATCTCACCAAAGAAATCAACAATCCTAAACATAGGGCTCTACATCAAAGAAAGCTACGCTGGAAGCAAAATAAGCCGCACAGATCCTAAAGGACACTAGAACCTGATGCTCTGATACCACCTGTGACACCTCGTCTAATTAAATACCGGGTAGCTACTCCTTTATAAAATTAATACAGAATATCAAGTTGGTTCAATCTTAGCATCACTGTCGAAAACAATTAGTTAATTACTAGCCACCTAATATTTAAAAAGAGATGCCAAATTTTATTAATTAAGTTAACATAATCCAAGTAATTAAGTCAACAACCATTAATCGCATAAACAATCTCAAATGAATAATCAACGAAAAGCAATACACTGAGTCTGGACTAAACACTCCAATAATAATACCAGAGTAAAATAAAGTCTCGATACAAGAGTCTGAATAAATAAACCAATATCTGAAATAAAACTAAAACTCTGAGAATGCTATCTCTAAATGGAAATGGGCGACATGCCCTAACAGATGAGTAACCCTGAGTATAATCAAGTACAGAATATGAACGCGTCTAATACCAACATCCTATAACTTCCACAGCAACTACAGTACGTCAATATAATGGAACTCCTATGCTTGGCGTCCCTGTGGTTGGGCACCTAAAATGTTTTAACAAAACAAAATAGATTTGGAAGAAAATGGGTCTGAGCCCGAGGTGAAAACAGTTTAAAAGTTTAGCAAGTGTTTAAATTACAATTAACAACACATATTATAAACAAGTTAGTTGCGTACTATCACATGAGTTTCTCACCTTTCAACTAATGTGCACGCCTAACGTAATCCCTTAACCCATCCTAGTTACGCCGTTAACTAACTAGTCTATACTATTCCTGCTTTCGTACTCTATCATAGGGTATCTACTCGTAACACCCAAACAAGTTATATTCATAACCCATATTTACATTCATTATATTACTTATCTCAAGTGTTAATTAAATTTTCACATTCGTAGCCCATTCAAATATCTTAGTTATTCACATCTACTAAGCAACAGTAAACTAGTCACAAGTATATATATAATTCACTCACACTACATATATATACAGATATGTCACCCCTAGGCTAAGCTGCGGTACACGCATACTCTGCTATCAAACCCATGTACATCACGTACGTAAGGATCACGTGTTTTGAGTCACTTAGGAACTGTCTCGAAACAAATCACACATATTGGAGGCGAACATAGTTCACATACCCATGGGTCACACACATACCTACGCTCCCATGGTCAGCTGACTTATCAACTCACAAATAAGTCATTCACAGTCCTATGTCCTTCAAGTACCAGTTTAAATCCCCTCGAAGGCACACAAGGATAAGAGGGTCCTTTTCCAAAAACTGACCTCCCGTGATAGCAAGTATGGTAGGTATGTCGTACACATAAGAAATCCATTCACTAGGCATTCACACAACCTTAGTAATCATATTTCAATATAGATATTCACATTCTATCTAATAAGTCTTGTACGTAGTAAGATTATCCCGAACATCATACGTAATTATATATTTAACTTGATAATTCTCTCTCATCGTATCAATTTGAGTACCTAAACCTACCCCAAAAGGTTACTAGGCTTCATATTAGTTTCTAATGTTATCTCAGTAACTTAAAGCCCCTTCGTTACTGTTCTTATCCTTACCTCAGCATTTATTCCCATTATATTTTCAATTCGAATGATTTCCAATCGTACCTCACTCGGTAGTCCCTCTTAAGTAATAGTATTCAATTTCCTAAGGTAATCCATTTCTCCGGGCTTCAACTAAGACCCTACTAACCTTAAATAAGTCCCACAATACCTTAATAATCACCCTAAGAATCATTATTGGCTTTGGAATTTTCCTTAAACCTTAAAGGGAAAAAATTACCAAAAATCAGAAGAGGTCGATCGATAGATCAGTCGATCGATCGACATTCTTTAGTCGATCGATCGATCAAACATGTATTTGTCCAGAATTTTCTTTAACACATATGGGTTTCCTCTTTTTACACCTCTAATTCTTCATTATAACGTCCCAAACTCCCAACCAAGTATGGTAATAGTCATACCAACAGGTTTGCATAATTTCCAATGTTTTATAATCATCAAATCACAATGGGACATAAAATTGTTGGATCAAGTCACATAAATTTTATATAAAAACCCTAGTTCTCCTATTTCTTCAAGAACTTTATATAATTCATTACAAATTCATAATTCTCTACACATGGATCATGATTTTGTGGCTGCTAAAATCCCAGAAGTTAATCTACATGCAAAACCTACCCAGATTACGATTTCAATTCTTCAAATCCATTCAATTATCATTATTTAAGGTTATTCTCCAATTCTAACCTAACACGGATGATATATGCAATAAATTATTGCAAGTTAAATCACTTTCCTGGTAATGAAGATTCTGATCCTTTGGAGTAGATGGTATAGAAATGCTTCTCTCTTTCCGATGGTGGTGACGGTGGTGCAAAAAGTCCAAAGATGGTGGTTCTTCTTTGGTAACTTCCTCCACTTCATCTCTAATGGTCATCTGTGTAACTTGGTGATGGAAACCCTAAGGTTCTAACCTATTGGCTGATAAAGCTTTCTAAATTTCGTGGGTCACTATTCATAAAAAATGGAAATGACAAATATACCCCCTCGGGTTGTTGGTTAGGCCTAAAAATACCCCGGGACCCAAACTAAACCCCGGGCTAGTGTTTTCTGACTATCTCGACCCTTCCAGGCACATTGGCGCACTCAAAATGCTCATATGGATGATATAAAACTAAGATAATTTTTAATCCATTAAATTGGGTCGTGACACGACTGACACGCGCGTCTCAACTAAATTATCGAAACTGTCGTATTTTCAACTCTGGACTGTTTTAATAAATTCAATAATCACATATTACCATAGTCACTCAGTAATATTCAACATTATGATAATATTTAAATACTAATTCTCGTCTCGCTAAATATTTAAATCCAAATTAATTTCCATCCCAAATTAATTTAATTAATCCCACAATTAAAAGCAATTTCATTTAATTAATCTCATAATTAAAATCCATAAAATTACGGGGTATTACAACCGGGTATAAGGTATACAATGTTATTATATTTTAGGAGGATAGTTCTTTGTATATCCTTTTTGTTATGGGAAGAGTATTATATTCGTATGTTAAAAATACATAATCAAATATAGCAGTTTAATTGGTCTTACATGAAAACATAGACTCATGGTGTTGCCGTTGAGACATGAATGTTCTCTTATAGAAGTGGTAAATAGGATTCAGATTTTAGACTTTAGTTCTAGAAAAGTTTCGGAGTAACTTGATTCACCAATAATTTCTGAGAACGGTTTTGAAAATTATGTTTTCGTATAGTACTTAGTTGTACGATTTTTTATTAGCAATATTTAATGTTTGAGTATGTTATGTATCTCAACAAACGAAGGTGCTAGAAAAAACCCAACTTAAAATTATAAACGTTATAAAATTTATACATGGTCCCTTAACAAGGGATGAACTAAATTACTATGAGGATATGTACATTTCTATATCATAATATGTATTTATGACATACATGAAAGTTTAAAACATTTACCCTTGGAGTGTGAACAAGGATTCGATATGAAAATAACTTCGATAGAAAGTGGGTCGCACTGTCGGGAAAAGGTTCTATCGAAGAACTTTGGATTGATAATTTTTTAAAGGGAAGTGATGCTTTTTTGGGCTCTTCTGAACATCTCTTTCGGAAGTGGCCTCTTCGCAAAAGATTCTTGAGCCCATAGTTAGGGGAAAAGTGTTTAGAAAACCGAATCAGTGTTAGGTTTTGTTCTTTATTTTCCAATGGGGTGGGACCAATTTTAAAGATTCGGAATGAAGGATTCAATCGAATGGTAAAAGGCATCAATCGAACAGTTAAAGGAAAGTCCCTTTCAACCGAATGGTTAAAGAGGCCATTTAGGATGTTTTTGTCACAGTTTTATATTTTTTCCATAATGCTTGATTCCTAACTCCGATTGACGTGTGGTTTTCACCGTTGGAAAGATCATTCTTAGATCTACCTATTTATGGTTCTAACATTACCTAATAATGAAATTTGGTAGGTATAAAATATCAATTAAATTGTATGTAATGTGAATTTCCAAAGTCAATGGACCCTTGGGCTTTAATACACGCTTCGATTGGCGCGTGGATTTCATCGTTGGAAATATATTTTAAATATCTACAAATTTTTATGTTTATAAATTTCCCCAATTATGAAGTTTTGTAGGTCTAAAATGTCCATAAGGTAACATTTAGTGTGAATCGTCTCAATCGAGACTACCATTGTCTTCGATGCTTAATGTGAGGCAAAAATGGGTATAAGGGAGATTTGTTAAAAGGTATTTTGATATATGGGGTAAATTGTAAAGTTGTTCAATTCCATGGTGGTCCAAGCTTTGGGAGATGACTTTTCATATTTATAGGAGTGCCCTTATGATCACAAGAAGTTTAAGGTTTTCCTATCACCGAGGTCAGGATTTTTAGGAAATCTTGTTGTGTTATTTTAGGAGGTGGTGGGTCATAAAATGATTTTCCATAAAGGATATGGTTGTATACAATAATGCTGAAATCAATTAAAGGGCAAGCCATTTCAAATCTTTTTGCAAGATAGCCTTATGAGATAAAAAAGAAGAGAACGAGGCTGAATTTTGTGAAGACGACCTATTCGCCTTATACAATAGAGAAACATGGGAAATCAACTTTGATGGGACCTCCAATATAAGAGGATTTAACATCAGAATGATTTTGATATCTCTTGATTCATATCGACTCCTTACATCTATCAAATTCACCTACAAGTGCACTAGTAACATGGTTGAGTACGAGGCTTGGATAACAGGTCTCGAAATAGCCATGGAAATGGGAATGAATGAGATAAAATCACAAGGATACTCAAGACTAGTCATCAGTCAGATACTAAGAAAATGGAGGATCTAGGATGATAAACTACAACCTTACCATGCCTACCTAGAGGAGGTGGCTGCATGATTCGAGCATCTTGCATTCGAGTTTCTTTCGAGGAATGAAAATAACTTTTTAGATGCAGTTTCCACCCTAGCATCCATAATACATATGCCAGAAGAAACCACGGAGATCGCATTCACTCTAATTATCCAAAGCACCCCTTTTTACTGCTTTAAGATTGACACCATCAAGGAAATGACAATTGGACCCACAATATGGTACTACGATATATGAAACTTGATAAACAATAACCATTACTAGCCAAACTCCACTCCAGATGCCCAATTATCCCTAAGATGATTTGTGGCCCAATTCATCATTTGTGGGGGAAATTCTACAAAAGATGGTTCGACGGAGTACACTTAAGATGCATCACAGAGGATGAGACCCTTAATATCATGGACAAAATTCATAGCCGTGAATGAGGACCACACATGAGTGGTCACACCCTCTCTAGAAAAATATTTTGATACTACTGGATTACCATGAATAAAGATTACATGTGTTACGTGGAGGTACCTCAAGTGATAACTCTACACCCCCGACAACATCTACCTCCTCAAGAGCTCTATTTCATGACCTTAGCATGGACTTTCTCCACTTAGGGAATAGACATCATAGAGAAAGTGACCCCTGAGGCCTATATTGGGCATAAATTTATCTTGGTTGCCATCGATTACTTCACTAAGCGGTCAAAGACGAATCCTATTCGGTTCTAAATGTTAATAAAGTAGCCATGTTTTATGATGAAACATCATCTTCCACTTCGGCGTACCCCACGAGTTAGTGTCAGACAATGGTTCTCACTTTAATAAAGAGGTCTCAAACCTGATACATGAGTACGGAGTCACTAGACATAATTCTTCCTCATACAGAATGCAAACAAACAGAGCAGTCAAAGTTACTAACAAAAACGTTAAAAAAACCATTGGCAGGATGATAGAGAGCTATGGCGATCGGTCAGACAAAATCCCGTACACCCTCTAGGGTTATCGCACTATAGAGAGTAAATCAATATAGGCCACCCCCTACTCATTTGTTTATGGCATGGAAACAGTCCCACCCATTGAACTCGAGATACCCACATTAAAGATCATGCTCCAAAGACAGGTGGCCAAAACTGACTGGGTCCATGACCACTATGACGAACTAGCTCCCCTTAACGAGAGGAGACGAAAGGCCTCTTATCAAAATTATGGATACCAACAGCGGATGGCCCGGGCCCTTAATAATAAAGTCAAAAATAAAAACATACAATAAGGAGATCTTGTCCTAAAGGAAAACCTGAAACATTCCCGGACTCCTGGAGGAAAATTTTCACCCAACTAGGGAGGACTTTACCTCATCACCAAAAGAAACTCTGGTGGGGAAGCTACCTTAGCTGATCACGATAGAGTCACATTTTCCCCACCTTTCAATCTTGACCGATTGAAAAAATTATTTTCTTGAGACTGCTTATGGCAAAAGAAAATAAACTAATTTAATACGAGAACAATCGGTTGTAATGGGAAGAGAAAATCCCATAAACCTAAAAAAATCCTAACACTACATCAAAACACCCGCTATGCCATCGACCACTCATTTGAAGTAAACTAAAAACTTTGGGCCCTAGCATTTTCAGTGAACAGAACTACTTAAACCTAATTTTCAACTATATTATTAACGAACACATTCAAATATAGACACATCGTTGTCTTTAAATCGAAGGTACATAGGCAACTTGAGATATCACTTCGGGCCCGGTGCAAACAACACAAAGAAAACCCTTACCATCACTCCTAGAAATGGTCATTTTACCATCACTCCTAAACAGTTAGTGCAGTCTAAAAAAGCTAAACATCGAGTAATAAAATGGTGCCCTAAAGCATTCTCAAACTTTGTAGAGTTATCCTTATATTAATAAATAGTATACAAAGGTTGATACTATGAAAGAAGCATTCAAGAGAGGAATAATGGGGAAAACTCTACACCATGTACCTCTCCCTAAAGACATAAACACCAAAAATACCCTCCTCAAAGTGGCCCACATCTCAGGACAAAAATCTTTAATAGAAAAACTCAAAAGGATCTCCTAATAAGCAATATAATATCTTGGCTAAAGGACAACACTCCGATTCAAATGCGACATCAAAAGGCCCCCGCTGCTCTACAATTAAACAAAAGAATCATTCTCCCCCATTTCAGATACAAACACAACAAACTACATGCCAGTAATAGATAAAGGCGACCTTCTCCCCATAAGAAAACTTTCAAAAAGACTAGGAGTTTTTATTCTCTTGTATATGTACCCCTTCTGTTTTTTTTTGTTTAAAAATGAATATGCATCTACACCATGTTTAATAAAAAGAGCTTAGGTTCACTTTGTTCATATACATGTATCTTACATTGTTTACCCTATAAATTGAATCGGTTGCTTCATTTTATTATCAACCTAAGTCTCCCATGGAAAATATAAAGAATTTATACGTGAATACTAATAGCATAAAAACTAGAAAATACAACAAATTCCTAAATATCCAATACCAAATATCAAATGTCTAAAAACAAAACAAAAAATATGAACTATGCACCCATAAAAGAATAAAAGAAAGAGATTTAAATGTATGAATTGGTGGGGACAGGCCCCCCACCTAGACAAAAATAAAAAATAGCTACTCATCATGAAGGGACTTTTTGGCTCGCTCTGTATCATCGCCTCTATGATCATCACTTGTCTTCATGTCCTCCTTTGTCCTAGGATTGGGTTGAGTGAGGGGAGGAGTTCTAACACTAGTCTAATGGTGTTTCACTGACATCGCACACGAATCGAAAACCACCTCGGGGCATCTAGCTACATGAGAATGAGATCAAGACACCTTAGACTGAGTTTGTTGCTCAAAGGCCTCCACGTTACCAAAGACCTGCACCTAATATGACAATCTCTGATACAATAAAGACCAGAGGGTCAGTACACTTTGGAGGCTAAATGTCGAAACCACCACATCTTAGAACAAAAATACACAAAATAAGGAAAATAATCAGTATATGGAACTAAAGAAAGTTAAAATGTAATACATACCTCATCCACTCATAAAAATGCCAGTAACTCATCAATACATTAGTACACAATAGCCATAGATAGGGGAATACAAATAATAGCATGTAGACCCCCTCCCCCGATAAATTTCCAGATCCATAGGTAAGAGATGTATTTACAAACTCCTATGAAAAGCATCCCCCCGAACATCACCTCTCTTCTGGTCTCGCCCTGGACTTCCCCTTATAGCTCCCTCGGTCTAGCCTTAGCTTCTAGAGCTTTCTCCTCAAGGGCTTCCTTGTTAATCCTCTTATGGGACTCCATGTTCGCAATTCAAACTGCATCAGCATCCTTCACTTGGACCCAGGCCTACTCTGAACCCTTGGCACGCACCTTCTCTAGCATAACATCCACCTCCTCCTGCATAAGCTAAGACTCCATATCAATCTTCCCCATGTTAGGGAGGGGAAATAACTCCCCACCCATCATGGAATCCACAATCCCTGATATATCCCCAAAATCCTCATGTTAGGAAGAACTCTACTAAGCCTATCTAGGATGAGAGCCATCACCCACTTAATATATGCTCATAAAAGCAGTCCTGAAAGGACCTGCCACATCAGACTTCAAGAACAGGTCCTCCCCAACTCCTCTTGAACCCCCGCCATATCCATCTTGCCCCTAGATAAACCAACAAACTTCATATCAATGTACCCCTCAACCTCATCATCTTCCAAAACACAACCATATCCCCTGATTGATACCCCAAGAACAACCCTGGAGTTTCGCTCCTCGACATCAGCCCTCGATAACCCTAAACTCCCTTCGGGGCCATCTATACTCCACCCACAGTTACTAGTTCTGCCACCACTGGGGTCGTACCTACCCATGCTAATAAATCCTCATAGGGCACGGGACATGTAATTATCATGACCCTCATCTCTAAAAAATGCCCTCTCTAAGGAAATTGATAGAAAAAACTCCATCCTGAAATGTCCAATACTCAGTTGTGGCCAATCCCTCAGCATGACACATATGATAAGGAGGAGGGAATGGTACATGTACTGAGAATGCACACATATATTACCGAGTCATGTGTTACCCAAATAGAAATGGGACCCATAAGTATATTCTAAAGGAAACCTCATATCAGATATCTACTAAGCTACCCATCCAACCTCCAACACATGGCGGGTTAACTCCCAGGGAACCTAGAAAAGAAAAGAAATGAAAAAACAAAGATAAATTCGGTACAAAATAACTTACCCTCTTTGTCATCATATCACATGTGGATCATGAAAAAATCTCACTATACTATGACTCACTATAGCCATTTGGTTCTTAGCATTGGATAGCATGGTGGAGACTTCCATGTTATGCCTTTCAGGGTTTATGGATTCCTCATAAAGCCTAACATAATTTTCTAGAAGATCATTTGCCTCTTAATCCTCAATAGTGCTCAAAGAGGGATTATAAATAATCATTTCTTTATAAGACAGACAAGGAACTTCAAAATACTCTAAATCATTCAACTTGTTAAATTTTTATTTGGCTATAAATGCGACATAATTGAATTCTTTAGGGTCATCTTTAGAGTCCGAGTCATTATCTTTAAAAGTTGATTAATAGGTGTTCTTATCATCATCATAACTCAAATCTGAGGGACATCGCTTCAAAATACGCCCTCGACCACCACACGTAAAACACGTTATGGGTTTTGGAGATTCAACTTTATTTCTCCACATCCTTTACCATTTTCAAATCTAAGCAGGTAATTATTGGGAGCGCCTTTTGATTGAAACATTTTCCCACGTCTTGGCAGACTTAGTGAGAGATGCCATATCATCATCACTAACACTAAGGGAACTAAAATAATAAGATCCCTTCTTAGCCTTGAAAGCTAGATTTTCTACTTAGGGGGCATTCCTTAGCAATAAGACAAATTCACCTCGTAGGTTTAGAGAGAGAAAACCAATTCGTCTACGCGCATTGTCTTCGAAACCAAACCTCTTACCTCATCAATGGCATCCACTTTGCCACGGAAGCTAGTAGGGAGAGACGTAGGATTTTATTAATAATTATATCCTTTTTAATGTTCTTCCGTAAAGAATTCACAAAGGAGGCTATGTCATTCATCTCGACATATAACTCATCAAAAGTTTTGTTCTCCTTCATGGTAAGAAATTTGAAACAGGTAGTAAGTCGTTGAATCTTGGAGTGCTTCACGGTAGGTGTGCCTTCAGAAGACATTTATAAGATTTCCCATGTTTTCTTAGACATCGTACATGTGGGTATAGGTATAAACTCAGTCAGGGACACATAATAAAAAAAAATCATTGAGTCCCTTCATGTTTCATCCACTCTCTTTTAAATCGTTGATGTCCCAACTAGATCGAATCCTTTTTACTTAGATATCATTGACAACGGTTTTGGAACAAGTCCATCCTAAAAGCACACTATTCCATATTCAATCATCCATAGACATTAACAAAGTTGTTAATACGATCTTTCAAATTTGATACCATTAACTAGAGGAGGTCAGAGGGTTGAACTTTCATCCATTGCACACAAAAGGATCTAAACCTAGTTTATTACATCTCAAACTTTGAGACTCGCTCTAATACTAGTTCAAAGTGTGCCTCTCGACGGTAGATACGCAGATAAAAATTAATTCCCATAATTCAAGAAAGGGTTTATTAATTTATTATTATCAAAAGGGTTTAACATTCCAAAAGTCTATGTAACAAAATATACTATTAGATTTTAGAATCCCAAATTTTATGTTCATATTCGAAACAATCATTCCAAAAAAATGCAAAAAGAGTAATATAAGCACAAGATCGGACGTAAAAGGAAAAAAACCCATTAATGGGAAAAACTTCGGGCCGATAAAAATGACAAATGTGTTGTGGTAGGGATATTAGAACTAGAAGATAAATATTTACAACCATAAGATTCTATGACCGACTAGACACTCTTTTACACCTAATTCTCCAAGAAGAGCACCTACCGCTAAAGCACGTTGCACAACCTCCATCGATTTTGGTCCACGACCAATGTACTAAAATCTCTCATAAAAATTTTCTTCTTTAAAGTTAGATACTCTTGTTCTAAGATTGAAACCTTCAAGAAACCAAAAATGTACATCAATGATTTTGAGGGAGTCCTAAGAGATTGTGTGATGGAGTGTATTGCTAGGTTATGGTGCTCTAAATCTCAAAATTAAATTTTCCAAACCAAGAAAGAAAAAATATTTAGTCATGAACAAAATAGTTTAAGAAGAAACTCTTTTAACACAAAGGTGAGTAATAAATCTCTAAATTTTTCTCATAGAAAAGACTCGAAAACCATGGCTTAAAGAACTCAAAGAAGAGGATTGAAAAAATGTTCTCTCAAATATATGAAATGTTTTGATCAACCCAATATTTTTTTAAAGCTCTCATTCTTTGTTTGAAAGACTATGGAACACTCAACTATAAATCTTTTTTTATTTGAAAAGGCTTAAAGGCTCATATGCTAGGTGTCACACTGTTATTGAGTCAAGTCCCTACAAGGTTTAAATCAACTGTAAAATTATACTCAAACCAAAACCAATAAGATCTTAGAGAAGATCTTATGAAAAAAAGGCACTTTTGGCACTGTCAGACACGCCTTATAGGAGCGTCATTACAGCAAGAAAATTCTTCGTTGGGGCAAGCTAAAGCGATAATAGAGATCACGCGAAATACAAAAGATTTTTTACAATACACTAAAGTCCAATGAAGCAGCTTCACTGCAGGGAAAAAAATTCCTTCGCTGCAGTGAAAATGTTTCTCGTGGAAAAGTCTAGGGAATTTGTCCAGTTTTCCTTAGAAAAAAATTTAAGAATAAGTTTTGAGCAAACCCTAAGTGTGTTTGTCTCAACCAAGTACAAACATACTTAAAATACACATAAAGATGCAAATTTTTACAAAATCTATTTTTCTATATGAACAGTATATTTGCATTATGTATTTGACAAAATTAGAAAACCAAGGTTAATTACAAATATTTTATGTGAGTGCAAATGATCACAATAAATGATTATAATCAATGGAGGACCAAACAAAAACAAAAACCATCACACGACAAAAAGGATTTACGTGGCTCGACAATCGCCTACGTCCAGGGTAAGGGATCTATTTATTAATTCTTTTTAACTTGTAAACAAAGAATTGCATGCCCCCTTGTCCCAGGGTAAGGGATCTATTTATAATGATAGGAGTGTTTGAGTTACATTCAAAATCTCCCAGCTATTGGTTGGCTCGCTTATCGATCCATGTTGATATCCTCTGAGATTATAGAAATCCAGCTTGATCTTTTCATGTTTATCCCATGTGACTTTAATCATGACTTGAGCGACACGCTTTGTGTTTCTGGGTTGGGCCTACTTAGGCTGCTGAAATTTGGGCAATTACGGTTTGCACCCCACAATTGCCCCCAAAATTCTTCGATAAAAATGGGTTGAATAATGTTGTATGCTTCATTGGCCTAAATGATTTGTTCATGATAATTTTGCATTGATATTTTATGGGGTCATGCTTCATAAATAATAAGTTCTGGTGAGGGGTACGCTGGTCTTTAGTTAAAAAATGAATCTCCATTTGCATTGATGACTTCAAACTTTGTTCCATATGATTAGACTTTTGGAATATCGCTTTTGTTTAATCAAAGAGACTCTCCACCATCATTTGTATACATTCCTTCATTCAAAAAGATTATTTGGAGCATCCTTATTTACAATCTTCCTATAAGTTATCTTTGCCCTTGCTTATTTTCTTTTCGATTGCTCTGAGCAACTTCTTTTGATCTTCTCTATTTTCGTTGAGTAGTCCTTTCTTCCATTTTTCATCAAAAATGGTTTATACTGTTAATGAGAGGATCGTGGGGGAGTTCAGTAAATCATATTAGATTCCTCCTTGGGTAACGATTGAGTGCGTTCCAGTTCCCATAAATTGTGCGATTATTAAGGGTGGTCATTGGATTCGTACCCTCTCAGTGGCTAAAGGAGGGATTACATTTCCTCCCAACCAACTATTCTTGAATTTTATGAGGTTTGTTACGTGGTTCTTTCCCAATATGCCCCAAACACATGGAGTATTGTCGATTAAGTTCACCGAATTAATGAACTATATGGGACCAAGATAAGGATTTCAGAGATCAAATACGGCTACTCACCACGGATAAGGTTTTATATCTGAAGGAGAGGAAGGACAACAAAGCATTAGTTGTCATCCTTCCTGATTCCAATAAAGGTTATTGGGATCATGTTTTTATTGCCAAAAATTAGCAACACCCACTTCTTTCTGAGGGTGAGCAGTATAGTGGATTTCTATTTCCAGAGAGGGGAGGTTATATAGATTGACTTTTATTTCCCTTGCACTGAGTTTTATTTAGTTAAGCTATTACTAGTGATTTTTTTCTTTTCATTTTTCCATCTCAATCAAAGAATAAAGAACCCTCATCTTCTCACTTCAATAGGGAGGAACTAATCAAAGTTTAGAATTTTAGAAGGCTGCGAGTTTCTAGTGGTGATCATCCAACGTCGACAGCCTTTCTTTCATAGTATGAGAATTCTACTAGCAATTTCACTTCTAGCCCGGTAGACACAATATCCGAGGTTCCTCTTCCTTCTACAAGCGAGGAACCTTCTACTTCCTCTTTTTTTGAGTCTTTGAACGTCGAGTCTATTTTGGTAGCCGAGGATGAGATAATGGATCCTAAGAGGAGGATCCTACGGGTGGATGATGATGATATGATGCTCGTCTCTCCTGGGTCTAAGGATTCAAGGAGGACTGAGACTGAAGGTCCCTTTGCCCCGTATCTGTGTTGGGCACTTCAGTTCGATAGAAGAATAAGGAGAATATCTCTTCTTCTTCGAATGCTTTATTTCTCTCTAAGAGGGGTAAAACCCATGGTCATAGGAAGGTCCACTAAGTGATGTCGATGATAAAAAATCCTTCTTTGGACACTAGTTTGTTAAATGGGGTTGTAATTGCTCTTAATCATGAGCAGGTAGAGAAGTTGACCTATGATCAGCTATATTCTCATGCCGCTCAGGAGTTATCTCTGGTAAGAATGACTTTTCTTTCGTACATTATTGTTTTTCTCTAATGTTAATACTTGTCCAACTTTTTCTTTATCCGGTTTGTGGCTGACTTCATCACCATTCTAGAAAAGCGCTTTGAGTAGCCCAAGATGGATGATTTAACGACTATCTTGAAGAATTCTGATTCTACCCTGGAAGTTGCTAAAAATGCATACGAAGTAGAGAATATGTCTACCAACTTGGCAATGAATGTCCTGAAGGATGAGCTTGCTCAACTAAAGGTCCAATATTACAAGATGAAGACCAATCACGACCAAGTAGTGTCGGAGGTGATCAGTTAAAAAAATAACATCTCGAGTTTATTACTGCTGCTAAGGATGAGGGTGACCAACTCGCATACGAAGAGTCCTTTGGAGATACAAAGCATCAGTTGTCCTTCATCAAGAAATCCAACTTTAAAAAAGGTTGGGATGCTGCCCTGATGAAGGCCAATGTCCGTTTGTGTTAGAGCTCAATGAAGAGAACAAACCCCATTCTCCTCTAATGGCCGAGGAAGAATATCGAGCAATCCCCAGTTCTAAAGCAAGTCAAGTCAAGTCCCAGGAAGTCCTGGATCATGTCGAGAACGAGTTAAGAATGATTAGTTATATGTATCCTTTTGTATTTTTTATTTATTGCTCGCTTGTAAAGACTTTGACTTATTTTAATATTATATAGAAGAACTTTTCAATATTTTTATTTTGTTCTTCACTATTGCTGACTGTTGTTCATTTTAATCTTGTATCCTAGTAATGTTCCAAAGGAGACTTGGACTCCATCCCTAATCATCGGGTTAGTGCTTAAGTTCGTCGTGGCTTTGTTTCCTTTCGAAAGACTCTTAAAAATTTGATTAGGGTTTATAAGGAGCAGTCTGCCTTGATGGTTAAGTTAAAAGATGACATGAAGGACCTTGGTGACGTTGGTACACTGATGCAAGAGGAATTCGTCAATTTGACTAAGGCCCATTAGAGATGTTGGGGTGTTTCTGCAAACTAAAAATGATTCTCTAAGGAAGCAGCTCGTCGGAGCCAAGGAGGACCTAAAGAGTAAATGAATTATGAAGATAGATCGGAGTCGTGATATAATCAAGATCTGTTATCTCTTTATAAAGGGTCCTCACGTCGCGTGAAAGGATGGCTATGATGAGGGGTGTATGGATGACCCAATTAAATTATATGAGGCAAAGCAGCTGGCCTATAAGCATGGTTGGTTGAATGCATTAGGGGTCTTAAAAGTTCCAAAGGTCTCTGCACTGTGGTACTTGTACTAAGTTGATTATCCGACGTGTCGCTATCCCCCCTCTGGAAGCGAAGTAATTTGGGTTCCCTAGATGTCGTTCCTCTCTAATTGGCCACGAATTATTTATCATCTCGTGATAGTGATGATGAATTTTGACCAAGTCCTAATGATCATCGAAGAGCTGGCATTGCAAATGATGATTGATCGCCAGAGATAGCGATTGTATAAATTTTGTTCTTCTCATATTTATAAATGATTTTTATTATAACTTTATGTAATCAATAAGTTTTTTGTGTAATTTTCCATTTTGAATTTTTCCATTTTGTTATGCCATGCATGTATTATGTTGTCTTATTACGTTTTAGATCGTGTCGTCACACTACCTTAGGCCAAGTGCAAACTTTGGCAAAAATGCAGTTAGTTTTTGGGTCATCCACTCATTCAAAAGTTTTATCCGAACAAGGTCATATTTTTTTAGGAATGCCCCATATGTCTTTCGCTTGCCTGGGCAAGTCTTTAGATTTTCATGTTTTTTATGATGAAGATAATGAAACCTTGAGTTTAATTGTAATTAAATAAATTGTAATCAAACTAAGGTGATATTGATCAATGTTTTGACCATCAACTAAAGTGTAAGACCACCACTTTAGAACAATGTTAAATAACGAATCACGTGGGCTTGTACTTTATTAGGAAAACTTAGAACAAACTGCGAGTATCATAAGTTCTGGAATAAAAAATTACAAGAATAAAAATTTGCCAAAAACTAACTAAGTTGGAAATAACTAAGAAATGGAAAATTCAAAAATAAAACTTCTTTAATTTGGATGCATCCCATGCCCTTAGTATCTCCCTACCATCCCTTGTTTTCAAATGGTAGGCTCCTTTCAAATCGTCTGTGATGATCTTGAATGGTCCTTCTCAATTAGGTCCCAACTTGCCATTTGAGATTTTTTAGCACTATCGAGGACTTTTTTAAGGACATAATCGGCAATATATAATTTTCTCATATTGACGCCCTTGTGATACTGCTTAGCTAGTTGTTTTTAGTAAGAGTCCATCTTTATCATGGCCTTCTCCCTTCATTCTTTGGCTAGGTTAAGTTCAGTCCTTACGACTTTTTCATTCAATCCCTGCTCGATAATGGTGATCCTTATAGTTGGCAGACCAGCTTCTAAAGGAATAAAAACCTCCATCCCATATGTTACAGCAAAATTCATTCCCCAATAGATTTTATAGGCGTAGTACGATATGCTTATAAGACGTGAGGAAGGTCATCCGCCTAAGCTCTTTTCTGTTTTTTCTAATCTCTTCTCCATGTCATCGAGCATCATTTTGTTGGAAGCCTCTTCATACCCATTGCTCCATGGGTAGACCACGGAGCTAAAGTGATGTTTGATTCTATGATTATCGCAAAAATCTTGAAGTGGTCCACTTTTAAATTTCATGTTATTATTCGTGATGATTGTCCTAGGTATATCGAATCGTGTCACGATATTCCACCAAATTAACCTGATCATATCGGTGACCCTGATGTTCGCCAATGCTGTCTCAATCCACTTGTGAAGTAATCTGTGCCGACCAAGAGGTATTTATGATTCCCTGGTGCTGTTAGGAGCGAGCCTACGACGTCCAAACCCCGCTAGGAGAATGACCATGGACTAGTTAATGACTTTAAATTATTGGTTGGCTAATGGAGCATGGGGGAGAACGTTTGGTATTTTTCACATTTCTTGACATAGGAAGATGTATCTTTTTGCATATACAAATAGTAGTACCCTTTTTTGATTGCTCAAAAATTCAGACACCTCCCTCTCACGTGGCTACCATAAATTCCTGCGTAAAGTTCATACAAAACTTGGTCGACATTACTTGGATGCACGCACTAGTGGTAGGGACCGGTGAATGACCTCTTATAGAGTTTTCCTTCATGTTCCTGGTAAAACGACACAAATTTTACTTTGAATTAATGGAATTATTTCTTATCAGTTGGAAGGACATCACTTCGCAGATAAGTGATTATTGATTCCATCCATCTAGGACTTTTCTGTATGGTGTGAACCTGTTCGGTGACAATGGGCCTTGCGATGCTAGTTTCGGTGAGGAATTCCACTTCAATATTCCTTATGAGATCATAGTCCATAACTGACCCCAAGGCTGCCAACGTGTTGGCATGGCTATTATGTCCCCGGGGGAACTATTAAATGTGGACTTCCTTAAATTTTAATATCAAATCATGGGCGACCTGCAGGTTGTTGCCATTCGTTCATCCCTGACATTAAAATCTCCTATTACCTGGTTGTATACCATCTTTAAATCTTAGTATATATCAATATGGCTCACCCCCAGTGACTGATATTTTTATAGTCCAGCGATTAGGGGCTTCATACTTAGCTTCATTATTGGACACCTCAAAGTCCAGTCTAATTCCTTGCTCGATCATGGCATTTTGTGGGAGAAGAGCATAATTACTACTCCAGACCCCTTAGAGTTAGAGGCACCATCCATTTAAAGTGTCCATTTTCTAGCCTGGTCGATTTTTAGGCTCCTCAACTATTTGACTATCTGTTAGTCGCTGGGCTCATTTTCTCCTGTAAATTCCGCAATGAAATCAGCTAACACTTGGCCCTTATTCGTCGTTCTTGGTTGATAATGTATATTAAATCTCCCAAATTCAATTGACCATTTGGATATTAATCTAGACAAGTCATGTTTTTGTAGGATGGGTTTGAGGGGGAAGGACGTGATGACTGTGATTGAGTGAGCTTCAAAGTAGTGCTTCAATTTACTCGACGCGACGCTCACAGACTAGGCGAATTTTTCTAGCATAAGATAACATTGCCCGACGTCTAGGAACGTTTTGCTGACATAGTAAATAGGGGATTGACGCCCCTATTTATCATAAAAAGGCCTAACTAATCGCGTTGCTTGAAACCACTAGGTAGAGGTAGAGGTAGAGGTAGAGGTAGAGGTAGAGGTAGAGGTAGAGGTAGAGGTAGAGGGGATCCCCTGGATTTTGAATGGTCAGCAAAGGAGGTGTGCTCATATAGGATTTGATTTCATCAAGAGCCTTTAAGCATTCCTTATTCTAGGTGAGGCTTTTTTCCTTCTTTAATAGCTAAAAAAATGGTCGACATCGTTCAGAACACTTTAAAATGAAACGATTAAGGGTTGCCAATATCCCTGTTAACTTTTGAATTCCACACAACATCTTTGGAGGTTGAACGTTATTGATTACAACTATCTGGGCGGATTTTTCCTCAATACCCCTTTTGCTGACCAAATACCCTAGGAACTCTTCAAATTTCACCCCAAGTGAGCACTTGGCTACATTGAGCCTCACTCTATAATGTCTGAGGATATCAAACCCTTCTGCCAAATCCTTCAGATGATCAACATTGAGCTTCCTTATACCGAGAATGTCATCAATATACACTTCCATCCTCACTTACAACTGTTGCTTGAATATCCTTGTAAGAAATCTTTGGTATGTGGCTCATATATTTTTAAGACCAAATGGCATGACCTTGTAATAATATTGGCCCAGAGTGGCTATAAATGAAGTTTTGTCTAGGTTGGGGCCGAACTGAGGGATTAAATGATACCCTGAGTATGCATCTAAAAAACTCATTTGCACATGACTGAATATTCCGTCTACTAGTTGATTGATCTTAGGTTGAGGAAAATTATCTTTGGGGCAGGACTTGTTGAGGTTGCGTAAGTCCATGCACACTCTCCATTTGTTGGTACTATTTTTTACCATCACCGGGTTTGAGATCCATTCATGAAATTGAACTTCTCTGATGGACCTTGCCTCTATACGTATCACTACCTCTGTTTCTACTACCTTTCCTTTCTCTGAGATAGTTTGGTGAATCTTTTGTATGGTCGAAGAATGCGTTGGATCAACATGAAGTCTTTGTCATGCGACTTTAGGGTCAATTCTAGGCATATCATATGGCTGCAATGCGAATACATCTTGATTATGCATCAGTAGAAAAATTAATACCTCTCTCTCCTGCTTAGATAGTGTGGTGTTGATCAGGAATTTTCTTTTCAAATGTGCCTCGTCGAAAGTTATCTCCTCAAATTTCTCCATTACCATATCTAAAAGGTTGACTTTCGTCTCTTCTACCCATGATCTTCTATACTTTAATTGATATTTGGATGGTGGAGCTCAAACTTGAGACGTTTTAGGAGTGATCTCCTTTTCTTTCTTCTTTTCTCATTTAGGCCTAATGGCAGCGATAAAACACTTTTGACCAATGGCTTAGTTGCCTCTAATTTCCATTATTCCTCGCTCTATGATGCATTTGAGTTCATGGTGGTAAGTGGAGGGAATAGCCTGCATAGTGTGCATCCACTCTCTTCCAAGAATGGTATGGTAAGGAAAGTCAATGTCCATAACCAAGAACTCAATTATCTTAGAGATATTTTTTACCCTAACTAGTAGGAACACCTTTTCTAATGTCATAGTCATTCTTCTAGCGAAGCCGATTAGAGACATAGTCACTTACTTCAAGTCATCCAGCTTTAGTTTAAGCTTGTGAAAAAGCTTTAAGTATATGACTTCAGAGGACCTTTCTTGATCGATTAGTTTCTTATCCACTTCCCAGTTTGCAATTCTAACGGTGATTACTAGAGTGTCATGTTGTGGGGTCCTCACTCCAATAAAATTATCTTCCATGAATACTATGTACTTATTATAGTCCATGTCCTATGGTTTCCTGCGCTTGTCAGCTAGGTTTTTAGCAGGGTCAACAACTGCAGTGACCTTCTTAAGATCTATCTAAACTGTGTTGCATTGGTGCTGGCGATGACCTTGTCAACTTTCTTATAAATGTATTTATTCAAGTACCCTGCCTGGGATAACTCGTTTAGATGGTACTTGAGGGCCCTGCAGTTATCTGTCTTGTGCATCTTCTCCTTGGGGTAGGCGCACCTGTGAGCATCATTCCCCTTACTCGGATCACCACACATCTTCTTCGGCTACTTATGGAATCGTTGGTCCTTGATCTTGCCTAAGATCTTATAGATTGGTTCTTTAAAAACTGTGTTGATTGCCTTGAAATCTTTGGAAGGGACTGCCTTACCCTATTTTTGGATATTCCTTTTTTCTTTTTTCTCCCTTCTTTGGGGTGATCTCTTTGTCATTTCTCTTAGTCCCCGTCGTTCTACCATTCTCTCCTTCACTGAGGGTGACCACATCCTCCACCTTGGCATACTTTTCTATGGATGGCATAAGATCATCGATGGTGTCTGCCTCTTTTTGTAGTGAGGGAGTGGTACAACATGGAGTTGGGATAGGCTTATCTTGAATAATGCCATGATAACCTGCTCCGAGCACTCTTCGACTTCATTGAAGGTTTCCTAGTAGTGCCTAGCATAATCTCATAAATTTTGTTGGGGTTTCTTCCTCATAGTGAGGACACAATCCATTCTTTTGGTATGAGAATTGCATGTAATAAAGCGAGTTGTGAATGCCTCCGCGAGTGAATTGAAGTTCTTGATCGATCTGTGAGGCATCCTTTCAAACCACTTTTGTACGATATCTCCTAGGCTAGATGAGAATATACTACACATGAGGGCATCGTTATTGTTCCACGGAGTCATCGCTTGCCTATATTAGCTCACATGGTCTATAGGATAAGTTTTTCCATTGTATATCTTGAACTGTGGGGTTGAAAATTTCTTTGGAGGAACTTCCTTCTTAATTTCCCTTGAAAAGAGGGACTGCATCTAAGTAATGAATGCCCTCTTTTCTAGCTCTTTGGTAGATCTATCCACGCGATTAGCTGGTGTTGATCCATTTCTCTCCGGACTAGACTTCAGATATCGTGTCTACGATATCCTTCGTCTTGGTTTCCCCTTGTCATACGATTTTCATGCTACGAGTGATCCTTCTCCTGACGCGAACTCCTTCCTCGACTGCTAGTATTCCTATCTTGAGGACTAGGCGTCTGACCACGATGCTTGCATTATCTCCACGGAGCTCTAGCTCCATTTTCAGGCAGCGTTGAAAACGCTCCTTTTCCTCCACCTGGAGGCGTGTTGCTTCCTTCTATTAAGGGAGGCATTACTAATAAGTGTCAATAAGATACGGGATCTCTGTTGATCTGGGATGCTATTTACTCTGCTCAGAATGTTGCTCATGTTGGCAAAATCATGGAAGGTTAATGGCCTGATTTCTGTCCAGTTTGATCTCAGAATTAACTCTGTGTAATGAGAGTTTGGCTCGCTGATCACCCGCAACAGGTGCACTTAGAGGGTGAGACATTACTTAACTTGATGGCTTCGATTCGCTTAGGAAAGAGAATCTATTATCGTAAACGGTCTCAATTGTGAGTGAAAATAATCATAATAAATGATTCTAAGCCATGGGGAACCAAATAAAAAGTAAAACAATATTAGGACAAAAAGGACTTATGTGGTTCGGCAATTGCCTATGTCCATGGGGTGTTTCTCTCTGTATATTAATTATTTTTATCTTATAAACAAATAATTACATGCCTCTTTGCCCCGGGGTCATGGTTCTATTTATAATGATAGGATTATTTGAGTTACGTTCAAACTCTCCTTATTGTTGGTTAGCTCATTTTCTAATCCATATTAATCTCCTCCAAGATTATAGATAACAGGATTGAGCTTTCCATGTTCATCCCATATGACAAATTATGAGTGCAAATGATCACAATAAATGATTCTAAGCAATAGGGAACTAAATAAGGAGTAAAATAATCTCATGATAAAAATTATTTACGTGGTTTGGCAACTGCCTACATCCATGGGGTGTTTCTCTCTCTATATTAATTATTTTTAACTTGTAAACAAAGAATCACATGGCCCATTTCCTCCGAGTAAGGGTTCTATTTATAATGGTAGGGGTAATTGAGTTACGTTCAAACTCTCCCTGTTGTTGGTTAGCTCGTTTGTTGATCCATGTTGATATCCTTCGACATTATTGATAACAAGATTGACCTTTCCATGTTTATCTCATGTGACATTAATCTTGACTTGAGCGTTACGCTTTGTATTTTTGGGTTGGGCCTACTTGGGCTTCTGAAATTTACGCCATTACAGTTCGCACCCCACAATTTCCAATTCTAAAAATAATTTGACCAATATGTGAATCTAAGTCTGCTAAATCTTATACCTTTCCTAAGTCATTTACTCAAGTTCTGAATTTAGTGAATTCGGGATGTTGATAAATTTTCTAGTGCCTCTTGGACAAAGACTTAAACATTATTTGGTAAGAACTTTAGACAAGCTATTCTATGGAGCATATCTTCTATAATATACTCTTAAAACTCTTATAATTTTGGAATTCTTGATGACCAACTACACGGTTTGTCATTCAAATAATCGCACGGTTAATCATCCAAGTAACCGTGCAATTGAAATCCTCTAAATTTTGATCTTTCGTTTCAAAACCAATAACCGCATGATTTGAGGATCGACCACACGGGTGATTGTCCTAGCCTTCACAAACACGATGATCCGAGGTTTTTAGAAAATTCAACTTTTTTGCATACTTCCCTTCCACCCACTTACATAAATGTCATAAATGGGCAAATCTATTTCCATCCCAATTCGACAATGAGTGAATTCATGCACACACTAATGGTCAACTGCCTTTATAGACACCTCATTCGTAATCGCAACTTGAGTCTATAACCCATCGACACCATGATAACCCGAAAGGAGTGGGAACAAAACATTCACTAAAATAAAAGAGTCAAAGTGCATGTTCTAATGTGACCATAAAAAATTTGAGGGAAAAAATAAAAATTCCCAAAATATCAAGAGAAAAACCCCAAAACAAAAGGCTTTAAATCATCAACTGCACGGTTGATGGGTTCATCAATTGCACGATTTATTTCACCCACCACATAATTAAATATATTTCAGTAGTGATCTCATAATAATAGGATCAATTGCATAGTTGATCATATTGGACAAACGTCCATCCGAGAAAGATCTAACCCTATGTGTGTCCTGCTTAAAACTCATCCACCATAAATACACATGTCCGTTGTGATCAACCATGGAATTAATCAACCCATCAACAATGCAGTTGATGGGCTTGTGCTAGCACCTATAAAAGGAGGTCCCCGCCAACTTAAAAAAGAATCCCGAAATCTAATATTGATTTGGTTTTCTAACTTTCTTTAACCCCGAGCATCTTTGAATCTCAAATTCTATCTGAAATCCTGGGCGAAGTCTCCACTTTTCAAAAATTCTCTTCCTCTAAAATATAGAGTTAGCCCTATGACTGCACCCCGCAAAAGATGACTCTCCCAAATAAGGCTCTGCCCAACAAAACGATGCCACCTCATAGGTGACACTTCCTCGGGAAAAATGCAACTAATTCTACAAGGGTAAAGAAAATCTACAAAATTTTTGGGTCAATATCATAAATACAAATTGTGATATAGAACTGTCCGTATATATCTAGATTATTTTAAATCGGCCCCTATTAGAGGACCGAGTATTCACTTTACAACATATATATTTTAAATCTGTATTTTTACCCCACACCTCTGTCTATTGAGATATATAAACATACTCATATGTTAAAGAAATGCTAATTAAATCAGTTCGACTAAGTATGACACGAAAACATACATTCAATAATGTTCTTAGGTTATTCTCCGTGAACCGAGTCACTCTAAAACTTTGCTAAAACCAAAGTCTAAAATTGAAATATTCTTCACCACTTGGCCTGGAAAACATTCCTGTAATAATGGATGCACTCATGAATCAGTGTTTTTCAAGAATATTTATCAAACACCTTTCTTTTATTATGTATTTTTAACATACGAATATGCACTCCAACTAATAACGAAAGTTTTACATAAGGACTATGCCCCATAAATACCGTAATGATGTATATTGTATACCTGGTATCCCATACCAGTACATATGACCAGTTAGTTGGAACTACGTTAGCTTTGATCTCAAGATCTCTTGCATACGTAGGCATAATATCGAATAGTACTCGTGAGCCCAAGCCTTATAATACGCCTCTCGGTGTATTATCTATTAGGGATGACTTCATCTCTATTCCAAACCCCCTTTCTCATATGGAGTGATTATATCTATCACTTTAGATTAACCCTATGTCCTATGACACCTTCAGAATTTAATCCATATCGATAAGGGATATATAAATCTTTATCGGTGACCTCTGGTCCACTCCAATCCTAAACACTACACCCTCCCATTTCATCCTATTACCATAGGCAGTGAAGGATATCTAGAATATGACATCCTAAACATTATACCTATCAACTAACCCGAAGGTTCAATAACACCTTCCCCTTAATGATTGCTCGACTATCATAATAACATGTATGCAGGTCAGTTCCTTTGGCCCAGCTCCCATTCTTAACCCTCACTGACACTATCCTTAGGGGTTTAACGACTTATTGCATACACTAAATGAAATTGTTCTCCCATAAAAGTGGCATCTATCTCCTTTGTACGTACTCCTTATCCTTAATGGTCTACTTATAGTTCTTGTTTCTTTTCGCTTCATTTTTAGGGAGTAGCAATATGTAAGTTAGGGGGTGTGATTCGTCTCAAATAATGAATTTATTCACGATTTATATACTTATGCATGAGTTAATTCCTATACTTATGCTTGTTAACCAGATAACCTCTTTAATCGATGTTCTTATGCTAATTGAGGTATAATTGAGCTTTTGTAGGTATTATTACTCTTAGCGTGAAGTTTTGTCGCATTTCATGAAAGTTCAATCTCAAAGCACTTCTTTGGGGCATTTAAATCATTCCATAATTTTGTTTTACGGGCCAAAGTCTATACAAAATTATATTCCTCTATGTTAGCTTCACGTTGCCCTTAAGCGCGCGTCATTCTGATACATATAAAAGAAGTTACGACATTTTTTCCTAATCAATTCAAACATTTTTTGAATAGATTCGAATCCTACTAAACCTGAGATCCCTCTCTTACAAATTTATTCGGATTCGACCCAAATCGATTCGGTCCCTATAGATTTGGCTCATTTCTTTTACAAGTATTCCATTGCGGTTTTGTATAAATAGATTTTTCCCTCATTTATTATATATCTTTCATTTTATATTAGATTAGGTTAAGGTTTGGTTGGTGTTGGTGTTGGTTTTGGTGTTGGAGTTGGGAACTCTTTTATCCAATGCCTCTTCTAAGGTTTGTGTGTAAGACTATTATTCATCATCTTCTCCATATATGTTAGTTGTCTTTTCTTATTTCAAGCTTTTTTCATTAGTTTATGTGCTTTGATAATTATTTTATGTTAGTTATTGTTTTTATTTTTTAATTAGTTTTATTTATTATTTTTATCATGTTTAGTTACTAGTTTACAGGTTGGGATCATATTTGCGCCATTAATGGATGTTGAGCTTTGAAATCTAGGTTTTCGTTTGAAAAGCTTTTAATGAGAACCTTGCGTATTGAAGTGGGAATATTAGGCGTTTAACTTCCTTTGTTATGCAACGACGGTGTTTATAGTGACATTGCGACCCCAATCCATTTGTGACCATTTTCAATTGAAAGTTTAATCTTTGAATTAAATTTCTTCATGTTTGATGGTTATAATTAATTCAATATTCTAGGTTAATTGTTTTCGAACCAAATTTCTCATTACGTGTTATTATCCCATGGCGGGGATGGGATCAAAATCTTGTTTTATTAATCTTTCTTTAGTTTTTATTTGTGCAGTTGACTTCTTTTCCCTCTTTGTCCAATCACCGTATCATTTTTTACATTTTCCCCTTTCTTAATACTAATTTAATCCTAAACACAGTTCCCTGTGAATTTTCGATACATGAACTTACTGCTATACTTATAAGTATAGTTAAAGTTTAGGTTTTTTGTATTGAGTCGGTAAATCGAACAACGTCAATGTCCTTACACAAACACATGATTCACACCTAATAAAAAAATGGCGTCGTTGTTGGGGAACGGTTCATTGTAGGATTTTAGTATTTTAGCGCTTTGTGTATATATTGTATATCTTTTTTACTTGCCTTATGACTTTTACTAAATTGTTTCAAAAAACTTAAAATTTATGTACTAGCCACACTTTTCAACTGTCCACACTAAAATGTCTCTTTCTGACTCCTTTGATAGATTTAATTACTTTGATAATGGTTCTCAAAGTTGTGCTCCCAAGACTGCATGCGAATGCCTAAAAATTCTTGAAAATGAAAGAATTAAACATGGAAATAAAAAATATTCATGTAATCACTCATTGTCTTAGGAAATTTTGTGAAATGGGGAATTCTCTAGCGATGAGCAAACCCCAAAGAATACGTTATGTCTTCTTTATGGTTTGGTCAGGAGTTAGGAGAAAAGGAATTGAATGACCAAGTCGAGAGTTTTAAGGCTTGATCTTTATAAATAAATGACCAATTCGATGAAATGATATCTTCTTCCGCAAGCTATATTGAGTTTGAAACTTGCATTTAACTTCCACCCTTTTTTTGAAGAAGAAATCATTGTCCAACCATTGCAAATTCAAGAACTTTCGAATTTCAACTCTTATCAATATTTTAAATTCTACTCAAGTTGAAGGTCCGTCATTTCCTTGGTTTCCCATCGTTGTCCAACCATTGCAACAATTACAAGACTCGAATGAAAGTCTTGAGGACTTTAACCCGATTCTTGAAGGGGAGTATTTTTTTGAAACGCTTTCTCAAATGGTTTATTCACTTTCACTTTCCCCACCTCCCATTCTAATTGAAAAATCATTGGGAGGTGATTTTGATTTTTTTGGGGGGGATACATTTGGTCTTGTCCCCCTTTGAATTCGAACCCCCGTCATCCTCCATTTTCTTATTTGGTGATGGTTACTTTCTTCCTCCTTATACATGTCTATTATTGCATAAATGAAACCCAATTTTTTCGGGAGGCATTTACCAAAATAAGGGACTGCCAATTATCCCTCAAAATTAAATCGCATTTTGGGTGGACCCTTTGAAATTTCAACTTTTAGTGTATAATTTCTTAGAGGTTAAAATTGTAGTTTGTACATAGTAGTTAATTTGATTTTTTTTTCTTTTTAATTATTGACTAGTATAATTAATTAATTTTTTGGTATGCTTAGTGCTAACATATTTTGTAGAATCTTTGGACGTGTGCGGTAATATCATTCTTAAGTTACATTGAGGAGAATGTATTTTCATTGATTTGATTACATTTTCTTACTAAGTACGCTTTTTTGTTGAAAAATTCAAAAAGAATTTCTTTCTTTTTTTCTCCTTTGTTGGGAATTTTTTCTTTTTTCTCGATGATAAAATTAAACCCAATAGATAATTGAATTACACATGCTCTAAATTTTAGAAGTTATTAGTCCTCATATTATTCATATTATGACAAACTTCATGAATTAAACATTAATCATATGAGCACAAGTACTTTTTTTATTTAAATGATTTGGTTTAAGATTTTTATAACTCGGTAATCTTTTGTCGCATTGTATATACTTACACCGAGTATGGTTTATGCTTATCTTGGTTTGTGATTGTTTATACATTACACTTTCCTCTTTGAAAATGTTAAAATTTTGGTAATCTCGCTATTCTTTCCTTGGTCGTTTATTAATTGAGTTCATTATGAAATGTATTACTTCATAATTAGTTTCAAAGTTATTTTGGCTCGAGAATTGTGTAAACTGTAGGAAGGGATCATAAAATATCTTTGTTATGACCCATATTGATCTTGACCTCACCTTATATGTTTTTCCTGGTCAACCCCTTTGAGCCTAAATATTAGCCTTTCATTTCATAACCCAAAATACCATAACCAACTATAAAATGGAGTTTTAAACCATACATATAACCTTTCCTACCTTTGTTTGGAATGATACTTGGAATTTTATGATGTTCTTGTTATGTCGTTGCAATTAAGAATGTGAGAGTGAGAATAATAAAAAAAAGTGAGAAGAGAAAGAAAAGAAAATGAGAAGAAAAACAAAAGAAAAAAAATGATAAAAAGAAGAAGAAAAAAAGAAAGAGAGTTATTTCCTTGACATAAATAGTGTTAAATAATCTTTGTCGCTTTTTAATTTCATATCCAATTCTTGTTATGGAAATCATATTTCAATTTTGAAATTGCCCATAATTTTCCATTATCTCAAGTGTTTCATCCCCAAACACCTTCGAATCCGTACGTAACAATTCATTTCAAAACCTTAACCCTAAACCTACATTACAACCCATACAAGTCCTATGTCATCCCAATGTGAATATGATATAAAAGTTATAATGATTGCGATAATCTATGAAAATGCGTTTCGCCTCTCTGAATGAATGGTATCTTTCAATGAGATTGGAATTTTTCATTTTATATATAGCGTTCTTTATTGATGACATATGTGCAGTCTGACTTCCTTTTACATTTACTCTTTATGCCCGTATGTGTTACACCACATTCATAATATTTTTCATTTATTAGGTGTAAACACAGGTGAGGATTTCTTATCATGAACGCTTTAATATTTATCCGATTTATAAAAGTTTTGTCAAATCAATATTTTCATATGCTCATTTTTCCTCTCACATTTAAGGTTTCAATTGCAAGGAAGTTATTCCAATGTTAATAATTATGGACTTTTGGGTGAATTCATTTACTATGCTAATAACATGTTAAAATCTTTTTCGTTATTGTTAAGTATGTCTCGTATTGTTGTTTGGGCATACTTTTGTAGGAAACTTGATGTTTGTGAATTCTTCCCTAAAACCCTCATGTGACAACACTCGTCCACTAGGGTAACTTAGGGGTTTAATGGCTTATTATATATACTAAATGCAATCATTCACCCATAAAAGTGGCATTATATTCTTTGTACATATTTTCCCTCTTGCGGGGCTACTTGTAGTCTTATTTCTTTGCATTTCATCGCTAGGGACTAGCAATGTCTAAGTTAGGGGTGTGATTCGTATCGAATATTTCATTTATGTATCCTTTATACTTATGAATTTGAGCCCCCTCGGGTACCTTAATTCCTATATTTATGCTCGTTAACCAAGCAACCTCTTTTATGTATGTTTATATGCTCTGCAAGGTATAATTGAGCTTTTCTAGGTATTAAGGTGTTAAGCATGAAGTTTGGTCTCATTTCAGGAATGTTTTATCATTTAACGAGTCTTCAGGAGAATTTTAGTTATTTCATTATTTGGTTTGCTAGCCCAAAGTATATACAAAAGTGTATCCCTCCGTGTTAGCTTCGCATAGCCTCCGACTACACATCATTCTGATCCATATTAAAGAAGTTACGACATTTTTTGCGAAACCAATCCAAGTGAATAAAGAAGGTTTATCAAACAAACAAGACCTATAGGTCAAAATCTATTTGGACATTTTATAAATAGATTTGAATCCTACCAGAATCGAGATTCCCCTGTTCTGAATCGATTCAAATTTGGCCCAAATCGATTCGTCCCCTACAGATTTGTCTCATTTGTTTTACAAGTTTGCCATTAGGGTTTTGTACAAATATATTACCTTTTATTTTGTATTAGATTACATCAGGGTTTGTTTGGGGTTGGGAACTTTTCCCATTTTCCCTCTTAGGGTTTCAACCCACTTTTGTATGTAAGTACATTATTCATCTTCTTCCCCATTAATATAAGTTTTCATTGTTGTTTCCATGCTTTGTTAGATAGTTATCTTCATTTATTTCTCGTTTGTGCTATTTAGTTTGTTGTTTTCCTTTGATAATTAGTTGTATTAATTGTTTTAATGATGTTTAGTTGCTAGTTGAAAGGTTGGGATCATTAAACCACCATTAATGGGTATTGAGCTTTAAAATCTAGGTTTTGGGTTGAAACACTTTTAATTGAAACCTTGTGTATTATAGTCGGAATATTAGGCATTTAATCTTCTTTGTCATGCAACGGTAGTATTTACATCGATATTGCGACTTTAATCCATTCGCAACCAAATTCGAGTGAAAGTTTAATCTTCCATTATTAAATTACATTTCTTCATGTTTAATGTTTATGATCAATTGAATATTCTTCGTTATGTGTGTTTTGATTCATACGTGTTAATTAGACCATGGCGGAAAAATGATCCTACTCCCAATTGTATTTGTTGTTTAGTTTTAGTTATGTATTTAACTTATTTTTCCTCTTTGTACAACCCAATCATCTTTTACATTTTTCTCCTTTTAAGTACTAAAGAAATTTAATCCTAAATATTGTTCCAGGGAGATTCGATCCCTACTTGCCGCTACACTTCCATTTATAGCGTGCCAAGTTGTAGTATTTGTTTAGTATAGGGTGTAAACACCCAAAAACACATATTTTTGCTTCTGAAGTCTACACCCCGTCACTCATCGTAACAACCGAACTATGTAGGCTTTGATCTCGTGTAAACATGGGTACGTAGCCACAATACGGAGATAATATGTCTCGTGATATATTTTCCCCTAAAGATGCACCCATATCCTATATTATCTCGCATCCCTCTCTCACATCTCGAACGATATATCAAACCATCTCAAGTTGTGACTTTTTGCGCACGTATATAAATACTTTTTATCGCCTCCCATTACACAAGTTGAGTCCTCTTGCACTCGTTAATATATATATATATATATATACCCGCAAGAATTCTTGTGTACCTATACCGATTTAGTGACAACCCTATGACTCTCACTAATACCACCCTACGACTCTCACTAATACCATTTTTTTACCTAAGCACATACCTACATTTTAAGGTATTCTCAAACTGACGTCTCACAACATGTTCTAAACTAAACTAAAAATCTTACATAAATGTGAAATGCGATAATAAGTATATAGATTAGGAAGCATAAAGAACAAGAGGGGTGCCTAATACCTTCCCCACTTGTAACCCAGTTCTCAAACCCACACCAAGAATCTCTGGATCATTCGCAAGTCTCAACCTGCCATATGATTAGCCTGAAAGAGCTAACCCGAACAATTTATTTTCTTATATATAAAATAAACTGGCGACTCTGAACAACCGGAATCCCTCGCGCGAAGACTTAGAGCAAGTCCTAAATAGGGGTGAGCGATAAAAATTGGATATGGTGTCAAACGGTTTCTCGGGGAACTCATTCATAACTGAAACTCAACCTCAAGGTAAAATGTGGACTGAGAGATAATCCCTCTGACTTCCCCACAAGGATAATGCCGTAAAATCCCTCTCTCCCTGTCATCCGGGGCTTATAACACCACAGAGGTACGCAGATGGATATGAATGGTCATAAATTCTTGAAATATCTCATTATGTTCAATCAACGGGAAGTGACACAGGATAGCTTAAAATGGTAAGGAAGTCAATCCCATGGAAAGAATAATGTGACATAATCCTAATGACATTTGTTCTCATAGTTTAGTATTTTATTTTACCCCACATATTCTACTTAATGGTTGAATAAACATCTCTTATTATATAGTCACAATATCATAACTTTCTTATTGAGCACCGATTTGGAGACGTTAACCTGAAAGGAATCCTAAGCACTGGATGCAATCCTGATTTTTTAAAAGTTTCTTCCATATAAATTAACAAGGGATAGTGTATACATGAATGGCGATTACCATTCCTAAGGGAGTTATCTCATCTTCATATTCTAGGTATTGTTAACATGGCATGTTGCCTTCGTCTTTCTAGAACAATATACTCCTTGATTTGACCACCCTAGATAAAATCCTCCAAATGGAACTCCAACATTTCACAATTCTTTATCTTGTGACCATAATTTGGGTGGTAGGTGCAATTAATATTTTTGTCTCTCTGATCGCCATGTCCCCCATCCTGTGTGGCCTTATAAAGAAAGGCTTGTCCATGATTTGAGGGAGGATCTTATATATGGCATCCTTTAAGATCTTTTTTACCCCTAATAGGTGTTCTCATTAATTAAAACCTTATATCTTCCCTTTAATATGTCATGCAATCCCCCTTCTTGGTCAGGGATAGTGTTGTGTTGCCCTATCCACCCTTCTTCAACTTTTTATCCTATGATGGCTTGGTAGATCGATCATTGTGGTCATCTATTCCTCATTGGATTACTGCTCAGTGTTTTACATAATATCACCAATGGAGGATGTTGGCTTCTACGTTAGTGACGAGTAGGTTGTCTAATTATGTAAGGCCAAACTTGAATGAAGAGACTGCCACTTACTCATTATAATTGTCAATCTCATTGAATAGGCCCCAATATTTGGTGTACTTACGAAGGGAATCCCCTTTCATTTAGCTAAGTGAGATGAGATATTCCACTTTTTTTAAGTACTTAATTTTTACGATGAAGCGAGCAGTGAATAGCTTGGCCAGGTCTATGAACTTGGATATTGACCGAGGGTTAGTTTCTTAAACTACTTCAGGCAAATCTCACACAATTTTAAAAGGAAAAACATGATACATAATGGTGTAATAATGGAACCATAAGGACATGGATGTTTTGTAGTAACACTTGTGAGGAACATTGTTAGTCTTACCACTATAAGTATCAATTTTTGGAATAAATAACTTCTTTCGTGGCTCCACGCTCTCTGTTTCAAAGGTAGGGGATGAATCTGAATCAAGTCTTCCTGGATGGGTCCTTGGTGTTGTTAAATTTCTTATCCTATAATCATCCTTCTAATTCTTTTTTATCATAACTCAAAGACCATCCTGCTTCGGGATTTTAGTTTATAGGGAAGGAGGATCTACAAGGAAGTTATGATGACTCCCCTAGGACCTCTTAACGGGGTGATCATCCCTTTTGACTAATCAGCTTATAGTATAGAGTATTGGAGGCATGGATCGAGGATATCAACATGGGAATTGTTCGATATAGAGTCTCAATCATTGTTGCGATACGGAGGAGTCCTTAGAGAATGTACTCCACATCTCTACAGAAGGTATGGTCAATGAGAATAGGATACCTGACCTCCTAATCATATGAACAATTGTCTATTTGACTAAGAATTCTCATCAGCATGCCATTAAATATATACATTGCTCTTTAACAAGCGTTATTCATATTGATCATCCAATTATGAGGCACAATTCTTAACCACTTTATCCCTGGAGGGCATAGCATGACAGTGTGACTGCAATGCTAGGACTTGAACGATTAACAAAATGTCATCATACCATTTTAGGGTGAAGATGGGGAACACAAAGGGGAATGATCTCGCTTTTTGATCCGGATCTCAAAGTGAATTTGGTTTCTTCCTAAAGAACGAGGTGATAGTTTAGCCATTATATTGGAAAATATGGTAATTTAGAGGAAAGGCCCATGAATGCCCCACAAAGGGGACCATAATTTAAGGGATTCAGTTGTATAATTATACCATTTACTAATTATGCCCAGAGTTGTTTTTAGAATGTAAAATACACATGATGTACATGGTTCAATGAATCGTCCTTGCATATGTCCACAAGGGAAATAGAGGGTGAGCTATTTTATTACCGGAGATCAAAATTAAGGTTCTAATTACTTGTTGAGATTTCAAACCAATAATACATGGAGGTATGTTGTGACATATTTTAAACATGTGCTTCCCTCATAATTAAGGGTCTCATTTCGAAAAATATAAAGTCCCAACTCTTTAAAATTGTTGAATAACACAATTTGTTCATGAGCAGCGTTTGTTGTAATTAATTCTTATTACTACAGTTGAGTTAGTATACAACCTTGATGTTATGGTAGTTATTGGTTGAGATTTTCCTGAGTCATAGGGATTGGACGTGATCTGATTCTAGTGGTCCGCATTGAATAGGTGGTCGATTACCTTAGAGGAATTTTGGGAAACTGTGTCATATGCATATTAAACTCTCCTTCAAGCCTCAATTCAAGACATTAGTTTATCTACGATGTAAAATATAAGATTCCATGCATCTATATATATAAATAATATAATGCCAATATGTAAATGAAGATTCGCAAAAACATCAAAAGATAAATATCTAAACAAAGCATTGGCATAAATTATACTACCAAGAAGGTTTGTCATAACTCATAAGTTAGTAATATGATATTTATGATGGGGTGTTTACGGACATTTATATATATATATATATATGTGTGTGTGTGTGTGTGTGTGTGTGTTGGAAATAATATCTCGATAATAAGATATTAAAAGGTCCCATCCACTCGTGTGGCATAACAATACAATTGTCTTTGGACACGTGGACGGATAAGTCCAAATAACATATATGTGGAGGAGTTTATGCAACGAGCTTAAGATCACTCTCGGAGGTAAAGTACTCATTGATAAAACTATAAAAAAAATATTGTATCAATAGAGGTTATCCCCCTAGGTGGGGGACATGCAACCTAAGTACCCTTACCCTTGATCTATCAAATTGTATTCTCATAATCAAAGATGTGAATTGTTTCCCCCTCATGGTGATGTAAATTATTGTCTCCTTTCTTATTCTTTTCATATTCATTTTATTTGTGGGTTGGTTTATAAAATCAATTATCTTTGTACTTCACTAATTTCCTAATTACAATTAGTGTCATATGTGGGACAAATTCCAATCGATTAAATCAAACCAAAACACAAATTTTTACAAATGGCTGATAAGTATGAGGAATACCACTCTTCGCATAAATTTTAAGAGGAGGGAGATATGATTCTGCCTCCACCACAAATCAAATAGGTGATCTAGTTGTATAAGGATCATTGGACTCCTAGTTCATGATAGGGGATATAAAAGGAACATCCATATATTGTAATTAAATAGCCAATATGAGGAAAATTTACGTCAAGAGAATTCTACACTCCATTACTAATAAAAAAAAGAGTTGAGCGTGAGATGCATAAGGAGAGATAAAAGTGTTTAGACCCTCAAATGAGTAGGACATATATGTGAAGAGGGAAAAATAAAAAGAGAAAAAAATGGTCATCGATAAACATCCCCCCACCCTATGCATAGGAGCCACTCTCACTCCCATAGAAGAAGGAAACCCAATCCTTTGAGGAGGAGGAAGTTAGATTGTCGATATAAAATTTGGAGTTTCCTCATGAAATAACGTGATGGTTGACTAGCGTTGAATAGGAATTAACCCAACCCAGTAGTTAACTAAGAGGTTCGCAAGGCATCAGATGAATACTTTAGTATCTCACCAACTATCAGAGACCTGTCCACTGGAGAATTTTGTTCCCCTATACAAAAATTAAGACGGCAAGACCAATCCAACCAATTATGTTATGCGATATCAGTAGGCCATGGTATTGGTGAGTCACAATGAGTCACTAAAGTGTGGAATCTTTCCATCCATCTTAGGATATGTAGGGAAAAACTAGTTCTAGAGGTTTTTCTTTAGTTCCATAAAGTGGGGATATTGTGAATTCACTCACAATCATATTCATTAGGAGCACCTCTCACCCAAAGAATATTGATGCATTTCTCATGTTGAAGAAGAGAGCATATGAGAGTATGTGAGACTATGAACATAGGTAATATGAGGTATACTTTGAGGTTCAGGATTTATTTGAGCATCTCATTGTCATATCTTTTAATATAAGACTACCTACTGACTTCATAATATATCAGTCCCTCACATAGAACAAAGCGATGAATATATATGATTTTATATCTTAGGGAGAAAAGTATGCCAAGGTGGATGGTGTCATTTTTAGCATAATGGTTAATGGATAAATAGAATCTTATGAAAGGAAATGGGGAAATAAGCATGTATAGATGTGGAAAATCTGCAATAAGGATGACCCTACCAAAGCCTATTAAGGAATCAACATTGTCTTCAAGAATAGGATCTACAAGATTCTTCCCAATAAAAAGGAAAAGAAATATTTTAAGTGACCAAGGAATATGTATGAAGATTTAATGAAGAGGAACAGAAGCCTAAGGTTATTCATATGACAAATATCGTGGCAACAAGATTGAAAAATACAAGGCGTTCATCTCCCACTTAGAAGAGGTCATGGGAGAGAGATACCTTGAATATTGCATTGGCAATGAAAGAGAATGATATATCTCACCAATGACCTAATTACATCCTTGACAATGATGAGGAATGGCGCATGCTAACAATCACCCACGATGCCTCTAACCCCAACCAGATCTAGGGGAATGCCATTTGGTTAAAATGAAACAGTGTTTTAATTGTGACATAATCATTTTAGGTCGATCTGAGTAAGCCAACCATGGGAAAGAGTCATTAACTAGAATATGTGGACCATATTAATCACGTCATTTTCACATAAGAGGATATGTGGGGAATTAGGACTCCACACTATGATTCTTTCATTATCACGCTCAATATCGCCAACTAGTATGTCAAGAAAAAATTGGTCGACCAATGAACCTTTTCAAAAGAATTAGGGGTGGTGTATTATTTAATAAGTTGAACTTGGACATGAACGATGGGAAGGAGGGTTGTATCCCATCAATGGGACTTCTAGGTAAGATGATCATGCCTTGGAGAATGTTATTTTTCCTATCTGAGTTAGGTGAATCTTAAAACTTATTGAGTTTTTTTTATAGACATTGAATAAACTTGCAACACTATCCTCGTAAGAGAGTCACTTCATGATGGTGGTGATGTACACCTACCATCGGAATCTTAAATAAATAGTTACCAAGGAGTGATGGAGATGAGAGATAACTAGTCCTTTACTCGATAATTCTTTATCATCGTTATATGAATAAAGTAAGAGAAATAAGGACGAGTATATTGAGTAAGTACCCATTTAATTAGGCATACCACCCCCAAAATAGAAAATATGAAACTATCAACCTTGTGCAGAGGAGACCAGGGTCACGTGGTCTTATCGAGTCAAAGAACCCTTGAAGTATGTTGTCTTTGATGTTGATCACCCAGAAAATTAATTCCTCAATGGGAGCTTGTTGACTAATGGGGAAAAAGAATAATTGGTTGGTTTCTTTAGGAGGAACCTCATTGTATTTTCATGTTAGTCTTACGACATGACGGGGATAGATATATAGGTAATGTGTCATAATTTGCATGTGGATCCTACCTAATCTCATTATCCCAGAAGGTTTGTTGAATAACACTAAAGAAGGTTAAAGTTATTGAAAAGTCAGGAAACTTCTAGAGGCAATGTCCATCACGAAAAGTTCAATTCCCATATCTTTTTTTCTCAATAGTAGTTAGGTATAATGGACCCTTTAACCATTTCTCTAGGAAATAAAAAGTACCTCTTAGTTAGCATAGACTACTTCACCAAATAGATAGATGCTGAGACACTATCTAACAAAAGGGGTGTTATTATCAGGTTCATTTGGAGGAACATCATCATGAGTTTTGGAGTCCCAAGGATAATCCACTAGCTAACATAAGGCATAATATTTGAAAGCCAACCATTTTAATAGCTACGTGCAAAAATGGAATATATCACTACTACAATTCGATGGCATACCTCCAAAGCAATGGACATTGTGAAGATTAAAAAATGATACCCTTGGACAAAATTTTCAATCTACTTTTAAAAACAAATGGAGGAGGGGTAGACAAACTCCATCACATCCTTTAGGCTTACTGAACTACACCCAGATGGCCTATGGATAAAACTCTATTACCCATCACTTATGCCATATATGTGGTTATATTAATGGAGTTTGTCCTCCTCACTAGGAAGGCGTAATTAGTGGATAGATGGAGAAACGACTCTCACACACTGGTCAAACTAGACCTCGCAAAGGAAATAAGGGAGCGAGCTCTAACCAGACTTGCGACCTATTAATAACAACTCTCCAGGTTGTATAATCGCAAATTGAATATTATGTGTTACGAAAGATAGTGTGGTGTGCGTAGAACCTCCAATGAGGGAAATTTGGGGCCTAATTTGGAAGGCACATTTCATATTATGCAAGTTGACCAAAATGGACCTACCACTTGGGAAAAATGGAGAACACGTCAATCCTTATAGAATGGGATGCCTCTAATGTGAGTAAATCATATTTTTAAGTCAAAGGGTATTCTCAAATTAGTTTTCTTAAATTTACTTAGTGTAAGGATAAATTTTCAAATCGAGTCAATTTATACGTATTGGCGTAATTCCGTGTTCGGATAAAACTTAATTGATTCATAGCTTAGGATTTGAATTATTTGTCCTACAAGCCTGTGACGTGTTATTGAACATTGTAGCGGATAACGATAAATCGACATCGTGTTTCGAGTCGAGTTTCATCTTCATCATCGTAGGGATGTCAATGAGGTATGAAGAAATGTTTATGTTTGATCCCTAGATTTTATTTTGGGTGTTAGGTATTTAAAAAAAAGATTTTATCCTTTTAAATATTTTTTAAGAAAAATATAATTTTTTCGCATGGTCTTTAGAACGACTATGATGCCGTCTGAACGAGTTTATGCACTCGTTAGAACAGTGAACCAATGAACTTTGAACGATCTATATTCAAACTTCTTTGGAATCTGGCTGAAATTATCGTTAGAAGGTGTTCGAACAAGAAGTGTAGTCTTGTTCAAACAAGATCCAATTTTGTTCAAATGAGTCGACGTGTTTTCTAATGCAAATTTTGTTGTTCAATCCTCACACATTTTTGGAAAACCTCCTATAAATAGGAGTATGGAGCAGTAGTTTTATTAGAGACTTTTACCTTGTTTTCAAATTCCCAAACTCTTTAGTAAAGCTCTCCATGTTTTTGTGACCTTCTACGACATACAAAACCCTAGTTTACACCCATGTTTGAGATCCAAGAATCAACATACATATATGGTATTGAGATCTCTTTGTTTTGCATCAAAGTGGCTTGCTCTTCGTACTTTGAGAATTTCATGCGGTTGATATTGCGTTTGGTGTTATGCAGAGGTTTTATGGGTCATGAGACAAGTAAGATCGATGAGTGCAGTGATTATAAAAGAGGTTATGAGGATCAAGGAAGCGCGTCAAGTTTTGAAGGTGTCGATTCTATGTGTAATTCTAAATTGGTTTTCTAAAATGCCTATATCGTAGTGAACTTGTGTGGCTAGGTTGTTGTTGTCCATTTTATAAAATACCTCAAGTTCACGGGCTATTATAGAATAGCGATTGCAAGTACGGGTCGAACCCACAGAGATTTGTGAATTTTAATTTTTAAAAGAATTGCAACTGTCCAACTAGATAAAATGGGATATGGAATATGTACTAATCTAAATAAAAGCAACTATGATTAATGAGAGTAACGCAAGAGATTTGTAAACAATTAGGATTCGGGGTCCATTTATCACGTAACTAATATTGCACACTAATTTAATGTTGGCATTCCCTTTTTATAACTCAAATTAAACCGACTCTCGCCGCGTTTAATTCAGAAAATATGACGATTTTGTTCAAAATATTTTTAACGTCTCTACTAGATGACAAAAATTCCTATTCCCTTAAAAAATACAAGTTTTAAAATTTGCAAATGTATTTAAGCATGGACTATCAAAAAAATCAAAGTGCACGCATAATCCATCAAAAATTACTATTTTGAAATCTCAAAACTTGATTTGACAAAATAATTTTGAAGGTTCTAAAACACACTATCGTGTCATTTTAAAATGAATAACGAATCTTTAATAACAATTAAAACAAGTTAGGAATAGATAACAATCAAATTAACATGACAATATTAGCTAACTATGATAAACTTCACCCTAATCCTAATACAATAATCAAGCTATCATAATGAAAGAGAAATTGCAAGAAGAAGAGATTTTCATTAATAAATCAGATTTACAATAATTCTCTCAGAATAATCTTCAATCCTCTAAAAACGTGGCCCTCAAATTGACTACAATCTCTCAAAATTACTCTACAAATCTTTCATTGTTCTACACACGAAATAATGAGCCAAAGGGTCCTATTTATAGGCTTAGAGTGAGGCTTTAGGGTTTTGGTGGATCTCTTCAATTTCCACCTCTTCAATTTCTCCCCACTCGAAAAGTCTTATCTTTTCTTGGTCAACACGCATGTCAAATTTCGTCCAATTCGGAGAATAAAAATTCTTGACTTTTTTACGATTTCACAACACGCATGTCAAAAACAACATTTTTTCGAATGACCGTAAAATTTAGCTTTTTCGCGCCTTTTTCAAGTTGATCATCAATTTGCACCAAATTCCATCATTACCTGCAAAAATTTCACCAGGCAACTTTTTTCACAAATTAGCACAAGAATATTATAAAATTATTGACGCACCCATTTTTGACTTGGAATTGCCATTTTAACTATGAATTCAATCATTCTTGCATTTTTTTCCCTTTTTAATAAAATGTTCCTAAGAACTTAATAAATAAAATAAAATGGGACTAACAAGATATAAATTTGGGTATAAAATATACAAATTAATGCACTCATCAAATACCCCCAAACCTAAACTTTCCTAGTCCTTGAGCAAAACTAAAATTTTAAAATCTAACTCACTTACGTAGTAATCACGATTTCACTTAGCATGTGCAACAAGTCGTTAAACTCCTAGGTTACCCTAGTGGATGAGTTTTGTCTCGTAGTATTTGTAGTGAATATACCCACAAAATTCGAAAACTTGACTCAGTACAAAAGACACAAAAGTAATATAACCAAGTTTGAATGTAAACTTCATAAATATAGTTGAACTTCACTTCTCAATCTCAACTTATTGTGTGTGTGCATAGATAATATAACCGTCCATTTCAAAAGATTTTATCGTTATATTTCTTATCTGAAAGTTCGTTTTGATTTCAAAATCTCACGGGATGCTCTCACAATTGAACACTCGAAAATGGGTAATTTTCTCTTGGTATATGTGAATAAAAGAGTAAATTTAGATGAACAAATTTCACATATACATGATCAAAAACGGATTTTTTTTATAATGGATGAATATGATCTCATGAATGGAAAATTGATTACCTATTGAAAACATTGAATCACACCATAGATCCTATTCATCTTCTCTCCACACTATAACTAACTTCACTTGAGATCGATTAGGACTTTCTTTGGTTGTATTGAGGCTCGGATTTTGGCTAGAAAGGATGGATGTTTGGAGTTCAAAACTTCTGAGAATATAGAGGTTTTTCGGTATTTTGACTTCAAGGCACTTTTTCTTCCCACCTCCATTTTTTTTTTCTTTTTTTTTTGTTCTTTTCAACTCACTCTTTTTTCTTCCTTTCTTCCCTTTTTTTTCACACATCATTCTTTTGCAAAAAAAAAATTCTTTTTTTAAAATTTTTTTAGCCTTTTTCCTACCGTAATTTTACCCTAATATTCTCATAAAATGGGTACAACTTCTTTGTATGGGCTTTTAACTCCCAGTTGGAGTTGGGCAGGACAATGGGTTTTTAACAAAAGGCTTATCTTCTTTTTTGCTCAAATGGGCTTGCAACGAAATATTGTAAAAAGGTTGGAGGTTGGGCCTAATTTTTGGGCTTACAAACAATGGCTTAATCTCATTTCTCAAGTTTCATTAAGTTGATTTGTGTATCAAGAGGACTTACTAAGACTTCTAGTGCTAAAGATTCACATTTTGACCTTTTGTTTTCAGTAATCTAACGAAACACAGAATTTGAGATCATCAATGAATTTATCACTGATTGAAAGTTTGAGTTATTTTAACTCGGATTGATTTAAATCTCTCGAAAACGATTAATGGCACAGTATCTTACCAGGCTAAAATCTCCACATTTATTCGTTAAGCATATTAACTTTCGCCTCAATATCCATTTTCGATCATATTGTGCGGCTAATGTGTAAAAATTTTCATAAGTTTAGTGATCCATGAATTAATTCTATATTAAGAAATCGTTTCAAAACTCAATTATATTGAAAATCTTTTTGGATTTTTGATTTTTTTTTTTCAAAAATATCATCCTTACCCCCAAAGCTAAATTTTACATTGTCCTCAATGTATGCTCAAATAAAAATATGGACAAAGAAAATAAAGTAAAGAAGTAAAATGATGATACATGTTAACTAAAAAAATACACAAATAATATAAAAACACATGACAATTACCATCATCTCCATAAATTAATAATCGAAAGAGTTGTGGGTCATTCCAATTAATAAACTTTATAGCACTAAGTGCCAAAACATCATAAATTTGAAAGAATGACCACACCACACAAATTTCAACCTTAAATCCACAGTCATAATGGTGCGCACCGACATCATCAATAATAAACAAATTTGACTCGCACAAATCATATGCTGATACATCACATGTGGGTAATAAATTGCAATAAGGATCCAAATATTTACTATCCTTTTATCGAAAATAATCACGTAAAATTGGGAATGCATACTCCACTCCTAAATGTGAGACTTTATGAAAAGTGCGGGAAGAAAATGTATCACGGGGTGATACGCTTTATTCGTCAAAAATTGGAGGACCGTCATAAATACTTGAAGTGTCACTAAAATCGGATGACGAATCGTCAAATAAATTCTCCCACATATAAAAAAAATCAACATTTTTCTCAATTAAATTAAGAGAAGAATCTCGACAGAAATCAACATTCAAATCATCACAAGTATTACACGTGTCAAGATTGTCAATTTTTTTCTCCTCACTAAATTGAGTATCCCCATTTAATTCATGATTATTTTTAGAAATAACATCATTATACCGTTTGTTTACCTCTTTCCAATTAATACACCTTAGTGGACAAATAGTAATTACAGGGGTTGGATTCTCATCCATACGTTCTTTAATTTTTAAGATGACTACTGACCCATCTGAGTTCAATTGAAATATGTAGTCATATAAATTTTTAGTATATTGTAAAAATATGTCCACAAGATCAATTGAGGAATATGAGAAAGATGACGGGATAACAATATGAGGATCACCCATTGTAATTTACAACGCAAGAATATATATATTTTTTTATGAAACTTTTACTAACAAAAATGCGAAAAGTAAAAAAAAATAGTCCGAAAGTCACATCTTTTTCTAAAAAAAATCAAACAAATCTCCGGCAACGACGCCAAAAACTTTATTATCAATTTTATAAAATACCGCAAGTGCACGGGCTATTATAGATTAGCGAGTGTAAGTACGGATCGAACCCACAGAGATTTGTGAATTTTAATTTTTAAAATAATTACAACTGTCCAACTAGATAAAATGGGATATGCAATATGTACTAATCTAAATAAAAGCAATTGTGATTAATGAGAGTAATGCAAGAGATTTGTAAACAATGAGGAAATAATTAGGATTCAGGGTCCATTTATCACATAACTAATATTTCACACTAATTTAATGTTGTCATTGAAAATATAACGATTTTGTTCAAAATGTTTTTAACCTCTCTACTAGACGGCTAAAATCCCTATTCCCTTAGAAAATACAAGTTTTAAAATTTGCAAAGGTATTAAAGCATGGACTATCAAAACAATCAAAGTGCAAGCATAATCCATCAAAAATTACTATTTTTAAATCTCAAAACTTGATTTGACAAAATAATTTTGAAGGTTTTAAAACACACTCTCGTGTCATTTTAAAATGAATACCAAATCTTTAATAACAATTAAAACAAGTTGGGAATAGACAACAATCAAATTAACCTGACAATATTAGCTAACTATGATAAACTTCACCCTAATCCTAATACAATAATCAAGTTATCATAATGAAAGAGAAATTGCAAGAAGAATAAGAGATTTTCATTAATAAATCAAACTTACAATAATTCTCTCACAATAATCTTCAATCCTCTAAAAACGTGGCCCTCAAATTGACTACAATCTCTCAAAATTACTCTACAAATCTCTCATTGTTCTACACACGAAATAATGAGCCAAAAGGGTTGTATTTATAGGCTTAGAGTGAGGCTTTAGGGTTTTGGTGGATCTCTTCAATTTTCCCCCCTCGAAAAGTCTTATCTTTTCTTGCTCAACACGCGTGTCAAATTTCGTCCAATTCGGAGAATAAAAATTCTCGACTTTTTTACGATTTCACAACACGCATGTTAAAAACAACATTTTTTCGAACGACCGTAAAATTCAGCTTTTTCGCGCCTTTTTCAAGTTGATCATCAATTTGCACCAAATTCTATCATTACCTGCAAAAATTTCACTAGGCAACTTTTTTCACAAATTAGCACAAGAATATTATAAAATTATTGACGCGCCCATTTTTGACTTGGAATTGTCATTTTAACTATGAATTCAATCATTCTTGCATTTTTTTCCTTTTTAATAAAATGTTCCTAAGAACTTATTAAATAAAACAAAATGGGACTAACAAGGTATAAATTTGGGTACAAATATACAAATTAATGCACTCATCAGTCGTCTGATGTTTCTCCTATTGTGAGTTTTACTCGTACATCATCGTGTTATGATTTACTTGTTTTATTCTTGTTTACACTCAGTTAGATGCATGCTTAGGTCATGAATGAGATTGGTAATTTGTTTCAAACAACATTTGTGGTTTAAAATTGCTACAAGTTAATTAAAAATTATGAAAATAAAATGTGGTGGTGTTTTCATACAAACCCTAGGGCACTTAACTTTCTCAAATTGGTCTCAGAGCGGGTTAAACTCGTTTGTTGTTTTTTATCCCCGATTTGGTGCACATTTAGGGTTTAGATAGATTTTAACAGAAAAAGAGGTTACGTTTCCTAGCTTCCATTATTTTATGGAACTAACTATCCCTACTGGAAGGCATGGATGCGATTTTTCCTTAAATTGATTAATGAGAAAGTTTGGAACTCGGTTGAGTATGGGTGGACACCTCCCATTGAAGGTGGTTCTCCTAAAGCATTCATCTCTTGGACTTCGGCTAAAAAAGTGCCTCAACTTTTAATTCCAAGGGTGACAATGCTATTTTTTATGATGTGACCACTGAAGAGTTTACACATATTATGATGTAAGAGAGCGCTAAGGATGCATGGGATATTTTATGATCCACACACGAGCTAACATATACTGTTAGGGTTTTCAAGTTACAAAATTTGATGACGAATTTTGAGACGATTAAGATGCTAGATAATGAGTTTTTCATGAGTTATACTCTATGTTGTTGGATATTGTCAATTCCTCATTTAACTTAGGTGAGCCTTTTCCCGAGCATAGAGTTGTGTGAAAAATCTTAAGGTCGATGCCTAAAATATTAAATGCTAAAGTCACAATACTAGATTCCCTAGGTGGTATATCCTCTGAAAAAAAGATGAAAAGAAGGGTATTGCATTGAGCGCCTGAAAGGAGGATGCGTCAGATTTCGATAGTGATGATGAGCTTGATGTTGAATAACTAGCTAGGTTTGCTAGGAAGTTCAAGAAGTTTCTTAAGCTTAGAGATGAGAATATTTATGAAAAAAATAAGAACTTTAATGATTGTGATAGGAAGAATAAGGATGGAACTATGAAGGTGGATGATCGAGATAAGTGCTTTGAATGCCAAGGTTTAAGGTAGTATTCTCGTGAGTATCGTACTAGACTAAGGGAAGGAGGACAAGAAATCAAAGGTATACAATACCATCCTTATTTATAGTGAGTCATAAGAGGAAGATTATTCCTCCATAGGGTGCAATTACACTGCGTTCACGGCTTGTCATGTGGACTTAATTAAAGTATCTTCCCCTGATGAAGATGATCATGTGCATGACGATTTTAAGTTTTAGTCATTTGGATCCCAAGATGGTGAAGAGGAGTGTGTTGAAGAAGAAGAAGAAGAAGAAGAAGAAGAAGAAGAAGAAGAAGAAGAAGAAGAAGAAGAAGAAGAAGAAGAAGAAGAAGAAGAAGAAGAAGAAGAAGACGAAGAAGAAGAAGAAGAAGAAGAAGAGGGAGATTCAAGTGACTTTTCAGGAATTTTACACCGAGTCATTGAAGTTGAAAAAGTCGTGGTTTGATGGAGGTTTTGAAGAAATAGATTCTTTAGTTTGAAGACTCTAGGAATTTGCTCGAGTCTAGGATTGTAGGGTTAAAAGAGAAATTAAAAGACTCGGGTAATGTCAAATTTTATTTTGAGTCTAAGTATGAAAAATTGGATAAATGTTAGGCATCATCCGAATAAAAAATGACACGTGTGGGTTTGGCTTCGATGATCCAAATGACTTCGCTATTCAAGACAATACCATGCTTTAGATAAAGCCAACCATTACTAAGATGCTTGAAAAAGGTCAACCTAAGGGTAACATTACTCGTGTCTACACCTGCACACAATGTGGTAGAAAAGGTCACCTTAGGCATTTTTGCTATGATCTTAGGAAAGGTATTACGAAGGCTAGTGTCACCACGGTTCCCCAAGCCTAAATTCATCACGTTACACCTATATGAGTTCGGAGATCTGATTTGGAGGCGCTAAATGCTAGACTTGTTGCATATCCTTTTCCTTAACATAATTTATCCCATGCTATATGTTATGAGTGATTGTGATTACATGTTTGTCAGACACTAGTTTTATTCTTCATGTTATATGTTACTGCTAGTGTTATGATGTGTTTATATTTTATGCTTTGATTTTCCATTTTTAGGGTCTTTATGAGAAAAATACAAAAAAAAAAAATTATCTTTTGAGTTTGTTTTTCACTTGGTGTTATAAAACGTTTAAAATCTAAAAAAAAAAAATTGAATGTGTAGTTTGGTTTTACACATGTTTTGTGGCATATCGGTGTGTTTGAATCCTTTTTGCTATATTTTTCCAATGACTAGGACATTAGATTATCGTTTACAATTCTTAGGATTGTTCTTATTCATGCTTGCATAGAGTAGTTCGACATTGATTTACTTAATGAAATCACTTTGCCTCCACGCACACATGGACGAGCTTGTTTGGATTTTAACTTCATATGTTATATGAACTAAACGAAATATTCTCCCATAATTTCCAATTTTTTGTTTTTCGATTAAGGATTGATTCTTAGTGATCTTGACGGCACAGTAGTTTTTTTGTCCGAAAATAGCCAAAGGGGGATATTTCTAAGGACAAATTTTCGAATCTAGTCAATTTGTATGTATTAGCTTAATTTCATTGTTGGATAAAACTTGTTTGAGTCATAGGTTATGATTTGGATTGTTTGTACTTCAAATCTATGACGTATTATTGAAGAATGTAGTGGCCAAAGATAAAGCGACATCGTGTTTTGAGCCGAGTTTCACCTTCATCATCTCAGGAATCCCAATGAGGTACGAATACATGTTTATGTTCGATCCCTAGATTTTATTTTGGGTGTTAGGTTTTTATAAAATTGATTTTATGCACTTAAAATATTTTTTTAAGAAAAATATTTTTTTCGCGTGGTCATTTGAATGACTTTGATGTCGTTCGAACAAGTTTATGCACCTTATTAGAATAGTGTTCCAATGAACTTTGAACGAGCTACTTTTAGCCTTCCCTGGAACGTCGTTGGAAGTCTCATTCGAAGGTGTTCGAACGAGAAGTGTAGCCTCGTTCGAACGAGATGCAATTTCTTTCGAACAAATCGGCGTGTTTTCCAATGCAAATTTCATTTTCATTCCTTTCTTATTTTTGGAAACCCTCGTATAAAAAGAGTGTGGAGAAGAAATATTATTAGATACTTTTACCTTATTTTTGAGTTCCCAAACTCTTTAGAAAAGCTCTTCGTGTTTTGGTGATCTTCTACGATCAAGTTTTCAAAATCTTTGTTTACACCCATGTTTGAGATCCAAGAATTCACTACATCATATATCACCAATGGTCATGATTTTGGCCCGTGACCACCTCTATGGGTCATGGTCCAGAGCCGTGGAAGTATTAAGCGTAACAAAACTTGAGGTCACGGTCTAAACCCGTGACCCAAAGGGAAGAACATGGATTACGGTCCAAACCTATGACCACCATACCACGGGGGATCGGTTCAAACCTGTGACATAGAGGGGAGAACGCAGTTCACGATCCAAAACCATGACTACTATATCACAGGGATTCACGGTCCAAAATCGTGACCCAGAGGGGAGAATGTGGGTTATGGTCTAAAGTCGTGACCACCATTTCATGGGGGGTCATGGTCCAAAATCGTGACACCTAATTTATTTTTAATTTTGAAAACATTATTCGTTACTGCCCAAGACCGTGACCAAATATATTTTTTTAAATTAAAATAAATTAGGGGTCACGGTTTTGGACCGTGATCAATAATTTATTTTAAGTTTAAAAAAATATATTTGGCTACGGTTTCGAATTGTGACCAAATAAAAAAATGGGTCACGGTCCAAACCTGTGACCACCATACCACCGGGGGTCGATCCAAACCTGTGGCCCATAGGGGACAATGGGAGGCACGGTCCAAAGTCGTGACTACCATATCACGGGGGTTCACACTCCAAAACCGTGACCCAAAGGGGAGAATGTGGGTCACGGTCCAAAGTCGTGACCACCGTATCACGGGGGTTATTGTCCAAAATTGTGACCACTAATGCGGGTCAAGGGGGGTCATGGTCCAAAATAAATTATATCATTTGTTTAATTTTTTTATTTGGTCACGATCCAAGACCATGACCAAATATATATTTTTTTAAATTAAAATAAATTAAGGGTCACGTTTTTTTACTGTGATCAACTATTTATTTTAATTTAAAAATATATATTTGATCACAGTTTTGGATCATGACCAAATTAAAAATGATACAATTTATTTTTTTTTGCATTCCAAAACAAGTTGTATATTTTTTAAACCTGTTTACATTTCTAGAAATAAATATTTAGGCAATATATAGTAAAAATTAACCAACGCATGCTTGCGTGAATATATAATAATACAACACAAGTTAACTAACGCGTGCTTTCATGAATATGTAATAAAATACAACGAATGTTTGCGTGAATATGTACAACACAAAAATACAATGCATGTTTGTATGAATATGTACAACATATATAAAAATACAACGAATGCTTGCGTGACTATGTTCCGAATATTCCTTCTCCAATGAGGCCTCTAAACAAAACATCAAAATGTCCCAAGTGGTAGGTAACAAAGAATTTGAATCCTAAAAATAAATTTGGAATGCCTACATAGCCAAAAACGACATCAAAGTCCACGTAGTTTGTAAGATGGACAAGGTTGGGGTCTAACCTATAATTTGAATCTAGGGAGTCTTTTTTGATTTATGAAAATATATGTTAAATGTGTTTAAAGTGTAGAAAATGGTGCGAATAATCTAAATTTGAAATTTTGGTATAGGCCCCTTTTTTTCATTTTTTATTTACGAAAATATATGTGAATGCATATATGATAACAAGAATTATGGTGCCCCATGACTATGAGGTCATATTTTCAAGTCTCCGTCTAACTATTTGCAAGTTTTGATCATATTCTCGATTCGGGAGTCCTGTGACTATGAGATCAGTTATTGCATGTTACATTTATCCCGTGCGAGGTGTTCGTGCCTCTTACAGGATCGTTTGGGGGTTGTTTTACATTTTTGCCCTTCAACAACATATTTTCAAGCCTAAGTCTAACTATTTTCAAGATTTGATCACATTCTCGAACCGGGTGTCCAGTCACTACGCGGTCAGTTACTACGTGTTACGTTGGTCTCGTGCGACGTGTTCGTGTCCCTTGTGGGGACGTTTGGGAGTTATTTTGCATTTTTACCCTTCAATGGCATGTTTTCAAGACTAAGTATAATTATTTTCAAGTTTTGGTTATATTCTCGAACCTAGAATCCCGTGACTATGCGGTCATTTTCTACGTATTACGTTAGTCCCATGCAAGGTGTTCCTGCCTCTTGCGGGGCCATTTGGAGGCTGTTTTGTATTTTTTCCCCTTCAATGGCATAGTTTCAAGCCTAAATCTAACTATTTTCAACTTTTGGTCATATTATCGAACTGGGAGTCCCGTGACAAGGTGGTCAATTGCTACGTGTTATGTTAGTCCAGTACGAGGTGTTTGTTCATCTTATGGGGTTGTTTGGGATTTGTTTTGTTATTTTTCCCTTCAACGGCATGTTTTCAAGCCTAAGCCTAACTATTTATAAGTTTTGATCATATTGCTACGAGTTACGTTGATCCCATACGAGGTGTCCATGTCCCTTACGGGGCCATTTGGGGGTTATTTTTATATTTTCGCCCTTCAACAGCAATTTTTCAAGCCTAAGCCTAACTATTTGCAAGTTTTGGTCATATTATTGAACTGGGAGTCCTATGACTACGTGGTCAATTGCTACAAGTTATGTTGATCTCGTTCGAGGAGTTCGTACCTCTTATAGGGCCATTTGGGAGCTATTTGTACTTTCGCCCTTCAATGACATGTTTTAAAAGCTAAGTATAACTATTTACAATTTTTTGTCATATTATTAAACTAGGAGTTCCATGACTACATGATCAGTTGCCACGTCTTATATTCGTCCTGTGTGAGGTTTTCGTGCCCCTTACGGGGTCGTTTGGGGGCTCTTTTTCATTTTTTCCCTTCAACGGCATGTTTTCAAGCCTAAGTCTAACTATTTGCAAGTTTTGGTCATATTCTTAAACTGAGAGTCCGGTGAATACACGATTTGTTACTACGTGTTATGTTGGTCCCGTGCCAAGTATTCGTGCATCTTGTGGGGCCGTTTGGGGGTTGTTTTGCATTTTCTCCATTCAGCGGCATGTTTTCAAACCTAAATCTAACTATTTGTAAGTTTTGGTTATATTCTCGAACCGGGAGTCCCGTGACTATGCGGTTAATTTCTACGTGTTACGTTAATCTCGTGCAAGGTGTGTACCTTTTACAGGGTCGTTTGGTGGTTATTTTACATTTTCTCCCCTCAATAACATGTTTTCAAACATAAGACTAACTATTTTCTAGTTTGGGTCAAATTTTCAAATCATGAGTCCCGTGACTATGTGGCCAGTTGCTACGTGTTACATTGGTCACATGTGAGGTGTTCCTCTTGAGTGGCTGTTTTGGGATTGTTTTACATTTTTGACCTTCAATCGCACGTTTTCAAGGATAAGTCTAACTATTTGAAAACTTTGATCATATTCTCTAACTGTTTTTGTTTTACTCCCAAATGAGAAACTAATTAACCATTATATAGGAATACTTTAAAAAATTATCCATATCATGTATATATAAATCTGACATAAAGTAAAGAATACCCAGTTCCTCTGATAATTTATCCACGCTTTAACTGCACGACATTGCCTTTCTCTAGTGGCAATTGTATTTCTTGATGATGCTGGAAACAGCACCACCAGATAAGATGTTTACAAGCTCAAGCAACTGATAAGAATGGCATCACAGGAGAATGTATATATGTATATATGTAGAAGGAGATGAGAAGAAGAGGATGAACACTTGAATATAAATGGTTAAGCCAATTAGGCCTACGTCCACTGTGCAAGTGAGTGAGTAATGTCACTGAAATAAGGCACTAACAGCCATGGATACAATCTCTCAAGCTTTCTCTCTCCACTGTGTCAATTGACAGAGTTTCACCTAGGGTTGTAAATATCGATCCCTTTACAATGTTGAGGATGACCTCAATATATAGTGCTTGGGGGGTGTAATGTACCCCCAAGCATGCAATGTGCATGTGCATGTGCATGTGCATGGAGATCCATCTAGTGCAAGGATGACACCTGGTTGATCTCAACTAAGTAACGATGACCTCATTATTCCCTCACGTGGAGCGAATGATTTAGTTATAACAAATTCGTCCACGTGTTCCAAGCCATACATGTGTGCGTAGGTGCTCGCCTGTCTTTACTAGGTATCAACCTCGGCCTGGATGAGTACGAGGTTGGTGGAGTACGACCCTTATACTACCTGAGATCAATGTTTCGCGAACACCTCGGCCAGGATGTGTGGTCGAGGTTAGTAATGAGGTGTAACATCGGTCTAGGCCGATGATGATATGATGATTGTTGATTGAGCCTATAAGGATTTTATTGGTTCTTAAGTGTTGCTTGTAACGTCGTCTATGGACGACCTTATGGATCGCTGATCCCACGAGCCATATAGACCTCGGTTGTTGCCCAACTGAGGGGGTACTGGTAATACCGGTCGTGGCCGACTTTATGAAGGACGAGATCACTGATGGCTAGTCTTGAGCTCTTGTTTCCTTGGCCTTCATCCAGGCTGAGCTTGATGCCTCTGAATCGGTAAGTACACTTTGGGCATATCAATAACCCCTAGCCTTTAGTTACCTATGTGAATATGTGACTAAGGGATATGCATGTCTGAGGCTATATTTTTCTTGTGTACCAACATATTTATGACATGTGTCAACTTCTGAAGTGGGTAGCGTTCTTGACAAGGTGTGATGATACTGATTGTCTTTTGGGTTCCCAAGGCAATGATGGGCTTTAGGATGCGTGCAATCATATTTGAGGGTTTAAACCCTTTTCTTTCTCTTTCTTCTTCATTTCTCTCATTTTTCTCGCCTGAGCCTTCTACATTTTCTCTCTCTTATTAAGAACTTGATCGAGGCTATTTATGGATTTTTTTGCTCAATCTTCCTACTCTTCATCTCGTACTCTATCAGGTATTGATTGTTATCTTTCATTTTCCATTTTTTAGCCCTGCATTTCCATTTCTTACATTTTTCGGTGTAGTTTAAGTTTTTTAGTGATTCCTTGAGTTTTATGGTGAACCTGTTCTTGACTGTTCTTGGTTTGAAATTTTTCAAAAACCAAGTTTGATCCTTAGTTTAGGTTGTGCCCAGTTATTTGTTTGTGGTTAGGGTCCCAACGTGTAGGGTCGTCTAACCTATGCTCATACCTCTGTATAAGCTCATAGAAGATTTCCCCTCTCTTAGAGAGAAGACCTTTGAAAAAATTAGGCAGATAGAGCTAGCCTAAGAGGAAGCTCGTAGGGCTGAGGCCTTCCCCCTGAGACCTATCTTCTCTCCACCTCTGAAGGTGATATAAACTGAGTCAGCCGAGCCTGCTGAGCCTGCAGAGGATCCAATAGACCCCATCCCATGTCTGAGTCTGAGTCATCTACCTCAGACCCTATGTACATAGATTCTTTCCAAGAGTCCATGGACTTCACTATTAGTCAAGATCAGGACCCTGATCAGGCCGAGGTCCAAAGTCGTGCCTCGTCCCACAATGGTGCTAGCACTTCACAAAATTCTTCCGATGTTGAAGTTGTAGACCCAAGTGTGGCCTTTCCACCACCCATTGATGTTATTCCCCTGTCGGCCACCACAGGGGCAGAGTTTTCTCAGAGGTTCCCTGGTGGTGTTCCTATACCTGCCCAGTACGACATTGCCAGGGATGAGGATGATGGTCATGAGAGTGACGTTGATACCTCAGAGGCTGTCAAGATAAAGAGTATTATTACTGAGTACGACCTCTTAGCCTTTAGGCATCTCTATTCCATAGGTCCTTCCATTAAGCTTAGGAGACCTCTGAGAGATGAGAGGGCCTTTGGTGGCCGAGAAGGGGAGATCTGTGTGTATGAGCAGATATTCAAGTTGGGATTCTATTTCCCCATTTATCCTACAATTAGAGCCATATTGTACCAAATCAACTTGGCCCCCTCACAGTTATCCCCCAACGCCTAGAGGGTGATGATTGGGGCCATTGTCCTTTGGAAGGCAGTCCACCACTCAGACCTTCCTATTAAGGTCTTCACAAGATGTTATGTCCCATACCCTGCCAGAAACCACCCCAGTTATTACCCTTTCCTTGCTAGGAAGTAGGACAAGAAGATGATGTTAGTTACCCAGACTTCAAATCATAACTGGAAACCACGGTATTTCTTTGCTTCAAGGGCGTGGGAATTTGGTCCTTGTAAAACCTCTTCATCGTTGGAGCCGAGGACACCTCTGAGGTGGAGTAAGGTGTCACTTGATGCCAAGGCTAACCCTGGGCTTAGCCAAGATAACTTACAAAAGGTTAAGGATCTTCAAGATTAGGGGGAACACGGTTGGCTAGTCAAGTACGAACACCTGATGACCCCCTATTACCTCTCTGTTACTGGCCTGGGGGGAAGTCCTCTGACCGAGTTCGTAAGTATTATTTTTCATAGTTGTACCTCTGACTTTCAATACCTATGATTTACTAACTAGAATTCTTCTTTTTGCAGAACGCCCAGAAGGAATCTCTGATGACTTGTGGGAGATGTTTGCCCCCAGTCTCGTTAAGTCGATGAAGAAGGCAAGGCATAATGAAGCCCACCCCCCAAATAGAACGTCAGCATGTCTAAGGCCGAAGAAGAGGAAGACTACCACTGATGCGGAGGATCAGAGGCCTTCTAAAAACCAAAAGGGAGATCGCGCCATCCCTATTTCATCAGACGATGCTGTAGCTACTCATCTGGAGTAGCTCAAGATGAATGATAGTCTGATAGGCCATGGTATGAAGGCAATGGATGCCATCGGCTCTGCAATGATCGACATAGATAAGCGTTTCCGACGCTCTCTTGATACCCCCTTACTGGCCGAGTTTAGCCTGCACGGGTCAATTCAGGTACCAACTTTTTCTCTTTATTCTTCCAAGTGTAACCTCGGCCTAGATATAGGTTAAAACTTAAAACTCATCCATCTTACTTTTTATTGCAGGGTATTCTTTCCATACACCAATTCGTCGACTGGGTCCTAAGGCAGTTACCCCTTATCGAGAAGGGAAAAGACACTGAGAAGGTTCAAGCCTCTTTAAATTCAGAGGTTAAACGTCTGAAGGTAGAGTTTCAAGAGTCTGAGAATCAAGTTAAACAGAAGGACGGGGATATAGCCAAACTCAAGAAGGACCATACAACTTCCCATAAGGATAAAGATGACGTCCTTCAGATGAAAGTGGATGCTGCAGTAAAAGTTGCCTTGGAGGATGCCTCAGAGAAGATATTAGAAGACTATAAGGTCTCTAACGAGTTCATCAGCTTTGGCTTTGAATATCTTGAAAGAGGTATTAAGGAGAAGGATAAAGGGAGCTTAATTGCCTCAGACTTTGTTGGTCTGGGCTTTGGCGATTCTCGCTTTGCTCAGGCCTTACAAGAGGTTGAGGAGGAGGAAGGCACAACTCCTGTAGAGACTGCACCGTTGGAGGTTACTAAAACTGAAGGGGTCACTCTTCAAGGTGATACGACGGAAGTGACCAATATCGGTCGAGAGCAGACTAACATTTGTGCATATACTTAGATCTTGCGAAGCTTTTGTAATTTGGTTTCGATTAAACATCTGATTTTTGTAAACTCTAATGACATATTTTCGTATATTATATTTGCAACTCTGAATGTTTCATGCTATCACCTATTCTTCAGAGGGTTTTGCTGCTTTCAATGAATGTTGTCTTAAAAGTCATATACAATGATGTTTACATTAAGGTCCCAAGTTACCATATAATGATGTCTACCTCATACCTTTCACCAAACAATTGATGTTTAAGGTCTGAGGTCACTATTTTGTGATGTTTCACCTCATAAATTTCACCAACTTAATGATGTTTAAGGTCCGAGGTCATCTAAATATGATGTTTACCTCATAAATTTCACCAAAATAATGATGTTTAGACTCTGAGGTCACCAAATTATGATGTTTCACCTCATAAATTTCACCAAACTAATGATGTTTAGGGTCTGAGGTCACCAAATTATGATGTTTACCTCATACCCATCACCAAACAAATGATATTTAAGGTCCGAGATCATCAAAACATGATGTTTTACCTCATAAATTTCACCCACTTAATGACATTTAAGGTATGAGGTCATCAAAATATGATGTTTACCTCATACCTTTCACCAAACAAATGATGTTTAAGTTCTGAGGTCATCTAAATATGATGTTTACCTCATACCCTTCACCAAACAAATTATGTTTAAGGTCTGAGGTCATCAAAACATGATGTTTACCTCATACCTTTCACCAAATAAATGATGTTTAAGGTCTGAGGTCATCAAAATATGATATTTTACTTCATAAATTTCACCAAACTAATGATGTTTAGGGTCTGAGGTCACCAAATTATGATGTTTACCTCATACCTTTCACCAAACAACTGATGTTTAAGGTCCGAGGTCATCAAAATATGATGTTTTACCTCATAAATTTCACCAAACTAATGATGTTTAGGGTCTGAGGTCACCAAATTATGATGTTTACCTCATACCTTTCACCAAACAAATGATGTTTAATGTCTAGGGTCATCAAAATATGATGTTTCACCTCATAAATTTCACCAAACTAATGGTGTTTAGGGTTTGAGGTCACCAAATTATGATGTTTACCTCGTACCTTTCACCAAACAAATGATGTTTAAGATCTGAGGTCATCAAAATATGATGTTTCACCTCATAAATTTCACCAAACTAATGATGTTTAGTGTCTGAGGTCACCAAATTATGATGTTTACCTCATACCTTTCACCAAACAAATGATGTTTAAGGTCTGAGCTCATCAAAATATGATGTTTCACCTCATAAATTTCACCAAATTAATGATGTTTAAGGTCCGAGGTCATCAAAATATGATGTTTCACCTCATAAATTTTACTAAACTAATGATGTTTAAGGTCTGAGGTCATCAAAATATGATGTTTCACCTCATACCTTTCACCAAACAATTGATGTTTTAACATAATAAAATAATATTGACACAAGAACTGCTCTTTTCATTCATATCCTCTTCATAAAATGATACATGCATTAAAAAGAAAACTGCAACATCATATATAATATTTCTTCAAGTGATCAGCATTCCAAGGGTTTGAAAAAGGTTCCCCTTCGAGATTTTCTAGTCGGTAAGTACAAGGCACAACCTCACTTTGGGTGGAGCTTGTTTGCCCTTTGCGATGTCTTTTTCACCACTAGATCTCCTACAGCTATAGGTCTTGATTTCACCCTCTGATTGTAGAACTTTTTTATTCTCTGTCGGTAGGCTACCTGTCTGATCTCAGTATCTTCCCTTCCCTCTTTAATTAAGTCCAAGTCAAGCCTTCTTTCTTCCTCATTCCTTTGAGGGTCATAGGTTTGAACTCTGTGGGTGGGGAGTCCTACTTCTGTAGGTATAACGGCTTTTGAGCCATGAGCCAACATAAATGGGGTTTCCCCCGTTGGTGTCCTTACCGTTGTTCTGTGGGCCCACAATACTGCATAAACCTCTTTTATCCATCTTCCCTTGGCTTCTTCCAACCTCTTCTTAATCCCATCAAGGATTGTTCGGTTCGTGACTTTAGTCTGACCATTTGCCTGAGGTCGGCCAGGAGAAGAGAAAAACTGCTTGATCCTAACTCTCTCGCAGTATTTCTCCAAGGAAGCATTCTTGAACTGTGTTCTATTTTCTGAAATGAGGGTGCTTGGGAGACCATATCTGCATATGATGTTCTTCCAGATGAACTGGAAGGTCTTATTCTTGGTGAGAGTGATCATGGGCTCAGCCTCTACCCACTTGGAGAAGTAATCAATTGCTACTATCAGATATTGATAGATGTTTACAGCTCTTGGCAATGGTCCCACCAAGTCAATCCCCCATATTACAAATGTCCAAGGAGAACTAATTGATGTCATAGGTTGATGAGGTTGATGAGGGATAGTGGAGAATCTCTGGCATTTGTCACACCTCTTCACATAAGCATTTGCATCTTTGGACAAGGTCGGCCACCAGTATCCCTGCGTAATTATCCTTTTGGCTAAAGGTCTTCCTCATATGTGATTGGAGTAAGAACCCTCGTGTACATCCTGCAGGATGTGGGGGACCTCTATGGGATGGGCACATCTGAAAAGAGGTAGTAGGAATCCTTTTTTATAAAGGACATCTCCTATTATTGAGAACTTGGCGGCTCTGTAACACAACCTTCTCCTTTCCAACTTTGATTCTCGCAGCTCTCCCTATCTAATATATCTGACAAGGGCGTCCATCCATGAGTCCCCTAAGTTCTAGTTAAGGCAAAGTCTGGCAGCCTCTTCTTCCTCAATGATTAGTTTGAGCAGGATCTCGACTAGTATCGTCCTTCTGATGCCTATCCTCATTATTGAGGCCAACCTTGCTAGTGCATCTGCATGACTGTTGTCTAACCAGGGTATCCTCTTCATCTTCACTTCTGTGAAGCTTCCTAGCATCGTTCTCACCTTCTTCAGATATTTGGCCATCCTTTCATCCTTGGCCTCATATACTCCCAGGATTTGGTTGACCACCAACTTGAGTCACTATGGACTACGAGTCGTCCAACACTAAGAGATTTTGCCAATGAGAGGCCTGCTATCAAGGCCTCATACTCTGACTCGTTATTCGATGCTTTAAAGTTGAATCTAAGTGCATATTCAATGTTGGTACCATTCGGTGCTAACACTATCAGCCCTGCCCCACTACCACTTTCACAAGAAGACCCATCGATGAAGAGGTTCCAAACATCTTCATTTGGAGAGAAGTTCCCCTTCTACAGGGTCCCTTGCTTGAAGAGGTACATGTCTTCCTCATACTCAACTACTCCTTTTCTGGCTCTGCTAGACACAATTTCTTTCAGATTTTGGAAGACGTTATTGTCTAATTCATTTGCAATCTCTGGAGTATTCTCAGTCTCAGCCTCTTCCCATGTAAACTCAACAACAAAGTCTGGGAGCGCCTGCCCTTTGATGGCCACCCTAGGTTGATACACAATGTCATACTCCCCCAACTCGATGCCCCAGGTCATTAACTTGCCCTACTTCTCGGGCTTGTGGAGGACCTATCTTAGCGGGGAGTCGGTGAGGATAACCATAGAGTGGTCTTGGAAATAGGGCTTCATCTTCCTGGAACTGCTAGATATATATATAACTTCTCCCCTAAGATAGGCCGAGATAGGAGCAAAACAGATCCGAGGTAGGACTTTAGCTCTTTAAAATCTTTGTCGCATTCCTCATTATATTCAGAGGCCTTTCTAAGCACTTTGAAAAAGGAAAGACACTTGTCTGTAGCTTTGGAGACAAACCTGTTGAGTGCAGCAACTCTTCCGGTTAGCCTCTGAACATCTTTTATAGTTTTCGGTGTCTTTATTTCAAGCAGAGCTTTGATCTTCTTGGGGTTAGCCTCTATTCCCCTTTGATTGTCGATGAAACTAAGAAACTTTCCTGCTCCTACTCCGAAGACACACTTGGCAGGATTGAGCTTCATCCTGTATATATCCATGGTGCCAAAAGTCTTCTTCAGGTCGGCCACGTGAATGTCGACCTTCAAGCTCTTTGTCAACATGTCATCCACATATACCTCCATGGTATTGCTAATCTGACTCTTGAACATCTTATTTACAAGACGTTGATAAGTGGCCCCTACATTCTTTAAGCCGAAGGGCATGACCTTGTAGCAATAGTTCCCCTTGTCGGTTATAAACGCAGTCTTCTCTGAGTCTTCCGGGTCCATAAAAATCTGGTTGTACCCTGAATACGCATCCATGAAGCTCATAAGTTCATACACTGATGTGGCATCTACCATCTGATCAATTCGAGGCAAATGGAAGCTGTCTTTTAGGCAAGACTTGTTCAAATCAGTGAAATCTACGCACATCCTCCATTTTCCGTTAACTTTCGAAACGATGACGGCATTTGATAACCACTCAGGGTATATGACCTCCCTGATGAATTTTGCCTCTCCCAACTTTCTAACTTCTTCCCTGATGACATCATACTTTTCCCTGGAGTAAACTCTTATTCTCTGCTTGATTGGCTTAGCATCTTCTGCTACATTGAGTTTGTGACACATAATCTCCGAGTCAATTCCTGGCATATCTACATGGCTCCAGGCGATGACACTCTGTCTCTTCTTTAGAAGCTTTACCAGCTCTTCTTTGATTTTGGGTCTTAGGGCTTTACCGATTTGGACGGTTTTTTCTTGCTCGTCATCATTGAGGACGATGGGTTCTACCTCTTTCGCGGTTTTTCCCTTCTTCAGTTTTGTTTCATCCCTAGGATCAATCATATCAATGGTATATGTTGTTATTCCCTCTTAGGAGCCTCTCTCTTCCGCCGAGTTAAAGTAGCATTCTCGTGTCGAGGTTTGGTCACCCTGCACTTCCCCTACCCCATAGGGGGTCTAGAATTTTAACATTTGGTGGACCATCGACGACACGACCTCAAACTCCTTAAGGGCTACTCGTCCTATGATGAGGTTGTAGGCCGAGAAGACATTTTCATCCATAACAGAAAAATGATCTTTCAGGTTAACCTCTTAGGCCATTAGTCTCCTATTCGTACATCTATCTTATACATGCCCAACGATGGACCTTTTCACCGCTAAAGTCCATTAACGGATGATGATGAGGTATCAGCCTAGCTCTGCTGAGGCTTAGGCTCTTAAAATAGGACCAGAACATCACATCTACTGAACTTCTTCTGTTTATAAGGATTCTCTGTACCCCACATATGTGTACTCTTGTTGTAATTACCAGAAGGTTATCATGCGGAGGTAAGATACATTTGAAGTCAATTCGGGATAATCTAACTATAAGGGTATCCGTATCTGCCTTCTTCCTCTTCAGCTTAGCCTCTGAAGATGCCAGATTCACAACCTCTACTTTGGTAATTGACTTATCCTCTGCCACATAAGCTTTGCGATCGACTATCTCTAAGCCCGCCCTACTAGTACTCCATAAATGGTGTTCACACCAAAGGAGATCATTCTAACCCTCTTCATAGGGGTATTGTTATCTTTTGGTGGGGGGTCAGGGTCATCCTCATCATCATCGTCTGAGTCCACCTCTCTACTTGTTGGGGGATCTTCCCGACATATGTTATTTATCTTCTTTTTAGGGTAATCTCTTCCCCTCTTAGGTTCTTTATCGTCGACATACTTCCTGAGCTTTCTGAACTTCAACATCTTCTCGATCTCATCATTTAAGTCAATGCACCTATCGGTTACATGGCCATGGTCCTGGTGAAACTCGCACCATATATTCTTATTCCTCTTATGTGGAGGAGCTTTTAGCTTTTTTGGACATCTTAGGGACCTGTAATTCTTTATCTCGTTGAGGATGTGTTCGCAGCTCACGGTCAGAGGAGTATAGTGTGCAAACTTGTCGTCTACAGACCTCTTTTTTTTCATCTTTCTTCCTTTGGAATGCTGCTTCCGTTCTCATCCTCATACTTTACAGCCATAGACTCTTCAGCGTTCATGACCCTTATTGCAGTTGCTAATAGCTCTGCCATGGACTTGGGAGGATCTTCAATAAGCTTCCACAGCAACTTCCCCTTATGGAGTTCTCCGATGAGGGCAGTCATAGAAATATTCTCTTCGTAATCTTCAACCTTCAATTTTTCTTTGTTGAATCTAGCAATGTAGTCTCTTAGGCTCTTGTTCTTGCCTTGCTTGATGTACAACAAATGTGTGGTCTTCTTCTGAGGTCTTACCCCAAAACAAAATTTGTGAATGAACCGTTCAGCCAAGCCCTTAAAGTTCTCAATAGAGTTCTTCGAAAGAGAAGTAAACCAAATATGTGCAACTCCCGTTAAAATCCCAGAGAAGGCCCGACACCTTATTTCATCTGGGATTGGGTAAATGTCTACTACAAACTGGTACATCTCAATATAGTGCACAGGGTTGGTACTACCATCATACTTGGGATACACCATAGGTGGTCTGAACTTGGCAGGGGCTGGGAAGTTCACTATCTTTTCCACAAATGGGGAGACCTTTGAGAACCCTCTTTGTAGTGGGTCTCGGCTTTTGATGAGGTTCCCTATCTTCTCTTCGAGACGTTGAATGGAGTCATTCCATGGCTTTGCAACGTCGTCTTGGCTGAGGTTTTCCCCAGCCATCGCCAAGGGGTGAACTGAGGGTTCCCCAACCGCAGCATAATGTCGGATGTTGACCTCTTGACCACAGTCTCAGCCTTGATGAGGTCGGACATGATGAGGCCGATGTTCCCCATCTCCTCTTTGAGAGCCAGCGGTAATTCGTGACATGGATAGCTTTTGTCTTAGGTCATTGACTGGGATGAGCCTTTCAAAGGATGACCCTCTGCTCAAGCGATCAAAAGCTGATCCTCTTTGTTAAGCACCACCATCTCTTCTGCCCCCACAACCTCTACTCTGCTGGATAGGACGTACCATATTATTTGAAACCTCATACGGCTCCCAGCAGTCTTCTGGAGCATCCTTTGCCTCCATATCGTCATACTTATCCTCAAGGTAAGGGTTTCCTTATCTCCCCAGACATAAATGTCTAGGGTTAACAACGTCCCTCCTTCGTTGAGGAGTAGGTTGGTCCTTTCGCGGTGCCTGGGGTGGTCCCCTAGCTTCAGGATGGGGTTGAACAGCTGCCGGAGTGATCATCTCTGATCAGACCCCAGGTGGCCTCATCATATTTTGACTGAGCTGGACAAATTGTTCATTTTTTGCTTATTGTATTACGGCCAAAGACCTCAAGGCTGCTGCCACCTCAACCATTTTGGACTGGGGGGTGCCTGGATGGAACTAGGTCCTCCAACACCAGATGGTGGAGGAGGTTGTGGAAACTTTGGTGCCATATGTTAAAACTAAAAAGCTTGTGTAGAAGATAATCTTAATACTTTAAAAGACCTCTTTCAATAGTGAAACAGCTCCACGCAAGGGGTGAGGCCTGGTTCACCACCAGAGTCTCTGGTGAGCTTAAGCAAAAAAAGAGGAAGAGATAACGTCTTGTTCCCACATATGGTACGAAAATGATGATGCTAGAAACAGGACCACCAGGTAAGATGTTTACAAGCTCAAGCAACTGATAACAATGGCAGCACATGAGAATATATATATATGTATATATGTAGAAGGAGATGAGGATAAGAGGATGAACACTTGAATATAACTGGTTCAGCCAATTAGGCCGACGTCCACTGTGCAAGTGAGTGAGTAATATCAGTTAAATAAGGCACTAACAGCTATGGATACAATCTCTCAAGCTTTCTCTCTCCACTGCCTCAATTGACAGAGTTTTAACTAGGGTTGTAAATCTCGATTCCTTTACAATGTTGAGGATGACCTCAATATATAGTGCTTGGGGGTGTAATGTACCCCTAAGCATACAATGTGCATGTGCATGGAGATCCATCTAGTGCAAGGATGACACCTGGTTGATCTCAACTAAGTAATTATGACCTCAATATTCCCTCATGTGGAGGGAATGATTTAGTTATAACAAATTCATCCACGTGTTCCAATCTATACATGTGTGCGTAGGTGCTGTCTGTATTTGCTGGGTACCAACCTCGGCATGGATGAGTATGAGGTTGGTGGGGTACGACCCTTATACAGCCTGAGATCAATGTTTCGCGAACACCTCAGCGAGGATGTGCGGCCAAGGTTGGGAATGAGGTGTAACGTCGGCCTAGAAAGATGATGATATGATGATTGTTGATTGAGACTATAAGGCTTTTATTAGTTCTCAAGTGTTTCTTTTAACGTCGGCTATAGTCGACCTTATGGATAGCTGATCCCACGAGTCACGTAGACCTCGATTGTTGCCCAACTGAGGGGGTACTGGTAACATCGACCGTGGCCGACCTTATGAAGGAAGAGATCACTGATGGCTAGTCTTGAGTTCTTGTTACCTAGACCGTCATCCAGGCCGAGGTTGATGCCTCTGAACCAGTAGGTACATTTTGGGCATATCATTTCTCTTGAGCGCTATTTTCTCGAACGAGCTATAGTTTAAATTCCTTGTTAACGTAGGTGAGTTACTCTCTAAGGTTTTCGACCTCTAACTATCATCTTTTCAAATCAACTTCCATTGCGAGCTTTTCTAACAAAATTTTCCCGTCTTTCTGTTCCATGGCTTTGTATTTGGTTTTCATGATTGATTCTCGATTCATCAGAATTATTTTAACATTGTCAAACTCGAACATGCAAAAGGTTGATCGGGCAGGAGAAATAAGCTCCGGGATAGTTCTTATCGATGTGGCTATTCGATCAGCCTTTCGCATATCTGAGTTCGACAATATCAAAGAGTTCTAACGAATAGAGAATCAATCATGAAAACCAAATATGATGTCATGAAAAAAAAAACGTGGAAATTGTGTCAGAAAGCCTCTAGATGGAATTTGATTTGAAAAGGTGTAAGTTAGAGGTTAAACACCTTAGAGAGAGAACTCATACGTGTTAACATGGACAACCAACTATGCCTCGTAAGATAAAATGGGGCTAAAAATAAATACATTCGTAAATCAAATCGAGCATCCCGTGCGAGGTGTCCATGCCCCTAAACATTCATAATTCAAATTAAACATTCATAATTCAAACTAAACATCCGTAAATCAAAATAAACATTAATAAATCAAACTACTAGGATACAACTTGGATACAAATCGGATTATCAAGGGATAATATAATAATAGGATACAACATAGGATTGTCATGGGTAAAATAATGTTTTCATATTCTCTCTTCATCTAAAAGAAACTAAAAGATCCTTTAAACTGGGGTTATCATCAAGAGCATACTGAACACTTAGGAGCCTTTAATGTGTCTACTCCAGTGGCCATACCCTTCGGTGCATGCACAATAATAAACTAAATGCCATCGTTTATGCACATCGAGTAGAATACCTTCTTTACATTTTAAAAGTCATAAATAAAAGGCTCGTCGACTATGCGATCTTTACTCTTCATCTTTGATAAATCTACCGTGATAAGTTTGGAGTCAAGATCAACTTTACTAGCATTCGTAGTGTCCTCCACCTTCACCCAGTCACAATAGAATACAGTTTCTGTGAAATCTAAATAATCGAGTTCCAAGATTTGTTGGACAATCCCATAATATGTTAGCACCATATCCTTTAGAATTTTATCGCCTTTGCTAATGACATAGGTAGTCAAGACAGAAATTGAAATTCCATTATTTTTCTTCAAAAGATTTTCCCGAGATGGATATGCAATGAAATCAAAATTATTGGTGCGAAATCTCTTAAACTCTTTCGCATAAAATTTGGCGTGCAAGTCTTGACGAGACATCAAATCTTTTTAGAAGCTGCATTTATTAATAACTTTATATTAGGATATGTTTTTACCACTCATGAATAAATAACTGCACACATAAGAGGTGGAAATTAACTCTTTTGATATATATACCCTAAAATCATTCGTAGTGTAACTAATCCTTTGATTTTGGGAAATTTACTCATACTTCCTAAAGGTAAATTTTAGATTTTAGACCATAATATATAGAATATCTAGAATCAAACAAGAGTAATTCAGTTATTATGTAGTTACTTACTCTCTCCAATCTTCAACTTCATCTTGCGATTCGATGACATAATGAGTTGCTTCCTCATATTATTGATTAGTGAGTCTCACCTAATTAGGATTTCCAAAACGCAATTCATCCTCAAACTCGTTAGGTTCCTTAGTCACTCATTCTCCACGAGGATTGAACCTCCTCCACTCTTTTCTGGCATATGTTCCCGAGCATATAGGGATGATTCCACAGTTACGTATTCTTTAGAAATTGACCCTCTAATATGCCATGTATTCTTTACATAATCAAGCGCTCGAAATGATGCATCCGTAGATACCTAATGGGACCCCACAATAAAGCCTCATCACATAAATGCACAAGTATGTGGATGCTGATACTGAATAACGACAAAGGAAATTATTTCTCTAATACATAAATTGCCTTGGCTAAATTTTATTTTACGGCTCTAATGTGATTTATGTTTACCAGTTTTGCACAAAGTAGGGTAAACAACAAACTAATTTTCATAATTGCTCAACGAATATCCTTGTGTTCATAGAAGTAATGCCTAAATAGCAAAGGGATTAATTGAATGATGATATCCCAGTCGTGAGAATTGCACTATTTTAGGTTATTTGTTTGCTAGCTTACTACTATGCGCAAATTACCAGAGTAACCAGTTGGAGTCTTTAAGTTGAATAGCATGTTTAAAGTATATTTTTCTCATTGGTAGTTAAAGGAAATCATCCAAGGGGATATAAATTCTTCTTATTGTAGGACCATTTTTGAACCACAATTTCTTCTTTATTTTCATATCATGTAGATCGCAATGTACCCGCACACCATCTTTTGAATGAGATTCACCCAGACATATTTCTATCAGATGTTTCACAACATTATTCTCTCTGTGCATCACATCAATTACTTGACTTAAACGATGATCTGCCCAATATGCAAGTCGAAAAATCTTTATCGTCTAGACGATGACTTCATTTTACTTGGGCCGTTTGGATTCCCCTATATTTACAATTTGGGTTTCCAAACTGAGGGCATTTGCCTACATATATATTCCCCACAGTTTTAGCCTTCACCTTCTCCTCAATTTGCTGACCAAAAATTTAAACCGATTTTGTCCTATGCCCGTGATCGACAGGTAAGAAGTTAGAGTTATCATTTCGAAAAGGGTGTATAGTCGGTAAAAATCTATGATAATCCATATAACTCATCTTACCACTATATTTTACCCAACTGTCTTCAGTTTCCTCTCCGCATATAGGATATCCATAATAACCATGAATATTGCAAGCGGACAAGGTCCCATAAGCAGTAAGTCGTGGATCGTCCATATCACCATTGCTTTAAGTGTGAACTCTTCACCCTTATGAGAGTCAAATACCGTCACGCCTTAAGTTCTTCGATCAATGGGGCTAAGAATATATCAATATCATCACCAGAAGCTTTTGGCTCTTGCATTAATAAATATAACAATGTGAACTCCTTTCTCATGCACAGTGTCAGAGGGAGACTTAAAGGTGCCTTGAGAACTGACCAATAACTCTAATTAGTACTTGAATTTTCAAAAGGGTCAAACCCATCGGCTGATAATCTAAGATGGACATTACGCAATTCCTTTTCTAATTCACGACATCGTGCATATAAAATTTTCCAGATGACTGAATCAACCGAATGATGCATCAGATTCCCACCTACCTTGCATCAAGTGTGACATGTCATGGCCTCTGATATCCACGGTATAGTGAAAAATCATTTAAACTGTGGCTCGAACGGATAATACTTCATAACCTTTTAGGTAACTTGCAAGAACTTTTGTTATTTAATAAACTTGACTTTTCTATTATCACAAGGCACATATCTAGGCTCACTGCATATAGGACACTCTTCCTTCTCTTAGTGCTCGTTGCGGTATAATATGGAATCATAAATATATGCATGAATAGATTTTTACTCTAAACCTAAATCCTTCAATCTCTTCTTCATGCTAGAATAATTGTCTAGTAATGTGTTCTCTTTTAGGAGAATGTCTTTAACCTACTTAAGAATTCTGACTACGTTGTTGCCCGACAAACCAAATTGACTCTTTAAATTATGCAACCGATCATTGCATACAATATCGAGTGACCTTCATAATTTTTATACAAAGGTCTAGCTGCATCGGCTTTTAACCGTATGTATTCTTGATCTTTGGGTAATTTATCATCAACTTTTTCATTAACTAGGTCATAATGCACATTATTCGTATATATAAGATGGTGTTTTTGACAGTGGTGGACTTCTTAAGCATCATTAATTAGGTTGGTCAAAGGATAATGTGCTAGAGAATCTTTCACCACTTTCACCTAGTGGGGTTCCGTCACACGGTCATGTACCTGTAATTCTTTCGCAACATATGGTACATTCTTTTCCCTATGAAATGTCTATATCTTATAGTCTTGCATCATACCCCACATTAGTAAATTAAATTCAACGTCTTCCAAAGACTTAAATTTTCGGTTCATACAACGGTTGCACGGGCATGGAATTTTATCATTATTAAGATTTTTATTTGCATATTTAATAAATTCCCGAACACCCTTCACATGATTATCAGATACTTTATGACTATCTATCATCCACTCTTTGTATTATGGGAAAGCCATTCAATAGTCTTCAAAATTAAAAATAAATTCAAAGAAAATTCATTAGACTCGATCAAAAAGAAATATTACAAGAAAATTAATTCAAACAAAATAGATATTACAACCAAATTCATTAAAATATTATAATTTTTTTCAAAACAAAACATTGTTTAACGCGTAGGATTGACCAAAAAATTAACTAGCCAAGTAATAAAATAATTTTCATAATTTGAGAACAATGGCCCTTCCACATGGTCAACGTACGCAGGCTCATCTCCACAACTAGAGTATATTTTATTAACCAAAATTTGAGCTTCACCCATCTCCAAAGGCCGACGGACGTGTTTCGATAATTATGGAAATGATAGTGCACGTTTCAATAACCCTGGTATCAATCAAGTTTCATATATAATACGTTATGCTAAAGAAAGCGTGCGTGGATGAAGATGATGCACGAAATGTTCCAAGTATAAGCATTTACGAGGGGAATGTCCCGGAAGGAGGAATTTGGGAGAGAAATGTTTCAGGGGGAGGATAAGGGAATGTTTTAGGCATCTAACCCTATTCTTAACTTAAAAAATGAACAAACCCTTGGATTTTCTTCGTCAGTAGTTCCATGTCCTTCCAAAGCTCTGACACCTCTTCTTTTATCTTGGCAACTTCTTCCAACCCCCTCACCAGCTCACCCCTCACTGAAGAGATCTCATCTAATAAAGTTACATTGTTCTATAATCTGGTAAGTGGCATACATGAGCCCACACCTCTTGACATCCCCTTATGGTCCCTTCCATATACCATAGTTAGGGCATCTGATTGAATGTCATTGGGGTTGTACTCAGACTGATTGTTGGACATGCCCTTTATCAATTTTTGTAACATATTATAATAATTAGGACTACGATTTTAACAATAACAATATTATAATGTGTATATATATGATAACTAAATTCAAACTCACTAAAGTCGGTGTCAGTTTTTATAGGAATTTATTGGTCCTTTTTTTTCGTCAAGCATGCAAGTACAAGTTGACCTAATTAGATTCTTTACCTTTTTCGGAGTCCCCTTAGTCTGTCCTCCCCATTCACCCTTAATATAAACAAAAGCTTTTGCCCTGAGTCTTTGGCCATTAAATTTTTTTGATTTATTCATCTTATTTCTTACCCTCTCATTCAGTTTTTCCTCCGTAATTTCATTCTCCAAGAAGTTGTTCCATTGGTCAGTAGGCATTTCAATATTTTAGGAAACTTTGCCTTTCAGCCCTAAAATATCATAATGTGTTGCCTCCTTAGGAAAAAAAAATCATTCAAAGGTTCTTTCAATAGGTTTTAGAATCATAAACTATCTTGGAAAGAACCTTTGGCTTCGAACCGATTGGAAATGAAAATGTCATATTAAGTTGCTCCCAAATGTCATTCTTTAAAGCAGGATCAACCTCATTTTAATTGTATGCACTGCCAATGCCCACAATCATGTTTCTTAAAGACAAACAAGGGTTTTTAAAATGTTAAACGTCGCCTTTGTCACTTATTGGATTATCCCCACCAATGGAGAATCCTAATCTGCTTCTTAATGTTAGTGATTAGGCATAAATTCTTCCTAATTTAGCCCTTAATTTGGGTACTTTTAGCACCTCGAACAACGTAATCGATTTGACTTTATTTCATAATCTTTTTACTGACTGATCCTAATGAGTACACCAAGTTTCTGGTATTTCATAGTGATTTTACAGGTATTTGATGTCAAGAAACGGAAGAAGGAAACCGGAAGAATCAAGAAAAATAAGAAGAAAAGTCAAAAGGGCAAAAGTGTAATTTCCATCTGGAATTCGGATGAGGTACCTAAAGAGAAGTTGAAGATATCACATTCATGAGCACATAGAAAGAAATGGCACCTCAATCGGAGTCCTGGAACAAAATATATGAGTAGTCAAAGTTGAGCAAAAAGTCAAACAGGCAGACCGGTCCGCCCCTGCCCCGGACCGGTCCGCGTTGCAAAAATCCAGTAGACCTCGGATCGAAGGCAAACCGAATAAGGGTGAAAAATAAAAGAATCGGTCCACCCCTGGACCGGTCTTCCTGGAAATAAAAAGAACCGATCCGCTTGGGAGGCAGACCGGTCCGCCTAAGGCCCGGACCGGTCCGGCTATCGTGATTTCCAAATCTTATCTTCTCCGAAAAAGAATCCTAGTGCAGCTGAAACTCTTGAATTGTTGTAGGGTATAAAAACCCATTTTATTTTTATTATATGGACGTAGAATTTTAGTTAATTTTCCATTCTTTTTCAGAAACCCTAGTTTAGGTATAATTTACAGTTTAATTCCAATGATTGAAGGTTATTTTTGGAATTCTGTGTTCTTCATTGTTGTGTTGCTGCTTTGGTAAAATTAGTGAGTAATTCCTTCTATTCAATTATGTTCTACATCAATTCACAACTTTTCTTTAGATTAATCGTGAATTCCTGCACGTTAAACACTATTTTCATTACCTTCAGCATGTTAGGCTAGATTTTCTAAGGCCGGGATACGTGAACCACCGTATTGCGTAGGAACACAACAATTGTAGGTCTTTATATCTCGTTTGCCTCTGGGTAACCGGGATGATTTAGAATGCAATTCGAGTGTCACTATCGCGATACCGATTTACTCGTCCTCGGATTAAGTATGATGCGGGCTTGAACCTCATATACGTAATGCTTGGGAGTACTAAATTCTAGGTCAAATTAATCAGTTAAATTTATGATTAATATTATAACTGCAATACACTAGGGTTGGGGGATTGTATTCCTGTTCTGTTTTTCTCATCACCTAGTTAAAAAATTTCAAATCATTTTTCAATCATATTTTAGGTAGTTTAGTATAATAGCATCTCTTCATAATTTCATAATTACATTTAGCATAATCATTCTCAAAAACCAAATCGTTTTTTCCTTTCTTTTTAAAGTCAGAGTAAGGTTCCTTCGTCTTTTCCCGTCGTTACAACTCTGTTGTCTTTTTTCCCTGTGGATACGATCCCGACTTATCGAGTTTATTACTAACGCGACAAGCTTGCACTTGAGCCTAGAGTGAACGCACATTAGAGACACTTTCTGAGTCGCGTCAGTTAGCTTGGGATCCCTCAGTAGAAATAGTTGGGGTGTCGAATTATTAGGGGTTTCTTGATTTTGATGACTAGGAGATAGAGTAGAATGAATATATCGTGAAGTAGAGTATTAATATCCAAGACGAGTTAAGAATTGAGTTTGTGGTGTAGGAGAGCTCTTATTTGGCGGTGTTCCGCTATATTGTTGATTATTGTCATTTCTGTTTGATATTTTCTAGAATTAAAAAAATTAGCAACGTATGTAAGAAAATAAGGTTTATGACTATATATATATATATATAGATATAGATATATAAGGAGAAGTCCCACCATATTTTTGGGTGTAAAGTTGTTCCACGAAACCCAAAATGCACAGCCTCTTGAGGAAAGTTTCTTGATAAAAAAACCTCTCCCCCTTACTACTAAAGCTCTGTTTCACTGAGAATCCACTCAAATCTACCTTCAAGTTTTCTTTAAGAAACCCTCATCTGCTCTAAGACGTTCCTAAAAGATTATTATGATAATGAAGATTATTTAGTCATAAATGAAGTTATTTATTGGATTAACCCACAATTTGTACCCAATTATATGTTATTGAACCTTAAAGTAATAAAAAATGAGGACCTTTCGGGCAAAGGAATACGAGATGATATTGCTAAAGTATTTATTGGCTTATGCGGAAATTTTAAAGAGATTATCAATTAATTGACATGGATTAGCCTCTGAAGAAAAGGCAAAGTGTCGCTAAAAATTGTTGGAATTCCTAAGAGGTTCAGAACTTGTACAATACAATTCTTTGGAGGTTCTCAGTAAGAGAATGTTTTAGTGGATTTGTCCATTATTCTAAGTTTTAATCTTCCAAGTTTTCAGACTCGTCTCAAGGTAGTTGTTATCATTTTCTAGAGGATCAGATCATGTCTCACTATCCTTCAGGTTATAGTTTTTCTATTTGTGAGTTGGCCTGATATTTTGAAAAAGTATCAACATATTATAAATGAGGCTCATTCTCTTGCTTGAACCTTGAAATAGGATTTCAAGATATATAGTTTGGATGTTTATTTTAAGATATATAGATTGAACCTTGAAATAGGATTTTAAAATAAGGCTCATTATTATGTTGTAATTGGTCTATGCCAGCGGCAACTGACACGCGTGTGATACACGTGTTTTTTAAAACTCCTGTGTAATACGCGTGTTCGTTGCCGCTGGCGCGGGCCAATTACAACATAGGAATTAAAATTTATTCGGTGTTAGGTTTTTTTATTAAGGTTGATTAAAATGTTCGTATTTTATGTTCACTTCTGAGCCTCTTCGTATATATATATATGTGTGTGTGTGTGTGTGTGTGTGTGTGTACCTTTTTCGACAACTTTTAAAACATGCTCGATGTGTCTGATTTCCATCCAATCAGTATTAATTTAGAAAAATCTATGACATTTTGCATGCGGCCAATTAGGTGTAAGTGTGTCTATGATTGACGTATAAAGGTCCGTGGCATGAACTCGTAATCCTTTTTTCTTCAACTTATTTGCAAGATCATTTTTAATATGCATGTGCCGCAAGACTTCGCAATCTGGGTGGATGCTCTCTTTACGAAATTGTATAAATAAAAGATGAATATTTTTTTAGCCTTTTCAAATTGTGTCACCAATGTCAGTGCCCTGTCGGGATTATGAAGGCGAAATATATTCTCTACTGTCTTATCCTAGCATTCTGGCAATGAAAACAGAATAAGATCGAACAAGTAGTCTTACAAGATATCAACTCCACAATTTGTAAGGTAATTAAATTGTTCAATTTTCCTATCACCATACTTGTAAATCGGAGTTCCCTCTATATGGCGCGCACTAATGAAAGATATTTTAGTGCCGTCAAATTGCACCCTCTCGTACTCTTGTTTCAAGTAATTACTATTGTGACTCATTTTTCCTGAGAAAATATATATATAATGGGATGAATATGAGTTTTAAGGGTGAAGATACAATAAGTTACGGCTCTAATTAATCCTAAACAAATTATGATTCTCCATCCGGTTAATCAGACACAACAATTTAAGTTCATTTTAATTTAATTAAACCTAAAATTACTATTTGTCCAGCAATTGTGCAAGCCCTTTCACCAATTTGTATTCACCCAAACAACAACCATTTAAGGAAAGGGTGAACACAGCTACAACTAGTTAACCAAATGACTATATTCTAAATATTTAGTCGTTAAGATAGGGTAGTCATTAAGACAAATAATTAGTTAATGGATTATTGTGAAGAATTACTAGAGTGAGCGTTTTAAGTATCCATTATCTGTATCAAACCACTATCATTCAACATAAGCCACAACAATAATCAACCCAACAATTAAATACAAGTATATCCCGTACTCCTTTTAAATCGTCAACTTGATTGATTTCCAACACAAGTTTATCTCGTTCAACATTAGTGACCTAACAATTTATATATCAACATTATTAACAATTCTTGAACTTTAGAAAAACATGCCCCTAGCTTTGTATATAGACATTATTAGCGAGACAATGCATAGTTGAACACACACACACACACACACACTGAAACATAAATAGACATGCACAATGAAACACGCACACATACATACACCCCACACCGAATCATACATACACAAACACATCAAAACCCTCTCACACACACACAGATATAATAAACACACACACACACACATTGAAACATACATGCAAAAAAACACAAAGATACGCAACAAATAAAGGTTGGAGATGTACATTTGTTAGAGACTGGAAAGAGAAAGAGAATGTCATCGGCTGTTGGAGAGAAACAGAGATGATTTTTGGTATGAGGGTCAAATGAAATCTTGAGTTTTGATTTTTTTTAATACCCAAAATGTGATCATGGTCCAAAATTGTGACCCATGTACTGTGACCATTTTGAAATGGATTTAAGGGTTGTGGTGCTAAACCGTGACCAGTGTTCAGACCTTTGTGACTAAAAGAGAGAGAATTTTAGCGCCATGATGGTCCAGGGGGAGTCAAAGTTTCGGACTGTGATCCCTTGGTCACGCTCCTTACCATGAACCTCAACCCTGGTCACAATATATGGTCACGAGTGGGTCACGGTTATAGACCGTGACCACCAGTGTTAGAAAATAAGAAAGAAACTTGGCGCCATAATGGGTCACGGAGGAGTCATGGATTTGAACCATGACTCTATTAGTCACGGATCTTGACCTTGATGACCCCTTTAATGAGGTCACCCTAAACCCTGGTCACTTATTTGGTTACGTTAAATAGCTAAGAGTCATGGTTTTGGACTGTGACCACGGGGTCACAGTCCAACATCGTGACCCATTTACTGTGACCATTTTTGGATTTTAGTGTAGTGATCATACATATATATGTCATTTTGAGATCTCCTTGTTTTTCATGAAAGTGATTTTCTCTTCATATTGTGAGCATTTTACTAGTGGATATTGTGTTTGGTATTTTGTGGAGGCTGGACTGGTCACGAGACAAGTAAAATCGATGGGATACCAAGACGTGAGAAAGTGCATACATTGTGTTACTATTGAAAGGCATACAACAGTGGCTGCGAAGAAGGTTACACGGATCAAGGAAGCGAATCAAAGCTTGAAGGTGTCGAGTATGTGAGTGAGTCTAAATTCGTCTTATAATACGCCTATATCGTAGCGAACTCCTGTGGCTAGGACATCCAAAGTTTTTTAAGTTATGGACTTTCCTCGTACATTATCTTGTTGTGGTTTACTTATTTTATTCACCTACATGCATTCTTAGGTCAAGAATAAAATTGGTGAATTGTTTCACCTAACACTTGTGGTTTAAAATTGATGCAAGTTAATTAAAAATTGTGAAAATAAAATTTGGTGGTGTTTTCATACAAACCCTAGGGCACTTAGATTTCTCACTTAGTATACAAATAAGGAAAGACTTGGTCACCATAGATTCTTATTTTTAATTTTGATGAATTTAGTTTATAGATTATTTGTGTGATTAATTTGTCTAATGGTCATTTTCCCAAATTACACGAATTCAATAAAGGGTATGATCGCTTATAGAGAATGACTCTTAGTAGTTTATATGCAACATGTATAGATCAAATAATAGGTAATATGTACTAAATAAAAGATTCTTAGGAAATAATAAAGACCCACGGGGAATCATTGGGCAAGTTAGAAGGCTAATAAAGTTTCTTCATAGTAAAATCCTTTTGACAAGGTGTATTGTAACTATGTGTTCCTAAGCCTAAGGCTAGGTGTGACAACACCAACTGGTAGGTAATGAGTGGACCCGATAAATATAAAGGGGCGTGAAATAATAAAAACATGTAAATATAATGCAAATTTTAATTATGATAACATCGTGTGTCTATTAATGCAAAGTTTTAACAAAAGAATAAAATAAGTACTATAGTAAGAAGGCCCTAGAATTAGTCCTTCACAGTCGAGAAGTATAGTTGTATATTTAACTATCAAAATGCTCTGAATCCTTTTGGATCAATTCCAAGGGTACAACATCAATTGGTGCCCACGAGTTCTTAGATCCAAACGGGGGCAAGTGAACAAAGTGACAATAGGTCTCATATGAGTACGAAAAATGGGAATCCTTTAACACATTTAGAATGCTCATGGAATTCAACCAAATATGTTTTTACACCACAACCCTGGCGTTGTCCATCCATTTATTTGCATCGATGACTACAATGTTGTAGCTCTCAATCCAAACTCAACGAAGCCCTTTCCTAAACTGAAACCTTAGCATATGGATATTTTAGTTCCCTGTCCTTATGGAGTATCTAGAAACATCCACACTCAAATGAAGGTAGTCAATCTCCTTTTATAGGCTAACATTCCACCGACTATGATAATGTTTCTCAAGGTTCCCTCCTTGAAATACCTACAAAGAACTACGAATCTTGGACTCATTTGGTCAACGTACTCGTAATGAAGTAAGGCAATCAAGTGGTCGTAATTCTTTCATTTATTAGCTACAATCAATGTTGAATAACTAGTTGATGCAAGCTAAAAAAGAAAAAGTTACAAAGTTAGAAATGACCTTACAAAAGATAAGTGTAATAATGGCCTCGTTAAAAGGAATTCACAAAATCACAAGAATAAAAAATGTGTTACTTTCATTGATGTGGAACAAATTGTTCGTCAAGCTTTTCAAGTGTTATGAAGCGATAAAGTGATAAATACAAATTATAAATAATAAGGAAAAAATAACAATGGGAGCAACTCTAAGAACTAACAGGAGGATCTTGGAGGACATTCTTTAGGTTGATCGGGGTAACACTTGCATTCCCTGCATCCTCAGTCTCTTGTTTGACTTCCTCCTCATAACTATTTAGATGAGGACACACTATATAATCCATCGTAAATAGGTTACAGGAAAAAAAGACATTGGTAGCTAGCACTGAAGCGTTCCAACCCTATTTATACGAAAATCTTTATTCGTGGTCCACTTTCTTCTGGGCATGAAAAAAGGAAGTTTCCTAACCCTTTGTCGCATCTAAAAAATTGGACTCAAATGCCTCCTTTAATGTATTATGTGACGATACAAGCTACTTATACTTATTCTTCACCCCCTCATTTTTCTTCCACAGATCTATATTAGCCACCTTTAACTTCTCGGCCATCTCTTTCTCCTTGGCCATATAGGCCTCTTACTCCTTGGTCAACTTTTTCTTATCCACATCTACCTCCTTATAAAGTTTGTCCATCATGTTAATGTAATACCCCGTAATTTTAATGACTTTTAAAATGGGTTATATTTTAAATTAATGGATTAATTGGATCTTATTATAAATTAATTCATTTGGGCTTTATCCGAATTGTGGATATTAAAATGGATGATTCTGAATATTACTTAAATATATTTAGGTAATATATGAATGTGATGTCATTGATATGACGGTATGATATAAATTCGGTAATTTGAATTTTTAGTCAGACGCGGTATGGGACGTGTCGGGACTAATTTATTAAATTAAAAAGGAAATTTATTTTTACATCAACCTTATAGTCGTTTTGACTGCGTCGTTGGGTCCGAAAGGGTTGAAATAGTCAGAAAAGTCTATTTGGATGTTAATTTTGAGTCTCGGGTCATTTGGAAATGAAAAGACAACCCAAAAGGGCATTTTGGTTATTTTTACAAGGGGGGTGAATAGTGATTTCGGGTTTTGTCTTATTATAAATATTTGTAGATTAGTGTATGTAGGTTCATTTCATCTCTTCTACACAAAATTGAAAAGTCATCTTCTTAGAGAGAGTGGAAGGTTGCTTAGAAAGAAAAAGAAGTTTGCTTGGGAAGGAGGAGAACCAAAGGTCAAAGGTCACCACCACCATCACCACCTGTGTTATTCAACTCCAAAGGGTCAGATCTTCGTTAGAGGCAAGTGTTTGATATTTGCAATTTAAGTTCGTATATTGTCCATGTTAGGATAGTTATAAAAAGAGATGATTTTCATGCTTGGAAGATGAAAGGATATAGTTGTTAATGGATTTTTGGAATCTAAAAATATATAGGAATTAAACTCATGTTGTAGGTAGTTAGTAATCCAATAAATATTCATCAATCTGTGGAAGAAATTCTGAAAATAATTTAGTGTTCTTGAAGATAATATGTTGATAATTTTCTGGAAAAAGAGGCAAAAACGAGTGGAATGAGAAGAGCCAATTTGGAAGGTTTAGATCTTCTTTTTGAGTGCATTTAGATGAGATTTAAGAAAAACTCAAAACACATACCTGACTCAATTTTTCGTGTAGAATCCAAATCTGAAGTCGGATTGATGATTTGAATAATTTTTGGATCTAATTTTTCTGAGTATTTAAAATATGAGAATTCATGATGTTGTTTCTTTTTAATGTTGGTTCTTATCCCAAAACTTTTGTAGATCTTCGGTGATTATTAATTGGATATTATGGGACTTAGAGAAGATCAGTAAGCTCTAGTTAAGATTTGAATTAATTTGATTGGGATTTAATTGATTAGAATTATGATAATTAAAGTTAAAGAGATTTCGGTTGTTAGATTCATGTGTTGGATTCTAATATGTTTGTGAGGATTAAGGATAGTTCAAGTAGGGGAGATTTAATATAACACCTGGGTAGCCTTAGGGTTACAATTTAAACATTAAGGACTGAGTTTAAGCTCATTATTGATTTCGCAAGGGCTGAGTGTAGTACAAGAGCGTAGTGGTATGACTCCTGGATAGAGATGAGAGTTTAGAACAAATTTGGTTGAAAGAGGGTATGAGGTTATCCCGATCGCGTATTTAAAGTTGACGAACCTCCTCGATCGACAAAGTTAAGTAGTAGTGTATTGGAGGGGTTCCTTATTTGGATTTCTCTTTGCGAGACGCTCCGCGCATGAACCTTAACGACGTCGAGAGTGGAGAGATGTTATAGGATGCGAGGATAATTAAATTATGAAGTAAAGATATGACATTTTAATACGTGGGATTTAAAGAGATATAATGCTACGTAAGGGAATAATCTAAGGTTAATGTGAGTACCTTGTTGTTAGTATACTATAGGTATGATAATACCTATTTGACTGATTAATGATTATGTGTATGACATACCTAGCTTACTTGCTATCGGTGGGAGGTTTGCGCGTGAGGGCAGTCATATCCTGATGAATTCATGGGATCTTTGATTTGTCGCTCGAGAACAAAGGTCTATGAAAGACTTATCGGGGAGTTGATAAGTCCGCTGACTATGGGTACGTAGGTATGTGCGTGACCCATGGATATGAGAACTATGTTCGCCTCCAATGATTTTGTTGTTGTTAATGGTTCGAGGTATCCTCACCGAACCTTTTGTCCCCTTTTCGGCGACCAGCGATATTGGGACATGATAGCAGAGTAATGCATTGCACCGCAGCTGTGACTCGGGGTGCCATATTATATATATATATATATATATATATATATAATGAATTAAATGAATGGATATTTATTGTGGTTAAATCTATCTACGGTGATAATTGTAGATAACGGTGAATTGAGAAAAGAATTGAAATAAGTTAATGAATAGCTTAATTCATATTAATGAGAAACTTATATGAATGGTTATACGACGTATGGTATGGGACATACGGGGTTATGATATGGGAATGGAATCATATTATGGAATTGGTTAAGGGGAACCATTAACTAGGAGGTTAATAGGAAACGTTAAGTGTGCACTCTAGATGAGAGGTGAGAATAGCAAGTGAGAGTCTCGATACTAACATGTACATAATAAATGCTTTATTGCACTTGTTAAATACTTGCTGTTTTAAAAATCATTTTCACAATCGGGCTCTAACCCATTTTCTTGCATATTTTCTTTTCTATTGTATCTTCTATATCAGGTGTCCAGCAACAGGGACGCCAACCTTAGCGGATTATGACAGGCTATGGATTTATGGAGTATTTCTTAGACGCCTATCATCATTTGATTCACAGTATTCTCTTAGTAGGGCATGTCGCCCAAAGGATTCAGTTATCTTCTTCTATCGGGGTCAAATACTATGGTATTCGTGTCATTTTAATACATTTGATATTGTTGGGATTACTGTAATGGATTAATATTATTTGGGAATGTTTATTCCAATTGCAATCAAATTATTTTGTGTTATCTAATTGGTTATCAGTGTTGTAGAATAAAATGTGTTGTGTTATTCTTAAACTGGAAATGGATTTTGTGAAATTAAAATTTGGAAAGTTTTTAACACCAGCTTAATTAGGTATTGGGTGTGTTGTTAATATTTTCGACAGTGATGCTAAGAACGAGCCAACTGTATATTCTGTTTTAATTTGGTATGGGACTGGCCACCCGGTATTTAATTAGGCGGGGTGTTACAGTTAACAAACTCAGTTGCCTACTTTCCCTAATTGGTTCCTCTCTCCAACATGACAATATAGTCTCAAAGAAACTATTAAAGGTAAACCAAAATAATTTATCAAATCAGCAATTAATAATGGGCTAGAGAAGAGAAATAAAAAAATAGATTTCCATGGAGATAGCATGGGAAACATGAAGGGTCGGGCTCTTATTTTTTTTATATACAATATTTAAGTCCTTTACTAGGCAGGTCGACCTCAGAAGTTAAGAATTTAAATCGGCAGATAGGGCGTCAGATACCTCCATCACTTCTTTACCTATAGCATGCCTACTTCTTTGGGTCAGTTCAAGGTTTCCTTCTTGTTCTGTGTATTTTGTTTCTTCGAGCTTGGGTCTAGTAAACTTCCCCTTAGAATGGGAACCATCAATAAGGATGCGGTCTGAAAAAATAGATAACTTATTTCTCTTATCACTACAGGTGAAAACTATCGGGGGATTCATATGTTTATAAAGAAAATTAGGAACCTTATTAAGAAATATATAGTTGTTATCCTCACCTTATCTTCATATTATTTTAGAATACAAATGGAATATTGATCAGGAGAAATTAATTCTGCAGTATCATTGATATCCAAGGAGATAAAGAAAAAAAAGGTCGGGATGGCCTCAAGGTTTGCCGAGCTATTGGTTGAAGAAGATAAGTTTTTCAAAATATGATCCTCAAATACATAGGAGGTGGTAGGAAACACGTTGGTTGGGAGAGGAATAAAGGAAGAATTGGTTACATTTTTACTAATAGGATGTGAGCCGGCCTCGAACGATAAGGGGCCCTCAAGGGTTGCTGAATCGAATATTTATTCTTTAGATCAATAAAGTTCACTTACCTCAGAGGAGGCTCGTGTTTCTTGCATTAAACTGCAACCATAATAAAAGAGAACTAGAAAGTCAATTAAAATTAGAAAATCAAATTCATAAAGACGCAATCAAAAATTCGCATTCAAAATTAATAAAAGGCTACAATTTTTTTACTTAGTTCCCTATTAACTCAAAGGAATCTAGGGATAGAATAAGTTCATGCTCTAGAAATGGAGCATGTTCCTAATTCCTTATAATAAACAAATGACTCCAATAGTCCTTGTTTGAATAGAGAAAATTAGTGGTCAGTGTGCACTTAGTTCGACGAGCCTTTAGATAATAAGTGTTATCAGCCATTTGTACCCACTAGTAGGAGTGCATAATCTCTGGGATGCAAAGGTTGGTCCTATAAAACTCGTTTAAGAGATAAAATCCATTTACGATCATCCAAACATTGGGAGTGATTTGGGTTGGGAAAATACCAATGAATTCATATAATCAGAGGAAGAGGATATTTGGCAATTAAAGTGACCCGTGCTTCAACCACTAACTAAGAGAACACATTGATCACATTCACATTGGTATAATATATGGGACCTAAGGGGAGCTCTACCTCAACCCAATTAGCAATGCACCTTGAACTATCCAATGGTGCTTTCTTTTATTCTATAAACACTCATTTATTATAAAGGATAAGACATGAGGGCAAGCAAATATTAGTACAAACAAACTTGGAGAAAAAGCTAGAAAGTGAAATTGATTTAAGAACGAGTGACATTTACAAAAGGAAAATAGAACTTGGGATAAAAAAGTTGGAAGCTTTGCTTCCTTAGAGAGAGTTATGCAAAGAAATTCAAGAGATCTTAGCCACATATAGTGTTGAATTATATAAATAAATTTGTTCTCTTGAAAACCCAAGTACAAAGAATCATTAGTCTTTGCACTCCCAAAGCAAATGAACCTTCACGTAACATCCAACCCAAAACTAATTGGAAATGGGTGGAGAGGCCTCAAAATCTTGTATATTATGGTAAAACCCTTTAATTATCCGATGTTGAACTTTATATCTCAACATGCCCCCCCTCGCACGTAGCGTTACTTTATCCTAACACGTGGGCATATTTATATTCGATGATGAGGAGTAACTGGTTCATTGGGCCATATATAGACTACTTTGATACCATGATAAATATTAGTGCATCCAACCTAAAACTTTGTGGCAATGGGTGGAGGGTCCCTAGGATTTTATATACTGTAGTGCAAGGCTTTAATTTTTCCATGTGAGACTTTATATCTCAACAGTTCCCCTTAAATATGGCATCACTTGCACCTAAAATGTGAACATATTTATAATGGGTAATGTGAAAACATTGGGTCACTGGGCCTTGAATAGCCTTCTTTAATAACATGTTAAATATTGGAGCATCCAATCTAAAACCAATTGGCAATGGGTGGAGGGGCCCTAGAATTTTATGTACTATAATGCAAGTCTTTTAATTCCCGAGCGTGGATTGTATCTCAATAAGTAGCTTTGCATATGTTAAAGGTAAAAATATGGGCAGTCCCTACTCAAACAAGACTCCCAGGCTTTAGTTAAGCTTGGATCCTTACGGGAAATTATGGGAGGCATATTTCTAGAAAAAGATATTGAATGGTCCCACCCGGTCTTGTGGTAGAAAAATCCATTGGGAGATGTACCCGTGGAGATTTCGTGGGGGAGTGTTACACAAGGAGCCTAAGATCACTCGTTGAGATAGAATCCCGATAAACACCAACTAGAAAAATTCATTGTATAAATAGAGGTTATCCGCCTTTTGTGTGGGAGATGCAAATCGGATTACCCTGAATCTATTACATTATATTCTCACAATCAAATAAATAAATCGCTTCTGCCTTTGCCATAAGCTAGTTCCCAAACCATGTGCATCATTTTCTCTTTTTTCTTTATGTTCATGTGTGTGGATTTATTTCTCCACTTGCTTTATGGTTTGGTATGTAGAATTAATTATCTATGCATGTCACGAACTAATAAATGTATGTGTGTGTGTGTGTGTGTGTATCTATCTATCTATATATATATATATATATATATAATCAGCTCAAAATAACTTTATTAGCTATTTTTAAAAATTTGGTCAACCTTTCACACTTTTAAAGCACTTTAAAAATGTGAAAGTTTGACCGATTTTTAAAAAATGGCAAAAAAATTATTTTGAGCTAATATTTTTATGGGTTCCTTAAAATGTTTAAATATTACATAAAAAAAATTCAACTCAAAAATATTTTTCTAATGTTTTATTAAAATAGATTTGCGCCAGCAAGTATGTATACTTGATATGTTGAGAGCCAGCCTATATATATATATAGATAGATAGATAGATAGATAGATAGATAGATAGATAGATAGATAGATAGATAGAGAGAGAGAGAGAGAGAGAGAGAGAGAGAGAGAGACGTCATCGACATACGTTATAAAACCGTGATTTGGGAAGAGTGTGGGCAACGATGAATTTAGGGTTGGCCACGACCATAGAATAATTCTGAAATTTATATATTATGCTTATTAGATTTATTAATTTTTACATATAAAATGTGAACCTTTATATCTTGTAATTATCAATATACCATAAATGTGTGCTCTCTCTCTCTCTCTCTCTATATATATATATATATATATATATATATATATATATACCATAAATCTATTTTAATAAAGCACTTTAAAAGTGTGAAAGTTTGACCGATTTTTAAAAAATGGCAAAAAAATTATTTTGAGCTAATATTTTTATGGGTTCCTTAAAATGTTTAAATATTACATAAAAAAAATTCAACTCAAAAATATTTTTTTTAATGTTTTATTAAAATAGATTTGCGCCAGCAAGTATGTATACTTGATATGTTGAGAGCCAGCCTATATATATATATATATATATAGATAGATAGATAGATAGATAGATAGAGAGAGAGAGAGAGAGAGAGAGAGAGAGACGTCATCGACATACGTTATAAAACCGTGATTTGGGAAGAGTGTGGGCAACGATGAATTTAGGGTTGGCCACGACCATAGAATAATTCTGAAATTTATATATTATGCTTATTAGATTTATTAATTTTTACATATAAAATGTGAACCTTTATATCTTGTAATTATCAATATACCATAAATGTGCTCTCTCTCTCTCTCTCTCTCTCTCTCTCTCTCTCTCTCTCTCTCTCTCTCTCTCTCTCTCTCTCTCTCTCTCTCTCTCTGCATGTGGTTAAATTGCAAACAAAACTTGAAAGGGGCAAAAAAATTTAGACATGTTTAGTTGTGAAAAAATAGAATCGTTTTCTAGAGAAAAATATTATGGAAAGCAAAAAAAATGCGTTTAAAATTTAAAAAATCCAATTCCAAAAATTGGTGAATATTTGCCGAGTTTTTCAATTTTTTATAAAGTTGTAAAATATAAATAGAATTTTTCTGAAATTTTATTTAAAAAGTGAAAAACTAATTTTGCATTCACCACACCACCACTATCGTCTTCACTACCACGAATGGCAATAATATTAGTGGGAAAAATAGATAAAGTGGTTTATTTTCCATAATTGAATGCATTTTTAATTTTCTAGTTGTTTAAAATAAAATGAAAACTAAAGATGACAAACAGAAATTTAAAAAAAAAATAGGAAAATGATTATTCTCGTGACTAGCTTCAATTTTTCCTTCTCCAATTTGTATAATTTAGTTGAAGATTTAGAACAAGGGTACACCTCTTCTCATTGTAAGTAACTAATTTAATTTATTACATTAGTTTTAGTTTTGGATTATATTATTTCTCTTTATCTAAAGTGTAATCTATTTCCAGTTTTTGTTTCAACATATAGTTTGAGTTTCTTTGTTTTCTTGTCATACTTTGCGGTCTCTTTAAGTCATCTTGTAAATGCTATGGTACTTGCTAGTACATTGACTTTTTAGTCAAACTTTTGAAAGTTCTCAAAATGTTGATTGTAATATTGTCTAAGGTACAACTTCTCCTTGGAGAAAAATCGTTTTTATATATGATATTTAGAGAAAGTTGCCCCAGAGTCACAATCGTACATTTAATATTGTGATCTTTTTTCTGCATTTCCATTGAATCGTTTTGTTTGAAAAAAGTTGCAAAGTTACAAGGTATTCTAGACTATTATGTGGTTGGAGGCTCATTTGTTGTTTATATGTTAGAAAATAATTTATGTTAATTTTTGTCATGATTATACATTCTTAAATATTTATCTTGAATTGAAGTACAAACTATTGCATGTGAAATTTTATATTGCGTACCTTGCAATATGATTGTGATGGACTATGACATTGGGTGGATTATTATGATGGAAATATCGACATGGTTGTTTTATTGTAGATTTAGAGGAATAGTAAACAAGGGCTGCATAGAGGTTTTAAATAATTTATGACTATGTGATTTTGTTAACTTAAGGTGATTTAAACCGACAATTACATGGTTACCATCCAAAATTGTGGTTACACTTTAGTGTCATTTCATTTTCATCATTGCATTCGTGGCATTGGTGAGTTGTAAACTTGAATGTTTTACGTTCAAAACTTGGCAAACCCTCCATCGTGATTGGAGTCTGTGTGCCTCGGTGAATCTCGGAGAGAACGTAATCTTAATGCGTGAACACTGTCCCGAGGATATCCTGACCGCATAACCACACAAATACACACACACTTTCGTTACTATGTTGTTTCGGATCACTCTCACGGTGAGTCAAGCCTGATTAAGTCTCGCATAGAGCGGTACTAACTTGTATAATAATAAGTTAAAATTTAGGAATCAATTATTCTCCTAAATCATAAAAGCTATTTAAATGAAAATACTCGTATCAATATTTTTTAGGTAAACCCTCATTGTCTCATACTAGAAAAATATTACTTAAATAATCGTAAGGATAAAAAAGTCCTATTTCATCATTTCTAGACCAAAATTTAGATACAAAACCCTCCATGCGAGAAATTAATAGTGATTTTTTTAAAAAGTAAATCTATTGCCAATTTAAATGCATATAATATAACTTAATTTGTTTTTGTTTGTTTTGTTGAAATTAACATGGCTTTAATAATTTATTGGTTATTTGAAATACACTTGTGACTAACTTGTTGAGTATTTATTATACACACGTGATTTATTGGTCGTTCACGGATGGAATGGGATTGAGAGTTGGGAGCTTTACGACAGAGTAACTAATATTTTGATGAGTTTCACTTTCTATTAATTTTATGTATTTTGACTTTGTACCCCACCATAAGCTATCATTATTGGGGCCCTTTTTGATTTATTGAGATTGACTCACCACCCCACACCCAAAACTTTGTAGGTACAACCGTACAAGAGTGTGAAATCTGCTAATTAAAGGTTGAATTACAATGAGAATGGTTGCCATAAGTTTGACTTACAATGAGATGAGAATGGTTACCGTCTTTTTTCTTTATAGAAGGATTTTTTTTTTTCTTTTCTACTTTTCTCACATAATAGATATAATACCCTCCTTTGAAAAGAATGTTCAATTTTCAAATTGTTTCGCTTTCGAGATTTTGTTTATAATTTTTTTATTTTATTTTGAACCTTCATATGAATGAGTCATTTGGACTCCCTTATGCAAGTTAAACGCGCCGCGGGGGGGAAGGGGGGGGGGAGCATTATGTCAGATTCACCCTAACAGACGCTCCGCTTAAAGACTAGTATTCGTGGAAGGTTTTGAATTCAAGATCTTTGACCTAAACGAGTCGGTCCTTATCACTAGAACAACTCAGGGTGGATTTAATTTATAATTTGGTGTTGTATAATTGATTAGGGTTTTGATTTATATATTTTTTTATTTAGAATTAGAAAAATAGGGCTTTAGTTGGGAAAAGAAGAAAAAGGTGAAAGATGAATTGAAGGGTATTTTTGTCTCTAAATTATAAGGGAAAAAGTCTAATTTTGATTAAAATGTCCATTTAACCATGCTAAATGTCTATTACGATTAAGGGGGTATGTCAAAAAAATATTAAACATGGGTTATGTTCGTTATTGCTATTCTTTTAGGGGGCGAAGTCAAGAAATCCTAAAAGGGGCTCACAATATCAATTATGTTACATTTATAGTTTTGAATGGGGAAAACAATCAGATTAATAATGTCAATTGATGGTCGAGTTGCAGTTTGTGTTTATTTCAATTGTAATAACATAATCGATATAGTAATTTTGTTAGTATGCTCGTATTAGCTCGAAGAAAAAAAAAAGTTATAAGTGGTAAAAGAATAGAATTTCATCATTTAAATTGTATAATTTTCGTTTGAGATGAATAAATTGGCATTATAGCGTGGCAAATTATTCCACGTGACTAAGGGTGTTCATGGTCCAGTCCGGTATGATTTTGAGAGTTTTTCGGACCGGACAGACTTGGTCGGTCGTCGTAAAAAATGAACCCAGACTGGACCGATAATGTCCCTAGTCGGTCCGATTTTTTATATGGTCGGTCTGGTCTAACCCGTCGATAATGTCCCTAGTCTAACCCGTCGATCCTCACATTGATGAATTACATGATTTATAAAAATGGAAATATATCCGAGTCTATTTTTTTCAAATAATAAAAACAAAAAAATATCAAAATTATAATTAAAACAAACTTACTATTAGATTAAACTATAATTTAAACTAATCAAATATTAAAATATATAATTTTATCATATATATATATATATATATATATATATATATATAGAGAGAGAGAGAGAGAGAGAGAGAGTCACTATGAGTCGGTCTTAACAGGGTTTTCGAACATATAAACCATGGACCGGATCGACTTGGTCAGTCCACTAAAAAATAAATTCGGTCCAGTTACGAAAAAATACTGAAAAAAGGGTCGAGTTAGGTCAGATCTATTCATTGGTCCGGCCAATTTTTTTAACACCCCTACACGTAAAAATAAAAATTTGTTATTTTTCACATACTCGCCTCTAACATTGGAGTGTGGGACTGTCATGGTTAAGGAGGAAAGATGGAGAATATGTGTTTGTCAATCAACTAGGTTAAAATTAATTTTGAAAAAGGGTTGAAAAACATTGACAATGAATATTTTTTTTCAAATAACCCCTTGTATGTTTAAGTAACCCTTTAAATTATGTATTTTGTTGTAAAGGCCTCCTAAGTGATATTAGATTAATAACGCAAAAAGGAATAGGGTTGAAGTTAAGCACTTGCAGAGGGCACGGGTCCCCTAACTTTTGAAAAAATTCAAATGATCTCCCCTTATATTTTTATAGTGTACAATTCAGTCCGCTTCTTAACAAGTTTTACCAACGCAATGTAGCATTTAGGAAGCAATTTTATTTTATGATGTTGCACCTAATACTTGAAATCATAATAAGATCCAAATTATAAATACTTTGCATGTAAAAATTCAAAATAATAAGTTTATTCTAGTTAATTATTTTACAACCAAACTCATTGTATTTTAAAAATATCTATGTTTGATCCCATTAACTTACAGTCCTGAATTCACGCGTGATAATGGGATCGTTACGATAAGATACATATTCCATGTTGCGAGGTTATTGCCCTTAAAATAATTCAAGGGGTTGTAAAGTCCACATGGTTTGACGTTTTTTTTTTTTCAATTTACTCTGATTTTTACTCTAGACCGGATTGTTTTGCCTCATGCGCTTATGCAAGTTGTAAGTGAAAAAAAAATTAACACCCTCGTATATGATTTATTTTTTTCAAATAGTATCAGAACACGTTGGATTGAATAAGCCGTATTAGAGCACACCATTCTCGATTCGGAGATTTATACCTATGTTTCTTGTGAAAATAATTCAAATAAATATGGTTACTCAACTAAATCCATCTATAGTAAAACTTGTAAATCTTGTTCCTAACATTAAGGGATTCTAAGAATAAATGAAAACAATTTTAAATTGACATGCAATTTAAAAATCTTGTGTGTGTGTGTTGGTGAGAATGGTTTGACATTAAGAGTTGCTTGAGGAATCACTTAAAATCATCATGGAAGAGAATTTTAGTTTCTATTTTGTTCTAGGCTAGTCGAAGGGGATATTATTATTAAGTCAAAAGTTCATTTGAATGCTTAGCTTAATTTCATGTGGCAACCATGTTTGACTTTGACTAGGTTGTAGCGTATCATTTTAACAAATTTTGAATCTTGTGGGGAATATTTAAAAATAATTAAAGTTTCAAACCTTCTGTTTTGATTTAGACATACATAGATGTGCTTTCCATAAACTCTTAATTCTTTTCTCTTGTTAAAAATAATAAAAGTTTCAAACCTTCTGTTTGATACTAAATATATAATATAGCAATTATTTGATTGCTAGCAAATTCGACATGAAGTTTTAGGTGTTGGAGGACTCATATTAAAAATATTATTAATATTATATTTTTTAATTTAGCTAAAACTGTCATAATTAAATTTGACTCTCACTACTTTCTTTTCTTTAAGGTTTAGCCCCAAAAATAACATTTTTCGTTAGTTGACAGTTAATCCACCTTTATTGACAGTTAATCCACCCTTATTGTCATTTGTTTTTTCCTAAATGACATTCATAAAGTGCCTACTATCAGTAAATTATGTGTACATATATCTTATTTATAAATAAATATTTTTTTATTATAGAAAAGTAACTTCTATAGTAAAACACAAATATTTTATAAAAACTTTAAAAAGACTATTTTGACTATTTAAGAAGCTGTTTTTATATAAAAAAAAAACGTTTTATAGCTTTTTTATTTAAAACAAAATTGCTTTGTTTATAAAAAACTGTTTTTTTATTAAAAAAGAATGTTTTTCTTAGAAAACTATTTTTATATAGAAAACAAAAAAAATTGTTGTAAGTAACGGTACATTAATTCCACCCTAATAAAAGCCTATTTCTTTATATTTTTTTAACATTCTTTATTTATAAAAAAGATACGATTTTAAATTTTAAAAAAAAATTTCTTGGTATAAAATTTTTTTGACTATCTTAAAAATTGTTTTTTTATTAATGTTTTTATAGTTTTGTTCGTATAAAAAAATATGTTATGACTATCTAACAAAATGTTGTTTATAAAAAGTTGTTTTCCAAAATGAAAATAAATGTTTTGATATTAGAAAGGGTTTTTTTATTATAATTTTGCATTATTATACTGTTGCCCACTTTTTATTTATAGAAAACAGCTAAAAAGTTCTTTTATATATAAATAGAGTTAGGTTTTTTTTTTTATCTATCCTACATTTTTTTATGCAAAAAAAAGTCAAAAATAGTCGTTTCATTAGGGTCCAATTTTAAACTTACATGTTTTTATATAAAACAATTTATGTGATTTCAAAAAATCATTGTACATTTATAAAAAAAAATATCCATTTTCTATAAATAAAAATTAGGAAAAACTATTAAATCATTTTTACAGTTAAAAAATCTTTTGAACCTTTTGCATCAATAAAAACATTTGTTTTTTATATTTTAAGAACATTTTCTTCTAAAAAACTGTTTATTAAAATAAAAATTAAAGTATATATTTTTTAAAACAGCACAATTTTTTTAATAAAAAAACAATCTAATACAATTTTTTATATATTAAAAATTATATAGAAACAATTTTATGAGAAAAATATATTTTTATGAAAAAAAAGACCTTTTAGATGGACAAATTTTTTTTAATAAAAAGCTATAAAACTGGTTTTATTTTTAAAAAACAGCTTTTTAAGTATTCGATTTTTTTTCGTTTTTGTTATATATTTGCATTTTAAAATAAAAGCCTTTTATAATAAAAAAAAAAGAATGTTTATTTATGAATAGGATATATCCATATATACACACGCACACACATTATTTTTTGGGAAAAGCAAGTGTCAAAAGGGGGGGTTGTTATGTCAAACTACAAAAGTAAAAGATTATTGATGTATCTGTGTCTAAACAATTTTTTAGGTCATCTCCAAGTGCCTTGGTATAATGGGTTAACTCATTTTGTCCCATTTAACATGTTGCTCATAAATATAGACATTTTGCTAAAATAAGTGTTAGAAAATGGGTATTAAACAGTAAATTTTGAGTAATTTTGTGCCCAAATTTAGATGGTACTCACACCACAATAATCATGGGATCGTATACGAACGCGTTCTCCTTCGCAAGGAGATCAACGTGGTATATTCATATGTTCCATTCCATTAAATTATAAATGATAAATATGCCCCCAAAGTAACTCATAAATTAATGGAAGTTAATGAATTGGGTGTGTTTTAACACTTGTCCCACAATGGAAGAGTAGTGAAAATTTCAAGAGTTAATAAAATCCCAATTATGGACTAAGGCTTGAATGTCTTTGGGGTATCCCAACTTTTTGAAGGGGAGATGACCTACACTATTCAAGTGTCGTGCTTGGGCCAAAAGCCCACATGCGCGCGCGCCGTCCTATTGATTCGGGCTTGGGCTTGTAACTTTCATTTTAGGCCTAATTAATTAATTATGTAATTAATTAATCAATTTGTTTAAACACCGAATTAATTAATTTCATAATTAATTAAACTGTTTAAATAGTTAATTTTCAGGAGTCAACTATTCAAAATTAACTGCCTGACAGTTTATTTGAACAGTCGACATGGTTCCTATATAAACATTTGCCTTCCCTCCATTTGAGACTAATGAGAAAATTTTCCTCTAAAATTCTGCCCGAAAATGCTACTCCAATTTTTCTAGAAAATCTCTGCTACTGCATACGTGCCATAATATTATCGTTGTTGTCTGGTTGAGTACAAAAACACAGAATTGTGTTCGCATAAATTAATCATAGTTGTGCTACTAGATTAATTTAAAAATCCGTTCTATCTTGGGAGACAGTTATTCATCACATTTAGCACATTGGAGGGAATAAATTTTTCTTAAGGAGACTGTTCTAAATAAGGTCGGATTATTATCTTCTCAGAAACCATTCTTATTTTTTGTAAATTCAGTCTACTATAAATAAGTTTCTGAATTTATTTATTTCTATAATTTCTGTATTTATATACATTCTGTTTTTATTTCGAATTTATAATATCAGTATTAACAATCTTAAGACAAATTTATACGTTTACTATTTTATAAATTCATACAGAATCATTTCTAAAATTAAAGAAATTTTAGTGTCCTATACATCTATTTTACAGAAAATTTGATATATTATTATTTTATTACAGAAATTTAATAAGATAGTTAACATTATTTTAGTGTTACAACAAATTAATTCAGGAACTAAATTTTTATTTATAAATTTTTTTGAAAATTTATTTGTATAAGATTTTATTTTAAATCTTAAAAGCTTCATTTTGTTTTGTACGAACGCTTTAACTTAAGTTTTAAAAAAAAGGTTTTCACACAGATTTTTACTTAATTTAGACTAGTAATAACTAGTGTTTAAATATGTTAGTTTAATTCCATGTTATAGAATTCAGAATATTGTGTAGTATATTTTCCTTTAATTCTGTCATACATAATTTAGAATTCTTGTTAGAATTCATATAGTATTAATTATATTTTGGCAAAATAGTGTACAAAATTATGTATTCTGTTTTCATAAATTCATTACAAATGAATATTATTGTTGATGAAAAATCTATTTTTGTAACAAAAATGGAATCACAAAGTACAAACACACTCCTTCCGACCGTAAATGTAACCCATGCTACTATTGTTGCCCCCATGACCATGCCACATGGAGAGAAACCAAAAAAATTTAATAGGGCGATTTCAAACGTTGGCAAGAACATATGTACTTCTATCTCACAACCTTTCAATTGGCAAGGTTTGTGTATGAAGATTGTCTCCCTTTACAAGAAAGAGATGAAACTGAAAAAATTGTTTTCGTTGAAGCATGAAAACATTTCGACTTTCTGTGTCGTAACTACATCCTTACATGCTTGGACAAGACGTTGTACCATGTGTACAACACCATGGCAACCGCTAAGGAATTGTGGAATTCTTTGGAGAAAAAGTACAAAACTAAAGATGCGGGTATGAAGAATTCATCGTGGGGGGTTTTCTGGACTTCAAAATGGTTGACTTCAAGCCGGTTATTACACAAGTTCAAGAACTTCAGGTTATTTTTCATGACATTCATCCTGATGGAATGTCAATCAGTTACAACTTTCAAGTGGCGGCAATAATTGAAAAGTTGCCTCTATCTTGGAACTTGTTCAAAAATTATCTCCAACACAAACGCAAGGAGATGAATGTTGAAGAATTGGTAGTGCAACTATGGATTGAAAAAGACAACCGTGGATCTCAAAAGAAAAGTGGAAAGAACATCATGCAGTCCAATGCTAATGTGGTTGAAGCTCTTAAATCCAAACGTAAGCATGATGGGGAAGGCACATCTAAGCAAAGAAATAAGCTCAAAGGCAAATGCTACAATTGTAGTAAGCCAGGACAACGCTCAAGCGAGTGTCGCAAACCAAAGAACGTGAAAAAGAATAATGCTCAAGCAAATGTGACGGAGGATGAGAACATTTTTGATGGTATCGCATACATAAATCTTTTTGCTATTGTCTTTGAATGCAATTTGGTAGGAAATACTAAGGAATATTGGGTGGACACTGGGGCTACACGCCACATTTGTGCAAACAAGTGGATGTTTACTATTTATAAAGCTTTGGAAAATGAGGAGACTCTCTTTATGGGGAACTCTTCGAGTTCTAAAGTCATGGGACAAGAAAAGATCATTCTGAAGATGACTTCGGGAAATGAGCTTACTCTTAAAAATGTGTTGCACGTTCCTGACATTCGTAAAAATATAATTTTCGAATCACTTTTAAGCAAGAATGGGTTTAAACTTGTGTTTGTGTCTAATAAGCTTGTGTTGTCCCAAAAAGGATGTGTAAGTGGGAAAGGGCTACATGTCTGAAGGGCTCTTTAAAATGAATGCAGTGAAAGTGATGCCAAAGGCATCCCCAATGAATGAAATTGCTAGTTCTACTTACTTGATTGAGTCTTCTAATATTTGACATGCTAGATTAGGAAATGTTAATTTTGATCAAGTCGAAATTCTTGCCAAAATTTAATAATAATAATAAAAATCATAAATGTGATATTTGTGTGGAATCAAAATTAGTGAGATTACATTTTCATTCTATAGAAAGGATCACTGAACCGCTAGATTTAATTCATACGAATATTTGTGATTTAAAATTTGTATAAATTAGAGGTGAAAAAAAAAGTATTTTATTACTTTTATTGACGACTGCACAAAATATTACTATGTATATTTATTACATAATAAAGATGAGGTTATTGATGCATTTAGACAATACAAGAATGAAGTTGAGAATCAATTAAGCAAAAAGATAAAGGCTATAAAGAGTGATAGAGGAGGTGAATATGAATCTCCTTTTGAGGAATTTTGTTCAGAATATGGAATTATCCATCAAACCAACACTCTTTATTCTCCTAAATCGAATGGTATTGTTGATCGCAAAAACCGTACATTGAAGGAGACGATGAACTCTATGTTGATAAGTTCAGGAGCTCCCCGAAACTTGTGGGGGAAGCCTTATTATCCGCTAATTACATTCTTAACAAAGTCCCACACCAAAAAACTCACAAGACACCTTATGAGTTATGGAAAGGTCGAAACCTTGTTATAAATATTTATGAGTGTGGGGGTGCTTAGCCAAAGTGATGGTTCCTAAACCTAAAAAGGTAAAAATAGGACCAAAGACCATTGACTGTTTATTTATTGGTTATGCTATAAATAGCTGTACATATCGTTTCTTAGTTTGTAAATCTGAGATTCCTGATATTCATATAAATACGATTATTGAATCAAGGGACGCTTCATTTTTTGAAAATGAATTTTCATATAACATGACCCGAGAATATGGTCCTCCTAAAAGGAAAAATCAAGCTACTACAAATGATACTCATCAACCTATTGAATTTATAGGGGATGAACGAAGACGTAGTAAAAGGGAAAGGACCTCGACTTTCTTTAGTTCGGATTCTCTAACATATTTGCTAGAAAATGAACCCCAATCATAAAAAGAGGCGATATTCTCACCCGATTATTCTAATTGGAAAGAAGCAATTAATAGCAAAATTTAACCCATTTTGCAAAATCATACTTGGAAAATAGGACCAAAGACCGTTGACTGTTTGTTTATTGGTTATGCTATAAATAGCAGTACAAATCGTTTCTTAGTTTGTAAATTTGAGATTCCTGAAATTCATATAGATACGATTATTGAATCAAGGGATGATTTTTTTGAAAATGAATTTTCATATAACATGACCCGAGAATCTGGTCCTCCTAAAAGGACAAATCAAGCTACTACAAATGATACTCATCAACCAATTGAATTTATGGAGGATGAACGAAGACGTAGTAAAAGGGCAAGGACCTCGACTTCCTTTGGTTCGTATTCTCTAACATATTTGCTAGAAAATGAACCCCAACCATACGAAGAAGCGATATTCTCACCCGATGCTTCTAATTGGAAAGAAGCAATTAATAGCAAAATTGAACCCATTTTGGAAAATCATACTTGGAAAATAGGACCAAAGACCGTTGACTCTTTGTTCATTGGTTATGCTATAAATAACAGTACATATCGTTTCTTAGTTTATAAATCTGAGATTCCTGATATTCATATAAATATGATTATTGAATCGAGGGACGCTTCATTTTTTGAAAATGAATTTTCATATAACATGACCCGAGAATCTGGCCCTCCTAAAAGGACAAATCAAGTTACTACAAATGATACTCACCAACATATTGAATTTATAGAGGATGAACGAAGACGTAGTAAAAGGGCAAGGACCTCGACTTCCTTTGGTCCGGATTCTCTAACATATTTGCTAGAAAATGAACCCCAATCATACAAAGAAGCGATATTCTCACCCGATGCTTTTAATTGGAAAGAAGCAATTAATAGCAAAATTGAACCCATTTTGCAAAATCATACTTGGAAACTAGTGGATCTTCCACCAGGTTCGAAACCGTTTGGTTACAAATGGATCTTCAAAAGAAGTTAAAGGCCGATGGATCAATTGATAAATATAAAGTTAGACTTGCAGCTAAAGGCTATAGGCAAAAGGAAGGGTTAGATTACTTCGACACATATTCACCGGTAATAAGAATTAGGTCAATTCGAATGTTAATAGCCATAACTGCTATTAATGGATTTGAAATACATCAAATGGATGTAAAAATTGCTTGCTTAAACGGTGAACTAGACGAGAAAATTTATATGGAGCAACCTGAAGGGTTCAAGGCTCCCGAACAAGAAGGAAAAGTATGTAAGCTTGTGAAATCACTTTACGGATCAAAACAAGCACCTAAGCAATGACATGAAAAAATTTATAATCCAATGTTATCAAATGGTTTCAAAATTAATGAGTGCGATAAATGTGTTAACTTTAAAAGCATTCAAAATGAATATGTCATTGTATGCCTTTATGTTGATGATATGCTAATCATGGGTAGTAATCTAGAAATTATCAAAACTACAAAACATATGTTAAGTATTCGATTTGACATGAAAGATTTAGGTATCGCCGATGCTATATTAAGAATTAAAATTTCTAAAACATCGGATGAACTTATATTATCTGAATCTCATTACATAGAGAAAGTACGTGAAAAATTCAAGAATTATGATATCAATCCTACCATGACACCTATAGATGTAAATTTACATCTAGCAAGAAATAATGGTGAAAGCATATCTTAATTAGAATACTCTTGTATTATCGACAGTTTAATGTATATCATGAACTGTACACGACCAGACATAACATACTCGATAAGTAAGCTAAGTCGATTTATGAGTAATACAGGGAGAGATCACTGGAAGGCGATATTAAGAGTTTGGGGTTATTTAAAATACATACAAAACTATTGGCTGCACTATTCAAGATATCCAGCTGTTCTTGAAGGACATTGTGATGCAAATTGGATATCCGATACAAAAGACTTTAAGTCTATGAGTGGGTATGTATTTACTCTTGGAGGTGCAGTCCTATCTTGGAAATCCTCAAAATAAACGTGCATTGCTAGATCAATAATAGAATATGAACTCATTGCACCAGACAAAGCTGGAGAAGAAGCTGAATGGCGTCAAAACATCTTAGAGGTTGTTCCAAATTGGTCAAAACTTGTGCCACAATATGTATACATTGTGATAGTCTATCGGCGATTGAAAGGGCACAGAGTCACATGTATAACGAAAAGTGACGAAATATTCGTCGTAGATATAATACCGTTAGACAACTCTCAAATGGAATTATCTCAATTTAATATGTAAAGTCAAAGGATAATATATCGGATCCACTAACTAAAGGTTTAAACCGAGAGCAAGTTGAAAGATCATCGAGAGGAATGACTCTAAAACCTACAAACAAATAAGAATCAATATAGTGTCAACCCAACTTAGCTACCTGGAGATCCCAAGATCTAAGTTCAATGGGCAAACCGAACTACATTGTATTTAGTAAGCACTGGAGGATATGTAATCCTATCCATTCTAAATATGAAACAGTGCACATATGCCGTGAAATTAGGATACATTATGCTTTTAATAATACCCATATCTTAATACATCTAAGTGGGGTATTACAGGATACTCTTTATGGAGGTAACCTACTTAAGTAAGAAGGGGCCACTTCTATGAGAATAACGAAAGAAAAATTCTCTAAAATACTCACGGAACCCAGTGGTGTTCATGGCCAAAATGAACACAAACATGAGAACCAACTGTGTTGAAGAATTATTGTGTGAATATTGTTGTTTAGGTTTACAGAAACAGTTGACGGTTCAAAGACATGAAATTTATCGATTGACCAAATGAATTCAACAATATCTCACTAAGGAAAGTTCAAGACTATTAGGCTACTTCTCCCGATGAAATAAATTTGCAATTTTACTCAACGTGTGCCTGCATCTGCTTCTTGCATATCTTTATATAGCAATATATCATTCATGTAGGGGATTGTTAGAAAATGATTATTGGATAGCAAATTTTGAGTAGCTTTGAGCTCAAATTTAGATGGAACCCACATCACGATAATCTTGGGACCATATACGAACGTGTTCTCCTTCTTAAGGAGATCAACGTGGTATATTCATATGTCCAATTCCATTAAGTTACGAATGATAAATATGTCGCCAAAGTGACTCATAAAGCAATGAAAGTTAATGAACTGGGTGTGTTTTAAATGTTGTTCCGAATTGAAAAGGTAGTGAAATTTGAGGAGTTAATAAGACCCCAATTATGGATTAAGGCTTGGATGCCTTTGGGGTATCCCAACTCTTTGAAGGGGAGATGGCCTATACTATGCAAGTGTTTGGCTTGGGCCAAAAGCCCACATGCGCGCGCGCGCCGTCCGACCGACCAGCTCGGCTCGATTGGCCTTATAAAAATACCTTTCATTTTGGGCCGAATTAATTAATTAATTAATCTGTTTAAACACCGAATTAATTAATTTCATAATTATTTAACTGTTTAAATATCTAATTCCTAAGAGTCAACTGTTCATTTGAACAGTCAATATGGTTGCTATATAAACATCTGCTCTCCCTCCATTTGAGACCAATGAGAAAATTTTCCTCTAAAATTCTGCCCGAAAATACTACTTCCAGAAAATCTCTGCTATTGCATACATCCCATACATATTATCTTTGTTGTCTGGTTGAGTACAAAAATAAAGAATTGTGTTCGCAGAAATTAATCACAGTTGTGCTACTTGATTAATTTGAAAATTCGTTCTATCTTGGGAGACAATTATTCATCACTGTTGATGTAAAAAATTAGATTATATCTAATTATTTAATCACAGATAAATAAAATGAGACAAAGAACTTTTAAAGTGGCTCATCCTTATAAGAATGGCCTACGTCCACTGTTTCTGTTATTGCTAACTATTTGGGAATTCTCGATTACAAGTTTTCTCAAGAAATTCTGGTCCCCTTATAATGAGGGTAATACAATGTATTTATATCCCTAAGGCTGTAATGTGAAAAGGTAATACATTCAATACTGTACATGTGAAAGGGTAATGTATTAAATGCCCCTTAAGTTTATACATCTGAATGATAAGCATTTAATGAACAGTCAAACTGTTGGTTATCCTGCTATTAATGCTTTGTTCGAGGTGCAGCTCGTACCGCCTAAGTTCCTCAGTGCTCAAAAGTTCCTCGGTACTCAAAAGTTCCTCGGAGAGTTCTTGTAGGTCGGAGCGTCTGAGTTGGTCGGGGAAGTAGAGTTCCTCGTTGCAGTATGGTTCCTCGGAGTCGAGGTGTTGTTCGTAAGTGTTTATTGTTGCCATGTAGATTGCCACGTGTCTTCACCCAATTGAGCCATGTCAGCAGACTAAATTTGGTATCAACAGAAGCCCCCATTGTTTCATAGTTCGAAATTTGAGGAGTGTGGAACATTCTTTCTCGATATATGGCGATTTTAAATGGTTATCCTAAAATTTAGGAGTGTTTCCTTTGTATTTATTTTTCCTTTCAAATTTGTAGAATCAGGCTTTTTTGAAATTTTTTAACCGCCTCGATCTCCGCGCACTTTTTGTCCTTCTAGCCACCGGTAGCGTAATCATTTCTTTTTGTAATCATTAACTTTACCGTTTCCCAAGATAATGTATTTAAGCGTCACAGACAATCCCATCGTCTTCTACTTTTTCAAATTTGTATCTTCGAGTTTTCCATCGTCTCTTTCTCTCCTGTGCATTCATCTATTCCATCGTTCGTTGTCAACAGATCCACTCTTTTTCTGTAAGATCTTCTTCCTTCTTTTTCATTTCCTTTATTCATCATGGTTTACCTTGTTGAATCTCTTGATAAATTTCGTTCTGATTTTTCTATTCCTGTATGGGTTGTTCTGGAGGAACTTTCTGAACCTTCCGATTATTTTCGTTTGGCTGAGGGACATTGGTTCCCCAGTCTCTTCATTGCTGAGTGTGGCTTTTCTTTTCCGCCAAATCCTTTATGTCTGGAATTCTGTCAATATTTTGACGTTATTCCTGCGAGAATAGCCCCAATACATGGAGAATAGTTAATGGGGTTCATAGACTAAATCAAATTCATGGAACTCGCATAGGAATTCCAAAAATCATGTTTTGTTATAGATGGGCTGTTGGTGATAATACTTTTTATTTAAAAACTAGATTTTTAAATAGGGCTTTAGTGGTCAATCTCCCAGATGCCAATAGGGACTATTTCGAGCACGGGGTTGTTATAAAAAATTAGCAACACACTCCTTTATCTGGAGATGAAGTGTATCAGGGTCCCATATGCCCTCCCTATGGCAATGTGATAGGTTATTTTTATTTCATTTTATTTATTTTGAGATTATGCTTCCTTTATGTTTGATAAAATGTGCCACTGATATTTTAATTTTGATTTATTTGCAGTTGACAACAAAAGAAAGTGTCCAAAAGAGGCAGACGTTAATATAAGGCACTTAAAACTTATCTGGAGTTTGCATCAGACTGTTGCCAACGAGCATATTAGGTCAGCTTCATATCTGCTTCAGTATAAGAGTTACACAACTTCTTTTACTGCTCGTCCGGTGATAAGCGACGCAGAACCCATACCAGCCTCTACAAGTTCTTCACCTGAGTCACACATTCCTTTGAGTGAAAGGATGAAGAAAAGAAGACCTCCCACCCTTTTCGAGAAACCTGCCTCTGGTGCTGGAGAGGCAAAAAGAAGTAAACATGATGTCCCATAAGGGAGAAAGAAAATTGATGCAGCCCCTTCGGCTGCTCCTGTGAAGGTTACCGAGAAGCCTCCAGTGGCCCCGAGCAAGGCTGATGCTCCAAAAGAAGTGATTTTCATATCACCGACCAAGAGTTCTTCCTTGGTCGAAACTATTCCTGTTCCTCCGAGGAGGCCGAAGAAGAGCTCCTCGATCAATTTGGCTGACACCGTCTCTCAGCCCCCGACTAGTGGAGTTCCCACTTTTGTTCCCCCGAGCTCTGCTATGAGCTCGGTGAAGACTTGGATCATTCTCGAGATCCAAGGTATTGAAGAAAACCTTTCTCGGGACACTGTTACTACACTAGCAGCTCGTCACATTGCTTCTGTAAGTCCCATAGTCTTAAATTTTCATTCTTTCCTTTTCGTATTTGTGTACTGATTTTCTTTCGTTTTCTTTTCACAGTTGGTGAGCTGTTTTAACACAATTTTGAAGAAAGATGAAGCTATTAAAGCTTCAAGCTCATCGTCTGGTGTAGAGGAAGCTTTGATGGGCTTGGGGAAGTCTCTGAAAGATTCTCGCCAGAAATATGCTGATGATAAGGCAACTTGGGATAGGAAGCTTGCTTCGACCGAGCAGGAAAAAGCTCAGGTTATTGAGGTCTCCGAGGAGTTGGAGAAAAAATTAAATAGTCCGGAGGAGAAGAATAAAGAGCTTGAAGGGAAGCTCAATAATGCTGAGGAGTTTGAAGATAAACTCAAGGTTGCTGAGGAGGAGTTAGGTCGAGTTCGGGAAGTAAGTCGTCAGAAGGAGGAGGTTGAGAATAAATTGAAAGCTGCTGATAACCTTCTTTCCGAGAAGCTTTCCTCGGAGAAGACAAAGAGGAAGTTGGCTGTAAAGAAATCTTTTAGCGCTGGCTGGGATAAGGGGTGGAACAAAGGCTTGGTTGCCATGATGTCGCAAGTCGAATATGGCAGCCTAAAATACTTTAGAGATGGGTGGGTCGCAGCTCTTCAGGAGATGAAGATTGATGAAACTTCTGAACTTTTCCAGCGACACATCCCTGGTCCCTCTCCAACTCCTGAAGACGAAAAAGAGGACGAAGCTGCCTCTGAGGAGTCTTCCATGGTGATGGGAGATCAAGTTTCTCATCCCTCAACCATACAGCCTACTAACGAGGAACTTCAGTAACTCGTTACTTCATCCGAGCAACTGCCAGCGCTCCCCGAGCAACTCTTTGTTCCCTCCGAGCAACCTACCTCCTCGTCCCAGCCTCCCGAGAAAGTTTTGGGAGACAAGGAAAAGGTGTAGAGTTAACCAGGTTTCTTTCTATTTTATTTTTCTTTGTCAAATGTAACCTTGAACATGTAACTCTGAACTTTATGATATAATAAAATTTGAACTTTTGTTTATGCATACTGTTGTTTCTCCTCTTCATGCTCTGTTGGTACTCTTATTGATTATTGCTTTTTCTTCCTCTACTAGTTTCTGGCCAGGATGGAATTATTATCTGCTCATGATACAAAGCTGTTACAGCAATGCAATGAATATTTTAAGGGTGGCCACACAGATTTGAGCGCAGCACAAATCGTCGACATCCTCGGCCAAGATGCTTCGGAACAGGAAATTGAAGCCTACCAATATTTGAAGTGTCTGCTTGATCGTGCAATGGCCAATAATATATCTTATTATGATATGATTGAGGATCTCCAAGGCACTCTTGAAGAACTTCAGCAACAATATAAGAAATCCACTGCCCTTTTGCACGAGGGGTACGAGAAGAAGTATCAGCAAATCTGTACCGATAAGGGATATGATAAACGGTTTGCGGCTTACGATGTGCGGGAGAGAACGTTAAAGGCTGAGGTCGAGGAGCACAGACAGATAGCTGAGTTATTGGAGCAAGAAAATAACAACTTGCAAAGAGAAGTATCTTAAATAAAATCTATTGCCTCCACCTCAAATGCTTTGGTCCCAGTGACTGACGAGGGATTCTCATTCTTGGAGGTTGAAAACGCCAACCTGACGGACGAATTGGAGACCTTGAAGAGAACTGACCCTTCTACTTCTTCTCATGGACGAGAAAGAGCTCCTCGGGGACGAGCAAGAGCTGCTCGGATTCCTGTCGAGGAATAGAGGACTCAATCTGCTTTAGAAAACCAGGCCTTCCAGCTGATGGCGAAGAACCGGGCATTGGCTGAGATGTCTAAAAAGATCAGGGGTCTGGAAGAGCAGCTTTCTGCGCAGAAATTTATCTTGGAGAATAAAGAACTCTTCATAAAAAATCTCCACGAGCAATTGGAAAGATTGACATATCAATTCCACAAGCATCCCAGGGAGTTCTGGATGGCTGGCTACAACGAGGCTCTCTACCACTTGGACGATCGTATCCAAAATGCAAATAATGAGGGCTACAAGCAGGGATGGTTGAATGCCTTAGGTGTGCTGCAACTGGAACAGGGTAATTACCTGTGAGATTACCATAATCCTGGGCTGCTCGACCTACCAGTGCCACCATTCAATCTTAATATGAGTTGGATCCCTGCTCGGGCCATCCCTCGATGTCTGATTTCCAAATACCTCGGCGATTACAATCTCCATTCAAATGTTGAGATATCTCATCCCGAGCATCTACTAGATCGACCATCTGTGATGAATATCAGGATGTTAAAAGATCTTAACTTCATAAATTCTCATCTTGCTTTAAATGATCCACCAGCTGGCGAGGAACCTGTTTCAAAAGCAGAGGGGAAAAAACCAATAGAATAGGAATATTGATGTAATAAATTTGTATTTTATTCCTGATGTATTTTATTCTACATTTAATGAAATAATTTTATTTGCAAATCTTGACTGCCATTGTCTTGTAACACTTTACATCTGTGCATGTGTATCTGTTAAAAAGATAACAACATTATGTTATTTGTCGATCAACTTATTGGCGAGTAATTTGAATTTGTGGTAGTCACTTGGCAAAAATGATGTTTTGTTTCTCGACCAACTTAGTAGTAATTTAAAAAATTACGAGTATCAAAAATTTTGCTTGATCACTTTCTAGTATTCATAAAATGTTTCCGACCAACCAAGGTCGGTAAATTTCCTTTTCGACCAACTACAGTTAGTGGATTTTTCCTCTACGAGGAGCTTTGGCACTTTCTGGAATAATTGTACCTCCCGACCAAACTTAGTTGGCTTTTTGTGAATATATTTACTTCCTGACCAACCTTAGTTGGAAATTTTAGGAATACTTTTACTTCCCGAGGAATACTTTTACTTCCTAACCAACATAAGTTAGCATTTTTAGGAATACATTTCCTAACCAACATAAGTTGGCATTTTTAGGAATAGTTTTACTTCCTGTAGGAATACATTTACTTCCTAACCAACATAAGTTGGCATTTTTAGGAATACATTTCCTAACCAACATAAGTTGGCATTTTTAGGAATAGTTTTACTTCCCGTAGGAATACATTTACTTCCTAACCAACATATGTTGGCATTTTTAGGAATACATTTCCTAACCAACATAAGTTGGCATTTTTAGGAATAGGTTTACTTCCCGTAGGAATACATTTACTTCCTAACCAACATAAGTTGGCATTTTTAGGAATACATTTGTTTCCCGTCCAACCTTAGTTGGCATTTTCGAGAATAAATTTGAGTAGTCCGAGTTTTGCTGAGTAGTGTGTAACACTAGTATTCCCCGAAAAACTTTCATTAAATTGAGAGAATTTGGCAGAATATCTTCATTTTATTCATACTGACGGAACTGCGTTACATGAGAATATACATCACTGATAATACTTGCGCAGGTGCCCTGCGTTCCATGCATTCTTAAACTCCTCCTCCTCTAAAGTTGCTATTCAGTAAGTTCCTGGTCGAACAACTTCTGTAACTCGGTATGGTCCATGCCAGTTTGCCTCCAGTTTGTTGTGCTTTTGAATCACTTTCTTTAGCACATAGTCTCCTTCTTTCAGGTCGCACTTCTTCACCCTCTTATTGTAGAACAAAGTTGTTCGTTGTTGGTATGCAGCATTCCTGATGGCTGCTTCTTCTCTAACTTCCTCGAGGATGTCTAAATCCAATCTTCTCATTAAGTCGCTGATAGGGGAATTAAAATTCAGTACTCTGTGTGTTGGGAGGTCCAACTCGACAGGTATAACATCTTTACTTCCAAACGCCAGCATATATGGTGATTCTCCAGTTGCTGCTCGGGGAGTAGTACGATAGGCCCACAGTACTGATTGTAACTCGTTGATCCAGTTTGCTTTTGCGTAACTTAGTCTTTTCTTCAAGCCATTTAGCAGTGTTCTGTTCGTCACTTCAGTCTGTCCGTTGCTTTGAGGATGTCCTGGTGTCGAGTGGATCTTCAAGATATTGGGCTGATGGCAATAGGCAGCGAACTCCTCGTTGTCAAATTGTGTTCCATAGTCTGTGATGAAGGCATGAGGAAGACCATATTGACAAATGATGTTCTTCCAAATAAATTGGTACACCTTATCGTACGTCATATCAATGAGAGGCTCAACTTCTACCCACTTAGTAAAATAATCCACTGCGACGATGAGGTATTTGAACCTTCCTCTGGTCGTTGACAGTGGCCCGACCAAATCTATTCCCCACATGGAAAATGGCCAAGGGGAAGTGATGGGTGTCAACAATGCTTGTGGAGTTCTTCGGATGGAGGAAAAGCGCTGGCACTTGTCACATTTCTTGGCATAGGCTATACAATCAGCCCTCATCGTTGGCCAGTAGTATCCCTGCGTCATCACCCTTTGTAAAAGCGTCCGACCTGCTACATGGGCTCCACAGGACCCTTCATGGACCTCTTCAATTAAATCTTTCACCTCGGTGGGATGCACACATCTCTGCAAACCTGCTATAACTCCTCTTCGGTATAGAATACCGTTGGTCAGTATATAACAAGCAGCCTTAAACTTCAGTTTCTTGGCTGCAAGTTTATCAGTTGGTAATTCCCCTTTCTCAATATATGCCCTGATGGGATCCATCCAAGATGGTCCTAAATTCAGGGTAATAAAATTTGTCATCAGATCTTCGTCTATGCTTCGACTAGCCAACGCTTCAATTGGGATTGTTCTTCGTAGCTCGGTACGAGTAGCTGATGCTAATCGAGCTAGGGCGTCTGCTCTTGCATTCCCCATTCTTGGTATTCTGACCAGCTGAATAGCAGCAAATTCTGATACCAACTCCATCACCTTTGCATTATACTTGATCATTAATTCTCCTTTGGCTGCATATATTCCCAACATTTGATTTATGATCAATTGAGAATCACTGAAGACAATAACCTGCTGTGCCTCCATAATTTTTGCAAAATTAAGACCTGCAATTATGGCCTCATACTCAGCCTCATTATTGGAAGCTTTGAATTGGAAACGTAGGGCATATTCCATGTCAACCTCGTCCGGACTGCTCAAAACTATCCCTACGCCACATCCTGTAGTGCAAGATGAACCATCCACATACAGACTCCATATAGGTAACTCGTCTTCAAATTTATGATCTGACAGAGTTTCTCGATGAAATATTTGTTGCTTCCTTTCATCCTCCCCTGATATTTCTTGCTCTTCGTCGACCATCTTTTCTTGCCCTTTTACCAACCTAAGTTGGTCTGGGCTCGAATTTGATGATCATATAACATCCACTTGCCTTTTTACCAACCTAAGTTGGTCTGAGCTTGTGTTTGATGATCCTGTAACATCCACGGATTTATCACCGAGCAACTTTTGCTCCTCGGGGGTATCAGGATAGGTGAACTCTGCTATAAAATCTATTACATCTTGCCCTTTTAGCGATGATCTGGGTTCATAAACTATATCATATTCACCAAGTTCTATTGCCCAGCACATCAATCTTCCCGACTTTTCTGGTTTGTGAAGGGCTTGCCTCAATGGCATATCAGTATATACTACTATGGTATGAGCTTGAAAGTATGGCTTCATTCTTCTACTTGCCTCGATCAATGCTAGTGCCAATTTTTCCAGCTTTGGATATCTGATCTCTGCTCCTCGGAAGGCCTTACTTGTGTATTAGATTGGTTTTTGTACTCCATTCTCCACTCTTATCAATGCCGAACTGACTGCATTCTCGGACACTGCCAGATACAAGTATAATTTTTCTCCCATCACTGGCCTGGATAACAGTGGAGGTGTTCCCAAATATTTCTTCAAGTCTTGGAAGGCCTTTTCACATTCATCATTCCACTCAAAACTTTTTCGGAGCGTCTTGAAGAATGGGAGGCATCGATCAGTTGCTCGCGATACAAATCTGTTGAGTGCTGCTACTCGTCCTATAAGACTTTGTACTTCTTTCTTCGTCGTTGGGGATTGCAGCCCTAACAGAGCTTTGATCTTTTCAGGGTTAGCTTCAATGCCTCGCTGATTGACAATGTACCCGAGGAACATGCCTTCTCGTAATCCAAATATGCACTTCGTCGGGTTCAACTTCATTTGATATTTATCTAGTTGATCAAAAGTCTGGCTTAGGTCAACTAGATGATCGGTAGCTTTCTTGCTCTTTGTCAGCATATCGTCAACATAGACTTCCATATTGCCACTGATTTGTTCTGCAAACACTTTTTTCATCAGTCGCTGATATGTTGCACCTGCATTTTTCAAACCAAAAGGCATAACATTATAACAATAAGTTCCCCTAGGGGTAATGAAATAAGTACTCTCCCTGTCTTCAGGTTTTATTTTAATCTGATTGTAACCAGAATAAGCATCCATAAAGCTCAGCAGCTCGTGTCCCGAGGTAGCATCCACTAGTTGATCAATTCGGGGCAGTGGAAAATGATCCTTTGGGCATGCTTTGTTGAGGTCAGTGAAGTCTACACACATCCTCCATTTGTTGTTCTTCTTTTTCACCATCACCACATTTGCTAACCAGTCTGGATATTTAACATCTTCAATGAAGCAAGCTTTCTGGAGCTTCTCGACTTCCTCCTGTATAGCTTGATTCTTCTCAGGACTGAATACTCTTCTTCTCTGCTTCACAGTCTTGATGTCCTTATTCACATTGATTTCGTGACATAAGAAATTTGGATCTATCCCTGGCATATCCTCATGACTCCACGCAAAGGTTTGCTTTCTGCTTCTTAGGAAAGTTATCAATTCCTGTTTTAGTGAGGCTTCCAACGACGAACCTACTTGAGTAGTTCGTTCAGGGTGCTCGTCGTCCAGAATGATGTTTTCAGTAGCTTCCACAACTTGACCCTTCACGAGTTGCGACTCATCTCTAGGATCCAATGTTTCAATTTCGGCACCTTCATCCACTTGATAGGTAGTAGTCTTTTTCCTTGATTCCTCCAGTTCCTCTTGCTCGGCGAATGAATAATAGCATTCCCGAGCTACTTTCTGATCACCTTTCACAACTCCTACTCCAAAATTTGTTAGAAATTTTAGGCACTGATATACCGTAGATGGTATAGCCTCGAACTTCTTCAATCCTACTCTTCCCATGATGATATTGTATGATGATTGAACATTCTTATCCATCACGAAGAAGCGTATTCTTTCTGTTCGACAAGCAGGCCATGTACCAATGAATATATCCAATTTGATCGTCCCAAGTGGAAACACTTTCTCTCCAGCAAAACCGAGGAGGGGTCTATGATAAGGCTCCAGTTGAGATAACTTTAGGTTTAAACTGTCGAAGCACGAGTAGAACATGATATCTGCCGAGCTACTATTGTCTACCAGTACTCTTAAAATCATTACCTCATTCATCCTCATTTTGATCACCAATGGGTCATCATGAGGATATAGAACACCTGCGAGGTCGTTCTTTGAGAAACTAATGACCAATTTCTCTTTGTTCACTTTTCTCGGGCGATCCTCCTCAGCTAGATTTATTCATTGAATGTATGAGCAAGCTTGAGCCTCACAGAGGTAAGCTTTTCTCTCGGCAGTAAGGTCTCCTCCTCCTGCATCTCCACCTGTAATAACATTACAGTCAAATGACCCAAAACGTATTGAAAATACCTCACGTTCTGGCTGCCTTGGTCTCTTTGGAAGATCGGGGTCGTCTTCTGGATCAACTTCATGGTCTCTCTTCTTGTTCTCCTCTGCTCGATGAGGAGATCTAGACCTCTCTCTTGCTCGGTCGTTGTTTCTTCTATCATTCATCCGATCAACATACTTTGCCAGTTTTCCTCGTCTGATGAGTGTTTCGATCTCATTCTGAAGAGCTATGCAATTTTTAGTCATATGGCCATGATCTTTGTGAAACTCGTAATATTTTGCCTTATTTCTCCTTTAGGGGTCTGCCTTCATTTTCTCTGGCCAATTTAATTTCTCGTTGTTCTTGATTTCTTCTAGAACATGGTTGATGTCTTTCTTCAAAGGAGTGTAATTATTAAATTTCCTCAATACTTACCAAGATGACCTTGTTTTTGAGTGTTTGTCATTACCATTGTTCTTATGCTCCTTCTTCTTAGCTTTATCACCTTCCACCTTGGTTTCTTTGACATCCATATTCTTTTTCGCAGCCATAGCCTCCTCAGCATTCATAACCTTGGCTTCCTTTCCCATCAAATCTGACATGGTTCTCGGCGGATCTTTAGCCAAACTGTAGTACAACTTGTTGGGCAGTAATCCATTCAGCAAGGCGGTAATCGATGTCTTTTCCTCATAGTCAATGACTTTGAGCTTCTCGTTATTAAAACGAGTTATATAATATCTGGTACTTTCACCAGTTTTTTGTCTAACACTTAACAAATGCGCTACTCGTTTAACTGGCTTTGCCCCAAAACAGAAATTCCCAATGAATAACTCGGTCAGTTGAAGAAAAGTTGAGATCTTACCCCGAGGAAGATTATTATACCACATTTGAGCAGATCCGGTAAGAGTTTCTGAGAATGCTCTGCATCTCATCTCATCTGGAACAGCATAAATGTCGGCTGCAACTTGGTATTGTTCTATATGAATGACAGGGTCGGTCTTTCCATTATATTTGGGGGTCACAACAGGTGCTTTGAACTTTGATGGTGTTGAAAAATCTACAATGGCCTGGACAAAAGGTGTTCCTCGAACAAAAGTTCGTTGTAGAGGGTTCTTGGCTTTAGCCATTTCCCCTAATCTATCCTCCAGCCTCTGAATAGAACCTTTCCATTCATCATTTCCTTCCTCGGGCCTGTTAGTTCGAGCAACTGATCGAGTTGATGTGGCTTCCTGGGATCTATCTTGATGAGCAGCTGGTCGCGACTGGGCAGATCCTTCCCTTAAATCTGATGGTCGTCGAAAACTCCTCGATGCGACTTTAGGAGGACTTCTACTCCTTCTAGGTCCTAATCGATCAAAAGGTGATACCCTGCTTAACCTCTCTAGCGCACTAGTCCTTTCTGGAGAGAGTGATACGTTGTTCAGTATCTGTGGCCCGCACTGACGAAGTTCGTCTAGGTTGATAAGAAAAATCTTCAGATTCCTCAGTACGCTATGAATCAGTATGCCTAGTACGTGAAGAAGGTAAACGGGTATTTCTTTGAATACTTCGCAGTCCTGAATGGTTTGGTGCACCGCCATGGAGGGTTTGTAAGAGTTGTCGCATCGTTTCTTGCATGACTGTCTGGCCCTGGGCCAGATTTGTCATTATTCCAGCCAGATCTGGAATATTAGGCGGAGCAGATGGATGTGGAGGGATTCCAGCGTTTCGATGGCCGGGTTCTGGAATATCAGCCATTTGTGATGAGTTATTTTTGATGAAAAACGATATTACCAGTCGTTCCCCACAGACGGCGTCAATCTGTTGATGTAAAAAATTAGATTATATCTAATTATTTAATCACAGATAAATAAAATGAGACAAATAACTTTTAAAGTGGTTCAACCTTATAAGAATGGCCTACGTCCACTATTTCTGTTATTGCTGACTGTTTGAGAATTCTCGATTACAAGTTTTCTCAAGAAATTCCGGTCCCCTTACAATGAGGGTAATACAATGTATTTATAGCCCTAAGGCTGTAATGTGAAAGGGTAATACATTCAATACTGTACATGTGAAAGGGTAATGTATTAAATGCCCCTTAAGTTTATACATCTGAATGATAAGCATTTAATGAACACTCAAACTGTTGGTTATCCTGCTATTAATGTTTTGTTCGAGGTGCAGCTCGGACCGCCTAAGCTGCTCGGACCGCCTAAGTTCCTCGGTGCTCAAAAGTTCCTCGGTACTCAAAAGTTCCTCGGAGAGTTCTTGTAGGTCGGAGCGTCTGAGTTGGTCGGGGAAGCAGAGTTCCTCGTTGCAGTATGGTTCCTCGGAGTCGAGGTGTTGTTCGTAAGTGTTTATTGTTGCCATGTAGATTGCCACGTGTCTTCACCCAATTGAGCTATGTCAGCAGATTAAATTTGGTATCAATAATCACCTTTAGCACATTGGAGGGAATATATTTGTCTTAATGATACTATTCTAAAAAGGGCTTGGATTATTATCCTCTCCAAAATCATTCTTATTTTCTGTAAATTCAGTCTACTACAAGTAAGTTTCTGAATTTATTTATTTCTGTAATTTCTGTATTTATATACCTTCTGTTTTAATTTCGAATTTATAATACCAGTATTAACAATAAGGTCGAACATGTAAACATTTTTCTCATAAATTTGGATTTTGTGAAATGACCATAACCCATATATTTTTGCTTATTTTTTATTTTATTTTTTGTAGGTGGCTGCAAGGCCTTCTTTTTCTTTTTTGAAGGTGAAAAAATGATCAAATGTGTGATTTTGCCCCCTTTTGTAAAATGAGTTGTAATCCATCTTGGTTATGTAAAATGATCAACCATTTATGACTGTTTGAAAACATTTTGTGTTGGTGTTGCAAATAAATAGCGTCATTATCTATAAATTATGAAAGCGATTAATAATGTTTTTATATTGCTTTAAGTATTTATTATGACTGTTTTAAATTCTTTTTACTTAAGTTTTGAAAAACTATGGATGGTTATTGATCGGTTTGGACGGTATTTGATGTATGTCAATACTCTATCATTTTTATTTCCTTTTTGTTTCGGTAGTTTCGACTTTTCAAAAACTCTTACCAATATCAAACCTAGGTATAGACACGAATTTCTCACATCAAAACTGAAAAAGAGTTCGTTTTAAAGACAAAACAAATGAATAAGCATATGTTTTTAACTTGAATACATTATACACTTTCTAAAATAAAAATTTCACCCATTTTTATATTAACTTTTATAATAAATGAGTTTAATCGGTGATAGATATTTAAAAATATAACATAAAATTTGTATTTTGATCATATTAACTTGGTACTTTGAATGATAGTTTCGGTATTTAATTTTAATACGATAATTTTGATAAATCGGTTTACTAAATGCGTAAACAAAAATCAACGACTAAGTTTTCGATAATTTTGATTTGCAATAATGAAAGATAATAAATTATAATTATAATTTTTCAAATCAAAACGGTATGTTACCATAACCACCATTGTATAAAACTGTTATAAATTATTTTGCACCCCTAAAAAATAATTGAAATTTGGGGCCCGAAAGAACGGACTCTCAGGCGTCCCATCACTTTTAAGGTCTAACTGGTGATAATTAATTATTGATATTTTTTTTATGAAATAGACATATAATTGATACCTTGCTTTTTGGCTAAGTGTGTCTCTAGATTTGCCAGTTTGGGGGGTTTATGTTTGACTATTCACGCTAAAACTTGAAGTATGGGGAGACACTTCTATTTTAATCAATATTTATAATTTTTCTAGATTTGTTTGATCCATACCTCTTCAGATACTTTATAGCTTGTTTGTTAAATATTATTGCTAGCTAAGCCACCAAGTCACTAGTTTGAAATAAATGTCTAAATTATAAATAAGTATGCATTCTATAATTATAAAATTTTAAATAAAAATAGTAAATAAAATTTAATTTTACATAGGAGAAACATATTTCACCACTTACGTTTTTACTGTTGTGAAATATATTTTACTCAAAATCTAACATAACCATTAAATTTAATTAAGGTCATTAGTGAGTAACCTATAAATCTCAAACGCCCATGAGGAACTAATAAATTTCAACCCTCCCCCAAACCCCAACCCCAACCCCAACCCCAACCAACACATTGGGAGAGAGAGAGAGGATGGGTTGCATAAAGTGAAGGGAGACATATACATGGGGCTATAGTCTATTGTATCCTGGAATCTTTTGTGCTATATTTTAGTTATTTGCATTAGGGTTGTCGATTCGTATTTTTAAACTGTATTTTGGGCGGACACGACACTACAATAATTTTTCGAACACGAACAAAAACACCACATGACACAAATTTGTATTTTTTAGTTGACACGAACATGATCCCAACACAATGCGAATAACACGATTTTTTAAATTTTACACTAAATTAAACATAAATATACACGATAACCCAAATAAAAACATAATTAACACGATTAACATGCTCATAATTTTGATACGAACATGACACAACACAATTTCTTGTAAAAAAATTGATATATCATGTTAATTTCGGATCAATTTTATATCGTTTTGTATCGTATTTTTATGTCATTTTTAAAATTGACACTGATAACTTGTAATATCTTTTCTCATGCACACCCATAATGAACTTTTGTATTGGGGGAGTGAGGATTCCATAGTCCATTGCCCTAGTTGTTCCTAGCCTATTAAAAAGATAACATTATAACGAGAAGTCCATTAACCAAACAAAAGGAATCATAGATATACATGAACACAAGAATGGATAGAAATAAAAGATACTACTCGAGTGAATTATTGTCCATAAAGAGACCGTCATTTCTTTATATGGGAGTGTAGGTGATTGTACCCACCCCTTCGTGTCCACTGCTTTTAGTTGTTATTCTTATATTTCTCTACCACTAATAATGATAATTCTTGAATGTGTTGTTTGAGTTTCACCCCCACTTTTGTTTCTTTTCTTGAACTTTGACCCCCAAAAGTGCCATATATTACGGTTTTGTGATGCTTTGTGACAATCTTTATCCTTATTGTTTTCTCGATAAAAATTATTTAAGAAGGTGGATGTCCATATTTAAGAAGAGTAGTGATACTCTTACCGAGTGTTGGTACCGATTTAGTATCGGTATTGCTTTATTTGATTGTACATATGTGGGATCAACGGTATTCTCTGGCGGGACCCACACTATAGTACAAACAAATAAAGCAGTATCGGTACTAAGCCGGTACTACCACCCGGTGTGTATAACATTTTCCATTTAAGAAGGGTTATTTCCCTTTTGACCCGTATTTATTTTATTATATTGAGCTTAGTACCAACTATATTCGCTTTTTGAACTTCGACTCTCAAAATTGTCATAAATACATTTTTTGTGATGATTTTTGAGAAGATTTATCCCACTTGTTTTCCCAAATAAATTCTTTAAAGAGTAGGGGGTGGGGTGCAATTTATTTTACTCTAATTAGTTTAGCCCCGCCATTTTCACTTTTTCAAATAAGACTCTCAAAAGTTTCATGGATGCACTTTTTGTGAGAATCTTTTTGGTCATTTGTCAATGGGTCATGTCGTAACGTAATCGAGTTAATGTACCTTGTACAACGAGTCTGAATCATGTAGTTTTGGGTTTATGTCCCTCATTTTTTAAAGTGTATTTAACGTCTCAAATTATTAATAATATTAACCCGGTAAAAATCAAGGCAGAGACGATAAGATTTTTATCGTATACTGTATGGGAGGAAATCATTAGGAGAGTTGCTAATGCATTAAACTTGAATAACAATATATTAGAATGGAAAAGGAGATGTGGCCGACCCCATGCGATAGGATTAAGGCAAGAACGATGATGATGATGATGATGTTCGGGTCGTGTGGAGACTTGTCCGGGCTTGTGGTCACTAAACTCAAGTATTTAGCGTCTCAATTCATTAATAATATTAACCCGATAAAAATCAACTCAGCCCGATAAGACTTTTATTCTTTCGTGTTCGAGTCGTGTGGAGAGTTGTTTATTATTGTGGTAGCTAACTCAATATGGGATAATGGGGGGCCATAGGATCAATAAACCTTCTTGAGTATGGGCATTGAATTTTTTGAAAGAATTGATGTTGAGCAAACAGGTAGGATATAGAGAACAAAAAGAAATGTTAGATTCTGAAGATCATATACTGTTAAGAGCAAAAGTGCCTAGTGAGTGATTGTCCGAGTTGGACATGTATGGCTCTCAAAAGTTTGAATTATAGGGCATATGAAAAAAGTATAAAAGGTCCACTTACCCACTGTTCCTGTTTTTGTTTACTTTGTGGTTATGTAGGGGTGGCCAATTGTTGTTTGGCTCTCTCTCTCTCTCTCACTCACATGTGTCAAAGTTTGGGGGAGTAAAAGAAAAAACCATTTGTACCTATGTTTTTTTTAATTTCATGTAATAAATTATTATTATTATTATTATTATTATTATTACTAAAGTTGGAAAAAATTGATATGTGACATATGAGTATATGGTACAAATTCATTATTAAACCACAAAACTTGTTGGATTTTCATGGTGTCCCGCTCCTCCACACACACACACACGGCATTTTTGAGTTTTAACTCTTGTTAAGCGTATATTTGTAACTTAAATATAAAGTATAAATTAAGAGAGAGAGAGAGAGAGAGAGAGTAGGGTACTTCATATTGTTCACTTGTTAGGGGTATATTTGTAATTTAAATAGAAAAAGAAACGGTGAGATGGGTCAACAATGGGAACAATCTAAATTGAGGGGTCAATCCCTAATAATGAAATTCTTAGGGATTAATGTCCAAAATGAGTCAAAGTTTCAGAAGCCCTTTTATATTGCCAAGGAATATATTTTACTATATTTAAAATTAGAAATTATTGTTGATATGCATCGTATGAATATCGAAATATACAAGTAGTGTTTTTCATTTTTAGTTTGATATTGACAAAACCTGCATCTTTTACTTTTTGAAAGAATATATTCTCTTCCTCTTTCTATGAAACAAAAGCATGCATAATTAAGTTGTGGTTATTACAAAAATTGACACCCAATTTATAATATGATAAAAACAAATAGTTGTCAACAGCTAAATCACTCAAATATCAAAACATCTGTATTAATATTTTACAAAACTCATTTAAAAATTAAGTAGTTTACTATAATTGTGATAGTGATATATAATCGTCATACACAATACATTTGGTGCGATGCACTGACGTGTCGTACTCGTATTGACTCGTATCCGGGTTCAACAATAGTGGAGCCCAGACACAAGTCAATGTGAGTGTGACATCTCAGTATGTCGCACAATTTTGTGTTGCATTTCTGAGTCGGGCTAGAATCATAGGCGGAACCAAGAGAGCGCTGGGAGAACATCAACCCGTCTAAAAAAAAAAGGCAGAGTTAATTTTTTTTAAATTTTAATTCCGCCCACCCCTAAATTTAAATTCGGCCCCTCCCTAATAGGACTTTTGATGATGTTTCAAATTATTTTCTATCTTACATTACTTTTTAAGTGTTAACTAATTTGAAGTAATTGTTCAGTACTTATAAGTTTATAATATTAATTGTTAGGTATTTATAGAATCGTTAATTAAAATAATATTTAATTAGTTTTAAGTAATTATTTCGTGAATACTAAAAAATAATCTCAAAAAAATTTGGCTCGGAAGCTCCCACCATCTAACCCCCGAAAATCACTGTTAAAGTAGCTCGTCTGGACATGAAATCCCTGCTCCGCCCACGGCTAGAATTATTGATTGTGATATCTATTCAAAACTATGTTTTGTGATGTAATGATATTTTATATCAAATTGTAAGTGTTCATGACACCACAAAGAGAAAATTATAAACTTAATATGTGTATTTTATGTAAATGAAAAAAAAATATTACATCAGTTGATAATTAAAAATATGAAACGATAAGATTACATCAGTATATTAATTTATTGGAATATTAAACTGATTAAATTCAATGGGCCAACTTAATTGTGCTTTTGATGAGCTAAAAAGTACATTAGCTACTGTTTTATGCGACCGTGGCCTATATAATGATGAATGAACCTGAAACACATTGTTTATTCAAATAAAGTTGATTATTTGATTTGCATGATATAACAACACCAATAAATATTGTACTGGTGCTTATACACACATGCAAAAAAAGATGAGCTACGTAACGCCATTACTAATATGACATTGATTAGGTGCTCACAAAAATATAAAAAATAATATACACACACACATACTAATCTAATTCAAACTGTTATTAGACTATCCATATGTGACTTACAAATAGTTTTAAGGGACAATTTTGATTCGTGTCTGATTTGAAGTATAGTTTAAAGAAACTTTTTTTTCTTTTTTGCATTTACGTACAGTAGGTTATCATCGAATAAACCACACTAAACTATAAAAAACATGTACGTTTACCAAAAATACGTTATAAAAAATATATAATAATTATTAAAATTTGAATATTATTTATGTGATCATTTGAAGTTGAAGAAAGAAGATAAAGAAGAAACTACACCAGATGAGATAATTAGGAGAGTAAAACAAAGATGTAGAATTTGGTCGGAAGAGAAAACGGATTTGTAGTCGAGCCTCGAGAAGCCCACACTCGTCTAAAAACGAATTTGACAAGAGCCCGTAATGGCGTAGCACTCCGCCAATCAAAATTGGTGACGAGTGAAATATGCATAGGTGGCCTTTTCGTTTGCCAATTTTGGCAATAGTTTAGGGCCCCCAATTGGGAAGGGCCCAAACTAAATTCTCAATATATGTGTTGTATGTTGAAGTGAACCATTTTTTGAAGTTATTTTTTTTAAGTAATTTGTGAAAAGAAAAAGAGCATATACCAAATAGTCCCTCGAACTTTTTTTAATACACGTTTAGTCCAAGTCTTTTTATTTTGTACCAAAAAGTTCTTCGCCATACAAAAAAGGCAGGGACTTTTTGGTACAAAATAAAAAGCTTGGACTAAATGTGTATTAAAAATGTTTGAGGACATTTTTGGTATTTGATCAGAAGAAAAATGATGGTAAGAATTTAATTTATTGTGCGGACGTATATAATTTCAAGATTTATTTTATATCGAGAAAACTTGTAAGAAGATATGTATATAGACTTTGAGCCATAGTTTGAGTTGATTAGGAAAGCATCATGTTCAAGATTTGAGGACCAGATTCTCCATCTTCATCTTAAAGTTACCTCATGACATGATTAATGAGGATGTCGCTTTAGGATAAAAGGGATAGGGCTTATATGATATGGTTCACCCTTGATTTAACATAACTAAAATCTAGATTTTCTTAAATTGAAAAATATGTTAACCTTGTATATGTTCTTTAGAAATTTGCTCTACGAATATGACGCATATTTTTTTACATAAAAACATATTTTGAACATTTGCACAAAATCGTTTAAATTATCATATTAAAACCTCCTAGTAAGTCGTGCCCTGGTTGGTATATGGTTCTTTACCCAATACTACACTTTCTTTTTTTAAGGAAGTTGAATATTTTGAGAGTTTTCTTTGAGAGGAATTTTTGTTGAAACTTATTGTCCATAAGAATTTTTTCCAAGCCTCTTTTAATGTTTTTTAAATCTTGTATCATTTTTAGTTTAAAATTTAGTGGAAGTTTTATTAATTCTTCTAGACTTGAATTTTTCCTTAAATCATTCTTGAAAGACTTTAACTCTTTGATATCTTAAAAATACTTTGTGAGTTTATATTTTAATAAGCTAAACACCCTTGTCACTTCCTTAAACCTCTAGGACATCTCACCTATTAGGAAATAGAAATACACTTTGGAGATTATCTTGGTTTTATTTTAATGAGAGCAAAGTTTGTATTCACTTTAAGAAGATTCGAATACATCATTTGCGACAGATACGTGTCGCCGGTGTGAAGTGTTTTGTAGCGACTAGCGCCTTCCATTAGTTGAAATATATGGTGAAAAAGAGTTTGTTGTGGAAGTTATGCAGAAGTGAGTGAAAGACTCCGTTCCATTTTATAAGTCTCTGTCATAGTTACTTTATCATTCGTTCAGATGAGATTTTTTTCCCGTTGTGGGTTTTTCCGCATATGTTCTTTTATTATGTGGTTGTTCTATCTTTTCTACATTCTGATTCATCACCTTGATCTACGAAGATAAAATTATATTGAACCAATTTGATAGTGAGTGCTCTAGACGGTTGCTACCCAAATAAAATTAATTACAAGGTTAAAATATATTTTTTCTCATTTTTGAGCACTAAACAAAATGTATCCGAAAAGTTATATGTGATAAAAATTTGATCAAAGATAGAGTCAATGCATTTTATATTTTTTAAAGGCAATTGATTCTAAAGATGCGAAAAAATAAAATAATCATAGTACATTGAATATAAGAGGAAAAAACACACTAGAAAAAAAATCTCAAGCTAATTTGAATGACAGATGTACTAAGAAAGAGACTTATAATGAGAAACGACGTATTATACTCAATTTAGAATAACTTCCACTAATAGTATTAAACCCCTTATCTTCCAAGCAAAGGAGAGAACCAATGGATAAATAACAATACATAACCGTGATCGATTTTGATCCGCAACTAGTGCTTTAAATTTAACCAACACTCAAATCCTCATTATAGTCGACGATAACTTTCTCCAAGGAAAATGGAACGAAGAGTAAGAACAAAATTTTATATTTAGGATGTTATTGATACCAAATTTAGTCTGCTGACATGGCTCAATTGAATGATGACACGTGGCAATCTACATGGCAACAATAAATACTTCCGAGGAACTCACACGCTCCGAGGAACAAGAATACAACGAGGAACACCACTTCCCCGAGGAACTCAGACGCTCCGAGGAACTCCTAAACACCGAGAAGCTAAGGCGGTCCGAGCAACTCAGGCGGTCTGAGCTGCACCTCGAACAAAGCTTTAATAGCAGGATAACCAACAGTTTGACTATTCATTAAATGCTTATCATTCAGACGCACATGCTTAAGGGGCATTGAATGTATCACCCTTTCATATGTGTATCATTTAATGTATTACCCTTTCATATTACAGCCTCAGGGCTATAAATTCATGGTACAATCCTCATTGTAAAGGGACCGGAATTTCTTGATAGAACTGGTAATCGAGAATTCCCAAAACACTCAGCAATAACATAACAGTGGACGTAGGCCATTCTTATAAGGCTGAACCACTTTAAAATTCTTTCTCTCATTTATTTATCTGTGATTGAATAATTAGAGTGATCTAATTTTTTACATCAACAGATTGGCGCCGTCTGTGGGAAACGACTGGTAATATCGTTTTTCACCAAAAACAATCCATTACGAATGGCTGATATTCCGGAATCCAGCAATCGAAACGCTGGAACCCCTCCAAATCCATCTGCTCCCCCAAATATTCCAGATCTGGCTGGAATAATGATAAATCTGGCTCAGGGACAGACCGTCGTGCAAGAAACAATGCGACAACTCATCCAAACCCTTCATGGTGGTGCACCAACTCATTCAGGACTGCGGAGTATTCAAAGAAACACCCGTGCACCATCCTCACGTACTAGGCGTATTGATTCATGTCGTAATGAAGAGTCTGAAGATTTTTCTTATCAACCTGGACGAACCTCGTCAGTGCGAGCCACAGATACTGAACAACGTATCACTCTTTCTCCAGAAAGGACTAGTGCGCTAAAGAGGTTAAGCAGGGTATCACCTTTTGATTGATTAGGACTTAGAAGGAGTAGAAGTCCTCCTAAAGTCGTATCGAGGAGTTTTCGATGACCATCAGATTTAAGGGAAGGATCTGCCCAGTCGCGACCAGCTGCTCGTCAAGATAGATCTTATGAGCAACCAGCTGCTCGTCAAGATAGATCCCAGGAAGCCACTTCAATGCGATCAGCTTCTCGAACCAACAGGCCCGAGGAAGGGAATGATGCAAGGAAAGGTTCTATTCAGAGGCCGGAGGATAGATTAGGGGAAATGGCTAAGGCCAAGAACCCTCTACAACGAACCTTTATTCGAGGAACACCTTTTGTCCAGGATATTGCAGATTTTCCAACACCATCAAAGTTCAAAGCACCTGTTGTGACCCCCAAATATGATGGAAAGACTGACCATGTTCTTCATATAGAACAATATCAAGCTGCTGCCGACATCTATGCTGTTCCAGATGAGATGAGATGCAGGGCATTCTCGGGAACTCTTACCGGATCTGCTCACATATGGTATAATAATCTTCCTCGGGGTAAGATCTCAACCTTTCTTCAACTGGCCAAGTTATTCATTGGGAATTTCTGTTTTGGGGCAAAGCCAGTTAAACGAGTAGCACACTTGTTAAGTGTTAGACAAAAGGCTGGTGAGAGTACTAGAGATTATATAACTCATTTTAACAACGAGAAACTAGAAGTCATTGATTATGAGGAGAAGACAGCAATTACTGCCTTGATGAGTGGACTACTGCCGAACAAGTTGTATTACACTTTGGCCAAAGATCCACCTCGAACCATGTCAGACCTGATGGGAAAAGCATCCAAGATTATGAATGCCGAGGAGGCTATGGCTGCGAAGAAGAATATGGATGCTAAAGGAACAAAGGTGGAAGGTGATAAAGCTAAGAAGAAAGAGCACAAGAACAATGGTAATGACAAACATTCAAAAACTAGGTCGGTATGGGACGTAATGAAGAAATAAGATAATTATACTCCTTTGAAGAAGGATATCAACCATGTTCTAGAAGAAATCAATAACAACGAGGAACTAAATTGGCCAGAGAAAATGAAGGCAGACCCTGACAAGAGGAATAAGGCGAAGTATTGCGAGTTCCATAAAGATCATGGCCATATGACCAAGAATTGCATAGCTCTTCAAAATGAGATTGAAACACTCATTCGACGAGGAAAGCTGTCAAAGTATGTTGATCGTGGAAACGAAAGAAGAAACAACGACCGAGCAAGAGAGAGGTCTAGATCTCCTCGTCGAGCAGAGGATAGCAAGAAAAGAAACAATGAAGTTGATCGAGAAGACGACCCCGATCTTCCCAAGAGACCAAGGCAACCAGAACGAGAGGTATTTTCAATACGATTTGGGTCATTTGACTGTAATGTTATAACAGGTGGAGATGCAGGAGGAGGAGACCTTACTGCAGAGAGAAAAGCTTACCTTTGTGAGGCTCAAGCTTGCTCGTATATTCAGCGAATAAATCTAGCTGAGGAGGATCGCCCGAGAAAGGTGAATAAAGAAAAATTAGTAATTGGTTTCTCGAAGAATGATATGGCAGGTGTTCTATATCCTCATGATGACCCACTGGTGATCAAGATGAGAATGAAGGAGGTAATGATTTCAAGAGTACTGGTAGACAATGGTAGCTCGGCAGACATCATGTTCTACTCGTGCTTAGACAGTTTGAATCTAAAGCTATCTTAACTGGAACCTTATCATAGACCCCTCCTCGGTTTTGCTGGCGAGAAAGTTTTTCCACTTGGGACGATCAGGTTGGATATATTCATTGGTACGTGGCCTGCTTGTGGAACAGAAATAATACGCTTCTTCGTGATGGATAAGAATGTTCAATCATCATACAATATCATCATGGGAAGAGTAGGATTGAAGAAGTTCGAGGCTGTACCATCTACAGTGCATCAGTGCCTAAAATTTCCAATAAATTTTGTAGTAGGAGTTGTGAAAGGTGATCAGAAAGTAGCTCGAGAATGCTATTATTCATCCGTCGAGCAAGAAGAACTGAAGGAATCAAGGAAAAAGACTACTACCTATCAAGTGGATGAAGGTGCAGAAATTGAAACATTGGATCCTAGAGATGAGTCGCAACTCGTGAAGGGTCAAGTGGTGGAAGCTACTGAAAACATAATTCTGGACGACAAGCACCCTGAGCGAACTACTCAAGTAGGTTCGTCGTTGGAAGCCTCATTAAAACAGGAATTGGTAACTTCCCTAAGAAGCAGAAAGCAAACTTTTGCGTGGAGTCATGAAGATATGCCTGGGATAGACCCAAATTTCTTATGTCACGAGCTCAATGTGAATAAGGAGATCAAGCCAGTGAAGCAGAGAAGAAGAGTGTTCAGCCCCGAGAAGAATCAAGCTATACAGGAGGAAGTTGAGAAGCTCCAGAAAGCTTATTTTATTGAAGATGTTAAATATCCAGACTGGTTAGCCAATGTGGTGATGGTAAAGAAGAAAAACAACAAGTGGAGGATGTGTGTAGACTTCACCGACCTCAACAAAGCATGCCCAAAGGATCACTTTTCATTGCCCTGAATTGACCAACTGGTGGATGCTACCTCGGGACACGAGCTGTTAAGCTTCATGGATGCTTATTCTGGTTACAATCAGATCAAAATGAAACCTGAAGACAGGGAGAGTACTTCTTTTATTACCCCTAGGGGAACTTATTGTTATAATGTTATGCCTTTTGGTTTGAAAAATACAGGTGCGACATATCAGCGGCTGATGAACAAGGTCTTTGCTGAACAAATCAGTTGCAATATGGAAGTATATGTTGATGATATGCTGACGAAAAGCAAGAAAGCTGCCAATCATCTAGTTGACTTAAGTCAGACTTTTGATCAACTAGATAAATATCAAATGAAACTGAACCCGACGAAGTGCATATTTGGAGTACGAGAAGGCATGTTTCTCGGGTACATTGTCAATCAGCGAGGCATTGAAGCAAATCCTGAAAAGATCAAAGCTCTATTAGGCCTGCGATCTCTAACGACGAAGAAGGAAGTACAGAGTCTCACAGTATGAGTAGCATCACTCAACAGATTTGTGTCACGAGCAACTGATAGTTGTCTCCCATTCTTCAAGACACTCCGAAAGACTTTTGAGTGGAATGATGAATGTGAGAAGGCTTTTCAAGACTTGAAGAAATACTTGGGAGCACCTCCACTGTTGTTCAGGCTGATGATGGGAGAAAAATTGTACTTGTATCTTGCAGTGTCCAAGAATGAAGTTAGCTCAGATTTGATCAGAGTGGAGAATGGAGTACAAAAACCAATCTACTACACAAGTAAGGCTTTCCGAGGAGCAGAAATCAGATATCCAAGGCTGGAAAAATTGGCACTGGCGTTGATTGAGGCGAGTAGAAGAATGAGGCCATACTTCCAGGCTCATACCATAGTAGTATACACTGATATGCCATTGAGGCAAGCCCTTCATAAGCCAGAAAAATCAGGGAGATTGATGTACTGGGCAAATGAACTCGGTGAATACGATATAGTCTATGAACCCAGATCATCGCTAAAAGGGAAGGCTGTTGCAGATTTTATAGTAGAGTTCACCTATCCTGATACCCCCGAGGAGCAAAATTTGCTCTCTGATCAACCTGTGGATGTTACAGGATCAACAAACACAAGCCCAAACCAACTCCGGTTGGTGAAAGGGCAAGTGGATGTTACAGGATCATCAAATTTGAGCTCAGACTAATTTCGATTGGTAAAAGGGTAAGAAAAGATGATCGACGAAGAGCAAGAAATATCCGGGGAGGATGAAAGGAAGCAACAAATATTTTACCGAGGAACTCTGACTGATCAGAAATTTAAAGACGAGTTACCTATATGGAGACTATATGTAGATGGCTCATCTTGCACTGCAGGATGTGGCGTGGGGATAGTTTTGAGCACTCCGGATGAGGTCGATATGGAATACGCCTTGTGTTTCCCATTCAAAGCTTCCAACAATGAGGCTGAGTATGAGGTCATGATTGCAGGACTTAGTTTGGCAAAAATTATAGAGGCGCAACAGGTCATTATTTTCAGTGAATCTCAATTGATCGTAAACCAAATGATGGGAGTATATGCAGTTAGAGGAGAATTAATGATCGGATATCATGCAAAGGTAAAGGAGCTGGTGTTAGAATTTGCCTCTATTCAGCTGGTCAGAATACCAAGAATGGAGAATGCGAGAGCAGATGCCCTAGCTCGACTAGCATCAGCTACTCGTACCGAGCTACGACGAACAATCCCAATTTAAGTGTTGACTGGTCAGAGTATAGATGAAGATCTGACGACGGACTTTATTACCCTTGATTTAGAACCATCTTGGATGGATCCAATCAGGGCATACATTGAGGAGGGAGAATTATCAGTTGATAAGCTCGCAGCTAAGAAATTGAAGTTTAAAGCTGCTCGGTATGTATTAACTAACGGTATTCTTTATAGACGAGGAATTATGGAAGGTTTGCAGAGATGTGTACATCCCTCCGAGGTGAAAGAATTGATTAAAGAGATCCATGAAGGGTCCTGTGGAGCACATGTAGCAGGTTGGACGCTCTTACAAAGGATGATGACGCAGGGATACTATTGGCCGACGATGAGAGCTGATTGTATAGCCTATGCCAAGAAATGTGACAAGTGCCAGCGCTTTTCCTCCATCTGAAGAACTCCACAAGCATTGTTGACACCCATAACTTCCCCTTGGCCATTTGCCATGTGGGGAATTGATTTGGTTGGGCCACTGCCAACGACCCGAGGAAGGTTCAAATACCTCATCGTCGCAGTGGATTATTTTACTAAGTGGGTAGAAGCTGAGCCACTCATTGATATGATGTACGAGAAGGTGTACCAATTTGTTTGGAAGAACATCATTTGTCGATATGGTCTTCATCATGCTTTCATCACGGACCATGGAACACAATTTGATAACGAGGAGTTCGCTGCCTATTGTCATCAGTCAAATATTTTGAAGGTCCACTCAGCACCAGGCCATCCTCAAAGCAATGGACAAACTGAAGTTACAAACAGAACGATGCTAAATGGCTTGAAGAAAAGACTGGATGATGCAAAAGCAAACTGCATCAATGAGTTACAGTCAGTACTGTGGGCTTACCAAACTACTCCCCGAGTAGCAACTGGAGAATCACCATATATGCTGGCGTTTGGAAGTGAAGCTGTTATACCTGCCGAGTTGGGTCTCCCAACACACAGGGTACTGAATTTCAATTCCCCTGTCAGCGACTTAATGAGAAGACTGGATTTAAACATGCTCGAGGAAGTTAGAGAAGAAGCAGCCATTAGAAATGCTGCTTACCAGCAGCGAACAGCTTTATTCTACAATAAAAGGGTGAAGAAGTGCGACCTGAAAGAAGGAGACTATGTACTGAAGAAGGTGATTCAAAAACATAATAAACTGGAGGCAAACTGGCATGGACCATACCGAGTTACAGAAGTTGTTCGACCAGGAACTTACCGAATAGCAACTCTAGAAGGGGAGGAGTTTAAGAATGCATGGAACGCAGAGCACCTGCGCAAGTATTATCAGTGATGAATAAAATGAAGATATTCTACCGAATTCTTTCTTTTTATTAAAAGTTTTTCGGGGAATACTAGTGCTACACACTACTCGGCAAAACTCGGCAAAGCTCAGGCTACTCAAATTTTTTCTCGAAAATGCCAACTAAGGTTGGTCGAGAAACCTATATTCCTCCGGGAAGTAAAGCTACCAATATTCCTCCGGGAAGTAAAGCTACCTATATTCCTCCGAGAAGTAAAGCTACCAATATTCCTCCGGGAAGTAAAGCTACCTGTATTCCTCCGGGAAGTAAAGCTACTTGTATTCCTCCGAGAAGTAAAATTTGTATTCCTAAGGGAAATAAAACTATATGTTTCTCAGGAAATAGAGTATTCCTAAAAATGCCAACTTATGTCGGTTAGGAAATGAATATATTCTCGAAAATGCCAACTTGAGTTGGTCGGGAGGTAAAATTATTTCAAAATCTACTAACTATGGCTGGTCGGGGATAAAAACCCACTAACTGTAGTTGGTCGACATGGAGAATTTAACGACCTTGGTTGGTCGGAAGCATTTTAAACATTTTTTATGCTCGTAACTTTATTATTAAGTGATCGAGCAACATTTTTTATACTCGTAACTTTATTATTAAGTGATCGAGCAACATTTTTGATACTCCTTACTTTATTGCTAAGTTGGTCGAGAAACAAAACTTTATTATTAAGTGATCGAGCAACATTTTTTAAACTCGTAACTTTATTATTAAGTGATCGAGCAACATTTTTATACTCGTTACTTTATTACTGAGTTGGTCGACAAACAACACAATATTGTTATCTTTTTAACAGATATGCATGCACAAATATAAAGTGTTTTACAATACAATAGAAATTAAGATTGCAAATGAAAATGAAAGTCTTTCATTGAATTCAAAATAAATTACATTGATAATGAAATGAAAGTTACATTGATATTGAAATGTTTACTAACTACTACATCAAAATTACTATTCTACTGGGTTTTTTCCCTCTGCTTTTGACACAGGTTCCTCGCCAGCAGGCGGATCATTTAAAGCCAGAGGAGAATTTATAAAGTTGAGATCCTTCAACATCCTGACATTCATCACGGATGGTCGATCTAAGAGGTGCTCGGGACAAGATATATCGGCTTTTGAATGGAGATTGTAGTCACCGAGATACTTTGAAATCAAGCTCCGAGGAATGGCCTTTGCAGGGATCCAACTCATATCCAATTTGTACGGTGGCACAGGTAAGTCGAGTAGCCCGGGATCATGATAGTCCCACAGGTAATGACCCTGTTCGAGTTGCAGCACACCTAGGGCATTCAACCAGCCCTGCTTGTAGCCCTCACTATTGGCATTCTGGATACGATCGTCCAAATGATAGAGAGCTTCGTTGTATCCAGCCATCTAAAACTCCCTGGGCTGTTTGTGAAATTGATATGTTAGCCTCTCTAGCTGCTGGTGGAGATTTTTTACGAAGAGATCTTTGTTCTCCAAGGTAGATTTGTGCTCAGAGAGCTGCTCTTCCAAGTCCCTGATCTTCTTCGACATTTCAGCCGACGCCTGGTTCTTCGCCATCAGCTGGAAGGCCTGGTTTTTCTAATACAGACTGAGTCCTCTGTTCCTCGACAGGAATCCGAACTGCTCTTGATCGTCCCCGAGGAGCCCTTGCTCATCCACGAGAAGATATAGAGGGTCCAGCTCTCTTCAATGTCTCCAACTCGTCTCTCAAATTGGCGTTCTCGACTTCCAAGAATGAGAATCCCTCGTCTGTCACTGGGATTATGGCTTTTGAAGTGGAAGCTGCAGACTTCAGCTGTGACAGCTCCTTTTGCAAGTTATTGTTTTCTTGCTCCAGCAACTCAGCTATTTGTCTGCATTCCTCGACCTCGCCCCCCAAGGTTCTCTCCCTTACATCGTACCCAGTAAAAAGCTTCTCGTAGCCCTTGTCGGCAATGATCTGCTAGTACTTCTTCTCGTACCCCTCATGCAACAGGGCAGTGGATTCTTTATATTGTAGCTGAAGGTCTTCGAGGGTGCCTTGGAGATCCTCGATCATATCATAATAGGCCACATTATTGTCCACTGCTCGATCAAGTAGACACTTCAGATATTGATATGCTTCAACTGCCTGTTCTGAAGCATCTTGACCAAGGATGTCGACGACTTGTGCTGTACTCAGGTCTGTGTGACCAGCCTTAAAGTATTCATTACATTACCGCAGCAGCTTTGTATCATGGGTAGATAGTAATTCCATCCTCGCTAGAAACAAGCAGAGAAAGAAAGAGCAATCATCAATAAGAAGTACAAGCAGAGTATGAATAGAAGATAGACAACAGTATGTAAAAAGTCAAAGTTTTATTATATCATAGTTCAGAGTTACAAGTTTTGGTTTACATTTGATAAAAGAAAAACAAAATGTAAAGATAAACCCGAACAACTCTACACCTTTTCCTTGTCTCCCGAAACCTTCTCGGGAGGCTGGGACGAGGAAGTAGGTTACTCGGAGGGAATGGATAGTTGCTCGGGGAGTACTGGAAATTGCTCGGAGGAAGTAACAATTTGCTGAAGTTCCTCGACAGCAGGCTGAATGGCTGAGGGATGATCTCCCATCACCATAGAAGACTCTTCGGAGGCAGTTTCGTCCTCTTCTAAGTCTTCAGGAGTTGGAGGGGGACCAGGGATGTGTTGCTGAAAGAGCTCGAAATTTTCATCCACTTTCATCTCCTGAAGAGCAGCAACCCATCCATCCCTAAAGTATTTGAGGCTGCCATAGTCCACTTGCGACACCATGGCAGCCAATCCCTTATTCCACCCCTTGTCCCAGCCAGCGCTGAAGGACTTCTTCACAGCCAGTTTTCTTTTCAACTTTTTCGAGGAAAGCTTCTCGGACAGCAGGTCGTCAGCAGCTTTCAGTTTCTTCTCAGCCTCTTCCTTCTGCCGATTTACCTCCCGAAGTTGAGACAACTCCTCTTCAGCAATCCTGAGCTTATCCTCAAGCTCCCCAGCAGTTTTGAGCTTCTCTTCGAGCTCTTTATTTACCTTCTCCAGGGCATTCATTTTTTTCTCCAACTCTTTGGAGACTTCAACAGCTCGAGCTTTCTCCTGCTCGGTGGAGGCAAGCTTCTTCTCCCAAATAGCCTTATCAGTAGCATATGTCTGGCGAGAATCCTCTAGAGACTTCATAGCTTCCTCCAGAGCTCCTTCCACACTGGACGAGGAGCATGAAGCTTTAATTGCTTCATCCTTCTTCAGAATTATATTAAAGCAGCTCGTTAAGTGTGAAAGTAAAAACAAAGCAAGTCAGAAACAGAAATGACAAGGGAAATATGAAAAGTTCAAAGTAAGAAGACTTACAGAAGCAAGGTGGCGAGCAGCTAACGAAGTGACCATATCCCGAGTAAGGTTTTCTTCAGTACCTTGGACCTCGAGAATGATCCAGGACTTTACCGAGCTCATGGAAGAGCTCGGGGGAATAAAAGTTGGAACACCGGTTCCAGTAACTGGGGGCTGAGTAATGGTGTCAGCCAAATTGACCAAGGATCTTTTCTTCAGCCTCCTCTGGGGAACAGGAATAGATTCAACCAAGGAAGAACCCTTGGTCGATGATATTACAATCACCTCTCCCGGAGCAGCAGACCTGCTCGGAGCCACTACGGGCTTCTCGGCAACCTTCACAACAGCAGCCGAGGAAGGTGCATCATTCTTCTTTGTCCCCTCCCCTGGGACATCAACTTTACTTATTTTTGCCTCTCCAAAACCAGAGGCAGGCTTCTCGAAAAGGGTGGGAGGTCTTATCTTCTTCATCCTTTCGCTTAAAGGGACGTGAGATTCAGGTAAAGAACTGGTGGAAGCTGGTACTGGCTCTGCGTCACTTATTACTGGACGAGCAGTAAAAGAGGTTGTGTAGCTCTTGTACTCCAGCAGATATGAGGCTGATCTAATGTGCTCATCGAAAACACTCTGATGCAGACTCCAGATATGTTTCAAGTGCCTTATATTGGCATCTGCTTCTTTTGGGCACTTTCTTTTGCTATCAACTGTAAATAAATAAACATTGCCATTAGTGACACATTTTATCAAACATAAAGGAAGCATAATTTCAAAATAAATAAAATGAAATAAGAATAACCTATCCCATTGCCATAGGGAGGGCATCTGGGACCCTGATAAACTTCATCTCCTGATAAAGGAGCATGTTGCCAATTTTTTATGACAACCCCGTGCTCAAAATAATCCCTATTGGCATCAGGGAGATTGACTACTAAGGCCCTATTTAACATTCTAGTTTTTAAATAAAAGGTGTTATCACCAACTGCCCATCTATAACAAAGCATAATCTCAGGAATTCCTAGGCGAGTTCCATGGATTTGATTTAATCTATGCACCCCATTAACTATTCTCCATGTGCTGGGGGCTATTCTTGCAGGAACAATGTCAAAGTAATGACAGAATTCCAGACACAAGGGATTGGGTGGAAAAGAAAATCCACACTCGGCAATAAAGAGGCTGGCGAACCAATGTCCCTCAGCCAAATGGAAATAATCAGAAGGCTCAGAAAGCTCTTCCAGAACAACCCAGGAGGGAATAAAAAAGTCAGAGTGAAATTTATCAAGAGATTAAACAGGGTAAACCATGATGAATAAAAGAAATAAAGAATAAGGAAGAAAATCTTATAGAAAAAGGGTGGATCTGATGACAACGAACGATGGAAGAGATGAATACACAGGAGAGAAAGAGACGACGAAAAACTCAAAGATACAAATTTGAAAAAGTAGAAGACGATGGGATTTTCTGCAGCGTTTAAATACTCTACCTTGGGAAAAGGAAAAGTAATGATTACAAAAAGAGACGATTACGTTACCGGCGGCTAAAAAGATGAAAAGGGGCGCGGGAATCGAAGCGGACAAAAAAATTCAAAAAGCCTGATTCTACGAATTTGGAAGGAGAAATAAATACGAAGGAAACACTCCTAAAATACAGGAAGACCATTTAAAGCTACCATATTCCGAGAAAGAATGTCTCATACTCCTCAAATTTCGAACTATGAAACATTGGGGGCTTATGTTGATACCAAATTTAGCCTGCTGGCATGGTTCAATTGAATGATGACACGTGGCAATCTACATGGCAACAATAAATACTTCCGAGGAACTCACACGCTCCGAGGAATAAGAATACAACGAGGAATACCACTTCCCTGAGGAACTCAGACGCTCTGAGTAACTCAGACGCTCCGAGGAACAAGAACTCTCCGAGGAACTCCTAAACACCGAGAAGCTTAGGTGGTCCGAGCAACTCAGGCGGTCCGAGCTGCACCTCGAACAAAGCTTTAATAGCAGGATAACCAACAGTTTGACTATTCATTAAATGCTTATCATTCAGACGCACACGCTTAAGGGGCATTGAATGTATCACCCTTTCATATGTGTATCATTTAATGTATTACCCTTTCATATTACAGCCTCAGGGCTATAAATACATGGTACAATCCTCATTGTAAAGGGACCGGAATTTCTTGATAGAACTGGTAATCGAGAATTCCCAAAACACTCAGCAATAACATAACAGTGGACGTAGGCCATTCTTATAAGGCTGAACCACTTTAAAATTCTTTGTCTCATTTATTTATCTGTGATTGAATAATTAGAGTGATCTAATTTTTTACATCAACAGATTGGCGCCGTCTGTGGGAAACGACTGGTAATATCGTTTTTCACCAAAAACAATCCATTACGAATGGCTGATATTCCGAAATCCAGCAATTGAAACGCTGGAACCCCTCCAAATCCATCTGCTCCACCAAATATTCCAGATCTGGCTGGAATAATGACAAATCTGGCTCAGGGACAGACCGTCGTGCAAGAAACAATGCGACAACTCATCCAAACCCTTCATGGCGGTGCACCAACTCATTCAAGACTGCGGAGTATTCAAAGAAACACCCGTGCGCCATCCTCACGTACTAGGCGTACTGATTCATATCGCAATGAAGAGTCTGAAGATTTTTCTTATCAACCTGAACGAACCTCGTCAGTGCGAGCCACAGATACTGAACAACGTATCACTCTTTCTCCAGAAAGGACTAGTGCGCTAAAGAGGTTAAGCAGGGTATCACCTTTTGATTGATTAGGACTTAGAAGGAGTAGAAGTCCTCCTAAAGTCATATCGAGGAGTTTTCGACGACCATCAGATTTAAGGGAAGGATCTGCCAAGTCGCGACCAGCTGCTCGTCAAGATAGATCTTATGTGCAACCAGCTGCTCGTCAAGATAGATCCCAGGAAGCCACTTCAATGCGATCAGCTTCTCGAACCAACAGGCCCGAGGAAGGGAATGATGCATGGAAAGGTTCTATTCAGAGGCTGGAGGATAGATTAGGGGAAATGGCTAAGGCCAAGAACCCTCTACAACGAACCTTTATTCGAGGAACACCTTTTGTCCAGGATATTGCAGATTTTCCAACACCATCAAAGTTCAAAGCACCTGTTGTGACCCCCAAATATGATGGAAAGACTGACCCTGTTCTTCATATAGAACAATATCAAGCTGCTGCCGACATCTATGCTGTTCCAGATGAGATGAGATGCAGGGCATTCTCGGGAACTCTTACCGGATCTGCTCAAATATGGTATAATAATCTTCCTCGGGGTAAGATCTCAACCTTTCTTCAACTGGCCAAGTTATTCATTGGGAATTTCTATTTTGGGGCAAAGCCAGTTAAACGAGTAGCACACTTGTTAAGTGTTAGACAAAAGGCTGGTGAGAGTACTAGAGATTATATAACTCATTTTAACAACGAGAAACTAGAAGTCATTGATTATGAGGAGAAGACAGCGATTACTGCCTTGATGAGTGGACTACTGCCGAACAAGTTGTATTACACTTTGGCCAAAGATCCACCTCGAACCATGTCAGACCTGATGGGAAAAGCATCCAAGATTATGAATGCCGAGGAGGCTATGGCTGCGAAGAAGAATATGGATGCTAAAGGAACAAAGGTGGAAGGTGATAAAGCTAAGAAGAAAGAGCACAAGAACAATGGTAATGACAAACATTCAAAAACTAGGTCGGTATGGGACGTAATGAAGAAATATGATAATTATACTCCTTTGAAGAAGGATATCAACCATGTTCTAGAAGAAATCAATAACAACGAGGAACTAAATTGGCCAGAGAAAATGAAGGCAGACCCTGACAAGAGGAATAAGGCGAAGTATTGCGAGTTCCATAAAGATCATGGCCATATGACCAAGAATTGCATAGCTCTTCAAAATGAGATTGAAACACTCATTCGACGAGGAGTTAGTGGGTATATTATTACTGTATAATTAATGAGGTATGTGTTGGGTATATTATTACGGTATATATTTATTTTGAATGAAGTAAATGAGTTAGTGGGAGTGGCCAAGTGGTAAGTTAGTGGGGGTGTGTGCATGAGGTTATGGGTTCAAATCCTAGGGAGCACACTAATTATTAAGGGTCAAAGATGGGGCCTTTGGGCCTTGCGCTCTTGGGGATTTCTAATGTGCATTAAATCTTTTTAAAATCGTTTTACTTTTAATTAAACCGTTTTTAAGTCTTTGACTGTTTCTTCCACTATAGCTGTTAGTGGAGATATTAGTGGGTTAGTTGGCTAAAACCTCTACCCACGTTTTTTACCATTTCCCTTATATTAGAAAAGGCTACAGATTCAAAAACGTATTGAAAATCTCTCTCACGTTATCTGCAAAAATTATTTTGCTATTTTCTGTAAATCACTTTCTCTGGAAAAATAATTTTGCTACTTTATACTTTTCGTTAATTTTCTGGGAGTGCTGGATTATCCTAAGAGTTCAAAGATTTAACACAAAGCTGGTGTGTAAATCTGATCGTTGAATCCTGGGAGGTGTATGTTCACGAGGCTGACAGCTACAAATATCAGCGAGCAATTTCACCTTTAGGACTTTGTGTCAAACACAAACCTCGATCGATAAGTCCTTCTAATTTTATCTATTTCGAATTTGGGTTATTTCATTTATTCTGCAATTACTATTTTCTACAGTATGTTGGGGAGTTTAATTATATATATATATATATATATATATATATATATATATATATATATATAAACATATATAAAACTTTCATATATACATGATAAATGAATATATACATACATACATATATACGTACAAACCTACATCATAAATTATATACATATACATTCAATATCATGTATTTTTAGGTATATTTAATGAGGTATGTTGGGGAGTTTAACTATATATATATATATATATATATATATATATATATATATATATATATATATATATATATATATAATGATATTGCATGTACATATATATTTTTTATTTATAAGAATTACACAGATATTAATATATTATGTGTGTATATTATATATTAAGGTATAACTGCATTAAAATATTAAGAATGAATAATTCTGAATTGAAAAATAAAAAACAGAAGTTATAAAACACCCTAAACTTGTTTTTTGAAAAACTTGATTATAACACAGAAAAATTATAATTCTGTATTTAAAAATAGGTTGCCAAACGAAGATTTTTATGAGAATTGTATTTAAACACAGAAAACAGAATTATAGTTGCAAACCAAACAAGCCCTAAACCTCTACACAAGTCTTTTAAATACAAAATATTTATTTTTAAACATAAGTTTTATATGGAGATTATATTACACGTCACATTTTGGAAATTCTAATATCACAAGGTTATTTTTCAATGATTATTCAATTTAGGATATTTTTTAGCCATTGGGGAATGTCCGCTAGTCCAATATACCTATATCATTAGTGGTGTACTCAATAAAATGACATGAATGATGCACACATGTTGATGTTGATCAATGAAGCATTTTAGATACCTCGAGACAAGACTCAGAGTCTTTTGGTCGAGAATTCCAATCCTAATTATGGAGGAACAACACTTATACTATGCTCTTAAAATCTTTCCCTTTGTAAAATTCCAAACAAGGCACACACATATAAAGATTACAAGCAAACAGATTAAGTATATCACATATGATGCAACTTGTCCAATCGAAGGAATAAAAGATAAAAAAAAATCACTTACATCTAATAAAATGACAAAAGTCTCAGCCATGCTTCATATAGAACTAACTCATGAAATATCCTATAAATCATGAAAAATGGAACCAATGAGATAGGCTAATGGATATCAATAAGATACAAAAAGTATCATATACTAAACTGTAAGGAAAAGTTCCATATAAGAAAAAAGGTTGAAAATTTTTAACTCAAACACTTACTTTACACTAAAATATGCAATTGTAACACCCCGTATTTTTAATGATTTTTATATGTGGATAAATTAAATTCAAATGGGAAATTAATCCGGTTTAAAATAAATAATAATTAGAGAGACAATGGTTAATATTTATTTGTAAGAATTATATTGAGTATTACGTAGTGAATGAGTAATAAATTAGTAAGAAGGTATTATAATTATCGTGAGTAAGAAATACGGCAGTTACGGTAATTTAATCGGAACGCGTGTGTCTGTCGTGTCGGGACTTAAATTTATGAAATAAAATGTGATTTATTTATGGGTCATCCAAATGATCATTTTGAGTGCGTCATGTGTCCGTAAGGGTCAAAATAGTCAAAAAAGTGTACTCAGAGACTTGGATTGGGTCTCGGGATATTTTTAGGGCAAACCGACACCTCGAAGGGGTATTTTGGTCTTTTGACTTTTTATATTGAAGGGACCAACGAAATACCTAAGGTTATATAAGCATGTGTGTTGAGGGTGTCAGGTTTAGTAGTTACAAAATCTAAGAGAGGTCATTAGAGGAGGAAGGTGAAGGTTTTCAAGGCTTCCCACATCATTTTTGCACCACCACCACCACCACCACCGGAGTTTAGATCGGAAGGAGGGGAAGACAAATCCACCACTTTTCTACAAAAATCACACCTAAAAACTCCAGGTAAATGTTTATCTTGCAAAATTTGAGTGCATATACTATCCATGTTAGTGTATGATTGGATAATTTGCATGAATAAATGATTATGGCCTTAAATTGGAAATTTAATTCATAATCATGGGTAGGATTTGCATATAGATTGAATCCTTATGTGAATAGAAAATGAAATTAGAATATATGAGATGATAATAATAATAATAGAGTAAATTTGGGTTCTTAATTGAAAGAGATGAAGAACGTGAGAAACCAGGGTTTTGTGTGCATATTAAGTTTTATTTTGTTCTTGAATTGGATTCTAGAAGATTAAAAGTGTTATTTACATTCAAATTTGTCCCTACATCCCTAAAAGATGATTGGTAAAATTGTTTGGGAGTTTGAAGAAGTTTAATGGTATTTTTAAGAAGTTTTCGTGGTGAAAAATTGTAACTGCGTAAGGAAGTAGAGAACTATACATTTTCGAATCGATTCGGCTAATGGGCGAATCGATTCGGTTTGCCAGAATTTTGAAATTTCCTTTATTCAAGCCTAGAACTTGTGAATAAATTTCAGGGAGACTTTTGCGACATTTTTAAATGTTAATGAGGGAGATTGTAATTTAAGTAAACATATAGTAGGGAGGCTATCCCAATTGAGGAGAATTAAAGCTAGGGATTATTTCGAATATTTTAATATTTAATGAATTCACGAGAATTAGCACGGGTCACGGAGAGCATGAGTGAACCCAAGACTACTCCAGTAGTAGAGAGATGTTATAACTATGAAAATAATTTTAAAAGGGGGCACTTGGGGCCTTTAGAGTGGTGGGAAAATACTCAGGAATATACGATTAGAAGTATAATGGTAAAGTGATATCACGTAGGATATTTGAGAGTTATATACTACGTACGGAGATATATTATAGGTTGCATGTACAGCTATATATATATATATATATATATATAGAGAGAGAGAGAGAGAGAGAGAGAGATTGTGTTAATACATATTGTGTGAACATACATAGGTTACCTGCTATCATGGGAGGTTTCTCGTCGTGGACAATCTTATCCTGATGAGCCCATTGGGGGTATTTTAGACTTGTGCCTCAGAACATAAAACTTAGGGTTGAGCGCTACTTGCGTGTATGATAATGTGACCGGTCATTTGGGTGCGTTAGGTGTGTGCGTAGCCCAAAGGCCTATAACTATGTTCGCCTCCAACATTGTGTGAATTATAAATGTATGGATCAAGAGTGGATTCCGAACCAGAAGTCCTTTACCTAGTATGTCATGTACCATGACTCAATAGCAGAGTATGCACGCATTGCGGGTCTCCACCCAGGGATGTCATATTCGTATATATTACAAGAGCGGTGTATAAATATATACACGTCATTTATTCTACTGTGTGTGCATTAATAGATAAGATGGATAGTGATATCTAAAGTAATCTAAGTATATGGTAATTTAATACTTAAGTGGTGATTTTTACAGGCTAAAGGGGTTGGAAATTCGATAGCGTATTGTATGGGCAATACGGGTGGGCACCACGAGTTAGTATTCAGAGGGAGAATTAGTTTAAACTAGTTAGGCAGGGTAGCATAACTAAGTTGGTTTAGAAGAATACGTTAGGAATGCACACTAGTTGAGAGGTGAGGATCTCAAGCGCGGGCATGTGAAGTTAACACGTATACAATATCTGCTCTTAATGCATTTTAAATGCTTGGAAAATATTTTCAAACTATTTTCTTGGGCTCTGGCCCGTTTCAAATCCATTTTGTAAAAACCTTTAGGTGTCCAGCTACAGGGAAGCCAAGCTTAGGAGTCCATTCATATTTGACGTGCTGCCGCTCTGGACATTGCATGACCTCAGTAATAGATGCTTCCACTCATATCCATTTCATTTCATCATTTTGTTATATCACTGGGAATGTCTCCCGTCTTTAGATAGTAGTTATTTCAGAGATACTGTACTTCTATTAAATTTTCAGTTGTTGGATTTGGTTTTTTTATGGACTATTGTATATGGATTTCAGGTTGGAGTGTTTATTCCAGACACTTTTATTTATTCAGTTGTTTTATTATTTATTATGATGTTTACCGGAATGGTGAATGTTGTTTATTAGTTTAAATTATTGCATGTTATTAAAAAGATTAAAATTTTGACACCGAGCCATTAGGGTATTAGTAATATAATTAGGTTTCGACAGTGATGCTAAGAATGAAACCAATGATGATTCCTGTTTAATTTAATAATAGATTGATCACCCAGAATTTGAATAGGCAGGGTGTCACAGATGGTATTAGAGCATCAGGTTCCAGTGTCCTTAGGATCTGTACGTACTTGTCACGTTTCCAACATAGCATTCTTTGATATAGAGGCCTACTATTAGGATTGTTGCATTCATGATTACGCATTTATGTCTTCAGCTATTTTGAGATATAATGAACTTTGGACTTATAAAAATTCTCTTTCTTTTTAGATGCCACCCAGATGTGCACCACGAGCAACTAGGGATGCATAACTTGAGCTGCAGCCAGCTCAGGCACAGGGGATTATGAATGTTGTTGAGGTCGCCGTCATTATTGCATAGGCGGTTAATACAGCTTTGATCACATTTGCTCAGCAGGCACCACAGGTGCCACCTCAGCCTCAGGTTGTGGATCCAAACCAGACACACTCGTTTTATTCTACCTAAGAGCGAGTCAGATAAGCCTTTTAGAAGGATCATCATCCCGAGTTTTAGAGACGCTCAGATGTCATTGTTGCTTACCAATGGAAGACATCCAACAGCATTTACGAATGTACGAGTGCACTGATGTATAGAGATAGATACTAGCTACTTTTAAGATAGTGAGGGGTGCTTTACAATGGTGAGAGTCTGTTACCACCGCACAGGAGGGATAGCATGCCTATCCAGGAGTTCTGGGAGCGGTTCGACCGCAAGTACTTACCATATACCATTGAGACAGAGATAAGGCGGAAGTTCTTAGACGTCTCCCGAGAATGAAGGGTAGTGTCCAAATATGAGGAGGAATTCACTCGGTTGGCAAAATTTTATACCCAATAAAGTAAGCACAGAGGAGAAAATGATACAACTCTTTGTTGATGGTCTTACTTTGAGGATTCAAAAGCATTTATTGGGTAATCCCGCTCTGAAGACTTATACGGATGTGTTGAATGCTGATTTACTGCATTGTCAGGATCATCGATTCCACGGGAAAGGAAGTAAGCGAGTAGGAGAGTCCAACCAGTAGGGCAGGACAGGGGGTGGCAGTGCCAGTGGCGCACAATTAACTCAAACTCAGACGAGACAGGGTGAGCAGGGTTCCTAGCAGGGGGATTCTACTAAAATTATCGATCAGGAGATTTTAGGCAGGGTCAAGGTGGATTAAGGCACTATCATTAGGGTCAGCAGGGCTAGTAGTGTTTTCAACAGGGCCAGTAGGGCCAAGGGAGAGGTGGTGACAGCCAGTAGGGCCAAAGAGGGGAAATTTCTCTAGTAGATGCTTCATATGTGGTAAGAATGGCCACAAGCGTCAGGATTACCCTGATAAGGGCAGGGTTACGTAGCAGCAGGGCGCTCGCTAAAAGCCCTAGAGGCCTATTTTTCCCACCTCCCTTCCACTACCAGCATTGCCTGTCGTACCAGTCATCCCAGAAGCCCTACCTCAGTAGGGGCAGTTACAGTACGAGCATGTGTACAACATACACCAAGCCTAAGTTCCACAGGCACCACCTGCAGTTGAGGGTACGAACTGGGGCTTCACACTCGTTTATAGCCACTAGATTTGCATGAGTCGCGGGATTGTTAGACATGGTCGATAGTACACTCACGTGTGTAGACTCACCATTGGGTAGCGGTACACTTATCTTATTTATTTGTAGGAGTGTGAATATAGATATTGGGAGACTTATTTTTCCCGTCGATATTCTCATATTAGATATGTCGGAGTATGACGCCATTATCGGCATGGATTGGCTAGCAGCGTATAGGGCCATGATTTATTATTACAGTATAAGCATCGTGTTTACGATTCCAGGCCAGGAGATGTTCTGAGTGGTGATGCCTCGTCCCGAAGGAGGATCGTCCACTGACTTATACTATATATAGACGACCTCTAAGGGGGTAGTGATCTCCTTAGATTCGATTTCGGTTGTGTGTGAGTTCGTCGACGTATTTTAGGAGATATCAGGATTGCCGCCTAGCTAAGAGATAGAGTTTATCGTTGATTTATTATTGAGCACTCGGTCGATATCTCATGTGCCTTATTATATGGCTCCTATGGAAATGAGGGAGCTACAGGATCAGATCGAACCTCTTTTGGGATAGGTTTTTATTCGTAGGAGTACTTCGCCTTGGGGTGCCCCAGTGTTGTTTATAAAGAAGAGAGATGGGTCTTTACACCTGTGTGTGGATTATCAGGAGTTGAATAAAGTCACAATACGGAACAAATATCCATTGCCCCGAATTGAAAACTTATTCAACCAGTAAAGAGGAACCGCCTACATCTCTAAGATAGATTTAAGATCAGGGTACCACCAGTTGCACATCCGAGAGCAAGATGTATCTAAGATTGCTTTTCTGACGAGATATGGGTCTTACAAGTTTTGGGTTATGCCATTTGAGCTAACCAACACGCCAGCGGTGTTTATGGACTTGATGAATAGGGTGTTTAGAGAGTTCTTGGATCATTTTATCATTGTCTTTATTGGTAACATCCTGATTTATTCGCGGACTGAGGACGAGCATGTAGAGCATCTGCATCGGGTTTTATAGACATTGCGCGAGCACCAGTTGTACGCTAAGTTTGAGAAATGTAATTTTTTGTTGCATGAGGTATAGTTTTTGGGTCATATAGTATCTAATATGGGGATATCAGTGGATCTGAGTAAGGTGTCAGGGGTGAGAGAGTGGGGACAACTCACAACAACGACAGAGGTGCACAATTTCTTGGGGTTAGCCGAGTACTACCGATGATTCATTTGGGGCTTTTCGAAGATTGCGAGTTCGTTGACCAACTTAACTCACAAAGGGGTACCATTTATCTGGGATGACACTTGTTAGTTGTCTTTCATTGAGCTGAAGGACAAGTTGACTTCAGCACCCGTACTCGCACTGCCCAGGATGGGAGTAGAGTATCTTATTTTTACTAATGGGTCCCTATAGGGACTTGGGGGGTGCTAAAGCAGGATGACCAAGCTATAGCTTATTCTTCTCGTAAACTTAAGCCTCACGAGAGAAATTACCCCACCCACGACTTGGAGTTAGCGACAGCCGTATTTGCACTACCAATTTGCTGGCATTACCTTCTGGGGGAGAGGTATGATCTAGATCATACGTCCCTACAGTACTTGTTCACTCAGAGAGAGCAAATATGCGTCAGTGTAGGTGGCTATAATTTGTGAAGGATTATCATTTCGACATTCATTATCATCCGGGTAAGACTAACGTAGTGGCAGACGCATTGAGCCATAGGTTAGTGGGAGAGGTGGCTGAAGTTTGGAAGGCTAAATGGAAGGAGATGGGACACCATGATTCAGTTGCCAGATCATTCACGTCAGTTATGATCATTAACCCCCAGATTGTCACGAGGGTGGTAGAGGCCTAGACAGTGGATCCATTTTTTCAGGACCGAATTCAACAGCTTTTAGCCGGGGGAGTAGAGTCTTAATTTGGGAGTTCAGAAGGAGGATTACGCTTCAATGGGAGATTGATTGTGCAAATGGGGAGGTCTTGAGACATGAGGTGATGGCAGAATCGTATGAGTCACGGTTTGGGGTAAATCCTGGAGGGGATAAGATGTTTCAAGATATAAGAAGACAGTATTGGTGGAGTGGGATAAAGAGATATATTACACAGTTTGTCTCGAAGTGTACCACTTGTAAGCTGGTGAATGTGGACCATTAAAAACAAGCAAGGGTTCTACAGCCGTTAGAGATTCCAATGAATAAATAAGAGAGAATTTTCATAAATTTCATCACTAGGTTGCCTACATCTCAGAGGGGTTACAATTCCATTTGGGTGATAGTGGATCGGTTAAGTAAAGTGGCCCATTTTCTGCCAGTCCGGATGAATTATACCACGGGACAGTCACTACACCAAAAACACCAATTTGGCACACCTTGAAATTAAAAATTTATCACAGTTTAAAGATGTGTCAAATTCGTGCACGGTTTAATAACAATCTGGCACACTTTAAAACAGTACCAAAATTTGGCACAGTTTAATAGTGTGCCAAAATTGAGTACACTCGACTAAAATATAAATACCCTAAAAATGAATAATTTTTTATTATAACACACTCCAAAATAAGTATGTACTCAATCTCCCTCCCAAACAAAATCTCACTATGAAATTCAGAGAAAGGAAAAGCCCTAAAAGTTTTCCCTCATCTCTTTCTCGATTGACTGCACAAAAAACCCTACCCTGCAGTTCTTGGCAATCCCCCATCACCGTCAACCCTATAGTTCTCGATTGGTGGGGATTATTTTATAGAGGCACTGACTTTCCCACACTCGCTTGAGTTTTTATATGTGGTAAGTTTACCTAGTTCATCTCAATTCTACTGCTCTACAGTTTATTTTCTATATTTCTAACATTACGATCGTTGATTATGCAAACATTACGATCTGTGTGTGATTATAAAGGAAATTATTTGCGTGATTTATTTGTAAATTGATTGTTACTATGTTCGTATATGTGTTTACGATCATTGATTATGTATATGGTTTTTTTTAGATTTGTTGCCAAGTGGTATTATTTTGAAACTGTTTTTTTACAGTGTATTTTTGAAATGAGGATTGGAATGTGCTTGATGCTTAAAGATTGGATGTCCTATGGGAGCATTAGGTAAAGAATTAGGTATGATCTTGATGACCAAGCCCAATATCCGCCATTAAATTGATTGTATAGGTTTATGCATTTGTAAGTTTTTTGGGCCTCTTGATTTCCACAGCTCGAGTGAAGATTATCAGGTATGCTTTTGTCGTATCGAAGAGCACGATTTTGAAGTTCAAACTTATGGCCATTATTAAGAACCCAAGTATAGTTATCCTTAAATTTGATGAACAATTGAATAATGTTAATTACAGATGACACAATGCAATGTTGGTGAAATATAATCCAAAAAGCATTTGTTACCACATTTATGCATCTATGAAACATGGTATCAATTTTTCATAGAAATATTGTTAAGGTATGACAAGTTCAATTTCCAATTTTCATTTCCTTTTTTTATATTATATTACAGTTATCAACTACTCCCTTCATAGTGTTAGTGGATTGAAATAAATACTGTGTGAACACCCATTTATACTCTTTGTGGCATGATCGATTTGAATACATAGGCAGGATTGCGCCAATGAGTATGTAGATAGGGTTGCCCCAATATAAAGTCAATGAGTATGTAGGAAGGGCTGCGCCAATTAGTATATAGGCAAGGCTGCCCCAATTTATGAATCGACAGTTGAAGATGGTCGAGAGGTTACAAAGAAAAATAGGAAGGTCCTTATGAAAAAGCACCGGGCGAGGTAAGTTGCTGAGTCGGGATGTTTATCACAGTTTTCTATGAGTTTCCTATATGATGAGTGTTATAATTAAGGATGTAGAACTGACATGAAGAAGGATATGGAGATGGTTTTCAAATTATTTTTTGCTAAGTCTACCAAGTGTTAGAATTCTGAATGTTGTACTGTGTCTTTAATGTTCCAATTTAAAATTGTTATTAAAATTCATAATTAGTGCAAAGTTTTTTATACAAATTTTGAGGACTTCTAATAATACACAGAAGTTTAATCCTAATTTGGAATATAAAATTTGAAGAATTCCATTATCCTGATTACTTAAAGTTGTTTGGTGTATATTACTTATAGGGGGATCAATGACACCTATATCAAAGAGCATCAAAGACACATAACACTGTGTGTTCCAATATTTTATGGATCCCCCTTTACGATACTTAAACAGACTTGTAGAAAGTGTTTTAAACGATACCTAAAGTGTGTCATGCAAATGCTTTTACGACAGTTAGGAGGTGCAGTGGAAATGGGATGACTTTAGCAAGTATGCCCGTGCCTTACTACATTGACTTTGGCAAGTATGTCCGTGTCTTACTACATTGCGTTACTAAAAATATATCGATTTGTACACAAATGTTTTTTACTACATTACAATTGTGAATTTTTTTCGAGTCACCTTCTGCTCCGGATGCGAGAACCATCAGGGTGTATAAGGTATGGGTTCAATCCATCTGATAAAATTATATATTTTTTGTGTTAAATGACTAACTCTATAGCATACATAATTTGGTATATAAACAAAGAATCCTTTGTTGCCGATTATCAACATTTTCAAGATTAGGTATTGGATTTATTGGATGCCTTTTTTCATGCTTTTATATGGCACTAATCCATATTGATGGGGACACTTGGATATGGTTGCCTTTGGATTAACTCATTACCTTATAATGCTTACATTGGGACTTAATAGGAAAATATCATCTTACATTCAAATTTTGTAGTGATCTGCTGAATTGATATCAGTTAAAAAATTAACATCAGTTCAACCAATGCTTATATATTTATTATGTGAAAAAATGAATCCATGTATATAATGAATGTATATTTTAGGTTATTTTGGTTAAGTAATTACCTTATAATGAATGTATATTTTCATTCATTTTGTAAAAAAAAATGAATGAATGTATATTTCAGTTCATTCTGCTATCAGTTAGGTAATTACTTTATAATGCGTATAATGCTTACGTTGGGACTTATCGTTCTAAATTGGCAACTGCCATTCTTGGTGGTGTTGACAACATCTGGATTGTAAGTGTGTCAAATATATTCTTAATAATGTTGCTTAATAGTTATAAAGCCTCTATGTGAGCTGGTTTCTTACATTCTTGTTGCACGCGGTTTGATTTCTTGGGTATATTATTGTTCTTTAATTTTGTCGAGTTTTTACTTTTCCTTCTCTTCCGAGTTTTATTTGCAATGGAATCATTTTTTAAACTAAAAATATTCTCCTTTTACTTTCATATTATTTCTGCTTATGCCTTATTGATGTTTTGATGTTAGGATTTATTGCAGAGCACAAATCAGATTTTAGGATTTATTGAAAATCTGTGTCTGATTTTAGGATTTAGGCCTGATAATGTAGTGGTGAATTTAATAAACTTCAGCAAGTTGGAAGTATTTTAGAATATAATGAGACATTTTAATAACTTAAGGCCTTGATTGTAATGAAGTTAACAGATGAGTATTTTTTGTTGAGTTTTCCAAGTTGTCTAAAACAGGAAATTCCAACTCTAGCTAATGTGCTTCATCCCACTACTTTGAACCAGTCCATTTGTCTAGTAATAATGCAAGAGGCAAAACTTGAGAGAACCATCAATAAATTGAAACCAATATCAAGAACTTACTCAAATCCAATACCCTATTTCAACAATCCAAAAATAACTAATCAAAGTGATCTCAAGTAGTTCACTGATATTCATTAAAATCAAATGTTACTGGACTGAATTTCGATGAACATTTTTTACCACTCTACATCCTATAAATGTGTATGTATGCCTTGGATTTATAGTTTGCTTGATTGGGTTGAATGAATTGTTGAACAAAAATTTTGATTGCCTTCAAATCAAATGAGCTGCCATTGCAAATTGAGGTTACATGCTATTCAAAATTGAGTTTACTTTCTTGCTTTGTATTACACCTTTGAATCCTATTCACTTATTTAATTAACAAACGTGAGTTTGTTCTTTATCTAGGTAATATCCAAATGTATATTTCATATTACATATGTTACATCTATATTGAACTTACGAATTATGAAATGGATTTTATATCTCTGAATATGAGTAATATGAGCAAAACAGATGTAACATGGATTTTACATATATGGGGTCTTCTATGGAATGTATGTGATTATTATTTTACCAATTATACACAAGTATATATTAGGAACCATTATTTGATTTTGCTACTGATTTTTTTTTATTTTATGCGCATAGGTCGGTGTATAATTGAGGATACAATTCAGTAGGGACATTGGAACGGGCATACGATAGATGTCATTTTGTTGGAATTTGTATACTTATTAACTATGGCATGAGCAGATGGAACTTGCATGTACCAAGAAGCTATATAAGTATTTACTTTTACCAAATTTCAAGAAGTCATTCTTTCGCTTAATGCTTCGTTGTGACATGGTGCAGGTCCAACTTGGCGCGCATTCCTTTAATTTTGTTAATGTGTATAGTAGTGATGGTTCTCCCTCATACTCAATGTTTGAAGAGTGTGTTCCTCCTCTTGTTGATGGTTTGTCTATAAGGATACAATGCCACTGTTCTTGCTTATGGTTAGGTAAAGTTTTGCTTCAACTAAATTTAATTCGTTACCTCAATTTCATTTTTCTTATGCACTATGTTTTTACTTGGTTATTTATTTACATGTATTCAGAGCTGTGGGGTTATGAATGAGTCTCTTGTGTGCTTCTGAAATGATCCAAAATGGACTTTTAATTTCTGAAATGATCCCAAAGGGACTTTTATTTTTTGAAATTCCGGAATAGTTTTATACTAATTAAAAGCATCACAAATGTCTTATAAGGCTCTGAAATATAATGATAAATTTAGTAGCTTGTAAATATGTAAAACAATACACATATCTTTTAGATCTATTCATCTCCTGACCAGACATAATTCCATACCTCTCCAACACTAATTTGACTTGTTTAATGGCCCCAATGGAACCTGAAGAGAAAATTATCAATTCATCTGTCAAGGTTTCATGTGAAACCAAAAGGAACCTTAGGGGAGTTTTTAAGGATCCAAACGTAGGAGATTGTAATACCCCGTATTTTCATGTTATTTATTTTTGGGGATTAATTGAATTAAATGTGTATTAATTGGAAATTAATCCGGATAAAAATATTAACGAGATATGAGTTAGTATTTTATTATAATGTGTATACTTGGCAATATATGAATATTGGAAATATTGAAATTGTCGCGAGATTGAAATACGGCAAATTGGGAAACTTTGTTGGGACGCGCGTGACAGTCGCGTCAGGAATATAATTATTTGAATTAAAAAGTAAATTTTATTTTTATCACCCGTATGGTCATTTTGAGTGCGCCAACGCATCCGGAAGGGTCGAAATAGTCAGAAAACACTAGCCGGGGGTTAAGTTTGGGACCCGGGGCATTATTGGGCCATACCGGTAACTTATAGGGGCATTTTGGTAATTTCGAAAATCTGGGAATTAAAACCCACGAAAATTATATACAATAATCTGACTTATTCTTTATCCACTAAACCCACTAACTACACTAAGGGACTTAATGGGCTACGGGAGAAGTTAAGATATAATCCCAACTTACCAAAAACCAACCACACCTCCATTGTCATCTTCCTTAGAGAAACTTGTAGAGAGAGAGAGAGAGAGAAGAGAATTCTGCAGAAAGAGAGAGGGAGAACAACTCAGCCTTCAAGATTCAACATCAAATTCAAAGAAAGATTAAGGCAAGTGGTTTAATTACAATTGATTCAATGCCATGATTTTCCATGTTTAGGAATTATCGAATTTATCTTGGAAGATGATATAGACCCATGAATTGGAAGTTTAAAACTATGAACTATGTTAGGGACTGCATGTAGAAACAATCTGGACGAATTATGAACTCAGAATTATGACCCTTGATGATTTAAAAACAGATTTTAGAAGAAGTCTATTAATGTTCTTGAAAGAAATAGAAATCTGGAATTCTTGATGAAGATTTGATCTATATAAAGCCTTGAATGATGAATTATTGGTTTTAGAACGTTAACAATGTTGTAGGATGGTTGTATGATGATACTATAACATTACATTAGAGTTTCATGCATTAAAAGTATGGTTTGGGATGATTTGAAAACTGCAAAACGAAGCAGTCCGTAACCATACCTGGTGCGTTCGATCGATTGATGTTCTTCAGTCGATCGATCGACCACCATCGATCGATCGAAGGTAAAGGTCGATCGATCGACCCTCCCAGAATGAGTAAAGTTTTTCCCTATTTAAATTTCAGTGGTGGTAACCCTTGGAAAATATTATTGGAGACCTTATGAATACCTTAAACGTAAGGAAGACCAGTAGGCATGATTATGAAACTTGGACCTTAATTAGAATTCAATTTGAGGAATTATTCTAAACTAATGAACTTCGATAAGTGAGTTAATATTTGGGTTAATAGTGTAAATTTGAATACTTTGATGAAATGAGGTTTGGGGCAGAAGTAAGGACCTTAGGAATAAAGATGTTATACGTGGGAATAATAGGAACTTAATAATCTATTTTAGATAGGTTTTAAGCATAAGAAACTACGACGTGAGACGTGTCGACAGTTTAACTTTTATATTATCGGGAGACGTAAAATATACAAATTTGGAATAATGGTATAAGGATGTAGAGTATACCTTTATTAATACTGAATTATCTAAGATGTGTGAATGCTTAGTATATGATTTTTATATGTATAACATACCTACCATACTTTCTATCACGGGAGGTTACGTTCGCTTAGGGCCTTCTTATCCTTGTGTTGCCCGGATTTAGATTGGTACCTCGAGGACATAGTTCAAGAGAACGACTTATTTGTGAGTTAATAAGCCAGCTGACTATGGAGCGTAGGTATGTACGTGACCATGGATATGTTGAATTATGTTCGCCTCCATTTTGTGTGTGGTGCTTATTCCAACAATTCCTGAGAGATTCGAAATTTGTGATCCTTATGTACGTGATGTACCGGGATGGATAGCATAGTATGTGTGCACCGCAGCTTAGCCTTTGGGTGCTTGTATTGTATATTTGTGATGTGAATAATATACGGTTAAATGAAAAAGAAATTGCTATGTTAAATCGTGGGTATAGTAATTGTAATATTATGAAAAGATAAAAGGGGACAGATATCAATAAATGGTTTTGTTAATAATTGGGAATCCAAGAATTAAAGTAGAACTCTCTATTTAATTGTTAAGGTTGGAAATTAAACGTGAACCGAGTAGGAGTGTTAGAAACTCTTTGGAATTTGATAGTTATGAGAAAACACATGAATGGGTACAAGAACGTTAGGAGTGCACAGTTAGACGAGAGGTGAGCATTTCATGTGAGAGCACGTCCTAACATGTATCTTGCATTCTTTGTTTTAATTATTATTAAAGCACTTGCTATTTTAAAATACTCTCCACATTCGGGCTCTGACCCGTTTGCTTTCAAATCTATCTTTTTGTAAAAACCATTTTAGGTGCCCAGCCACAAGGACACCATGCTTAGGATCCTCATTCAGGTGACGAGCTGTAACGGTTTGTGGAAGCTACCGGACATTGATTATAGACGCTTCATCTATCTTGACTCTATACTCAATATTTATCAGTTGTAGGGCATGTCGCCCATTTCTTTTAGTGGCATTTCATTTATTTCAGTTATTCGGGCATGTACTTAATTCAGAATTCAGATTAGTCTTATTATTTTTAGTTGTGGGATTGGTGTGGAGTTTTTCAACGGACTTATTACTATTGTCGGTTATTTCATTACTTCGTTATGGTGAATGGATTTATGTTGTTCTTCCATTATTCTCTTATTGCATGTTAATCAGATAACTTAAAATTTGGCAACTTACTTTTTAAATACTAGGTGGTTAGTAATCTTTAAAATGTTTTCGACAGTGATGCTATTAACTAAACCAACTTGACATTTTGTATTGATTTAATAAAGGAGTAGCTACCCGGTATTTAATTAGTCGGGGTGTCACAGGTGGTATCAGAGCATCAGGTTCTAGTGTCCTTTAGGATCTGAACGGCTTATTATGTTTCCGCTGAGCTTTCTTTGATGTAGAGCCCTATATTTTAGGACTGTTGTATTCTTTTGTATATGCTACGTTCTTCAGCTATTTTAAGTTTATAACTGCGAACTTATAGACTTTATTCTTATTTCAGAATGCCTCCACGACGTGCACCACGGGTTCCCAAGAATGCAACGCCAGAACCACAGCCCGCACCAGTTCAGGGCACGATGAACGCCGCTGAGGTTGCAGCCATAGTAGCCCAAGCGGTAAATGCTGCATTAGCCGTAGTTCAGCAGGCACCACCTCAGGCGCCAGTTGCTGCGCCAGTTCAGCCATATGCATTCCCGTCTGCCTGGGAACGTGTACGTGATGCTTTTCATAAAGCACATCCACCGGAGTTTGCTGACAGCTCCGATGTTGTTGTTTCGAGTCAGTAGAGAAAGGATATACAGAGGCACTTGAGGATGTATGAGTGCACTGACGTTCAGAGGCAGGTACTGGCTACTTTTAAGCTAGTGGGATATGCACTACAGTGGTGGGAGTCCATTACCACCGCAGAGGAGAGAGATACTCTCACGATTCAGGAGTTCTGGATGCGGTTCGACCGCAAGTATTTTTCGTCTGCTGTTCACACGGAAATGAGGAGGAAGCTGATGAACCTTCGACAGGAGGGTAAGACTGTGGCCGAGTATGAGGCCGAATTCACCAATTTGCTGAATATTGTCCCAGATGAGATACCAACGGAAGAGAAGAAGATTCAGAAATTCATAGATGGATTGACTTGGAGGATCCGTCAGCATTTATTGGGGAACCTCTCATTGGCCACTTATTCTGACGTGGTTAACGCTGCATTGCTCCATTGCCAGGACCACCGCTTTCACTTGACAGAGGGGAAGCGATCAGGAGAGTCCAGCCATCAGGGCAGGACAGGGGGAAATGGTGGCAGCGGGGTACAGTCAGCTCAGGGTTAGTATAGGCAGAGTGATCAGGGTTCCCAGCAGGGGGATCATAAGAGGTTCCGATCAGGGGGTTTCAGGAACGGTCAGGAAGGATTCCAGAATGGCCAGCAGGGTCATCAGGGCCAGCAGGGTAAAAATGGTCAACATCAGCAGTTTCACCAGGGCCAGCAAGGCCAGGGCAGAAATGGTAACGGCCACCAGGGCCGAGGGCAGCAAGGACAGCGAGGGGGAAACTTCCCGGGGAAGTGTTTCATTTGTGGTAAGATTCGCCACAAACGTCAGGACTGTCCTGATAAGGGCAGGGCCCCGCAGTAGCAGCAGGGTGCCCGACATGAGCCACAGAGGCCACTTTTTCCACCTGCTCTTCCAGCTCCAGCCCAGGTGCCAGCACTACCAGCCATTCCAGCAGTTCCTGTGCAGCAGGGGCAGTTACGGTATGGACGTGTCTATAACGTTCACCAGGTAGCAGCTCCACAGACACCACCCGCGATTGAGGGTATGTTTCCTATCCATGGTACTATGGGTCGGGTTTTGTTTGATACGGGGGAATGCATTGTTTTATAGCTACACATTTTGCGAAAGCCTTAGGGTTATTAGCTACGGCAGAGAGCACAGTGACGTGTGTAGACTCACCATTGGGGAGTGGGTCGCTTATTTTCTTTATATGCCGGGGAGTGGGGGTAGAGATTGGTAGTCTGGTATTACCTGCAGACATGTTGGTATTAGATATGCATGTGCACGACGTGATTATCGGTATGGATTGGCTCGCTGATTATAGAGCCATGATTGATTGCTTCGGTGGGAGCATTATTTTTGCCATTCCGGGGCAAGAGATGTTTGTAGTGGCGATGCCTCGCCCAGAGGGAGGTTCGACCGCTCATTTGTATTACATAGAGGAGGATACCTCTAAGGAGGTTGCGATTCCTTTAGATTCGATCCCAGTTGTCAAGGAGTATTCCGATGTGTTTCAGGAGATACCAGGTCTACCTCCCAGTCGTGAGATAGACTTTGTCATAGACTTATTACCAGATACGAGACCTATAGCACGCGCACCGTACCGTATGGCTCCAGCTGAGATGAGGGAGTTACGGGATCAGATTGAGCAGTTATTGGGTCAGGGGTTTATACGGAGGAGTACTTCGCCGTGGGGTGCCCCTGTGTTGTTCGTGAAGAAGAGAGATGGTTCACTGAGATTGTGTGTGGACTACCGGGAGTTAAACACGGTCACGATACGGAATAAGTATCCGTTGCCTCGAATCAATGACCTATTTGACCGGTTGAGAGGAGCTTCTTGCTTCTCAAAGATTGATTTGCGATCTGGGTACCATCAGTTGCGTATCAGGGAGGAGGACATCTCAAAGACTGCGTTCTTATCGAGATGTGGTTCTTACGAGTTTCGGGTTATGCCATTTGGTTTGACCAACGCTCCAGCAGCGTTTATGGACTTGATGAACAGGGTGTTCAGGGATTTCCTAGATCAGTTTGTCATTGTCTTCATCGATGATATTCTGGTTTAGTCCCAGACAGAGGAGGAGCACGCCGAGCATTTGAGGTAAGTTTTGCAGACGCTACGCCAGAACGAGTTGTATGCAAAGTATGAGAAATGTGGGTTTTGGCTGAAGGAGGTCCAGTTTTTGGGACACATTATTTCCGACCGGGGGATATCTGTTGATCCGGGGAAGGTATCCGCGGTGAGGGAGTGGGGACAGCCCACGACACCGACTGAGATCCGTAGTTTCTTGGGCTTAGCAGGATGCTACAGGAGGTTTATTCGGGGTTTCTCCACGATAGCGGGTCCCATGACACATCTAACTCGTAAAGGTGTGCCGTTCATTTGGAGTGATGTTTGTCAGTTGGCATTCGATGAGTTGAAGGACAAGTTAACCTCAGCACCTGTGTTAGCATTGCCGAGACCGGGAGTTGAGTATCTTGTTTACACCGATGCGTCCTTACAAGGACTTGGAGGGGTACTGCAGCAGGAGAGTCAGGCCATAGTTTATGCTTCCCATAAGCTTAAGCCTTACGAGAAGAATTACCCTACCCATGACTTGGAGTTAGCGGCAGTGGTATTTGCCCTTCGTATTTGGAGACATTACCTTTTGGGGGAGAAGTTTCGATTGTTCACGGATCACAAGTCCCTACAGTACCTATTCACGCAGAAGGAGTTGAATATGCGGCAACGGAGGTGGCTTGAATTCATGAAAGATTATCAGTTTAATATCCAGTGGCAGAAGCGTTGAGCCGTAGGCCAGTAGATGAGGTGGCAGGGGTGTGGAAGGCCAAGTGGAAGGAGTTGGGACACCAGGATGCAGTGGCCCGATCATTCATGTCTGTGATGACCGTTACACCGCAAATTATCACGAAAGTGATAAAGGCACAGGCAAAAGATTCGTTCTGCCAGGAGCAGATAATTCGATTACTAGCAGAGGGAGCCGAGTCCTATACCGTTAGCTCAGACGGGGGATTATGCTTCAATGGGAGATTGGTAGTTCCGGAAGGGGAAGAATTACGGCACGAGGTGATGGCAGAGTCGCACGGCTCACGGTACATCTCGGAGGGGATAAAATGTACCAAGACATGAGGCGACAGTATTGGTGGAGCGGGATGAAGAGAGATATTGCCGTGTTTATTTCAAAATGCGCCACTTGTCAACTAGTTAAAGTGGATCATCAGAGACCGGCAGGACTTCTACAGCCATTGGAGGTCCCGATGTGGATGTGGGAGAGCATCTCCATGGACTTTATCACGGGGTTGCCTACGTCACAGAGAGGTCATGACTCCATTTGGGTAATTGTGGACAGGTTGACAATTTTCTACCCATAAGGACAGACTACACTACGGGACAGTATGCTCAGCGCTTCATTTCAGAGATAGTGAGACTTCACGGTGTACCCCTAAATATCGTGTCTGACCGAGACAAAATATTTGTTTCACGGTTTTGGGAGAGTTTTCAGGAGGCCATGGGCACAGAACTGCGATTGAGTACGGCGTATCACCCGCAGACCGATGGGCAAACTGAGCGTACAAACCAGATGTTGGAGGACATGCTACGTATGAGTATCATTGACTTTAGGGGTGGATGGGAGAAGTATCTTCCACTGGTGGAGTTTGCTTACAACAACTCCTACCAGTTCACCATTGGCATGGCTCCAATTGAGGCGTTGTACGGTAGACCTTGTCGTTCCCCAGCATGTTGGTTGGAGGTGGGGGACAACAAACTACTTGGGCCGAAAGTGATTCAGGATACTTCGGCGAGGATAGAATTGATACGGAATCGCATTCGAGTAGCTCAGGATCGGCAGAAGAGCTATGCTGATGCGAAGAGATTCTTCAGGGAGTTCCAAGTGGGGGACCAAGTTTTGCTCAGAGTATCTCCTATGAAGGGGATCATGCGTTTCGGGAAGAAAGGGAAGTTGGCACCGAGATATGTGGGACCATTTCCTATTATTGAGCGGATTAGACCGGTTGCGTATAGGCTTGGATTACCAGAGCATTTACATCGGATTCACGATGTATTTCATATTTCCTCGCTTAGGAAATATCTTAGAGATGATTTGGCTCATTCTCACATTGCTTTGGAGGACATCGATCTCCAGCCGGATAGCTCCTACGAGGAGGGGCCGATTCCTATTCTGGACCGAAGTGAGTGGAAATTGCGGTCAAAGATAGTTCCGTTAGTGCGTGTTCAGTGGCGACATCATAATGTCGAGGAGTACACATGGGAGCGCGAGGATGAGATGCGCGAACGTTATACAGAGTTGTTCTTACCAGGTATTTTCTAGTACCGAATTTCGGGATGAAATTCAGTTATTAGGGGGGGAGTATGTAATACCCCGTATTTTCATGTTATTTATTTTTGGGGATTAATTGAATTAAATGTATATTAATTGGAAATTAATCCGGATAAAAATATTAACGAGATGTGAGTTAGTATTTGATTATAATATGTATACTTGGCAATATATGAATATTCGAAATATTGAAATTATCGCGAGATTGAAATACGACAAATTGGGAAACTTTGTTGGGACGCGCGTGACAGTCGCGTCAGGAATATAATTATTTGAATTAAAAAGTGAATTTTATTTTTATCACCCGTATGGTCATTTTGAGTGCGCCAACGCGTTCGAAAGGGTCGAAATAGTCAGAAAACACTAGCCGGGGGTTAAGTTTGGGTCCCGGGGTATTATTGGGCCATACCGGTAACTTATAAGGGCATTTTGGTAATTTCGGAAATCTGGGAATTAAAACCCACGAAAATTATATACAATAATCTGACTTATTCTTTATCCACTGAACCCACTAACTACACTAAGGGACTTAATGGGCTACGGGAGAAGTTAAGATATAGTCCCAACTTACCAAAAACCAACCACACCTCCATTGTCATCTTCCTTAGAGAAACTTGTAGAGAGAGAGAGAGAGAAGAGAATTCTGCAGAAAGAGAGAGGGAGAACAACTCAGCCTTCAAGATTCAACATCAAATTCAAAGAAATATTAAGGCAAGTGGTTTAATTACAATTGATTCAATGCCATGATTTTCCATGTTTAGGAATTATCGAATTTATCTTGGAAGATGATATAGACCCATGAATTGGAAGTTTAAAACTATGAACTATGTTAGGGACTGCATGTAGAAACAATCTGGACGAATTATGAACTCAGAATTATGACCCTTGATGATTTAAAAACAGATTTTAGAAGAAGTCTATTAATGTTCTTGAAAGAAATAGAAATCTGGAATTCTTGATGAAGATTTGATCCATATAAAGCCTTGAATGATGAATTATTGGTTTTAGAACGTTAACAATGTTGTAGGATGGTTGTATGATGATACTATAACATTACATTAGAGTTTCATGCATTAAAAGTATGGTTTGGGATGATTTGAAAACTGCAAAACGAAGCAGTCCGTAACCATACCTGGTGCGTTCGATCGATCGATGTTCTTCAGTCGATCGATCGACCACCATCGATCGATCGAAGGTAAAGGTCGATCGATCGACCCTCCCAGAATGAGTAAAGTTTTTCCCTATTTAAATTTCAGTGGTGGTAACCCTTGGAAAATATTATTGGAGACCTTATGAATACCTTAAACGTAAGGAAGACCAGTAGGCATGATTATGAAACTTGGACCTTAATTAGAATTCAATTTGAGGAATTATTCTAAACTAATGAACTTCGATAAGTGAGTTAATATTTGGGTTAATAGTGTAAATTTGAATACTTTGATGAAATGAGGTTTGGGGCAGAAGTAAGGACCTTAGGAATAAAGATGTTATACGTGGGAATAATAGGAACTTAATAATCTATTTTAGATAGGTTTTAAGCATAAGAAACTACGACGTGAGACGTGTCGACAGTTTAACTTTTATATTATTGGGAGACGTAAAATATACAAATTTGGAATAATGGTATAAGGATGTAGAGTATACCTTTATTAATACTGAATTATCTAAGATGTGTGAATGCTTAGTATATGATTTTTATATGTATAACATACCTACCATACTTTCTATCACGGGAGGTTACGTTCGCTTAGGGCCTTCTTATCCTTGTGTTGCCCGGATTTAGATTGGTACCTCGAGGACATAGTTCAAGAGAACGACTTATTTGTGAGTTAATAAGCCAGCTGACTATGGAGCGTAGGTATGTACGTGACCATGGATATGTTGAATTATGTTCGCCTCCATTTTGTGTGTGGTGCTTATTCCAACAATTCCTGAGAGATTCGAAATTTGTGATCCTTATGTACGTGATGTACCGGGATGGATAGCATAGTATGTGTGCACCGCAGCTTAGCCTTTGGGTGCTTGTATTGTATATTTGTGATGTGAATAATATACGGTTAAATGAAAAAGAAATTGCTATGTTAAATCGTGGGTATAGTAATTGTAATATTATGAAAAGATAAAAGGGGACAGATATCAATAAATGGTTTTGTTAATAATTGGGAATCCAAGAATTAAAGTAGAACTCTCTATTTAATTGTTAAGGTTGGAAATTAAACGTGAACCGAGTAGGAGTGTTAGAAACTCTTTGGAATTTGATAGTTATGAGAAAACACATGAATGGGTACAAGAACGTTAGGAGTGCACAGTTAGACGAGAGGTGAGCATTTCATGTGAGAGCACGTCCTAACATGTATCTTGCATTCTTTGTTTTAATTATTATTAAAGCACTTGCTATTTTAAAATACTCTCCACATTCGGGCTCTGACCCGTTTGCTTTCAAATCTATCTTTTTGTAAAAACCATTTTAGGTGCCCAGCCACAAGGACACCATGCTTAGGATCCTCATTCAGGTGACGAGCTGTAACGGTTTGTGGAAGCTACCGGACATTGATTATAGACGCTTCATCTATCTTGACTCTATACTCAATATTTATCAGTTGTAGGGCATGTCGCCCATTTCTTTTAGTGGCATTTCATTTATTTCAGTTATTCAGACTTCGGGCATGTACTTAATTCAGAATTCAAATTAGTCTTATTATTTTCAGTTGTGGGATTGGTGAGGAGTTTTCCTCCGGACTTATTACTATTGTTGGTTATTTCATTACTTCGTTTTGGTGATTGGATTTATGTTGTTCTTCCATTATTCTCTTATTGCATGTTAATCAGATAACTTAAAATTTGGCAACTTACTTTTTAAATACTAGGTGGTTAGTAATCTTTAAAATATTTTCGACAGTGATGCTATTAACTGAACCAACTTGACATTTTGTATTGATTTAATAAAGGAGTAGCTACCCGGTATTTATTTAGTCGGGGTGTCACAGAGATGCATTCATGTTGTTTAGATTTTTGGAGTATCAGTTGAGAACAAACTGACTTGCTTGACAATATGTACTTACTTTTTTATAGTTGAATGTCACAGTGTTATGATCTTCATCATTACTTATAGACAACCTAAATATGCCACCTCACTAGTAATTAATGGTAGAATAAGTGATTGAATTTTGCCCCTCTTTTTTTGTATATTTGTATATAACAAGTTTTTTTTTCCTTTTAGGGATTAGTTCATATAATGATGACTAGCCTACCTAACTCTTGACCATCTAAGGCTATATATATATATATATATATGAGCTAAGATGAATTATTGAGAACGATGCAGTTGTGGTATGTTTTTTCTAATTTCATATTTGTGAACAAAGGACAACCTATTTATGGTGTAGGAACCCAATTCAGAAAAATCGAACCCACGTGGTGGAGCTCGTGTCTGTTTTGATATGTTGCGAAAAGAGGTTTCAGAACTAGGGTCAATAACACTCTTGTAGTACGTGATTGCTCTTTCCTTTTCTCTCATCACCAGTGGTTCCTTTATGGATCCCTGAATTTCTTCTTAGGTATGCTACATACCCATAAACTTATTCAATTACTTATTCTATAGAGTAAATAAGTCCTGAATATAGTTGTCAAATTGTGAATCGAATCATGAATCGAAAACTCTATGAATCTAATCGTGAATCGAATCAAGTGAAACATAAAATATGTAGGAAATAATATATAAATGAAAAGAGACACATTAAGAATATATAGATAATTTCAAAACACCTATACTTTGGCTTAAAAAATAGATTTTAAAAGGGTGAAAACCCAAACGACCCGTAAGAGGCATGGACACCTCGCACGGAACCAATATAACTTGTAAGAACCGATCGCATAGTCATGGGTCTCCTGTTTTGAGAATTTGACAATAATTTGAAAACATCTTGATTAAGCTTAAAAATAAGCCTTTAAAAGGGTGAAAACCCAAACCATCCCCCAAACAGCCCCGTAAGAGGCATGAACACCTCGCACAGGACCAATACAGCTTGTAGGAATTGACCGCGTAGTCACATGTGTCCCGATTTGAGAATATGATGATAATTTGAAAATATCTTGATTAGACTTAAAAACATGTCGTTAAATGGTGAAAATCCAAACCAACGCTCAAAGGGCCCCGTAAGAGGCACAAAAACCTCGTACGAGACCAATGTAACTCGTAGGAATTGACCGCAGAGTCATGGGACTCTCAGTTTGAGAATATGACGATAATTTGAAAATATCTAAATTAGGCTTAAAAACAAGCCATTAAAGGGGTGAAAATCCAAACTAGTCCCGAAAGGCCCCGTAAGAGGAATGAACACCTCGCACGGGACCAATGTAACTCATAGGAACTGATCACGTAGTCATGGGTCTCTCGATTTGTGCATACGATGATAATTTGAAAATATCTAAATTAGGCTTAAAAGCATGTCGTTAAAGGGTGAAAACATAAACCAGCCCTCAAATGGCCCTATAAGAGGTACTAAAACCTCGCACGGGACCAATGTAACTCGTAGGAACTAACCGTGTAGTCATGAGTTTCCCAATTTTGAGAATATGACGATAATTTGAAAATATAGAGATTAGGCTTGAAAATAAGCCGTTAAATGGTGAAAATCCAAACCAACCCCCAAAAGACCCCGTAAGAGGCATGAACACCTCGCAAGGGACCAATGTAACTTGTAGGAACTAATCGCGGAGTCACGAGTCTCCCGATTTGAGAATATGATGTAATTTTAAAATATTTAAATTTGCCTAAAAATAGGTCATTTGAGGGTAAAAACTCAAACCAGTCCTCAAAAGGCCTGTAAGAGGCACTAACACCTCGTATGGGACTAATGTAACTCGTAGGGGCTGATTTCGTAGTCATGAGACTTCCAGTTTGTGAATATAATAATAATTGTAACTTGTATATGCAATTTTTTAGCTAGAATAATATTTTTTAAAATTACTGGGTTATTAATATCATCTCTTTTTTGTATCCTATTGTTTTGCAGGATAATATTTTAGCGTTAGCTTTTATCCACGTGGAACACACGAAGAATTCAACGATTTACAATAAAGGAATTATTTGTTTAATGTCGTTAATATTCAGGATTCTAATTTTTTGTATTATAGACGTACGATCTTTTGTAGTTTTATTGTTGACTTTTATGGTCGTGCGAGCTTTTTTAATTTTATTATTATATTTTATGATCGTGCAGGCGTTACATTACGCAGGTTTTATATTATCAGGCTTTAAAATGTTCAGAAAATAGAGAAAACTCTTCCTAATTTTTTTTTGTGTGTGAACTATTAAGAATTGTAATATTTTGAAGTTTGTGTGTACATTAGTTTATCAACAACGTGCGAGATTCACAATTTGTGAATTTTCTTGTTTTAAATAATTAAATTTTTTCTTTGATCCACAAATTTGGCACAGTTCAAAATCGTTATCAAATTTTGGCACGGTTTTGAACTGTGCTAAAAGTGTACCAAAATGTACTCAACCTGGCACAGTTATAAAGTGTGCTAAAAGTGTGCCAGAAATATCAAATTCTGGAAGGATTTTAAAGTGTGCCAAAAATGTTCCTGTTTGACTAAATCTGGCACACTTTTAAATTATGTTTGAAAAAAATGACCATTTTGGAACACCTGATTCTGGCACTGTTCAAAATTTTGCCAGATTTGATCTGGCACAGTTTTAAACCATGCCAGATTGTTATTTTTGGTGTAGTGAATATGCCTAGATTTTCATCGCCGAGATAATAATACTACATGGGGTACCACTCGATATTGTGTCCAAAAGGGACAAGATCTTCGTGTCTCATTTTTTAGAGGGTTTTCAAGAGGCCATGGGTACAGAGCTGCGATTGAGTACGGCTTATCACCTACAGACGGATGGACAGACAGAGAGGATAAGTCAGCTGTTAGAAGATCTACTGCGGATGTGTATCCTTGACTTTAGCGACGATTGCAAGCAATATCTTCCACTGGTGGAGTTTGCATATAATAACTCCTATTAGTTTACGATTGGCATGGCATAATTTGAGGCACTGTATGGTCGACCTTGTCGTTCTCCCGCTTGTTGGTTAGAGGTGGTGGACAACAAGCTTCTCGGACCAGAGTTGATTCAGGATACTTAGGTCAAGATTGAGCTAATTCGGAGTCGTATACGGATAGCTCATGATAGACAAAAGAGTTATGTCGATGCCAAGCAATTATTCCTAGAGTATAATGTGGGGGACCAGGTATTATTATGTGTATCTCCTATTAAGGAGATAAAGAGATTCGGGAAGAAAGGGAAGTTAGCACCAAGGTTTGTGGGTCCATTTCCTATCATTAAGCGTATTGAGCCAGTTGCATATTGACTCGGATTTCCAAAGCACTTGCATCGGATTCATGATGTATTCCACATTACTTCGCTGAGGCGACATCTCCAGGATGAGTTAGCTCACACTCACGTTTCTTTGGAGGAGATTAATTTATAGCAAAATATTTCATACGAGGAGAGGCCAGTTTCTATCCTAGACTATAGTGAGAGGAGGCTGAGATCGAAGGTAATTCCACTTGTATGTGTTCAGTGGGGGCACCATAGCGCCGACGAGTCTACTTGGGAGCGCAAGGACGAGATGCGTGACAAATATCTCGAGTTATTCATACCAGGTATTTTTTCAAATTTCGGGATGAAATTTCGTTATTAGGGGAGAAGTATGTAACACCACATATTTTTTTATGCTTTATATATGAGGATTAATTAAATTAAAATGGGAAATTAATCTGGTTTAAAATAAATATTACTTAGCGATACAAGGGTTAATATTTATTTGTAGGAATTATACTGAGTATTACTTAGTGAACGAGTAATAAATTAGTAAGAATGTATTATGATTGTCGTGAGTGAGAAATATGACATTTACAGTAATTTAGTCGGAACAAGCATGTCAGTCGTGTCGGAACTTAAATTTATGAAATAAAATTTAATTTATTTTAGGGTCATCCAAATGGTCATTTCGAGTGCCCCAGTGTGTCTGAAAGGGTTTAAATAGTAAGAAAAGTGCACTCCGAGGTTTGGATTGGGTCTCAGGACATTTTTAGGCCAAACCGACACACCGGAGGGGTATTTTGGTCTTTTGACTTTTTAGAGTTAAGGGAGAAACAAAATTCCTAAGGCTATATTAGCATGTGTGTTGAGGGTGTCAGGGTTAGCAGTTACAAAATCTAAGAGAGGCCATGAGAGGAGGAAGGTGAAGTTTTCCAAGGCTTCCCATATCATTTTTGCACCACCACCACCATCGGACTTTAGATCGGACGGAGGGGAAGACAACTCCACCAGTTTTCTACACAAACAAGACCTATAAACTCCAGTCAAATGTTTATCTTGTAAAATTTGAGTGCATATACTATCCATGTTAGTGTAGGATTAGATAATTTGCATGAACAAATGATTATGAATAAATGATTATGGCCTTCAATTGGAAATTTAATTAATGATCTTGGGTAAGATTGGCATGTAGATTGAATCCTTATGTGAATAGAAAATGAAATCAGAATATATGAGATGATAATAATAGGGGAAATCTTGGTTCTTAATTGAAAGAGATGAAGAACATGAGAAACTAGGGTTTTGTGTGCATATTAAGTTTTGATATGTTCTTGGATTGGTATCTAGATTATTAAAAGTGTTGTTTATGTTCAAATTTGACCCTACATCCCTAATAGATGATTGGTTAAATTGGTTGGGAGTTTGAAGAAGTTTAATGGATTTTTGAATAAGTTTTCATGGCAAAAAATCGTAACTACGTAACGAAGTAGAGAACTGTACATTTTCAAATCGATTCGGCCCAAAGGCGAATCGATTCAGCCAATGGGAGAATCGATTCAGTTTGCCAAGAACTTGGAAACTTCCCTTATTTAAGCCTTTAACTTGTGAATAAATTTCGGGGAGACTTTTGGGGCATTTTTAAATGTTAATGACGGAGATTGTAATTTCAGTAAACATACAGTAGGGTTGAGGTTATCCCAATTGAGGAAAGTTAAGGCTAGGGATTATTGGGCATATTTTAATAGTTAATTAATTCATGAGAATTAGCATGGGTCACAGAGAGCATGAGTTAACCCAAGACCAGTCCGGTTGTAGAGATATGTTATAACTACAAAAAAAAATTAAAAAGGGCGTAATTGGGACCCTTAGAGTAGTGGGAAAATACTTGGAAATATATGATGAGAAGTATAATGGTAAATTGATATCACGTAGGATATTTGAGATATATATACTACGTACGGGGAATATTATAGGTTGCATGTATACATATAATGATGATATATGTATAGGCTGAGTGAATACCTATTATGTGAACTCTTATGTATGTAAACATACCTACGCTACCTGCTATCATGGGAGGTTCCGCGTCGTGGATAGTCTTATCCTAATGATCCCATTGGGGGGATTTTAGACTTATGCCTCAGAACATAGAACTTAGGGTTGATCACTACTTCCGTGTATGATAGTGTGATCGGTTATTTAGGTGCATTAGGTTTGTGCATAGCCCAAAGGCCTAGAACTATGTTCGCCTCCAACATTGGGTGAATTGTAAATGTATGGTTCGAGAGTGATTCCGAACCAGAATTCCTTTATTTAGTAAGTGATGTACCAGGATCGGAGAGCAGAGTATGCACGCATCGCGGGTGTCCATCCAAGGATGTCGTATTCGTATATATTACAAGAGTGGTGTGTATATATATATATGTGTGTGTGTGGGTGTGTGGGTGTGTGTGTGATTTATTCTACCGCGTGTGCATTAGTAGATAAGATAGATAGTGATATCTAAAGTAATCTAAGTATGTGGTAACTTAATACTTAACTAGTGATTTTTTCTACCTAAAGGGCTGGGAAATTCGGTAACATATTGTATGGGAAATACGGGTGAGCACAACGAGTTAGTATTCATGGAGAGAATTAGTTTAAACTAGTTAGGGCGGTAGCGTAACTAGGTTCGTTTAGAAGGATATGTTAGCCGTAGATATTAGTTGAGAGGTGAGGATCTAAAGTGAGGGCACGTGAAGTTAACTTGTATACAATTTCTGCTTTTAATACATTTTAAATACTTGCAAAATATTTTCAAATTTTTTCCTTGGTCTCTGACCCGTTTCAAATCCTTTTTCACAAAAACCGTTTAGGTGCCCAGCCATAGGGACGCGAAGCTTAGGAGTCCATTCATAATTGACGTTCTGCATCTTTTGTGGACGTTGCAGGACCACGATAGTAGACGCTTCCACTCTTATCCGTTCCATTTCATCATTCAGTTATATATGTTGGGCATGTCGCCCATCTTTAGTTAGTGGTTATTTCAGAGATACTTTACTTCTATTAAATTTTCAGCTGTTGGATTTGATTTTATTTATGGACTATTGTATGTGGATTTCAGGCTGGAGTGTTTATTCCTGACATTTTTATTTTTTCAGTTATTTTATTATTAATTATGTTGTTTACTGGAATGGTGAAAGTGGTTTATTAGTTTAAATTATTGCATGTTAATAAAAAGATTAAAATTTTGACACCTGACCATTAGGGTATTTGTAATATAATTGGGTTTCGGCAGTGATGATAAGAATGAAACCATTAATGATTCTTGTTTAATTTAATAATGGACTGACCACCTAGTATTAGAATAGGACGGGTGTCACGGCAATCACCAAAATGGTTATGGCAAAGCAATAAAGACCAAGTCACACTCGAGAAAAATTACTTTAAAGCATGAATATTAACTCAAATAACTCATCAATCCTTGAAAAAAAGCAGTAATCAAACCAACACATCTGACCAACAAACCCTAACATTTTAAAATTAAATTCATAAATAACTATCAAGAGAACTTACCAATTCGATGAAAATCCAAAAGATAGAAGTTGAGAAAATTTTAAAACTTTCGAATTTTTTACTATGGGGAAAATTGAGGAATCTAATTTCGAGTACGATCTAGTTTGATAAAAGGAGTCACATTTAAAATATATAGCTCTGAAAGAGTCTTCATTAAAGCGAAAAAAATTTATTATTTCTCACTAAAAAATCTTGTTGCAGTGAAGGTCCAGCATAGTTTGTGAAAGTAACAGAAATGCCTTTATGTAGGGAAAAAAGGCATAAAAGGTTTACACATAAAATTAATAAGTAATAAGGTACATTACATCCCCAAAACGAATCACCACTATGTTAGCCTAATGGAGAGGGTTTCCAACCTCGTGTAGAAAGTTAAAGGTCTTTCTTCTTCCTCCCTTAGAAAATATCCCTAAAATAAACTTTAATATATGATCAAACATGCTATAAATATTGTCTCAAACAGATTGATGAGTTGTGTAAGTCTTAATTTCCTACAATATTTGTATTCAATGGATGCAAGCTAAATAAGGAAAAGTACTCAAGGGCGAGGATAAAAAAAACACAACTTAAGAAAATGCGTAGTTCGAAAACCTGCCTACGTCCATGGGGTTTGGGGTTTGTTGTTTTATTAACTCAGAACGACAATCGGCAGAGTTGTAGTACTCCTCAACATTACAATATCACATGCTCCTCTCAAGGAGGGACGAATTTACATTTATATAGGGGCTCAGAAGAATCCTAAGCTTCTTTAATAGCTGATAAGTTCGGACCTAAATCTTATCACTTTAAGTCGTTCCAATGGATATATATGAAGGAATCTTCTATGACTTAAATTCTTAATTTACTTGCTGTACAAGAAGCTCATGGTCCTGTGTCGAACACGTGCAGGTCATGTGCCATCCTAACTCTGATCCACACAATTGACCCTAAAGCTCAGTGTCACTTTGAGGTCGTTGGGCATTGTTATGCCTAGGTCGGATGTTGAGTTTAATAAGTTCTCGTGTTGGACTATTCGTTGGTTGATTGAAGGAGAGTTTTATAAATATCCCTAAAGTTGAAGGTTTTTTTATTGTTAAGTGTCCCAGTATCACACTGGTAAATATTACCCTTTTCTGAAAGTGAACCACCACTTCAACAACCATCATACATGCATGTAATCATCATATATTTAGGTAATCGTGAGGATACTTCCTGCCATAAGATGATGGTTCCAACACTTTTGCTTATTTTCGAGTTCATTTGAAAATCTTGCAATCTTCAATCTCTTAAAGAAGTCCGTTTCATTATCATCACTCCCTTCATTTAACTATAAGAATTTCTTCAAAACTCTTTCTTTATTTCACTCTTCTCCACTTTCTCTATTTAGTTCTTTTATTGAGCTTGTCATCTTTAAACATGGTGTACATTATTGATGAAAACACCTTGAAAGAATTTAAAGTTGATCATCAAATCCCCTCATGGGTATCAGTAGATTTAGTTGATGATCTTTATGATATTTGTGCCCTTCCTGAAGGTCATCGGTTGCCTTCAATCCTTATTACTGAGTGCTGGGTTAATTTCCCCCCAAATTGCTTATTTTTGGAGTTTTGTCAATACATTAATGTGGTCCTAGCCCCAGTATCCCAAAACACATGGACGATTGTTAATAGGGTTAATAATATTAATGAGATGTATGGGACACATTTCGGTATTATTGAAATCGTGTACTATTACCAATGGGTTACGACCACCGAGAATATTAACTATATGAGGACGAAGGTGGCTAACTGAGCCCTATTTGTAAACTTCTCTCATTCTAATAAACATTATTGGGATCATGGTCTGATTGAAAAAAATTAGCAATACTCTCCCATTCCTAAGGTGTGGCTGAAAAACTTGTTTACTAAGTTGATAACTAAAAGTTATGTTTTAAGTAAACTCCGAATAAACTTGTTGATTGAAACTATTTTCAAAAGAAATCACACAAGATGTCTATAAACAGTTTGAGCATGGATGTCAAATCTGGTAGTTGGTTACCTTAGGTTTGAAAATAAAAAACCTATACTATGTCTTTAGTATGAAACCAAGCATAAAAAGTTAAAAACCTTAAGTAAATTGATGTCAGATTTTAACGTGGTAAAACCCTAAATTAGGGGAAACCTCCACGGTGACCTCTACGCAACAAAATAAAAATCCAATAAAATAATTACAATATACAAGTTATAGCACTAAGCATGAAAATCAAGATCCTAAACTAAGTTCATAGATCTGTACCTATACGAGTTACTCCACTCTCAAAGGCCTCTGACCAGCTTTGATCTCCCTCCAACAGTTTCCTTGCTTTTTCCTTGTCCACTGATTATAGCAGCTCCACAAACTATATATTTCCCAAGGAACCATATAATCTAAGTGATCGTGTGAGAGTGATATACTGATTGTGATGTGATTTATTCTTCATTCAAGAATTCAACTCACGTCTCTTAAGAGTTATACAAACAAATTCCTATGAATCACAGAAGTCTAAATGACATGCAAACTTTTTCAACTTATGGTTGAAATCAAACTTCAGTTGTATCAGATGTAAAACAAATCTATCTTTAAAATGAGATTTATATTTCAAACATTATTTTCTTTACAAACTTTTTTCACAAACCGTGAAATATATGATTTGAAACTTAAAAACTTTTAGATCTAATAGGTTTATAAAGACAAAAGTCTCTTTTTCAAATGAAATGCAAAACAGATAAAGGATCTTTAGAAATAACACAAATAAAGTAAGATCCAAGTGAACTAAGAACCTAAAATAATTGTGTAATGTTCTCTTTAGAAAACCCCAAAGTTTCTATACAGAAACTTGAGTTTTTCTTAGAGTGCGTCTCTAAGAGAGATACACGTTGGAAGAGGTCTTCGAGAACTCATAAAACCAACGCGTCAATACTCATTGAAACCCTAAGATCTAACACTCAAGTTTAGGTCTACTGGTATTTGGATAAAGGAAGTTTGGTGTTTGGTATTTAGGAGAAAACACGATTGGTGTTTAATCTTCTGAGATAAGGTTTTCTCTCTTCTCTATCTCTTCGCTTTTTTCTCTCTTATCTCCCTTCTCTCTCTTCTCTTTGGTTTTTCTTCTCTCAAATGAGACGAACTCTAAAAACTCTCAAATTGAAAACCCTAAGGCTCTTTTTATAGTGGTCGTGGAAGGATCCAAAACATCGAACCGATTTTAAGGGTTAGGATTAATTCTGACCAAGATCAATGGCTATCAATGCACCGTTTCAAGGACGATTCTAATTGGACATTAACATCCTCACATGGATTGTATAAGAACATGTGCAGATCATAGATAAGAGAGAATCAAGGGCTATGATCAACTCTCCTACATAAGACATAGAAGAAACATAAATCGCACCGCTGTGAAGCCAACATGTGTATGGATACGATCAAACAAAAAATGCGTGTTTTTGTGTTTTTATATAATATGAATTCCATCCCCAAAATTCTTTAGTGCTTTTGTTTTCTACCCTGAACAAAACTTTTGGAGAAATAATATTTATGTTTTAACCCCAAACATTTTTAAATCACATTTTAATTAATGATTTAAAAATGTTTTAACTGACTTTAAAAATTCAAAAAAAATCCTAAAAAAATTATGATCCTTGTGCACACATAATAACACATATATGAAGTGATTGTGTCCTATTTGTGGGTTTATGAGAGTAATACTTCCCTTTGAGGTAGATCATGTTGTTCTTAGACTTTATTCCTTTGTTGAAGCTTGGATACTTTAAGAGAGGGCAACTCTTAAAAATCTAATCCTATTTTGTCTTAATATCCAAAGTAGTTGGAACTCCTATATAGCATAGACTCAAGTAAGTCAACCATAGAGTGTGTTCTCAATCTCCCCCTTTGGATATTAGAGACAAAATTTCCTTGAGTAACCTGTAGTCATGGGTAAAAATAAAAACTTAGATTTCCTATACAAAGAATATAACTACCCATTCCCATCCTAGAACCGAAAAAAAAGAGGAAATAAAATGCATTACTCAACTAAAATCCAAACTAATACCCTAAATGATTACAACAAGCTATATTGTTGGGTCTAAAATAATGCCTGAAAAATATGAGCACTTCAAAAAGGCATATTAGTTGAGTTAGTCTTGAGATGAAATATGAAATTAAAAATCAGGTACTCAAGTTCCTCTCCCCCAATTTTTTTCAAATAGGTAAAGGGGTAAAAAATACAGAATTATATAAATGAATCCAACACAAACAATATTAAAAATAAGGGCAGAATCAAGGGTCTCCTACATTAAACAGATGTTAGGAGTCTTCATTTGTCATTTGAGGAATGTCTATGCCCTAAATCTTCAAAAACCAATTATTAGCGAGAAATTACCAAGGTTAGGACAGTTTGTGTAGAAAGAGATTATGTAAGAACTATCATTCCTATGGCTTTTCTAAGGAAATCAAATCTGATATTATCTAAAGGTTTCATAAACAGGTCAGCTAACTGTTTTTCAGTATTGAGATATTCAATATTTAATTCTTTGGAGTCTACAAGTTCACGAATAAAGTGATGTCTTATCTTTATGTGCTTAGTTCGAGAGTGATGGACGGGATTTTTAGATATATTTATGGCACTCTGGTTATCGCAATACATAGTCAATTATTTTTCGACGATACCGTAATCACTAAGCATCTGCTTTATCCATAAAAGTTGGGCGCAATAACCACTTGTTGCAATGCATTCGGACTCTGCCGTCGATAATGATATGCAGTTTTTTTTCTTATTACTCCATCCGACGAGGTTATTACCTACATAATAACAGGCGCCAGACGTGCTTTTCCTATCGTAAGCGAATCCTGCCCAATCGGCATCCGTGTATCCTACAATGGAAAAAGTGGTGTCCTTTGTATACAAAATACCAAAGTTTAATGTACCCCTAACATATTTTATAATTTTTTAACACACACTAAGTGGGTTTCTTTAGGTGTACATTGGAATTTAGCACAGATACACACATCAAAGGAAATATCGGGTCTGAAAGCAGTAAGGTATAACAAACTTCCAATCATTCTTCTATATAGAGTCGGGTCGACGTCTTTCCCATGTTCTTCTTTAGATAATTTCATTCACATGCTCATGGGTGTACATGAAGGTTTAGAGTTATCTAGAACAAACTTTTTAACTAGATTAGCAGCATATTTCGATTGCATGATAAATAACCCATCATTAAATTATTTCACTTGTAATCCTAAGAAATATTGTAATTCGCCCATTAGAGACGTCAGAAACTCAACGTGCATGATATCGAAAAAATCTTATATTTGATTAGAACAAGTCGATCCAAAAATTATCTTATCAACGTAAAATTGGGCAATCAAATATGTTTATCTGTCTTCCTAACGAATAAGGTCTGGTCATTTTCTCCACGAATAAATCCATTTGAGACCAGAAGGGTGGATAAACGCTCATACCATGCTCTAGGAGCTTGTTTCAAATCGTATAGAGCTTTTTTAACTTTAAAGTCGTGATCAGGATAGGTGGGATCTATAAAACCTTTAGGTTGTTCTATGTATACCTCCTCAGTTAAAATTCCATTTAAAAAGGCAGACTTGACATCCATTTGGAACAAGTAGGAGATAAACTGAATTAAGACGGGTAACGGGGGCAAAGGTTTCGTCAAAATCAATTCCCTATAACTGAGAATAACCTTATGCTACCAACCTAGGTTTATTTCTAGTGACCTCCCCATTTTCATCAGTTTTATTCTTGAAATTCCATCGAGTGCCGATAACATTCTTATCTTTTGGTCTAGGAACAAGATACCACACATCATGACTATGAAACTGGACAACCTCTTCTTGTATAGCATTGATCCAGAATGACTCACAAAGGGCATCTTTTACATTTTTCGGTTCTTCAAGAGAAACGAAGCATGCAAATTTTGCCACTTACTGAAGTTGGGATATTATTCTAATTGGTTACAAGGATTACCAACAATCTTTTCAATAGGATGGTCTTTAGAAACCCCAGTTGGTACAGAAGGACTCTCAGGTGGTAGTGAATAAGTTGGGATATTATTCTAATTCTTCCTCATTCAGGACCACTATTTGACTGACACTACTCTCAGCACTAGTATAATTAACAATTACATTAAATGACTCCATTATGACTTTGATTCATTTTTTTAAACACTCGATAAGTCCTTCTTATTTGAGAGTAATGAAGAAAAATTTGTTTCTCTCCTTCGGTATCAAATTTCGAAAGATTTTCCATGTCCTTGCAGACATAGCAGACACTACCGCAGGTTCTAAAATATTTCAAGTTAGGCTTTTTAAGGTAGCAAGTTCATAAGTATTTTGTTTAGAATTTTTCCTAAGGTATGCACGATTAATGATATGACACGTAGTTTGCAAGGCTTCAGCCCAAAAATATTTAAGTAAACTTTTTGCGTGTAACATCACCCTAGCCATATCTTGTAAGGTCTTATTCTTACGTTCAGCAATTTCGTTCTGCTGTAATGTTTTTTGGAGCACTAAATTCGTGTTTATATCCATTGCCTATAGAGTATTTTATAACACATGAATCTTTGAAATCTCCACCTTGTAATACCCCGTATTTTTATGGCTTTTAAAATTGGGAATTTATTGAATTTAATTGAGATATTAATTTAATATTAATCCGGCATTTTATTTTAAATATTTACTAGCGTGACGAGAGTTAGTAATTATTGGGAATTTGTTGAATATTACTGGATGAGAAGAGTAATATATGAGATTGATTTTATTAAAATTATCACGAGTGAATAAAATGGCAATTATGGAAATTTAATTCGGGACGCGCCTGTGTCGTGTTAGGACTAAATTATTATTATTAAAGTGAATAGATTATAAGTCATCCGTGTAGTCATTTTGAGTGCGCCAAAGTGTCCGAAAGGGTCGATATAGTCAGAAAAGTGTACCCGGGGGTTTAGTTTGGGTCTCGGGGCGTTTTTAGGCCTAATTGACACCCCGGGAGGGTATTTTAGACATTTGGTATTTTTGCTCAATTAAACCCACGAATTTTCTTAGTATTTATTGGCCATTTAGAGTTATCTCTTGGGGTTAACAAACACAAAGCCTAATCCATCCATTAGAGAAGAAGGTGAAGTGATTAGAGAAGAAGGTGAAGTGATTAGAGAAGAAGGTGAAGAGTCTTCAAGCAATCCAAGGCCTAGAACTCACCCGATTGCACCGCCGCCACCACCAAAACGTAAATCGCACGACGAGGAACGCAACCATATATTTTTCATCAATAAATCAGACCCTTGAATACGAGGCAAGTATCTATCTTGCTAAATTCCAAGTTAATATACCTTCCATGTTAGTCTAGGAATGAAAATCATATGTTTTAATGAAAAAATTATATATTTTGGAAGTGAATTTATATGTGTTGTAGGAAGAACCCATGTAGTCTAAAACCTTGATCGTATGTAGAGGATTACCCATGAATTTATTATGATATTTGGGAAGAAAATCTTGGTTAAAATAGAGGGTGGTGATTATTCATGCAAAATTTGGTTTTATAAAGAGATTTGAGATTAAACCCCTTTTTGATTGATTCGTTGAGGATTTATTGATGTCGTTACGGTAGAACTTATTTATGTACAGTTCTTATACACTTGGATTACTTTGATGGGAGTTTGGGATGAAAATATAGAGGTTTGGAAGGGTTAAAATGGTTGAACCCGTAAGTTGAATATTGCAGAAAACTGGGCAAGAACTGCTTGATCGATCGATTGACCCCCTTTCCTCGATCGATCGGCCCTTCCTGGAAAACTGCATATAGTTCTCCTTTTTGTTTAATCTGGTTAAGATACGTAGGAACCCTTGATTATTATTTATGGAGTATAATGGGTTGTGAAAAGGACCAGTAGGGTCTAAGTAGACTTCTTTGAGTGAAATTAATATGAGATAAAATTTTGGGTTAATGGGGAGTTATTCATACATTGGAAATTGTGCGTACGTTTACTAAAAGATTGAGACTCATGAAAGATTTAGACTAGAAGGTAAGTGAGGGTATACCTACTAAAATTTATACTTAGTGAGAAAGAATACTTCGAGAGATGAGAAGTAAGAACGAAGTAAATAATAAATGAGAATAAAAGAGAGGAATCGGTTATGAGAAATAATTGAGTAAAATTTGTGTTGAGAATGGATAATAACAATTATGGGTCGTGGGAGAACCTAATTTGGAAAATATGAATATTTATATGTATGACTTTGTGAATCTGCATATATTATGTATCTGTGTATGACATACCTAGCTTACTTGCTACCGACGGGAGGTTTGCGCGTGAGGGCAGTCATATCCTGATGAATCCATGGGATTTTTTATTTGTCGCTCGAGAACATAGGACTATGAAAGACTTATCGGTAAGTTGATAAGTCCGCTGACTATGGGAATGTAGGTATGTGCGTGACCCGTGGGTATGAGAACTATGTTCGCCTCTAATTTTTGTGTTGATATTTGGGGTTCGAGGAATCTTTACCGAACCTATAGTCCCCTATACAACGGTGTGATGTATTGGGACAAGATAGTAGAGTAATGCAGCACCGCAGCTGTGTCTCGGGGTGCAGTATAGTATATATATATAATATAGTGAATATATATATATATATATATATATACATGTGATGATATCTACTATGCGGCTAAAGTAGAAATGTAAGATAGTTATGTATGAAAACGCTTAGTTGAATTGAATTAATAAGGGACTTATCCATGTTGAATCTAAATGGATATATATATATATGTTTATAACATCATTATATGTATTATAAGGTTAATACGTCGAATAATTTGGGCTATAAAGAATGGATACATGTGGTTAATCTAGTTAGCGTGGGAACTATAACTAGGATGTCCTAGAGGTACGTTAGGGGTGCACACAAAATGAGAGGTGAAGATTCTCAAGAGAGTGTCGCATACTAACATGGTTGTGATATTAGCCGATAAGCATTTTAAATACTTGCTAAACTATTTTTAAAACTATTTTACACTTGGGCTCTGACCCGTTTTCTGTCATTTCTTTCTCTCTTGTATATATATGTATGTATTACAGGTGCCCAGCCACAGGGGCATCATGTTTAGGTTCTTTGGATTGGACGTACTGCAGATTATGTGGGAGTTGCAGGCCCTTGCTTTAGACGACTTCGTCATTGAATCAGTTCCTACTTTAGATCTTCATAGTTAGGGCATGTGTCGCCCGATTTCCTATTACATTTGGATTTGCTAGAGATTTAGGATATCTCCAGTATTCGTTACTCCTTGGGAGTTAACTTTGTCAGCATGATTTCATTTATGGTTCTTACACTTGGTTTGGATTATATAGATGGTTTAATTCTTGTGTGTTAATTCCCATCCTTAGTATTTATGTAATTCTTAACTGTTATTATTAAAAAGGTTTTCATATTGGTATTTAATTAAGGAAAAATGAGTTTTAAATGATTTTAACACTTAGCTCAATTATTTAGGGTGTTCAAATTGGAAATATTATTTTGCGATAGTGATGCTGAGAATGAGCCAACCGTTCACCTGGTTTTTAATTTAATAAATGACTGATCACCTGGTATTTAATTAGGCGGGGTGTTACACACCTTTGTCACTTTTGATGTGACATACTTGGGTATCCTTCTCATTCTCAATTTTAAAAAGAATTTTTAAGAACTCACGGAAGGTATCGGATTTATTTTTCATGAATGTAACCTAAGTATATCACGTGAAATCATCCACAATAAATAATATATAATTGTTACCACAGAAGCTGGAAATCCTAGAAGGATCCATAAGGTCCATGTGAATAAGTTCCAAAGGTTTTGAAGTTAAAAATTCTTTAGCCTTTTTGTGAGCAGATTTACTTATCTTCCCTTCTTGGCAAGGACCACAAACAGGATTAAAAGAATTTTTAATTTTTGGAAGTCCTATAATAATTTCTTGGGAACTTAACCTTAGAATATTATCAAAATTTGTGTGTCCCAATCGATTGTGCCATAGATCAGCATCATCTAATCTAGAAACTTAGTAAGATTCAAATTTAGAAATCACTGTATAGCAGTTATCCTCATTTCTGTTTCCTATTAAAATACAGTCTCCCTTTTCATTAATAATTTTTTAATCAGTTTTTGAAAAGGTAACTGTGTGATGGGAATCGCAAAATTGAGATATGCTTAGTAGGTTAGATTTAATACCTTTAACTAGATGAACATTATTTAGATTGAGTAGCCCATCTTCGCACAATGTTCCCTTACCTATGATCTTGGATGAAACACCATGTCCAAACATGACACTACCTCCAAGGAAGTATGTCTTGTTTGTAAATTTGGTTTCATCTCCATTCATATGTTTAGAACATCCAGAATCTAAGTACCATACCATGAAGTGCGTTGTGCCCTAAAAGAAGATATAATAATATTGCACTTTAGTTGGGGTAACATATAATCTTTTCTCATCCAAATAGACCTGGTTTTTAAATTTTTATTGGCATTATATTTAGAAAAAGGTTTAATGGTTTTTTCTAAATGGGTTTTTCTAAATGGCTTCTTCCTAGTTTTAGATCCTCCCTTCTTCTGATGGTTAGAGTTAATAGTGGTCTACTTTGGGAGAACATAAGTGTTTCTACTCTTCCTAGAATAGTTAAAGTTTTGAAAAGTAGGTGTGCACAGTCTCTTTTGAAAACATTCGGCAATGGTGTGTCCATAAACATCACAGTACGAACAGTACTGGTGGGTGGAAGGTTTGACTTTATTACTAAAGTCTTTAAAGATAGGTTTGGACCTATTCGGTATAGTTGTCCAAGTGTCATTAGGCTTCAGTTTCTGACATTAGTCTCTAACAGGTGGACAGACATACTTGGCTAGATAGTGACATTGTTAATTATTCAGACCTTGGATTGCCTTAAAGACATTTTTGTTAAAATTTTCTTTCTCAATGTTCTGAAGATTCTGGACTTTTTTAATGTAAATGACATTTTCAGGAGAAACATTCTTACTGGTAACAACCTTTTCTCCAATACCTAGACCAGATTTGTCTTCAGAATATAGTTTACTTCCTTCAACAATTTCTGCATAAGTTTTTAATTGAGATTCAAAATGTAAACATTTTTTAAAAACATTTGAAGTTTTTTTTGTTTTGATTCTTCAAGATCTATTAGAGTAGATTTGTATCTTTGCTCTAAAACAAGGTTTTTCTCAGATAAGTCTTTTATTTTTGAAGAAAATTCTTTTGATTCAGTCTCATAGGAAACACATTGAGCTGTATAATCTTCAGCATTATTTCTAATGGTCTGGTTAAGTAAGTCTATTCGTTCAGTTAAAAGCTTCACCATTTTATCAAGACGGTCAATTTTCTTAAGAGTTTTCGTGTATAGATCTTGAAGATCTGAAAGATCATCGTCGGACTCATTAAGTGCGTCATGTGTAGTGTCCCCTATAACGTTCAATTTTTTTGTGGAACTCACACACACGTTAAGTTCGCCTATAATGTTCTCGCTTTGAGACACCATTATACTAACATTATCGGGTTTATTCTCATCATCGACTGATGCAGAACAACAGTATCAAGAGGCATAATAGAATCATGAGTAGGCAAGCATGCATAATCATCATTGTACACAATTTTAGCAAAGAAGGCCATGCCTATCTCATTATTTTGGGTTGACTCATTTTCATCTTCGTCAAAATCACTAGAGTCATCCCATGTCTTGCATATGTTAGCTCTATTATTATTATTCAGTTTGGCCTTGCATTTATTAGCATAATGTCCCATTTTTCCACATCTATGACACTTTACATTTTTTATGTCAGTCATGGGTTTATAGTTGTCATTGGACTGTTTATCATAGTGTTTTTCATAAGGTCTATGATTTTGATGACCTTGATAACGTTGTATGCCTTATTTAGAGGCAACTGCATTTCTAAATTTGATTATCTTTTTGAAATGTTTGCTCATAAGAGCAATTTGGTTATCAAGATGATCCAAATCACCGTCATCCTTTTGGTCAAGGTCAAAATCTAAAGGACTTATTTTGGGAACAGACATTTGTGATGAAAACACAACATTAGAACTAGTCGGTTTTACTTTGGGCAGTCAATTGCTTCTTATATTCCAGTTCCATTTCAACAGTCCTTAATTTACTATTAAGAAGTTCAGGAGTCAAATTTGGGTCATCCATTTCTTCTATATCATATCTCTTATTGTCAAATTTAGCAGGTAACGCCCTAAGGATCTTTTGGACAATTTCTTTTCTAGTCTAGGTTATACCATTGGCATGCAGTTTTGTGAAAATATCAGTTAACTTTATATAAAAGTCATCAAAAGATTCACTATCATCCATAATCAGTGTGTTATACTGCTGGATTAACATTTGAGTTTTTCCAGCCTTAACACGTTCATCACCCTCATGGACAGTGACTATCATGACCTAGGCCTCCTTAGAAGTAGAGCAGATATATCTTCTTTTACATTCATGCTCGTTAATGGACATCAAGATAGCATTCTTGCCCTTACTATTATCCAGAGATTTTTTCTCATCTTTATTGAATTCACTAAGACTTTTCGTAACTCTTATAGGATTGGTTTCACACAAAGGCTTAGTACGATGTGTGTAACCATTTTCAATCATTTCCAAAATGTCATCACCAAGAGTTCCATCAATGAACACAACCATCCGTACTTTCTAGTAAGGGAAGTTGTGTCCATCAAAAAGAGGCGAACGAGAGAGGTTATCTAACTTCTCAAATCTTTCATCCATATCAGAAAAGATTTTGAAAACAATTTATGGAGTTTCAGGATCAAAATAAATTTTGACTAATTAAAAAACTTGTTTACTAAGTTGATAACTAAAATTTATGTTTTAAGTAAACTCCGAATAAATTCGTTGATTGAAACTCTTTTAAAAAGAAATCACACAAGATGTGTATAAATAGTTTGAGTATGGATGTCAAATTTGGTAGTTGGTTACCTTAGGTTTTAAAATAAAAAACCTATACTATGTCTTTAGTATGAAACCAAGCATAAACAGTTAAGAACAATAAAGTAAATTGACACTATATTTTAACGTGGTCAAACCCCAAATTAGGGAAAACCTCCACGGTGACCTCTAGACCACAAAATAAAAATCAACTAAAACAATCACAATATACAATTTACAGCACTAAGCATCCAAATCAAGATCCTAAACTAAGTTCAGAGATTTATACCTACACGAGCTACTCCACTCTCTAAGGCCTCTGACCAGCTTTGATCTCACTCCAACAGCTTCTTTGCTTTTTCTTGTCTACTGATTGTAGCAAGTCGACAAACTATATATTCTCAAAGAACCACATAATCTAAGTGATCGTGTGAGAGTGATATAGTGAGTGTGATGTGATTTACACTTCTTGCAAGAATGCAACTCACATCTCTCAATAGTTATACAGACAAATTCCTATGAATCACAGAAGTCTAAGTGACATGCAAACTGTTTCAATTTATGGTTGAAAATCAAACTTCAGTTTTATCAGATCTAAATCAAATCTATCTTTAAAATGATATTTATGTTTCAAACCTTATTTTCTTTGTAAACTTATTTCGCAAACCGTGAAATATATGATTTGAAACTAAAAACTTTTAGATTTGAAAGTTTTATAAAGACAGAAGTCTCTTTTTAAAATAAATTGAAAAATAGAGAAAGGATCTTTAGAAAAAACAACAAATAAACTAAGACCCAAAAAAACTAAGAACTTAAAATAATCTTGTAATGTTCTCTTTAGAAAACCCCAAAGTTTCTACAGAGAAACTTGAGTTTTTCTTAGAGAGTGGTTCTAAGAGAGATACACATTTGAAGAGGTCCTCAAGAACTCATAAAACCAACACATCAATCGAACACTCAATTTTGGGTTTACTGGTATTTGGATAAAGTAAGTTTGGTGTTTGGTATGTAGGAGAAAACACGATTGTTGTTTAATCTTCTGAGATAAGGTTTTCTCTTTTCTCTCTCTTTTCTCTATTTTCTCTCTTCTCTCTAGTTTTTCTTCTCTCAAATGAGACGAAGTCTAAAAACTCTCAAATTGAAAACCCTAAGGCTCTTTTTATAGTGGTCATGGAAGGATCCAGAACATCAAACCGATTTTAAGGGTTAGGATTAATTCTGACCAAGTTTGACTACGATTAATGACTATCAATGCACTATTTCAAAGACGATTCAAATTGGACATTAACAGCCTCACATGGATTGTAGAAGAACACATGAAATTCGTAGATAAGAGATACTCAAGGACTGCGACTAACTCTCCCACATAAGACACAATAGAAACAAAAATCACATCGGTATGAACCCAACACGTGTATGGCTACGATCAAACAGAAAACGCGTGTTTTGGGGGTTTTATATAATATGAATTCCATCCCCAAAATTCTTTAGTGCTTTTGTTTTCTACCCTGAAAAAAATTTTAGGAAAAATAATATTTATGTTTTAACCCCAAACATTTTTAAATCACTTTTTAATTAATTTCAAAAAATCATTTTAAATATTTAAAAATGTTTTGAGTAACTTAGAAAATTCAAAACAAATTCTAAAAAATATATGACCCTTGTGCACACATAATAACATATATATGAAGTGATTGTGTCCTATTAGTGGGTTCATGAGAGTAATACTTCCCTTTGAGGTAGATCATGTTGTTCTTGGACTTGATTTCTTTGTTGAAGTTTGGATACTTTGAGAGAGAGAAACTCTTAAAAATCTACTCCTATTTTATCTTAATATCCAAACTAGTTGGAACTCCTATATGGCACAGACTCAAGTAAGTCAACCATATAGTGTGTTCTCAGTGGCATATGAAGGGCTAAGATACCAACAGGAAGGTAAAGGAATAAATTAGGAAGCCATTTTGTTAGCTTTGTGATTCCTCCTTGATTAATGTTAATGCTTTGTTCTTTTTTTGTTTCTTTTTATAGCGAAGATTAAAAAGAAGATTCATCACGATGGTGATGCTAACTTTGTTGACCTTTGTACAATTTAGTCCATTTAACGGAGAGTTAGAGTTGTTTAGCACCCAAGGTCAGCGTCGTTTCTACTCGGTTATAGGAGTACCTCCACATCCTTTGTTATAAGGATGATAGAGAAAAGGCCAGTTGTCCCCATTATTTTGAATGGCCCAAAAGCCTCCACTTCCCCTAACTCAAAGAGGGATGAATCATTCGAGGATAACATATTTTCCCAGGACTCAAAGAGGGATGAATCATCTGAGGAAATCGCATCCTCCTCCTTTAATCCTCTTATTATTTCTTTAGTCCCTTCCACTATTTCTCCCAGTGCCATGGCAAAGAGGAAGGTAATTAACTTGAGAAAGCTATTGCTCAGTCGGAGAGTAAGAAAATTGATGTTGGGGTTCCACTAACCCATAGACCTTTATGACTCCCCTTCCAAATATCACGAGCCTCTTTCAAATAAGCAAAAGAATGATCATCTTTACGAAATGGAGATTATTTGGAAGAAGACTGTTGATAAGAACAAGGGTGTTGCCTAGTCTATTATTTCTCATCTCGATCTGCCTAGGGACTTTATTAGGTCTGGAGTTTTCCCTACGGACAGAGCAGTCGCCTTAATCTTTCCCCATTCAAGGTTATTAGAGTGTGCCAACCATAACATTTTCCTTGTAAGTTTGTCACCTTCATACAATTCTCTTATATCCGTCTCTTGTATTTTTCTCATGTTTATTCGTCATTTTTATTCTGTAGTTCTTGATTGATTATGATCAGTCATTAGAGAGGAATGACCAAGTGAAGACGTTCTCTATTGATGCAGAGGTTGAGTTTGATGAGTTTTGAAAATATATATTGGCTACTCGACAGGTCAATGATAACCAGGTAACTGAGAAGAAGAAGCTTGACGAGAAGGTAAAGATCTTGGAGGGTGAGAAGGTTATTCTTCAAAAGAAGATTTACGATACTGCTGCTCTTGTGGTTTCCATCGAGCATGAAAAAAGGATACCAGAGACGCTAAGGTTGAGGCCGACCTCGTCAAGATACATAACTGAAGTTGAGGTGGACTTGGTTAGTGTAACGAATATCAAGGAAGTTGCCTTCACCCGTGGCTGGAGAAAAAGTTGAAATATATATTTCCTACTGTTGTATGTAAAAATTACACTCCCACGTGGGACAGTGATGAATTTACACATGTCCTCCAACGTGGTTGAACATCCACTTTGATCAGCTTCAAAGACGCTTATTCAGCTGGAATGTCGACCAACTCTAGAAGTCCAACCAACAAGAATATCAACAGTTACTCAAATGGGATTCTAACCAGCTCTAAATTCTAAGAGTTTCATTTATTATACAGAGATGTAAATGCATGGCAATATAAAGGCTCTCCATTTCTAGGGTTTTAAACCATTATAAATACAAACTGCTCCGTTAGCTCAAGGGAGAACTCGAATCACTCATATACATGGGATACTGAGCTATTATAAACCCTACTGAATAAAAACTAATAGTGGACGTAGGTTATTTTACAGTTAAACCAATCTAAAAACCTTATCTCTTGTGTGTGTGGTTTGAGTTATATTATTTTTTCTGTGATTATTAGGGCTGTAAACGGATATTTAAAAATCCGCATCCGTCCGATATCCAAATCCGAATCTGAATTTATGAATATTTATCCGAGAAAATGAAAACGGATATGGATATGGATATGGATACTCTATAAAAATATTTGATAAAATGGATATAGATACGGATAGTACAAGTATTCAACACGGATAATCCGTATCCGATACGGAGTATCCATTTTACCGGATACTCATTTTATCGGATATCCGTATCCGTCAAACATATGTTCAAAATATTACTAATAATATTAGTACTAGTATTACTAATAAAATAATATTAAAAAAACCTTAATCGTTTATTCCCTAAAACAAAACAAACACATTGTCAACTCAAAACAGAAATACCCTAAAGTTATTATTTTATTGCGTATATTATAAAATGCCATGTATTATTATTTTATTGGGTATATTATCATGGAATAACACTAAAGTTACAATACACCCTAACACAGACAATATACACCCACTAACGAACATATACTCCACTCAAAATAAAATAAAAACCCTAATTTCATTTCATTTCTCTTTCGTACAAAACAAGAGAAAAGAAATCCTCATTTCACACCACAAAAAACCCTCATTCCGCCACCTCCCCCTCCGCCGCATCAGCCCGCCACTACTCATACACCCCTCCATCGCTTTTCATCAATCCCTCCGTTGCGCATCAACTCCGCCGTTCTGCCGTTGTGCATCCCCTCCTCCTGCAACAAAAAGTTGGCAACAATAGGTACATACAAATTAAAAATATATTACTGTATTTATATATTGTTCATGTGGTTGTTCATTAGTTTTCTTAATTATAAATAAATGAAGGAGAGAAACAACAAAGTAAATAGATGATTTTGATTGTGATGAGAACTGAAGTTGACAACAGGTATATTATATACAAAATAAAAATATCAGTATGTTTTGAAGACTAAAAGGTCCATGAGGTTATCATTCTCAATAAATTTGATTTAATCTAAAAGGTGCATATTTATTTCTACTGTTATGGAATGATACTGTTATTTTTTTTTTTGGATGGCTTTAAGCTTATATGGTTGTAAAGTATGGATGGCTTGAAGCCATATTGTCATTATGGAATGCTACTATTATTATAGAAGCCATAATTATTGATGTTATGAGGTATTAATTTTATTGTATATTTATTTGGATTGGATTGGATTGGATTGGATATTTTAATTATTATTTTTTGTGATGGCTAAACAATGTAAATGGATACAAATATTATCCGAATTCGAGGTATCCAAGTGGATACGAATATGGATAGTTGTTTTAACTATCCGGGCGGATACGGATACGGATAGTGCACTTAGATAGCAAATACGGATATGGAAAACATGATATTCAATTTGTATCCGTCCGTTTACCACCCCTAGTGATTATAAATTTGGAGTTAGTCCATTGATTAGGCATAAATTCTTCACATTTATTCCCTTAATTTCGGTATTTTTATGATCCCGTGCATTGTAAATAGCTTGGATTTATCTTATATTTATTATACAAACCCTTTTTGGCAAGTATTTTGTATTTTGTGTATCTCTTATGTATTTTACAGGTATTTCACGCAAATTAGTGCGAAAGAAAACACAAAATAGTGAAAAAAGCAAGAAATGGGGAGTTCAAGGGAATTTTTGTAATTTTAATTGAAGAGCTCTAAATTACAAGAACATTGGAAAAATGGCACCCCAATCCGAGCTACGGTGAAGAAGTTATGTCCATTTAAAGTTGGAGACAGAAAGCCAAAGTTGAAATTAATTCTGGAAGCTGAAGAGTTTCAACTATTGAAATTTCTTGAATAATTCCTTTTTATTAGTTGTAAAACGTGGAGAGTCATGGGAAAAGTCATATCTGGGTATATAAAAAGCCAAGCCCTAGAGTAATAAAAGGGAGGAAGAGAGAGAGTTCCTTTTGGCATATAATTTCATATTTTTCTTTCCTTAGGATTTAGAAACCCTACTTTGTAAGTTGAACAAGAGTTATTCAAGATTCAAGTTTCAAGTTCAGATCTCCTTCTTCCATTCAAGTATTGCTAAGTTATACTTTCAATTTCTTGCATATTGTAAGTTTAAATTACTCTTGTAGTTTAATTTTGTTTCTCAATTCAAGTTCCTTTTCAATGCATAATAGACCTATGACTTCCTGCACATCTAAATTTTTTTTTCATTTAATAAAGTCATGCCTAGCTAAGTTTGTAAGAATTGGGTTGCATGAACCCATCCCAATGTAAATTACTTATTTAGAAAATATAATTTAAATTAAAATTTTGAAAGAGTCGTGCGAGACAATTTTACAACCATTGTAGATCTTTTAATCTCTCTTGACCTAGGTACTTGGGATGTTTAAGAATACGATGTGCGTATAATTATTTAGCAACGCTTTATATTTATCTTTGATTTCGTGTGGTGCGGGCTTGAACCTCATATACGTAATGCTTAGGATCTATAAAGACTGGATTCATTCAAATTTATAATTTACAATTCTAGTATTCTACACGGTAAATTACTAGGGTTAGGGGATTGTATTCCAACCTACTTTCTCATTTATCTTAATTAGTTTGCTCATGCATGCATAGTTAACTTTTTTTATTTTTTTCCTTTTCAACCATCGTCATCTTTTTCACTTTTATTTTAGAAGTAATAAATCAATTAAATTCTATCAAACATTACCTGTGGATTCGATACTCAGACTCGCCACTATACTCCTTAAGAGTGTACTTACAAGTTTAGGTTTTTTGTATTGAGGTTGAAAGCCGATAACAACAACTAGCGTATACACGAATGCTCGGTTTACACCTCGATCATCCACTTTTAGACATCAACAGATTGGTGTCGTCTGTGGGAACGTGTGTCTGTCATTGTTCTCTACCATTTATTTCGTTTCTTTGCTTTCAACGAAATGAATGACCTAGAAAATAGAGCTCAAAACGAGGGCAATACCATCATCCCATATGCTCCTCCAAGTGCAGCAGACCTACAAGGAATTCTTCTCAACCTTTCTAGAGGGTAAGAAGCCGAGCAAGAGCCTGTCAAGTAATTAGCCCACACTATGCAAGCTAAGTCTTCCAATTCAAGAAGAGATATCCCACCACCGCCATCTAGACATGAAAGGAGATATCATTCCCGTTGTTCTCATGATAGGTCGTACCGTCCTGGTGTAACTTCTTCATTTCGGTCAACGGATTACTATAATGGTGGATCTTTTTCCAAAGAAAAACCAAGCATATTGGAAAGGCTAAGCAGAGAGTCTGCTTTTGATCGCCTAGGCCCCTGAGTAACTAGAGGGAATTTTAAGGTTCAAGTGCGTCTTCATAAATAAATAGTAGGGTCCACAAGATCTAGAGCCAATATGAACGGTATTGTGCTTGCCGAGCAGACTGATTAAGCATAAATTCTTCATATTTATCCCCGTAATTTAGAGTCTTTTAACATTCTATGTGATGTAACTCAAGTTGATTTATCTCATATCATTGCTATTGGCATATTCTAATGAGTACGCCGAGTTTTGTGTATTTCTCATAGATTTTGCAGGTACTTAGTGCATAAGAAGAAAGAAAGAACCCGGAAGAAAGAAAGAAGGAAAAGGAAGAAAAGTCAAAGGGCAAAAGAGTAATTTTCATCTAAAATTCGGATGAGAATCCTAAGAATAGTTGAAGACCTCAAGTCTATGAGCGCATAGGAAGAAATGACATCCAGATCCAAGTACCGGAGCACGAGTCACGAAGCTTCAAAGTTGAGAGAAAATTCATAAAGAAGGGGAAATCACTGTAAAGACTAAATTGAACCCATTGAGGATAAAAATAACGGATCTGGATGCAGGCTAAACTTTCTGTGAAGATGGAACCGAACCGATAGAGATAAAAATGAACTAGTTCGGTGATGAAGGAACTTTATATATGAGCTAAACGAACCAATGTATATGACCCGGATCGATTCGGCAGTCGAATGTCATCATTATCCTCTTCCAAAATTAGAGTTTTGCATGGTTGAAACTCTTGTAAAAATGTATTCTTTTTATTCCAACGTATTCCCAGACTTCAGTATTTCCTTTTGAGACTTCTTTTAGCATAGTTTTAGAGAGAGAAAGTAGTCAAGAACCTTAGGTACTCAAAGTAACAAATTTATGATTCTCAATTCAGCTTTTTTTTAGTAAAGTTTGTTTTTTCTTCTTCTTTATTGTTTGAATTCATTAACCAGTGCATGGTTTATTTGTTTCCCATAGTTCGTTGATTATCTTTTTCTTCTAAGTTTCATTTCATCATGGTTTTGATTTCCTGCACAGTAGAAAACATAATTGTAGTTAGTTGCACCATGCTAGGCTAGATTTTAAAGGGTTGGAATGCATGAACCCAACCCGATGTGGTTTGCACGTATAAAAAATTGGCCTTTGAATTAAATAATTATTGAATTGTGTTGTGTAGTGATCACAACCATCATAGGTCTTTTAACCTCATTTCCACTAGGTAACTGGGGTGTTTAAGAGTGCGACGCGCCTGTAGCTATTTGGACACCGCTTTATTCTAGCTCTTGATTACGTATGATGCGGGATAGTACCCTCATTTATGTAATGCTTGATATTAATAAATACCGAGTTTAATCAATTATCTAATTCATAAGCTAGTTTTATATTCGGTAAATATACTAGGGTTCACGGAAGTGTATTCCAACCTTCTATCTTCATTCATATTTAATCAATTTTAGTAGTAAAAATTCTGCTCACGTAATATAGTTTGTAAGTTTAATTTATTTTGCATCTAGTTACTAGAAATCAATCTCCAAATTAACCACCTTTCGTTTATTTTCTAGAGTCAGTTTAGGGCTAGTCATCTTTCCTACGTCATCATGAGCATTCATCCTATTTCCTTGAGGATTTGACCCGGACTTACCTGGTTTATTACTTGCGCGACCGGTTTGCACTTGAACCATAATAGCACGCACTAGAAACATATTTTCAGTCGCGTCATAGACCTCTCAAGAGGAAAGTTCAGCATATAAATACGGTAAAGCCGCTAGATCTACCTCGGCCAAGTCTAAGCCAAAAGAATATTCCTGGATGGGATCCATGCAACGGTTGGAAAATCGGCTAGGTGAAATGGCCAAGACAAAAAATCCATTACAAAGGAGGTTCATTAAAGGATCATCTTTCATCCAGGCAATTATGGAATACCCCACACCCTCCAAGTTCAAATTACCATTAGTTACTCCCAAGTATGATGGAAAAACCGATCCAGTCTTGCATATAGATAAATATCAAGTTGCCGCCGATATTTATTCAGTACCCGACGAAATGAGATGTAGATCTTTCTCCAGTTCTATCACAGGGCCAACCCAAATCTTGTATAACAATCTCCTGAGAGGTAAAATCTCCAGTTTTCATTAGTTAGCTGAGTTATTCGTAGATAATTTTTATTTTGGGGCTAAGCCGATCAAGAGTGTCACTCATCTCTTGACCGTTCGACAAAAGTCAGGAGAAAGCGCCAGAGAATATATAACCCGTTTTAACAATAAAAAAACTATAAGTGGTAAACTATGAGGAGAAAACAGCCATTGCAACACCTTTGAGTGGATTGCTTGCTAAATATGTCTACTATGCCTTAGCAAAGAATCCACCCAAAACCATGACAGAGTTAATGGATAAAGCTGGGAAGTTAATGAATGCTGAGTAAGATATGGCAGCTAAGGAAGCTCCTGAGACCAAGGGCGAAGATCAGAAAAATAATTCTAATTCTTTTAAAAAGGATCCGAAAGACAAGAAGCTAGATCGGATCAATAATTATGATGAATATACCTTGCTCAACAAAGGTGTTCATCATATCCTCGAGGAGATCAAAGGAAACATAGAATTGAATTTAAACCTTGAAAGTTAAAGACACCCCCCAACAAGACGGATAAGTCCAAGTACTGTGATTTCCATATGGGTCATGGGCAAAACACAACCAGTTGTATTGCGCTAAATAATGAGATTGAAAATCTTATTTGACGAGAAAAGTTGAGCAAGTATGTTGATCAGAATGGCAATCGAAATAATCGAAAGAGGTCTTAATCTCCAGCCCAAGCAAGGGGTGATAATAAAAAGAAAGAAATGATGATTTTGAAGAAGATCCAGACTTATCGAAGAAGCCTGATGAGTCAGAGGTGAAGGTCGGCATGATATCTTTTCGGTGCCATTTCATCGAAGGAGGTGATGCTGAAGGAGGAGATCCCATAGGAGAAAGGAAAGCTTATTTGAATGAAGTCAAAGCCTGCCCAACTGTCAAATAGATTGATATGGATGAACCCAGTGATAGTCGGCTGAGGAAAGTCAATAGAGACAGGATAGTGATTGGATTCTCCAAAAATGATCTGAGTGGGGTGCTTTACCCTCATGACGATATGTTAGTTATCACATGTAGAATTCATCATGGTTGCATTTCAAGGATCTTGGTTGATAATGGGAGCTCAGCTGATGTAATATTCTACTGTTATTTTGATAGCCTAAGGTTGAAGATCAGTGAGCTAGAACCGTACCATAGACCTCTCTTGAAATTCCGTTACTAAAGCCGTTTATTAAAAATAAACTATTTAAGTAACTCCGATCTGTTTTTTGAAGAAACTCTTTTCTTGAAAAACCAAAACTATTTGAACACAAGGTGTGTTTAACAAAACAGTATGTACGAGATCTATTCAAGATTTTACTAACAAGTTTATAAAACAGTTTTAAACAAACTTTAAAACCCAGAACAACCAAGAATGAGATGAGAAGATGTAGGAAGATTAAGTACAATATTTTTACGTGGTAAAACCTCACCAATTGAGGAAACATCCATGACTCCCTCTACGGAGTAAAATAAAAAATCCACTATAAACAAATTTAACAATTACAAACTATATAACAAACATGCATACAACTCAGACCTATATAAGTTTAGGAATGTACCCTCTGGTGTCCTTATAACTTCTCTGCAGTTCTGATTGTTGATGTTGTCCTCTCAGTTTGTTAACTCCAATTTGTTCAAGCTCTTTACGTCGACTCTTTTTCTCAAGATCTTATTACCAACACTTTTCGTGTTGTAGTGTGAAAGTGTTTGTGGAGGTGCTTTCTAACACATGCATGCACACACACACACTTATCATGTACAAACAGTCCTAGAAAATTACATATAAGTCTATATGCTGTGAGTTTTCTTTTTCTCTCTTCTCACAAAACTTAACCTTTTTGACCTTTAAAACAATCCAAGAATCCACGGATACCTTTCTTAGAAGACAGTCAAGATCTTAATCAATCTCAGAGTTTTGAAAAGATTTTTGAGATTGAAAACCTCTAAGTGTGATTCCAAACTAGGTTTAAGGTTTTATTTCAAGAGAACTAGAAACATAAAACATTTTTGTTTATTTCAAAGTTAAAAACATTTACTGAAAATGAATCAACAGAATATTTCTCAAGATGAGAAATAAACATGCAAACTAAGTGTAATATATCATGAAAAACTCAGATCTGAAAATTTCTATATACAAGAACAACAGATCTAAGAAAATGATTAAGTTGGAAACAAGATCCAAAGAAGAAGAGGTTACAGCAACAAACCAACTCTCAAATCATCTCTCAAAAACACTCAAACACTCAAGGTTGTGTTTGGTAAAGTATAGAGGTTTGAAGGTTTTTATTTGGTTTGAACTGTGTAGACGATTTAGGGTTAGGGTTAGGGTTTCTAACTCTTCCTCTCTCTTCTGGTTTCTCTCTCTCTTCTCTCTCTACTCTTCTCTTTCTTTTTCTCTCAAATGACGAAAATGGCAAAAGCCCCTGAAAGCTGAGTAAAGGGCTCCTTTTATAGGAGGCTGGGAAGGTTCGAGAATGAGGGCCAAAATCAAGGGTCCAGATTGAGTCAAGATGGATTGACTAAGATCCAAGGTCATACGATATGCGGTGGTTAAAACTCTTCTGATTGGTTCAAATGGTAATCACAGGGATTATGATAGAAGACATGCAGATCGTTCATCACAAATGATCCAAGGGTTGAAAGCAGGCGTAGTTTTACTCTCTTCAAAGAAACACACTTCTCACCAATCAAAGGGCGACAAAGTTGGCCAATAACACGAGATAAAACGCGCGTCTAAAGTAATTACAAAGTAAACCCTGAAGTCTCTTCCGCTTTTGGTTTCTACCCAAACCAACTTTAGAGAGTTAAACCAATATTTCTAAAATAGCATATTTACCCCATAACCTTTTAAAACCAAGTTTTATTAATAAAACCACATTTTTAAAATGTTTTAAAAATCCTAAAAAATATTTAAAAATCAAATTTAGGGATTTAAACACACTCAACATATGTACACACACTAATATGCAACATGACATGTAAATGATTCATTCTACTGTGTGTGAGTGTTGGTAATTAGGTCTAGATCCCTTCAATGAAATATGAAATAGAAATGCAAGCTCTGAGGTTCTTTGGTTTCTAGGTTAGACATATTTTTGTCACAATTTCCAAACTAGATGAACACTTATACAATATAGACTCAAGTGAGTCAAGAGTATAAGGGCTTCATCTCTTTGGATTTACAGGAGAGAAAGTATACCCATTAGGAACTAGCAAGCTGGAAGTCATGGTCGTCACCTGGCCGGAGAGCATGATAGAAATAATTTGCTTCTTTGTGTTAGATAAAAATGTCCCATCAGCTTACAATATCATCCTGGGAAAAGTAGGAATCAAGCAAGTAGAGGTTGTGTTATCTACAATGCATCAATGTATGAAGTTTCCAATAAATTATGGAGTCGGCATAGTAAATGCAGTCAGAAAGATGCTAGGCAATGTTATTAGACACTGGATGAAGGGCACAATCACCTTCCACATTGATACTCTAGATCCTCGGGAAGAAGAAAAGCTGGTAAAGGGGAAAGTTATGAAAAAACAGAGGTTGTTGTGTTGGACGATGAGAAACCAAAAAGAACCACCTAGATCAATTTCAGGTTATCTCCTTCTCTCCAACAAGAATTAATTATGTTCCTCGGAGAAAGGGAAAATATTTTCAATTGGAGCCATGAAGATATGTTGGAATTGATTTGAACTTCATGTGCCATGAACTTAATATTTATCCAGGCTCCAAACCGATCAAGCAAAGGCAAATAGTCTTCATCCTCGAGAAGAATACAACAATCCAGGAGGAGGTGGAGAAACTACAACGAGAACAATTCACTAAAGATGTAAAGTATCCTAGTTGGTTAGCTAATGGTGTGATGGTCAAGAAGAAAAATAATAAATGGCGTATCTGTGTAGATTTTACAGATCTTAATAAGGCATGTCAAAAAGATCATTTCCCTTTATCCATGATTTATCAATTGGTCAATGCTACAGCAGGCCACGAGTTACTCAATTTTATGGATGCTTATTCTGATTATAACCAGATTAAGACAAAACCTGAAGATAAGCAAATCATTTCCTTCATTACCATCCGAGGATCTTACTGTTACAATGTCATGCCTTTGGGATAAAGAACGCTGGTGCTACCTATTAGAGACTAATGAATAAATTTTTTGAAGATCGGATCGAAAAAACATGTAGCTCTACGTACATGACATGCTCACCAAGAGCAAACATGTTGCCGACCACATTGCGGACTTAGCACAAACTTTTGATCAACTGAAAAGGTACCAGATAAAGCTCAACCAAACCAAACGCATTTTCTGAGTACATAAAGGAATATTCCTAAGTTACATTGTCAATCAAATTGGAATATAGGTAAACCCTGACAAGATTAAAGCCTTGCTTAAAATGCGATCCCCGACCAACAAGAAAGAAGTTCAAGACTGACAGGAAGAGTAGCTACATTGAACCGTTTTGTCTCCCGAGCAACTGATAAATGTCTTCCATTATTTAAGGTGCTTATAAAGAACTTTGAGTGGAATGATGAATGTGATAAGGCTTCCTAGAGTTGAAGAAGTACTTGGATTATCCCTCACTCCTTTCCCGACCAGTTCTGGGGTAAAAACTATATTTATACTTAGTTGTTTCAGAGTCGACTGTTAGTTTGACTTTGATCCAACCGGAGGGTGAAGTTCAAAGGCCAGTATATTGTACTAACAAGGCAATTAGATGAGAAAAAATTAGGTATCCACGCTTGGAGAAGTTATCCCTATCTCTTATTGAAGCTTCTAGGAGGATGAGACGATACTTCCAAGCCCACACCATTGTTGTCTATACAGATTTACCTTTGCGACAAGCACTGCATAAACCAGAAAATCCTGGAAGGTTAATGTCTTGGGCAATTGAATTGGGGGATTTTGAAATTATTTATGAACCCAGAGTTGCAATAAAATTCCAAGCAGTAGTAGACTTTATTGTTGAATTCACATATGCAAAGGAGCAACATAATCCATGTTTGCCTGCCGAGCAGACTGTTACGAAAGAGAGCTTACCTCAAAAGCCAACAAATATTATAGCCGACCAATCTGATTCATCGGTTGCTTAAGAAAACTTGCAACAAAGCAAGAAGGTGTTCAAGCATGGAGTACTGGTAGAAGAAGAGTTCTCTGATGATATTCCAACTTGGCAGCTATTTGTAGATGGATCCTCATGTTCTACTGGAAGTGAAGCGGGCCTCATCATCAACACTCTGGATAACTTGCATGTGGAATTTGCTTTGAGATTCCAATTCAAAGCTTCCAACAATGAGGTCGAATATAAATCATTAATCACGGGACTAGAATTGGCTTCATCACTGGGCGCTGACCAGGTATTGGTATATAGTGATTCTCAACTGATTATTAATCAAATACAGCAAATTTATGGCGTTAAAGGGGAAATTGTGATGAGATATCACAAAAAAAGCAATGGGAGTCATTTCATTGATCACTTCAGTTAAGATAGTGAGGATTCCCAGACTTGATAATGCCCGAGCAAATGCTCTTACTCGTCTTGCTTTAACAACTCCAATAAAATTCAGATGAACATTACCAGTCGAGCTTATTTTATATAGAAGCATTGATGGGATGGAAATCAGCATCATATCTGTGGAGTTAGGTCCCTCGTGGATGGACCCCATCAGAGAGTAAATTTAAGGAGGAACTCTACCGTTCGACTAAAAGAAAGCCGGGAAGTTGAGGTTCAATTCAGGCAGTTATGTGTTGGAAAAAGGTGTCTTGTACAGGCAAGGATACATTATTTCTCTACTTCGTTGTGTTCATCCAAACAAAGTGAATGATTTGATCAAATATATTCATGTAAGCTCTTGTGGAGCTCACACAGCTGGGAGGTCTTTGAGACAATGGATAGCTATGTAAGGTTACTATTGGTCGACAATGAAAGAAGATTATGTTGCTTTTACTAAGAAATGTGATAAATGCCAGAAATTTACTACCATCCATAGAAGATTGGGAGAAAGTCTAAAACCAATCATTTATTTATATCCTTTTGCTATATGGGTAATTGACTTGGTCGGACCACTGTCGACCACTAAAGGAATATTCAAGTACATGGTTGGAGTTGTTGATTATTTCACTAAATGGGTGGAGGTTGAGCCCTTGGTTGATATGCCTTATTAGAAAGTATTCCGGTTCATTTGGAAGAATATTATTTGTAGACATGGAATGCTCTATGACTTCATCACTGACCATGGCACTTAATTTGATAATGACGAGTTTGAAGAGTATTGTATCCGATCAGGCATCCATAAACTTCATTCAACACCTGGACATCCAAAATACAATGGCCAGACAAAAATCACTGACAAAACATTGTTAGATGGGTTGAAGAAAAGGTTGGATGAGGCTAAAGGCAACATCATTAATGAGCTCCACAGTGGCCTTTAGGCGTATAGGACTACTCCCACAATAGAAACAAGATAGATCCCCTACATGTTTGCTTTTGGCACCGAGATAGTAGTACCAGTAGAAATAGGTCTGTCGACTCACAGGGTATTAAACTTTGATTCACCCAAGAGTGTCCTCATGAGGTGACTAGATATGGACATAATAGAAGAATTTAGAGAATATATTGATATTTGGATGGATGCCAATCAACAAAGAACCCCAAGGTTTTATAATCGAAGGGTCAAGCCGACTAACTTGAAGTAAGGAGATCAGGTACTCAAGAAAGTAATCGAGAAGCACAATAATATGGAGCTTGATTGGCATAGTTCATATCATATCTCGGCGGTTATTCGACCAGGAACTTATCGTTTAGAAACTCTGGAAGGGGAAGAATTCAAGAATCCTTGGAATGCAGACCATCTGCACAAGTATTATCAATAATTCAATTTTGAAAATTTTATCCTTAATGTAATTGCTTATTTAAGTTAATTACATTTCAAATTTTCTCCATTATACATCATTTTTGTGTTTTATGTTTTAGAGTATGGTGGCTACACCTTATCAAGAATTAATGAGCAATTTTAATTCTTATTTTTTTAACTTCGGAAAAGTTTTCAAAAAGTTCATTGCCGAAAAGGGCATGGTTAAAAGTTTCTCACCAAAAAGGGCAATGTTCAAACTTTTTCAACTTCAGAAAAGTTTTCAAAAAGTTCCTCGCAGAAGAGAGCATGGTTCAAACTTTTCCAAACTTTTTCAACTTCAGAAAATTTCTCAAAAAGTTCCTCGACGAATAGTGTGGTTCAAACTTTTCTAACTTTAGAGAAGTTATACTTCATGTATGATTTGTCCTCGGCAAGTCACGAATAAGAAGTCAGTAAAATTTCTTAATTAGAGGTTTTATCCGACCAGGTAAAAATACTGAAATAAGTATACATTCCTAATACACTTGGTCATCCCTAATAAATAATGCTACAATTTAGTACAATAAAGTTATTTATAGTTTTATCTAAGTGCATTAGTCGAATCTAAGGTCGTATACATGATTCAAACATGAATCAGGTATTAAATATTTGAGCAGGTTATTTAGTCTATAAACCGATTAACCAATCTTAATACAGACTACCTAGTTGGCAAAAAGATTAATTACAACCATATGCTTGAATAAAGAAAAATGACTTCATTTCATTGATCAAAATGTTTTACAAGAAATACAATGAGTATAAATTTATTCTGTTGGACGTTTTTCTTGGGCCTTATCCATTCCAGAAGGATGATCATCAAGGGTATGTGGAGAGTTGATTGTATTGAAATGCTCGGCCTATCTAGCAAGTGAAGAGGATGAACCATTTCATGTTCATCATGGAGGCCATAATCTCCCAAGTATTTAGTTATTAGGCATTGGGGAATGGCATTAGGAGGGATCCAGCTCGTGTCTAAATTGAAGGGAGGATCGTCACAGTCCAAAAGACTAGGGTTATTCTAGTTCCATATATCACTATTTTGATTATACTTTAGAAGAATCAACAAATTGGTCCACCCCCATTTGTATCCTTCACAATTGCTTTGGGTAAGATGGTCATCCATGTGAATCAAGGCTTCATTATATCCGTCCATCCAAACTTCTCTTGGCTTCTTATGAAACTGTAAGGTCAGTCTATCAACTTGATCCCAAATTTTTTTTATGAATAGATCTTAAGATTTCAATTGGGTAGCTTGATCGGAAAGGGTTTTCTTAGTCCTCCCTTCCTCGATAGTTGGTCGAATAACTACACTTTGTTTGGAAGCTTGCCCAGACTTGGACTTCTTTTTCAGTAATGTTTTTAGTAATTCCAACAGTATTGCATTCTTGACCTCTAAAAAGGAAATACGCTCATTTAGACCAGTAGTGGATGATCTCTTTAGGTTGTCGAGTTCATCCCTCAGGGCATTATTTTCCTTCTCTTAATACCTTATACTAGGCTACATAATCAGCATGGAGTAGTGCTTTGGAAATTTTATGATCCTCTTACATCTGCTCAATCATCTCATAATAACCTGTATTAATTGCTACTGCCCTATCCAAGATACAGTGAAGGTGAACATAAAACTCTTTCACTTGAGTAGATACATCTGGGCTGAGAAACCCTGATAGATCTTCCTTGAATAAAGCCACATGGCCTACTTCAAAAAGATTCCTGCACCCCCTACGTGGTTCGGATGCAACAGAAACTATGGCCCTCTTCCTAGCATCAAACTGGAAAGTTACAAATATATGAGTTTATGAACAACACCCAGAGTACCATACAACACAAGAAATAATAACACGGTTCAATAAGAAATAAAAATCATCATATGGTATGAATAGCAGCTGAAGATAAAAAGTTGTTCTTTCAGTGATCGATAGTTGAAGTACAAAAGTTGTTACATCATCAAGAAAGAAGAGATAAAGAAAAAAAAATTAACTTACTACACCTTTTTCCTTGTCCTTGGCCTGGTCTTGGTCAGCAGCTGGTACATCGGTATTGGTATTGGGCACTACTGAAGACTCAAGAAGCATAATAGAAGATTCTCCTGACCCCTCCTCATCATCAAAATCCTCATAAAGGTTAGGAAGAGTACCAGGGTCATGCCTTATGAATAGTTCAGAACTTTCTTTTGACCCGACCACCTTCAGAGCCTCAGTCCAACCTTCCTTGAAGGACCATTTCATTGCGCCAAGTGGTCTTAACCTAAGGGTGCAGGATTAGTGTATATATATAGGATGATGAGAATATACATATATATATATATATATATATATATGAGTGTACTTGGGGAACTTTCTACTTTGTGAGACTAGTAGATAAAATGGAAATGAGAAATAAAATAATCTTAGTGGATAAACGATTAACCATTCAAACGGTGAATAATGAAACTTAGCATGTGAGATAAACTATCTGAATAGCGTATTGTATGGGTGATACGGGAATACTACTAGTGAGCATAGTTAGTATTAGTATGGTTTCTGACTAGTTAGACTGGGTGGTATAACTAGGGGGAGATTAGATGTACGTTAGGCGTGCACAATAGATGAGAGGTGAGAAACTCATGTGAGAGTTCGATAACTAACATGCGTATAAGACTTGTTTTAAGAACCAGTTGTAAATACTTGCTAAATTATTTTTAAACCTCGGGCTCTGACCCATTTCTTGTGTCTCTTCTCTCTTTTGCTATATATATATATATATATATATATATATATATATATATATATATATATATATATATATATATATATATGTGTGTGTGTGTGTGTGTGTGTGTGTGTGTGTGTGTGTGTGTGTGTGTGTGTGTGTGTGTTATATCAGGTGCTCAGCCACAGGGGTACCAGATTTATAGATTTGGGTTGCTTGACATGTTGCAGTTGTTGTGGAAGTTGTAGGTCCTTGTAGTAGACGCATATATCTTTTCCATTCAGTTTCATCTAGACTTCTTATCTAGGGCATGTGTCGCCCGCTTCTAGTCCTTCATCAGAGAAATTGTATTCGGTTTACTTTATGGTTTGGAGTTTTGAACTGGGAGGTTTTACCCAGTCTTATTTATTTCAGTACTTGATTAATGTTCAATATTTATTATATTCTTATGTGTGGTGAATTATTTATATTTTAAGATTGAATGAAAATGGATTTACTTGGGTTTACTAAAATTAGAAATGTTTTGACACCTAGCTTAATTTTATATTAGGTGATTAATATGTTAAAAAGTTTTTCGACAGTGACACTAAGAATGAACCAACCAAACTTTCTGTTTTAAGTTGGTACAGGACTGATCACCCTTTATTTAATTGGGCGAGGTGTCTCAGGTGGTATCAGAGCATCAGGTTCTAGTGTCCTTAGGATCTGTGCGGCTTATTACGTTTCAGCGTAACATTCTTTGATGTAGAGCCTTATGATAGGATTATTGTGTTTCCTTACGTATGCGACTTACGTTCTCCTGATACGAATTATAATGGATGTGACTCATTATACGAAATTCTATATGTTTTGAACACCGAACATTTTAGGACTACCAGCGAGGACCGTAAGAAGAACTACAGGAGAAGAAGCACAACAGAAGACATTGAGTAATCGGGAAAAAGTGATCGTGACGAAAATCACCATGAGAATTACTTAAGCAAGTGTTAGTGAAATCATCACTCGGGAGAAGTGGGTTCCCAAGACACAGTCGTAGATAACGATGGAGTGATTTCAGGACCACCTAGTATAGTCGATAAGGGGGAAATTAGAGGGACTCTTTTGAAAACCCATCGGTGAAGATGCGGAGAAGAAAACGAGAAAGTATAACAGACTAGCGGAGGTAAAAAATCCGAAGGCAATTGTGTAGAGTGGGGTGTGACGACACTCAAAATTAAATTTGGAGTTAAAAGTTATAGCTCTTAGGAGCATCATGTAGTGATTAGAGGCAATCACCACATATGAAGAAGTGTGTTTGAAATTTAGAGAGAATTTGGGTACGTTTTGACCGTGGGGTCTTCCATTCGAGGTGGTAACAAAATATGAGTAAAATTTTGATGTTTAGCACAGTGGGTAAAATAGAAACCAATCGTGAGAGAAAGGTTGAATTGCATAATGAACTTTGTACCTGGCAGAGGGGCATAAATTATCCAAAGGGTCTATAGTTGATAAAGAACCCGTGAGTTGAATACAATTATAAATGAGAAATCCATCTAGGATGACTAATGTTGATGTCGTCAAGGTTATACGGTGACTAGTTATTACATTCTTTCCAGAAGGAGTAAGGGAGAAAGGTTAGAGAATTTAGCCGAAAAGAAAAACTGAACTTAATGGTGTTAGTGAAACCCCACATGAGAGTATACCCAATAGGGAACATTGTTAGATGATTTTAAGTTGATTAACTTCCTACAAAGTAACGATGAAGTTAATCGGGGCCGTAGAGGCCAACCATAGTCCCAAAAGGCCAGCGTAGCCAGTAAGTTAAGACTACTCAGTCCGAGAGAAGGGCTTTTCCAAAATGGTCAGTGGGACCAATGACGGGGAAATGGCTCGTAAAGTTTCCCCATATGAAGAAAGTAGAACTATAAGGGTTAAATGTGTCCATAATCATGAAGTGAGACCGAAAATATTGGAAATGGTAAATCATGCCAGTTAGGCATAACAACTGGGAGAGTGATACTTACAATAAGGGAATTTGGGATTAAGAGAATTAGGCCCAAGAAATTTATAACCCGAGAGTGATGGGTTCAGGCTGGACCAGTAGAGTCCTCGTTAATAGTATCATACAGTATGTCAGGGTCGGCAAGGCTCGGGATGTAAATGGGAGTTCAGTAAAGCCATAATTGAGGCCTAGAAAGTTTGGGCCAAAGTTTCAATAATGGGCGTGCAACCCACATGATAGAATAAAGTGTCCATGATGAGAGGGGCCAACTATAGGATGAAATATAGCTCGTTATATATTTATAGCGCCAAGTACTTGGGATAGTGAGAGCGCCATGCTTCATGTTATTTTTAGGGACATGAGAGTGAACGAGTAGACTTTTATGTAAAAATATAGATTGTGGGAAGGTACATAGTATGGATTGAGGGCCTTACGGACCTCGATAACCTACTAGGTTAGATAGTAGTGTATCAGGGGGGTTACTTATTTGGATTTTGCTTTGAGAGACATCCCACGCATGAAAGTAACGAACGTCGGGAGTTGGAGAGAAGTTTGGTCGATAGTACATAACTTTTGTACGTTGATTATTGTACCTATAAAAGAATATAATTGAGAGTTGATAATTCTTTTATGACTTAAGGCCAATAGAGTCGCCTAGTCTTAGTATCATTCTGAATAGAGCAATGATGCCAATGAAGGATATAATAAGTTATGATTAGCGGGGTGGTTGAGTGAACCCCTACTATATCAGCATACCAAGTATGCGAAAATTGAAGTAAGAAAATTACATGTCAATTATACAATGTTGCGCGAGGCATAGGGTGTATGGACGCCTTAGGTGATTGAATCAAACAGTGGATTATGATTATCATGTGAACTCGATAATATGTAGTCAGGTAAGCTGAAGCTTATTCCGTAAGATTTGTCAGAGACTTACGTTTGAAGATTTGTGTCACGCGGTGCGGCAAAGTCACATGCATCAAGGTTAGAAGTACATTCGAGAGAGTATAAAATGTATCAAGTTCCAAATAACAGTGGTGAAGGGTTATGATGTAGAGTAATATTGCAAGGTTTGTCTAGCAGTGAGTCACCTGACTGTTAGAAAAAGGGTGAACAATGCGAAACCAGTAGGGGCCTCTTCCACTAGAGAATGGGAGAGTACCCCAAGGATCTTCTCATGTAGTTGAGATAGTAAGATTATAGGTACTAAAATGCGACTGAGTACGGCCTAATACCCACATAAGGATGGACAGACAAGCGGTCTAATCGGATGCGGGAGAGCAAATTTTATGTGCACCCTTAAATCTTCGGGGAGGATGAGAGTAGTACCTTCCACTAGTGAAGTTGTGTTCAATAACTCCTATGTGTTTACATTTGGGCAGAGTGCTAGTAGAAGTATGGCTCGGTAAACTTTTTTGTCTGTCTTATTTGATAGTTAAAGGTGGGGGACCAGTTATGATTACGAATATCGAAGAAGAATTGATATTATCGTATATATTGTGTGTGAAATATATTGCACATCCAATTTACTTGTATGAACGACACGACACGAAGTCGTATCTATCTGAAAATAAAATAAATCTACTAAGGTGCAAATAGTAGAAGGCTAGATAGTGAATATCCAAAATAAATTTTAAGTAGTGAAACTTAAGCGGAAAAGTTTGGTCAAGAGCATATATGACAGGGTAACCTGGAGTTTAAAACAAACACATGTGAAGTGTTCATTATTAAGGGTATTCGTTAGCGTACTATATGGGTGGTACGGAGTAGTTTGCTTGGGAGCGGAGGGATGCGATGCGCAATATATATACCTCGTTGTTGTACCTGGTATACTTTTTTTGAATTTAGGGACGAAATTCCATTATAAGGGGGGAGGTATGTAACACCCCGTATTTTTTATGATTTAAATAATTATGTGATTAATTATTATTGTGGGAATAAGTATGTAATTAATTATTCTTGTTGGATTAATTAAATTAAAATATGAGAAATTAATTTGTTATTAATCCAGATTAAAATAATTATTAACTAGCATGTCAAGGGTTAATACTTATTATTGAGAATTATTGAATATTACTGTGTGATATGTAATATGGAATTATAACATTTGATAAATTGTCGGAAGTGAGAAATACGACAGTTTGATAATTTAAGTCTGACACGCGTGTGAGTCGTGTCGAGACTAATTGAATGGAATAAAAAGAGAATTTATTTTTATTAACTCATATGGTCATTTCGAGTGCGTCGTTGAGTCCGGAAGGGTCGAGATAGTCAAGATAGTATACCCGGATGTTTAGTTTGGGTCCCGGGACAATTTTAGGCCTAACCGGCGTCCCGAGAGGGCATTATGGTAAATTGTATTTTTGGGTTTAACTAATGGACAAAAATTGGGAGTCATTTTATCAACCAAGAAAAGTCCTTTAGGGTTGTGAGACATAGAAAGGAAAGAACGGCCATAGAGGGTGTGAGGGAGAACCAATTTCCAAGATGGAAGGCCAAATTATCACCACCTTGCACAACCACCACCACCAACGCGTAGATCGAGAAGAGAGGAACGCGTATATAACAACATCACCAACAGATCAGACCGTCATATTCGAGACAAGTGTTTATTACTTGCTTTCTTTTAGCAATAATCATGCTCATGTTAGTGTAGGTGAAATTAATCATGATTTACATATGAATTGGGTGAAAATTGAAGATTTAAATTATGATTAAGGATTGGTATAATTAGTAGTTTAAAGTCCTTCATGTATGTAGAGGATTAATCACGGAATTGAATTATATATTGATGAACGAATCTGGGTTGATTAGGTTATTTAATTGAAAATTTGGAAACTGGTGTTCATATGAATTAATTTGGGGATTTTATATAATTTTCATGATTAAGGACGAATTAATGATCCTGGGATGTTAGGAATGATTTATAACCTGTCATGTGTTGATGGGTATTGATGATGAGGTGTTGGGTGTTGAATCTTAGAGGTTTTTAGGTTCAAAAATGGTGAAAAACGCTGAATTCTGGGTAAAGGGGACGAACAAGTGCGCGTCGCGCGAAGTCACGCGAAGTCTCGTTCGAGAGAGATCTGTATCTCATGCGATGTCATTTGAACGACACGTGAAAGTCGTTCGAACGACAACCCTTCTGGTTCGAGCGACAGGGTGAATTTTTGAGAATTTTCTTAGAGTCCAGTTTTGAGTTTACCGATTTATTGGAGTGAGAGAAACTGCCAAATAGTAAATTTAAATAAGACGAAATTTCGAGAAAGTATGTGAGAATAAATACTTTACGTATTTTGGTATAGAGAGAACGTACCCTGGAGATTACGAGAGAGATAGTAATCTAACTATTTATACTATACGTAGTGTTGAGGTTAAAATACATATGAGAAGTATATATGTAGGTTGGAGATATACCTATAAATTCTAATAGGATGTGTGTATGCCTATTATGTAATATTATTGTTAAGAGCACTAATGGGTGATAACCCGAGGGTGCAAGAATCTTACTATTAGGTTCACTAATGAGTGATAACTCGGGGGTGAAAGAACATTGTTGATTAAGTGTACTAATGGGGTGATAACCCGGGGGTACGAGGATGATTATTGTTAGGCGCACTAATGGGTGATAACTTGGGGGTGCTCGATTATTATTGATATGTGCATTAATGAGTTCTAACCCGGGGATGTATCACTTTATTGATAGGTGCATTAATGGGTGCTAACCCGGGGATGCAGGATTCTCTTGATAGGCGCACTAATGGGTGATGACCCGGGGGTGCTGGATTATTATTGATAGGTGCATTAATGGGTGCTAACCCGGGGATACAGGATTAGTGTATATATATATATATATGTATAGGGATGGTGTGACTATATATATATATGAACTTGTGAATATTTCTACTGTGTGAAATTAGTAGACTTGGTAATAATAATAATCATTACATTGCGCCAAGTGGTCTTAACCTAAGAGTGCAGGATTAGTGTATATATATAGGATGATGAGACTATACATATATATATATATATATGAGTGTACTTGGGGAACTTTCTACTTTGTGAGACTAGTAGATAAAATGGAAATGAGAAATAAAATAATCATAGTGGATAAAAGATTAACCATTCAAACGGTGAATAATGAAACTTAGCATGTGAGATAAACTATCTTAATAGCGTATTGTATGGGTGATACAGGAATACTATTAGTGAGCATAGTTAGTATTAGTATGGTTTCTGACTAGTTAGACTGGGTGGTATAACTAGGGAGAGATTAGATGTACGTTAGGCGTGCACAATAGATGAGAGGTGAGAAACTCATGTGAGAGTTCGATAACTAACATGCGTATAAGACTTGTTTTAAGAACCAGTTGTAAATACTTGCTAAATCATTTTTAAACCTCGGGCTCTAACCTGTTTCTTGTGTCTCTTCTCTCTTTCTATATATATATATATATATATGTTATATCAGGTGCTCATCCACGGGGGTACCAGATTTAGAGATTTGGGTTACTTGACGTGCTGCAGCTGTTATGGAAGCTGTAGGTCCTTGCAGTAGACGCATCTATCTTTTCCATTCAGTTTCATCTAGACTTCTTATCTAGGGCATGTGTCACCCGCTTCTAGTCCTTCATCAGAGAAATTGTATTCGGTTTACTTTATGGTTTGGAGTTTTGAACTGGGAGGTTTTACCGAGTCTTATATATTTCAGTACTTGATTCATGTTCAATATTTATTATATTCCTATGTGTGGTGAATGGTTTATATTCTAAGATTGAATGAAAATGGATTTACTTGGTTTTATAAAAATTGGAAATGTTTTGACACCTATCTTAATTTTGTATTAGGTGATTAATATGTTAAAAAGTTTTTCGACAGTGATGCTAAGAATGAACCAACCGAACTTTCTATTTTAAATTGGTACAGGACTGATCACCCTTTATTTAATTGGGCGGGGTGTCTCATTTGTCCCCTCATTATACCCATTATTAGGTTGATTTTATTGCTCTCCATCCTTTCCAACGTTAGTCACCGTATCTTCGACCTTGGCATATTTCTCAATCATAACCATGATGTTGTCGATCATGATGACCTCCCACTTGGTAAGGGATAGGTTAATAATGGAACCGCTTGATAGTCCAATTTTGAAGGATGCCAACATGACTTGTTCGATGCAATCCTCCAGCTCGCTATACACCTACTAGTACCTTCTAGCATACTCATGGAGTTTTTTCTAGGGATTTTACTTCATCGTCAAAAGTGAGTCTATATGCTTGGTGTGGGTGCTGATAGTAATGAATCTGACGATGAAGGATTCATTCAGTTGCTTGAAGGAGGTTGTCGATCAATGTGAAATATTTTCAAACCACTTTTGGGTAGTGTCTCCCACACTCGGGGGAAATTCGGCACATTAATCCTTTATTAATATTCTATAGAGTCATCGCGTGGCGATATTGCATGACGTGATCGGTGGTATCAGTCTTACTGTCATAAATCTTGAATCTTGGGGGAGAAAACTTCTTGGGCGACTTAAACCCTTCTATAGATAGGCTAAATAGTGACTTCATCTAGTAGACGAGTGACCTTTTGGTGAGCTCCTTAGTATTATGAGCACCTCGATGGGTTGGATATCTCTTTACCTCCTTTCTGATAAAGTCACAGAGCTCCCTATCTCCTCGTCGATCATCAGGGCGTGGTTTCCCTTTAGGGGACCTTTGGCGAGGTTAATATTCATTATGTCATTGGTTACTCCTTCCTCGACTCGAGTTGTACTCGCTTGAGGGATAGGAGTTATCGAGCGACAGTCACGCTTACACTTCTCTCTATGGGCTTTCTTCTTTAGCTTCTCTAGGCGTCATTAGAGTGAGGTATTTTTGTCCTGTTGGAACCTATTAGTAGACTTAGTATATTGGATGCGCTTCTCATAGTTGTCAATGAGCCTTAAGATCTTGTTCAATCGCTCAAGCTCATCATTTTTCACCGTTCTATCCTCCCGAGGATGGTAACGAGAATTTGAGGATCGGTAGTACTCACCAATCTCATATTTAACCCTATAAGAATGAGGGGTTAGCTTACGACCTTCCTGGTTATCATAATTTTTGTGGTCGAGAGGGTAACCCTATGGGTCTCCATATATTTGTTGGCAGTGACCCTCCTAGTCAATCACACTCATATGATTTGAGTTGGTTGAGTGAGACATCCTAAGAATTTAACTAGTGGGAAAGAACTCACATCGCTTACAACAGATGGTGCCAATTATAGGTGGTAATTTCTGACAATATTTGTATTCAACGCATGATAGCTAAATAAGAAAAAGTACTCAAGGGTGAGGATAAAAAATACACAACACAATAATATACGTTGTTCAGCAATATGTCTACATCTATGAGGTTTGGGGTTTATTATTTTATAAACTCAGAAAATGGGTCGACAGAGTTATAGTACTACTCGACGTTACAATATCAAATGCCCCCCTCAAGTAGGGGAGGTCTTACATTTATAGAGGAGATTAATAGAGTACTAAGCTTTATTAATAGCTATCCCTAGAAATTCGGACCTTTCTCTTATCAATTTAAGTTGTTACAAGGGATATATATGCGGGAATCATGTGTGACTTAGATTCTTAATTAACGTGATGCCCAAAAAGATCATGGGCATGTGCCGAACACATGCATGTCATATGCCATCGTAACTCTGGTCCCCATAATTACCACTTTTTTTCCCAGTTATAATCCTTTTTAATAGAGTTCATGGTTTCATTCAATCATTGTAGTTTCGTTTGATTTTTGTGAGTCTTACCTTTTATTTGAAAAACTTATATATCCAACCACTTGTTCATGCAGTTTAACGTAAGACCTGTAGGGCTGGTTATTTCTCAGAACGATTTTTAAGAAAGATGTATATGGTTGTTCACTGTTGGTCATGATGAGGATAATGAGGATGATGAGATTGATGAGCACCTAGGTCCTGATGTGTCCACTCATGAATGAGAAGCATACTTGGATCTTTATCGCCTCTTTCATCAGGCAGTTGCAGACAATGTAGAGTTTCATGACATGATTTTTACGGCATCACGCAATCATAAAGAGTCATTATCCAATCTAAAAGCTGACTTCGAAAAAAAAGCTTGTCGATCTGACCGAAGAGGGTGGATTTGATGAGAGACTGGCCATCATAGAATCTCATTTAAGGAAAGATTTTATTATACATGTCAATCTAGTGGGATCTAGAGAGGTCGCCGCTATCCTTGAGAAGGAAACAATGATTTGAGGGTCGATCTTGAAAAACTCAACAAGTCCAGGCCAAGCGAATAAATTGGGGAGGGTGCTTCCTTTTTATAAGAAGAGAACTCTCTATAGAGGGAGGAGATAGGTATGGCTAAAAAAATCTTTAAACAAAAAAGTTTAAATGCCAAGGGTCAGTATTCCTTTCAAGGGAAGAAGTAAAGTCGTCTAGAAGAAGATTTAGATAAGACCACGATGACTTTGCTCAATAAAATATCAACTATTAAAAGTTTGATCGAGAAGATTGATTGCCTTATATTCCAATTCCGTAAATAACCCCGCCAGGTCTGGATGGATGGATATGATGAGACCCTTCTTAATATGGATCATGCCCTGAGCGATATTCAAAATATTGGTTATAAACATGATTATCTCAATACCTTTACCATGGTAAATATCCCACTGGATTTCGAGTTATGGTAATGGTATGACCCTGGTTGCTTAGATCATTAAGATCCTATTTATAAGCTTGATGTGTCGTGGATCCCAAAGTATGCCATTCTGGTTAGCCTTATAAGGAAATATCTCAGCAATTTCGGCCTTGATGGAGATGATGAACACTATCAACCTCAACACTAGGTTGACAGGGTGAGTCCCGATAGGCCATCAAGGATCAAAGATATGACTACGATCGTTACTCCTTATGCGTTGGATGTTCCTCTTGCTGGAGGTTGGAGTTCAACGAATGATCCATTCGATCGCGTAATTGATCTAGTCATATTCACTATTTTGAAGTAATTTCTAACTTTTTTCAATTTTCGTGTAATAACATTTAAGTGTTAATGGAAATTTTTGCATATTTACTTCCTTATATGATGTTATCCTTATATGATGTTAGGTATTCTGGTCATACCTTTTAGGTGATGTCATCACATTTAACCTTAATTAGTGTTTTACAGAGTCATCGTCTAGCGATATTTCCTAACGTGATCGATAGGATCAGTCTTCCCATCATAAATCTTGAATTTTGAAGGAGCAAACTTCTTTCTGGACTCAAACACTTCTATAGATCGTCTAAATAGTGAGTTCATCTGGAAGAGGAGTTCTTTTCTAGTGATCTCCTTGGTAGTATGATATGGGTTGGATGTCTCTCTACCTCCAGTCTGATAAAGTCATATAGCTCCCTGTCTCCTCACCTATCATCGGGGTGTGGTCTCACTTTAAGGGACCTTCAACGAGGTGAATATTCCTTTTTTCACTAGGTACTCCTTCCTTGACTGCGAGTTCTACTCACTTGTGGGCTAAGAATTCTCGAGCGGCAGCCATGCTTGAGCTTCTCTCTGTGGGATTCCTTTTCCATCTTCTCTAGGCCTCACAGCAAAGCGGCATTTTCCTCTTATTGGAGCCTATTGTTATCACTTTCATTCTGAAGGTGCTTCTCATAATTATTAATGAGCCTTAAGAACCAGTTGTATCACTCGTGATCATCACTGTTCATCATTATATATCCTACTAAGGATGGTAACGAGCATCTGAGGATTGGTATTACTCACCAATCTCATATATAACCCTCAAAGAGGGATGGGTTAATTAATGACCTTCCAAATCATCATAATCTTCGAGGTCGAGGGAATAAGCATTTGGGTCTCCATGGATGTGTTTTTGGTGACCCTCCTGGTCATTCACATTAACATTATCTGATTTGTCTTAATGAGACATCCCAAGAATATACCTAGTGGCAAAGAACTCAGATCTCTTCCCAGAAACAAAGCCAATTATAGCTGGTAATTTCCTACAGTATTTGTATTCAATGCATGCAAAATAATAAGGAAAATTACTCAAGGGCGAGGATAAAAAACACACAACATAAGAATATACGTGGTTCGACAACATGCCTAAGTCCACGGGGTTTGGGGTTTTATTAGCTTAGAAAACAGGTCGACGAAATTATAGTACTGCTCGACATTACAATATCACATTCCCCTCTTAAGGAAGGGTGGGTTTACATTAATAGAGGAGCTCAGGAGAGTCCTAAGCTTCATTAATATTTATCTCTAGAAATTTGAACTTATCTCTTATCAGTTTAAGCCGTTCCAAGGGATATATATGAGAGAATCCTGTGTGACTTAGATTATTAGTTAACTTGATGCGCAAGAATCTTGTGGTCCTGTGACAAATACGTCCCAGTTATGTGTCATCGTAACTCCGTTCCCACAAGTTGCTCTAAAGAATTACCAAGCAATCAAAAGCCTACGGACAAATTAAATTCATTTAAAATTGAATGAATCTACAACATAACCTTGTGATGCAAACTGAATAAAATGGCCATTTACTAGGAAAATAAATAACAAAGATTAGTGTTTAACTCACTTTTGAAATCTTAGATTTATTCCACAAAGAAAAATCCTCATTAGTCCTTAAAGAATATAAACATTTCAATTACCACTCTTTCTTTCCCAGTTGTAATCCTTTTTAATAAATTTGACGGTTTGATTCAATCGTTGTCATTTCATCTATTTTTTGTGAGTCTTCTTTTTTGTTTGACAAACTTATATATTAGACCACTTGTCCATGTAATTTAACATAAGACTTACAGCATTGGTCACTTCTTAAAATGATTCTCAATAAAGACGTAGAAGGTTGTTCGTTGCTGGTCTTAATGATAATGATGATCTTGACGAGCACCTAGGGCCTAATGTGTCAACTCAAGCAGGAGATGCAAACTTGGATCTTAATCACCTCTTTCATCAGGAAGTCATAGACAATACATCATTTCATAACATGATTTTTACTGCCCTGCACAGCCATAAAGAGTCGATATCCAATCTGAAAGTTGACTTCGAACAAAAGCTTATCGATCTGACCATAGAGAGTGGATCTGATGATAGACTGACCGACATGTAATCCGCTCATTTGAGGAAAACATTTATTCTGCATGTTGATCTAGTGGGCGCTAAAGAGTTCGTCTTTATCCTTGATAAAGAGAACAATGATTTGAGGGCCGGGCTAGAAAAACTCAATAAGTCCAGGCCAAGAGAACAAGTTGGGGAGGGCGCTATCGTTTTAAAAGAAGAGAACACCCAGCTGACGAATGAGCTAGAGAAGTCTAAAAAAGCCTTAAACGATAAAGTTATAAATGCCATGGTTCAGCCTTCCTCTCAATGGAAGGAAATTCATCTAGCAAAAGAGATGGAGATGACCTAGAAGACTTTATTAAATAAAGTATCAAGTATTAAAAGCTTGATCGAGAAGATTAATCCCCTCACATTCCAGTTCCATAAACAACCTCACCAGTTCTTAATGGATAGCTACGATGAGGCACTTCTCAATATAGATCTTGTCCTGAGCGATGCTCGGAATGTTGGTTATAAATGCGGTTGGCTTAATGCTCTAGCCATGGCAGAGATCCCATAGGATTCTGAGTTATAGTATTGGTATGACACTAATTACTTAGATCATCAAGATCCTCCTTACAAGCTTGATGTGCCTTGGATCCCAATGGATTTCACTCTGATTATCCTGATAAAGAAATACTTCGATGACTTCGGCATTTATGGAGATGATGAACACTATCGACCTCAACACTTGGTTGACAAGATGAGTCATGTTAGATCGTCAAGGATCATAGATAAGACTGTGATCTTTATTCCTTATGCATTAGATGTTCCTCTTATTGGAGTTAGGAGTTCAACAAATGAGACATCCTGGTCACATAATTCATCCGGCTATATGCACCATTTTGTTGTACATTATTTACTTTTTCAATTTCCTTGTAATAACTTAGAAGTGTTAATGGAATTTTTTGCATTTTTGCTTCCCTATATAATGTGTGGTCTTCTAGTCTTACCTTTTAGGTGATGTCTTCACATTTAACCTTAGTTTGTGTTCCACAGAGTCATCGCCTAGAGGTATTGCCGACGTAATCGATGGGATCAGTCTTCCCATCATAAATCTTAAATTTTAGGAGAGCAAACTTCTTTGCGAACTCAAACTCTTATATAAATTGAATAAATGGTGACTCATCTGGTAGTAGAGTGTTCATCTAACGAGCTCCTCGGTAGTATGAGTTACTTGATGGGATGGATATCTCTCAACCTCCCTTCTGATAAGTCACAGAGCTCCTTATATGTTCATTGACCATGAGGGCGTGGTCTCCCTTTAGGATACTTTTGGCGACGAGAATATTCCTTATATCACTAGGTACTCCTACCTCGACTGTGAGATCTACTCGCCTTAGAGATAGGATTTCTCAAGCGGCATCCACTCTTGTGCTTCTATCTGTGGTCTTTCTTCTCCAGCTTCTCTAGGAGTCACTAGAGTGAGGCGTCTTGTTCCTTTTGAAGCCTGTTGGTGGCCCTTTCATACCAGATGTGCTTCTCATACTTGTCAATGAGCCTTGAGATCTAGTTGGATTTCTCAAGATCATCCTTATTCAATGTTTTATCCTCGTGAGGGCGGTAACGATCATCTAAGGATTGGTAGTTCTCACCAATCTCATATCTAACCCTCTGAGAGGGAGGGACTAGCAGACGACCTTCCTGGTCATCGTAATCTTCGTGGTCGAGGGGATAACCCTCTGATCTCCATAGTTCGCACTCATACGATATGGGTTGGGTGAGTGAGACATTCCAAGAATTTTTCTAGGGGCAAATAACTCATATCGCTTTCCAGAGACGATGCCAATTGTAGGTGACAACTTCCTACATTATTTATATCCAATGCACACAAGCTAAATAAGGAAAAGTACCCAAGGATGAGGATAAAAAACACACAACACAAGAATATACGTGCTTCAATACGTGGTTCAACAATGTGCGCACATCCACGGGGTTTGGGGTTTATTTCTATATTAACTCAAAAATCAAGTCGACAGAGTTTTAGTATGGCTCGACGTCACAATATCACATGCCCCACTCAAGGATGGGTCGGTTTACATTTATAGCGAAGCTAAGGAGAGTCATAAGCTTCGTCAATAGTTATCCCAAAAATTTCAGACATGTCTCTTATCAAGTTATGTCGTTCCAAGAGATATATATACGTGAATCCCTTGTGAATTGGATTATTAATTAACTTGATGCGCAAGAAGCGTGTGGGCCTAGGGGTGTGTTTTTTTTTAACATTTTGATTTTTCCAATATCCGATCCGATATTTTCTGATTTTGGAACTTATACAAGGTTTTCGATTTTCGATTTTTTCGAAAAAAATCGGATTATAAATTGGAAATAATTCTGAATTTCCGATTTTCCGATTTTTTCAATCCGATTTTTCCGAAACTATGTCGATCCGATTTTTTCGAATTATTTTCGATTTTTTCCGAAATATTTTCCGATTTCCAATTTTTCTAATTTTTTTAAACATTCTCATGTGTTCCACATCCGCTAGGAGAGGAAGAGAGGCCCAAAAAAGTCCTCTATAAAAGGAGAATATCTCACTATCCTCTACACAAATGAAAAAAATGGTTAAATCCTTACATATTTACATGTTGGGTTAAATCTTTTTTTCGATTTCTTTAAAATGAGATTTCGAGTAATCGAAAATCTTATATTAATTTTTTTGAAATTTTGGAATTTCCAAAATTTCTGAATTTTTATTATGTTATTTGAATTTCCGATTTTTTTCGTTTTTTTCCTATTTTCCGAATTCGAAAACTTTTTTGATTTTTCGAAAAAATTGGATAGGAAATTGGAAAAATATTTTAATTCCGAAAAAATTGGAATTTTTTTCGAAAGGTCATTTTCCGATCCGATCCGGCCGAAACACTGCCCTATGTGGGCCTGTGCCGAACATACGCAAGTCATATGTCGTTATAACTCTAGACCCTGCAAGTTGATCTAAAGAATTACCAAGCATCAAAAAGCTTAAAGACAAATTAAAGTCAGTTAAAATTGAATGAATTTATATCATAACCTTGTGATGAAAACTGAATAAAATAATAATTTACAAGTAAAATAAAGAACAGAGATTAATTCTTTAACTCACTTTGGAAATCTTGGATTTATGCCATAAAGAAAAATCCTCATTAATCCTTAAAGAATATAAACATTTCAATTACCACTCTTTTTCCCCAATAACATAACCCCATGATATAAAGTGAATAAAATGATCAATGGTTATCTATGACCCTTAGGTACAAGGAGTCGTGCATTCAAGTCCCCTCGCCACCCACCCATCCGGGGGGGCTTGAACTTGGAAAAAAATTGTAATAACAAATATTTATGTTTTAAATCAATGTGGAAATCTTAGTTTTATTCCACAAACAAAAGGCCTCATATGCCCTTGAAGAATAAAGAATTTTCAAATACCACTCTTTTTCCTCATATTCAACTTATGACTAAATAATCTAGGTTTCATATCCTTGATGTTATTGAATTTTGAATAGATGCAAATGTCCTAGGATATCTCTTTCTTAAAAATTTTTGCGAGTGGCAAGTTTTGCTCTTAACAAGGGGGGGAACTAGTTTTATTTTAAAGGTAAGCATCCCATAATCCCAAGTTTCAACCCTAAACAAATATACTCAACTTCACTTTTAAGGAATACAATGCTATTTTCGTCTAAATAAAGTGGTTCGTCAAAAATCACTTGTTGAGCATCCATATTGGTAAAAAATCCTCTCTCACCATAACTAATTTATTCTCAAGTTTGACCAATGCAGTGGAAAATTCAATATTTCATTCCTTGAGTTTATGGATTCCTCAAGAAGTTCACAATACGTGGTTTTAACCTCATCTTCATTATCCTCATTAATTTCAAAGGAGGTAGCGAAAGGTATCACATCTTCAGTGTTAGCGACTAAATAACACCAAAGTCCTCTGAATCCTCTTATTGGGATGAAAGTGGTATACCTAGATTTGTTGACCTAAAACTATACCCCGCGAATTAGGTGAATTAGGTATTTATGAAATTAATGAAATTTTTACACTTTTTAATTTTCTTTTGAGATTAATTATAATATGATAGATCAATTTAAGTATATACACTTAATCAAATAATAAATATAAATAGTTAAGAGAGAGTTCTAGAAAAACTTTAAAAATTGAGTTTTTAACGTGGTTCCTCTTTACCTACGTCCACACTCACGACAGAGCCCATGAAACTTTACTACCTTCGGTTCACTAAGGTAGAAATAAAACCTCATAGGGAATTATAACACCTTGCAAATAGCCATCAATAAGACAACTATACATATCCTTGCCGAAGAGAAACAAAAAAGAGCCCAAGGTTTCATAAAGCCTTGAATCACCACAATAACGACACTATTGGTCATGAAGATACAATGAAGTTCAACTGTAGTAACAACAATAAGTTATGTAACCAAAATATAAAACAATGTTTCTCAATAACCAACTTTGTTGGATTGGGTTTACTGTCTCACTCTATAATTATAAAATCTCTAGCAATGAAGTCAAATGGTTTTGGTCTAATTCTTTAGCATAAGAAAGTATTAGGAATAAGGGGTTGAGTTTAAACCTTTGGCTCAAATGGGTTTTGGTCGGATCTTTCCTTCATTTTATTTTTTGAGGTTTAAAACGCATACCTTGGAAAAGGGTCCTCGTATCTCTCTTTGGAAACCCAAGAGTTTATTTTTTATTCTTGACATAAATGGTATTTGATTTTTAGATCTTGTCTCAAGAATGCTTTAGGGTTTAAACTTTATTCAAATAGGTTTTGAGTTTTGTATATTTGCATCAAAGGAGATTTTGGGTCTAAATCTCACACATTTAGGAATCGAACTTGTTTATCTCTGTAGAAAGCTCAAGTATGAGGGACAAAAGCTACAGGGTGGAAATTTTTTCGTTGGATGATGTTGTATAAAGATTTTATGTTTGAATACAGATCCCAAATGGTCCTTTTGTAGGCTTTTTAAAAAAACTAGCTATTGGATGGTACTTTAATAAATTACAGGTTTGTAGAATTTGAATTTTGAAAACTATTTGTTGCATTTTTTTTGCCAAGGCACTTTGAGTTGACTCAAATTAGTTTGATTCGACTTAAAGTCCTAGACCCATTTTCTAAATTTTCCCCAAAACCCTTTTTTTATTCCTAAAAGATAAGAGATCAATTTAGATAATTTGACACTATGACATACACCGAGAATGGTCACATAAGGTTGGTAATGGTCCACATCTATGACCAGAGTGTTCACGGTCCAAATTCGTAACCACATTAAAAATTTCGATGCAAGGGATAACATAGATAGAGGATTGGTCACGGTTCTAGACCATGACCATTGTGGTCACGGCTCCAAGCTGTCACTAATTTATGACCCTTCAGACGCCAAAATTCCTACTAATTTTTCTAAGTTAGCGGTCATGGTTTTAGACCATGACCAAGCCTTAGTGAACTGTAGTTACGATTGAATCGTGACCCTTAACAATTACAGCCATCTAATTCAAATTTGTCATGACCCAATGGTCACGGTTTGGGATTGTGACCAGTACAGGGTGGCACAACGGGTCACGTTCCTGCTGTGACCATTAAATAGGACGCATGATAATTTAATTGGTTACAGCATGGGTCATGATCTGGAACCGTGACCATATATTTTCTATAAAAAAACTAGGGATGGAATTTCATTTCACTAACTCTTTCTCTCTCTCTCTCTCTCTCACTCTCCAATAATTCTCTCTCTTTCAAGTGATTATATCCCTATCTCCAGTAATACGGAGAGAATAGCCATTTCATGCCATTTTTGGTGCCGACATGGATGATACCCAACCTTGTCAATCGTATGACCTACGTGAACTTTGATGTTATTTTTTGCTACATGGGCGTCCAGAAGTCATTTTGGGATTCAAGTCCTTTCTTACCATTTGAAATATTTTGAAATATTTGCACGCGTAGTTGGCGAGGGAACACTTTGGACATGCTACATATGTTTCATGGAAGGAACACATTAAAGATTTATATATTTATTTATGAAAATGTATATAACCTATGTTGTATTATTATTTGTTAAAATGTATACAGGTTGTATTGTATTATTATTTGTGTTGAACAATTTAATGGCTTAATACTTAGTTAATTTGTGGTATATTATTATTTTTTATTTATAGATTCGTTAGTGGCTTTTTAGTTAGTTAATCTGTGTTGAGAAATTTTATGGATTAATATTTATTTGTGAAAATGGATACATGTTTGAAAACATGTGCATGTTCTTTTTGGGAAGCAGAAAATTAAATTTATTTTTTAATTAATTTTAACAATGGTTACTCTCTGAGTCGTGACCAACACTGTAACAATTTAAATTGCATTAATATATAGTCACAATTTTAGAGTGCAATTTAAATTTTTACAGTGTCGATCACAACTTAGAACCATGACTAATTTGGTCACAACTTAAAGTAGGTTTGAAATCGTGACTAACATTAAACCTCCACCATTGATGGTCACAGTTGAGGACCGTGACCATCAAAATAACACGATTTGGGATCATGAGTAAGGTCACGTTCTAAGTCATGACCACATGGTCACGGTCCTCAATCGTGACTAATCCCTAATGTTTGTGTCATCTAAAAAACTGTGACCCCATATTATGGTCACGGCTTTGGACCATGACCCTAAATATACACTCTAAAAATGTTCACGGACCAAAACCATGACCCAAATCTTTTTTCACGATCCAAAACCATGACCATTCTCGGTATATGGCATAGTGTGAGTCAACTTAGAGTGCTTAAGTTGATGTTTTAACTTTTCTGAGTTAGTGCTTGGTTTAATGAAGGTTTTGTTGGTTAGTTGGGAAAGTACTTGATCAGATAAGATCATTACAATATTCCATAACCATTCAATACTCTGAGAATATCTTCTGGAGTTTAATCACTTCATTTGAATGCATATAACTTGTCATTCTTTTTTTTGGTTAATTATGATAATCATGAGATTTGATTGGGATTTTTCATGCATGGTGTTGATACCAAAATTAATACGCTGATGTGGACGAATAATACGAAGACACGTGTCAATATACGTGGCACCATAGTAACGAGGAAGTTCATTTCCCCGACCAATTCATGTTCCCTCCGAGCAGTGAAGATACCCTGAGGAACTCCAGCACTCCGAGGAACTCTTGATCAACGAGCATCTAAGGCGGTCCGAGCTGCATCTCGGCCGTATCATTAATGACCAGATAGACGACAGTTCAACTATTCATTGAATGTTTATAATCTTGACACACACGCTGCATTAAATGTATTACCCTTTCATGTATATATCATTTAATGTATCGACCCTTTCATGAACAGCCTCAAGGCTATAAATACCTTGTATCACCCTCATTCAAAGGGATCGGAATTTCTTGATTGAACTTGTAATCAAGAATTCCCAAACACTCAGCAATAACATAACAGTGGACGTAGGCCATTCTTATAAGGCTGAACCACTTTAAAAATCTTTGTCTCATTTTATTTATCTGTGGTTGAATAATTAGAGTGATCTAATTTTTTACATCAACAGATTGGCGCCGTCTGTGGGAATCGACTGTTGCTATCGTTTTTCACCAAAAATCATTTATCATCAATGGAAGATAATCCAGAATCCAGTAATCGAAATGCTGGAAATACTGGAAATCCTCCAAATCCATCTGCGCCTCCAGATCTGGCTGGAATTATGACGAATCTGGCTGAAGGAAAAACCGCCATGCAAGAAACAATGAGGCAACTCATTCAAACTCTTCACGGCGGTGCACCTACCCATTCAAGGCAAAGGAGTGATCGTGGGCAATCGCGATCCAAGCGTACTGGGTCATATCGTAATGAAGAATCTAATGATTTTTCTTATCAACCTGGGCGAACTTCATCGATACGGGCTACGGATACAAATCAACATATCACCCTCTCTCCGGAGAGAACTAGCGCCTTGGAAAGATTAAGCAGGGCATCTCCTTTCAGTCGGTTAGGACCAAGGAGAAATATGAGTCCGCCTAGAGCCCCATCGAGAAGCTTTCGACCACCATCAGGTTTGAGAGAAGGATCAGCACAATCAAGACCAGCTACTCGTCGAGATAGATCTCAAGAAGCTACGTCAGAACAATCAATTGCTCGAACTAAGCAGCCCGAGGAAGGAAATGAAGCTTGGAAGGGTTCCATTCAACGATTGGAGGATAGACTTGGAGAAATGGTTAAAGAAAGGAATCCCTTACAGAGAACTTTTGTTCAAGGGATACCTTTTGTGCAGGCCATTGTGATTTTTCCTACACCATCGAAATTTAAAGCACCTGTAGTGACCCCTAAATATGATGGAAAAACATATCCTGTTCTTCATATAGAACAATACCAGGCTGCTGCCGACATATATGCCGTCCCCGACGAGATGAGGTGTAGAGCATTTTCGGGAACTCTTATCGGATATGCACAGATATGGTACAACAATCTTCCTCGGGGTAAGATTTCAACTTTTATTCAGTTAGCCGAGTTGTTTATTGGTAATTTCTGTTTTGGAGCAAAGCCGGTAAAGCGAGTAGCGCACTTGTTAAGTGTTAGACAAAAATCAGGTGACAGTACTAGAGATTACATAACTCGTTTTAATAACGAGAAGTTGGAAGTCATAGATTACGAAGAAAAGACAGTGATCACTGCTTTGATGAGTGGATTGCTGCCTAACAAGTTATATTATACTTTGGCCAAAGATCCACCTAAAACTATGTCGGAGTTGATGGCAAAAGCGACCAAAATCATGAATGGCGAGGAAGTTATGGCTGCGAAGAAGAATATGGATAAAGAAACCAAGGTTGAGGTTGACAAATCTAAGAAGAAAGAGCAAAAAGGTAATGGTGGTGACAAGCATTCCAAGAATAATAAGACGTCATGGGAAGTCCTGAAGAAATATGATAATTATACTCCATTGAAGATGGGTATTAATCATGTTTTAGAAGAAATCAAGAATAACGAAGAAATCAAGTGGCCAGATAAACTGAGGACCAATCCTGAACTGAGGAATAGGGCCAAATATTGCGAGTTCCACAAAGATCATGGCCATACGACCAAAAATTGCATAGCCCTTCAGAACGAGATTGAAACGCTCATCCGAAGAGGAAAGTTGTCAAAGTATGTAGATCGCAGAGGTGAAAGGAAGAATGATGATAGAACTAGAGATCGTTCCAGATCTCCTCGTCGGACGGAGGATAAAAAGAAAAGAGATCATGAAGATGATCCAGATGAAGACCCCGATCTTCCAAAGAAGCCAAAACAGCCTGAACGAGAGGTATTTTCCATACGTTTTGGGTCATTTGATTGTAATGTTATTACAGGAGGAGATGCTGAAGGGGGAGACCTTACTGCAGAAAGAAAGGCCTATCTCGGAGAGGCTCAAGCCTGCTCATATATTTAACGAATAAATCTTGCCGAGGATGATCGTCCGAGGAAGGTAAATAAAGAGAAGCTAGTTATTGGTTTTTCAAAAAACGATTTGGCCGGTGTTCTTTACCCTCACGACGATCCCTTGGTGATCAAAATGAGGATGAAAGATGTGGTGATTTCAAGGGTGTTGGTGGACAATGGTAGTTCGGCAGACATCATGTACTATTCATGTTTTGATAGCTTGAATTTGAAATTATCTCAATTGGAACCTTATCACAGACCCCTTCTGGGTTTTGCTGGCGAGAAAGTTTTTCCACTTGGGACGATCAAGTTGGACATATTCATTGGAACTTGGTCTGCTTGTCGAACAGAAAGAATACGCTTCTTTGTGATGGATAAGAATGTGCAGTCAGCCTACAACATCATCATGGGAAGAGTTGGTTTGAAGAAGTTCGAAGCAGTTCCATCTACAGTGCATCAATGCTTAAAATTCCCAACAAACTTCGGAGTAGGAGTTGTAAAAGGTGATCAAAAAATAGCTCGGGAATGCTATTATTCATCTGCCGAGCAAGAGGAGATTGAGGAATCAAGGAAAAAGACTATTACCTACCAGGTAGAGGAAGGTACAGAAATTGAAACTCTTGATCCCAGGGATGAATCCCAACTTGTAAAAGGACAGGTGGTAGAATCTACAGAAAATGTTATTCTGGACGAGGAGCACCCTGAACGAGTAACCCAGATAGGCTCGTCGTTGGATGCTTCAATAAAACAAGAGTTGATAATGTTCTTGAGAAACAGGAAGAAAACTTTCGCATGGAGTCATGAGGACATGCCAGGAATATATCCAAACTTCTTATGTCACGAACTCAATGTGAATAAGGAGATCAAGCCTGTAAAGCAAAGAAGAAGGGTATTTAGCCCCGAGAAGAATCAAGCCATACAAGAGGAGGTCGAGAAGCTCCAGAAAGCCCAATTCATTGAAGATGTGAAATATCCAGACTGGCTGGCAAATGTGGTGATGGTAAAGAAGAAGAACAATAAATGGAGAATGTGTGTTGATTTCACTGATCTCAACAAGGCATGCCCAAAAGATCATTTTCCATTGCCCAGAATTGACCAACTAGTGGATGCTACCTCGGGACATGAGCTGCTCAGCTTCATGGATGCGTATTCTGGTTACAACCAGATCAAGATGAAACCTGAAGACAGGGAAAGTACTTCTTTTATTACCCCTAGGGGAACTTATTGCTATAATGTTATGCCTTTTGGTTTGAAAAATGCAGGAGCGACATACCAGCGGCTGATGAACAAGGTTTTCACCGAACAAATCAGTTGCAACATGGAAGTCTATGCCGATGATATGCTGATAAAAAGCAAGAAAGCTGCAAATCATTTAGTTGACTTAGCTCAGACATTTGATCAACTGGATAAATACCAGATGAAGCTCAACCCGATGAAGTGCACATTTGGAGTACGAGAAGGAATGTTTCTCGGATATATCGTCAACCAGCGAGGCATTGAAGCAAATCCAGATAAGATCAAAGCTCTTTTAGGGTTGCGATCTCCAACAACAAAGAAAGAAGTGCAGAGTCTTACAGGACGAGTTGCAGCGCTCAACAGATTTGTATCCCGAGCAACTGACAAATGCCTCCCATTTTTCAAAACACTTCGAAAAACTTTGAGTGGACTGATGAATGTGAAAAGGCCTTTCAAGACTTGAAAAAGTATTTGGGAGCACCTCCATTATTGTCCAGGCCAATAACAGGAGAGAAGTTGTACTTATATTTGGCGGTATCAGAGAATGCAGTTAGCTCAGCATTGATTAGATTGGAGAATGGAGTTCAGAAACCCATCTATTACACAAGTAAGGCTTTTCGAGGTGCAGAAATCAGATATCCAAAGCTAGAAAAATTGGCATTGGCATTAATTGAAGCAAGTAGAAGAATGAGGCCATATTTCCAGGCCCATACAATCGTCGTATATATCGACATGCCATTGAGGCAAGCCCTTCACAAGCCAGAAAAATCAGGAAGACTGATGTATTGGGCAATAGAACTCGGTGAATATGATATTGTGTATGAACCCAGATCATCATTAAAAGGGCAAGCTGTAGCAGATTTTATAGCAGAGTTTACATACCCTGATACCCCCGAGGAGCAAAAGGTGCTCGCTGACCAACCTGTGGATGTTACAGGATCAACAGACATAAACCCAGACCAACTTCGAATGGTAAAAGGGCTTATGGATGAAGACAGATCATCAACTTCGAGCTCAGACCAGCTCCAGTTGGTAAAAGAACGAGAAAAGATGGTCGACGAGGAGCGAAAAGTGTCAAGGGAGGACGGAAAGAAGCAACAAATATTTCACCGAGGAACCCTGTCAGATAAGGAATTTGAAGACGGGTTACCCATATGGAGATTATATGTAGATGGCTCATCTTGCACAGCAGGTTGCGATGCAGGAATTGTTTTGAGCACCCCAGACGAGATTGACATGGAATATGCTTTACGATTCCAATTCAAAGCCTCTAATAATGAAGCTGAGTATGAGGCCATGATAGCAGGTTTAAACTTAGCAAAAGTTATGGAAGCACGCCAAGTAATTGTATTCAGTGATTCTCAATTAATTGTAAATCAGATGACAGGAGCATATGCAGTTAAAGGAGATTTAATGGCAAAGTATCATGCAAAGGTGATGGAGTTACTGATAGAATTTGATGCCATTCAATTGGTGAGAATACCGAGGATGGAGAATGTACAAGCAGACGCACTGGCCCGACTAGCATCAGCTACTCGTACCGAGCTGCGAAGAACGATACCAATTGAAGTATTGGAAAGTCGGAGCATAGATAAAAACTTGACGATGAATGTTATTACCCTTGATTTAGGACCATCTTGGATGGATCCCATCAGGAAATATATTGAAGAGGGAGGATTGCCTGAGGATAAGCTCGCTGCCAAAAAATTGAAATATAAAGCTGCTCAGTATGTATTAACTAATGGTATTTTATATAGACGGGGAATTATGGCAGGTTTGCAGAGATGTGTACATCCCTCCGAGGTGAAAGAATTGATTGAAGAAATCCATGAAGGGTCTTGTGGAGCTCATGTAGTAGGTCGAACACTTTTACAAAGGGTAATGACTCAAGGATACTATTGGCTGACGATGAGGGCTGATTGTATAGCCTATGCTAAGAAATGTGACAAGTGCCAACGTTTTTCCTCTATCCGACGAACTCCACAAGCATTGTTGACACCTATAACTTCCCCTTGGCCATTCGCCATGTGGGGAATTGATTTGGTGGGACCATTGTCGACCACCCGAGGAAGATTCAAGTACCTAGTCGTCGCAGTAGACTGTTTTACTAAGTGGGTAGAAGCTGAACCCCTCATCGACATGACGTACGAGAAGGTATACCAGTTCGTTTGGAAGAATATCATCTGTCGATATGGTCTCCCTCATGCCTTCATCCCAGACCATGGAACCCAATTTGATAACGAGGAATTTGCTGCTTATTGTCATCAATCAAACATTTTGAAGGTCCATTCAGCACCAGGCCATCCTCAAAGCAATGGACAGACTGAAGTGACGAATAGAACACTGCTAAATGGTTTGAAGAAAAGGCTAAGTGAAGCTAAAGCTAACTGGATTAACGAGCTACAATCAGTATTGTGGGCTTACCGAATAACTCCCCGAGCAGCGATTGGAGAATCACCGTATATGCTGGCATTTGGAAGTGAGGCTGTAATACCTGCCGAGTTAGGTCTCCCAACACATAGAGTGCTGAATTTCAATTCCCCAGTCAGCGACTTGATGAGAAGACTGGATTTGGATATGCTCGAGGAAGTCAGAGAAGAGGCAGCCATTAGGAATGCTGCTTATCAACAACGAACAGCTCTTTTCTACAACAAAAGGGTGAGGAAATGCGATTTAAAAGAAGGAGATTATGTGCTAAAGAAGGTAATTCAGAAACACAATAAATTAGAGGCAAACTGGCATGGGCCTTACCGAGTTACAGAAGTTGTTCGACCAGGAACTTACCGAATAGCAACTTTAGAAGGAGAAGAATTCAAGAATGCTTGGAATGCTGAACACCTTCGCAAGTATTATCAATGATGTAAAATGTACAACGGGTTCATCAATATGAATAAAACGATGATGTTTTCACCATTTTCCTCTCCTTTGTTTGAAAGTTTTTCGGGGAATACTAGTGTTGTACACTACGTTGCTCGACAGCAAAAAGAAGACAAATAGTTCGAAAGAACCAAAAAATATACTCCTTTGGTTAGGAGGCGCACACTAGCGTGACCAACTAAGGTTGGTAAGATAACTAGTGGACAAATAGTTCGAAAGAACCAAAAAATATACTCCTTTGGTTAGGAGGCGTACACTAGCGTGACCAACTAAGGTTGGTAAGATAACTAGTGGACAAATAGTTCGAAAGAACCAAAAAATATACTCCTTTGGTTAGGAGGCGTACACTAGCGTGACCAACTAAGGTTGGTAAGATAACTAGTGGACAGATAGTTCGAAAGAACCAAAAAATATACTCCTTTGGTTAGGAGGCATACACTAGCGTGACCAACTAAGGTTGGTAAGATAACTAGTGGACAAGATAGTTCGAAAGAACCTGATAATTCAATAATCAACTACGGTTGAGGGAAGAACAATATCATTTGATTTGAAAATAAGCCAACAAGTTGGTCGGAAGGTAAAATCATTCCAGAAAATACAAAGAATTTCAAACTGAACCAAGTATAGTTGGTCGGTGATCAACTATACTTGGTCGACGAGGATAAATTATCGACCATGGTTGGTCGGATACCTTTTAGGAAAAAGTTTACCAAGTATGGTTGATCGGGGATAAAAAAACCATCAACTGTAGTTGGTCGACAAACACAATTTAACAACCTTGGTTGGTTGGAGACAATTTCAACATTTTATACTCATTACTTTATTATTAAGTGATTGAGCAGCATTGATACTTGTAATTTTGATTACTAAGTTGGTTGATGAACAGCATCATATTATTATCTTTTTAACAGATACATATACACAAATGTAAAAATGTTTGATAAACACAAGACAATCGCAATACAAATTTGCAAACAGAAAATGAAATTCTTTCATTAAGATAAAAATGTATTACAAGCTATACATATGTGCTAATTATTACATTGAAAAACCTATTCTATTGGTTTCTTTCCTTTAGCTTTTGAAACATGTTCCTCGCCGGCAGGAGGATCTTCTAAGCAAAGAGGGGAATTGATGAAATTAATATCTCTGAGCATTCTGACGTTCATCACAGAAGGTGTATCCAAGAGATGCTCTGGACGAGATAATTCAGTCTGAGAATGAAGACTATAGTCGCCGAGATATTTTGAAATTAAACTCCGAGGAATGGAACGAGCTGGGATCCATTCCATGTCCAATTTGAAAGGTGGCACAGGCAAATCTAGTAACCCTGGAGCGTGATAATCCCATAAAAAATGCCCTTGCTCCAATTTCAGTACACCCAGGGCGTTCAACCACCCCTGCTTATAACCTTCATTATTGGCATGTTCAATCCGAGCATCTAAATGAACCAGGGCTTCATTGTATCCTGCCATCCAAAATTCCCTGGGTTGTTTATGGAATTAGAAGGTTAATCTATCAAATTGTTCGAGAAGGCTCCTGGCAAAAACATCTTTATCATTCAAAGCAGACTTCGTTGCAGTAAGTTGATCTTCCAAAGATAGATTTTTCTTGGACATTTCAGATAAAGCCCGATCTTTGGCGTTTAATTGGTATGCTTGAGTTTCCAAAGTAGATTGAGTGCGAGCCTCTTCAACATTGCGGCTAAGAACTCTTGATCAACTCCGAGCAGCAACTGGAGAACTTTGCTCCTCGGCAACATTTTGAACAACCCTTCCTCGCCCACGAGAACCTCTTCCTCATCCCCGAGCAGTCACAGGAATAACAGATCTTCTCAGAACGTCCAACTCTTGCCTTAATTTGGCATTCTCAACTTCTAAGAACGAGAAACCCTCATCGGTAACTTGCACTAAAGCAGTGGAAGATGACGCTGCAGATTCATACTGTGCCAGCTTTTTCTGCAAATTATTGTTCTCTTGTTCCAGCAACTCAGCAATCTGTCTGCAAGCCTCAACTTCACCTTTTAAAGTTCTTTCCCTAACATCGTATCCAACAAGGATCTTTTTATGGCCTGTTTCAGAAGAAAGCTGTTGATATCTATTTTCATATTCCTTGTGCAACAAAGCCATTGATTTATTGTGCTGACCTTGGAGATCTTCTAAGGAATAATGAAGTTCCTCAATCAAGTCATAGTAGGCCACATTGTTGGCCACAGCTCGGTCAAGTAAATCCTTCAAGTACCGATAAGCTTCAATTGCTTGTTCTGAGGCATCATGGCCAAGGATGTCAGCAATTTCTGATGTACTAAGGTCTGTATGACCAGCCTTATAATATTCGTGACATTACTGCATCAGCTTTGTATCGTGTGCAGATATCATTTCCATTCTAGCCACAAACTAAGGATGAGAAAAAGACAACAATCAACAAAAACAAATCATCAACAACAGAGATGAACAAAGATGTATTTTATTAGATCACAAAAGGATTACATTGTTGGATTACAAATAATGAAAGATAGAAACGATACCGAACAACTTCACACCTTTTCCTTGTCTCCCAAGACTTTCTCGGGAGGCTGGGACGAGGAGCTTGGTTGCTCGGTGGTCACAGCGACTTGATCAGCAGTTGAAATTTGCTCAGGAGGATGAGGCATGGAAGAAATGTCCTCATTGGCAGAAGGAAGAGAAGCAGGGACTTGATCACCTATGGCCATGGAAGATTCATCAGAGACAGGCTCATCTTCTTCTTCCTCCACAATTGGTGGGGGAGGCCCAGGGAGGTGTAGCTGGAATAGCCCAGAATCTTCTTTGATCTTCAATTCTTGCAGGGCAGCTACCCAGCCATCTCGGAAGTATTTCAACTTCCCATATTGAACTTGGGATGTCATCGCAGCAATCCCCTTGTCCCATCCTTTATCCCAGCCAGCGCTGAAGGATTTTTTAACTGCGAGCTTTCTTTTCAGTTTCTCCGAGGAGAGCTTCGCATCCAATACTTCTTTTTGGCCCTTGATATCTCGCAGGGCGGATAATTCTTCCTCTGCCTTCCTCAGCTTATCCTCAAGTTCTCCAAAATTCTTGAGCTTGTCATCATATTTCTTATGCTCAACATCTAAACTTTTCACTTTATTCTCCAAACTCTTGGAGATCTCAGCCATCTTCACCTTCTCGGCCTCAACTGTAGATAACTTTTTATCCCATTCAGCTTTGTCCTCGTCGTACTTCTGACGAGAATCCTTCAAAGATTGGGTTAAACCCAGCAGAGCATCCTCTACACCTGACGAGGAGCTGGAAGCTTTAATAGCTTCGTCTTTCTTCACAATGTTATTAAAACAATTCACCAGCTGAACAAAAGGAAAAAGTGACAGGTCAGTGCAAAAATATAAGTATTCAAAGACAGAAAGGAAATTCAGAGTGTGAGAAATTTACCGAAGCAAGATGACGAGTAGCTAGGGATGTCAGCATATCCCTAGAAATTTTTTCATCAATTCCTTGGACCTCGGGTATGATCCAAGTTTTTATCGAGCTCATTGCAGAGCTTGGAGGAATGATGGTTGAAACACCAACACCACCAGCTGGTAGAGAGGAGACAGTTTCAGCCAAATTGACTGAGGATGATTTCCTCAATCTTCTCAAAGGGACGTCAGCAATTTCAACCAAGGAAGAACTCTTGGTCGGAGAGATAGTAATCACTTCCACAGGAGCAACTTTCTTGCTCGGAGCCACTGGGGGCTTCTCGGTAGCTTTTGAAGGCGCAACATCCACCTTCTTAGTCCCCTCTGGGACATCAATTTTGCTTTTCTTGGCCCCAGCAGCAGAAGTAATGTCATCAAATAGAGCAGGAGGAGCTCTTTTCTTGCCCATTCTCTGACTTAAAGGAAGATGAGAATCTGAAGAAGAATCCTCTGGAGTTGAAGCTGGCTCAACAGGGCGAGCAGTATAAGAGGTTGTATAACTCTTATACTGTAGCAAATATAATGCAGACCTAATGTGCTCGTCTTCAACGTTCTTATGCAAACCCCAGGGACAAGATCAAAATACTGACAAAACTCAAGACACAATGGGTTTGGCGGAAAAGAAAATCCACATTCAGCAATGAATAGACTGGGGAACCAATGTCCCTCAGCCAATCGAAAATAATCTAAAGGCTCAGAAAGAACCTCCAGAGTTACCCAGGAAGGAATGGAAAAATCGGAACGAAATTTCTCAACAGACTCCACAATATAAACTATACTGAATAAAAGAGATACAGAAGAAAGGAAGAAGATCTTACAGGAAGAAAGGAGGTATGTTGACAACGAACGAAAACAAGGATGAATGCACAAGAGAGAAGGAGAGAATAGAAAGCTTGAATGCAGGAAATTGGAAAAAGAAGAAGACGGTATGGTTACCTAAGAAGTTTAAATACTTTGCCTTGGGAAGCGGCGAAGGAAATGATTACAAAAAAGAAACTGTTGAACTTTCGGCGGCTAAAAGGACAAAAAAGGGCACTAAGATCGAAGCACTCTTAAAAGTTCTAAAAAAGGAGGATTCTTTGAATTTGGAAATAAATTCAAATACGATGCTCCTAAAACCCAGGAAGATCATTCAATATTGCCATAAACCGAGAAAGAATGTTCCATACTCCTCAAAGTTCGAAATATGAAACATTGGGGGCTTCTGTTGATACCAAAATTAATACGCTGATGTGGACGAATAATACGAAGACACGTGTCAATATACGTGGCACCATAGTAACGAGGAAGTTCATTTCCCCGACCAATTCATGTTCCCTCCGAGCAGCGAAGATACCCCGAGGAACTCCAGCACTCCGAGGTACTCAAGATCTCCGAGGAACTCTTGATCAACGAGCAACTAAGGCGGTCCGAGTTGCATCTCGGCCGTATCATTAATTACCAGATAGACGACAGTTCAACTATTCATTGAATGTTTATAATCTTGACACACACGCTGCATTAAATGTATTACCCTTTCATGTATATATCATTTAATGTATCGACCCTTTCATGAACATCCTCAAGGCTATAAATACCTTGTATCACCCTCATTCAAAGGGACCGGAATTTCTTGATTGAACTTGTAATCGAGAATTCCCAAACACTTAGCAATAACATAACAGTGGACGTAGGCCATTCTTATAAGGCTGAACCACTTTAAAAATCTTTGTCTCATTTTATTTATCTGTGGTTGAATAATTAGAGTGATCTAATTTTTTACATCAACACATGGTTTTATGATAAAAAGTTCATTGTGATTTGAAGGTCATATGCTTCAATGAGGATGCACTGACTTGACTGGTTGATCTTGTCATGCATTAAGTGGACTTTTAAATGTGTTAAGCATGAATTTGCTTAACATGTATCTTGATCTTGTTTCTAGGGTTGTGAACGTGTTTAATGAACCCATGAGTTATATGATATAATCAACATACGGAACTTAGTTGATTTGTGAGTTATGATCTTCTTTACTGGTTCTCTTGTATCTTATTTGAGGTGATGACACTCTTGTGATTCTGGTTGCATGGTTGGGACATTCTTGGTAATAAGTCTCATTATATCTTGAGTGCTTATTTTTATCCGATGACATTAGAGAGAAAATAGTGAAGTGTTTTAATATATAAATTGGATTGATTGTTATGAAAAATCTTTATACTTGAAAATACTTTTGTTTACACTATTATTCTCTAAGAAATTTTTTTATTTGAGTTCGAATAGTTGTCATCACTCAAATTAGATGAATAATTGTTCTTGCCGCTACCTTGACTCGGTTTGGAGTGGAATTTCCATCGCGTGCCCTCTCCCACCACAATTAAAAATTATAAGGGGTCCCCTTGGGGTTTTTACCTTTTTCTACCCACTTCCTTAAGCATTTTCAAACCTAGGAAAGTTACACTTGGGCTTATAACCTTTGGTTTAGTAATGTTTTTCCCATGGCTTGGCAAATTTCTTGATGAATAGGGTCATCTCATCCTTATAAAAATTTAAGGAAACTACTCAAAGATTCCTTGTTATATTTATCTTTGAAAGTTATACTCTTCTCATTGTTGGACTCCCCGCGGTGAGAATTCAAATTTTCCTCATATGTGTGAACTGAGTCAACCAATTCGTCCACCTTCAACAGAACTTCAAAAATAGCCCAAACTTTTTTAATGGCATCAACCTTACCACTAAAACTCTTAGGAAGAAAGAAGAGGATCTTGTCAATGAAGACCTTCTACGAAATGTTCTTTATTAAGGTGAACGCTAAGTTTACCACATCACTAAGTTGTGCATAGAATTCATCAAAATATTTGTTCATTGTCATTATAAGGAGTTTAAATTAGGTGGTCAACTGTTGAAGTTTGGCATGTTTGATAGTGGAGGTTCCTTTAAGCGTCGCATCCAATATGTATTATGCCTCTTTAGATGTTGTGAAATTTGAAATAAATCTAAACTCATTAACAATGACAACTCTGAATATAGAATTGAGCCCTCTAGCATTTCACCTACTCTATTTTATTTCATTATCATCCAACATTACATGTTTCTTTTAAACCCCAATATCATTAATAGACTTAACGATCCACTTTTAATTAGTTAGCACACAATCCCATATGTGCACATCAAGTGACATGAGATATGTCATCATTCGCGCTTTCTTATAAGAATATTTTCTACTATAGAACAATGTGGGTCGGGGAGATGAACCACCATTCATCATGTACAAAAAAGTATTTAATCTAAGTGATAAAATGCAAAAAAATAAACTAACTCTGATACGAGTTAAGATCGCATTATCTTAATGGTAGCTGCCTAAATAAAATTAATTACCAAGTTAAAAGATATTTTATTCTTCCTTTCAAATGGTGAACAAAATATATCCTAAAAAGTCTATGTGACAGAAGTTTTATCAAATTTAGAATCAATGCATTTTTATCTTTATTAATGAGGCATGTATATTTAAATATGTGGAAAAATAAGACAATCACGTAACACCGAATATATGATGAATAAATTCACTAATGGGAATAACCTTATACTAATTTGAACAATAAATATACTGAGGTAGAGACTTATAAATAGGAACTAATTCTTACAATCATTTCACCATAACTTCCCCTAGAACTCTTTCCCCACCTTATCCTCTTATCGAGGGAAGACGCCAACAGTTGGAGAACTCTACACATTCATAATTGGTTTTGGTCCATACTCAATGTCTTAAAACTCCACCAATCTCAATTCTTCTTTAAATTTGAAGAGATGTGACACCCCGCCTATTTTAATCACGGGTGATCAGTCATTTATTAAGATAAACAAGAATCTAATTTGGTTCATTCTTAGTATCACTGTCGAAAACCTTTTTAAATTACTAACCACCTATGTTAAATTAAGTATGTGTCAATTTTATCTTTCATTAACATAACCACATGCGAAAACATAAAAATATTGCAACTCGTCCATAACAAATATAGGAGTCTGAATCATCACAGGATAAATAGATAAATAATGAATACTGAATAAACCATCGGTTCCCAAAATAAAATCAAAACCATAAGTCTATAGAAATAAAACTGAATCCAAATACATCGTCTGATAAATAAAACTAAAAGGGTATCAATTGAAAGGGTAAATATGCCCAAAAGAAGTCATAAATCAAAATCCTAATCTAGGAATGAATAACTGAAACGTCTACACAAAATCCTACAAGACTCTACGCATCCCTGGAATGAGTCATCAAGCTTGGCGTCCCTATGGGTGGACCTAACATGTTTTGAAATATATTTTGACACAGGTCAGAGCCCAAAACCTTTTAAAAATATTTAGCAAGTAATTAAGATGCAACAATTAAATATGTATTAACACTTTTCATATTTAAACTGGTGTCGCACTCTCTTGAGATATTACTCACTCCTCAATTATTGTGCACACCTAACGCTTACCTCCTACCCCATCTAGTTATACTACCCCACTTAACTAGGCATGTTATAAATCTTTCTTTTACCCTCCTCTATCCAGACTACTTCCTCCCTTTAATTCATAAGTTATTTTACTCATTAACTTACTTAACATTTTCACCTTAATTGGTTATATTACATTCACACTAGATATATAAGTAATACATTCGCACTTTATGTATTTAACCCGTATATAATTAATTACTCTTATATACGTACTAATATACTACAACAATCACACATATGTCGCGTATAATAACCATCCTTCCGAGTAATAATTCACTGAATGATTTCTCTAAGATGATATCATATCCATGTATACTCACGTTAACCTGGTTACAATAAGTCGACTAACTCACACCGACATAGGTAATAAAATCGCAAACGTAGTGGAGGCGGTCATATTCACTCGAGAGTGATATCGAATCAGACCCCAAACTTCTCACCTCGAAAAATAAATCACACGATAAAATACCAAACGATATAACTTGGGGACTATACTCTTCCTGCATTAACTAGCCAGGGGATACACCCACATCGCGTAACCTCCGATGATAACACTAGAGTGGTACGTTTTTACATAAATATTATGCATCTGTTGATGTAAAAAACTAGATTGCTCTAATTATTCAATCACAGATAAATAAATAAGACAGAGATTTTTAAAGTGGTTCGGCTAGGAATAAAGCCTACGTCCACTGTTATGTTATTGCTGAGTGTTTGCAGAATTCTTGAATACAAGTTCTCTCAAGAAATTCCGGTCCTCATGAATGAGGGTGATACCAGGTATTTATAGCCATTAGGCTGTACATGAATGGGTTGATACATTAAATGATATACATATGAAAGGGTAATACATTTAATGCAGCGTGTGCGTCAAGATAATGAACATTCAATGAATAGTTGAACTGTTGACATTCTGGCAATTAATAATACGGCCGAGATGCAGCTCGGACCGCCTTAGTTGCTTGTTGCTCAGGAGTTCCTCGGAGCACGAGAGTACCTCGGAGTGCTGAAGTTCCTCGGTATATCCTCGTTGCTCGGGGAGAACATGAGTTGGTCGAGGAAATGAACTTCCTCGTTACTATTGTGCCACGTATATTGACACGTGTCTTCGTCTGATTCGTCCACATCAGCATATTAATTTTGGTATCAACAGAAGCCCCCAATGTTTCATATTTCGAACTTTGAGGAGTATGGAACATTCTTTCTCGGTTTATGGCAATATTGAATGATCTTCCTGGGTTTTAGGAGCATCGTTTTTAAATTTATTCCCAAATTCAACGAAACCGCCTTTTTTTTCAAACTTTTAAGAGCGCTTCGATCTTAGTGCCCTTTTTGTCCTTTTAGCCGCCGGAAGTTCAATAGTTTCTTTTTTGTAATCATTTCATTCGCCGCTTCCCAAGGCAAAGTATTTAAACTTCTTAGGTAACCATACCGTCTTCTTCTTTTCCCAATTTCTTGCATTCAAGCTTTCTATTCTCTTCTTCTCTCTTGTGCGTTCATCTTTGTTTTCGTTCGTTGTCAACATACCTCCTTTCTTCCTGTAAGATTTTCTTCCTTTCTTCTCTTTTATTCAGTATGGTTTATATTGTAAAGTCTGTTGAGAAATTTTGTTCTGATTTTTCCATTCCTTCGTGGGTAACTCTAGAGGTTCTTTCTGAGCCTTTAGATTACTTTCGATTGGCTGAGGGATATTGGTTCCCCAGTCTATTTGTTGCTGAATGTGGATTTTCTTTTCCACCAAACCCATTGTGTCTTGAGTTTTGTCAGTATTTCGATCTTGTCCCTGCAAAAATAGCCCCCAATTCATGGAGAATAATTAATGGGGTGTACAAATTAAATCTAACTCATGGGACTCGTATAGGGATCCCTGAAATTATGTACTGCTATAAGTGGGCCACTCTAGATAATATTTATTACTTAAAAACTAGGTTTCTGAATAGAGCTCTTGTAGTTAACCTCCCTGATTCAAATAGAGATTATTTTGAACATGGGTTGGTTATTAAAAATTGGCAATATGCCCCTTTAGTTGGAGATGGAGTATACAACGGTCCCAGATGCCCCCCATATGGCAATGGGATAGGTTTACTTTTCATTTTATTTTACTTATGAAATTATGTTTTTATCATGTTTGACAAAATGTATGACTGATATCTCATTATGTATTTATTTGCAGTTGATAGCAAAAGAAAAACTCCAAAAGAATCAGAGGTTAATATCAAGCATCTGAAACTTATCTGGGGTTTGCATAAGAACGTTGCAGACGAGCACATCAGGTCTGCATCATATTTTCTACAGTATAAGAGTTATACAACCTCTTATACTGCTCGCCCTGTTGAGCCAGCTTCCACTCCAGAGGACACTTCTTCAGATTCTCATCTTCCTTTAAGTCAGAGAATGGGCAAGAAAAGAGCTCCTCCTTCTCTATTTGATGACACTTCTTCTGTTGCTGGGACCAAGAAGCGCAAAACTGATGTCCCTGAGGGGACTAAGAAGGTGGATGCTTCACCTTCCAAAGCTACCGAGAAGCCCCCAGTGGCTCCGAGCAAGAAAATTGCTCCTGTGGAAGTGATTACTATCTCTCCGACCAAGAGTTCTTCCTTGGTTGAAGTTGCTGAAACTCCCTTGAGGAGATTGAGGAAATCATCCTCAGTCAATTTGGCTGAAACTGCCTCCACACTGCCAGCTGGTGATGTTGGTGTTCCCACCATCATTCCTCCGAGCTCTGCAATGAGCTCGGTGAAAACTTGGGTCATACCCGAGGTCCAAGGAATTGATGAAAATTTTTTTAGGGATATGCTGACATTCCTAGCTACTCGTCATCTTGCTTCGGTAAATTTCTCACTCTCTGAATTTCCTTTCTTTTTCTGAGTATTTGTATTTTTGCACTGACTTACTGTTTTTCTCCTCTTTCAGCTGGTGAACTGTTTTAATAACATTGTGAAGAAGGACGAGGTAATTAAAGCCTCTAGTTCCTCGTCTGGTGTAGAGGATGCTCTGTTGGGTTTGACCCAATCTTTGAAGGAATCTCGCCAACAGTACAATGAGGACAAGACTGCTTGGGAGAAAAAGTTGTCAATAGTTGAAGCCGAGAAAGTGAAGTTGGCTGAGATCTCCAAAGGTTTGGAGAATAAAGTAAAAGGTTTAGAGGTCGAACATCAGAAGTATGATGTCAAGCTCAAGAACTTGGGAGAGCTTGAAGATAAGTTGAAGAAGGCAGAGGAGAAGTTGTCCGCCCTGCAAGATGTCAAGGTCCAAAAGGAAGAATTGGATGTGAAGCTATCCTCGGAGAAACTAAGAAGAAAAGTCGCAGTCAAAAAATCCTTCAGCGCTGGCTGGGAGAAAGGATGGGATAAGGGAATTGCTGCGATGACATCCCAAGTTCAATACGGGAAGTTGAAATACTTCCATGATGGCTGGGTAGCTGCTCTGCAAGAGTTGAAGATCAAAGACGACTCTGAGCTATTCCAACTACACCTCCCTGGTCCTCCTCCAGCAATTATGGAAGAAGAAGAAGATGAGCCTGTCTCTGATGAATCTTCTATGTCCATAGGTGATCAGGTCTCTGCCTCTCAACCCTCTGCCACCGAGGACATTTCTTCCATGCCTCCTCCTCCTGAGAAGATTCCTGCTGATCAAGCCGCAGTTACTACCGAGCAACCAAGCTCCTCGTCCCAGCCTCCCGAGAAAGTCTTGGGAGACAAGGAAAAGGTGTGAAGTTATTCGGTATCATTTCTATTTTTCATTACTTGTAATCGAACAATGTAATCTTTTGATGATCTAATAAAATTCATCTTCGTTCCTCTTCATTGTTGATACTCTGTCTGCTTTTATTTATTAACTCCTGCTTTCTCTTCTTTATTAGTTTTTGGCCAGAATGGAATTGATATCTGCCCCTGATACCGAGTTGATGCAACAATGCAATGGATATTATAAGGCTGGTCATACAGACCTGAGTGTATCAGAGATTGTCGACATCCTTGGCCAAGATGCCTCAGAGCAAGCAATTGAGGCTTATCGGTACTTGAAGGATCTACTTGATAGATCTGTGGCCAATAATGTGGCATACTACGAATTGATCGAGGAACTTCATAGTTCTATAGAGGATCTTCAAAATCAACACAATGCATCAATGGCTTTGCTGCACAAGGAGTATGAAAATAGATATCAGCAGCTTTCTTCTGAAACAGGCCATAAAAAGATCCTCGCTGGATATGATGTTAGGGAAAGAACTCTAAGAGGTGAGGTTGAGGCCTGCAGGCAGATTGCTGAGTTGCTAGAACAAGAGAACAATAATTTGCAGAAGAAATTGGCACAGTATGAATCTGCAGCATCATCTTCCACTGCCTTAGTACCAGTTACTGATGAAGGTTTCTCGTTCTTAGAGGTTGAAAATGCCAAATTAAGGCAAGAACTGGATAACTTAAGAAGATCCGCTACTGTTCGGGGACGAGGAAGAGGTTCTCGGGGACGAGGAAGAGCTGTTCAAAATGTTGCCGAGGAGCAAAGTTCTCCAGTAGCTGCTCGGAGTCGATCAAGAGTTCTTAGCCGCAATGTTGAAGAATCTCGTACCCAGTCTACTTTGGAAACTCAAGCATTTCAATTAAACGCCAAAGATCGGGCTTTATCTGAATTGTCCAAGAAAAATCTAGCCTTGGAGGATCAACTTACTGCAACAAAGTCTGCTCTACATACTAAGGATCTTTTTGCCAAAAACCTTCTCGAACAATTAGATAGATTAACCTTCCAATTTCATAAGCAACCCAGGGAATTCTGGATGGCAGGATACAATGAAGCCCTTGTTCATTTGGATGCTCGTATTGAACATGCCAACAATGAAGGTTACAAGCAGGGGTGGTTGAACGCACTAGGTGTGTTAAAATTGGAGCGAGGGCATTATTTATGGGATTATCATGCTCCAGGGTTATTAGACTTGCCTGTGCCACCTTTCAAATTGGACATGGCCTGGATCCCAGCTCGTTCTATTCCTCGGAGTTTAATTTCAAAATACCTCGGTGATTATAGCCTTCATTCCCAAATCGAAGTATCTCGTCCAGAGCATCTAATGGATACACCTTCAATAATGAATGTCAGAATGTTGAAGGACTTGAACTTTATTAATTCTCCCCTTTGCCTGGAAGATCCTCCTGCTGGCGAAGAGCCTGTTTCTAAAGCAAAGGGCAAGAAACCAATAGAATAGGAATATCAATATAATAGTTAGTACATTCATGTAATCTGTAATTTATCTTGAATTTTAATGAAAAGACTTTCATTTTCTGTTTGCAAATTTTGCTATTGTCTTGTATTTATCAAACACCTTTATATTTGTGCATATGTATCTGTTAAAAAGATAACAATAATATTGTTCATTGAGCAACTTAATAAAAAGTTACAAGTATCAAGGTTGTTCAATCACTTAATAATAAAGTAATGAGTATAAAATGTTCAAACTGTTTCCAACCAACCAGGGTGGATAAATAATGTTTGTCGACCAACTACAGTTGATGGGTTTTTATCCCCGACCAGCCATACTTGGTTCAATTTCAAATATTTTCATAAAATGTGTCCGACCAACTAAGGTCAATAATTTATCCTCGTCGGGCAACTACAGTTAGTGGGTTTTTATCCCCGACCAACCATACTTGGTTCAGTTTGGAATATTTTGTTCTCTGAGGAACTTTTGTAATAATATTACCTCCCGTCCAACATAAGTTGGAATGTGAGAATATATTTTTTAAATCCAATCAGAGGAGTATTTTTTGGTTCTTTCGAACTGTCCACTAGTTATATTACCAACCGTAGTTGATCACGCTAGTGTCGTCTCCTAACCAAAGGAGTATTATTTTTTGGTTCTTTCGAACTGTCCACTAGTTATCTTACCAACCATAGCTGATCACGCTAGTGTCGTCTCCTAACCAAAGGAGTATTTTTTGGTTCTTTCGAACTGTCCACTAGTTATCTTACCAACCGTAGTTGATCACACTAGTGTCGTCTCCTAACCAAAGGAGTATTTTTTGGTTCTTTCGAACTGTCCACAAGTTATCTTACCAACCGTAGTTGGTCACGCTAGTGTCGTCTCCTAACCAAAGGAGTATTATTTTTTGAGCATAGTGTATTACACTAGTATTCCCCGAAAAACTTTCAACAGAAAGAAAATGGTGAAACATCCTCGTTTTATTCATAATGAAGGAAATGCATTTACATTTTACATTACTGATAATACTTGCGCAGGTGTTCAGCGTTCCATGCATTCTTAAATTCCTCTCCCTCTAGAGTATATATTCTGTAAGTTCCTGGTCGAACAACTTCTGTAACTCGGTAAGGTCCATGCCAGTTTGCTTCCAACTTATTATGCTTCTGAATGACTTTCTTTAGCACATAATTCCATTCTTTTAAGTCACATTTCTTCACCCTTTTGTTGTAGAACAGAGCTGTACGTTGTTGGTAAGCAGCATTCCTTATGGCTGCCTCTTCTCTAACTTCCTCGAGCATATCCAAATCCAGTCTTCGCATCAAATCGCTGACTGGGGAATTGAAATTCAGCACTCTATGCGTTGGGAGACCCAACTCGGCAGGTATCACAGCCTCACTTCCGAATGCTAGCATATATGGTGATTCTCCAGTTGCTGCTCGAGGAGTTGTTCGGTAAGCCCATAGCACTGATTGGAGCTCATTAATCTAATTTGCTTTAGCTTCACTTAACCTCTTCTTCAAACCATTTAGTAATGTTCTGTTCATCACCTCAGTCTGTCCATTGCTTTGGGGATGGACTGGTGCTGAATGAAACTTCAAAATGTTCGACTGATGACAATAGGCAGCAAATTCTTCGTTATCGAATTGTGTTCCATGGTCTGTGATGAAAGCATGGGGGAGACCATATCGACAAATGATGTTCTTCCAAATGAACTGATATACCTTCTCGTACGTCATATCAATTAGTGGTTCAGCTTCCACCCACTTTGTAAAATAATCCACTGCCACGACGAGGTACTTGAATCTTCCTCGGGTCGTCGGCAATGGTCCAACTAAATCAATCCCTCACATGGCAAATGGCCAAGGTGAAGTTATGGGTGTCAACAATGCTTGTGGAGTTCTTCGGATGGAGGAAAAGCGTTGGCACTTGTCACACTTCTTGGCATAGGCTATACAATCAGCCCTCATCGTCGGCCAGTAGTATCCCTGTGTCATCACCCTTTGCAAAAGTGTCCGACCTGCTACATGAGCTCCACAAGATCCTTCATGGATTTCCTCAACTAATTCTTTGACCTCTGATGGATGTACACATCTCAGCAAACCTTCCATAATTCCTCGTCGATACAAAACACCATTAGTTAATACATACCGAGCAACTTTATACTTCTATTTCTTGGCGGTTAGCTTATCCTCTGGTAGTTCTCCTTCTTCAATGTATGCTCTGATAGGATCCATCCAAGAGGGTCCTAAATCAAGGGTAATAATATTCACCATCAGGTCTTCATCTATGCTCCGACTTTCCAGTATTTCAATTGGTATTGTCCTTCGCATCTCGGTGCGCGTAGCTGAAGCTAATCGGGCCAATGCGTCTGCTCTAGCATTTTCCATCCTCGGTACTCTCACCAATTGAATAGCATCAAATTCTGTCAATAACTCCATCACCTTTGCATGGTATTTCACCATTAATTCTCCCTTAACTGCATATATTCCCATCATATGATTCACAATTAATTGAGAATCACTGAAAACAATTACTTGCCGTGCTTCCATAACTTTCGCCAAATGAAAACCTGCTATCATGGCCTCATACTCAGCTTCATTATTGGAAGCTTTAAATTGGAATCGCAAGGCATATTCCATGTCAATATCATCTGGGGTGTTTAAAACAATCCCTGCTCCATAACCAGCTGTGCAAGATGATCCATCTACATATAATCTCCATGTAGGTAACTCGTCTTCAAATTTCTTATCTGTCAGAGCTCCTCGGTAAAATATCTGCTGTTTTCGTTCATCATCCCTCGGTATCTTTCGTTCCTCGTCGATCATCTGTTCGTGCCCTTTTACCAACCGGAGTTGGTCTGGGTTTGAATATGATGATTTTTCTACATCCACAAGTCCTTTTACCAACCTTAGTTGGTCTGGACCTGTGTCTGTTGATCCTGTATCGTCCACAGGTAGGTCCGCAAGTACCTTTTGTTCCTCGGGGGTATCAGGGTACGTGAACTCTGCTATAAAATCTGCTACAGCTTGCCCCTTTAATGATGATCTGGGTTCATACACGATATCATATTCACCGAGTTCTATTGCCCAATACATCAATCTTCCTGATTTTTTTAGCTTGTGAAGGGCTTGCCTTAATGGCGTGTCGGTATACACGATGATGGTATGGGCCTGGAAATATGGCCTCATTCTTCTACTTGCCTCAATTAATGCCAATGCCAATTTTTCTAGCTTTGGGTATCTGATTTCGGCACCTCGGAAAGCCTTACTTGTGTAATAAATTGGCTTCTGGACTCCATTCTCCAATCTGATCAATGCCGAGCTGACTGCATTCTCTGATACTGCCAGATATAAGTACAACTTTTCTCCTGTTATTGGCCTAGACAACAATGGTGGGGCTCCCAAATACTTCTTCAAATCTTGAAAGGCCTTCTCACATTCATCAGTCCACTCAAAACTTTTTCGCAGTGTTTTGAAGAATGGGAGGCATTTATCAGTTGCTCAGGATACAAATCTGTTGAGCGCTGCGACTCGTCCTGTAAGACTCTGTACTTCTTTCCTCGTCGTTGGGGATCGCAGCCCTAAAAGAGCTTTGATCTTTTCTGGATTTGCCTCAATACCTCGTTGGTTGACGATGTATCCGAGGAACATTCCTTCTCGTACTCCAAAGGTACACTTCGTCGGGTTGAGCTTCATTTGATATTTATCCAGTTGATCAAAGGTCTGGCATAAGTCAATTAGATGATCAGTATCTCTCTTGCTTTTGGTGAGCATGTCGTCGACATAGACCTCCATGTTGCAACTGATTTGTTCGGCAAAAACCTTGTTCATCAGCCGCTGATATGTTGCACCTGCATTTTTTAAACCAAAAGGCATAACATTATAACAATAAGTTCCCCTTAGGGTAATAAAAGAAGTACTTTCCCTGTCTTCAGGTTTCATTTTAATCTGATTGTAGCCAGAATATGCATCCATGAAGCTGAGCAGCTTATGTCCCGAGGTAGCATCTACTAGCTGGTCGATTCTGGGCAATGGAAAATGATCTTTTGGGCATGCCTTGTTAAGATCAGTGAAATCAACACACATTCTCCACTTATTGTTCTTCTTTTTTACCATCACCACATTTGCCAACCAATCTGGATATTTCACATCCTCAATGAATTGGGCTTTCTGGAGCTTCTCAACCTCCTCTTGTATGGCCTGGTTCTTCTCGGGACTAAACACTCTTCTTCTCTGCTTCACAGGCTTGATCTCCTTATTCACATTGAGCTCATGACATAAGAAGTTTGGATCTATTCCTGGCATGTCTTTATGACTCCAAGCAAAAGTATTCTTCCTGTTTCTCAAGAAAGTTATCAACTCCTGTTTTATCAAAACATCCAACGACGATCCTATCTGGGTTACTCGTTCAGGATGCTCGTCGTCCAGAATAACATTTTCTGTAGATTCCACCACCTGTCCTTTTACAAGTTGAGATTCATCCCTAGGATCAAGGGTTTCAATTTCTGTACCTTCCTCCACTTGTTAAGTAGTAGTCTTTTTCCTTGATTCTTCAAGTTCTTCTTGCTCGGCAGACGAATAATAGCATTCCCGAGCTACTTTTTGATCACCTTTCACAATTCCGACTCCAAAATTTGTTGGGAATTTCAAACACTGATGTACTGTAGATGGAACTGCTTTGAACTTCTTCAATCCAACTCTTCCCATGATGATGTTGTAGGCTGACTGCACATTCTTATCCATCACAAAGAAGCGTATTCTTTCTGTTCGACAAGCAGGCCAAGTTCCAATGAGTATATCCAACTTGATCGTCCCAAGTGGAAAAACTTTCTCGCCAGCAAAACCTAGTAGGGGTCTGTGATAAGGTTCCAATTGAGATAATTTCAAATTCAAGCTATCAAAGCATGAATAGTACATGATGTCTGCCGAACTACCGTTGTCTACCAACACCCTTGAAATGACCACATCTTTCATCCTCATTTTGATCACCAAAGGATCGTCATGAGGGTAAAGAACACCTGCCAAGTCGTTTTTTGAAAAACCAATGACTAGCTTCTCTTTGTTTACCTTCCTCGGACGATCCTCCTCGGCCAGATTTATTCGCTGAATATATGAACAAGCTTGAGCCTCTCCGAGGTAAGCTTTTCTTTCTGCAGTAAGGTCTCATCCTCCTGCATCTCCTCCTGTAATAACATTACAATCAAATGACCCAAAACGTATGGAAAATACCTCTCGTTCAGGCTGCCTTGGCTTCTTGGGAAGATCGGGTTCATCATCTGGATCATCTTCGTGGTCCCTCTTCTTTTTCTCCTCTGCCCGACGAGGAGATCTAGATCTCTCTCTAGTTCTATCATCATTCTTCCTCTCACCCCTGCGATCTACATATTTTGATAATTTTCCTCTTCGGATGAGCGTTTCAATCTCGTTCTGAAGGGCTATGCAATTTTTCATCGTATGGCCATGATCTTTGTGAAACTCGCAGTATTTGGCCTTATTCCTCAGATCAGGATTTGTCCTTAGTTTATCTGGCCACTTGATTTCCTCGCTATTCTTGATTTCTTCCAAAACATGATTAATACCCATTTTCAATGGAGTATAATTATCGTACTTCTTTAGGACTTCCCATGACGTCCTATTATTCTTGGAGTGCTTGTCACCACCATTACTTTTCTGATCTTTCTTCTTAGACTTGTCGACCTCCACTTTAATTTCTTTATCCATATTCTTCTTCGCAGCCATAGCCTCCTCGACATTCATAATTTTGGCCGCTTTCGCCATCAACTCGGACATAGTTTTAGGTGGATCTTTGGCCAAGGTGTAGTACAGCTTGTTAGGCAGCAAACCACTCATCAAAGCAGTGATTGCTGTCTTTTCTTCGTAATCTATGACTTCCAACTTCTCGTTATTAAAACGAGTTATGTAATCTCTAGTACTCTCACCTGATTTTTGTCTAACACTTAGCAAGTGTGCTACTCGCTTTACCGGTTTCGCCCCAAAACAAAAATTGCCAATAAACAACTCAGCTAACTGAAAGAAAGTTGAAATCTTGCCCCGAGGAAGATTGTTGTACCATATCTGGGCAGATCCAGTAAGAGTTCCTGAGAAGGCCCTGCATCTCATCTCGTCGGGAACAACATAGATGTCAGCAGCAGCTTGATACTGTTCTATGTGAAGAACAGGATCTGTCTTTCCATCATATTTGGGAGTTACCACAGGTGCTTTAAATTTCGATGGTGTAGGAAAATCCACAATGGCCTGTACAAAAGGTGTTCCTCGAACAAAAGTTCGTTGTAGGGGGTTCTTTGCTTTAGCCATTTCTCCCAATTTATCCTCCAACCTTTGGAAAGATCCTTTCCACGCTTCATTTCCTTCCTCGGGCCTATTGGTTCGAGCAATCGATCGTTCTGAGGTAGCTTCTTGAGATCTATCTTGACGAACGACTGGTCGTGACTGTGCTGATCCTTCTCTTAGATCTGATGGTTGTCGAAAACTCCTTGATATGGTCTTAGGTGGACTCCTATTCCTCCTAAGGCCTAATCGACTGAAAGGAGACGCCCTACTCAGTCTTTCTAAAGCACTGGGTCTTTCTGGAGAGAGGGTGATATGTTGATCAGTATCTGTCGTCCTTATTGATGAAGTTCGCCCAGGTTGATAAGAGAAATCATCAGACTCCTCATTGCGACGTGACTCGGTACGCCTGGATTGTGAAGAAAGTAAATAAGTTTGCCTCTGACCACTGTACTGTCCTAAACGTGCAGGTGCACCACCATGAAGGGTTTGTAAGAGTTGCCTCATTGTGTCTTGCATGGCGGTTTGTCCTTGAGCCAGATTCGTCATAATTTCGGCCAGATCTGGCGGTGTAGAGGGATTTGGAGGATTTCCAGCATTTCCAGCGTTTTGATTGCTAGATTCTGGATTATCCGCCATTGATGATAAATGATTTTTATGAAAAACGATAGTAACAGTCGCTTCCCACAGACGGCGCCAATCTGTTGATGTAAAAAACTAGATTGCTCTAATTATTCAATCACAGATAAATAAATAAGACAGAGATTTTTAAAGTGGTTCGGCTAGGAATAAAGCCTACGTCCACTGTTATGTTATTGCTGAGTGTTTGCAGAATTCTTGAATACAAGTTCTCTCAAGAAATTTCGGTCCTCATGAATGAGGGTGATACCAGGTATTTATAGCCATTAGGTTGTACATGAATGGGTTGATACATTAAATGATATACATATGAAAGGGTAATACATTTAATGCAGCGTGTGCGTCAAGATAATGAACATTCAATGAATAGTTGAACTGTTGACATTCTGGCAATTAATAATACGGCCGAGATGCAGCTCGGACCGCCTTAGTTGCTTGTTGCTCAGGAGTTCCTCGGAACGCGAGAGTACCTCGGAGTTCTGAAGTTCCTCGGTATATCCTCGTTGCTCGGGGAGAACATGAGTTGGTCGAGGAAATGAACTTCCTCGTTACTATTGTGCCACGTATATTGACACGTGTCTTCGTCTGATTCGTCCACATCAGCATATTAATTTTGGTATCAACACCAATATTTATAAAGTACCCATATATATATATATATATATATATATATATATATATATATATATATATATATATATATATATATATAAAACAATTCCGGATAAAATCATGCCTAACAGCCGTATCACTAACCCGAAATCTCTGAATCTATTTCCCGACTCTTAATTTATTTAATATTCACGTCAATTAAATAATTCACGTATATTCACCTGCTAAAATACCGGGACTCACCCAATCGGAACATTTTTTTAAATATTAATGAATTTACCTCACCTAATTCATTCCTTAGATTTCTCACCTTTTTTCATCCCATAACTATTTACCACTAGTCCCTAGGTAATTAGATATCCCTTCCATTTACCCTAAATAAATAAACCTTGGACCTTTTCTCAAACTAAAGTCCAAAAAATAGAATAAGAGAAATTTCCCAAAAACAAGCATCATCGATCGATCGATGCTGCTTCGTTGGTAACTTCTTCCCCAATTCAATTTTCTCCATTTTTATTTCTCAAACCTCCATGGATTCATCCCAAAATCCAACCCAGTCATACCCAATGTTTATTACACGGTTCAAACAGTTTCTAATCATCATAAACATCATTAAACATCAATATTCCTATTTTCATCTATTAATTTACAAATTGGGTTTATAAGGGTCATTCAATCATCTTTCCAAAATTTGATTACAGAATTTCTTAATTGAAGTAGTTTAGGTTCTGGATTTTGAATATAATCAGATTCTAATAATATCATATGGTATTTCAATATTAATTGGGCATTTAATTCTACATCTAATGCCCAAATCACCAAAAACCCATTTTTCATGTGACAACCCTCTCAAAAACGAATTTATCTACACCTACCATGTATGAATATGAGTTTTGGCAAAAATAAATCAGAAGAAAGTTAATCACTTGCCTTTCTATGCTCGTAGGGTATGATTACATGTTGTAGAAGTTGAATTGATGATTGCTCTCCCAAATCCCCTTTGATTTTGGCTCCTAAAGCTCTCCTATTTTCTTCCTTCTTTCTTGTCTCAATTTCACCGGTTTAGAATATGAATTGTGGCTTCCTGAAACTCGTAAACCTAGAATTTTAATCTCTAATCCCGAAATTAAGCTAACGGGCCAAGTCTAAAAGACCTAAACACCCCTAGGTGGGCCCGGTTATGTCTAAAAAGTCCCCGGGACTCAATTAATATCCCCTGATATACTATTCTGATCCATCCGAAACCAAACGTGACCCAAAAATCATCATCTGAGACACTCTTCAATAATTTCCTATCTCGACCTCTTATACTCTACACGTGACTCCCGGTTGAGATATAACACAGTCACGTCGATATCACTCACTATGACGTAAAATAATTATTTACTACTTAGTTAGTAATTTTATTTCATAAATATTAATCTTTATCTCTCCCGATTAATATTTTAATAAACTCATTATATTTAATTCAATTAAATTACGTCACACGTGTAATTTAAAATAACCGAATTAATTAAATTTTAAATACTCAAATATACGGGGTGTTACAAGAAATTTCTCCCGAGTAAATATTACCAAGAGTAACCACCAAAGTCAACACCTAGGATGTGTGGGGATATCCTAAATGTTGAAATTTTAGGAAAAAGTGCATGGCACTCAAACTCACAAAGAGTTATTCAAACTCAAACAAAATAAAACCTTAATCGAGAATAAATAGTTTTGTAAAATGATTTGTTCAAGTCTTTGGCAAATAAGCAAGAAAAACTTCAAAGGTTTTTTAACAATAGAAGAGATTGAATAACACAAAAGGAGAAAAAACTATTCTCTCAAAACACGTGATTTGAAATCAAGTAATAATTCCTATAAGAATAATTTTTCTAGTATTGTTCATAGCATAGCTTTATGCTAGTTTGGCGTATCCCTTTACAAATCGCCACGCATCGTCAAGACGGACCGAACTCAAGCATCTCCAAGTTTGAAGACTTCTCGACATCCCAAAAGGTATAAAATAATTTAGAGTTTAAATTAATTCATGGAATTATATTTGGAATGTTGAATTTTTATCAAAAGATGAACATGACTCTTTTGATTTTGAAAATATCTTTTTTAGATACTTGTAGGCGGAGTTTAAAAAATAAAGTTTTTGACGTTTAACGACAAGTCTTTGTTGTTCAAACAGCATCCTACTGTCTTTCAAATGAAATTGGAAGTCATTCTAATGACATGCCATTGTCGTTAAAACTATATCCCCTATGTCGTTCGAACGACCCACCGACTTAAGGTTTTTTATAAATACCTTATTCGTTGTTCAAAAGGCCTAAGACATTTGCGAAAATGTAACTGCATATCTGTTGCAAAATTTCTTCAAGTTTTGTGTTGAAAAACACTGTTTTAATTCACAAAAAAGCATCCTGTAATATTGTTCATGTGAATTAGTTTAGAACCCTACAAAGTTTTATATGTTTGCATACACCTTTTATGGAGAGGCAGTCCATTGCTGACTTGTGATACCTAAGAGGATTCACGACTGAAGACAAAGGATGAGGCTGGCGGAGGGCTACGGTCCATCGTGGTTCTTAAGGGAATCATTGTTGATTTTAAGTTACGGTATATGTGAGTTTTCTGCGTAAGATTCATTGCATATTTCATTGTGTAATTTTTAAGTTGCGATTTACGTTATATAGTGAAATAAAGATTTTTTACCCGAAAGGTTTTTTTCCTGAAACTTGGCCTTGTCGTATTTACGTGGTTTGATTTATCTGTTTTATCACCATAAATGTATGCATAGGATAAAAAGATAAAATCAATTTAAAATTCGCTTTCGCATTTAAAATTGGTATTGCATTTTTTGTTGATTTTCACCCTTGTAATTATTTTGCATTCTCAAATTGGTATCAGAGCTTTAGCTCGAGATTTTTACCTTTACAAATTGGTATCAGAGCAGGTTGCTCCAAGTTATTGAGTGATCCTGATTTTTTAGTTTTTCTGACTGATACCTTTTGACTACCCACATTGCCAAATTGGTATTAGAGCAGGTTGCAGTAAGTTATTGTGTTTTATCTTGTTTACCTGGTGTTTGGGTGGTTTATTCTTCTCTCTTGTGTTTTGTTTTTTGTCTCTCAATGGATTCTCATTTGATTTTAAATTTTGCCGAAAGAATTGAATTTCTTGAAAATCGTTTTAAAAATGTTTTGGAACTTTTTCAAATAGTTCAAAATCAAAGAGATATCGTTCGTGAGAAGTTTGGTGCTTTATATACTAACTTTAAATCTTTAAAAGTGGCCAAAAAGAAGAGTGATGACAGAGTCTGATTCTTAAAAAAAGAATTAGAGGAGTTGAAAAATTCTAGGGTTTGTGTTTGAGCCAAAAAGGATAAAAATATTTGATAAATGATTTTAAGGCACGTGAGAAGACACTTAGGGATAAGTTTGCTTTCATTGATGGGGGGTGAGATAACCTTCTAGGATTGATTAAAAATATGAAAAAGGAGTCCCTAAAATTAAAGAGTCTAATTTTTTGCTTGAGACTAAAATTTTGAAGTTGAAAAATGATTTAAAAAACTCGAGTAGTATTAATAGTAATGGTAATGGATCGTCCTGTTCTCATGCTTAGAGTGTTAAATCCAAGACCATAGTTTGTTTTAGAGGGTCAATCAAAACAAGAACGTTAGAAAAGTCCAACCCATGGGTATCATTCCTCCTGTTTATACATGTTCACATTGTGGTAAGAAAGTTCACCTTAGGCATTTTTGTTTTGATCTTCGAAGAGGTCCTAAAAAGTTTAAGTCTAGTGTTCCCTTAGTTCCCGAAACCCCTATGCATCTTTGCACATCTATTTGGGTTAGGAAATTGATTTTAGAGGCACTAGATGGTAGACTAGTTGATTCTCGTTTGCTTTCACATGATTCTTCTCTTGCTACATCTTATAGGTGATTATGTTAGCGTGTTTGTCATTTACTAGTTTTGCTTCATGATATATTCTTGCTAGTGTTATGATATGTGTACTTTTTGTATCATTATTTTCTTTTATTAAGATATATTGAAAAAATATAAAAAGATTTCGGTTTTATATATCTTTTGAAAATACAAAAAGATTTTGTTCTTTGAAAAATTCAAAAAGATTTTTTGTTCTTTGTGTATTTTAGTTTTACACATTTGGTGTGGCGTATTGCTGTGTTTGAATCCAATTCACTACGCAATTTTCATACAGCTAGGACATTTGGTTATGACTTTAAATGCTTAGATTATTCTTAACCATGTTTATGGAGTTGTTTCGAAATTGACTTGCTTTATGGATTTGACTTTGTTTATACCTCCATGCACACATGCACGAGTCTATTGGATTTTGACTTCATGACGTACATTTGAGCTTGGTGAGATGGTCTCCTATCAATCTTGTGATCTACATGTTTATTTGACTATGGAGGATTTGTGCATGTAAGAATCATTGCCCGTGAGGATTTGTTTAATATAAAAAAATATGAGTGTACACGGAAAAGGGCTGCGAGAGTATAATAAACTCGTCGTGAAAGCCACCGTTTGAAAAGAGCCCAAGAAAGAATTAAGGCAATAAAAACAATAATATGCCAAATATGGATCAAATTTATTTAGTTTCATACGTTCATTCAAAAGAAAAGAAAAGAAATATTTTGAGGGAGTTTGGGTGGAAATATCAACGGGTTTATACAATGACAATTTATCGACGCTATTGATTTGTAGAATCATTAATATTCTAGGCTAGTGTGCATTATTCTTGTTTTGTTCATTAAGTTCAAATTTATATGTCAATTGAGGCTAAAGATTATTTTGATAAAGTTTTGCGGTCAATTAGAACTTCTTGAACATATTTGAGTGTTTGGGTTATAATTATTTTGTTACTAGTTCACGCCCATTCCTTCCACTCCACACGTTTGGACACATCGATACTATGCTAGTGTGCAAAGCTTATGTGTTTCGGTCATGTTTGGTGGTCGTTTATACTTATATATGTGTGTCAAATTTTCTTTGATAAATTTTGCATATATTATATATGGTATGTTTGTTGTATTTGTGAAATTTATAATTTTTTTGGAAAAATTGAAAATTTTCAAAATAGTTGGTTGTGTTTGCCTTTGAGATAATCATTACACATGATTGACTTAAATCTTTTGTGATGATATCTTTTATTCCTCGTGATGCTTTGCAATTAATGTTTATTGTTTCTACTTCTTTGTATATTTGTCTATTTTGGATAAAAACAAAGGGGGAGGGCAAATTAAAATAGAGTTTTAATGAGTTTTGATGAGTTTTGAATTTTGGGGGAGTATTTATTTATGAATTATATTTTGTTTCAAACTCGATGCGTCACGAGGGTATATGTTTGTTGTTTCATGTGTGTAGGTACTTAAAGAGGAATTCAAAGACACGCGAACGAAGACAAAGATTAAGGAAAAAGGAAGAAGTGTTTGAAGACAAAAAGACTTATGTCGTTCCGTTCTAGGGTTGGGAAAGGTGTTAGTATTTTTGTAATAGGAGATTTGGTTTTAAATTAGTGTTCGGTCATTTTATTTGTTTTGTACTGGAATAGCCAAATGGGAGATTTTTAAGAACAATTTTCTACTATTGTTCATAGCATAGCTTTATGCTAGTTTGGCATATCCCGTTACAAATCATCACGCACCGTCAAGAAGGACCGAACTCAAGCATCTCCAAGTTTGAAGACTTCCCTACATCCAAAAGGAATAAAACAATTTAGAGTTTAAATTAATTCATGGAATAATATTTGGGATGTTTAATTTTTATCAAAAGATGGACATAACTGTTTTAATTTTGAAAATATCTTTTTTAGATACCTGTTGGCGAAGTTTAAAAAATAAAGCGTTTGACGTTTATGTCGTTCAAACGACATCCTACTGTCATTCAAATGACATTGGAAGTCGTTCTAACGACATGCCATTTTCGTTCAAACGACACCCCCTATGTCATTCGAACAACCCGTCGACTTAAGGGTTTTTATAAATGCTTGTATCTAGTTCAGAAGGTTTAAGACTTTTGCGAAAACGTAACTGCATATTTGCTACAAAATTTCTTCAAGTTTTGTGTTGAAAAACATTGTTTTAATTCACAAAAAAACATCTTGCAATATTGTTCTTATGAATTAGTTTAGAACCCTAGAAAGTTTTCTATCTTTCCATACACCTTTTGTGGAGAAGCACTCCAATGCTGACTTGTGATACTTGAGGGGATTCACTACTGAAGACGAAGACTGAGGCTGACAAAGGATTGTGGTTCTCAAGGGAATCATTGTTGATTTTAGGTTGCAGTCTATGTGAGTTTTCTGCGGTATAAGAGGGTAGTTTAGATAAGATGGAGGCGTAACCCCTTTTGAGTATGGTAATGATAAGTTAATTAGCCCAAGACCTTGGATTAATGATAGGACACACAAACACAAACCCAATGAAGATAAGCTCAGTTTAAACTCACAAATCTCTCGTGTATAACTCAAAAAGTAGTAATGGAACTTAGAAGTAACTTAGCTAGAGGGAGAGAGAAGTAAGCACCCTAGATACACCTTGGTAGACAGGTAGAAACACACTAAACACCCTCAAGAATCTTTGTCAAATATTAAAAGTTTTGTAATAAATAACAATGGTGAGTGAGTAAACCCTCTGATTTGCAATAACTCTCTCTGATGTGTATTCTCTCTAGCAATAACTTCAGGACTCTCAAAAGATCATCCAAACTCTCTAAAAAAGATCTCTCCTTCCTCAAAGGTGGTAGGGGTCCTTAAATAGCCCCCCACACCACCACCGAGGCAACTCAGTCATTAAAGACTATAAAAGACATCCCTCATACTTTATGTCACAACATTAAATGACTGATGCACTAGTTGTCTCCACGTCATAAACATTAAATGTCAAGACATGCCTTTTGCCCAACCACTGTGTGTCAGGGGCTGTTGTCGCATAGGTGGCTCACCTACTGCCTGACAGCCCTAAATACCACTGTGGTTTACTCAAGTGCAGGTCTGACATTATTTAGCTGGCTAGTGACATCACCTACAGTAAATGTGACATTAAGTAGAGGGTTGTTTGGTTCATAACTCAACGCCCGATGGAACTCCAAGCTGCCCCGCCTGAGGTTCCACGGTCAGGGTCTTTCGGCGTTTTACCAGGTGTATCTAAGATGATCAGGACAAGCCCCAATGGTGCCTCACTTCTCAATCCTCCAAACTAAGTCCCTCTAAGGTTCCCACGACGAGGTCATTCAATAGAGCATGAAAGCTCTTCCAGGCCCTGCCAAGCCTGGTCTCTCGCGAGTACCGTTTAACCTCACACAAACTCGTTATTATTCTCGTTACAGCATTACAACCGTTATAGCTTACAGTCAATATAAACAAAGATACAATCTAACTAACACAACAAGCTAAAGTATGAGTTGCCACTACAAGCTGTCTCGCTGAGTTGCCACACTTGAGTTACCTCGGTTGCTTAATCTCAAACAATATTGCCAATTAAATAATTATCCCTAATCTCAGGATTACCTTCAAGCCCCCTCTACATGCGGAAGATTCATTACAGATTTCATTGTGTAATTTGTAAGTTGCAATTTACGTTATAGTGAAATAAAGGTCTTTACTCGAAAGGGTTTTTTTCCTGAAATTTGGTCTTGTCATATTTGCGTGGTTTAATTTATCTGTTTTATCACAGTAGATGCATGCGTAGGATAAAAAGATAAAATCAATTTAAAACTCGCTTTCGCATTTAAAATTTGTATTGTATTTTTTTGTTGTTTTCCACCCTTGCAACTATTTTGCATTCTCAAAATGGTATCAGAGCTTTAGCTCGGGATTTTTACCTTTACAATTCCTTTCTTGTGGTTGAAATGTTTTATTGTACAGAAGCTATATATCCAAGTGGGTAATACTACAGTAACTTCATCTTTTGTGTTACACTTAAGTAGTTATAAGTGAGATCCCAACTACAAAATCCTGAGATTTGACATATGGAATAATTTCCAACATAAGTAACCAATAAGATCTATAATCCCGTAAATTTGGGGATCTTCATTGATAAAGTCGGGGGTAATTCATTACGAAGAATTCGCGGGTAAATTGTCGTGGCAAAAGACTATCTTTGCTAAAATGAATTTCCAACAACTCAAGTCGCAAAGTCTTCCGGAGATGTTTCGGACTAACCATTAAGTGGCTTCGCGGGTAGCAATGAGAACTTTTCCTTTAGTGGAATTTGTCTTTGCTATAACAAGTCACTTATGAGGAGGCAGTAAAATGAGAAATAATTTACATATAAATGTTTGTTTTACATTTCAAAGACGACTTATTATTCAACCTATTAACAAGTTTCCTAGATACGCAATATGCATTTTTTAACCTAACTTTTATATGAAGGCTATATTGCAAATTGTATTTGGAAATTTCAAAACCATAAGGTTAATTTAAAATGATTTTTAATTTAAGAGAATGTTGAACCATGGGATTAATCTATATTTTCTAGTTCAATATACATTTATCCTAAAATGGTGTACTCAAAGAAATGGTATAAATGATCCGGCCATGTTGATGTTATCCAATGAAGCTTTTTGGAGACCTCGAAGACAAGACTCAAAGAATGTTTTGGCTTAAGAATTCTAAACAATCCTAGCTATGCAGGTGTAACACCCCATAAATTCGAGGACTGGTTATTTTATTGTTTGGGGGAAAATGGAATTTATTTTATTGAGAGAAATTAAATTTGTGATTTGGGAGAATTTATTTAAATTAGAGGATTTACTTAAATTAGCAAATTGAGATTTAAGGATTCGGATCATTCGGGTGTCGCACGTTTGGGTCGAAATATTAAAGAATGTTATAAATTAATTCAGATGACAATTCTTAGTACACAATTAACTCCGGATGGGCCGAAATAGTTGGAAAAAGAGTACCCATGTGTAGTAAATGAGTCTCAGGGTATTTTTAGGCATATTTAAGCCCATATAAGAGTGTTTAGGCCCTTTTTATAAAGCCCAAAAGCCTAAAAATAGGATTGAGTGATTAAACCCTAAAAGTGAGAGGGTGTGGCAGCCATAACACATTTTAGAAAATCCAAATGAGAAAGAGAGAAGTGGGTACAATTGGAAAAATTATGGGAGCCAAAATCAAGAACAAAGGGTGACTTCTTCATCAAATAATCATCATCTTCACCAATGGATTCAGACCCTACGATCCCTAAGGCAACTGGTTAAACTTGCTTTTGAATTAATTACATATTCCTATCCATATCATAGTGGGTGAGATAAATGTAATGTTCTTGGTTAGTTTAATATCTAATTTGGTTGAATGAAATTAGAGGTTAAATATGTAAAGTAACTGAACAGTTTAAATGACTAAAGTCTGAAATTGGTGGAGATTATCAATAAGTGTTTAGGATTTGAAATTTTAAATTGCGTATTATGGTAGAAACTGTTGCTGTAGAAATTGACATAAATTTTGGGTTGCAACCTCCATTAATGACAGACTGAAGGAATAAGGAAGAATGAGGAGAGAAATAGCCAAGGGTCGTTCAAATGACCTGGGTCTGGTTTGAACGACAGCCTCTGTCATTTAAATGATATGTTGTTCGTTCAAACGACGTCGTTTTCCAGCGATTCCTCTCCCCTGTTTTGGCCCGACTTCATGGGTTGGTATTACGGTTCTTCTTTGGGTTAAATTCGGGGCTTACAGCTATGGGTGATGGCGTTGATGTTATGGGTTTACAATTATGGTTTATTGATTTTTAAATATGAATTGGAAGGTGACCATCTCAATAGGAGGAAATTAAGGTTTAATTTGGGGATTTTAAGAACTTGAAAATTAATAGGTGTACAAGACTTTTTGAAAGAAATTTTGAATAATGATATTGGGAGATTTTATTTTCGGGGCAAGTGAGTGAGTCCGAGGATATTAGTTAAATGGCACCAACGTAATAATTTAATTAATGCGGGCTGTTATGGGTTTACAATTATGGTTTATTGATTTTTAAATATGAATTGAAAGGTGACCATCTCAATAGGAGGAAATTAAGGTTTAATTTGGGGATTTTAAGAACTTGAAAATTAATAGGTGTACAAGATTTTTTGAAAGAAATTTTGAATAATGATATTGGGAGATTTTATTTTCGGTCCAAGTGAGTGAGTCCAAGGATATTAGTTGAATGGCACCAACGTAATAAATTAATTAATGCGGGATTGATTTAATTGAGTCGGGATTTTGACTCGGGTGTAAATTGGACTAGGGCTACGAGTGCTTAGGCACGGATTCGATCAAGTTAATTTATTATAAGGTTATATAATAAATGATGGCATATTTAAAATAAAAAGGGTGTTAACCTTAATATGTGGGATTTGAGAAATAAGTTCTACAATATGAAGCATCGGACCGAAGGAGCAAATTCGAGTAATTTGATTGGGTGACAGATTTCGAGTGACAAATCCATAATTGTGAGAATTATTTAAATATCAAGTTGGTGTATAGACTTGGAAATGTTAGGTTAGTGTTACGGTAATTGTGCACGAATAGCCTCGATTAATTAAATATATATATGCGGTGATGTGTAGTATATATATATTTGTGTGATTTATAAATATTTGTGTGAATAATATTTATGGGAATACATACCCCTCTAATGCTATCATGGGAGGTTGCGCGATGTGGGTGAATCCCCTGGCTTAAGGAGCGGGGTGAGTATAGTCACCAGGTCATAGCATCTGTAGTTAGGGGTGAGACATTTTAGGAATGAGTCGATCTCATTTCTGGGGGGAAACTATGGCCGTCTCCGCTGCATTTATTTTATTTTCTGATTCGGAGAGCTAACCGCATCAGGGATCCGGGTGGATGCGTATACCTGGAAATGATAGCATTTTAGAGAACATCCGGTGAGTGCCTACTCAGAAGGATGGATTATATATTTACGACATGTGTGTGAATGTTATAATATGATGATATGTAGATATGGTGTAGATATTTATATACGGGTAAAATACATGATGTGAATTGGGTTGATATTTCATATAACTCGTGAGAATGTTATATGGTTCCAAAATAAATGATTGATTAAGTTAATGTGTTAAATAACTTATAAATCGTACATTAAACATACTCGGGCTAGAGTAGTGTGATAGGAAGGATATTATCGAGAACTAGTTATGGGGTATGTGACTAGGCAGGTTATATAGGAAAGTGTTAGGCGTGCGCATTAGTTGAGAGATGAGCCGGAGCTCAAGGGAGTGCGACACTAACTTAAATATGAAGAATATTCGTGCATTTTAATTTACTGCAATTTAATTCACTTGCTAAATATTTTCAAAATATTTTGGGTTCTAACCCTTGCTATAAAGTATTTTCAAAACCTTTTAGGTGTCCAGCCACAGGGATGCCGGAATTGTTCTATTCCAGGGTTACGCAGCTGCAACATATGTGGATGTTGCAGGATTTTGACTTAACCCGTTCAGTCATTTCATTCCTAGCGTAGGATGCAATCAGTATTTGGGCATGTCGCCCTATTTACTTCTTTTGTTCCAGTCAGCTGATGTACCCATTTTATTACTCTTGTGGTTTATATTTGTGTTTGGTTTATAGCCGGTGGTTTTCTCGGCAAGGATTATATTTATTCCTTTCCTTTATTATTTGGCTCAGAGTTTATGTGAATGGTTTATTATGTATTCTTTCACATGTTGTTGGAGTTGTTTAATTAAAAAGATAAAATTTGACATCATTTCTTTATAATACTAGGTGACTAGTAAGTTTTAAAAGTTTTCGATAGTGATGCTAAGAATGAACCGGATGAGATTCCTGTTTAATTTTATATAGGACTGATCACCCGATATTTTATTAGGCGAGGTGTCACAGCAGGCTCAATGAATATGTTATACTCTTATACAATTTGGTAAACTTTATCACATATACATTCCTATAAAATGACTTAAGTGAAAGTAATACCTCAATGTTGATAATATATTTTAATTGGGCAGTTGAGCTAAGCAGTTGTTTTTCTCTCGTTTGTAAAGCTCCATCTCTCCATCAAATGTCCATATTTGTAATTCTCAAATATATATATATATAGAGAGAGAGAGAGAGAGAGTCAAGCTCTCCAACATACCTCATTAAGAATACCTCTGATCATACCTACTTTTTTTAAATAGTAAAAAAAATTGAGTTGATATTTTTTATATGGGCTCGTAATATTTCAATGTGCCTCTGTAAAAATATTCAGCTCAAAATAATTTGTTTTGTTATTTTTAAAAAATAGGTAAAAAAACTGACAGTTTTAAAGGGTAAAAACTGTCAGTTTTTTTACTTAATTTTTAAAAATAACAAAAAATATTATTTTCAGTTGATTTTTTTTACAGGGGTACACTGAAATATCATGAACCCATATTAAAAATATTATCTCAAAATTCTTTTTTTACTATTTTAAAAATGGGTATGTTCATAGGTTTGTTGATAGGAAGTATGTTAGAGAGTCTGACTGTATATATATATATATATATATATATATATATATATATATATATATATATATATATATATATATATATATATTGAGACAGGCTCCTGTGCACACTAAGTTTGCACATGTGCTAGCGCACACCAATTTTTTTTAAATATTAAAAAAAAATTGGGTTGATTTTTTTTATGTGATATTTTAACATTTCAACGAACTCATATAAAAAAAATCAGCTCAAAAAAACCTTTTTTCCTAATTTTTAAAAATCGGTCAAACTCTCGCACCTTTTAAAGTGCTTAAAAACAGCGAAAGTTTTACCGATTTTTTAAAAATAACAAAAAAAAAATTTGAACTGATTTTTTTTATATGAGTCTCTTGAAATATTTAAATATCACACAAAAAAAATCAACTCCAAAATATATTTTTTACTATTTTGAAAAAATGATGTTCAAACTTTGTGTGCACAGAAGTTTGTCTGCATATATATTTGTGTTAATCATATTTATACTTTTATCTTTATATCTAACACTCATGTTTTTAGAAGTTAAATTGGTAAAGAATTTTAACTGATTTTTCAAGAAAAAAAGAAAGAAAAAACACGGCTCTAATTGTTTGTTATATCACTCAAAACAAATAGAATATAAGTTAAAGAAGGCAGAATTTTGAAAATATCAATATATGTTCTTTAAGAATTTAATAAGGTCTGGTTCATTTTTAATTGATATTGACAAAACTAGCATCTTTTGCTCTTTTTGGATAGAAAATATTCTCTCCCTCCGTGTACGAAACAAAAACATCCACAATTTGTAGGCATTGTTTGACATAATGTAGCTGGACATTTTAATTTATATTATGTGTACTTAATACTTAGGTAGGGGTGGCAATTCAGGCCGACGTGACAAGGGTATACACGACACGAATTCGTATTTTTTTAGTTGACACGAACACGATCCAAGTGGAACATGACACGAATAATACAATTTCTTAAATTTTACACCAAATTAAATATAAATAGATACGATAACCAGAATAAAAACATGGTTAACACCACAAGATACGATAACACGGCTCATAATTTTGACACGACACGGCACGACTTTGTGTCCAAAAATCCGACACGAACACGACATATCGTGTCAATTTCGGGTCAATTTCGGATCGTTCCGTATCGTGTTTTCGTGTCGTTTCTAAAATCGTCCCCCTATAATTAGGTATTTGGAGTAATAAATTAATAGAGGAAAAATTCATAAATTTTTATTTTAGAGGATGTATTTTAAATATATTTAACTTAAGTAAAGTATCTTAAACTTCTGTAAGGTTTCTTATTCTGTGAATTTCAGGTAGGTATGTTTATTCGGTGTGATATCTGTAATTTTCAGTATGGCATTTGGACGAGAACCAAATATTTGAGGGACTTTTTTATGAATCAAAAATATTAGTGGACTTCAATGTTTTATGCGATGTCAAATAGTGACCTAAGGAATTTTTGGAAAAAAAAAAACATATTGACCAATGCACTTTTATGGAGTTTTTTATTCAACTGAATTGGTTATTTAATTTGGGGTTAACCCATGTTTATTCTCTCATTATGATACTAATTAAATGTTAAACCAGTCATATTACTATTTAACAAAAAAAATCTTACCACAAACAATTTTTCAAATAATGAAAAATTGTTTAAAAAATTTGTTTTAACCATCAAAAGGTTGTTTTTAAACAATAGTTTTATTTTTAACTTTGTAAAATTAAAATGTTTTCCCAATTTTTATTCATAGAAAATAATTAAAGAAAGTAAATTTTTAACTAAGATGCAGTTTTTTTTATAAATAATGATTATTTAAAATATATCAAAAATACATAGTTTTTTTCTAAATAATAAAAATGTTAAAATAACATCAGGGTTTTATTTATAGAAAAATTTTAAAAAATAATATCTAAACAGTATAGAGTTAAAAACCCACAAATTTTAAAGATATTCCAAAATTTCTTATGTTGGGCACTTTTTCAATGTTTTCCAAAAGCGATTTTGATTTTTTTATTATATGCCAACTATGTTGTTTTACAATAAAAATAAAAAATGGAAAGTTCACAAATTGGGGGCGTATCGCAATTTTTTTTAAAGAGGGTCTATTACAAAAAACGCTCATAAAAGTAGGGAAAACCAAAAATGTCAATAATAAAAAATAACTGTTGACTGACGGCATGGATGGAGAGTTTATAGGATTAGCGTGTATTACAATTTAAAAAAAAATTGATTTATTGCGAAATTAGTCATAAAAGTGGAGAAAAAAGTAAAAATAACTCTTGATTTAAATATTTAATAAATAACATTTTATGAACTTTTTGTTAAGGGTCCTTTAATTTGTTGGATATAACATCACTTTTACTTTACATATTTTGTACTTGTACTAGTGCTTTTACATATTATACACATGCAAAAAAGATAGGCCACGTAACAACATAACCACTTTGCCAATAATTAGGTATTCACATATCTATGCACACACACATATTATATATATATATATATATATATATATATATATATATATATATATATATATATATATATATATATATATATATATATTCCCATTCATTTATGCTTCAAAAGCCTTACTAAACCTAATAAATATCGTATCTATTCTCTCGGACTCTAGTAGCGTGGATAAGAAAGCTGGCAAGTTACAAAAGCATTAGCTAAGGTTTTTTATTCTAGTTCAAAGTGTTACTGGACTATCCACTTTAAGGACTAGTTTAAAGAACAATGTTGTATTTTTTTGCTCTAAATATAGTAGCTTTAGATATATATTTTGTTTAGAGAATAATTATTCCTAAAGGAAAAGCTCTTCTGAATATTAAAATTGCAAAACGCAATATAGATGTGGTGTGGCAAGCAACAATGTCATATGTGGAAAATTGTGGGACACAATACACTCATGGTCAACCTTTAGAGGTTTTGGGCCCAAATCAAAATTAAATAAAACAAATTTTTATGATTTTTATATAGTTTTTACATAAAAGACAAAAAGCGACAAATAATGGTGTTTAATATGTATAAATAAGGTACGGTGCGATGTATTAAAGAAGGAACTTGCAGGGTCAGGTACCCAACCAACTCGCGTAATCAAATATCGTTACTGTATAGGTAGATCCAGGGGCGAACCCACCATAGGCCGAGGTGGGGCGGCCGCCCCAGTTCAAATTTAAAAAAAATATAGGGATTTATTGGTAAAAATGTGCAACCTTATTATTTACGAAAATGGGGTTGTAAGTGTGTAATTAATATAAAAAAAAAAACCTTACGTTTCACCTCATCTCATCTCATCTCAAACACACACACATTACAAAAAAAAACTAACTTCTCCTCTCTTCTCTCTCATAGCCAGGGCTGCTACTACTCTCTCTTCTGACCCTCAACCCGCCTCAACCTCTCCGGAAACCGCCCCAACCCGTCGGAGCCTCATTCAATCAACAAAACAGGTACATTACAAAATAGATTTGACTTGAAATTGTGTACAAAACAGATATAGATTTGTAATTGTGTTTATATTTTCTTGAAACAGATATATGTTTGAAACGGATATAGATTTGTAATTGTCTTGAAATTGTGTACAAAACAGATATAGGTTGTGTTTATATTGTGTTGAAAATGTGTTGAAATTTACAATAAAACAGGTTGTGAATTTAACAGTTTAAAATTTGTGTTTAAACTAGTCTGAAATTGTTATAAATATGGGAAGCCATGGAGAATTTTTTAAACGGAAAATGGGAGATAACACACAGCCCATTAGGGTAATATTACGTTGAAATATTATAAAAAAAATTCACGAACAAAGTAGGAATCCAAGTTTAGATAATTACTACCTTAAACATTTTTAAGATTAAAAATTGAAAAAAAAAGTAAAAACAACCCCAAAAAAACGGGCTTCGAGGCTCCCGCCCCCGAAACCCCGGGCTTCGTCAGAAATTTTTGCCCCACTTTACTCAAATTCCTGGATCTGCCACTAGGTAGATCTCGTTGTGTAAGACTTAATACTCACGAATTCATGGATAGAGACAAAGAATGCAACGTTAGACAGATTTCGACTTTAGCAAGATATGCGAAAGTGAGTAAAGCGCGTGCATAAAACAACATTTCTATATAGGAAGTGATCGAAAGTTGAATTTTTTTTTTCCTTGTTGGTTGTCTTTAAGAGGAGGCGAATACTATTAAACATACTTGTTGTATGTATAAAGAAAATTTTAAATAAGATATTATGTAATTGGTTCTGTGGGTACCTCAATTTGTCACCTTGGCCCAAACGAGTAGCCCAATAAAATACGGCCCAAAGTCTGGAAGCCTCGCGCCTTAACTAACCCAGTTGCGACCCAGTCAAATTCCCTAAAATCTCGTAAGGAGATATTCTAGGGGTTATGGACTGACGTGGGGGAGTCCAACACCCCCACTCCCCCGAAACGAACATGTATATAACAAACCCTCAGCCCGGAGCAAAGGGCATGTATTATTTTTCCTGTAAAACACTCCCCGGAGTAAAGAGAAATAATATTGAGAGCACCACCGTGGACGTAGGCATTCTTGCTGAACCACGTAAATTCTGTGTTGTTTGATTGTCATTCCTTACGTTCTTTATTTGTTCTGGTGATTGCCTTTTCTTGTTATTTTGTGTTGAACTTAATTGTCACCACAACTGACGCCGTCTGTGGGAACGTTTGTCTTCCTTTAAGAAAGCCCTCACCAACAAAAAATTTGGAATGTATGGTCACTGTAGCAATGCCCCTCAAGCAGGGGATATCCAAGAACAGCCTACTCCTCGCAGGATTAGATCTGAAGTTCGACGTTCAAATCAGATGGCTCGCCCAAAGCGGCAAGCCTCAGAAGAAAGTCAAGGACCATCCCCACGATAATCTCCAGGTTGATCGATGCCTATGAGGTAAGGCTCCAAGATCAAGGGGAGGCTGCTCGCAAGCAAGAAGCTGAGAATGCTCTCCTCAAAAGGAGAATGGAAAGGATGGAGAAAGAACTCCATCGTAGCACCAGGCGACGTCAGTATCGCACTCCTAGCCCTCAGGCGAGCAAGTCTCGCAGCCGAGGAAAGAGCCCTAGACGTGGATCTCAAAGATTTGAGGAACACGAATCGAATAATGACTCGCTCGAGCAAAAGTGACTCGCTCGCCGATGCAGGAGTCCAGCTCGGGGGAACGATGAAATACAAAATTTGGTCCGGAGAGAGATGGACCAACACCCAGCATATCGGGGTGCTAGATCGATTAGAGAGCTAGCCCGGCAAGCTCTCAGAACCCAGATGAAGTCCCCTTTCTCAAGGGAGATAGAAGAAGAAGAAGAAGAAGAAGAAGAAGAAGAAGAAGAAGAAGAAGAAGAAGAAGAAGAAGAAGCCACCAAGAAGTTTGCAATTACTAGATTCAAGATCTACGACGGAAAGACTGACCCTATCGATCACGTTAGGCAGTACGGGAAGGCCATGACTCTCTGGAGCCACAGGGATGCACTAATGTGCGGGATCTTCCCCTCAAGCTTGCATGATGTGGCCCAGAAGTGGTTCGAGAGACTCCCTCACAGATCTATCAAGAGCTTCGAGTCCCTGGCAGTGCTCTTCACGGCTCGCTTAATTACCAGCAGCTCCCATTCGAAGAGGATGGATGCCTTGCTAACAATGAAGAAGACACCACAGGAGAGCCTCTGGGACTACGCAAGAAGGTACTGGGAGTTGTTCAACGAGGTCGAAGACTGCTCAGAGCAGGTAGCCATAGCCTCTTTTAAGATTAGCCTACCCTGATCCTACCTCTTGCACCAATCCCTCACTAAGAAGGAGGCCATAACCATTGATGACTTAATGGCTCACATCGAGAAGTACGACAAAGTTGAGGATGTGACCCGCCTCACCGCAGGGGAGAATGGTCGAGTTAAGCTCGCTGCCAAGGGCAACGACAAGGCTGAGAACTAGAAGAAAGGGAGCAAGAATGGGGGCAAAGGTAACTCCAAGAGCGCGAGCTAAAATGATGCTTCAAAAGCATTTCAAGCAGTAAACACTGTCTTCAAAGAACCAATTTATAAGATCCTAGCAAAGATCAAAGATGAGCCATTCGTTAAATGGCCCAAAAAGATGGGAGGAGATACCTCGAAGAGGAACAACGCACTGAGATGCGCTTTTCATAAAGAAGGAGGACACAAAACTGAGCACTGCAAGGCTCTTAAGTCCCACCTTGAAGAGCTGGCCTAGACTGGGCACCTGAACGAGTTTGTGGAGAAGAAGGCAGAGAAGGTTGCTGCCAACGAAGACACACGGCCAAACAACGTGCTCGAGGAGGATGCTGGCCATGAGCTCGCAGTGATTCATGGGGCATCTAATCTAAAGAAGATTCAAGGAAATTCAGCATGAATGAAAGTAAAAAGGATTACGGCAGTGATGCAAGCATTTCAAATCGATCCAGCAAAAACAAAATCGAGAAAACGTCGGTGAGTAGATGATGTCGACTACAGTAAGCACATCATATTCATGAATGAAGACTTAGTGGGGGTAAGAACCCCACATCATTACGCCTTGATCATTACACTCGGGATAGAAAACTATAACGTCGATAAGTTGTTCGTCGACCAAGGAAGCTCATCTGAAGTAATGTATCTCGACTTGTTCAGGAAATTAAAGTTAAGCGTTGCCGACTTGAAGGAAGACACTGTAACTCTAATTGGATTCACTGGGAAAGTAACTACCCCTTTGGGAAAGATCGTACTGCCAGTGAAGGCCGAAAGTGTCTCCAAGATGATCGAGTTTCTGGTAGTCGACATTGACTTGCCCTACCAGGCTATCCTCGACAGAGGATGGCTATATACGATAAAGGTCGTTCCCTCGACTTACCATCAGAAACTCAAGTACGTGACTGAGCGAGGAGTGATGGAGATCCACGGAGATCAAGCGATGGCAAGAAGGTGCTTCATAGCAGTCATCCGCCCAAAACCAGAGAAGAAGGTCGACAAGTCCAAAGAGAAGGTTGAGGAATAAGAAGGTTTGATACCTTCAAAATATCAACTAAAGCATGGAAGATCCAGAGTAGAGGAGACCAGGTTCTTCCCCTCTGAGCAGGTCGTTGAAAACCAGAAAGAGGTCGCAGCCGGTGGTAGCAACAATGACATGATGTTCTTGATTGGGGCCTCTCTCACAGATCGAGAGAAGAAAGAATTGACGGTACTATTGAGGAACAATCTGGATGTCTTCGTGTGGGAACCTTACGAGCTTCCTGGAATTGACACCAGTGTGGTTTATCATCGGTTGAACGTCGACCGGACTTTCAGGCCTATCACGCAGAAGGCACGGTGAACTGTGCCCGAGAAGGCCAAGGCTGTAGAGAAAGAAGTAGAGAAGCTGCTGGATGCAGGATCTATACGGGAAGTTCAATTCCCTAAATGGCTGTCCAACCCAGTTGTGACAACCCGTATATAATTATGATAAATTATATTTAAATTATAATTATCTTATGTGATATTAATAATGTATTATTAGTATATCTAATATTAAGTGATTATGGTTAGTATAATTCTACTTTCATAAATCATGAAATGTCGAATTATTTACGAACACAAGATTTGGTTATTTTCGATAGAAATGTTCCTGTTTAAGACTAGTTTTGACCCTTATAACATTACAATTGACTTGAGGTGAAAACTACATAGTTGTAGACATGTGAGTTAGGGTGGTAACACAACAAACGTTGTATCAAATGGATGTTTGAGTAAGAAGTTAGACCAAAATTACGAACAAGGGACAAATCTGTCAATTCCCTTAAGTGGTAAATTGTCTTTTATTAAACCAAATGTTTTAATTTGATTGGATGGATTGGGGGGCAGCCTTGGCCGACTTAAAACTCTTCTTCTAGCATAGTTGTTCAGCCAATTTAAGCCTAAGTTCAGTTTTAAGGGTTTTTGGCTTGAGGAACGAGAAAGTAGAAGTTAAGGAAGGAAGGGTTTCATTAAAAGCTAGGAAAAGAATTCCAAGAAAATTCTTAAGGTGTTTTCAAGGTAAAATTATGTGTTAATATTGTTTTTCAAGGTAAAATTATGTGTTAATATTGTTTTAATCTTCTATTATACTTATTTAAAGTATATAAATCGTTAAGTATTGAATAAAATTTCATCCACCTTTGTGATAATATGTATTGGTTCATATGTGAGATAAGTGATGTTATAGGTCATATTGCTTTGTATTGAAACCCTTTGTATTCAAACTTGCATATCTCTTTGTGTGCTTACTGGAATTCATAAATTCCAATTGGATATGAAAATAGACTCATATATTCATATCATATCCGAAAAATAGAATTTAACTCCTTATGGTTAGGCCTTAGTGATGGTTGCAAGTTGGTATATAGTTACTGTTTGTATATTTCATTTCGGTATTCCCTGAGTTTGGTCAAGATTTTGAGATATCAAATGAAGTCAAAATATTATGAAACTTTAATTCTGTACTATTCGGTATGTGTACTGAAAGTGTGTTGAAAATCATGTAAAGTTATACTATAGAAAAATTATGAAAATTCTTAGAAGTTGAAGAAACAATAGAGGAGCTTGTAGGGCAGATTTCTTGTGTTGTAAAGAAATAGTCATAACTTGCCCTAGGGAGATTGAAAAATTACACCGTCACTTGTGCTGGAAAGTATATTTATATATGTTTTCATATTGATAAGGTTGGACACCCGTATGTGTGCAATTAATGAATATAGGAAGGTTAAGTATGGAGGACAATAATTTCAGGCCATACTGGATATCCCATGAAAGAATACTTTTATCTGCTCCTTCCCAAGGGTATTTTGAGTACATGTTTTATTTGTATATATATTCAGAAGTATACTTTTATGTTTACTTGAGTTTAGTTATAAATTCCTTACGAGGTAGTTTCTAGGGTTGAATGTTCATGACCTTATCAACATATATACCATCGTTTCATCTTTACATATGTTTCATGGAATATGACTTGAGTATAATCATATTGTGGTTGTGTACTCATTTAAAGTTACATAATTGTATTAAGATAATACTTATGATTGAGTTTTAGTACTGATTTAGTTGGGTTAACAGGTGTAAGGTCAAATCAACCAAGTTCAGCTCCATCCGAGGGAAACGTGAATACATAGTTGACAACACAGGTGAGTGTACTTACTGAGTTGATTTGGGATATGATGTGTATGTATTATATATTGAGATGATATGGCTTATTAAAAGTCATGAGACGTTAAGATGTTTTGGCTTATTAAAAGTCAAGAGATGTTGAGATGTTATGGCTTATTAAAAGCCAAGAGATGTTGACATGCTATGGCTCATTAAAAGCCAAGATATGTTGAGTTGCTATGCAATTCAGGAGATGTTAGGTTTTTAAAACCTATGGATATGATTATTGCCTACGGGCAGGAGATGTGGGGTTTATTAACTTCGGATATGTATATGGCCTAATTTGGCACAACGATGTATATATTGTTATGTTGAGATGTTAATAGAGTACTTTTACTATAGATAGTTGTAGTAGATTCACTGAGTTTGTAAACTCATGGTTTTATATGTTTACATTTTCAGGTTTTCCAGCTGTCACTGCCAGGTCTAGGAGGTTGAGTAAATAGAAGTCGGATCTTGTTAGTTTGTTTTATACACTGTGCTAGTTGTAATTAAGTTAAATGATATGTGAGTTCTGTTGAAATTATGTCTCCTCAAAATGATTGGATTTTTAGTATTCCGCGTCTTAATCTTGAAGTTGTTTCAATATGTATTACTAAAATAATAAATAAATTATAATTGTGGTTTGTAAACTATTTAGTTAATTATATCCTAATGGGGCTAGGGGTGACAACTTGGTATCAGAGCTTTAGGTTTTTATATTCTGGGGTTAGAGAGTCTAAATATGGCAGTGGCAGAAATAGCGTTGTATGGGTCATTTATATTAATTTATGAGAAATACTAACCATTATGTTAGAAATAAATGTTGTATTCTTGTTTCTATAATTGTGGTTTATGACAGATAGTAAGCTATGGAAGGAGCAAATGTTCATGAGAGGGTGAATGAGGAGTCTTCAAATACAGTTAACCAACAAAATTCAAATAGTGTAGAGGGGGCTCCTGAACAACTTACAGATATGCAGAAAATGGCTCGTGCCATGACTTTAATGGCAGAACAACAAAATATGTTTATGACGCAAATATCAGAACAACAAGCCAAGTATTTGGAGGAGCGGACTTTGACCATAAGAGAAAGGGAAATACAACGAGAGGAGAAGAATACTCTGTACGAGAAGTTTATCAAATTGAACCCTCCAGCATTCTCAGGTTCTGTAGATCCTTTAGAAGCTGAGGCTTGGGTTAGAGACACAGAAACTATCTTCGGGGTGATGAATGTACATGGCGCGCAGAAGGTAATTTTGGCTACTTTCATGTTAAAGGGTTCCAAACATTTATTGCTTACTCCGGAGGGAGGTGAGGTAATTACTTGGGATTCCTTTATTAAAGCCTTATATGAAAAGTATTTTCCTCGCATGTATCAGAAGCAAAAAGAGAGAGAATTTTTATCATTGACTCAGGGGAATATGTCGGTCAGGGAGTATGAAACCAAATTTATATCCTTGTCTCAATTTTCATTACGTTTCTTACACAATGAGGAGGACAAATGCACCAGATTTCAGGATGGGTTGACTTTAGTTATCAAGTCTAGACTCACTGCACTTGAAATGGTAAATTATGCTTCTTTAGTTAATAAAGCTATGATGGTTGAAGGAGATGTTAACGATGCAATAAAGAATAGGGAACAAAGGGGAAAGAGGAGTAGATTTGATCCATCTCAGCAAAAGGAAGGCAATGTCGAATACTCAAAATAAGGGAGTCAAAGATTTCAGCGCGGTAAAGGGACTGAAAATTATGTTCAGAATAGGACACCAAGTAGTTTTAGGGGTGCAGGATCGATGGGCCAATAGAATAGACAGCAGGAGAATGACAATAGGCAGTCCAAGCCTGTTACATGCTATTTTTGCAAAGCTGAGGGCCATATCAGTCCAAATTGTCCCAAGTTAAAGGGGGTAGAGTGTTATCACTGCCATCAAATTGGTCATACCAAAAAGAACTGTCCTATGCTACTGGGAGGGATTCAATCAGCTACTACTAGTCGAGGCTCATCACCTGGAGGCACAGGGAGAGGAGGAGGTAGAGGACAGGCTAGTGGATCCAGGGCTCCGAGAAGGATATTTTCTATGACTTTACAGGATGCTCAGGATACTCTAGAGGTGGTGACAGGTACATTTTCTGTCATGAACAAACATGCTTACGTGCTTATTGATCCAGGTTCTACTCATTCATTTGTAGCACTGTCATTTACCATGAATTTGGGTAGACCATGTTCTTATCTAGATTGTGGTTTATATATTTCTACACCTATGGGGGATGTGATGTTAGTGGAGCTTGTGTATAAAAATTGTGTATTGTATATGGGGGAGAGGGAGTGGACCATTGATTTAATTCCACTAGATATTCGAGATTTTGATATTACCTTGGGTATGGACTGGTTATCTTCCTACCATGCATCAATTGACTGTTTTCGTAAGGACGTTACATTTAATATGCCGGGGGAGGAAGAATTCAAATTTACTGGGGAAAGAAATGTGGTTTCGAACAGTCTTATTTCAGCCCTTCAGGCGAGGAAATTGTTAAATAAGGGTTGTCAAGGTTTTTTAGCATATATTGTGGATACAAACAAGGAATTGAAAAAATTAGAAGATATCCCAGTCATTAAGGATTTTGCAGATGTATTCCCAGATGAATTACCAGGATTGCCACCTAGGAGAGAGGTAGAGTTTACTGTCGATTTAGTGCCTGGTACAACTCCAGTTTCTATTTCTCCATATATAATGGCACTTGTGGAATTAAAGGAGTTAAAGGTTCAACTGCAAGATTTGCTAGATAGAGGTTTTATTCGACCCAGTGTATCACCACGGGGCGCTCCAGTATTATTTGTGAAGAAGAAAGATGGCACCATGCGACTCTGCATTGATTATCGACAGTTGAACAAGGTGACTATTCGAAATAAATATCCCTTGTCTTGTATTGATGATTTGTTTGATCAATTACAGGGTGCTAAAGTGTTTTCAAAAATTGATTTGAGATCGGGTTATCATCAATTAAGGGTGAGAGATTGTGACATGTCTAAGACATCTTTTCGTTCTCACTATGGTCATTATGAATTTTTGTTAATGCCATTTGGATTAACAAATGCTCCTGAGGTATTTAGGGATTTAATGAATCGAGTATTTCATCCTTTTTATAGATTCGTTTGTGATTGTCTTTATCAATGATGTTTTGATATACTCACCTAGCCAAGAGGAACATGAGAAGCATCTAAGAGTTGTATTGCAAGTTTTGCGAGATAGTCAATTGTTTGCGAAGTTTAGCAAATGTGAGTTTTGGTTAAATCAGGTAGTATTTCTGGGCCATGTTGTTTCGAGAGATGGAATTTATGTTGACCCTAAGAAGGTAGAGGCAATTGTGCAATGGGAAAGACCGAGGAATGTAACGGAGATAAGGAGTTTCCTAGGATTGGCTGGATATTATAGAAGATTCATAAAGGGGTTTTCATCTATAGCCTTGTCGTTGACTAAATTGACCCGAAAGGAAGTGAAATTTGTGTGGAGTGATGAATGTCAGCATAGCTTTGAAAAGTTGAAAAACAGGCTAGTATCAGCTCCAGTTCTCACTGTTCCATCCAGTGGAGAAGGTTTTATGATTTATACTGACGCTTCACATCAGGGTCTGGGTTGTGTTTTCATGCAACATGGAAAGGTAATTTCTTATGCATCTAGATAGTTAAAGACGCATGAACGTAATTATCCTACGCACGATTTAGAACTTGCGGCTATTATTTTTGCCTTGAAATTATGGAGACATCATTTGTATGGAGAGACGTGTGAAATTTTCACTGACCATCAAAGTTTGAAGTATTTATTTACACAGAGAGACTTGAATTTGAGACAAAGACATTGGATGGAGTTAATTAAAGATTATGATTGTACCATTCACCATCATCCTGGGAGGGCCAATGTTGTTGTAGATGCTCTGAGTCGAAAGTCATTGGGGAGGTTATCTTGTGTTCAATGTGCACGGGTTGGCAATATTATGGAATTAAGACTGATGGGAATCGAGTTGAACTTATCTAAAACGGGGGCGTTATTTGCACACGTTACAGTGAGACCTTTACTGGTAAAACGCATACAAAATTTGCAAGTCAGTGATCCATTCCTTGAAAACAAGAAACGGGAAATCCTGGATGGTAAAGAGAGTGACTTTGAAATTAAGAAGGATGAATCGTTGTGTTATAAAAACAGAATTTGTGTACCGAATGATCCGTCCTTAAAGAAGGATATATTGGACGAGGCACATAGTTCTATTTACTCTATGCATCCTGGGGGTACCAAAATGTACAGATATTTGAAAGAGTATTACTGGTGGAATAATATGAAACGTGAGATTTCAGAATTTGTAGCTAAATGTTTAGTACGCCAGCAAGTGAAGGCGGAGCATCAAAAGCCGACAGGATTATTGCAGTCATTGTCTATTCTAGAATGGAAGTGGGAACATATAACGATGGATTTTATTGTAGGATACCATGATCTCCAAAGGGGCATGATTCTATTTGAGTGATTGTAGATCGATTGACAAAATCAGCTCATTTTCTTCCAGTTAAGACGACCTACACTATTGATAAATATGCACGTATGTACGTTGATGAGATTATCCGTTTACATGGGGCACCAGTGTCAATTGTATCAGATAGAGATCTAACGTTCACTTTTAAGTTTTGGCCTCATTTACCAAATGCCATGGGCACAAGTTTGAAGTTCATCACGGCATTTCATCCACAAACCGATGGGCAATCTGAAAGGACGATTCAAATATTAGAAGACATGTTACGAGCTTGTGTATTTGACTTCAATGGTAGTTGGGATGATCATTTGCCATTGATGGAATTCTCGTATAATAATACTTATCAGTCCACCATTGGTATGGCTCCGTATGAAGCTTTATATAGGAGGAGATGTAGAACGCCTTTGTGTTGGGATGAAGTAGGTGAAAGGAAACTTTTGGGTCCTGAATTGATAGATATGACAACTGAGAAGTTCAAAATGATTCGAGAACGGATAAAGATAGCGCAAAGCATGCAGAAATTTTATGCAGACAAGAGGAAATATCCATTGAAATTTCAGAAGGGGGATTTTATATTCCTACGCATTTCACCGTGGAAAGGCGTTATGAGATTTGGAAAGAAGGGAAAACTAAGTCCAAGATACATTTGACCATATGAAGTGTTGGAAAGAATTGGAACCCTGGCATATAAATTGGCATTACCTCCAGAGTTATCTCGTTTGCATGACGTGTTCCATGTATCTATGCTTCGTAAGTATTTGGCAGATCCATCTCATCAACTGAAAACCCAACCTATTGAACCGAAAGAAGACTTGTCATACATCGAGGAACCGGTAGAAATTCTTGATCGTAAGGAGCAAGTATTGAGGAATAAAGTTATTCCCTTAGTTAAAGTTATGTGGAAGAGCCACGGAATTAAAGAAGCAACTTAGGAAATGGAGGATAGCATGAAGAAACAATATCCCCATTTGTTTGGTAAGTGACATTCGTATTAAATTTCGGGGATGAAATTTTCTAAGGGGGGGAGGTTGTGACAACCCGTATATAATTATGATAAATTATATTTAAATTATACTTATCTTATGTGATATGAATAATGTATTATTAGTATATCTAATGTTAAGTGATTATGGTTAGTATAATTCTACTTTCATAAATCATGAAATGTCGAATTATTTACGAACACAAGATTTGGTTATTTTCGATAGAAATGTTCTTGTTTAAGACTAGTTTTGACCCTGATAACATTACAATTGACTTGAGGTGAAAACTACATAGTTGTAGACATATGAGTTAGGGTGGCAACACAACAAACGTTGCATCAAACGGATGTTTGAGTAAGAAGTTAGGCCAAAATTATGAACAATGGGCAAATCTGTCAATTCCCTTAAGTGGTAAATTATCTTTTATTAAACCAAATGTTTTAATTTTATTGGATGGATTGGGGGGCAGCCTTGGCCGACTTAAAGCTCTTCTTCTAGCATAGTTCTTAAGCCAATTTAAGCCTAATTTTAGTTTTAAGGGTTTTTGGCTTGAGGTAAGAGAAAGTAGAAGTTAAGGAAGGAAGGGTTTCATTAAAATCTAGGAAAAGAATTCCAAGAAAATTCTTAAGGTGTTTCCAAGGTAAAATTATGTGTTAATATTATTTTAATCTTCTATTATACTTATTTCAAAGTATATAAATCGTTAAGTATTGATTAAAATTTCATCCTCCTTTGTGATAATATGTATTGGTTCATATGTGAGATAAGTGGTGTTATAGGTCATATTGCTTGGTATTGAAACCCTTTGTATTCAAACTTGCATATCTCTTTGTATGCTTACTGGAATTCATAAATTCCAATTGGATATGAAAATAGACTCATATATTCATATCATATCCGAAAATTAGAATTTAACTCCCTATGGTTAGGCCTTAGTGATGGTTGCAAGTTGGTATATAGTTGTTGTTTGTATATTTTATTTCGGTATTCCCTGAGTTTGGTCAAGATTTTGAGATAGCAAATGAAGTCCAAATATTATGAAACTTTAATTTTGTACTATTCAGTATGTGTACTGAAAGTGTGTTGAAAATTATGTAAAGTTATGCTGGAGAAATATTATGAAAATTCTTGGAAGTTGAAGAAATAATAGAGGAGCTTGTAGGGAAGATTTCTTGTGTTGTAAAGAAATAGTCATAACTTGCCCTAGGGAGCTTGAAAAATTACACTGTCATTTGTGCTGGAAAGTATATTCATATATGTTTTCATATTGATAAGGTTGGACACCCGTATGTGTGCAATTAATGAATATGGGAAGGTTAAGTATGGAGGACAATAATTTCAGGCCATACTGGATATCACATGAAAGAATACTTTTATCTGCTCCTTCCCAAGGGTATTTTGAGTACATGTTTCATGTATATATATATTCAGAAGTATACTTTTATGTTTACTTGAGTTTAGTTATAAATTCTTTACGAGGTAGTTTCTAGGGTTGAATGTTCATGACATTATCAACATATATACCATCGTTTCGTCTTTACATATGTTTCATGGAATATGACTTGAGTAGAATCATATTGTGGTTGTGTACTCATTTAAAGTTACATAATTGTATTAAGATAATACTTATGATTGAGTTTCAGTACTGATTTAGTTGGGTTAACAGGTGTAAGGTCAAATCAACCAAGTTCAGCTCCACCTGGGGGAAACGTGAATACATAGTTGACAACACAAGGTGAGTGTACTTACTGAGTTGATTTGGGATATGATGTGTATGTATTATATATTGAGATGATATGGCTTATTAAAAGTCATGAGATGTTAAGATGTTATGGATTATTAAAAGCCAAGAGATGTTAAGATGTTACGGCTTATTAAAAGCCAAGAGATGTTGAGATGTTATGGCTCATTAAAAGCCAAGATATGTTGAGTTGCTATGCAATTCAGGAGATGTTAGGTTTTTAAAACCTATGGATATGATTATTGCCTACGGGCAGGAGATGTGGGGTTTATTAACTCCGGATATGTATATGGCCTAATTTGGCACAGCGATGTATATATGGTTATGTTGAAATGTTAATATAGTACTTTTACTATAGATAGCTGTAGTGCATTCACTATGTTTTTAAACTCATGGTTTTATATGTTTACATTTTCAGGTTTTCTAGCTGCCACTGCCAGGTCTAGGAGGTTGAGTAAATAGAAGTAGGTTCTTATTAGTTTGTTTTATACACTATGCTAGTTGTAATTAAGTTAAATGATATGTGAGTTCTGTTGAAATTATGTCTCCTCAAAACGATTGGATTTTTAGTATTCCGCATCTTAACCTTGAAGTTGTTTCAATATGTAAATAATAAATAAATTATAATTGTGGTTTGTAAACTATTTAGTTAATTATATCCTAATGGGGTTAGGGGGTGACACCAGTAGTGGTTCCGAAGAGCAATGGGAAATGGAGAGTTTGTATTGACTTCACTGACCTTAACAGGGCGTGCCCTAAGGATAATTTCCCTCTCCCAAAGATCGACCAGTTGGTGGACGCCACAGCAGCTCATGAAAGAATGAGTTTTCTGGACGCATACTCGGGGTACCACCAGATTCCTCTATACGCACCAGACCAAGATAAGACAGCGTTCATCACCACCAAAGGATTATATTGTTACAAAGTTATGCCCTTTGAACTAAAAATGCAGGAGCAACCTACCAGCGGTTGGTCACCAAGATGTTTAAAGGCCAAATGGGAGATACCATGGAAGTCTACATCGACGATATGCTCGTCAAGAGCAGGCATAAAGAAGACCACTTCTCAGACCTATCAAGGACCTTTGAAATCCTCAGGAAATACCGAATGACACTCAACGCGAGCAAGTGTTCTTTCGGTGTCTAGTCAGGAAAATTTCTCGGGTACTCGATTAGGGGGAGAGGCATTGAAGCCAACCTAGACCAGATCGATGCAATCAATAAAGTACAGCCTCCCCGCATGGTAAGAGACGTACAGAAGCTCACGGGCATGCTCACCGTCTTGAATCGGTTCATCTCAAAGTCATTTAAAAAGTGCCAGCCATTCTTCCAGCTATTGAAGAAAGCAAAACAATGGAGTGGAATCAAAATTGCTCGAGAGCATTAGAGGAGCTCAAAGCCTACCTCAGCAAACCACCCTTGCTCGTAATGCCTCAAGATAACGATTCCTTGTACCTATACCTTGCAGTTTGCAGCCACGCTGTCAGCTTTGCATTAGTATGCAAAAGAACGAGAATCCAGCACCCAGTCTACTACACGAGCAAGACCCTCTTGGACGCCGAACAGCGATACCTACCACTGGAAAAGCTCGCATTTGCACTAGTAGTAGTCTCGAGGAAATTGAAGCACTACTTCGAAGATCACTCTATCATCGTCCTTACATCATACCCCCTGAAAGCGGTCTTGCGGAAGGCGGATCTATCCGGCAGACTATCAAAGTGGTCGGTCGAGCTCGGACGATTTAACATCCAGTTTCAACCAAGGAATGCAATCAAGGAGTAGGTCCTCGTCGATTTCATCGCGGATTTTACAGGCGAACAGCCTTACGATCAGCTTCAATCCATGAGTCAAAGGGAAGAATACTCGGCACAAGGTGTTTGGCGACTGTTTGTTAATGGAGCCTCCAGCTCCAAGGGGGAAGGAGTAGGCATTGTGCTCGTTACCCTAGAAGATACAATCCTCGAACAAGGAATTAAGCTTGGATTTAAGCCTCCGACAATGAATCATAGTATGAAGCATTAATAGTAGGCATGCAGAAGGCACTGGTATTGAGGGGAAAGCAACTCGAGGTGTTTGGCGACTCGCAACTGGTCTCTAACCAGATAAGTGGGGACTTCAACGCGAGGGATGAGAGACTAGAAGCCTACCTCGCCTTAGCAAAAAAGGTAATGTCTAACTTCGATCAAGTCAGTGTCCAGCAATTTCCCAGAGGACAAAACAGTCATGCTGACGCCCTAGCGGCCTTGAGCTCGGCAATTGACTCTGACTTAAAAAGAACAATTCATATCGACTTCCTCGCTTAGCCAAGCATCAACCAGAGCAACGAGCTGCCAGACGTGGGCCATATTTTCCAGATCGAACTAGCGCCTATAGTTGGATGGACCCCCTGAGGGACTATTTGAAAAATGGTGCCCTGCCAGACGATAAGAAAGTCTCTCATCAAATACGAGTCAAAGCTGCTCCCTTTTAATTATCTCCTGAGGGCAAACTGTATAAAAAATCTTTCACCGGCCCTTACCTCAAATGTGTTCACCCTAAGGACGCCGAGCAAGTCTTGCACGAGCTTCATGAAGGAATTTGTGGGAGCCATATTGGGGGCAGATCGCTAGCCTTCCGAGCAATAAAGGAAGGTTAGTGGTGGCCATACATGCAAAAAGACTCTGGGATATATGCTCGCATGTGCGAGAAATGTCAACTACACGCTCCTATGGTTCACCAGCCTGCCAGCGACCTAAAATCACTTACCAGCCCCTAGACCTTCGCCCAGTGGGGAATGGACATCGTCGGCCCTCTTTCTACCGCTGCCGGTAATCGCAAGTATATGTTGGTCGCAACGGACTACTTCACCAAATGGATTGAGGCGGAGCCCCTGGAAAATATTAGAGATGCAGATATGATGATATTCATTTAAAAAAAACATAATTACCCGTTTCGAGATCCCTAGAACGATCATCACTGATAACGGAACCCAGTTCGAAAGTGGCCTATTCCAGGGTTTCTACAACGACCACGGGATCAGGCACCATTTCAGCTATGTGGCATACCCTCTAAGCAACGGACATGTTGAAGCTTCCAACAAAACAGTGATTGATGGACTGAAGAAGTGATTAGAGCGAGCCAAAAGGGCATGGGTGAGCGAGCTGCCACATATTCTATGGGCTTACCGCACCACCCCACGACGAGCAACTGGGGAAACCCCATTCGCACTAACATATGGAATGGAGGCAATCATCCCTTTATAAGCTGGCCTCCCAACCATGAGGTCCACCTTGGTCGACCAAGGCCAGAATGATGCAACATTACTCGCTGAACTTGACCTAGCTGACGAGCGCAGAGAATTAGCTCTAGTGAAACTAGCGAGCTATCAGCAACAGCTAGCAAAGCACTATAACAAAAAGATCAATATAAAAACATTTCAGGTTGGGGACTACATTTTAAGGAAAGTTCTTGGCAGCGCAGTAAAACCATCTGATGGCAAGCTAGGTCCAAACTGGGAGGGACCATTCAAGGTAACAAGAGACAACCTGCAGGGAGCCTATCACTTGGAAACGCTGGAGGGCAGAGAGATACCCCGAGCTTGGAACGCGGCCAACCTAAAGAAATTCTACTTCTAATTTTCTATATTGGTCTTTTATTACATTGTTGAAATGGGAAACCCACTTTTCATTGTTTTTTATTAATAAAGGATCATTTGGTAGTGGCATTCTATGAAGTGTTATTTTTTTTATTATGAACTTTATAACTTGCACATCATTTCCATGCGACAGGAACCCCACTCAATATGTAAAAGCAGGGTATAACCCTCCTCGGGTTTTCGTTATCAAATACGAATAACCTCTTAGCATTGCCCCTGGCAACATATGAAGCCCTATAGGGGACCCTTAGGCAGCTCGGCCAAATCGAATTGGTCGCCAAATGATGTTTGGCTCAAAAAATCTGATCGGATAGAACATCCAACACCAGGTGTGTCCTCGCCATTGCCACACTTAGGCCTAAGGGAGTGTGACGACATGAACCAAAAGGTAAAGTAGGGCATAATGGTATCTCATAAGCATACTGGACTGGGAGGATACTCACGCAATAAAACAACTCTTCTCACATCAAATCCAGTCGGCTACGAAGAGCCCAAGATAATCAAACAAAAAATCAATGAAGTAGAAAATACACAACGCATGTTTAGTCAGCGAATCGCCCAAAACATAAATATTTTATTACTTGACTGCATTTACAACAGAGTTACATTGAATGAATTAAGTAAATCCTATTGGGGATTAGATCTTCGAGCAAGGTAATCAGCTACTTGCGCTCTTCGGCCGTCATCTGGGTGGGGAGCTAATTCCAACTCCACTTCATTTGCATCTGGCTCTAGTAGCTGCCTGGGAATAGCATCTATGGGTACCCACTGGTCATCCCTCCGAAAAGGGTTAGGCATCAGAGTCGAAGGGGAGATCTCATGGCGATACCAGAGGACTGAGTTCCTGTGGACTTTCAGCTCCCTGAGAGCATTCAACCATCCCCTAATAAAGGATAGCTCTTCAAACTCTTCTAATCTCGTCGGAGCATCTGCCCAACCCTGATCATAACCGTCAGCCCACACTCGCCGAGGACCTTTCTTGAACAGATGCCTTAGCAGCGTGACATCCCTTTGGATCCCGGTAGCTATCACGTATGTTGGACGAACATCTCCTCGAAGCTCTCCCATCTTCCTAACTGGACCCCCGACATCTGTACCAGCTTGTGAACCAGCCGATGAAGTGGAACCTCGTAAAACTTGAGGTGCAACGCTCGGTGCATACTCTCTAAGTTGCAACACTTCCCTCCTCAGAGCTTCATTCTCTTGTTGAAGAACTTCTCCGACTTGATTGATCTTGGAGGCGTCTAGAAGTCTAGCTCTCAGAGCAATCACTTCCTCTTGAACGGAAGCACCAACCTCTTCCATCTCTTGAAAACTATCCTTCAGTTTGGCAACGAGTTCCGATTGGTCTTTAAAGCTCTGATTCCTTGACCTAAGGGACTTGTAAATCCTTATAAAAGCTTGGTGAACTTGGTTACTAGTATTAGGACCAAGAATCCTTCCCAGTTGAGAAGTGGCAGGTATGTATTCATCAACATCAACCAGCTACAAGCCATACAAGCCATACAAGCATTAAAGAGCAAAGAAATCAGTATGGAGAAAGGAAAAAGATTTCATTTCACTAAAGAAAAGGTTACGAGTACATTAGTGAAAGAAAAAAGGAAAGAACAAGCAAAACAAAAATACAAAGGGATCCCTAAAGCAGGGTAGTTGGCAACCTCAGTTTACTCCGAGGTCACTGGTTGTTTTCCCTTGTCTGCAGCAGAAGGAACACCTCCCTCAGATGGGGCGATCATTGTCCCTTGGTCAGAAGGAGCACCAGCAGGGATGGTCTGGGCAGCAGGTGCCTCATCCACCACCGGTTTAGGCCCAGGATCATGCTCGTCGAACAGTGGGGAGTCGATATCCACCCCGACAGCCAGGAGAGCCTTGTTCCAACCCTTCTTGAAGTTCAGGCGGCTAATATAGCCAATCTGAACATCAACATCCTCATACGCAGCAGCCCCTCCGGCATTGTACGAGTTTTCCTTAAGGGTGGTTGCCTCAGATTCCACTTTCTTTACCTTCTCCACTAGCACCTTATTCTCCTCCACCACAACCAATTTTGCTCGAGCAAACCAGGTCATAAGACTGCCTCAACTCCCCAAGCTCCTTGATCGCCGCTTCCTTTGTTCGATTGGCTTCAGACAGAGCGAGATCAGAGGACTTCTCGACGACATTGGCAATCTTCAAGCTGGCCTCCAGCTCGACATTCTTCTTCTTAAGATCAGCATTCCTCTTTACCAGCTCGTCGCGGCTGCGATAAAGGACGGTGAAGTCGGTAACAAATTGCAAAGAAGAGAAATATTAGCAAGGGAAGCATGGAGAAAAGTATTATGAGAATAGAGAAGTGAAAGTAAACTTACCAAGGCTAGCCTCTGACTCGCTTTCAGAGCTAACTGGTCGATCCCCATCGCCTTCTTACGATCGGTCGGTAGAACTGCTCTTTCGAGCAACGTAAGAGCCAACTGAGGAGAAAGGGCCAAAGAGGCCCCTTCGGGCAAGGTGGACACAGGCACCAGAGCCTGCCCTGCCGTCGTCCTAACCTCCTCTCTCCTTTTTTCCTCTTCCCTCTCCTTCTTCTCCTTTTCAGCTCTCTTTCTCTCTTCCACCCTCTTTCTCTCCTCCACCTTCGTCCTCTCCTTCTCCTTTCTCTCCCTCTCTCTCAACTGCTCTTCCTCCCTCTTCTTCTTCTTCTCCTGCTCATGAGCAGCAGATTGAGAACCAGTTGCAACCCCTCCGCAGCCAGATTTCTACTTCTTCGACCGGCGAGAAAGGATCACATCATCATCATCATCATCACGAATCAGATTCTTCCTGGGAGGAACCATATCTTCCTAGCTAGAACTACTCGATTCACTCGAAGACTCTTGAACCTCTGAAACTTCTTCTGAGCTGGAAGATCCTTCACTATCGGAGCTCTCTTCACTGGGACCACCTTCAGCACCGCCCCTGTTAGCAACCTCTCTCTCCTCACCAGAGCTACTCTCTTCTTCGCCCAATTGGATGGGATTTGTGACAACCTCTTCGGTGATGTCTAGCTCAGGAATGTTGTCCACAGGATGCGCAATAAAGTTGGACCCTACGTTCTTGTATTCCATAAGGAAGGCCGTTGATCGAGGGTGTTTATCGTCAACCAAGAGCTCCCTGATTTTCTAGGCTTTGACCAACTCAGCAGCTCGAACCTCGCAAATAGAGGATCGATGAGCAGAACAAAGACTAAGCCTACCTATGTACTCCTCCCCATAAAAGGGGACCACGAATCTTTCAAACCTTGATCCCTCAGTATGAGGAGGGAACTGCTAATTCCTTGCAATAAAACCGTCATGCTAGTAATCCTTGTGGGAATCAGGTAGATTTACTACCAACACCCTATCAAGATTCCTGGCCTTGAGGTACAAAAGACCAGAGCTTGTTCGTGAAAAAGAATAACAGAAGCAGATTTCAGCCAGCCCTAAATTGGTTCCATAAAGCTAATTTATTCTATGTACACCGTTAACGATTTTTCAGACATTGGGCGAGCACTGTGCAAGGACTATATTAAAATAACTAAAAAAGTGCAAAAACAAATTTCTTGGGGGAAAAGTAAGACCCCCTTGGGACAATAAGAGAACATGAATCCAGTGACCATCCTCAACCTCTCTAACATTACGAGGGACAGGGGCACACTCGATGTCTACCCAACTTGGAATGTTATAAAACTTCCTAAATTCAGATATCGATCTATTGCCTATTTTCGTCAGTGAAAAATAAAACCCTAGTAGCAGATGCAAAGAAATCTCAACAGAAAAAACAAAGAGGGGGAGTAAGAAGAACTTACGGAGTAAAGATTTAGCTTGGGACAATGCAAAGTCGCAAGCAAGGACGATGAGAGGATTGAAATTGGAAGACAAAACCTGGAAATGAAAGAGCAACAGCGGAAGCTTGGAGAAAATTAAAGATATGGCGAACAGGAAAAGACCTCTCTGGAGATTTTTTAAACCTTTCTAATCATAGCGCACAAGCAACGAGGTGGTCTGCCACCTAAATCAGTTCAGAAAAAACGCTTCGATCTTGAAGAGTGTTGCACGATTTACCAAAACACCATTATGAAAAATCATTTAAAATTGTTGAGCCCAAATTGTGGCCCAGCAACTTTAAGGGCAATTGTGGGTATCTCGATTTGTCACCTTGGCCCAGACAAGTAGCCCAATAAAATACGACCCAAAGTCTGGAAGCCTCACGCCTCAACTGACCCACTTGCGATCCAGTCAAATTCCCTAAAATCTCGTAAGGAGATATTCTAGGAGTTATGGACTGACGTGGGGGAGTCCAACACCCCCACTCCCTGGAGATGAACATGTATATAACAAACCCTCAGCCCGGGGCAAAGGGCATGTATTATTTTTCCTGTAAAACACTCCCCGAAATAAAGATAAATAATATTGAGATCACCACCGTGAACGTAGGCATTCTTGCTGAACCACGTAAATTTTGTGTTGTGTGATTGTCATTCCTTACGTTCTTTATTTGTTTGTTCTGATGACTGCCTTTTCTTGTTATTTTGTGTTGAACTTAAGTGTCACCACGGGTTCCATTAAAATATCTTTTCTTACTCGGACCTATTTGCACATGTTGTAGATATTTACTACATGTTTTCTAATATGACTCATTAGGGCAAAAATGTTTTCTTATGGGATTTATTGGACCAAAAAAAATGTAGAATCTTATTGACTATCGTAAAACCTCAATAAATGAATGTTTGATAAAGTAATAATCTCACTTAGATATTTAAAAATAACTCTGGTCCCGACTTGGGCCTTTGTATTAAAATAATAATTTTGCTTAACACATAAGATGATCATTTTTCTAAGTTTTCTTAGGACCTATCGAATATATTAATTAATAACTAATTAAAATACAAAAAAAAGTACATAAAATTTCATAATGCATATGACGGACTTTTTATCTAACAAATTCAATTTTTCTCAAAAAACGCTTCTAAAGTCACTTGTTTTTTCTTTGCACCTAAATTGAACGTCAATGAATGTTAATGTTCATTTGAAAGTTTAACTAGTACATATATATGGCTATGGTTTTTCATAAGATACATGCGCATTTATATTTACTTTGAAAATAGAAAATTCTTTATAAATTAATAAAATATTAATTTTCAATAAATTAATAAATTATTCATTTATTAATAAATAAATAATCCTGCTAAAATAATACTTTTTCCTGATCCCGGGAGTACTCATTTATTGAGGTTTTACTGTACATGTTTAGCAAAAGAACCTACTTGTAAAAATTCCAAAATGATTCCCTTTTTGCGTGTCATAGTTCTAAATGTACATTTTTTCCATTAATTTCTAAATAATTAATATCTTAGCACCACCATCGCAGATGCTCTTGGAGCATTACCAGTGGAATATAAAAACTATTGAGTGGGGGTAATTTGTCAATTCAATTTTGGAAAGATCTCCCAACATAAAGATTTCAAAAAGATTGTATAGATCATCAAATCCATCAAAAAAAAATTATTTACATATAACGCATTCAAATGTCAATATATAGTATGCAAAACTTTGTATCAAACTTATATTATTCAAAATTAATAGGTTCATCTGTGTAGTAAAAAGAAGGGTAAGGAAAATGATCCAAAGAGATATAACCGCAAAACTAATCCGGATGATTCAAAATACTTAAAGTCCTCTTTTAGATATACTGTTTAGTATAGGAGCGTCTTACATTTTTTTTTTCTTCTAAAGATGGGTCATTTGACGAAAAGTAGGAGTGGCAATTTGGGTTTAGTTGTGTTATTTTCGAGTGTTGTTAATTTCAATTTGAGTATAAGTTTTCGATACTCTTAAATGTATACAAGCTAATCGTGTCATGTTCGAGTCATTCCGAGTTATTACCGTAAACAGATTATCGTGTCAAAATTTTCCAGCAAAAGTCCCTCCATATTGTTTTAATTAAAGTTTAGCTCAAGTTTTTTTAATTTGTTCCAAAACTCCCTTGCCATATAAAACAGTCAGACACTTTTTCTCCCCTCGTCGTCATAAACCCTAAGAAAAAATTATCAAAAAAATAGCCAAGGGACTTTTTGGAATATGAAAAATAAGGTGGATTAAGTGAAAAATGTAATTACCTCCTAGGGTTTAAACAGTAATTGTTTCTTAAAATAGAAGAACTTTTTTCTCATCAAGTCCTATAACATATTTTGCACGGGTCTATATTTACTATGAGCTTTGCACAAGCTGCATAGGTAATAGATATTTACCACTTCTTTATTGATGTGGCTTTTTATATTTACCACTTCTAGAAAACAATTTCATCGTGTATCGGAATAGGTTGTTACCATAAATTTTCAAGGGAACCTTTCATATAGATAGTATCTTATCAGCATTGAGAGCCAGGAAATAACATATAGGGAGAGACTATATGTTTTTAACTTCTTTTTTTCTGTTTTTTTATTCTTTTATTTTTATTTTTTTGGGGGGGAGGGGGGGGGGGGGGGGGGGGGGCGTGGTCCGTGGAAACTTCCCAAAAACGAGTCACTTTGTGAATACCCCTGAGTCAGATTTTACACTCGCTCCAAAGTGCCCCCCAACCGGTTTATATCAAGGACTTATTATGACGGTGAGTATCATTCCCGCTCCATTGGCTTTATTTTTCACTATTTGAGGAAGATACCCCATTACGAACACCTTACGCCCCTGGGCGTTGGCCCAAGACTCGAACTCGTGACCACTTGGTCATTGCAAAGAAACTCGACCACTGGAGCTATCGCCTCGGGTTTATATGCTTTTAACGTTGATTCTCCATGATAGTAGCATTTGATGCGTCATGGGGTAGATCAATTTTGTGTACGTTTTGTTTTGTTGGATTCTGTCATAACAATGACCTTGAGAACAAAACAAGGCACACGTATGTACAATTTCTAGTTGATTTCATTTAATTCTAGTGGGAAATGGTTCTCAATGCTTTTAGTTTCTAACTTGTTATCTTGATGGCATTTAATTTTGAGCAAGACTAGAGCGACTTGGACTCAAAACTTAAAATTCCTACTTAATGATGTGGCACGTACCACATTATTAAAATGCACACTTTTTTTGTTGTCACAAATTTATTAAGATGCACACTATTTTATTTTCAAAATATAACTTTAAAATTTAAAAAAAACAATCCAATAAAAAAATATATATATATATTAAAATTATGTGTGTTAAAATACAACAAGACAAGACACGAAAAAAACAGTTAATTACTTATAAAAAAAATATTTAAACAATTAATTAGTCTTAATAAAAATTATTTTGAGTTGATTTTTTTATGTTTCACCTAAAATATTTAAATACCACAAAAAAAAAAACTTAACTCAAAAATAGTTCAAATACACGTTTAGTACAAGCCTTTTTATTTTGTTCCAAAAATAGTTTTTTAACGCGAACCTTTAAACAGTTTTAAGAAATACAAAAATTATTTTAAATGTTGTAAAATTAAAAAAAGTTAAGTTTAAAAAGAAGGGGCGCCACTGGCGCGGACCTTTAAAAATAAGAGAATATTGAAGTGTGTTATTTAAACCAAAGAAAAAAAGAAAAAAATTGTAGAATTATTTTTTAGTTGAATTTTTTGTGTTATTTAAACATTTCAGGTGAAGCATAAAAAAATCAACTCAAAATATTTTTTTTTAAAATTAATTAACTATTTTTTTTTAAATTAATTAACTATTTTTTTAATTTGAAAAACATATTTTGGAAAAAAATGAATTTATAGTGTGTTTCTACATTTATTTGGAGTGTCCTAATGACGTTTGTTGATAATGTGGAAGTCCACACAGAGGCGGATCCAAGGGGGGCGAGGGGGGGTCTTGGCCCCCCCAAACTTCTAAGAAATTCAAATTTTAACCCTATTTTTTTAAAATTTTGTGACTTTTTTATATATTTATAGTTTTGGCCCCCACAAAAATTGATATATATTGTTTGGCCCCCTCTTACTCACATTTTTGGATCCACATTATTAAGTTGCCATTTTATATCTAAAATGTGGATCGCTCTATCATTTTACTTTAATTTTAAAAGGTTCTCGTGAGGCTTTTCCCTTTTTAGTTCCATCCAATACCATCTTTTAGCCTTTGTAGATATATAAAATCCAGCCACCCTCCTTAGTTTTTATTTTTTTTCATTGCTTTCTCATTTAGTATTTTTTGTAATTTACATGAGCCTTTCGGTCCAATTATGCCAAAAAAAAAATTAGGGACTTCATTATTCGTGCTTTTATTTAGTATCGTTGTTATATATTATTTAGGTTTTTTTACTTTTCCCCTTGAGATAATGTTATATTTAGATATCCAATATTAGACTCAATCCCCTCATATGCATAAAGTACAAACGAGTCAATGCATAACGTTCAAGCAGGACAATGCACATACGGGGAGTTAGGTCTAATTTTTGGAAAATAAAGAGGTTATGTTTAATTACGCTTTATCTCAGGAGACAAAGACGACAAAAAAAAATATTATTTTGCGATACAAGTGAGTCAATGCATAACGTACAAGCAATATAATGCACATGTAAGGCTTAAGTCTATTTTTTTTGGAATAACAGGGGGTTATAAAAGGTTTGCTTTTTCTCAGCCATAGTTAACTGAGAGGAAGAGGGCTAAGGAAATATATTACATATGGAAAATGCACAAACTGAAAATAGGATATAAATGTCTTTCCATATAAATTTGCAAACAAAAATGGACAAACCGAATAAACAGAAGATTGGAGAGAGAGAGAGAGAGAGAAGAGCTTTGCCCTTCTTTTCATGCACTGCCTATTTGAATATAGCAGTGCTACGAGGCAAACGATTAGATATCCATTTTTTTGTGGGTGGGTGGGGGGGGGGGGGTAAGTTAGATACCCAGGTTAAGTTATTTTATTTGTTTGTTTGTTTGTAGCTAAGCATTTTCTAATTTATATATAAAGTATATGCTACATTGCAAACTTGTATATTAAAAAAATGTTGTAAGCATTGTTTTCATAACCACCCAAACAGCAACATATGGAACTCCCTTGTGAAAGCCGGCCATATCTTGGTCCCTTACATATATACACCTAACAAACCATATATTTCCATCATTTCTTGTTTCCCTTCAAAATCCTAAACTGAAATTAAGATGGACAGGCTAATAAGTTTAGAGCCATCAAACATTGTAGTCATTAGGATAGAAGATGGAGAGAAATGTTACGGTGTGGTCACCCTACGCAACGTTATGTATACCATGCCGGTGGCCTTTCGGCTCCAATCCTTAAACAAGGCTCGCTATAGTGTTCGTCCCCAATCGGGGATTATTTCACCACTCACCACGCTTAGTGTTGAAATCACTTATGAATTTCCGCCAAATTCGATCCTTCCCGATTCTTTCCCTTATTGCAACGATTCTTTCTTATTACATAGTGTAGTAGTCCCGGGTGCAGCGCTGAAAAATCCTTCCTCCACTTACGATACTGTCCCTAGTGACTGGTTCACCACCAAAAAGAAGCAAGTTTTCATTGATAGTGGTATTAAAATCATGTTTGTAGGCTCTCCGGTGTTAGCTCAACTTGTGGCTAACGGCTGCATGGATGAAATTAGAGAAGTTCTCGACAAGAGTGACCCCTCTTGGAAGTCCGCTGACTCAATTGACTCAGACGGACACACTTTACTCCACTTGGCCATCGCCCAAAGCCGACCTGATCTTGTCCAGCTACTTCTCGAGTTTGAGCCGAACGTTGAGGCTCCAAGCCGGTCGGGATTAAGCCCACTCGAGGCTGCAGTAGCTTCGAGAGAACCGTTAATTGTTGAGCTTTTGTTGGCTCACCGAGCTCGTACTGAAAGATCAGAGTCCTCCATAAGCGGCCCGATCCACCTTGCAGCTGCAGCTGGCCATGTAGAGATTCTGGAGCTTCTTTTGCTTAAAGGAGCCCATGTTGATGCGTTAACAAAGGATGGAAACACAGCTTTACACCTTGCAGTGGAGGAAAGAAAAAGGGATTGCGCAAGGCTATTGCTAGCTAGCGGTGCGAGAGTCGATGTTCGTAACATTAGAGAAGGTGGCACTGCTTTACACATCGCCGCAACCTTGGGAGATGAATACATGGTAAAGCTTTTATTACAAAAAGGGTCCAACAAGGATATTCGAAACCGAGTCGGAAAGACAGCGTATGACGTGGCTGCCGAGCACGGCCACATCAAAATTTTTGACGCGCTTCGCCTTGGAGAGAGCTTGTGTGCGGCAGCACGAAAGGGAGAAGTGAGAACAATTAATCGCCTCCTCGAGAATGGTGCGTTCATTAATGGTGTTGACCAGCACAAGTGGACCGCGCTACATCGGGCCTCGTTCAAGGGTTGGGTTGATGCAGTCCGAACCCTTATCGAGAAGGGTGTCGACATCGAATCTCGAGATGAGGATGGTTACACCGCTTTGCATTGCGCGGCAGAGTCTGGTCATGTTGAAGTGATAGAGTTGTTAGTGAAGAAAGGTGTTGATATAGAAGCACGAACAAACAAGGGTGTTTCAGCATTACAGATTGCAGAGTCATTGCATTATCCAGGAATCACAAGGGCACTTATTCAAGGAGGTGCCTCAAAGGAAGGGGGAATCCCAAGGGTCACTACTACACCAATATCAATGTCATATGGTAATGGAAATGCGAAAAGAGAAAAGAAGGTTATAGCGGAAAAGAAAAAGCAAAATCGAGCGAGAGCACTTCGCGGAAGCTTTGATCGGTCTACACCATTATACGTTCTTTAACAAGAACAAGAGACATTAGTGATTCTTCCCACATCCCACGGGTGCCTAATTAGTCATTCTTCTTATAGATAAAACCTGAAAGGTTTTGCCAAGTTAAATTATTGTTGTTGTACTGGACCTAATATATGTTGATATGGTAAGCCCAAACAAACAAATATGTCATTTTTCATTTTTTTTTTCCTACTATCACAATGATGATAGAGATGTGTTTGCAAGTAAAATTGTGACATGATATCCTTGTCATGCTCCCCAGGGGGGGGCAGATACATGTTAAATTGGTACTTATAGACATTTGTTCGAACACTAATTCATAAAGAATATAAATTTTTGTGTAAATGGCTTTTTGTTTAATGTGTACAACTCAACTCAGGGAGATAAACATATATTTTTTACGATTTTCAGTCGTTATGGGCCTCCGACAGTTATCCGTTTTTGTGATTTTTAGAACCAGAACACAACCATAAGACATTTAGTAAAGAAAACTAAAAACTAACCCAAAATCCACAAAGATTGGTTTAATTCACATCCCTTAATAAATCAGGGAGTATGGAAACCATACCCCATAAACCAAAACCAAATCACCATGTTCACGTACTATTTTTAGAACCAAAACCAAAACCCAGAACATAATCGACAAAAAGCAACATGGTATTTTGGTGTTTACTAAATCACCAAAATTAACTTACTAAAACATCCATTCCAAAAAATATGACCAAAAGAAGGTGAAGTTTCCTAGCTCTTACATATTCAGCAATTGCCAGAGTTTGTGAAGTAATATACCAATTCAAACCGAACATAACCAGAAAAGTCCAATGAGACAATTTCTGATAATACAAAATTCAGGTACTCATGAGACCGAGGCTTAAATTAGAGAAGCCTACCTATATCATGTTCATAAGTAGGGCAATTGGCTCTATATAGATATATATATTAGGCTGTGTGAACTTTGGTAGCAGTAGAAGCATCATCTTGTGGTTTCATGGCTGGAAAGAGTATAACTTCCTGTTCAATTATCAACACAAAAATAGGAGTTACTGGTGCCATAAATTATATATTATAATCCCAAATTTGAAATTTACAATTTATAGTTAGTTTGGGACTAAACTGCCTATACTGGCATAAAGTTTTCAGTAATTGGAATGCAACCCCCCATTTGACAGTTCCACAAGTTGACAGTTATAAACACAATTAGACTTTGACCCCGTCGCTTTGTCTATATTTAAACATTATAGTTATTTACCCCCCACCCCATTCGATAATATATACTCCTTTCTTCCCGAGTTAAGAGTTCACTATTTCTTGTTTCAAATTAATAGTCTCCTTTCATTTTTAGGACATAATAATCAACGAACCAAATTCTACGATACTAAACAAATGTTGACCTTGGCTATTAATTACGTGTATCCTTAATGTATACCAAAAAAAAAGGCAAGACACTTAATTTGGAACAAAGGGAGTATATGTTGGGGAGCCTAACAGTATATACGTGTATATTCCAAAAACAAGATAGAAAATTAAAATTTAGGATGATTTGGCTTTTGGCCTCCAAGTTTAGGTCAAATCTTGCTTTCAAGTGTTTCATTAATTAAATTTGAACCCCATCTTGTAAGTTCCAATATTTGAACATTGAAAATCATAAGTAGACTTGAACCTTACATATATTTAATTATTAATCAAGTGATATTTCGTCATTTGTCCCCCACCCCCACCCCCACCCCCACCCATCCAGTAGTATATACATGTATGTATCTATGTATCAAGTAGGCTCATGCACATACCTCCCGTATGGATCTATTTTTTAAAATAGTAAAAAAATAGTTTTTAGATGACTTCTTTTACTATTATAAAAAAATAGGTATGAACGGGAGGTCCTCATTTAAGGACCTAACACGAGCCTGGCTAATCTTCACATTTCAAAAATTAAAATTCTTATCTTTGGGCTTTTGGCCTCCCAAGTTCAGGTCAAAACTGACTTTATCCCACAAAGTTTTTCAATAATTGGAATTTGATCCCGATTTTAAAACTTCCAATATTTGTCCACTGAAAATCAAAATTTAATTTTAACCCAATGTTTTCATCTCCCAGCTCAATCCATTCCAGCAACACACACACCAAAACCCAAGAGTGAAATTCAGGGTCATTTAAGTTTAGCTTATAACTAATTTTATCACGCAATGTTTTCAGTTACTGGAATTGAGCCTTAGTTTGTTAGTTCAAATAGTAGACCGCTAGAAATCATAATTAGACCTTAATCCCCATCCCCAGTGTTTTTATCTATATTTAATTATAATCAGGGAAATTTTCGTTGTTTATTAAAATTTATAAATCAACTAACGGAACCGTCTAAAAAGGAGGTCAAATTGTCAGTTTAATAATTAAGTTTCATGGAACGGGGCGGGTTCGGGGAGTTAAAAAAACTCCCAGAAAATTTTGGGTCGGTTTCGGGTATAGCCTCGGGTCTCCACGAGGATACCCAAATTACTAATATATAATAAAATATATATGTATATATATAAGAATAAAGAAGGGGGGAAAGGTCTTAACCCTATTTCGTCCAAATTTCTTCCTCCTCCCCCTCACACTCTCAAAAACCTCCTGCATATTTCTTCCGCCTCCTGCATATTTCACACTCTCAAAAATCACCAGAGAGAGATAGAGCTTTAGACGAAGCTTCTTTTATTGAAAGGGCTTTTGTGGTTGAAAAAATTGGACAGTCAACCTGCTTCTTTGAATGGATTCACTTGCCACAAACAAGAAGCTCAAATACTTAAGCAACTACTATGTCTCTTCCGTTCATGATATTAAACGTCTTCCATTACTTTCAGTAGTGGAGCATGTTGGGTTTAGATTATGTGCAGTAAAATGGCTTGCAAGTGGAATTATGAAAATTATATCTAGTCAAATACAGAGATTAGCGCTTACCCTTGTCGGATATTTGCCTTTGGTAATTTTAATTATGCAGATATTATACCATATATGAGAGTTCTCCATAATATTTATATTTTTGTTGTAATTTAGGTGTCCCATGAAATTGTAATTATTGAGATATAATTTAGGTAATTTTAGAAATTTATAGATGGCAGAATTTTTTTATATTAAAAAAAAGAAACGGGTTTTGCCGCGGGGAAACCGATACCCGTTTTAAACGGGGGCGGAGATCCCCGAACCCGTTATAACGAGGAACGGACGGGGACAGGGACGGGGAATGATATTTCTAATGGGGACAAGGATGGAAATGCTTTCCCCGAACCGAACCGACCCGTTGCCACCCCCTAGTTTAATTTAAACTTTGGAGAGCTAAACGCCAAATGCCCCTAAAGTTTAAAAAGAAATAAATTAAACAACAATTTCACACAAAAGGAAAAACCATATCATAAGAAAAAGGAAAAAGAAAAAGAAAAAGAAAATGACGTACCTTTATGTTTTGTGAATCAGTCAACATCATCGCAAGTCGATCAATACCCAACCCCCAACCACCGGTTGGAGGTAACCCATATTCGAGAGCCGTACAAAATGTTTCGTCCAAAGCCATGGCTTCATCGTCGCCTGATTGTCGGTCCTGAAAATTTATTATATAAAAATTATCAGTCTTTAAATTACCAAAAAGATTCTTCATTCATATTCGCATATGCATTAATAATGGGTAGAACTCCAATTATTTGCGATACCTTGAGTTGATCGGCAAACCGCTGGCGCTGTACCACCGGATCATTCAGTTCCGTGTATGCATTACAAAGCTGAGAGGTTAAGGAACAAAAAAAAAGGAAAGTGGCATGCATTAGAAAAAGAAAACATAGATTACTGTAATAAACAAACATATCTAAGGCTGACTTGTGTTTTTTATCTGAAGTTTGAAATTCTGATAAACTGAAAGTATGCTTATTTTTTGTTTAAATAAAAGCTTCAAAAGGATGAATGTAGTCAATTCAGATTCAAGCTCTACCTCTTAACCGTTCAGAGGTCATTTAAAAACGACCATTAATCTCTGGAAAAAAAATACTAAAAAAACATTTGGTACCTCTGAAGTGTGAATGGTTAAAATTCAAACTTAAAAGAGGCAAAACCAACAGATTTTAAATCACTGTTTGCCTTGGGGAGATTTTTTTTACCAGGGTGAAAAGTAGAATAGTGAACAATACTTTAAGTTACTTAAAGGTAAAACTTGTGTTCCTTTTTAAATAAAAATTCAGAATAAATAACTTCGAATAGGAAAACAATATTTTCACAATTTATTTTCCAGACAAGTGAATGATATTTCATCTCGAATCAAAAAGAGCCTAAAGACAACACTAAAGATTTTTATATGGCGTCACATACCTCAAGCTTGTTGATAAACAATTCAAAACGTTCAGTCAGGCCTGGCTTGGATCCGTGCCCCTTTGCCAATGGACTCACTATCTCTGGATGGTCGATGATGAAGGCAGGGCTTACACACGTCTCCTCCAGAAAGTGCCCCACAAGCTGCACTCAAAAATGAAATAGCCAAATTTGTATATACGTCACAAGTGAATTCAAATTCGGCATTTCTACACCAAACTGCTTGATTTTAAATTAAGTTCCATACAGAAGTTTGGAGAAAGTAACACAAGTACATAAAAAAAATATGTGCATATGAAAAAATACAACTATTCGTTCGATGGCTAACCTTAAATCAAGGAAACAGTACACACGCGTCTTTTCCAATTTCAAAACAAATAACATCCTCAAGAAAGGACAAGTGATGTGAAATTGCAAATAAATGACAGCCCAATTAGCTGTGTGTTTCGGCCGGATCAGATCGAAAATGGAGTGTTCGAAAAAACTTCAGAATATACAAACATACATATATATATATATATATATATATATATATATATATATATATATATATAATATGATAGCTTGATGTTTGAAAATGTGTACATTTTTAACGGTCTAGATCGATGCCACCTCCTTACACATTTTTCCAAAATGAATGGTCAAGATCATCTCCCTCCATTAATTTTAAATGCAACACTATTTTTATTTCACCACTACCTATTTTATCCCTTAAAACTTGAAATTCCCCCTCTTTTTCTTCTCACTAATTAATTCTCGCACTATCACTTTAATTCAAACACAAACCTATTTTGGTAAAAAAACACAAAAGGACAACCTTTTCCTCTTCTCAGACAACCCTCCCATACACTCACCCCCCCCCCCCCCCCCACCCCCCACGATGTCTACTCTCTCTCTCTCTCTCTCTCTCTCTCTCTCACACTTTATCCTCTCCCCCAACCGCCGGTAGAGAAATAGAGAGAATCGATTCATGGCCCATCATCACCGGCGCCATCATCGGATTTGCACACCACCGTATCACCGGCCCCATCATCATCACCGCCACCATCATCACCAAAGTCTCTCTCTCTCACTAGTAACCCTACTTTTTCCCTATTTTATTCTATTTCTATACTCCAAAACTAACCTAATCATCACCAAAATCTCTCTTTCATTTGATTTGCAGAGAGGACGCTATAACCCCCTTCTCAAATTGCTACCAACCCACACCCATATCTCGGCTCCGTCAACGGCTTTCAGTATGTATTATTTCATTTTCTTAAGCAAATTTTCTGCTTACTGTGATTGGGGATATGTTATGTATTTTGACCCTTTATTTGCAGATTTAAGTTCTGTATTAGGGGATATGTTATGTATTTTGACTCTTTATAATCTAAAAAGAGTCAAAACCGGTTGTTGTCAGATCTACATCTGCATTCGATGTTAAGAAACTCTGGCATGGGTTGACTTTTAACACAAATGATTTCTCATATACTTTTATTCTACCGTATAGAAGGTTGAAATTTGGGTGTTATTGATGTACCTTCTCCAATTTAAACTCATATTTAACTAAAGGGGCGAAAAGCGTGCATTTGTATAAATGTTTCATAGAAAAAAGAAAACAGAAAAAAGAAAAAGTGAGCTTTTAAATGCAGAATAGTGAGTCCAATATAATTTGTAATTTTTATTGGATAATAGAATTTATAATTTATAATCTTACTGTAAAATTTGTAATCTTACTATAGAATTTACTATAGAATTTATAATTATAGAATTAATAATTTATAATTTATAATTTATAATTATACCCTATAGAATGGTGAGTCCAATATATTCACAAAGGCGAAATGGATGCTCTTTCTTTGTAACTAAAAGTCTTGATTTGGATATATTTCTTTTACTGAATTATTATTTTTTACTTCTTTTGGATTTGAAGGTGGACAAGCAGCTGGAATTGGCTCAGCCAGAACATACACAGCCTTAGCACTGCAAACAATCTCAAAGCAATGCTGCTGCCTAAAAGACTCGATAATGGTGAGTCCAATATATTTCTTTTCCAAGGTTTTTATTTCTGTAAATACATTGTAAGTGCATGGTTTTTTATTTGATTTTGTTCTTTTTATTTCAATGAAGCTTTTTTTTGGTGCAGGTTGTGTGGACGAAATCTCTTTAATTGGGGTGCGCACGGGCTACGTGTGTGAAGGACCTTGCTACTTCAAACATACGTTTTTATGATTCCCTTATAAGTATCTAACATTTTTTTTATGTATATTTTTTATGTAAGTCCCTGTTGTGTTATTGACCCCCCAGTTGGAAATATGCTATTTTTTAGTGCTTTTGTATATTTTAATATATTCTTCTCAAGTTTTCTCTATAATATAAATTGTAAGGATGTTTGTATGCATCTAGATGTCATATAGAGATCTTTTGGGGGAATGTAATGCTGCCAGAATTTCATGTATAAAAGTGTGTTCTAAATCTCACATTAAGTTAAACATCTCATGTCCTATCTATTTTTTTTAATTTTATTAAAAGTGCAGGTCTTACAAAGATAAAGTAACAAAAATAACGTTTGCTTCGGCTGCGAGAGAGATAACTGGAACAAACACTCATCTCAGCAGCTGCGAACGTAGCTGATTATGGGTTGCGCAGCAGCTCATCGCTGCGATCACAGCTCGGTCACCGTAGGCATCAGATGGGTCACAGCAGGCATCCAAATTCCTTCTCAATTTCAGCCTCCTAACTATATTTTTAGGTAAATTCCTTTACCTTTTGAATTTATATTATGCTATACTCGTATATTTCGAAGTGTGTATATCATTTTTTCACCATTTTCAAATCAAAGATGACATTTTTATTGGTTTGATATCACACACTTGGTTTGAGTTGAATTTAGCCTAATATTCTGAATTTATCTAATTCCCTTTTTACATTTGCCTATTTGGGTGTTGGGGCTTTTGGCCTATTTGGGTGGATTTGGTACTTTGGGCTGATTTTTTTTCACGTTCTAAATTATCTGTTGTAAAACAGCTTTATGGGATAATCGTATTTTATATGTGATAAATTATTATTTCAAGTTCAAAATTTTAATGGGTACAGTAGGCGGTAGGGGCATGGTGTAGCTGGGTATTACATGGGTACAGCTACGAGATACAAACAATATGTATGGTTATACGAGAGGACTGTTGGGGTGTTACATAGGTGTTGGAAGGCAGAGCGTAGGCTGAAGCTGCTGTGGGGGTGGTAAGGGAGTGGATTAATGGGGGAGGGGATAAGTTCAGATTTTGGAGAAGGTTCTGGGATCTAGGTTTATATGGTTCTATTGGTTTGGTGGTTAAATGAGAAGAAAAATAGTGTTAGGTTTTTACGGGTAAGTTGTGGGTACTTTTGGGTTGATGGAAGGTGGTTTGGTGTACACGGGTTTTTGATTAGGTGGCTTACGAGTATGGGGATTTAGGTGCGTAGATGTTTAGGTGGTGGGTTTTGTTGTATTGTGGTTTAGGCTAGGTGTACGATAATAGGGGGTAAAGGGTAATCTTTCATGGGTTTATCTGTAGTTGGATGTGCGTGTCTTTAATATGGTTTTGTTTGAGTGTTATCTCATTTTCGGATCTGAAATAATTGAATAACTGGTACCATTTCTTATTTGTTGGGGTTTTACAGGTAACATCTAAGGATCGAGCAGGTCTGAAAATGTGTAAAAAATTACTTATGTATCAGGTCTGAATATGTCTATTCGATATTATGTCCCTGCTTAGAGCAAAGGTGATCCGATATTATGTCCATATTCATGATTAGCATAAATAGTTCACCTTGGTTAATGTAATTTTTTATCTAATTTTGCATGTTAGAGGTACATTGTATTTTCTTTACTATTTTTCACTTAAATATATGATTTGTTATTTACACAGGTACAGTATTTGAAGAAACCTCAACGAAAGAACAGTGAACCTCAAAATGGTACCGTCAAGGTTCTAAAAGGCGCGAGGCGTGGTCGAGGCGTAGAGGTCAAGCCTCAAGCCTTAGGAGCCTAGGCGCGCCTAGGCGGAGCCTAGGCGTAAAAAGGCGTTTTTCCTTTTTTTATTATTTTAATTATTCTAAGGCTAGTAATATAATAAAATAATACATACCTTGAATTTTGAAAATATATTCATATGTTTGGTAGCCATCTTTCTCATATTCATGCTCCATAACCAATATTTGTTAACTAATCCTTCGTTTTTTTTTAAAAAGTGTGCCTTAAGCCTTTTACCAAGAATAAGGCGTAATAAGGCGTGGGCGATGCGTTTCTCCCAAGCCTCAAGCCTAGGCGGGCCTAGGCGGAGCCTAGGCGGGCCTAGGCGGAGCCTAGGCGGGCCTTTTAGAACACTGGGTACCGTAATAGCTCATTCTTACCACCCATTCTTAACACGCATTATTATGGTACCGTAATAGCTCACTTAAATATATCTATTTTGTTTTGTAGATATTTCTCTAATCAGGTATACTCAATCAGAATCTGCAGGGGGTTACTACTTTGAGTTCATTACACTACGGTTCTTGACTCAACAAGTTACCTGGTCGACTCGATTCGGAGGAACTTATCAATAGTGGTTTATTATGTACATATATTTGGGGTTTATATTTGATTATTGTTAAATCGATGAAGTGGTTGAAACGAGGTCCAATATGGATTATTAGTACTGTAGTATTGTTGTTGTTGAGTATTTTTATTTTTTTAAACAGTGTGGATAGTCCTATAAATAAAGGAAACTCTGACCAAATTTTTTAAATTGTTTACAATTTTTGCTGTAAAATATTCTTCGACTTAAATATTGTACATTTATTTTGACTACCTTTTTTTGTAATTTTAACATAAACGAATATTGTTGTCATGGATTTGGGTTGTTTATTGATTATAGTGCCAACCAAATATTGTGGTTGTTTTATCTTTATTAGTTTAAGTGTGTGGTCTATTGTAGTTGATATGTCTTCTTGCCTTTAGTTAAATCAATGTTGTTTATACAAGTTTTGGGACAAACTATTAGTGTTGAAACATTTTTTCTTTAACGGGGTGGATAGTCCCATAATTATTTTGAAAATTATGTACATTGAAATTTTTTGCCGTTTTACGGTTACGTACTTTGGATAACCTAAATTACACACGACTTAAAACTTTGTTTTGTTGGGGGAACGAAATTGTTTCTCTTTCGCAATTACGTACTTTGAAAATTTTTACCGTTTTGCAATTACGTACTTTTTGGAAATTTTTGTCGTGCCTTCAGGCACGGGCATACCCTAGTGTATATATATATATATATGTTGGAAAAGTTCCAAAAAAAATATTGCATATACTCTACTTTTTTAAACCCATTAGGAATAAGATGGCAAGAGATGCATATTCAAGAATTCTGATATAAGGAGTTGTCATTAACCAAACAAGCAGCGACTTTTAAGAGGACGCGTCTACATAAGAATAACACACGGAAAAAAACTTCTTTTGGGAGAGAAACGGTTGAGACCCATCCGCATGGAATTAGTCTTACGGCCAAGATATTTAAGATTCAATACAAATTGCAATTAGTAAATAATAGGTAAATGTTATTATAAATCAGAAAATATTGAGAAATTCAGAAATTTTTGCTACACATGGTTACAGAAAAGTCTGACCAGAAATTCAGATATTTAAAAATACTTTTTAATTCCATTACAACTGTTGTCAGAAATTAAAAAAAACATAGGATCAGATGTTCAGGAAAAACATCCATCCTACAACTCTTAAGAAATGTACAACTGCTGCATCCTTGATCAATCAGTAGACCATGACAAGCTATTAGCCAATTCAACTGTTGGTTTGAGTGGGTATCTGCTATGCCCAACTCACCTTAAAAAAAGCAATGTTTCAACTTACAGTCTCACAATAGGGAGCATGTAGTTCTTATTATCCTATTTTACTCTTTTTTTCACTTGCAAAAATTTTAACATTCATAAATTCTACAGTTGAAGAGAGAATTACTTTGTCTAACAAACGAGCTGTTGTCAGAGGTGGGGGCATTTAATACCAAACTTCACACATGCATCGGCCAAATATTTGTTAGCTTCATCACCCGCAATATCCTTGGGTATGTTGAGGTTTGCCATCTTCTCCAACTCTCCAATCATATCAATCCTTTCTTCACCCAAATTTCATTCATGTGGGGGATTGTTGAAAAATATTGTGTTTTTACACAAATTATTTTATGACCAAATTATTATATTGGTCAAAGTAGGACCAAGTACGTGTTCATTACGAGTCATGCGATATATTTATTTGTTTAAAACGGATGAATGATGAATAAGAAATTTGGTATCAAAGTGACCCATTTATGTATGAAGTTTATTGGGAAATTTTATTTAATTTTCTGGGACGGATTTTCCTAACTGTCGCTAAAGGTTGTGACTGTTCGCTATATAGTGACTGTTTTTCAGAACCGTCCCTAAAGGTCGTGACTGTTCACCATAAGTTGTGACAGTTCATGAAAAACGTCCCTAAAGTGACTGTTTCCTAAAAGACATGTCTTTTCATGAAAAAACACTTTGTTTTCTATAAATACAAGACTTGTCTTCATTTTTTAGAGAGAGAAAAATGAGGAAAAATATTTTCTATACTTTCCATTCCCGATCGAGTCGGATAGAGTATCAAACATAATTGGTTCGTGGGACACGCACACTGAAGTGCTTCTTGCGCGTGTCGAGACCGTTTTATTCTCGGAGGCAAACGCTCATTGTTCATTGCCGTAAGCACCACCACAAACACAGCACCACCACCACCATACTAGCACCATAAAACCACCACCAAAGCATGGTTGAGTTTGGGTGATGGAGGTCAGGCGGTGGTAGTGGCAAGGAGGAAATGGTGGATGTGGAGGTGAATTGGTGGTAATTCAAACGTAAATTTTCATTTTAAAAAGAAACTGCTAGATAACATTCTACTTATGTTTTCCAAATTTTATGAGAAAAATGAAAAAATACATCAATTTTCGGAAGGAAAATAAAAATTGAACATGTTTCTAAAATCTAAAATCAATCCGTTTTGCCACAACTAAACATGGCCACACACCCACATGTCAAAACACCAAACTGCCCTAAAACCTATGAAGCACGGATATTCTTGGGAGGTTGCAAATTTTTTTGGTACACGTATGGGATACGGGATACGCTTATCCTAGAGTATGCTATTTTTTTAATTTTTAAATGGCTTGGATCCGCTGGGATTCGTTTTTGGATACGTTGGGATACGCTATGATACGTTAGGATACGTTTTTATTTTATTTTATTCTCTCTTTCTTTTGTGTGAGTTCTCCCTCATTCAGAAATGACATTTATTAAGTTATGCCTTCTTTACATTTCTCCCTCACTCTGAAATGACATTTCTTAAGTTAAAATCAACGGTTTTCTGAAGTGGCATTTCATTCTACCGTTTTCTGAAATGGCATTGAATAAAATAAAATAATAAATATTCAAGTTTATCACTAATATATATAAAATAAAATAATAAATATTTAACTATCCTAGAGTATTCGTATCCTACATTTTGGAAAAATCAATTATCCCGAATCGAGTCGTATCCCGTATTACGTGTCGAGTCCGTGCTCCTTAGCCTAAAACTTAAAAGCTTACCACTTAAACATTTTTTCGGTTAGCCCCATCAAGTTATTATAGTCAGCGAAAGCCATATAAAACTCGCAAGTGGTGAACTCAGGGTTGTGTGTCAGGTCAATTCCCTGGTTTCTAAACTGTTTTCCAATCTCATAAACACGGTCCAATCCACCAACAAGAAGCTGCTTGAGATAAAGTTCAGGTGAAATTCGCATGTTAAGCTTCATGTTAAGATCATTATGATGAGTCACAAACGGACGGGCAGCGGCTCCTCCCACAATCATGTTCATCATGGGTGTTTCAACCTTTGAGCAATGAAATAATGTAATTAGCCATAGGAAGTAAATGAACCCAAGTAAATAAAAGAGCTAATGCCATTAAACTAGGGCTATGCTTCGGCCAAGGAGGTTTTAATATATTACTTTAAAATCGGGAAAAAAAAATCAGATCGCATCTCGGAAATATGGGAAGTTCAGGAAAAAACGCACACCCCTTACATCCCAATCAAACCGAGGAGCCCTTTTGTCCAGTTGTGCGGGAAAAAAAAAGTTGGCAATTTTGAAGGCTTCATTTTTTTGTACTTTAGTGGTTGGTCTACTCGATGTATATTATGTCAATTTTAACAGAAATCGCATGCTACAAAAAGCAGACAATGCACACTGAAGTTTTAAAAGCAATTTTGTTTTCCAGGTTTCATGAACCCAAGATCAAACCTCTAAATATTCTAATCAGATTGTAATCTATTACCATTTTATTTTAATCTAGCACCACTTAATTACGCTCAATGCCATTCAGGCAACTTTTGTGCTTTCTTAAAACTCAATTTCATATATTCATATTAAATTTTATACTTTGATAGAAGAATTGATATTCAGAGTAATTAAAGTGTTGGTGTTTCAAACTTCGAACAACGAAATTACACAATTAGCCCTAATAAAGATCATGAACCTGAACTAATCAAATATCGACAGATAATTTACCTCCAAGAAATCAAGTTCGTCAAGAAAATGTCTAATATAAGAAATGACTTTTGACCGAGTCTTGAATATTTGCCGAACCTCCCCGTTCAACATCAAGTCCAAATATCGTTGACGGTATCGAGTTTCCTACCACAGAAGATATTTCATCAGCCATTAGGGAGAGAGAGAGAGAGAGAGAGTGTAACAAATTTGATTGCCGGATTAATTATTTGGTACCTGATCCTTTAATATATAAGCATCAGGATTTCTCCCACTTCCTGGGACCCATTCAGTTTTCTATGCAGCAGATTTTAAAATTTCAAGTCAATAAAGAATCTAAGTAGCATATAGATCAGCAATAAATAATATTAAAAAGAAATCTACTCACCTTCACACTGTCATTATCAGAAGCAGCAGGTTTGTTATCAGAAGCAGCAGGTTTTTGCCTTGGCATCATATGTAGACAATCGGATAACACATCGAATGATTTTGGAAAAACACTCAATTCTCCCTTTTTACTCTTTCCTGACAAAGGTGAGGGGTTAGAATAGGAACACATGATAAGATACACACCTGATCCGCGAAAAATTAAAAATGAAGGATCTAGCGTAACGTAAAGTATAAATAGCGTAGGGTAAAAGTTCTCCCTCTTTTACTCTTATCAGATGGGATGATAATAGCTAGGTGTTTATAGATTATTGTTTATTCCATAACTAATCAAATCAGAATGAGATCCATATATGCATATAAGCATATGTACACACACACATATATTATATGCAATCGGGAAGATTACTAGTAAATCCTGTAGATTCCTGCTATGAATCGACCTCAATTGCAAATACTAGCAGCTGCCAACTTGGTAATGGGTTTCACATAAGCAATTCGTTCAATATATACATGTATAGACAAATCAAAGGTTAATGATTTGAAATCCCTTATGTATGTAATAAGGGTTTGATTTGGGGGTTTGAATTAAGGATTAGGGTTGTGGTGGAATTTGGGATTTGTTATGTGAAGAGAAGGATGTTTGGTAACTGGGCTAGGAATATGCAAGTGTTTGTTGATAAATATTTGGGTATTTCATCATTATAGGGCCGCGGGGTTGGGGGTGTCTAACAGCAGTTTAGCTGTCGCCAGGGGGAAAAAAAGAGTATCAGATAATTATAAATATGGGGTTTATTCTAAATACCGCACTATCAGTGGGGGGGAGTCGGAAATTATTTTCTTTATGTGTGTGTGTGTGTTAGGTGTTGGGTTTGTGGCAGTATTACTGAACTAGGATTTGTGCAAGAAATAATGAATATACACACACATACATACAGTTGGAAAGAGAGGTAGGTTGCAGCTGGGCTCTATCCCGTCTCTATGCACACACACGCACGGATATCTATACATGGTATAGTTTACAAACAAATATATCAAATCAATTTCTATAAGGGTTAAATCTTTAAATTGATCCAAAATGATGTTGTGTAAATAAAATGTTAAGGGAGCTCGTTGTCGAGTCGACTATGAATCATGGAATGTCAAGGAGTCAAATATGTGCTGGATACGTATCGGATCCCAATATTTAATGAATATTCTCGGATATGTATCCAAATACTTCTTTTACGTATCTATAAATTAATGAATAAATTCTTACTTTAAGATACTTAGCCGATATAGTGTCCGATACTCTCCTACATGAGAACAGAAAATGGCAATCAAGATTATATTTTTTGGCATGCTGAAGAAGTATCACTATTAAGAGAACTCGGATTACAGATTATAAACAAGTCTACCCCCAAATCATACACAATTTAGAGTGTATAATGGCTCATTGTACTGCATTCCAATCCTTCGGCGTTCCAAAAAAGTTCTTGTTATAGGTAATAGTGGTTCGAGCAAAGTAGTTTGTTTCGCTTTTAAGAGGGTGTTTACTTGATGTACATTTAACAAAAAGTTCAAATTTGCTAACATCTGAAGCCAGTTCTTAAAAGATTTCCATTGGGGTTCTTAAAAGCTTCATGTACAGAGTGGAATCTTGAAATTAAGATAAGAATGAGTATGAGTTTCACATGAATTTCTACTGATGAAGAAAGCCAAGTTTTGTTCTCCTATGTGATGTGCTTTAAACCAATTTCGTCTATAAATAAATAAAAAATGAGGAGGAAAAATCCCAAGCTTTAAAATCTTTATCCAAAGGATATGCAGTATGATACTCATGGACAGACACGTGTTCGTGTCGGCTTGTTTCGTGTTCGGGTCTCACTGGGTTCGACACCCGTTATTACCCATTAAGATAATATATAGTTTTGAACAGTATGTGGGTTGATATACGAGCCCAATATTAAACACGATAAGAAACATTTATTTATATGGGTTGATATACTAGCCCAATATTAAACACGATAAGACACATTTATTCATCAACATTAATAAAGCTCTTTTTAAGTAATATTCACTGTGAATAAATTAACATTAAGCTAATTAAATTATTTGGAACATCCAACAATTTTTCTTATTGACTTAAATTAATAGATCTTGACGAATATTAACGGGTCTGTAAATTCAAAACCTTCCTGGGAATCCTATAACACCCTCCACGCTTCACATTAGAATGAAATTGAGAAAACTCAACTTCATCCAAGTCAGATTTCCTGAAGAATAGACATACTTTAGTTGCCACTTTCTACAGCTTCTCTAATTTTTCAGTAATAAACAGAAAATATTTGCAAGGCGTTAAATGGAGAAAACAACATGATCTTAACTGTTATTTGGAGTTTGGCCACCGTTACTTCTTTGATATTGACTTTAGCCCCAAACAATTTCAGTTTTTGGTGTTTGACCCCCAAAATGACTTTTACCGACGCAAAAAGTGTCGCAATAACACTTGGTAAAACTTTTTGCGTCATTGGTTTGCATCACTAAAAGTCATTTTGAGGTCGAACTCCAAGAAATGAAAATTTACGGGGGAGTAAACTCAATCACAAAAAAAAATAATGCGGCCAAACCCCAAATAATGCTAAAATTGATATGTTGAACTGTGTAAGAGAGATATACAGTTGGATCCATGTTCTCATCATCTGCTGCTATGGTCTTCTGCTGATGTGAGCATGGCTTGAAAGCTGCCTGTAAAGGAAATTCACAATCAATACAGTATACGAAAAAGAGTTGCAATATATCAATATGGGTTAGTTTGTAAATCCAGATTGCATTCTTCTTGGAATTGGAATTGGAATTAGAGCCATATGAGTTCACATTCGAACTAAGAGCATCTTCAATCATATAATCAAACTGTAAAGATTGCTATCAATAAACCCTCTCAAGTGAAACTCAAAAGTTTAACAACCTTTAGTAATAAAAAAAATTGATTCTAGTAATCAAAATTAACAATCTTTTTGAATCACAAACTTAATGGACCTCACCGTATTTTAGCTAGAAGACAAAAATATAAGAACACTTTTAATTTTAAATGATTTTTTACCTCCACCGTTTTATTACCTTTATAGACTTTCTTCTCCTTATAGGAGAGAAATGGTGGACCCCGCACTTTCGATAATTGACAAAAATACAGTGATGGCGCTCCACCACCATAACCCTAATTTCAATCAATAAAGCAACACCGATGAGGATGGCGCTCCACCACTATAACCCACCGGCCATGAAATTATGATTTATGGGTAGAGAATAATAAATTTGTATTGAATTATACAGTGTTCTTAAGGAAATTAGGAGAAATGGGGTTTTTATAAAAATTGGGTGTTTTAATCCAAGAAACTCATGATCCATAAGGGTTTAATGATTCTAATTCGTTAGAGATGATGTTGATATGTTAATAGGATGATTAGTGAACTTTCTTGGGAGTTTGGTACGTTTTAATAAAGAATTAGAGGTGTAAAAAGGAAGAAACCCGTAACTGTTTAAGAGAAATTTGGACTGATACCTGCTTAATCGATCGATCGAGTCAAGAATGTCGATCGATTGACGATCTATCGACGATCGATCGATTGACGATCTATCGACGATCGATCGATCGACCTCTTTTCTTCGATCGATCGACCCCTTCTGATTTTTGGCAATTGTTTTCCCTTAAGGCTTAATGAAAATCCCAAGGCCGGTGATAATTTTTAGGATGTTTAAATTAATATCGTGGGACTTTATTAAGGTCAGTAGGGTCTTAGTTGATGTTGAGAAAAATAGTTTACCTTATGGAATTGAATGCAACTGCTTACAAGGGTCTACCGAGTGAGGTACGATTAGAAATCTTTCGAATTGAAACTATAATGGGAATTAATGATGATGTAAGGATAAGAACAGTAACAGAGGGACTTTATGTTATCGACATAACATTAGAAATTAATAGGAGACCTGGTAACCTTTTGAAATAGATTTAAGTACTCAGATTGATACGACGAGAGAGTTATCAAGCTAAATATATATTACGTATGATGTTCGGGATAAACTTTCTACGTACGAGAGTTACTAGATGGAATGTGTGAATACCTATATTGAAACATGATTACTTAGGTTGTGGTAATGCCTAGTGTATGGATTTCTTATGTGTATGACATACCTACCATGCTTGCTATCACAGGAGGATAATTTTTGTAAAGGGTCATCTTATCTTTGTGTGCCTTCGGGGGAATTTAGATTGGCACCTTAAGGACATAGGACTGTGAATGACTTATTTGTGAGTTGATAAGTCAGCTGACATGGGAGCGTAGGTATGTGCGTGACCCGTGGGTATGTGAACTATGTTCCCCTCCAATATGTGTGATTTGTATTTAGACGGTTCCTGAGTGATTCGGAACACGTGATCCTTACATACATGATGTACATGGATTTGATAGCAGGGTATGCGAGCACCGCAGCTTAGCCTAAGGGTGCCATATATGTATTTATGTACTGAGAGTGTTATATTTATGTACTTGTGACTGGTTCATTATTGCTTAGTAAATGTGAATAACTAAGATATTTGAATGGGTTAAGAATGAGAATTTAACTAACACTTGAGATAAGTAATTTAATGAATGGGAATATGGGTTATGAATATAACTTATCTGGATATTAAGAGTAGACATCCTATGGTAGAATGCGAAAGAGGAAGTGGTACAGACTAGTTAGTTAGCGACATAACTAGGATGGGTTAAGGGCATACATTAGGCGTGCACATTAGTTGAGAGGTGAGAAACTCATGTGAGAGTACGCAACTAACGTGTTTATAATATGTGTTGTTTAATTGTAATTTAAACACTTGCTAAACTTTTAAACTGCTTTCATCTCGGGCTCTGACCCGTTTTCCTCCAAATCTATTTTGTTTTGTAAAAATATTTTTTGGTGCCCAGCCACAGGGACGCTAAGCATAGGAGTTCCATTCTGATGACGTGTTGTAGCTGATGTAGAAGCTACAGGATCTTAGTATTAGACACCTTCATATTTATCCTTGGTTCCTTCAGAGTCATTTGTATCAGTTAGGGCATGTCGTCCATTCTTATTTAGAGGTTGTAGTTACAAACTATCATTATTTCGGTTATTGGTTTATTTATTCAGACTCTTGTATTGGGACTTTATTTACTCTGGCATTATTATTATTTGAGTGTTTACTCCAGACTCAGTTGATTTCCTTTCGTTGGTTATTCATATGAGATTGTTTATGCGAGTGATGGTTAATGATTTAATTCTTGGTTATTTGATAACTTAATTAATAAAATTTGACATCTCTCTTTTTAAATATTAGGTGGCTAGTAATTAATTAAATGTTTTTCAACAATGATGCTAAGACTGAACCAACTTGATATTCTGTATTAATTTAATAAAGGAGTAGCTACCCGGTATTTAATTAAACGAGGTGTTACACCCCCTACCAAACTAGATCATAAAATCTATGAGCGAATTCTCTTTTGAATCATACTTCTTAAAGAATGTATGGGCACTTTCTGCGTGTTGGCTACTTGACATTCCAACGAAGAAAACATGATTCACATATGTAGGGACCCAACTTGAACGAATTTCATACATAGAATGGAGCCACTTATTGTCACTTAAACCACTTCCGTCAACAAGATCAATCCACTTGGAGTCAAGCTCCCCCCTCATCTCCGAATTCCATATACAATCTAAGAACTCCTTGTAGTAAGCACTAAATTTTACCGAATATAGCTTCTCAAAATATTTCATCAAAATATGCCAACTGCAATACCTATGGTAGGTATATGGGACAACTTATGATATTGCTCTTGTCATAGTCGGATCCTGGTCGGTGATAATCATGATCGGTACATCGCTCGACAAGGCTTCCAAAAATCGATTGAAGAGTCAAACAAATGAATCAATAGTCTCATCACTAAGAAATGCACTACTAAATAAAATTATTTGACCATGATTATTCACTCCCATTAGTGGCGCAAAAATCATATCGTACCAATTAGTATTGTACGGTATCAAATACAACCACATCACCATAACACTTGTAATCCCGTCTACTGGTGCATCAACCCAAAAACAATGCTTAATCCTCTGCTCATCATTCGTTGAAATTTGAAATGTGAAAGATGGATTCTTTCCTTGTTCTAGTTTCAAAAACTTGTGTAAGATATCTCCACCATGCCCTTTCAATTCATTGCGTTGAAATTTGAAAAGTGTTTTAAACTCTCACCCTATTTTTGGCTTCATTTCGGGTGAGACTTGAGGGTTAAAATCACAATCATTTTCATTAGAATTTGAACCCACATATTGTTGTTCTAAATTTATATTGTGCTCAATATCAATTTCTAATTCCATATTATCACCAACCCAAATCTCCTTGTTAAATCCGAAATCATGATTATCCATTTTTTTGAGGAAAAAAATTTGCATATATATATAACCTAATATCAATAAATCATAAAAAAAACAAGATATCTAAATTAACAATAAAAAAGGAATAAAAACAATTTAACAATGTCTAACGTGACCCACTTTGCCTTTTGATCAGCTCTTTTGGAATGGTAGGAGTAAAAGGTCCTGGTATTTACACCCAAAAAATATCACTAAAGCACCATTTATTTCGAAACATCACAAAAAACTCATTTTTATCTCCTTAACACCACACAAATTAACACCCCCAAAAGTAACTGTGAAAATGGGTATTACGACCAAGATTGACCGTGAAAATGGGTATTACGGCCAACGGTAGTCGTGAAAATGGGTACCACGGCCAAAAGTTACCCGTAAAGATGGTATCATGACCAAGGTTAACCGTAAAAGGGATATCACGGTTAGGGTTAGCCGTGAAAATGGGTACCGCAACCAAAGTTGATCGTGATATTTTGTTGGATTGAATAGTAAAAAAATGACTTTTTATATGTGATGTTTTATGATATTTTACGAAATGCCTCGGGGAAGAGGATATGTGGGTTTCTTTTATGGATCAAATAACAAAAAGTCCCTTAAATATTTTTTAATACACATTTAGTCCAAGCTTTTTATTTTGTACCAAAAAGTCCCTTATTCTCTTATCTTTAAAGGTATGCACCATGGTAAAACTTTTTTGACATGGTGAAGGACTTTTTTATGCAAAATAAAAAGGCTTGAACTAAACGTGTATTAAAAAAAGTTTGAGGGACTATTTGGTATATGCCCCTTTTTTTTTATTTGGGAAAGGGATCCATTTGTTTATTTTTAACCAAAAAAACACAGCAAGAAGTGTGTCTTTTTTTAGTGGGCCATGTTTGCTTGTTTGACCAAAGAAAAGGGGGTTTGTTGATTTTTTAAAAGTTATAATAGGAGCTGCCTCCAAAACGCAGCGTTTTTTAGTTTTTTTTAAAATCCCGCACAGTCCTGCAAAATAGCTTCCCGCACAGGAGAGTTTCTCTTACATCATATATATCGTCCACAAATGAGAGGAAGAACTCTGGAAAGTCCTTCATATACATCTTCTTCTCCAGAGACCACGTCTCCGATTTTATGCCCCGTCAACGGTGTCATATTTGTGAAGACTTTTTTAAGTTCCACTGTGGACGGTACATCTTGCTCCCAAGCACAAGGGGTTCTTTTCGTAGATATATCGACTAACTTTTTCCCCTTAGGTAGCCTACCCTTTTGACGAATTTGTACGGGATCCATCAAGGTTGTGTTAGAGGGTTCAACAATCTCCATTAACTTGCTTTGCATTATCTTTCTAATTGCTTCACTAACCTCAATCCACCTTTTCTTAAACAATATCATTTCGGGTGTATATTCAAGGTCACGGTACCGAGGGATGTCCGGGATGATCGTCTAGTGCCCACAGTGGAATTTCTTGGACTAGCTTCTCTTATTGGGCCAACTCGTGGACGCATGATAATTCGTATATGGTGCGAAGTACGTAGGAGCATCATATCTTCGTATATTGGGTGTTAGCGCCTAATGCGCTCAACACCGATCGCATGTAATCTATCTCAACAACAATTAAATCCAATGCATAGTGTGATGCCCTACCACGGATCTCGCACAACATTGCATCACTGTGTCGACGGTTGTTGGATTGGAGTGATTTCTAAAACTCCGTTTGAATTTCAGTTACTTGGTGGCCAAATAATGCGTCCATACCCATCCACACCGTCGCAAACAACCCGGTGTTGTTTGTTAAGTGTTTTTTAGTTGTGCATGGGCATCCTTTGCTCTGTTAGTTGTTCGTTGCTACGATGGGATACGCAATTAGTCCATGCATGAGTGAACTGAAAACGCAAAGGCATCCAGTTCTTCTGTATGTACCCAACCATGTTCGGGTATTCTTGTTAGTTTTAGCGGAAAGCCAGCCATGCATTATCAAAGTCATTCGTATTCTCTGACTCCAACAGCCCAATCCAACCTTGCATGAATACCTTCTAGTCCTGGTCTTTGATGTTGTGTTTCACACGTACACCTTCAATATTTTTTTGAACATGTAATTGATATAGTAGAATGGTGTCAAGTGGAAACAGGTTTGGCAAAGAGTTTAGACAGGATTGTTGTTTGTCAGAGATAACAACTTGCGACAAAGCTTCTGGCTTGTATAATGATCGCAAATATTACAGAGCCCATCTAAAATTCTCCTCCTTCTCACTCTTCAGAAATACAAATGCAATGCTAAAAGTTTACCTGGTAGAAGTGAACCCAATCACCTCAAATAATGGCATATTGTACTGATTGGTCATGTAAGTGCAATCGATCACATGCACACTCGAGAAGCATTTCACCAACAAGCAAGAGGTGGGATGTGAGAAAAATTAATCTTCCCCCACATCGATTTGATCGTTCCTTCGATGACAGTGGACATAATTCTTCTCCCCGAGCAAACGCATTAATTGTTGCATGGCGGTGCAACCTTGCATTTCAACGTTCTTTTATTTGCTTTTAGTGTTATATATTGTTCGTATGGATGAACAATTGTACTACGACTTCTTTTTCAATGTCTGGAGTTCTTCCTTTGCACCCACCCCATTGTTTATCATCTCTTAAGCAATGTTCCACTCTTCTTGGGAGAGTCGACCAACATATGGGTGTCCAACAAATGAATTTACACCTCGTGATTGTGTAGCCCATAGAAAACTTCAACCCCCAAAGGCCATTATCATGGGGAACGCCTTTCAATCGAAAGAGGCAATCATATTTTTGCGTTCCGAAAGAACACTTCCTTTTCTTATCCAATACCTCATTTTTTTGGGTCTATGAAGCTCGCTTAGCTCACAACCAAGTGTGACCCTTCCTTGCAGACTATACTGGCCTTGTCGGATTTCAAAATTATCATGACCGCATGAAGCTTGCGACCAACTTGTTGACATCTATCAATCATCTTGTGCCGGTCATCAAAAATCAGCACAAGATGAACATTATTAAAGGAAAGGACAGTTAAAATAGAGATTTCAAGTATAAATGTGAAATCATGTTGAGTAGAATATAAATAAACTAAACATGCCTCTTCAGTGGTGAATTCGGCTGTATGGTCTTGATTAATCGCATTAACATCCAATCCTTCTTCTATTTTTGCATCATAAGAATGCATACAATCAAAATGTGTCACACGTTAAATATATCAAAGTGTTGAAATTTAACTACGTGATATGGTTTTTTACCATAGACAATGTGAAATCTGAAAACAAATCATGTAAACATTTGGGCGAGGTTGATGCCGTTGCTTGTTTGCTCATATTCGGTTCACGCATATTCGATTTCTCGATGGAAGAACATTGAGTAGATACACTCGGTACAATAAGATTTTCTATATCTTGCTGTTGCCCAGATTATACTCAAGAGGGGGGGTGAATTGAGTTTTTACAAACTTTAAGTCAAATTAAGATTTTAGTAAAATATTAAATTTAAATCACTTAGACAAATTTCAGATTAATAAAACTATAGAGAATAAATTTAACAATATCAAATAAATGCAATCAACTAATTATAAACAACTAGAAATGCAGATTTTAACACACTAGGAATATTAATTTAATTTTCATATTTAATATTAAGTAATATTCTGAAATTAATTATTTAGTTCAAAAATAAATATTTTAATCTTAAAATTAATTAAGACAAATTTCGGAATTAATTTATTTGCAAGATAGTGTGCTGAAAATATTAACTCAAGCAAGCATATGCAAATAAATAAATATAAGTGCGGAAGATAAATGACACCGAAATTTAACGTGGTTCGGCCAAATTCCGGCCTACGTCCACGCGCCTAGAGCCCTCGTCTCCTTTGCGCTTCACTAAACCTGATCCACTTGCGGGTAGGATCAAACCACCGCGTACAACTGTTTGCAAGCTAACTCCGAGCTTCAAACCCCGTGGCCCACTTGCGGGCAGGAACCAATTACCGGTACAAACCGAAGCTTCAACAAAGCTTCACAACAAATCTGAATTTTTGTAGTACAAGATACAATACTGAAACTCCTTAAAATATAATTTGTAATCTGAGTTTCTGAGACTTCAATAAATGATGTTGAAGTAGGCACAAGTCTTCTTCTTCAATGATTGAGCAGATAATAAAATTAATAGCTCTCTTGAATGTGTAGCTGAGTAGTAAATTAAAATGCTCTCAATAATATTTCAAGTCTTGCTCATATTCTCATTCAAGTCTTAGTCTTCAATGCATCTCCTGAAAGCTTTAAATGTGTCTTCCAAAAACTAGCTGTTAGACACATGCATTTTGAGCATTAAATGCTCCTGATTTTGCTGAGATGAGATAGCTGAAAATAATCTCTAAATCTGATATGCACGTCTTCATTTTTATCTTCTGCATAAAAATATAGCTGTTGTAGCACAAAAATGGTAATCTGAAAATATATGTGATTGAAAGTAGCTTGGTAGATAACCCATATATTTTCTGCAAAAAGATTGTTAGTTCAAGAGATAAAATACAAATCTGATATGTAAATGGAGAACCATTGTGTAAAGAATATAACTGGTGTGTTAAGGACATTTTTCTGTCAAGAGAGTAAATGGGACACAGTAAGTATATGTACAACTCAGTCACAGGTTTGCAAGAATATATATGTAAATATATATATATAAGGTATACATATATATATTGTACAAAGAAAAATATTTCTCGAACTGATATATATAAAAAAAATTCCGAACTGATATATATATATAAAAGAAATCCCGAACTGATATATATATATAAAAGAAATTCCGAACTGATATATATATATAAAATAAATTCCGAATTGATATATATATATAAAATTTCCGAACACATTTATAAAGGAATCCAAACGTATTTTTTCGGCCAGAGATGGCGTCGTACTGCGCTAGTCTGATGGACAAAAAAGTTGTCACAGACTGATGGATATAAATTGTCCAGCTAATGGGACGAAATCAGGTAGCCGGTCTTACACGGTCAAAACACTTACTCATATCTATAAAATGTATGGCCACAAAATGACGAAATGATATTAGGCATCCTAAGCATAATGAACTTAAGGCTATTCTCATAAAGGACGAAGTAGTGTACTTACTCATTAAATGAGTAAGGCCGAACCCGTACAGAGTCTATATGACTCTAAAGGATCTAAATAAGTAGCTCAGGTACAATTTCAAATGACAAAAGTTAAAAGCTACAACTTTCAAGTCAATATGAGATGACAAGGGCTTAAGGGTTCAATATCTTTTAAAACATATGAAATCTAGCAGGTGAAGTAAGTTACATAAGGACGAAACCTATACAAATTCAAATGAGTCTTTAAAGTAAAAGACAACCAAACTTATAAAAGTTATGAACTAACTTTACCAAGGTGATAAAATGAAACCAATACCAAAAAAAATATTATATCGAGAATTCAAAATAATTCCAAAAATAAAAATTTCATTTTAACCAAAACTTATAACTTTATATAAAAAATTATTTTTAGCAAAAATAATGTAGTTTCATTTTTAATAAGAAATTTGGGCACACAATTAATTAGACACACAAAAAAAATCATAGATCAAGAAATATGCATGTGTGCCTAATGTGTCAAGTGCAAATGTGCAACATACGTGAATACCTTTACTCGAATACGTCGTTGAGTAGAGTCGAGGCAAGATTATACAATAATAAATATCTATAGAATAACCTAATAAAAATGTGTTTGGAATCATCAAAATCAATATATTAAGTTAAACTAAAATGTACATTAATTAAACTAATTTAATTAAATAGGGATAAATAACATTTTCGTTAACACTTGCCAAAATGTAGCATCTAGTATCGAGTCATCTAACTGAAATGATAATACAATAATCAGTACAAAATAATTGACAATATAATAACAAAAATCCATAACCGCTACATGAATTATATCTATATTGAAATGTTATATCTCTACTGAAATTTTACATCTCCATTGAAATTGTTATGTTATATTGAAATGTCATATCTATATTGAATTGTATACTGATTACTCGTGGAAAGTAGTGTCGCATCAAAACGCTAATCGTTGAATTCGTTTCACCACGTTAACACAAAAACCTAAATTACAACTGCACTTGCGATAGAAGTATAGCGGTAAGTCGGGTATCGAGAATCCACAAGGAATGTTGTATATATTTTAATTTAATTGATTTATTATTTTAAGAATAAAAGTGTAAAAGGTGATAGGTTGGAAATGGTAAAAAGGAAAAAAGAAAAAAGTTAAGACTGAACAATTTAAATGAGAAAGTCGGGATCGCATTCGCACCACACAGGCGAAACAACTACTAATTAGAATTTCAGTTCGAAAGTTATTTAATTGACATAATCAATTAAGCATAAACATCACACAATAAAGAATTCACTTCAAAGTTGCGAGATTAAACATTTAAAAGAAAATGATCACCCATGGATTAAATTTGGATTATCGCTATAAACACCAATGTTGCATGACAAAGAAATTTAAACGCATAACAATCCGACTTTGATACGCGAGGTTTCAATTAAACGCAATTTTACGCAAAACCTAACTTTTGGAGCTCGACGCCCATTTATGGCAAAAATGCAACCCTGACCCTATTTAACTAGGGACACAACGTAAATAAAACTAATTAACATAGCAATAAACTAATAAAAGCAAGAAATAATAACTAAACTAATTTATTTAGACAAGGAAATTAAATGACATAAAGGAAAGAAGCTAAAACAATGAAATACAACTAAGGAAGACGATGAATAGTAACAATATCTTACAAAATGGGCAAATACCCAAAGCAAATGGGGAGGAGGGTGAAGAGATCCCCTTACAAACCCTTGAATCTAAGTTAAAATGAAAGATATCTACAAATAAAACAAGTCTCCCCTTTTATACTAAGTTACATTAAGAGATAAAAGAAAAAGGAAAAAGAAAAGAAAAAGGGAAATTGTCGGGTAATTGCTACTACCGGTCGACCGCGCCCAAGGAGACGGTCGACCTGTCCCAATTTAAAAGCCCACTATCTACGAACCAAGGCAAAATGGGAAAATGCGGTCGACCGGTACTCTGTTTCTGGTGTTCTTTACAATTCATATGGGAGGAAAGCTTCAAAACGGAAATGGCTACAACATCCTCACCCGAACTCCAAACGATGTGCCATTTATGGCCACGTGATGCTAACTCGACCAAATACGCCTCCGTAAAATTCCCATGAGCCGAAGATGAAGAGTGAATGGACTAAAATACCTTGAAGTAGCGTTCGGTGATGGATGTTCTCCAAAATTCAACCGAACCTCACTTTTAGCATTACAATACATACAAAAGTACAATTAACCCCTGCAAAACATATAAACATACATAATAGAGCTTGTGTGGTTAACGAGCATATATAGGCATTAGGAACCCAAAAGTGCTATAATACATAAGTTAACGAGCGCAAATATGCAATATTCGTGACGTACTATATATCTATATTGAAATTTTATATCTAATAACAAAACCACGACCAACTATAACCATGGATATAAAACTACGACCAAGTCAAACCATGGGGATCCTTATCATGGTGAAAGAAAACTGCCATTTATCATTCTGTGACCAACTATAATCATGGGACATATTACGGTAACTTGTGACCGAAAGTGATTGTCACTTACGACGACGTGCAGACATAAGTGCAGCCACCTCGTTTTTTTAATCTTTTCATCATTTTAAATGTTTTACTGATTGTATAGTGTGTAGATGTGTTTTAATACTTCAAAATCATCAAACGAGCATTGGATATTCCAAGTTTAGGAAGCTTGATCAATAACTTTTTTTCCTCAACTATTGTAATGTAGCCCCTTTATCCCTGATTTCTGTATATAAACAACACTACAATGACCACAACAAAACAACAAACACACAAAAATTGAGATTTGGAAAGAAATGGTGAAGATGATTATGGTTAGGTTTAACCGTGTGTTTGAAGCTTTCAGTGGGAAGTGCAACCGGTTTGATTTTTGTTTATTGTGGTGTTTTAGATTATGTGGTATTAGTTTGTGTATAATTCTTTTGTTTAGTTTGGAGTATATTAGACATTTTAAAGAAAATAAAAGGTACAACACTTTTGTGCGTGATTAGTCAACTTGGCGTTTAATTTTTATGTGGTGTTTTGAAGATATTTTTTGGGTGTAAATATCAAGTCCCATTATTTAAGGGCTAATTTTGTTATTTTCTTAATTTTGTGCTAAAAAATTACTTTAACTTAGTGTGTATTAGATATTATTTACGTATTGTGGTAGAGCTAAGACGAACTAAGATACTTTTGATAAGGTGAGCATTTACCTCATTACCATTAAAAATTTTGACTTATTACTTGTTTAAATTACAAATTTGTCCTTGAATTTTTTTTGTCTGACCAAAAAATAAGCTGGGCAGCTGCACACCATATGTTATTCTCGAGAAACGCTCCTGTGCGGGAAGCTATTTACGGGAGTGTACTGGATTTTTAAAAAACCCTCAAAAATGCTGCGTTTTGGAGGCAGCTCCTACGACCCTTAAAAAAGTAAGAAAACCCATTTTTTTGGTCGAACAATCAAACATAGCCCACTAAAAAAAGACCCACTTGTTTTTTTGTTAAACACGAACAAAGAGGACCCACCTATCTTTTGTTAAAAACAAACAAGAGACCCATACACTCATGCATTCGTACACTAACAAGACCCACTGCGAAATACACTCACTTATCTTTTGTTAAAAACAAATATGTGTTTAAAAATCCACTGCATACACAACATGCCAAATAAAAAATTGCGCATTGATTGATTAATTTTAAAAACACTACAAGCAAAATAAAAAAATAATTTCACTTCATACACGTTTACAAATTACCATCACCATCCAACAACAAAAAGTTCACAGCATACACATTGACAAATTATTGTCACCATCCACCAAAAAAAATTTCACCGCGTACACAACAAAAAAGTTCACTGCATACAATTCTAAAAAAGTTCATTGCATTCACGTCGACAAATAACTATCACCATCCAAGCTTGTACCATGTGTTGTTGCATCATCGAGCCTATAAAAAAACGAATAAGCATTATTAAATTTTGAAACTATTTAAAAAATAAAAAAATTCATAATGTGTAACAACTCACCGATTAATTGGACCTGGACAATTTCTTTTGTCATGTCCAAGCAAATTACACCCATTACAATGCCTTTTTATATTTTTCTTTGATCTTCCCATTGCCCTTTCCTTTCCCCGTTTAAGCCTTGTACCGCATCCTTTTGCCCTCACCTGCCTTGGATCATTGTAAACACGCTCGAAATTATAATTCATGTTAACTGAAAATCCTCCACTCGGTCCCGTAATAACACGTTCACCCGAACCAAGCATCAATTGATTAATTTTCTCAAGTATAATATCCAAACCATCTTTATAAATTTTAATTGTTTTCGGACTTGTGAGCGATTTGTCAACCACATCCAAAGGCTTTTGAATTATCTTACTTCTTGTAAGAAAATAAGACTTGTCATCAGTTATCTCGACACCACTCGCATCAGTGAACGACATTGATTTAGCAGATTTCGCACATCCCTTCAAAAAAATTTGGCTTGGTAATTTTTCAAAATCATGAACCTTTTCCAAAATAGTTAACACATGTGCGCATGGTATCCCGACGCTCTCAAACATCTTTCAAGTGCACGAGATGTAATCTAATTTTTTTTCATAAACAAGTTCTCGCACCTTTCGCGTATCTTGTTTCCTTCGAATTTCATACATGGTTTGATATTCATACTCCCTCACAAACTCAGACTTATAATTCATCATCTCCAACAACTTTTCTTGAAATTCATATAGTATTTCACGTGTATAAATATCAACTATTTGCACTAAAACATAGTGAAATATTTGAGCTTTCGATTTTTCAGTCAAGTCTTTGTGATCGACAAGTAACTCTTCATGACGTGGACGTACCAGCCCCTACCAAACTGGATCATAAAATCTACAAACGAATTCTTCTTTGAAACATATTTCTTAAAGAATGCATGGGTACTTTCTGCGCGTTGGCTACTTGACATTCCAACAGAGAAAACATGATTCGAATACGCAGGGACCCAACTTGAACAAATTTCATACATAGAACGGAGCCACTTATTATCACTTAAACAACTCATGTCAACAAGATCAATCCACTTGGAGTCAAACTCCTCCCTCATCTCCGAATTCCATATACAATCTAAGAACTCCTTGTAGTAAGAACTAAATTTTACCGAATCTAGCTTCTCATAAAATTTCATCAAAATATGCCAACTGCAATACCTATGGTAGATATATGGGATAACTTACGATATTGCTCTTTTCATAGTCGGATCTTGGTCGGTGATAATCATGTTCGGTACATCGCTCGACACGGCTTCCAAAAATCGATTGAAGAGCCAAACAAATGAATCAATAGTCTCTTCACTAAGAAATGCACTACCAAATAAAATTATTTGACCATGATTATTCACTCCCATTAGTGGCGCAAAAATCATATCGTACCAATTAGTATTGCACGTGGTATCAAATACAACCACATCACCATAACACTTGTAATCCCGTCTACTGGTGCATCAACCCAAAAATAATGCTTAATCCTCTGATCATCATTCGTTGAAATTTGAAATGTGAAAGATGGATTCTTTCCTTGTTCTAGTTTCAAAAACTCGTGAAAGATATCTCCATCATGCCCTTTCAATTCATTGCGTTTATCCCTTTCGAGGTTGTATAAATCTTTTTACGTGAACCCTATATTTTCAAACCCTCCTACTTGCACTCTAAGAAAATTGAATTGTTGGTGCGGTGGTATATTAATCACACCAAGTTGTTGAGTTAAGCATTTTTGGGCGCTCGAAACACTTCGAACGCAAAACCCAGATTCTTTAGCATATGCATTGTAAAAGTTTCAGACATCATCAAGTGTTTGAAACTCTTACCCTATTTTTGGTTTCATTTCGGGTGAGACTTGAGGGTTAAAATCACAATCACTTTCGTTAGAATTTGAACCCACATATTGTTATTCTAAATTTGTATTTTGCTCTATCTCAATTTCTAATTCCATATTATCACCAACCCAAATCTCCTTATTAAATTCGAAATCATGATTATCCATTTTTCTGAAGAAAAAAAAAATGCATCTATAAATAACCTAATATCAATAAATCATAAATAAACTAGATATATAAATTAACAATAAAAAAGGAATAAAAATTATTTAGCAATGTCTAACCTGACCCACTTTGCCTTTAGAACAACTCTTTTTAAATGGTAGGAATAAATTCCTTGGGGACGAGGATATGTGGTTTTTTCATTTGGGAAAGGGATCCATTTAAAAAACAAGTGGACTTTTTCGAGTCGGCCATGTTTGATTGTTTGACCAAAGAAAAGGGGGTTTCTTATTTTTTTAAGGGTAATAGGAGGTGCTTCCAAACATTTAAAATCCCGCACACTCCCGCAAATAGCTTCCCGCACAAGAGCATTTCTCTATGATGTAAAATCTGCTGGGAACTGTGGATATAAGGTTATTTCCAAAGGTTCGGGTATTGGGGATGTACTAGAACACTCTCATACTATTAGTAGTGCTCTGTTGTTTGAATTACGTAGGGGCAAGTCATTTTGGGTTGCGATGATGACCTCATACTATATTGATGAGTATGAGAGGAGATTGGACTATTTTAGACACTCATGCACAACTGAGGGATGGTTTATAATGTCGGAGTTTGGCTACCTTATGGCGAATGCACTTAAGCTAACGGTTGTGTTGATATCCAAATTTTAATGCTTAACTTTTGTTCCATTCGATGTTAGCCCAAAACCTAGGATGGAAGACAATCGCATCATCTATATCCCGAATTCGTTAAATATTAATTGGGTGAGTTTGAAATGCACAAGATTTTACCCCTACCACTAATTGCCTCTCACTGGAGATCAAGGGTCGGTCAAGATGCCCTTATGTGGTCTACTTTGTTTAAGTCACGCTTACAAATGTTTCAGAATCTATGTCTTAAAGATATTGCGACGAGAGATGAACCGTGCTTGATATCGTCGGATGAGGACGAGGACTTGACGACGGCTTAAATTCAGTGGTGAAAGTCTAAGGGTTGATTTTAAATTTTTGTTATTATCAGAATTGGAAATTTTGGTTATATGTAAATTGGTCGTTGGAGAAAGTCTAGGGCAATTGATTATAACTTTTTGCAATAATTTATTCTATGTAAATGAATTGTAACTTTTTGTATCTTTTTGCAATAATTTATTATATGTAAAAGTCTTGTGGTTCTTAACAATTATTGATTATAACTTTTTGTATCATTTTGCAATATTTACCCAAAACACCAAAAACACACAACACCACATTAGCCTTGACCAATATAAATTGGTTATATGTGATAAATTCGTTATATGTGATATTATTGAAAATCTTTTGGTATTGTAAGCAACTTATGTCCCTTGACACCGCATAGAAGTACACACGGCGACACCACACCATTCCTGCACCATACGGTGTGAATAAAATACATATGGTCTATTGAAACCATGGTAAGAATAACCACGGTGAGAACTAGCCGTCCCATATATGCAGAGACTTGGGCAATTTTTCACCCTAACTAACACGGTCCAATGCAACCATTTAAGGAATAACCACAGTGAGACATTGCCGCAAAAATATAACCTACGGTCTGTTCTCACCTTCCTATATATGCAGAGAGTTTGTCTATTTTTCAAGCCAACAAACACGGTAAATTGTAACCACAGTGAGGACTAGCCGTACTTTTACCTTCCACGATTTGTTCTCACTGTCACATATATGCAAAGACTTGGGATATTTTTCACTCCAACTAACACGGTCCAATGAAACCGCAAAAGGTATAGGTACGGTGAGAGGTAGCTGTACCTATATATACCACAATTTGTTCTCACCGTCCCATATATGCAGAGACTTGAGCTATTTTTCACCCTAACTTACATGATCCAATATAACCGTGAAAGATATAGGTATATTTAAAGTTATGGAAAAATGAAACAGTCACACAACACCGAATATATGAGGAATAAACTCATTAATAGGAAAAACCTTATACCAATTTGAACAACAAATATATTGAAGTAGATACTTATAAAGAGGAAGTAATTCTTACACTCATTTCACCATAACTTCCTCTAGCACTCTTTCCCTGCCTTATCATCCTATCGAGGTAATAACAATAGTTGGAGAGCTATACACATTCCTAATTGGTCTTGGTTTATACCCAATGTCTTGAAATTCCACCTAAACTCAATTCTTCATTAAAGATGAAGAGAACTTTCTCCAAAGAAAATATTACCAAGAGTAATGTGACACTCCGCCCAATTAAATATCGGGTCATCAGTCCAATATTAAATTAAAATAGGAATCTCATTTGGTTCATTTTTAGCATCACTGCCGATTTTTTTTTAAACTTTACTAACCACCTATTATTCAAAAAGTCGGTGTCAAATTTTAACTTCTTAATTAAACAATTAACAACAACATGCGGAATATAAATAATTTGAACCGTACAATCAATCACTGAGTCTAAAACAATACTGAATAATAAATGACTTGTCGAATAAACCATCGGCTATAAATCCAAATCCAATGTAAAATCAACAGATAAGAAATAAACCTCAATATAAATCTGAACTTAAATCATCTAACTGAGTACTGAAGGCCACAACCCCAAAATGTAATATTGATAGCGTCTACACCAACTCCTGCATTCACCCACATGTTCCCTAACTGCATATCCCTGGAATAAATAGCTAAGTCTGGCGTTCATGTGGACACCTAAAAGGTTTTGAAAATAATTGCAGCAAGGGTTAGAACCCAAAATATTTTAAAAATATTTAGCAATTGATTAACGTTGTAGTAAATAAAATGCATGAATGCTCTTCATATTTAAGCTAGTGTCGCACTCACTTGAGACAATTCTCATTCCTCATCTAAAGTGAACACTCGACGCTTCTTCCTAACCCTCCTAGTTGTACTACCCCCATCTAACTAGTCTTGTTATGCATACTTCTCGACACATTACTCTAACCCGAGTAATCTTACTATTGATTCATAAGTTATTTATCGCATTAACTTAATTAATTTTCTTCAGATAAAACTATATAACAGTTCCACCAGTTATATACCTATAATACCATTTTGCTTCATGTAATCCACCCGTATATCACTACATCATAACTGTCGGATTGTTATAATCATTAATCGTGACAAGTCCAACTTGTCAACGTCAATAATCGTGACAAGTCTGGGGTGACAACTTTTATTATCACGGACTTGTCACGGTCATTGGCGGTGATAAGTTCATTAGACTCGTCCCGGTCCTGTCATGGTCTTTGACTTTGACAAGGTTTACTACGATTTAAAACCGTGACAAACCAGTGAGAAACTTTAAAAAATTTGGGTAGAATTTAAAAAAAAAACTGTTGGGCAGTTTGGCCACTGCCACTGCCCAGCAGTATATTTGTACCTGCTATAGCAAAATTGTACCTGTTCAAACAGCATATATCCAAATAAAATTGAAATAATGTACCAAACCATTCCATATATAATTCCATATCCAGACAAAATAATAATAATACAATCTATGTCCAAACGAAAATATCGCAAGTCAAAATAATTAAAATATAATCCAAGTGTCCAAATAAAAATAAATACAAATAATGTCAAGACATAGTGTCTGGGGTAGGTTCGAGGAGGAAGGAAGGCCACACGATATACGCATCGAGACATGCGTCACGTCGCATTGTTCGCGCACCCACAATGCGGAGTTCTCCTTAGTGGTTATCACATGTGTGACGAGCACCCTGGCCTCGATATTTTAAAGGATACGGTTATGAATTGACATACCCGGGACGGTATTCAGGTCCCTCCACCCTCTCTCTATCCGCTTGCCCTCAAATATGACAAGTAAAACACACGCTCAGCCAATCGATTGTTGACATAGGTCGCGGGACGAGAGCCAAGTAGGGGACTGGATCATTAAGCGGTGAGTCTGCGCGTATCGATGATGAAGAAGCGATGTCCAAGTCCTCGTCCTCCTCCACCACCTTCTCCTTCCCCTTGCCCTTGTCCTTTCCTCCTAACTCACGCTTCATGAATGCGTACATATCTAGGACCGTCGCCTCCAACCTCGATGTAAGACGTCCAATCGAAGTAGTGCACGCCTGTCTTTTTTGCCCGATTTTCCCTCCCTGATTGGCGAGATGCCAATTGTCACTCCTCGATCTCATTGTCAATGAACATTTGCCATTGTGCCAATGCGATCGGCTCCTTCGGCGGGATGGACTCACACATTCTGAGAATGGAGTCTCGGGTCTTCCCAAAGTACCAGGCCCGTAAATTTTTCTTTCATATCTTGTATTGCTCCCTCAACTGCTCCAACATAGAATCGTGGAGTTCTAAGGGGAGGATGAATTGTTCCTGTCAAACAAATAAAAAATAAAAATGAAGTAAGTGTTAGTAGCGAATAAATATAATTGAAATATGAATACATTTACCTGTAGTGCCGCCCAAATAGCTAACTTGAGCCCATTTGACACCTCCCTCAAACTAGTGTACCCTGGGCCGGTAATCGTCTTTACTAACTCGAGGGATCTAGCAGACATGCCCGTCTTGTTCTAGACGGCGATTACCAATTTTCTCCATTTGGGGAGCCTAGGGGCCGAGGAGCCCTCATCGCCTCCAATACCGCCGAGCCCTGGAGAAGCCATTTTCTGTAAAAATTATTGATATTAGTATTAATCCAAATGAATTTGAAGAATACAAAGCACTAGCCATATTATAAAAAAAGTGGTAACTTTGAATTAATGTACTAAACTAATCAAGTACAAATGAATTAAATCACTAGAATAATACACCCACTAGTGATGGACTTTAAATTAATGCTTAAGAATTAAATCTAAATATTACATGTACTAAACTGATCAAGTACAAATGAATTAAAAGCTTTAAACTAGTGTCCAATAATAATAAAACACTAGAATAATACACCTACTAGACATGGACTTTGAATTAATGCTTAAGAATTAAATCTAAATATTACATGTACTAAACTGATCAAGTACAAATGAATTAAAAGCATTAAATTGATGTCCGATAATGATAAAACACAAGAATAATACACCCACTAGACATAGACTTTGAATTAATGCTTAAGAATTAAATTTAAATAGTACATGCAGTAAACTAATCAAGTACAAATGAATTAAAAACATTAAATTGATGTCCGATAATAATAAAACACTAGAATAATACACCCGCTAGACATGGACTTTGAATTAATGCTTAAGAATTAAATCTAAATAGTAAATGCACTAAACTAATCAAGTATAAATGAATTAAAAGCATTAAACTATTGTTCGATAATTGGAATACTTATTACAAATCTAAAAATTATTTCAAATTCGGGTTATCATAAAAAATGAATTGATATTCGGTAGGAGCAACCAAGTCATCCACACTACTGTTTATACGCTTTGGCGCATGTAGGCCGATTGACCACGGCTCTTTGTTGATATACTCCAAGTAAAACACTTGATTGACCTTTAGAAATGCATAAACAAACGGTTCATCGCTCACGTGTTCGTTGCTCTTCAACTTGGACAGGTCAACCATGATCAAATTGGTGCCAGGATCAACTTTACAAGCATTTTTATCCTCAACTCATACCCAATCACAGTAAAATACAACCTCTTTGAAGCTTACATAGTCCAATTCAAATATATTTCGAATTACACTATAGTAAGTCATTTCAGCTTTAACGAGGTTTTTATCTTTTGTGCTTGCTCGAAAGAAAGTAAGAGCCTTGTATGAAATGCCCGAGTTCTGTATATTTGTACTTTCCTCGTACACCTTTGCACTGAATACATAACCGTTCAATCGATACTTTTTGTACTCTATGAACAAGGGTCCAGTGGCTTGACGAGCAAGCCTCGATGTTGCATCACCCGTCTTTAAGAGCTGAGAATATAGATAAATTAATTAGGTTAGTTGTAAAGTTTTGTTGTAATGCAATGTTATATAACAACCATTTTCATTATAATTACCTCATGTGACAACCACAGCCTAAATTCGATGTCTGATTGTGCCATTATTTTTTATCTTTTATTGTTCTCACATACTTCATATTTTTTGCATAAAATTAATGTGACGAAAGTATTACAAAATTAATCATGTATAAAATAATCTAAAATAATGTAAAGCTTAAAATAATTTGAACTTACTTTTTCCATTTTTCGACATCTTCATGTGTGTGTCAAAAAAGATAACGAGCTACTTGTTCATGTTGCAAACTCGTTAATTTCACTCGTTTGCCCATCGCATGACCACCCTCATCGACGAACTCATCAATGTCATCAACATTGGTCGACTCAGGCATATATTCCCGAGTATAGATTGATGACTCCACGGTTATGTATTCCTCTGTAATTAATCCTGCAATGTATTGTGTATTCTTGACGTAATCTTTGAAAACTTTCATCAATTTTTCAAACGGATACATCCACCGATATCTAATTGGACCGCAAAGAAGTGCCTCGTCACATAGGTGTACCAAAAAGTGAACACTTATGTCAAAGAATGATGGGAGAAAGTACTTCTCCAACACACAAATCGCTTCGGTAACCGCCAATTTTTTGCCACTATGTGTTCTCGATTGACTACCTTCTCACATCAAATTGAGAAGTAAATACTAATTTGCATATTTGCCGTCCGCAAATCCTTGTGCTTGAAGAAATAGTGCCTAAACAATAGAGGAACCGATTGCATGATCACTGTGCCAATCGTGGAACTTACACTTATGTAAATCATGGGTAGCATAATTCACAATCCTTTGCAAGTTGGATGAAAAATTAGATGGAACCTTCAAATTATATATTGTGTCTAAAAGAACCTCCATTTCCTCACTTGTAAAAGTAAACGCACCAGGGAAAATTATTGTCCTTCCCCTACTATCTTCTTTCAACCATAGTTGTGGCTTAAGTTTCAACGATTTAAGGTCTTTTCGTGCATTTTCTCCATCCTTCGAATGAGTCCCCCCAAGGCATGTTCTCACAATACGTTCAGCGATGTTCTTCTCTGCATGCATCACATCCAATACATAGCGCACCGGGTTATTCTTCCAATAAGGGAGGTCAAATAAAATTGACCTCCTAGATCATGTCTTTCTTCTCTCAACTTAATTGCCCACTGGGGTCTTCTTATGCTTGACATTCTTAAATTTAGGATTCTTACCTGGAATATTAGGGCCACAATCAGAATATTTACTTTTAATTTCTGAACCTAAAAGTTTTCTCGGCGGTAGCCTATGTTCAACCCCGCCCATTGAAAATTGGAACCTTTCTCAAATCTAAACCTATGATCAGGGGGAAAAAAGCTCCTATGGAATACATTTTTTGAGCTAGCAGGGAGACGAAGAGATTCAGTCTCCTCTCCACAAATAAGACACCCCAAATAACCATATACTACACAATCAAATAATGTCCTATAACTTGGAAAATCATGAATTTCCCACATCAACATAGCTTTCAGCGTAAACTCTTATTTTCTAAAAGAGTAAAATGCTTGCACACCATCTTCCCATAACTCATTTAATTATTCTACCAAAGCATCAAGGTAGACATCGATGTCATCACTTGGTGCCTTTGGCCCAAGTATCAACAAAAACAACATAAAAAATTTAGGTCTTATGCACTGTGAAGGAGGGAGGTTGAGTAGGGATAGGATCACTGGTCATACACCATGATTGGTGCTTATATTTCCAAATGGATTGAAACCACCCGTTGATATTGCCAAACGAATGTTACGTTGTTCTCGAGCAAAATTGGGATACTCATAACTCATCCTCCTCTAAGCTATAGAATCAATAGGCAGACGCATGGGATTATTCCCTACTTCTGCCTTAGCATGTCGGGTCATTGCCTTCGCTATCCATGGTACTGTGAAAAAACTCTTTAATCTAGGCCAAATGGGAAAATAGTTCAACACTTTTTGAGGCACTTTTGAGCTTGTGCCTTCCTTACCAGTAGATTGGGCATATCTAGGTTCATCGCATACCGGACACCGATCGAGATTGTTATACTCCTTTTGATATAGTATGCAGTCATACACACAAGCATGAATCGATTTATACTTAATTCCCAAATCTTTCAAACTGTTATTCATAACAGTTTAGCTATTTGGAAGCGTATTCTCCTTGGGTAGCAAGCCCTTCACCCAATTCAGAATTCTCGTCACGCTATTGCCAGATAAACCGTATTGGGTCTTAAAACTATGCAAACCAACCATGGCATGTACAGTTGTTTGATCTTTCTCACAGCCCGAGTATAACGGTTGGGTCGCCTTAAATTTTAAACTTTGGAAATCATCGTCAAGGTTTATCCCGATATCTCCATGAGCAACCGAACCTTGTACATCATTTGTGACCTCATTCTCTCCCACTTCATGAACTCCGTACGTGTCATCAACTAAATCTTCTAACATATTATGATTTACGTCGGCCCCTTGTACATCTATCCAACTTATTGAAGGTTGTTTTGGAGGTTTCTCGGGAACAAAGGGAACTTTCGATTCCTCGTGAAAACTCCAAAACCGATAACTATCTTGCATACCCCATCTTAACAAATGTAGTTCAATTGTTTTCCACTCAAACACCTTACCATTCCGATACCTAGCACACGAACACGAAAACTCTTCATCGTTATGACATCTCTCTGCATATTTCACAAATTCATTAGCACCTCTGCGAAATACATCCCCTAATCTATTTGTCTTACCCATCCACTCTTTGTATTTAGGATATCCCATCACAGCTACTCCAAATAATCACCTATTATATGTAAGAAGCGTATATTCGTGGATTAGTATAAACAAAAGTGTCAACATTTAGTTTCCATTAGTATAAAAATCACCTATTACTTATAGTATAAAATTTATAGTATGTTTCATTTAATTATGTCTTATGTATATTCGATTTTCAAATTTAAAATTCAAATTTTATTTATAATATTAATTCCTATTTTCTCCATCTTCTCTAAAGGGTGAGGGGTCCTATTCCATTCAAGACCGTATATTTATGTAATATGCCTAACAACTCATGGACATTGTTCCAATTTGAGGAAAATTCGACAGCATGTCCCTATAGCTCTCCAAATACACGACGTAGATTGGCAAGCGTGTGTTATTTCAATTGATAATTGAAATAACACTCAACATCACATCATCTAGTATGTACCCAAAGAACATTAAGATACGACTGCAGAATTTCGCCCAAAAGTAACAAGTTTAAGTCATTAAGAATATTATTATACAGAAAGTATGCAGTCCCAAACAGTCCAAACGGGACAATTTGAGAGATCTCATTAATGACTCTCGAACTGGTCTAAGGGTCATTGAATGCATACGCATAAGAACTAGAAGGCTAGTATCTATGCGCACTATGTGTAATTGTAGTTATATTTCATTTAATTATAATAAGTCTGTGGTCGTGCCACTCTCAAACGGGTCGTGACACAAAGTAATTTTAGAAAAAAAGTTAAAAACTCACCCTCCTCCCATTTTGACAATAATCCAGTTGTTGTGCCACTTCCAAAATTAACCAACCCAACAAATTAAGACAATATAATTATTTAAGGATTTATTAGTATGAATTCAATTAAGGATTTAAAAAAAAATTAACAACCAACTTCCATATCCAACCACATCCGTCAAATATAATCCAACAGCAACAACAAACCAACACATGTGTCTCTCGTACTCCATCTAATTCATCTACTCAATTAATTCAACATTAACAATTTCAAACCTAAATAAAAATATAGAAACAATATTTATAATGTCAAATTGATTTTATTCTGTAAACAATAAGATTCAATCAATATTAACAATACCTATTAATTTCAATTTCAACTAACATCACCCAATCAACATTAACAATTAATTTCAAGTCCTAAATCAAGATTAATAATTAATTTTAAGCCTAAACTAAACATTAATCTGAAGTCCAAAATTAAGAATTAATTTCAAGTCACAAATTATCATCAATTAATTTCAACACACACACACACACCCTCTCCCACCCACCCCCTCCCCCAAGCGCGCACACACACCTGCACACACATATACACACACGCATACACACCCCATACCCCCTGCCCCTTCCCCCGCCCCACCACCCCCTTCCCCATCATACACACACACACACCACCTACACCTGCACCCCCTGCGCCACCACCCCCTGCCCCCTCCCGCCCACCACACACACACGCACTCACACACACACACACACACACACACCTGTTCATGCACACACACACATATACACGTACACACGAACACATATACACACATATACACAAATGAAAGAGAAAGAGAGTAGAAACATACCTTAAAACGTAGAGAGAGGGAGAGTAGTCGCCTAGAGAGAGAGAGAATGGGAGGGAAGTGAAAACGGTGGGGAAAAAGAAGAGGGAAGGGTTTTTTCCTGTTAAACTTGTCACGGTCATTGATCGTGACAAGTCCGTGACAACTGTACTTGTCACGGTCAATGGCTGTGACAAAAAATGCGTATTTTTTTATCGCGGTCATTGACCGTGACAAGGGTGGCCGGCTCAAAGGTGACAATTTAGCCTTTTTGGTATAGTGTATACTTATATACTCTATTGTATACTTGTATAATTAATACAATTTCCATTTATGTATTTTACCCATATATAATTATCTATTATATTATATATGTATCTAATTTATACAATTTCACTTTACGTATTTCACCCGTATATAACTATCTACTCTATTATATACGTAGCTAATTTATACAATTTCACTTCATGTATTTCACCCGTATATAATTATCTACTCTATTATATATGTACCAATTATACTACAACATTCACACACATCCCGTATATAATATCCATCCTCCCGAGTAATGAGTCACCAGATGCTTTCTCTAAAATGTTATCACCCCAGGTATACTCAATCCACCTGGATACCCCGAGACGGTTATCTCACCGAATCATAAAAATAATAACAATAAGCGTAGTATAGACGGTCATAGTTCTCCGATTGTGAGACCGAATCATACTCAAGATCTCCTACTCCGAAAAGAATCACACATAATATACTAGACGCTATGCCTGGGGATTATACTCTTTATGTGTTCACTAGCCAGGAGATTCACCCACATCGCGCAACCTCTTGTGATAGCAATAGAGGGGTATATATTCCTATAAATATTATTCACACCAATATTTATAAAGCACACAAATATATATATACTACACAATCACCGCATATATATATATATATATATATATATATACACTACACAATATTTATAAAGCATTTTTTATTGAGCGTTTTCAGTCTCAGTATCTCTTTAAATCCAAATAAAACAACCGTTTCCTCTTTCTCAAGCTCGATTCATCTAACAATATGTATTGTGATGATGCTTAACCTCATTATATCCACTCGGCAACTTCTCTCTGTGTGTGTGTATGTGTGTATGTGTGTGTGTGTGTCTGTGTATCAGTTAATTAAACCGGTTAATCCGTACCTAACTCCCGTAGCACTAGCCCGTAATACCCGAGTCTAACTCCCCCACCTTAATTTAATTAATTTCACATTAATTTATTAAAATAATGTCACCCAACTATAATATTTGAACACATTTACTCGGCCCGTAATTTTAACCTTCAGAATTTACCGCACCAAATTTCGTAAATAATATCACACCCTTACTTTCCTTTATGATTCTTTACATTCGTCCCTTAGGTATTCCACTAATTATAACCCTTTAGCTCACAAAAGAAATCTCAGGCAAAAAAAAAGGAATAAATTAGGTAACGAGGCACCTGAACCGGTTCGCCCTATTTGGCAGCGACTTCTTCTTCGCGATGCCGTTTTCCACCATTTTTAAATCCTTAAGGTTTCTATCTCCAAACCAGTCCTCCATCAATTAATACTTCATATTTATTTCACCTATAAACATGTTTTCACACCATAATATAACATCAAACCTCTCTGATTCTCATAAATTTATACGGTTAACGAATTGGGTTTTTCACATATTCAGTAAATCACATATCAATTCGATTCTAAAAATTTGAATTCAATAGTAATAATCACTAGATTTTGATTATAGACCATACCATAACACCTCAGGATAGTATTCCCTCTTAATTAAACATCAATTTCACATTTAAATGTTTAAACCCTCAAAACCCAGTTTTAACACGTATCACCCTCCCAACAACGAATTTGATTTACACCCACTATGATATGAATCAATTATCACATATTTACATTAAAAGCAAGTTAACCACTTGCCTGATAAGATTCGTAGGGTCTGATTCCATTGATGAATAAGGTGATTTGACACAAGCACCTCGATCCCTCTACAAATTGGCTCCCAAAAGTCTCTTCAATTTCTCCCCATTTTCTTCTCTGTAGATCTAGGGTTTTCTAAATGAGTTATGGTTGCCTCAAATCCCATAACTTAGATTTTAAAGTGATAATCCCGTTTTTAGACTAATGGACCAAGCCTAAATGCCCCGAACACCCCCGCGTGGACTCAGTTATGTATAAAAATGCCCCGACACCCAATTACTACCCCCGCGTACTCTATTTCGTCTATTTCGATCATTTCGGAATCAATAGTGCACTCAGATTTGTCATTTGAGTTACTCTATAATATTTTCCAATTTCGACCTCAAAATATGTCATATGTGTTAATTCAGTAATCTAATTAAATCCTCCAAACAAATTGAATCCCATATTACTAAGTTAATTTAAATCTAAATTTCCAATTTAAATAAGTCTCTGAACTAAATAAATTTCGAATCACCAAATTAATTTATTTCTATATTCTCATAAATACAAGGTATTGCAAGTAACCACCAAATTCTACACCTAGGAGGTGTGGGGATATCCTAAATATTGAAATTTTAGGAAAAAATGTATGGCGCTCAAACTCACAAAGTGTTATTCAAACTCAAACGAAATAAAACCTTACTGGAGAACAAATAGTTTTATAAAATGATTTGTTCAAGTATTTGGCAGAGGAGCAAGAAAAACTTCAAAGTTTTTTTAGCAATAGAAGAGATTGAATAACACAAAAGGAGAAAAACTTGTTCTCTCAAAGCACGTGATTTGAAAGCAAGTAAGAATTCCTCCATGGTTGAAATGTTTTATTGTATGGAAGTTGTATAGCTAAGTGGGTAATACTACATTAACTTTATCTTTCATGTTACACTTAAGTAGTCATAACTTAAGTGAGATCCCAACTGCAAACTACTGAGATTTGGCATATGGCATAATTTCTAACATAAGTGATAAAAAATATCTCCAATCCTTCAAATTTGGGGATCTTCATTAACAAAGTTGGGGGTAATTCGTTGCGGAGAATTCACAGGTAACTTGTTGTGGAGAATTTTATCTTTGCTAGAATGAATTTTCAGTGACTCAAGTCGTAAAGTCTTTCGGAGATGTTTCAGACTAACCATTCAATGAAAACATAAGGTTAATTTAAAATGATTTTCAATTTAAGAGAATGTTTAGCCATGGGATGAATCTATATTTGCTATTTCAATACACATTTATCCTAAAATGGTGTACTTAAAGCAATAGCATAAATGATTCCGCCATGTTGATGTTGTTTAATGAAGCTTTTCGGAGACCTCGGAGACAAGACTCAAAGAATGTTTTGGCTTAAGAATTCTAGACAATCCTAACTATGGAGGCACAATGAGTATGCTATACTCTTATACAACTTGGTAAAACTTTACCCCACATACATTCCTATAAAATGACTTAAATGAATTATACACCATTTGAGGTATATTCCCATTTATTTATGCTTTAAAAGCCTTACTCAACCTAATAAACATCGGATCTATTCTCTCGGACTCTAGTAGCGCGGATAAGACAACTGACAGTTTACAAAAGCAATAGCTAAGTTTTTTTTATTCTAGTTCAAAGTGTTACTCGACTATCCACTTTAAGGACTAGTTTAAAGAACAATGTTGTATTTTTGTGTTCTAAATATAGTAGCTTTAGATATATATTTTGTTTAGAGAATAATTATTCCAAAAGCAAAGGCTCTTCTGATTATTAAAATTGTAAAACTCAATATAGATTTGTCTGAGAGTAGTGTGGCAAGCAACAATGTCATATGTGAAAAATTGTGTGGCACAACACACTCATGGTCAGCCTTTTGAGGTTTTGGGCCCAAAGCTAGCTACAGTTTCTACATTAAAATCAAAATTAAATAAAGTAGATTTTTATGTTTTTTATATAGAAATGACATAAAAGACTAAAAGCCGCAAATAACAGTGTCTAGTCTTAGTCTGTATAAATAAGGCATGGTTAATGACACGGTGTATTAAAGAAGGGACTTACAGGATCAACTACCGAAACCAACTTTCGTAATTAAATATCGTTACTCTATAGGTAGATCTCGTTGTGAGAGACTTAGTACTCAACAATTCATGGATAGAGACAAAGAATGCAAGGTCGGACATATTCCGACTTTAGCAAGATACGCAAAAGTGAGTAAATCGTGTGCATAACCTAACATTTCTATATAGGGAGTGATAGGAAGTATAATTATTTTTGCTTTTTTCTTGTGGGTTGTCTTTAACAGGAGGCGAATACTATTAAACATACTTATTGTATGTATAAAGAAAATTTAAAATAAGATGTTATGTAATTGGTTCAATTAAAATATATTTTCTTGCTCAGACCTATTTGCACATTTTGTAGTTATTTACTACATGTTTTCTAATATGCCCTATTAATGCAAAAATATTTTCTTATGGGATTTATTGGATAAAAAAAATGTAGAACCTTATTGACTACAGTAAAACCTTGATCAATGAATGTTTGATAAATTAATAATCTCGCTTAGATAATAAAAAAAAACTATGGTCCTGACTCGGGCCTTTGTATTAAAATAATAATTTCGCTTAATACATAAGATGATCATTTTTTCTAACTTTTTTTTGGGGCCCATCGAATATATTAATTAATAATTGATTAAAAAACAAATGAAAAAATAGTACATAAAATTTCATAATGCATATTGACGAACTTTTTACCTAACAACTTCAATTTTTCTGAAAAAAATGCTTCGAAAGTCACTTATTTTTTCTTTGCACCTAAACTGAACTTTAATGAATGTTCTATGTATATATATGGACATTAAGTTTTAAACCACTTTATCTTCTTCTTTTTTTTCCTATTATCGTGAGAACTTATCCAACCGGTGCCACTTTATCTAAAAGAGGACCTTTTTTTTGTGTGTCTGTGGGTGGGGAGGAACGTGGGAATTTTCTAAAAAATGGGTCACTTTGTGAACCTTTCCTAATATCAAACCCCTGAGTCTGATTTTACACTCGCTCCAAAATCTCCCAACCAGTTTATATCAAAGACTTAATTCTGGAGGTGAGTATCGTTTTCACATCAAAGGCTTTATTTTTCAGTATTTGAGGAAGACACCCCATTACAAACACCATACGCCCTTGGGCGCTAGCCCAGGACTCGAAGTCCATTTGGTCATTGTCAAGAAACTCGACTAATCGAGCTATCGCATGGGGTTTATATGCTTTTAAATTTGATTTTCCGTAATAGTAACATTCGACACGCCGTGGGGTAGATCAATTTCATGTACTTTGTCTTCCTTTGTGTGTGTGATTATATTCATTCCTTTAATTACTTTTTTGTTTGTGTTTTGTTGGATCTGCCATAATAATGACCTTGAGAACAAATCAAGGCACACGTATGTACAATTTCTAGTTGATTACATTTAATTCTAGTATAAACTGGTTCTCAATGCTTTTAGTTTCTAGCTTGTTATCTTGATGGCATTTAATTTTACAAGGTTCTCGTGAGGCTTTTCCCTTTCTAGTTTCATCCAACGCCATCTTTTTGCTTTTGTAGAAAGATAAAAATCCGCCCACACTCCTCATTTTTTTTATTTTCTTCATTGCTTTCTCATCTAGTAATTTTTGTAATTTATTACATGAGCCTTTCAGTCCAACTCTCAACTCAACAAAGCTTTTTTTTTCCAATTATTTATGATCGGCTACATGAATCCTATTTTTCCATTTCAATTTGTCCGGAGCAATATCTTTCAGTCCAATTGTGCCAAAAAAATAAGGGCTTCATTATTCATACTTTTATTTAGTATCGTTGTTATATATTATTTTCTTTTAACTTTACCCCTTGAGATAATGTTATATTTAGATATACCCTCTTAGACGTTCAATATTAGACTTAATCCCCTCATATGCATAAAGAACAAACGAGTCAATGCATAACGTACAAGCAGTATAATGCACATGTAAAAGTTAAGTCTATTTTTTTGAAAAATAGTGGGTTATATATAATTACGACATTATTTCAGGAGCCAAAGCAAAAAAAAATATTATTTTGCAAAGATATTTTAACATGGACGCTAAGCTAAAGAAATTATAAAAGCAAGGATTGCATACTAAGATTTCAAAAACACAAATGTTTTACTAAGTACCAAGTTTAAGGGGCTTGTGACTAATTACTTAATAGTTTCAGTCAGGTTGTAGTCTACCACCAGTTTTGTTAGAGGAAAAAACATGAATCAATACTTGATTACTTTCAATCCTCGTGTGCTTACACTCACTATAGAAAGAGTATTTATTTGTGCGTTTATATATATATATATATACACATTCAGGATCTCTAACATGCATCATTTAATATATTTATGAACACACCCATTTTTTAAAAATATATATATATATTTTTTAATCAAATTTGTCATACATGATCTACATAGCAAATAGATCATCTACAAAAAAAATCATCAAAAATTCAATCCGGAAGCCGGTGAGATCATGAAAAAAAATTGAACAGTCGAAAATGCACATATATACCCACTTTTCATTTTATCCATTTTCTAAACAAATTTTTTGATTAATTTTTTTTATAGATGATCTTCTTGCTATGTAAACCATGTATATCAAAATTGGTTAAAAAATATATTTTTTTACTATTTTTTTAAAAATGGATATGTTCATAGGTATGTTAAGTGAGGTATGTTAAAGACCTTGAGTGTGTGTGTTTGTGTGCATAGAGAGAGAGAGAGAGAGAGAGAGAGAGAGAGAGAGATAGATAGACTCTCATACATACCAAGTTTACATACTTGTTTGCGCAAACCTATTTTAGTAAAATATTTAAAACATTATTTGAGTTAAATTTCTTATGTGATATTTAAACATTTCAAGGGACCCATATAAAAAAATCAACTCGAAATAACTTTTTTTGCTATTTTTAAAAAAATCGATCAAACTTTCAGAGCTTTTAAAGTGTTTTAAGAGATGTGAAAGTTTGACCCTTTTTTTAAAAATAGCAAAAAAAATTATTTCGAGCTGATTTTTTTATATAGGTCTCTTGAAATGTTTAAATACCATATAAAAAAATTCAACTCCAAAATAATTTTTTTACTATTTTAAAAAAATCGATATGTAAACTTGATATGTATGAGAGAGAGTCTCTGATGCTGAATACGATAATTTTTTTAAATCCCCAAAATATTTTTGTAATTTGTTTAAACATTTCAACTTATTAAAAAAAATCACCTCAAAATGATTTTTTTATTATTTTAAAAATCAGTAAAAAAACTGTCAAATATTGACTTATTTTTTTAAAATAACAAAGAGAAAACATTTTGAACTTTTTTTTAGTCCCTTGAATTGTTTAAACAATCCACGAAAAAAAAGGAAAAAAATGGTATTGTTAAAAAAAAGTAGTGCATAATTGTCCCACAAACACACGTATATATAGAAAGAACGACTTAAATCGTTGAATCCTATCGATTGTTAAAATAAATGAACGAATCTGTAATTTAATTTAACGATCCCGAAATTAAATGAGAGTGGTATTAAAACAAAGAGGTAATAAGAAAAACCCGCAGAGAGAGAGAATGAAGGTCGGGTCACATAAAGAGATGGATAAAAGAAAGGTTGGAGAGAAAGAGATTCAAGTTCCGGTTAATAGATTCTTGAAATTATTTCAGTGAATATTGTAATGCTACGTTACAAACCATTTGATATATTTGTTTTCTTTTTTTTGGTAAGTTAGATACCCAGGTTAAGTTAGTATGTTTATTTGTTTGTTTGTAGCTAAGCGTTTTCTAATTTATAGATTAAGTATATGCTACATTGCAAACTTGAATATTAAAAAAAAAAGTTGTCAGCATTATTCTCATAACCACCCAAACAGCAACATGTGGAACTCCCTTGTTAAAGCCGGCCACATCTTGGTCCCTCTTATATATATATATATATATATACACACACACACCCCTAACAAACCATATATTTCCATCATTTCTTGTTTCCCTTCAAAATCTTAAATGGAAATTAAGATGGACAGGCCAATAAGTTTAGAGCCATCAAACATTGTGGTCATTAGGATCGAAGAGGGAGAGAAATGTTACGGTGTGGTCACCCTATGCAACGTTATGTATACCATGCCGGTGGCCTTTCGGCTCCAATCCGTGAACAAGGCTCGCTATAGTGTTCGTCTATAATCGGGGATTATTTCACCACTCACCACACTTAGTGTTGAAATCATTTATGAATTTATGCCAAATTCAATCCTTCCCGATTATTTCCCTTATTGCAACGATTCTTTCCTATTACATAGTGTAGTAGTCCCGGGTGCAGTGGTAAAAAATCCTTCCTCCACACCTACGATATTGTCCCTAGTGATTGGTTCACCACCAAAAAGAAGTAAGTTATCATTGATAGTGGTACTAAAATCGTGTTTGTAGGCTCTCCAGTGCTAGCTCAACTTGTGGCTAACGGCTGCATGGATGAAATTAGATAAGTTCTCGACAAGAGTGATCCCGCTTAGAAGTTAGCTAACTCAATTTACTCAGACGGGCACACGTTACTCCACTTGGCCATCGCCCAAAGCCGACGTGATCTTATCAAGCTACTTTTAGAGTACATGCCAAACGTTGAGGATCCAAGCCAATCTGGATTAAGCCCACTTGAGGCTGCAGTAACTTCAGGAGAAGCGTTGATTTTTTGAGCTTTTGTTGGCTCACCGAGCTCGTACTGAAAGATCAGAGTCCTCCGTATGCGACCCGATCCACTTTGCAGCTGCAGCTGGCAATGTAGAGATCCATAGGCTTCTTTTACTTAAAGGAGCCCATGTTGATGCGTTAACAAAGGACGAAAACATAGCTTTACATCTTGTAGTGGAGGAAAGAAAAGGGATTGCGCAAGGCTATTGCTAGCTAGCGGTGCGAGAGTCGTTGTTCGTAACATTAAAGAAGGTTGAACTGCTTTACACATCGCCGTAATCTTGGGAGATGAATACATGGTAAAGATTTTATTACAAAAAGGAGCCAACAAGGATATCCGAAATCGAGTCGGAAAGACAGCGTATGACGAGGTGACCGAGCACGGCCACATCAAAATTTTTGACACGCTTCGCCTTGGAGAGAGCTTGTGTGCAACAACACGAAAGGGAGAAGTGAAGACAATGAATCGCCTCCTCAAGAATGGTGCATTAATTAATGGTGTTGACCAACACAGGTGGACCGCGCTACATCGGGCCTCGTTCAAGGGTTGGCCCGATGCGGTCCGTACCCTTATCGAGAAAGGTGTCGACATCGAATCTCGAGATGAGGATAGTAACACCGCTTTGCATTGCGCGACAGAGTTTGCTTTGCATTGCGGTATTCTCTCAAATTAAGTAAATATGACTCCACTAATTTCTCATAAGGGAAACTCCCTAAAAGTCTCCAAAACACCCTTCTCATAACTCATATAGAGATTCCCAATCGACAACCTCAAACGAAACCGGACGAAACTCACTCCAGAAAAACTCCCCCAAAACAGCCCTGTTTTAGAATCGATTTGGGCCCAATCCGAATCGATTCGGCCCTGCAAATTGATTCTGCCTCCAAGGCGAATCGATTCGGCTCAAAAGACTTGTCAAGATGGAACATTCCGAATCGATTCGGGTTGGAGCCGAATCGATTCGGCCTGTTCAGCAGCTACGGAAATGGTGATTTTTCTCCAAAATCCAAAATCCCAAAATTCATATTTCTCATCTTCTAATCATTTCTCTTCAACCCAAACATATATATGTAATACCCCGTGTTGATACCAAATTTACTCTGCTGACATGGACCAATCATATGAAGACACGTGGATATCTACATGGCAACAACAAGCACTTCCGAGATGATCACTCGCTCCGAAGAACAAGACTACAATGAGGAAGACTAGTTCCCCGAGGAACACGGCTTACTCCGAGGAACTCATATGCTCCGTGGAACAAACCTCTCCGAAGAACTCCTAAATACCGAGAAGCTTAGGCGATCCGAGCAACTCATGGCGGTCCGAGCTGCACCTCGAAGCAGGATACCAACAGTTTAAATGATCATTAAATGCTTATCATTTGGACGCGCACGCAAAGAGGGCATTAAATGTATTACCCTTTTATATGTATATCATTTAATGTAGTACCCTTTCACATTACAGCCCCATGGCTATAAATACATTGTACAATCCTCATTGTAAGGGATCCGAATCCAGAACGGAATTTCTTGTAATCGAGAATTCCCAAACACTCAGCAATAAAATAACAGTGGACGTAGGTCATTCTTATAAGGCTGAACCACTTTAAAAATCTTTTGTCTCATTTATTTATCTGTGATTGAATTATTAGAGTGATCTAATTTTTTACATCAACGGATTGGCGCCGTCTGTGGGAATCGACTGGTAAAATCGTTTTCTCACCAATAACAATCCATTACCAATGGCTGATATACCTGAATCCAGTAATCGAAACACTGGAACCCCTCCAAATCCATCTGCTCCACCAATTATTTCAGATCTGACTGGAATGATGGCGAATTTGGCTCAGGGCCAGACCGTCATGCAAGAAACGATGCGACAACTCATCCAAACCCTCCATGGCGGTGCGCCAGCCCATTCCAGATCACGAAGCATTCAAAGAAATACCCGTGCGCCTTCTTTGCGTACTAGGCGTAATGATTCATATCGCAATGATGAATCTCAAGATTTTTCTTATCAATTTGGACGAACTTCGTCTGTGCGAGCCACAGATACTGAACAACATGTCACCCTTTCCCCAGAAAGGACCAGTACGTTGGAAAGATTAAGTAGGGCCTCTCCTTTCGATCGATTAGGCCCTAGGAGGAACAAAAGTCCTCTTAATGCAGCGTCGAGGAGCTTTCGACGACCATCAGATTTAAGGGAAGGATCTGCCCACTCGCGACCAGTTGCTCGTCAAGATGGATCCGCTGACCGACCAACTGCTCGTCAAGATAAATCCCAGGAAGCCACTTCAACGCGATCAGTTGCTCGAACCAACAGGCCCGAGGAAGGGAATGATGCATGGAAAGGATCCATTCAGAGGCTGGAGGATAGATTAGGGGAAATGGCTAAGGCCAAGAACCCTCTACAACGAACCTTTGTTCGAGGAACACCCTTTGTCCAGGATATTGTTGATTTTCCAACACCATCAAAGTTCAAAGCACCTGTTGTGACTCCCAAGTACGATGGGAAGACTGACCCTGTCCTTCATATAGAACAATATCAAGCTGCTGCCGACATCTATGCTGTCCCAGACGAGATGAGATGCAGGGCATTCTCAGGAACTCTTACCGGATCTGCTCAGATATGGTACAATAATCTTCCTCGAGGTAAGATTTCAACTTTTCTTCAATTGGCCGAGTTACTCATTGGGAATTTCTGCTTTGGAGCAAAGCCAGTTAAACGAGTAGCACATTTGTTAAGTGTTAGACAAAAGGCTGGTGAGAGTATCAGAGATTATATAACTCGTTTTAATAATGAGAAACTCGAAGTCATTGATTACGAGGAGAAGACAGCTATTACTGCTTTGATGAGTGGATTACTGCCGAACAAGTTGTACTATACTTTAGCCAAAGATCCACCTCGAACCATGTCGGATCTGATGGGAAAAGCGTCCAAGATTATGAATGCCGGGAGGCTATGTCTGCGAAGAAGAATATGGACGCCAAAGAGATCAAGGTGGAAGGTGATAAAGCTAGGAAGAAAGAGCATAAGAACAATGGTGGTGACAGATATTCCAAAAGTAGGTCGTCATGGGAGGTTTTGAAAAAAATTGATAATTACACGCCTTTGAAGGCAAATATCAACCACGTCCTGGAAGAAATTAAGAACAACGAGGAGTTAAACTGGCCAAAGAAAATGAAGTCGGACCCTGATATGAGGAATAGGGAAAAGTATTGCGAGTTCCACAAGGATCATGGCCATATGACAAAAAATTGCATAGCTCTTCCGAACGAGATTGAAACACTCATCCGACGAGGAAAGCTAGCGAAGTATGTTGATCGGGGAGGCGAAAGAAGAAATAATGACCGAACTAGATCTCCTCGTCGAGTAGAGGAGAACAAGAAGAGAAACCATAAAGTTGATCCGGAGGATGACCCCGACCTTCCCAAGAAACCAAGGCAGCCAGAACGAGAGGTATTTTCAATACGCTTTGGGTCATTTGATTGTAATGTCATTACAGGAGGAGATGCAGGAGGAGGAGACCTTACTGCAAAAAGAAAAGCTTACCTCGGAGAGGCTCAAGCTTGCTCGTACATTCAACGAATAAATTTAGCTGAGGAAGATCGCTCGAGAAAGGTGAACAAGGAGAAGTTGGTCATTGGGTTCTCAAAAAACGACCTTACAGGTGTTCTATATCCTCATGATGACCCGCTGGTGATCAAAATGAGGATGAAGGAGGTAATGATTTCAAGAGTGCTGGTCGATAATGGTAGCTCGGCCGATATCATGTTCTACTCGTGTTTCGATAGCTTAAATTTAAAGCTATCTCAACTGGAGCCTTACCACAGACCCCTCATCGGTTTTGCTGGCGAGAAAGTATTTTCGCTTGGGACGATCAAGTTGGATATATTCATTGGCACGTGGCCTGCTTGTCGGACAGAAAGAATACGATTCTTCGTGATGGATAAGAATGTCCAGTCATCGTATAATATCATCATGGGAAGAGTAGGGTTGAAAAAGTTCGAGGCTGTACCATTTACAGTGCATCAATGCCTAAAATTTCCAACAAACTTTGGAGTAGGAGTTATGAAAGGTGATCAGAAAGTAGCTCGGGAGTGCTATTATTCATCCGCCGAGCAAGATGAATTGGAAGAATCAAAGAAAAAGACTACTACTTATCAAGTGGATGAAGGTGCAGAAATTGAAACCTTGGATCCTCGGGATGAGTCGCAACTCGTGAAAGGTCAAGTGGTGGAAGCTACTGAAAATATCATTCTGGACGACGAACACCCTGAACGAACTACTCAAATAGGTTCATCATTGGAAGCCTCACTAAAACAGGAATTGATAACTTTCCTTAGAAGCAGAAGACAAACTTTTGCCTGGAGTCATGAAGATATGCCTGGGATTGACCCAAACTTCTTATGTCACGAGCTCAATGTGAATAAGGAGATCAAGCCTGTGAAGCAGAGAAGAAGAGTATTCAGTCCCGAGAAGAATCAAGCTATACAGGAGGAAGTCGAGAAGCTCCAGAAAGCTCGTTTCAATGAAGATGTTAAATATCCAAATTGGCTAGCTAATGTGGTGATGGTAAAGAAGAAGAACAATAAATGGAGGATGTGTGTAGACTTCACCGACCTCAACAAAGCATGCCCAAAGGATCATTTTCCACTGCCCCGAATTGATCAACTGGTAGATGCCACCTCGGGACACGATTTGCTAAGCTTTATGGATGCTTATTCTGGTTACAATCAGATCAAAATGAAACCCGAAGACAGGGAAAGTACTTCTTTTATTACCCATAGAGGAACTTATTGCTATAATGTTATGCCTTTTGGTTTAAAAAATGCAGGTGCGACATATCAAAGGCTGATGAACAAGGTCTTTGCTAAACAAATCAGTGACAATATGGAAGTCTATGTTGACGACATGCTGACAAAAAGCAAGAAAGCTGCCGATCATCTAGTTGACTTAAGCCAGACTTTTGATCAACTAGATAAATATCAAATGAAGCTGAACCCGACGAAGTGCATATTTGGAGTACGAGAAGGCATGTTTCTCGGGTACATTGTCAATCAACGAGGCATTGAAGCAAATCCTGAAAAGATCAAAGCTCTAATAGGGCTGCGATCTCCAATAACAAAGAAGGAAGTACAGAGTCTCACTGGACGAGTAGCTACACTCAATAGATTTGTGTCACGAGCAACTGATAGATGTCTCCCATTCTTCAAGACACTCAGAAAGACTTTTGAGTGGAATGATGAATGTGAGAAGGCTTTTCAAGACTTGAAGAAATACTTGGGAGCACCTCCGTTGTTGTCCAGGCCGGTGATGGGAGAAAAATTGTATTTATACCTTGTAGTATCCGAGAATGCAGTTAGCTCGGCGTTGATCAGAATGGAGAACGGAGTACAAAAGCCAATTTACTACACAAGTAAGGCCTTCCGAGGAGCAGAGATCAGATATCCAAGGCTGGAGAAATTGGCACTGGCGCTGATTGAGGCGAGTAGGAGAATGAGGCCATATTTCCAGGCTCATACTATAGTAGTATATACCGATATGCCATTGAGACAAGCCCTTCACAAGCCAGAAAAATCAGGGAGATTGATGTACTAGGCAATAGAGCTTGGCGAATATGATATAATTTATGAACCCAGATCATCGCTAAAAGGGCAAGCTGTAGCAGATTTTATAGCGGAGTTCACCTATCCTGATACCCCCGAGGAGTAAAAGTCGTTTGCTGATAGACCTGTGGATGTAACAGGATTAGCAAACGCAAGCCCAGACCAATTCCGATTGGTAAAAGGGCGTGTGGATGTTACAGGATGTGATGCAGAGATAGTTGGGAGAACTCCGGACGAGGAACAAGAGTTGCTCGCTGATCAACCTGTGGATGTTACAGGATCAACAAACACTGGCTCAGACCAACTCCGGTTGGTAAAAGGGCAAGTGGATGTTACAGGATCATTAAATTCGAGCTCAGACCAACCTCGGTTGATAAAAGGGTAAGAAAAAATGATCGACGAGGAGCGAGAAAAATCAGGGGAGGATGAAAAGAAGCAGAAAATATTTCACCGAGGAACTCTGACTGATCAGAAATTTGAAGACGAGTTACCTATATGGAGGCTATATGTAGATGGCTCATCTTGCACTGCAGGATGTGGTGCGGGAATAGTTTTGAGCACTCCGGACGAGGTCGACATGGAGTACGCCTTGCGCTTCCAATTCAAAGCTTCCAACAATGAGGCTGAATATGAGGCCATGATTGCATGGCTTAATTTGGCAAAAATTATGGAGGCACAGCAGGTTGTGATCTTCAGTGACTCTCAATTGATTGTAAACCAAATGATGGGAGTATATGCAGTTAGAGGAGAATTAATGATCAGATATCATGCCAAGGCAAAGGAGCTGGTGTCAGAATTTGTCGCTATTCAGCTGGTCAGGATACCAAGAATGGAGAATGCAAGAGCAGACGCCCTAGCTCGACTAGCATCAGCTACTCGCACCGAGCTACGACGAACAATTCCAATTGAAGTGTTGGCTGGTCGGAGTATAGATGAAGATCTGGCGATGAACTTTATCACCCTTGATTTAAGTCCATCTTGGATGGATCCCATCAGGGTGTATATCGAGGAGGGAGAATTGCCAATTGACAAGCTCGCAGCCAAGAAATTAAAGTTTAAAGCTGCTCGGTATGTATTAACTAGTGGTGTTTTATATAGACGAGGAATAATGGCAGGTTTGCAGAGATGTGTACATCCCTCCGAGGTGAAAGATTTGATTGAAGAAATCCATGAAGGATCTTGTGGAGCACATGTAGCAGGTCGTACGCTTTTGCAAAGGGTGATGACGCAGGGATACTATTGGCCGACGATGAGGGCTGATTGTATAGCTTATGCCAAGAAGTGTGACAAGTGCCAGCGCTTTTCCTCCATCCGAAGAACTCCACAAGAATTGCTGTCACCCATAACCTCCCCTTGGCCATTTGCCATGTGGGGAATTGATTTGGTTGGACCACTGCCAACGACCCGAGGAAGATTCAAGTATCTCGTTGTCGCAGTGGATTATTTTACTAAGTGGGTAGAAGCTGAGCCACTCATTGATATGACGTATGAGAAGGTGTACCAATTTGTTTGGAAGAACATCATTTGCCGATATGGTCTCCCTCATGCCTTCATCACAGACCATGGAACACAATTTGATAACGAGGAGTTCGCTGCCTATTGTCATCAATCAAACATTTTGAAAGTTCATTCAACACCAGGCCATCCTCAAAGCAATGGACAAACTGAAGTGACAAACAGAACGTTGCTGAACGGGTTGAAGAAAAGATTGGATAATGCGAAAGCAAACTGGATCAACGAGCTACAGTCAGTACTTTGGGCTTACCGAACTACTCCCCGAGAAGAAACTGGAGAATCACCATACATGCTGGCGTTTGGAAGTGAAGCTGTCATACCTGCCGAGTTGGGACTCCCAACACACAGGGTACTGAATTTCAATTCCCCTGTCAGCTATTTAATGAGAAGACTGGATTTAGACATGCTCGAAGAGGTCAGAGAGGAAGCAGCTATTAGGAATGCTGCTTACCAGCAGCGAACATCTTTGTTCTACAACAAGAGGGTGAAGAAGTGCGACCTGAAAGAAGGAGACTATGTGCTGAAGAAAGTAATTCAAAAGCATAACAAACTGGAGGCAAACTGGCATGGACCATACCGAGTTACAGAAGTTGTTCGACCAGGGACTTATCGAATAGCAACTTTAGAAGGCGAGGAGTTTAAAAATGCCTGGAATGCAGAGCACCTGCGCAAGGATTATCAGTGATGTATGTGTAACACAGTTCCATTAGTATGAATAAAACGAAAATATTCTGCAAGTCTCTATGTTTATTGAAATTTTTCGGGGAATGCTAGTGCTACGCACTACTCGGCACAGCTCGGCAGACTACTCAAGAAAATATTCCAAACTGTACCAACTGTGTTGGTCGACGAGGAGAAAATATTCCAAACTGTACCAACTTTGTTGGTCGACGAGGAGAAAATATTCCAAACTGTACCAACTGTGTTGGTCGACGAGGAGAAAATATTCCAAACTTTACTAACTTTGTTGGTCGACGAGGAGAAAATATTCCAAACTGTACCAACTTTGTTGGTCGACGAGGAGAAAATATTCCAAACTGTACCAACTTTGTTGGTCGACGAGGAGAAAATATTCCAAACTGTACCAACTATGTTGGTCGACGAGGAGAAAATATTCCAAACTGTACCAACTTTGTTGGTCGACGAGGAGAAAATATTCCAAAATTTGCCAAGCATGGTTAGTCGGGGATAAACTCTTACTAACTATAATTGGTCGACGAACACATTTTTATACTCATTACTTTATTATTAAGTGATCGAGCAACATTACTGATACTTGTAATTTCTTTACTAAGTTGTTCGATGAACAACGCTATTATTATCTTTTTAACAGATATGCATAAATGTAAAGTGTTGATAACTACAAGACAATAACAATTAAGATTTGCAAACAGAAATGAAAGTTTTTCATTAAATTCGAAATTAATTACATAATAAAATGAAAATTGCATTGATATGTATATTAACTGTTACATTAAAAACTCATATTCTATTGGTCTTTTCCCCTCAGCTTTCGATACAGGTTCCTCGCCAGCAGGCGGATGACTTAAAAATTGAGGAGAATTGATAAAGTTCAAATCCTTCAGCATCCTGGCGTTCATCACAGAAGGTCGATCTAATAGATGCTCGGGGCGAGATACATCAATTTGAGAATGTAAATTGTAGTCACTGAGGTATTTTGAAATCAAGCTCCGAGGAATAGCACGAGCAGGAATCCATTCCATATCCAATTTGTATGGTGGCACAGGCAAATCGAGCACCCCGGGATCATGGTAGTCCCACAGATAGTGACCTTGCTCGAGCTTCAACACACCTAAGGCATTCAGCCAGCCTTGTTTATAGCCCTCGTTGTTGGCATTCTGGATACGATCGTTTAAATGGAATAGTGCTTCGTTGTATCCAGCCATCCAGAACTCCCTGGGTTGTTTGTGGAATTGATACGTCAGCTTTTCTAGCTGCTCGTGGAGATTCTTGATGACGAGCTCCTTATTCCCCAAGACAGACTTCTGCGCAGCGAGCTGTTTCTCCAGGTCACATGTCAGATAAACCTTGGTTCTTAGCCATTAATTGGAAGGCTTGGTTCTCTAAAGCAGATGCTGTCCTCTGTTCCTCCACAAGAACCCGAGCTGCTTTTCCTCGTCCCCGAGGAGCCCTTGCTCGTCCTCGAGGAGATGTAGAAGTGCCCGACCTCCTCAATATGTCCAACTCTTCCTCAATTTGGCATTCTCGACTTCTAAAAAGGAAAATCCCTCGTCAGTCACTGGGATTATAGCTGTTGAAGAAGAGGCTGCAGACTTCAACTGTGCTAGCTCTTTCTGCAAATTGTTATTCTCTTGCTCCAGCAGCTCGGCAATCTGTCTACATGCTTCAACTTCACCCTTTAGGGTTCTTTCCCTGACATCGTACCCAGCAAGGAGCTTCTCGTGGCCCTTCTCGGCAGAAAGCTGCTGATACTTCTTCTCATACCCTTCATGCAACAGGGTAGTCGATTCCTTATACTGATTCTGAAGGTATTCTAGGGTACATTGAAGATCCTCAATCATTTCATAGTAAGCCACATTATTGGCCACAGCTCGGTCAAGTAAGCACTTCAGGTACTGATAAGCTTCGACTGCCTGTTCTGAAACATCATGACCAAGGATGTCGGCAACTTCTGATGCACTCAGGTCTGTGTGACCAACCTTATAATATTCATTACATTGCTGCATCAACTTTGTATCATTGGCAGATAGCAGATCCATCTTGGCCAGAAACTAGCAATCAAAGAAAAGACAATCATCAAAAAGAAGATCAAGACAGAGTACAAATAGAAAAGATACAATCATATGGAGGAGAAAACTCAAATTTTATTAGATCATAGTGCAGAGTTACAAAGATCTTGGTTACATTTGACAAAGAAGAAAAATAGAAAGAGAAAACCGAACAACACTACACCTTTTCCTTATCTCCCAAAACCTTCTCGGGAGGTTGGGAAGAGGAGGCAGGTTGCTCGGAGAGAATTGTGACCGGCTCGGTGAGCACCAACTGTTACTCGGAAGAAGAATCTCCTTGCTCGACAGCATGCTGACTGGTTAGGGCATTCTCTCCCACTACCATTGAAGATTCCTCAGAGGTAGTTTCGTCCTCTTCTAATTCTTCCGGGGTAGGAGGGGGACCAGGGATGTGTCTCTGGAAGAGCTTGGATGACTCGTTGACCTTCAATTCCTAAAGGGCAGCAACCCATCCGTCCCTGAAATACTTTACACTGCCATAATCCACTTGGGAGACCATGGCAGCACATCCCTTATCCCAACCTTTGCCCCAGTCAGAGCTGAAGGACTTCTTCACAACAGCTTTCCTTTTAGCCTTCTCCAAGGCAAGCTTCTCGGACAGCATAACGTCAGCAGCCTTCAATTTTTGTTCAGCTTCCTCCTTCTGCCGAGTTATTTCCTGGAGTTGGACCAACCTCTCCTCAGCAGCCTTGAGTTTATTTTCAAACTCCTCAGCAGTCTTGAGCTTCACATCGAGCTCTTTGTTAGCCTTCTCCAAAGCATTCACTTTGCTCTCCAAATCCCTGGAGGCCTCAGTAACCCGAGTTTTCTCCTGCTCGGAGGAAGCAAGTTTATTCTCCCAGACTGCCTTATCAGTAATGTACTTCTGGCGAGATTCCTCCAAGGACTTGGTAGCTTCTTCCAGAGCTCCCTCCACACTGGACGAGGAGCAAGAAGGTTTGATTGCTTCATCCTTCTTGAGGATTATGTTGAAGCAGCTCGTCAATTGTAAACAGAAAAAGAAAAGCAAAGTCAGAAACAAATATGAGAAATAACAAAGGGAAATATGAAAAGTTCAATGTAAAGATACTTACTGAAGCAAGATGACGAGCAGCCAAAGAAGTAACCATATCCCGAGGAAGGTTATCTTCATTACCTTGCACCTCGGGAATGGTCAAGGATTTTACCGAGCTCATGTCAGAGCTCGGGGGAAAAGATGTGGGAACCTTAGTCCCAACAGCAGGGGGCTGAATGGTGGTGTCAGCCAAATTGACCGAGGAGCTCTTCTTCAGCCTCCTCGGGGAAACAGGTACAACCAAGGAAGAATCCTTAGTCGGTGATATCACAATCACCTTTCCAGGAGCAGCAGAGCTACTCAGAGCCACTGCGGGCTTATCAGCAACCTTCTCGGAGACTTTAGCAGGAGCAGCTGGAGGATCTGCACCAATCTTTTTTGTCCCCTCCTTTGGGGGATCAATCTTGATCCTTTTTACCTCCCCAGAGCCGGAAGCAGTTTTCTCAAAAAGAGCAGGAGTCCTTCTCTTCTTCATCCTTTCGCTCAACGGAACGTGAGATTCTGGCGAAGAACTTGCAGAGGGTGGTACTGGCTCTGCTTCACTGATCACTGGACGAGCAGTGAAAGAAGTTGCATAGCTCTTGTATTGGAGCAGATAGGAGGCAGATCGAATGTGCTCGTCAGCAACCCTTTGATGTAGACCCCAGATAAGTCCCAAATGCCTTAGATTGACATATGTTTCTTTTGGGCACTTTCTCTTGCTATCAACTGCAAATAAACATATATTGTTATCAGTAACACATTTTATCAAACATGAAACCAACATAATTTCAAGATAAATAAAATAAAATAAATATAACCTATCCCATTGCCAAAAGGAGGGCATCTGGGACCCTGGTAAACTTCATCTCCGGTTAAAGGAGGATGTTGCCAATTTTTTACAACAACCCCATGTTCAAAATAATCCCTGTTGGCATCAGGGAGATTGACTACTAAGGCCCTATTTATAAACCTAGTTTTCAAATAATAAATATTATCATTAACTGCCCATCTATAGCAGTACATGATTTCTGGAATTCCTATACGAGTTCCATGCACTTGATTTAGCTTATACACCCCATTAACTATTCTCCATGTGTTGGGGGCTATTCGTGCAGGAACAACATCAAAGTACTGACAAAATTCCAGACACAGAGGATTGGGTGGAAAAGAAAATCCACATTCAGCAAAAAAGAGACTGGGGAACCAATGTCCCTCAGCCAAATTGAAATAATTAGAAGGCTCAGAAAGCTCTTCCAAGACAACCCAAGAGGGAATGTAGAAATCAGAACGCAACTTCTCAAGAGACTCAACAGGATAAATAATGGTGAATAAAGAAATAAAGATGAAGGAAGAAGATCTTACAGGAAAAAAGAAAGTAGAGCTGATGACGACAGACGATGGAAGAGATGAGTACACAAGAGAGTAGAAGACGATGAAAAACTCTAAGATGAAAATTTGAAAAGATAAAAGACGATGAAAGTCTCTGTAAAGTTTAAATACCTTGCCTTGGAAAATGGTGAAGTAATGATTATAAAAAAGGATGATTACGTTACCGGCGGCTAAAAGGGCATTAAATATTGGCGCGGGAATCAAAGCGGGCTACAGCGGCCAAAAAGATGAAAAATAACGCGGGAATCGAAGCACGCAGAAAAGTCCAAAAAAGCATGATTCTATGAATTTGGAAGGAAAAATAAATACAAGGGAAATGCTCCTAAAAATCAGGAAGACTATTTAAAGCTACCATATTCCGAGAAAGAATGTTCCATACTCCTCAAATTTCGAACTATAAAACATTGGGGGCTTCTGTTGATACCAAATTTACTCTGCTGACATGGACCAATCATATGAAGACACGTGGATATCTACACGGCAACAACAAGCACTTCCGAGATGATCACTCGCTCCAAAGAACAAGACTACAACGAGAAAGACTAGTTCCCCGAGGAACACGGCTTACTCCGAGGAACTCATATGCTCCAAGGAACAAACCTCTCCGAAGAACTCTTAAATACTGAGAAGCTTAGGCGATCCGAGCAACTCATGGCGGTCCGAGCTGCACCTCGAAGTAGGATACCAACAGTTTAAATGATAATTAAATGCTTATCATTTGGACGCGCACGCAAAGAGGGCATTAAATGTATTACCCTTTCATATGTATATCATTTAATGTAGTACCCTTTCACATTACAGCCCCATGGCTATAAATACATTGTACAATCCTCATTGTAAGGGATCCGAATCCAGAACGGAATTTCTTGTAATCGAGAATTCCCAAACACTCAGCAATAAAATAACAGTGGACGTAGGCCATTCTTATAAGGCTGAACCACTTTAAAAATCTTTTGTCCCATTTATTTATCTGTGATTGAATTATTAGAGTGATCTAATTTTTTACATCAACACCCCGTATATTTATTGATTTTTAATTATGGGATTAATTAAATTAAATGAGAATTAATTAGAAATTAATCCGGATATAAATACTAGCGAGATGTGAGTTGGTATTTGATTATGATGCGTACACATGGTAATATATGAATATTGAAAATATTTAAATTGTCACGAGATAGCAATACGACAATTTGGAAAATTTAGTTGGGACGCGCGTGTCAGTCGCGTCAGAAATGTAATGATTTGAATTAAAAATTGAATTTTATTTTTATCACCTGAATGCTCATTTTGAGCGCGCCAACGTGTCCGGAAGGGTCGAAATAGTCAGAAAACACTAGCCGGGGGTTTAGTTTGGGTCCCGGGGCATTTTTGGGCCATACCGGCAACCTAGAGGGGTAGTTTGGTAATTTTAAAAATATGGGAATTAAAACCTACGAATTTTAGGAGTTAATTATATATTATTTAGTAACCCACTAAGCCCATTATCGGAATTAAGTGAGTTAGAGGGCTATGGGAGTTATAGGAGAGTTTGAAGAGTTCCAAAAAGAAACCTCCAATCACCATTTTCAACCTTGGGAGAAAATCTGTAGAGAAGGGAGAGAATCAGCCTTCATTCACCGACATCAATTCTGAAGAACAGTCTAAGGCAAGTGATTTGATATTTTTAACGCATTGAATATTTCTTCCATGTTTAGTGTAGGAATTTTTCTTTTATTGAAAGTTTTGAAGAAAACCAATGAAATTGATGGAGAAACTTTGAATTTGGGTTAGGATTTGCATGTAGAATGATAATGGATTGATTGAATATTCGAAGAGTTGTATATGATGATTTAAAAACGGATTTATGATGATTAATTGGGCGTAATAAAAATTATGGGTTCATGTTCATAGGGTTTGGGGAATATTTGGAGATTTACATTAATTCCATGATGATTTGTAAGATTTGACCCGTAAAATATGTTAAGAGATGATCTAGGGTGATTAGAAATGGTTTGTATACGTTAAAACATAAATTGGATGGACTTAGGGTGGATTTAGAGAAGAGAAGAATTGAGAAAAACGGACTTGGAAATTTCTGGGCTGAAACTGCCATCTCGTTAGAAGACCTGCCCAGGTCGTTCGAACGACCTCGTTCGAACGAGATTTCTAACGAGTTGACAGAATGGCCTTTTTGGCCTGAATTTATTTCTAGTATCCCATAGACTTATTTAAATGGTAGAATAACCTTCCCTTATTAACTAGTGGGTATACTTGGGAGATTGGGGTACATTGAAGAGTGAAACTTAAAATCGTGTAGTAAACCGGATGACATTTGTGGATTGGGAAGCGAGTACCTAATTACGACGTGAGAAGAGTTAATAACTTAATTACATATAAACCGGGGACTTGTGAGTTGTAAAACACTAAATGTTGGTATAAGAACGAGATGTATACCACTAATGAAATATTATGATATCTAAGATGGGCGAATGTTTAGTAAGTAGTTATCTGTGTATAACATACCTACCATACTTGCTATCATGGGAGGTCGGCGTTCGATCAGGTCCATCTAATCTTTGTGTGCCTACGGGGGGATTTAGATTGGTACCTCGAGGACATAGGTCAGAGAAGGACTTATTGAGAAGTTAATAAGTCTGTTGATCATGGGAGCGTAGGTATGTGCGTGACCCATGTGATGTGAACTATGTTCGCCTCCATTGTTTGTGATTGTTGTTTAATGAAACGATTCCTGAGAGATTCGGAATACGTGGTCCTTATGTACGTGATGTACCGAGATTGGATAGTAGAGTATGTGTGCACCGCAGCTTAGTCTCGGGGTGCTAGTATCGTATATTTATGATGGGAATAATATACTGTTAATTGAAATGAATTGTCATGAATGAATGTGAGTATAAATAATAGCAACAATTTGTAAAGTGAAAATGGAAGATCTCTAGTAGTTAGTAATACTAACATGAAAAACTGTGTAGCAAGTTATGACATTCTGTTAAATAAAAGATGTTGAGAAATGAATTGGATATCGTATAGTAACGTTAGATTTTGGTACTGGACTAGTTTAGATACGGGAACAACTAGAATGGGTGCTGGTATGATAGGAGTGCACAATTAGTTGAGAGATGAGGAACTCATGTGAGTGCACACACTATCATGTACTTTATATTCACTGTTTAATGATATTAAACACTTGCAAATTTTTAAATTATTTTCACAATCGGGCACTGACCCCTTTGCTTCCAAATCTATTTTTGTAAAAACCTTTTAGGTGCCCAGCCACAAGGACACCATGCATAGGAATTCTATTCATGTGACGTGCTGTAGCTGCTGTGGAAGTTACAGGATTTTGACAGTAGACGCCTCCATTTCCGATCTGGACTCCATTATCAGATTTTCTCATTTGTTGGGCATGTCGCCCCATTCCTTTTAGAGACATCTTACTTTTCATTTATTTCAGACTTTGTGTTGTAATTAATTTTAATGATGCAGACTTGGTATTTTTTTTTCGGTATTCGGATTGTTGTGAGGAGTTTTCCTCCAGACTCATTATTATTGGATGGTTATTCTATTGTGACTATGTTGTGTTGGTTATGTTAACTTTTCATAATTCATTTATTGCATGTTAATCGAATTTTTTTAAAATTGACAACCCACTTTTTAAATCATAGGTGGCTAGTAATTGTTAAAACGTTTGCGACAGTGATGCTATGAACAGAGCCAACTTGGCATTTTGTATTAATTTAATAAAGGAGTAGCTACCCGGTATTTAATTAGTCGGGGTGTCACAATATATAACACCAAAATTCGTTACATAACTCAATCCAACTAATTTACAACCTCAAATTCATCATATACACATCAAATGTAAGATTTACCCAAAAATCTAGGTTTTGACATTTTAACCCAAAATCCACAATTTTGTCTACAAATCATGAAATAAATGATACACAACAATTATTTAGCAAGTTTAATCACTTGCCTCAAATTCGTAGAGTCTGAATCTTCCTCGAGATCGCGTAATGGCCGAAAATCCCACTTTTCTCCTCTTTCTCCTCTTCTTTTCTTCTTCTCTTTACTTCTCTCTTTCTTTCTCTTTTTCTCTAAGGAGAATTGTTTCTCCCGTAGGCTTAATAAGCCTTATCTCCAAAATACACAACTTTCAAGTACAGTCATTTCGACTATCTCGACCCTTTCGAAAACAACCGCACCCTCAGAATCATCATTCGAAATACTTTCTAACATCTTCAAATTTTGACCTCAATGCCAATTTAATTATTCTCCAATTAAAATAATATTTATTTCTCCAAAAATAAATAAATTATTGTCCCAAAAATATCGGGGTATTACAGACTTCCCCACTTACAAGTATTTCGTCCTCGAAATTAAGCTAAGCCTAATACTCCAAATCTCAACTAGTTCCTACAACACTTAACCTCACTAACACTATACCAAAACCTCTATCTTCTCACGACAAATTTATTTTAATTTATATAAAACCAATTATAACTACTAGGGCGCCCATACACACTTTATTCGATCTCTACTCATATAAGCATAACTAGGCTTCACTTGCCTACAATAGTACAATAACTAGAAATATATTAAATTATACTAACACACTAATAATAAAATAATTTTGAAATGTCCAAAGATTTAACTTCTCTCAATTCCTGACATTCGCTACTTTCATGCAGGGGAGGTCTCGCAAGCGAATTTCAAACAAGGAACCCTCCCAATACACTAATATGTAGCGACGTCGAGGATTGAGAGTTTGTTAAATCGGGACTAAAGTTTAAAAATATTTTTGTGTAAATCTTTTTTGATATGGCCCGAAAGCCTATAAAAAGTTTATTTTGAAAACATTTTATTTTAAAAATGGTTTATGTCTTTCGAAATGTATATAAAATACCTTATGCCCAAGACACAAGGTTTTAGTAATCATCATACTCATAATAATATATAACTCTCAAAATTAGCATAATTATGAGCTAAAATTCTCTCGCTCAACAGTAATCCACAAAGTTCTGAATTCTTTTCAGTAATAATCTCTCACATCATATTAATATATTGCCATTCACTAGGCTCTTCTATAGCTGGAATATAACACATATATAAGTCTAGCACGACTACATGAAAAATATAAGTAGCTTTATCATTACTACTCAACACATTTCAACAATTCTTACATTCAAAACAAAATCATAGCTCTCTATGAGCACATTACAAAATAATTTATTCTCTCAAAAGATAATAATATAAGAGCCTCACTTGCTCAATATTCCCTTTCGGGTCATTCAATACATAATAGGGTTATAGAACTACCCTCTCATAACTATCTCACATACGATACTCCTAAAGCTTCATATAACATAATCCTATTCACAAAAGAAAAATAACTTACATCATTCATCTCTAGTCCGATTGCCTCTCTTCTTCAATGGGTTCCCACACAAAGTCCCTCAGCCTAAAATGACCTAGAATCTGCTGTAAGGGTTTCACTTCCAAAACTTCTTCAAAACGTGGTCCTCTACCTCTCTTAGGACAATCTCTCTTTCGATGACCTATTTCTCTACAAAAGAAACATTTACCCGCAAATCCTCTCTGTCCATCTTGAGGAACAAAACGCTGTTGCGACCCTCGAAAATCCCGCATATACCTTCTGGCATTACTGGTATTCTCATCACCAGACCTACTTAATGAACCCGAGTCTCCAAAGTTCTTACCCCCTTGCGAACGAAGACGATATTCATGACACTGTAATAGTGCCGCATTCACTACCTCGGCGAAAGTCACTAACGTGGTTCCTAACAAATGTTGTCGAATTTGCCCATTTAAACCTCGCATAAACTTCGATATTCGTTTCTCTTCTGTATTTACCTCCTCAGGTACTAGATTCGCCTTTCGAGTAAATTCTTCTTCATACTCTGCCACCGTTCTATTACATTGAAACACATCCATCAATTTCTTCCTCATTTCCTTCTGAATCGAGTAAGGAAAATACCTTCGATAAAAAAGTTCCCAAAAATTTGTTATAGGCAATGTATCTCTTTGTTCTAATGTAGTGACAGACTCCCACCATTGGAGAGCTGCTCCCGTTAACTTAAAGGTGGCGAGAAATTTCTTCTGCACTTCACTACATTCAACCATATGAAGGTGCCTTTGCATACTATTCTTCCATCGACTTGCAGCCATCGCATCAAATCCCCCTGAAAACTCTGGAGGATGCCCCTTACTAAAATCTTCCCGTACTCTATCCCACAAAGACGGTCCTGAATGGGTTTGGACTGCTTGAACTGCAGGTTGATGCGCCATCGCAGAAATGGCAGCAGTTACTGCTTGTGCCACAATATTGGCAACTTCATCTGTAGTCATAGTCCTTTGAGGCAATTAGGGTTCCCCACTCTCAGCCCCCTTATTTGCCCTGCCTGAACGACTTCTCTTTGGTGGCATCTGAAACAAGAACAATTGTATCAGAACGCCTTTCAATTGTTTTCTTATCACAGAAGAAAATATGGACGTATGAACACAACAGTCCTAATAATATGGCTCTACATCAAGAACACTTACGGAAGATCGCAGTAAACCCACACAGATCCTAAAGACACTAGAACTTGATGCTCTGATACCACCTGTGACACCCCGCTTAAAATAATAACGGGTGGCCAGCCCTATACAAAAATAATCAGGAATCTCAAGTGGATCATTCTCAGCATCTACTGACGATTCTAAAAAAATAAACACGGCTAACTACCCATTACCACAAAAAGAGGGTATCAAAAAAATTAAAACATTTTATTTATATCTCTAAAACAAAACCATGCAACAACTAACAACAACAAAACTCTATATATGATAAGTGACACATATGCTCAATTAATATAAAAGAGAATAATACAAGAGTACAACAAAATCTCTAAAATGAAATACCCAAATATGTTGTCGGGTCACAGACAATACTATAATCTGAGAAGGGAAAATATAAAAGTGCTACACTACAACACTTGGGTATAAACCCGATATACAAACTGAATCCTAATCTAGATACACAAAGATAGGAATCGACTATATAAAAATGCCGCAACAGTCCGCTACTGCCACAGTTCCACGAATAAACTGGATGGATAACATCAATGGCGTCCTTGCGGAGGAACACCTAAAATAATACAATATATATATACAAGGCAAGAGAAAATATAAACGGGTCAGATCCCGAGGTGTGGAAATATTTTATAGCAAGTGCATTAAAATGCATAATAATTATAAATGCATTATGACATGATTAAAGTGGAGCCGCACTCTCCATAAAATTCAACTCACCTCTCAACTAAAGCGCGCAACTAAATGGATGCATATGATCTCCAAATAATTGCCCAAATCTATCTAGGGGCAAAATAATCTAACTTACACCCAAAGTTATACTCAATTAAAATCCATCTAAATCATATCCTTCAACTTCTAATACTATTACCACTCTCAATTATCCGCCCACTTTCTAAACGTATAAAATATACATAAACATTCTCTTTTACTAGAATTTCTCATGTTCTAGCTAGTGACATAAATATATATATATATATATATATATATATATATATATATATATATATATATATAGGGAGAGGTTCAAAAGTGAACCAAAAGAATGAACTTTTTAATGAACCTACTAAGACATTAAAAAATTGATCCTTAATTTCTTGTTGTAATTGGTCCGCGCCAGCGGCAATGAATAATTTTTCAATCCCCCCGCTGGCGCGGACCAATTACAACAAGAAATTAAGGATCAATTTTTATGGCTTAGTAGGTTCATTAAAAAGTTCATTCTTTTGGTTCACTTTTGAACCTCTCCCTATATATATATATATATATATATATATATGAGTTATTAGCATCTAAGTGCTAAGGACTAAACTTCTCCCAATTCTCGATACTGCACCGCGTTTCGTGTGTGGGACATCTCGCAAGCGAAATCCAAACAAGGGACCCCCCCGATACACTACTCCTTGCCAGTATTGATTATCAAGATTCATTATGCCCTCAATGCATGACGCGTATAACCCAAATTTCTTTTATAATATAAATGATTAATTAATTGATTATTCTCAATTCTCAACAGTGCACGACGTTTCGTGCGTGGGACGTCTCGCAAGCGAAATCCAAATAAGGAACCCCCCCCGATACACTACTCCTTGGCACTGTCGATCGTCGAGATACATACTAATATAAATATGAGCACTAAGGACTAACTTCTCCTCACTCCCAACATTACACTGCGTTTCGTGCGTGGGACGTCTCGCAAGCGAAATCCAAATAAGGAACCCCCCGATACACTACTCCTTGGCAATGTTGGTCGTTGAGGTCCATTATGCCCTCAATACCCAAAGTATTATATATACTCATATAATTAACTACTCTTCATTTTCTCATAATTGATTCATCATAATTTAAGTCCGGTTAAGATCTCCCGGAATGAGATTCAAGTAATCTTCTTATGTCTCTTTACTCGAGAGACAAATATGATATCACATAATCATATACAATTAATATACTATTCACACAAGTATAATAATAACCATCACAATGAGCTATAACTCGAGGACGCAGGTTCTCAATGCTATCATCTACCAGGGAATCACTCACATATCATCCTGGGTACCAACGGTCGGAATCTCACACCGCCTTGGCAAAAACCATATCAAAACGTATGGAAAACGGTCATAGTCCTCCCCGAAAATAAGACGAAACATACCCACCACGTCTCACCCCTAATAAAAATCACACAATAATAAATGGACGCTATGACCTGGGGACTATACGCGCCCTGTTCCTCAAGCCAGAGGCCTCACCCACATCGCGCAACTTTCCATGATAGCATAGAGGGGGTATGCTTCACACACACACACGCACACACACACACACACACACACACACACACACACACATATATATATATCATCCACACAAGATATACATAACATCATCACACCATATAAATGTATACCATCACATAAGGTATATATATCACACTATTACATACTCTTATTACGCTCTTAGGCATAAGTGAAATAATATCATTATTTAGTATATTTTACTCTCGATATACTATTCGTCAATAACTCACATAACTTCTCCACTTAGTATACACTATACTATTTCTCTCTTGGAGTTCACACCTCACTTCTATTTACATGAATCGTCACTCAAATCTGTTTACTTTTAGGATATTCTCTATATCCTAATGCACCTCGATCAACATTTATCATTTATATGAAACATCTTTCAATTCAATTTAAGTTAAGGATATTCTCCATATCCGTATGCATATCTATCAGCATTTACTATTCTCAATCCATAATATGGTCCAATCAATCATATGAACCTTTAAAGTTATCCCATTTGGGATTAAATCAAAATCGAATATCACTAAGCGCATTCTAACTCTCTCTTATAAATCCATAATTATCTCCAAATCATATTCTCAATAGTAGTGGGCTTCCCCACTAGTCAGTACGATACTCTCCGATCGGTATTCACTCGAATTAAGTCAATATGACTCCACTAATTTCTCATAAGGGAAACTCCATAAAAGTCTCCAAAACACCCTTCTCATAACTCATATAGAGATTCCCAATCGACAACCTCAAACGAAACCGGACAAAACTCACTCCAGAAAAACATCCCCAAAACAGCCCTGTTTCCGAATCGATTAGAACCCAATCCGAATCGATTCGGCTCTACGAATCGATTCGGCCTCCAAGGCGAATCGATTCGAGTCAAAAGACCTGTCAAGCTGGAACATTCCAAATCGATTCGGGTTGGCAACTACGGAAATGGTGCCAAAATCTAAAATCCCAAAATTCATATTTCTCATCTTCTAATCATTTATCTTCAACCCAAACATATATATAACACCAAAATTCGTTACATAACTCAATCCAACTAATTTACAACCTCAATTTCATCATATACACATCAAATGTAAGATTTACCCAAAAATCTAGGTTTTGACATTTTAACCCAAAATCCACAATTTTGTCTACAAATCATTAAATAAATGATACACAACAATTATTTAGCAAGTTTAATCACTTGCCTCAAATTCGTAGAGTCTAAATCTTCCTCGAGATCACGTAATGGCCGTAAATCCTACTTTTCTCCTCTTTTTTTCTTCTTCTCTCTATTTCTCTCTTCCTTTCTCTTTTTCTCTAAGGAGAATTGTTTCTCCCGTAGGCTTAATAAGCCTTATCTCCAAAATACACAACTTTAAATGATAATACACGCTTTAGATGACTCGATCACTTTAATTCGAGCCAAACAAACTTAAAATATCTCGAAACCCAAATAAGCCTCAAATACAGTCATTTCGACTATCTCGACCCTTCCGAAAACAACCACACCCTCAGAATCATCATTCGAAACACTTTCTAACATCTTTAAATTTTGACATCAATGCCAATTTAATTATTCTCCAATTAAAATAATATTTATTTCTCCCAAAATAAATAAATTATTGTTCCAAAAATCTCGGAGTATTACATCAAGTTAAATTATTGTTGTATTGTACCTAATATATGTTGATATGGTAACCCCAAACAAACATGTCATTTTCAATTTTTTCCTACTATCACAATGATGATAGAGATGTTGTTTGCAAGTAATTTTGTCACATGATATCCTTGTTATGCACCCAAGGGGGATCGGATACATGTTGCATTGGTAGTAATAGACATTTGTTCTAGCACTAATTCATAAAGAATATATTTTTTGTGTATAGGGCTTTTGTTTAATGTGTAATATGATTGGGTTAAGCATTTAACAGATTATTATATTTAGGGACCATACATCATTTAACCCACAAAAATAACTTTATTTCTCTTGCATTTTTGCGTTTAACTAGAGTTTCTTGTGGATAAATGATGTATGGTCCCTAAATATAATCATCATCACATGATGTAAATTCCTCTAGCAAAACTCACTTTTTAAGAGTGCATCAATCACTTTAAATTTTTTTTAAACATAAATACTTAAAACACCCACTATATGTTAATTCAAGAGTCCAACAAACAAAATAAACTCAACCTAAATTAGTACGTCAACTATGTACTGAAATACAATCTTAGATGATACCATGACAGCTCAAATAATAGAAATCGCACTTGCAAGGAATCAAAAATCTATTAATACAATTGAGGGGGCACATGGGTATGGGCTGGTTTAGTTTGGTTATATTGTTGACAAAGAACCAATGTATTATTGGATTAAGAATGTGACATCTCAAGACATTAGAGCAAGCGATGATAATAAAAAGATGTGCAACTCAAACTCAAGAAGATCAATATATATTTTGGGGGCATATATACCAAATAGTCCATCGAACTTTTTTTAATACACGTGTAATCCAAACCTTTTTATTTTGCACCAAAAAATCCTTCACGATACCAAAAAAGTTTTACTATGCCGCTGGCACGGCTTGAACTAAATGTGTATTAAAAAATGTTTGAGAAACTTTTTGATATTTGATCCTATATTTTTTACGATATTCAGTTCCATCAACAGTACTGTACTGCTCGGTTTCGGCCTCCGATTAATTATCTGTTTTTTTTGTATGCGTCATATTTTTAGAACCAAAACAAAGCCATTAGACATTAGTATAAGACTAAAAACTAAGCCAATCCAATCCACAGAGATCGGTTTAATTCACACCCCTTAATCAAATCAACGAGTATGAAAGCCATACCCCATGAATCCAAAACAAATCACCGTGTTCATGTACTATTTTAGAACCAAGCCCAAAACCTAACCTCCCGATTCATGAACATAATCGATAAAAAGCAACGAAGTATTTTGGTGTTTACTCTATCACCAAAATTAACTACTAAAACATCCATTCCAAACCAATATGACCAAAAGAGGGTAAAGTTTCCTAGCTCTTAAATATTCAGCAATTGCCAGAGTTTGTGAAGTATACCAATTCAAACCGAACATAACCAGAAAAGTCCAATGAGACAATTTCTGGGATAATACAAAATTCAAGTACTCATGAGGCCATGGCTTAAATTAGAGAAACCTACCTATATCATGTTCAAAAGTAGGGCAATTGGATCTATATAAATATATATATTAGGCTGTGTGAACTTTGGTAGTACTAGGAGCTTCATCTTGTGGTTTCATGGCTGGAAAGAGTAGAACTTCCTGTTCAATTATCAACACAAAAATAGGAGTAACTACTGGTGCCATAAGCTAAATATAATAATCCCAAATTTGAAATTTACAATTTATAGTTAGTTTGGACCTAAACTGCCTATACCTTCAGTTATTGGAATGCGACCCCCCATTTTACAGTTCCACAAATTGACCGTTATAAACACAAATAGACTTCGACCCCGTTGCTTTGCCTATATTTAAGCATTAACCAGGGATACTATAGTTATTTACCCCCCACCCCATTCGATAATATACTCCTTTCTTCCCAAGTTAAGAGTTCGCTATTCCTTGTTCCAAATTAATAGTCTCCTTTCATTTTTAGGACATAATAATACACTAACCAAATTTTATGATACTAAACAAGTGTTAATTACGTGTATCCTTAATGTATACCCAAAAAAAAGGCAAGACACTTAATTTGAAACAGAGGCAGTATATATTATGAGGTATGTTGGAAAGCCTAACAGTATATATGTTTGTACACGAGTGTATATCCCTAAAACAAGCTTGAAAATTAAAATTTAGGATGATTTGGCTTTTGGCCTCCAAGTTTAGGTCAAATCTCGCTTTCAAGTGTTTCATTAATTAAATTTGAACCCCATCTCGAAAGTTCCAATATTTGAACATTGAAAATCATAATTAGACTTGAACCTTACATATATTTAATTATTAATCAGGGATATTTCGTCATTTGTATGTATGTATCTATGTATCAGGTAGGCTAATGCACATACCTCCCGTGTGGATCTACTTTTTAAAATAGTAAAAAAACAATTTTTAGATTGACTTTTTTTACTATTATAAAAAATAGGTACGGACAGGAGGTCCTCATTTAAGGACCTAACACGAGACTCGGGAGGTCCTCATTTAAGGACCTAACACGAGCCTGGCTGATCTTTGTATATACCAAAACCACATTTCAAAAATTAAAACTACTATCATTGCTTTTGGCCTCCCAAGTTCAGGTCAAAACTGACTTTATCCCACAAAGTTTTTCAGTAATCGGAATTTGATCCTGAATTTAAAATTTCCAATATTTGTCCACTGAAAATCATAATTAAATTTTAACCCATTAATCCGGGATATTTTAGTTATTCATCTCCAAGCTCAATCCCATCCAGCAATACACGCGCGTCTGCGCGCACACCAAAACCCAAGTTTCAAAACTGTAATTCAAGGTCATTTAAGTTTAGAATATAACTAATTTTATCACGCAATGTTTTCAGTTACTGGAATTGAGCCTTAGTTTGTTAGTTCAAATAGTAGACCGCTAAAAATCATAATTAGACCTAAATCCCCAGGGTTTTTATCTATATTTCATTATAATCAGGGAAATTTTCGTTGTTTGTTAAAACATGTAAATCAAATAACGGAACCGTCTAAAAGGGAGGTCAAGTTGTCAGTTTAATTTAAACTTTGGAGAGCAAAAGGCCAAATGTCCCTAAAGTTTAAAAAGAAAGAAAATAAATAACAATTTCACAAAAAATGATGAACTATATCATAAGAAAAAGGAAAAAGAAAATGACATACCTTGATGTTTTGTGAATCAGTCAACATCATCGCAAGTCGATCAATACCCAACCCCCAACCACCAGTTGGAGGTAACCCATATTCGAGAGCCGTACAAAATGTTTCGTCCAAAGCCATGGCTTCATCATCGCCTGATTGTCGGTCCTGAAAATTTATTATATAAAAAAATTATCAGTCTTTAAATCACCAAAAAGATTCTTCATTCATATTCCCATATGCATTAATAATGGGTATAACTCCAATTATTTGCGATACCTTGAGTTGATCGGCAAACCGCTGGCGCTGTACCACAGGATCATTCAGTTCCGTGTATGCATTACAAAGCTGAGGTTAAGGAACAAGCAAAAGGAAAGCGGCATGCGTTAGAAAAAGAAAACATAGATTAATGTATAAATATATATATATATATACAAGGCTGAGTTGTTTTTTTATCTGAAGTTTGAAATTCTGAAAAGTAAACTGAAAATATGCGTATTTGTTGTTTGAATAAAAGCTTCAAAAGGATGAATTTAGTTAATTCAGATTCAGGCTCTACCTCTTAACCATTCAGATGTCATTTAAAAACGACCGTCAATCTCTGAAAAAATATATACTAAAAAAACATCTGGTACCTATCAAGTGTGAATGGTTAAAAAATTCAAACTCAAAATAGGCAAAAACGAACAGATTTTAAAAGCATTGTTTGGTTTGGGGAGATATTTTTTACCGGAGTGAAAAATAGTATAGTGAACAATACTTTAAGTTAATTGTAAAACTTGTGTTCCTTTTTAAATAAAAATTTCAAGGTTCTAAAAAACGCGAGGCGTGACCGAGGCGTAGAGGCCAAGCCTTAATCCTTAGAAGCCTAGGCGGGCTTTAGACGTAAAAAAGCGTTTAGGCATTTTTTAATATATTTTAATATTTTTTTACTATGACAAGGCTATTAAAAATACTAAAATGGTACATACCTTAAAAATATGTTTAAATATCTGTAAATTAAAATATTTTTTTTTTAAAATACAAAAAAAAACAAAAAAATTGCGTTTTTTCACGCCTTGGCCCCAAAAAATGCGCTCTTTTTCACGCCTTACCCCAAAAAAACGTTGACTATCGTTGACCACGCCTTGATCCACGCCTATGGCCAAAACTTGGCGCATCTAAAAAGCCTCGCGCCTAGGCGCATTTTTTAGAACACTAAAAATTTAGAATAAATAACTACGAATAGGTAAACAATATTTTCACAATTTATTTTTCAGACAAGTGAATGATATTTCATCACGAATCAAAAAGAGCCTAAGGACAAAACTAAAGATTTTTATATGGCGTCACATACCTCATGCTTGTTGATAAACAATTCAAAACGTTCAGTCAGGCCTGGCTTCGATCTGTGCCACTTTGCCAATGGACTCATTATCTCAGGATGGTCGATGATGAAGGTAGGGTTTACACACGTCTCCTCCAGAAAGTGCCCCACAAGCTGCACTCAAAAATGAAATAGCCAAATTTGTATATAGGTCACAAGTGAATTCATATTAGGCACTTCTACACCAAACTGCTTGATTTTAAATTCATACAGAAGTTTGTAGAAAGTAACATAATTACATAAAAAAAAATGTGTGCACATGAAAAAATACATTACCTTAGGGTTCACAAGTAAATATTCGTTAGATGGCTAACCTTAAATAGAGGAAACAATACACACACGTCTTTTCAAATTTCGATACAAATAACATCCTTAAAAAAGGATCAAGTGATGTGAAATTGCAAATAAATGACATAGCCCAATTAGCTGTGTTTTTCGGCCGGGACCAGATTGAAAAAGGAGCTTTCGAAAAAACTTCAGAATATATATATATATATATATATATATATTCCAATTCCAAATTATAGGAATTTCATATTTTTCACCGAATTAAAAACTTTGGAAAATTTCAGTTGAAATATATATATATACACACTAGCGCATGCCCGTGCCAATGGCACGATGATAAATTTGCCGCCGTGATAAAATCCAGCCCATAATAAAATAAAATAAAATATATATATATATATATATATATATATATATATATATATATATATATATATATATATATATTTCAAAAATATATATTTAATAAAAAAATTCCAAAAAAAATCAAAAATTTTAAAAATATTGTTCAAAAAATATATTTAATAAATTTAAAAAAAAAAATTAAAAACATTTAGCATGACACTTCACGCATGGGCATGAAATGAGAAAATGTCATGCATACAAAAATGGAGATATTTTTGCCAAAACCACGCTCCTTTGTTATATGGATGTCGGAAAAGTTCCAAAAAAAATATTGCAAATACTCTACTTTTTCAAACCCATTAGGAATAAGATGGCAACAGATGCATATTCAAGAATTCTGATATAAAGAGCTGTCATTAACCAAACAAGCAGCGACTTTTAAGAGGACGCGTCTATATAAGAACAACACACACGGAAAAAGACTTCTTTTGGGAGAGAAACGGTTGAGACCCATCCATCCACGTGGAATTAGTTTGACGGACAAGATATTTAAAATTCAATATAAAATTACAATTAGTAAATAATAGGTAAATATTATTATAAATCAGAAAATTTTGCTACAGATGGTTTCAGAAAAGTCTGACCGGAAATTCAGATATTTAAAAATACTTTTTAATTCCATTACAACTTTTGTCAGAAATGAAAAAAACATAGGATCAGATCGGAACACTATTAGCCAATTCAACTGTTGGTTTGAGTGGGTATCTGCTATGCCCAACTCATCTTAAAAAAAAGCAATGTTTCAACTTACAGTCTCACAATAGGGAGCATGTAGTTCTTATACTATTTTACTCTTTTATTCACTTGCAAAAATTTTAATATTCATAAATTCTACGGTTGAAGAGAGAATTACTTTGTCTAACAAACGAGCTGTCGTAAGAGGTGGGGGACATTTAATACCAAACTTCACACATGCATCTGCCAAATATTTGTTAGCTTCATCACCCGCGATATCCTTGGGTATGTTAAGGTTTGCCATCTTCTCCAACTCTCCAATCATATCAATCCTTCTGCAAATATTAAAAAGCAGGTTAAATTTTCTAACACTACAACATAAACAAAGCAACAAAAGTCAAAAAACAACGTAGTCCAAGGACCTGAATGGAGGAGTGAAGTCGATTTCAATTGGTTCGTTGTCCAACCCGTTTGCATGATACTTCACTATATAACCTCCTGTAAGTTCCTTCACCATCCCTGCTCAAAATATAATTTTGTCAACAAGTCCAAAAGTACAAAACACTTTTCAAGAGATCAGGCCCTATGTAGTTGTGCGGACTCAAAACACACCAAAAGTTGAAAATATGAAATCTTACATATTTCTGAGGAAAATATTACCAATCAAACACACCTTTAATGAAAATACCCCCCCCCCCAATTCTCCTCTCTCTTTTTCCACAAACACAGCACCACCGCCACCACACTAGCACCATAAAACCACCACCAAAGCATGGTTGAGTTTTGGTAATGGAGGTCAGGTGGTGGTAGTGGCAAAGAGGAAATGGTGGATGTGGAGGTGAATTGGTGGTGATTCAAAAGTAAATTTTCATTTAAAAAGAAAACTGTTAGATAAAATTCTACTTACGCTTTCCAAACTTTCTGAGAAAAACAAAAAAATATATCAATTTTCGGAAGGAAAATAAAAATTGAACGTGTTTCTAAAATCAACCCGTTTTGCCACAACTAAACATGGCCACGTATGGGTTACGGGATACGCGATACCAAACTGTCCTAAAACCTATGAAGCACGGATACTCTCGGGAGGTTGCGACACGTACGGGATACGGGATACGCGAATCCTAGAGTATGCTACTTTTGGATACGCTATGATACATTAGGATACGTTTTCCCTTTTGTCTGAGTTCTCCCTCACTCAGAAATGACATTTCTTAACTTATGCCTTCTTTATATTTCTCCAACACTTATAAATGACATTTCTTAAGTTAAAACCAACTGTTTTCTGAAATGGCATTTCATTCTACCGTTATCTGAAATGGCATTAAATAAAATAAAATAATAAATATTCAAGTTTATCACTAATATATATAAAATATAATAATAAATATTTCACGTATCCTAGCGTATTCGAATCCTGCCTTTTGGAAAAATCAAGTATCCCGTATCCCGAATCGAGTCGTATCCCGTATTACATGTCGAGTCCGTGCTGCTTAGCCTAAAACTTAAAAGCTTACCACTTAACATTTTTTCGGTTAGCCCCATCAAGTCATTATAGTCCGCGAAAGCCATATAAAACTCGCAAGTGGTGAACTCGGGATTGTGTGTCAAGTCAATTCCCTCGTTCCTAAACTGTTTTCCAATCTCATAAACACGGTCCAATCCACCGACAACAAGCTCCTTGAGATAAAGTTCAGGTGCAATTCGCATGTAAAGCTTCATTTTAAGATCATTATGCTGAGTCACAAACGGACGGGCAGCAGCTCCTCCCGCAATCATGTTCATCATGGGTGTTTCAACCTTTGAGCAATGAAATAACCTAATTAGCCCTAGGAAGTCAATGAACCCAAGTAAATAAAAGAGCTAATGCCATTAAACTAGGGCTATGCTTCGGCCAAGGAGGTTAAATATATTATTCTAAAATTGGGAAAAAAAATCAGATCGCATCTTGGAAATATTGGAAGTTCAGGAAACCAAGGAGCCCTTTCGTCCAATTGTGCGAAAAAGAGTTGGCAATTTTAAAGGCTTCATTTTTTTGTACTTTAGTGGTTGGTCTACTCGTAGTATATTATGTCAATTTTAACAGAAACAGCATGCTACAAAAAGCAGACAATGCACACTGAAGTTTTAAAAGCAATTTTGTTTTCCAGGTTTCATGAACCCAAGACCAAACCTTTAAATGTTCTAATCAGGTTGTAATCTATTACCATTTTATTTTAATCTAGCACCGCTTAATTACGCATAATGTCATTCAGGCAGCTTTTGTGCTTTCTTAAAACTCAATTTCATAAATTCATATTAAATTTTAAACTTTGATAGAAGAATTGACATCGAGAGTAATTAAAGTGTTGATGTTTCAAACTTCGAACGACGAAATTACATAATTAGCCCTAATAAAGATAATGAACCTGAACTAATCAAATATCGACAGATAATACCTCCAAGAAATCAAGTTCGTCAAGAAAACGTCTAATATAAGAAATGACTTTTGACCGAGTCTTGAATATTTGCCGAACCTCCCCGTTCAACATCAAGTCCAAATATCGTTGACGGTATCGAGTTTCCTACCACAGAAGATACTTCATCAGCCATAAGGGAGAGAGAGAGAGAGAGAGAGTAACAAGTTTGATTGCAGGATAATTATTTGGTACCTGATCCTTTAATATATAAGCATCAGGATTTCTCCCACTTCCTGGGACCCATTCAGTTTTCTATACAGCAGATTTTAAAATTTCAATTTAATGGAAAATCTAAGTAGCATATAGATCAGCAATAAATAATATTGAAAAGAAATCTACTCACCTTCACACTGTCATTATCAGAAGCAGCAGGTTTGTTATCAGAAGCAGCAGGTTTTTGCCTTGGCATCATGTGTAGACAATGGGACAACAAAACGAATGATTTGGGAAAAACACTCAATTCTCCCTTTTTACTCTTTCCTGACAAAAGTGAGGAGAGGTTAGAATAGGAACACATGATAAGATACACACCTGATCTGCGAAAAATTAAAAATGAAGGATCTAGCGTAACGTAAAGTATAAATAGCGTAGGATAAAAGCTCTCCCTCTTTTACTCTTATCAGATGTGATGATAATAGCTAGGTGTTTATAGATTATTGTTTATTCCATAACTAATCAAATCAGATTGAGATCCATATATGGCTTTCAAGAGTTGCTCGAAAGGATTTGGCTCAGAGGTGTTCATCTTTTCTTGGACCCACGTAACGTTGTCTACGAGTTTTTGTGTTACAACAACAACAACGGGTGGAGCGACTAGGCTCTGATACCAATTGACGTAAATGACGTCAATGGAAAGATGAAAAGATAATTTTCTCTCAAACTCGAACCGCTACCTTAACATGTCGTGTCGTGTTCACCCGTTATTACCCATTAAGATAATAAATAAATTTGAACAGTATTGGGTTGATATATTAGCCTAATATTAAATACGATGAGACATATTTTTCATTAACATTAGTAAAGCTCTTATCAAGTAATATTCACTGTGAATAAATTAACATTAAGCTACTTAAATTATTTGGAACATCCAACAGTTTCTTAATTACTTCAATTAATAGATCTTGACGAATATTAACGGGTAAGGGCAACACTAACATGACCCATTAACTATTATGCCTTATCGGGTTGGCACTCATATGACCCGAAACCATAAGGGTTCACCCATTAACCAATAAATTTGTGTCGGTTCGTGTCGTGTTATCGTGTCACGTGTCATTTTGTCAGGTCTACTCATGGACGCAAGAGAAACTTAGGGTGAAGTGAAACACATTGATTTTAACCCATGATTTTCTCTCAAAAGTTCTATATAAATAGAGCAAGGATAAAAGTAGTTGTGCTGTAAATCTGTAAATTCAAAGCCTTCCATACCTGGGAATCCTATAACACCCACAATATCTCCACGCTTCACATTAGAATGAAACTGAGAAAACTCAACTTCATTCAAGTCGGATTTCCTGAAGAATAGACATACTTTAGTTGCCACTTTCTACAGCTTCTCTAATTTTTCAGTAATAAACAGAAAATATTTGCAAGGCGTTAAATGGGGAAACAACATGATCTTGACGTAAGCTACACGTCAAAGGATCTACTATCTATATAAGTAATGCTGATGTGTAAAAACAGGATGACAGCCCTTACAATGGCCTGGCCGAATATGATGGGGGGAAATTTAATGTTCTATTAATAGTTGTTTTCAGAGGGAAAACTCTATGTAGCCCACCATTTTTGGTCCAAACACTTTTCTAATGGGGCCAAAATCAGTCACTCATAAGCATTAGGTCCCAAATGGTGAGCTATGTAGAACTACTATTTTTAAAGATATTATTAGATTAAGAGTTATTTGCCACGTTTATCCAACTTTCATGTGAAGGTTTTTCTTCAGATGACAGGGTAAGGACAGATCTGAGGTTTCTACTGGTGATTGATGGCTGGATCTAGCTGACTTTGCAGACTTATTTAAGGATGTCAATAGCAATTTGGATTGAGATGGGTTTCAATTTGTAAATCATAGATCTCATGGAATCAACCGGGTTGGTAAGGTGATGGTGGTCAATAAACAGATGCATTGACTGGGAACGAACAGTAATTCGATGTGTAGGCCATGGTTGGCTAAAAAATAAGTGACGTTCGTAGGGCTGAACTGGAAAGAAATGAAGGGAGAAGAAATCTACTATAGGTTTCTTTGCTTATTTTGGGTTGAGTATATGCATTGGGCACTGTGGTGCCACTTTGTCTAGGACCTATATGCAGCCCAAAATTGAATGTTTACAGTATTATACTTAAAAGTAATAATAATAATCGCCTAGGAGCTAGTCGGCCTCCCATCGCCCCAGCCTAGAAACTTTTAGAACATTGCCCCTTTAGTGAATTCTAATACATCCTTATTAAAAAAACAAGGACTAATATTACAGAAAATGAGATTATGACTGTTTATCCCCAACCACCTTGCATCACAAAAAGAACCCACTAATTTCAGTGTTCTAAAAGGCGTTGGGCACTAGTCAAGCAAAGAGGGACCTTCGAGCACCTATGCGGTTAGGTGAGGCCTAAGCACCCCTATGCGGGGATTTTTTAAGCACTGCTAAATAATATGTGTTAGTGAGCAAAAAAGATAAAGATCAACTACCTTGCATCACACATCACTTGGACTTTGGCACCACCACCGTGCAAATCATAAAAGAAGAGCTTTGATGACGATGATCGCTTGTTCATAATACGCCCTTTGATTTAAAAAAACATTAAGCACATTAATGGGAAGAAATATGACAATTGTATGTAAATTATACTCTGGATATGTTGGAGTTCTAATTTTAAATACCAGCCAACGATACTTCAACATCTTCGAGATGTTCACCACTTTCTAAGCCATGGTACTTCTCTATATATTCAAGGACAGTCAATGACACGTGGAATTTGTGAGGATATGGGTTTATCCCAGTTACCTTCTGAGCTGCAAGACTTTTCAGCCTGTTTTCAAAGTATTGCTGAAGGTAAAATGAAACAAAGTGAAAGCTGTGTGTTAATATCCTAGAAGAATACAAAGAAGTCCATTCATAAACATTACTTCTTTGATATTGACTTTAGCCCCAAATAATTTCACTTTTGGGTGTTTGACCCCCAAAATGACTTTTGCCGACGCAAAAAGTGTCGCAACAACACTTGGTAAAACTTTTTGCGCCATTGGCTTGCATCACTAAAAGTCATTTTGATGCCAAACTCCAAGAAATGAAAATTTACGGAGTAGTAAACTCAATCACAAAAAAAATAATAGGGCCAAACCCCAAATAACGCTAAAATTAATATGTTGAAATGTATAAGAGAGATATACAGTTGGATCCATGTCCTCGTCATCTGCTGCTATGGTCTTCTGCTGATGTGAGCATGGCTTGGTAGCTGCCTGTAAAGGAACTTCACAATCAATACAGTATTCGAAAAAGCGTTACAGTATATCAATACGGGTTTGTTTGTAAATCCAGATTGCATTCTTCTTGGAATTGGAATTGGAGCCATATTAGTTGACATTCGAACTAAGAGCATCTTCAATCATATAATCAAACTGTAAAGATTGCTAAAGTTAACACTGATTCAATAAAACCTCTCTAGTGAAACTCAAAAGTTTAACCACCCTAAGCCAATAAAAAAAATTGATTCTAATAATCAAAATTAACAATCTTTTTGAATCACCAACTTAATGGACCTTACCGTATTTTAGCTAGAAGACAAAAATATAAGAACACTTTTAATTTGAAATGATTTTTTACCTCCACCATTTTATTACCTTTCTAGACTTTCTTCTCCTTATTGGAGTGAAATGGTGTACCCCGCACTTTCGATAATTGACAAAAATATGACCATTGTGAAACTTTGGTTTGTGTGGACCCCACACTTTCGATTATTAACAATCAAAAACTGTTGTGGCAACATTTGATTATTCAATACTAATTAGGCCATTGGAGATGCTTTAAGGTTCCATTTGTCAATATAAATTCCAAGCCATGGAATTGGAATTAGAGTGTTAAAATCTAATTCCATTGTTTGGTTAGAAGAAACGAGATTAAGATTGTCGGAGTGATTCTTACTTTCAAAAAAAATCTGATTCCATAAATCAAATTCCAAAGTCGAATAATTACAAAACCAAACGTTTATGGAATTAATCAAACGGGCACATAGCTAGGACATACACACAACACACACATTTACACACACTCAAATACATACACGCATGTGCGCGTGCACACAACTACAAACACGCTGCTACATACACAATGCACAAAAGAGCAACCACAAACACAATGCACAAAACAGCAACACAAAGAGTTACACACCCATAGTTACACACGCACAACTCACGTACATTTTTATCACAACACAGTGCACACAACAACTGCACCCATGCGCACCCACGAGTAAAAACATGAAAGAATCTAAGGGTGTGTTTGGATCCACAAAACTGGATTTCAATTAGAATTAAAATTCTATGGAACTGGTATTGTATGTATTCCAATTTCATAGTACTAGAATTCAACTGTTTGGTTCAATAATAGAATTCTAATTCAAGGAAGTGCATAGACACGTCTGTGTGTTTGTGTGACAGTGTGTGTATATGCATATATATAAAAGGGGAGAGAGAGATTGGTTCAATAATAAAATTCTAATTCAAGGAAGTGCATAGACACGTGTGTGTGTGTGTGTGTGACAGTGTGTGTATATGCATATATATAAAAGGGGAGAGAGAGAGAGAGAGAGAGAGAGAGAGAGAGAGAGTTACGAACTGGAGAACTGTTTTGTGTGTGTAAGAGAGAGAGAGAGAGAGAGAGAGAGAGAGCGCTTTGGCATCTAGGCCGGAGTAGTGATAAGCCGTGCTTTTGAACGAGTTATTGCAAGTCGGCAATGAGAAATTCCACAACCTTGGTTTTAGAATTCCCAACTCCCAGTTGTGGAATTAGATTTGTGGGATTGGAAGATTTAGAATCAGAATTCAAAAGTACTTCTAAATTTTTTAAGGAATTCTTAAATGCACCCACTAAATTATGCATCCCATCCTTGTTTTAGAGAACAGGCAACTCATACCATCATATCTTACCAACTAATTGCAATTCACCAACTAAAATATGGTGGGGTGAAATACATATTTTCTAAATTGGGATGAAATGCATAATTCAGTGGGTGCATTTAAAAATTCCTTTTTTTTTATATGTCAAACGATGGATTTGGAATTCTACTCCAATTTCAATTCCAAGACATGGAATTGGAGTGCCCTAACACACCCTAGATGAATTTCATCATTAAACCAAACAATTGAAATTTAAAAGGGAACTTGACAAATAAGCCACGTTTACTTGAGACATTTACTCATTCATCCTTTCAAAACAAATTTCAATAGGTCCTAATATTAACTACTTGTATTCTAATAGGAGCTATTGGATCAAAAATGTTTTCCATTGAACCTGTTAAAGCCAAAAAAAATCGTAAGATATTTGAGTACATGCTTCAGACTCGTCTGCTTGTCCCCAAAATTATAAATTAGCCCATTTAAAATCAGCTCATTTACGAATTGCTTTAATATTACTGTTTGGTTGCAAGAATGAATTGGATCAAAAATTAACCAATTCAAGTTAATTCATAAAAACTTAAATTAGTAAATTTCACCAAAAACTTGAAATTGAACAATTTAACTTTATAACACAAGTCTTAACTCTCTCTCTCTCTCTCTCTCTCTCTCTCTCTCTCTCTCTCTCTCCCCATTTGGTTGTCCCAAAATTATAAATTGGCCCATTAATTGTGTTTGGTTTCATTAATGAAAAGTTTCATTTATTAATTCATTTTAGCTCATGTGTAAAATCTGAAATTTGAGCATTTCACAAAAAATGTGAAATGCATCCAGTTGATATAGGAGTCAAACTTTCTGCTGCTATTCTCCCTCTCCCTCCCGCCCTCCCTCTCTCTCAATTCGCTTTAAACTTTTTTTTCTAATTGAACCTTAACATCAATTTCAGATTACCAAACGTCACCTAAAATTAGATTTAAACTCATTTACAATTCATTAATTCACAATGAACTAATTTACATAATCAAACAATTTGCGCAACCAAATTGGGCCTAACTTTATATATATATATACATACATACAAAACCAATCAAGTGAAGACCAAAATAATGGGTTTACTAATGGACCAACTCAAAACGACGTAGTTTTGGGGTGAAAGGTTTTCTTGTAATTCACACCAAAACTACGTCACTTTGAGGTAGTCCGTTGGTAAAATTGTTATTTGGGTAAGCATTGATCGGCTTTGTGTGTGTGTATATATATATCAACGATGAACAACTCCATTTTTCTTTTCCAAACACTACACAAATTGGATTTAAATCCATCTCAAATGAATACATCGACAATCTATTTATCTAAAATGGCCAATTTACATAATTAAGCATTTTAGTAATCGGGAACAATTGGTAAAAAACCCATAAGATCCAATTATATGCATCCAAACACACCCTGTCATCACTCCAATTCCAATTCCGAGGCTTAAAAAATTAGAATTTAGGTTCCCAATCTACATTTCATACATACAGATAATGTTAAAATAAACTACAAACTTAGTAAACGGGACCAATTGGTAAAAATATCATAAGAGTCCATACTAAATTCCAATTCTATGCATCTAAGCACATTTCATATACATTATGTTTAAACAAAAAAACACTTTTTACTAAAAAAACAAAATTACCATTTTCTCCTTCTCCTCCTCTTTCCGCCTCCGCTCCTCCTCCTTTTGCTTAATCTTCAATTCCTTCTTCCGTGCACTATCACAATTCATAACAATAACAACAATCAACACAAACAAATTTAAACCTATAAACTAACAAAACAAAAAAAAACTCACTTTTTACTAAGAACTTCAGGTTCCATGGATAAATCCATCACAAAAACAATAATTAACACAAACAAATTTACACCTATACAACAAAAACTCACTTTTTACTAAGAGCTTCAGGTTCAATGGATAAATCCGCAATTGCTTTCGATGTTTCTTCATTCGCACACTCCATTTCTACTCTTATATAGAGAGAAATCTGTATAAAGTAATGAGAAATTGTATGAAGAAAACAAAAAACTAGGGTTTTATAAAGCGAGATTACAAAAACTCACTTATATAGAGAGAGAGTGGGCGGCCGTGGGGGGGATTGCAAATGCAAATGATATATAAATAAAGACCTAGGAAGTCTAAAAGGTGGAGGTTTTAAATTCAGCAATGCTACTACTAAGTTTTAGTCATGGATGTTAATGTTGTTTTTGGGTTAGTTGAAAAGATTAGTCAAAATTTCTTTTCCTTCAAGCAATTAGGTTAGTTAAGCAAAATGATATATTTTTTGGGGGTAGTTGAAAAGAAAAATAGTAGGGTGTTTGTTTGTTTTCATTCATTCTTTTAAAACACTTTGTTCAATGGGTCATATTTATATATGCAAGAAATATTTATTAAATGTTTTTAATAGAATTTGTTGAGGCAAAAATATTTTTTCATGGGACTTATTTAAGTAAACAAAATCTTTGTATGTATATAAAATTATAATCCGGAATCGTTCTAAAATTACACGTAGCCAGTGCCTTAATTCCATTGTCTTTTACCGTTCTAAACCATTAATATTTTACACCAAACTATGCGTCTCCAAAACATATTCTCTCAAACGTCTCTCACTCTCCTCATTCTTAAACTACGAAACCCCTTCTCTCACCTTTCATTTTCGGACTATAGGTTTCCTCTTTCTTTCGCCGATTCCTGTATCTGTACCCTCCCCCAACCTCAATGTTCCTCCTGAAGTTATCAACCATCTATCGGTCTCTCTCTACACTGGCTAAAGAAGTTAGTTTTACGGTGGCTATACAAATTTTTATACATGAAGAGGTAGAGATAATATGTAAGGTTTTTTCAATTTCGTTGGGTATCTATTGTTTCTAATTACAATTCTCTCGGTTATTGAAGTTTTTAGTATTAGTGTTTTCAAGTTTAGAATTTTCTATTTATGATTGAATTTGGGACTATAAAATATTGGGTGTTCAGTTTTAGCGGTAGTGGTAGTGGTTATTCAGGCATTTCTCCTTGTGCTTTGGTTCAACTGATGGAGAAATCATACGTTTTCCTTCCTAAATGCAGATTTTGTTATTTTGTTCTCTGTTTACATTTTATTTTTTTACTGATGGTTACTTTCTTCATTTTTTAATTTCTTTTTTTTTCTTAATTATTTTTTTGTATTTTTTAATTGCTAAACTATATATAATTTTTTAATATTCTCTAGATTACTGAATGTACTAATTACCCTTTTTATAGCCACTTTGAATATATTAGTGTGGTGGAGAGAGGATTGTTAAAACTTATATCAGAGTTTTATAGCAAGCTTTACATATCTTTACAATTGTTTTTTTCTTTCTATTTGACGTAAGGAATATTTATTTCAAGATGTTAATGGCTATTTATAAGATTGGGGTTGCGATTTTTTTATAAAGTTGTAAAATTATTTATTTTAAGATGTTAATGGTTATTGATAAGATTGGGGTTGTGGGTATTTCGATAAATTTGTAGCCTTAGTTGTCACTTTTAATCCGGATGCACCACGTTTATCGCATTAATATCTCATTATTTCTCATATTTGGAGAGTTGAAGAGACTACAATTATTAAATAAGTGCACTTCTTAGTCTTTCTCTTTAAATGTATGTTTGATCTCTTCGCTTATTTTTCTCTCTGTATGGGGGCTTGAAGATAATCTCTCCCAATTAACAGAAAAGACTCAAGAGAATGAAGCGGCATGAAGACAGCGAGGCATCTTAACGAAGTAGCTCACCTAGGCAGCTCAATGACGAAGCTCAGCGAGGAAACTTGTCGAGAGAGCTATTATGTTATCTTTCATTTTTACATAGTCAATTTGTATCTTTTTTTCCACATTGATTGTAATGCTGTAACGATTATAATATTGAGTATGAGGTCAAACAGTGCTTTTAAGGGACTAGGCATGGCTCTATCAAATGACCTCGTCGTGGAAACTTCAGAGTGACTTGGTTTGGAGGATTGAGATGTGAGGTAGTGTTAAGGCTTGTCTTGACCATCTTAGATACACTCGGTAAAACATCAAGAGACCTTCTATCGTGGAAGCTTGTGCAGAGTAACCTCGAGTTCCATCGTATATTGAGCTTTGAGCCAACCCTCTACCAATTGTCACATCTACTTTAGATGATTTGCTTTTAGTCAGGGACTGAATTTCAAGTAAGGCTTTAATCTTAGCAGGATTTGCTTTTATTCCCCTTTGATTGACAATGTACCCTAGGAACATTCCTTTATGTACCCCAAAATTACATTTAGTTAGGTTGAGCTTCATCTAGTACTTTTCTAGTTGATCAAAGATTTAAGCCAAGTCCGCAATGTGTTCGGTAATAAATTTGCTCGTGGTGAGCATATCATCTACATGTACTTTCATATTTTTACCGATTTGGTCTTCAAAAACCTTATTCACAAGTCTCTGATAAGTAGCTCCAGCGTTCTTCAATCCAAAGGGAATGACATTGTAACAGTAAGTTCCTCGGTTGATAATAAAGGAAGTACTTTCCTTGTCATCGGGTTTTATTTTAATCTGATTATAACTAGAATATGCGTCCATGAAACTGAGTAATTCACGACATATTATACCTTCGACCAGTTGATCAATCATTGGCAAAGGAAAGTGATCTTTTGGGCATGCATTATTGATCTTGGTGAAGTCGACACGCATGCGCCATTTGTCATTCTTTTTATTAACCATGACCACATTAATCAACCAACTTGGATACTTGACATATTTAATGAACCGTGATCACTGTAATTTTTCCACTTCTTCTTGGATTGCCATATTCTTCTCATGGCTGAAAACTCCTCGCTTTTGCTTGATTGGCCTGAAACCTGGATAAATATTAAGCTCGTGAAAAATGAAGTTTGGATCAATTCTCGGCATATCTTCATGGCTCCAAGCAAACACATTTTTTTACTCAATAAGGAATGTAATTAATTAATGTTTGAGAGAAGGAGATAGCCTATAACTGATTTGGGTAGTTCTTTTTGGCTTCTCATCATCCAGTATAATGGCTTATGTTTATTCCATAACTTGCCCATTTACCAGTTTCTCTTTTTCCCGAGGATACAGAGTGTCGATGTGGGAAGTGGTTGTGTCCTTCATTTAAATTTCATGTTGGCCGGCTAAAGTATAATAACATTCCTTGGCTTTTTTCTGATTGCCATTTACTATGCCGACTCTATAATTTAATGGAAATTTCATGCATTGATGATGTTGATGTAAAAAAATAGATTATCTCTAATTAATCAATCACAGATAAATAAATAAATAAGATAAAGAATTTTTAAAGTGGTTCAGCCTTGTGAGAATGGCCTACGTCCACTATTTTTTATTGCTGACTGTTTATTTAGAATCTCGATAATGGGTTTACCAAGAGATCCAGAGTCCCCTTCTTATGAGGAGGTTACAATGTATTTATAGCATTGAGGCTGTACATATCAAAGAATAATGCGCTGTTATCTAGTAGACATATACATATGTACGATAATAATGCGCATTTAATGCGTAGCTGTCTTTTGATTCTCTTGATTTGGATGCTCTGCACACTAAGTTGCTCGGATCGCTTAAGTTGCTCGGTACTCTTAAGTTGCTCGGGGCGCCTGAGTAGCTCGGTATGCTTAAGTTGCTCGGGGCGCTTGAGTTGCTCGGTACGCTTAAGTTGCTCGTCTAGAATATTGGTATTTGCCATGTGGGTTGACACGTGTCTTCAAGTGATTGGTCCACGTCAGTACACTAAATTTGGTATCAACAGAAGCCCTCAATGTTTCACAGTTGAGGTTGAAGGAGAGTGTGGAACATTCTGCTCGAAATCTGCTTGGATTAATAGTCATCATGAATTTCAGGAAGGTTTTCCTTGTATATAATTCCTTTTTGAGCGCATAATATCAGACTTCATAAGTATTTTGAATTTTCACGATCACTTCAATTTTTGTGCCCTTTTATTCTTTTAGCCGCCGGTAATGCAAACGTCTTTCCTTGTAATCATTACTTTTCTCTATTCCCGAGGTAAAGTATTTAAGTGTGACAGAAATCCTATCGTCTTTCACTTTTTCAAATCTGTATCTTTGAACTCTTCATCTTCTCTCTATCTTGTGCCTTCGTTTTTCCATCGTTTATTAACAACTTATCTCTATTTCCTCTGTCAGATTTTCTTCCTTCTTCTTTATTTTCTTTATTCACCATGGTTTATCTTGTTAAATCGTTAGACAAATTTTGGTCTGAGTTTTCAATCCATTCGTGGGTTATTTTGGAATAAGTTTCTTATCCTTGTGATTTACTTTCTTTGGCTGAGGGACACTGGTTCCCAAGTCTTTTTGTAGCCGAATGTGCCTTTTTTTTCGTTAAATCCCTTGTGTTTGGAGTTTTGCCAGTATTTTGATGTTGTACCTGCAAGAGTAGCTCCAAATACATGGAGGATAGTTAATGGCGTACATAGATTGAATCAACTTCATGAAACTTGTTTAGGAATTTCAGAGATTGTGTATTGCTACAGATGGGTTACCAGTGACAGTACTTTTTATTTAAAAACTAGGTTTTTGAATAGAGCGTTAGTTGTCAATCTTTCCGATGCCAATAGGGATTATTTTGATCATGGGGTTGTGATGAAAAATTGGCAACACCCTCCATTAAATGGAGATTATGTATACCAAGGTCCCAGGTGTCCACTTTATGGCAATGGGATAGGTTGTTTTTATTTTTAAAATCTTGTTTTCTTTGTATTTGATAAAATGCATCATTGACGTTTGATTTTGTTTGTTACAGTTGACAGTAAAAGGAAACCTTCAAAAGAAACCGAGGTTAATATAAAGCACTTAAAACTTATCTGGAGATTGCATCAATCTGTTGCTGAGGAGCACGTTAGATTTGCTTCTTATTTGCTGCAATACAGAAGCTACACTTCGTCTTTTATTGCTCATCCTCGTCCTATGGTGGTTGATCTTGACCAAGTGCCAGCTTATGAAATAAGTGTGGAAGGTTCTTCTTCTGACTTGAGCATTCCCATTACTGATCTGATGAAGAAGAGACGAGCTCCTGCCTTTTTTGACAAGTTTGCCTCTGCCACTGTGGAGGCAAAGAAAAGTAAAAAATATGTCCCAGAAGAAGGGACAAAGACTATAGATGTACCCCATCCCACTATTGGCAAGGAAGCTGGCGAGAAGCCCCCTGTGCATCCGAGTAAGACTGTTGTCATCTCCCCAATAGAGATGATATCTTTAATTGAAAATGCTCCTGCTTCTCTGAGGAGATTAAAAAGAAGTTCTTCCGAGAGACCTGCTGAACCTATCTCTCAACCTTCAAATGTTGAAGGTAGTGTTCCAGCTCTTCTTGCTCCGAGCTCTGGTGTGAGCTTGGTAAGATCCTGGACTGTTCCAGAATCCCAAGGTGTTGAAGACACCTTTTCTCGCGAGAAACTTACTACAATGGCTGCTCAACATATTACTTCAGTAAGTACCTTTAGCTTGATCCCTTTATTTTTTAATACCATGTTCATGCATTGACTTAAAGTTCTTTCTTTTTTCAGCTTGTGACGTATTTTAACAGCATTTTGAAGAAGGATGAAGCTATCAGGGCTTTAAGCTCCTCAGGAGGAATAGAGGAAGCTTTTACTGGACTAACCCAATCTTTGAAGGAATCTCGTCAGAAGTACGAGGAGGACAAAGATGCTTTGGAGAAGCAACTCCAGTATGTTGAAGTAAACCGAGATCAAGCTATGACTGCCTCCAAAGAGCTAGAGAAGAAATTGAAGGAGGTTGAATAACATAATAACGAGCTTGAGGTCAAACTTAAATCTGCCGAACAACATAAGACAGAGGCAGAAGAAAAATAGAAGTCTGCCGAGGAGCATCTGAGGGAAAGGACCTCATCTGAGAAAGTAAAGAGGAAAGTTGCTATTAAAAAATCTTTCAGTGCTGGTTGGGACAAAGGTTGGAATAAAGGCCTGGTTGTCATGTCTTCTCAAATGGAGTATGCCAGTGTCAAATATTTTAGGGACGGATGGGTTACAGCCTTGAAGGAGTTGAAGGTTGCTGAGAATTCTGAGTTGTTCCAGCAACATACTCATGGCCCTCCTCCCTCTCCTGGAGAAGAAGGAGAAGATGAAGCAGCTTCAGATGAGTCTTCCTTGATGACAGTAGAATAGATCCCTATTATTGCTATTGCCCAACCCTCAAAATAAGTCAGACCAGCTAGCACATCTACCGAGCAGCTACCTTTGCCCTCCGAGCAACCTACCCCTTCATCCAAACCATCTGAAGAAGTCGTGGGGAACAATAAGAAGGTGTAGAGTTGTTCGGGTCTTTTGCTTTGCTATTTTCTTGAATGTAACCTTGAATTATGTTTTCCTTTATCATGATGAATAAAAATTTAAACTTCTGTTGTTCGTTTCTTACCTGCTTTGTTGTTCGTCTTGAATTTCTCTCTTGCTCTGCTAGTACCATTTGTTGATTTTGTTTTTCATTTCTTCTCTTTGCTAGTTTATGGACAGGATGGACCTCTTATCAGCTCATGATACAGAATTGATGAAGAAATGCAATGACTATTTTAAATCTGGTCATGCAGATCTTAATGAGGCTTGGATAACTGACATCATCGGATCGGGTGCTTCTGACCGAGCAATTAAAGCTTACCAATACCTGAAGTGCTTACTTGATCGTGTTGTAACCAACAATGTGGCCTACTACGAGATGATTGAAGATCTCCAAGGAACGATCGAGGAACTTCAACAGCATTATAAAGAATCTTTGGCACTTCTCCATCAAGGCTATGAGAAAAAGTACTAACAATTGAATGCTTACAAAGGATATGACAAGTTCATTTCTGCTCATGAGAAAAAGGAGAGTGTTCTGAAGCTTGAAATTAAAGAACACAGATATATTGCCAAGCTGCTGGAGCAGGAGAATATCGCTTCGTAAGAGGAAATAAAATAACTCAAATTTGCTGCTTCTTCTTCGGGAGCCTTGGTCCCAGTAAATGATGATGGTTTTTCATTTTTGGAAGTAGAAAATGCTAACTTAAGGGATGAGTTAGAAACCTTGAAACGAGCTGGACCCTCCACATCTTCTCGTGGACGAGCAAGATCTTCTCGTGGACGAGAAAGGGCTGGTCGAGTCACCATTGAAGAAGTGAGAACTCAGTCGGCTTTAGAGAATCAAGCCGTTCAGTTTATGGCGAAGAACCAAGCCTTGGCAGACATCACTACAACAAAAAACATCATTTATGTCAGTTTAAAAATTGACGTTATGTTAGATAAATGTAAATTGACATAAATGATATTTATTTATGTCAAGTTTGCTTTAAAGGTACAATTTTATTTCAATTTAAGTAAAATTGAGATAAAAAATAAATCATTTATCTCATTTTTATATATAAATGGCATAAATATAATGTTAATTATATTATCCTTTTGAGTCAAATCTGAGATAAATGAAAAAAGGAGCGTTTTTTTTTTCGCACTCCCGCTCCAAAATTTGTTCCTCAAATTTCTTTCGCGGGTCTCTCATTTAGGGTTCTCTCTGTCTGCATCTCTCTCTCTCTCTCTCTGGCTCACACAACTCTCTCTCACACACGTACAAATCACTTGCTCACCTCCGGCGCCGACGAGCTCCATCACGCAGGTACAAAGGACTCACGATTTATTGATTCTATTTGTGTATATGTATTTGTGTGTGTGCGATTTGTGTATATGAAATTTGTTTTTGATTTGTGTGTTTGTAATATTTCTGTTTGAAAACCTTCTATTGCCTTATATTTTTGAGTTTATATATATATATGTGTTTGCCTTACTACAGAGCATCTGAGTTGCCTCGCCAAAAAAATGCTGTAGTTATCTCATATGATTTTATCTGAAAAAATATCATAACAGCCATATACTTAGAGAGAGAAAAAAAAGAGATTTGAACAAACTCCAAATCAAATGGATAGATAGATTGACAGAGAAACATGCCTTGGATATATATATATATATATATATATGTGTGTGTGTGTGTGTGTGTGTGTGTGAAGGGTTGTTGCTTTGCTAGAAATCATTAGCTATAGATACAGAGAGGGGCAACCACCATTAGAAACATCACATCTCACTGTAAAAAATGAGGTAAATGAAATAGAATCTATGTCAAATTTACAAAAAAGACTGTGATATATATAATCATACACTCTTCACTTAAACAAAAAAAAAGTGACATAAATCGAAAAAAACGAGCGGCTAAAATTTTTCATTTCCCACTAGTTTTTTATAACCCTCGCTTTTACCTATTCACCAATCCCTAACCTACAAACCTCGTTGACAACTCTCTTTCTCTGAGTTCTCAAACTACTTGTTTCCCTCACCCCCTTGCCTAACCATGCTAGCCTCACCCCTCTTTAAACCCCATAGGCGCATCTCTGAGTTTTTCTGCTATTGTCACATATGCTGAAACCCATTAATCATTAGGTTGCTTTGAAGAAACAGAGTTTGTAAGATACTCTATCTCAATCTTAGTACAGTTTATTCATCTATTTAGCTCGATTATACATTGAATCGAATGATTATTTTCTTTAATTTTCTTTGCTCTTGTTGTCTAAAAATTTTTGATTCTGTATTGATGTGATTTTTTAGTATTATTATTCTCCATAATAATAAATACAAACCAATTAATGTGAATACATAGTTGACAACTGTAACGATCAATGATTAGATTTGGAGTTTCTTTCCTAATTAAATTAGTAGCTAGTAGTATAGTTAATTAAGACATCTGAAATAATAATCTTTATTATTAATGAGTATTGAGTATTTAAAATTTATCAAGAATTAAAATATTAAAATTTTGTAGCATTAGATTTTAGCTTTTTATTAGACATCTACTCTAGTGACAAAGTTAGTGTATGTTTTTTATCAATGATATATTTGTTTCCTTAGTATTTTAGTTTTTGAACCCACTGCGCTTGTTTTACTTTCTCTCATTTTGAACATGGTTTCAATTCTTTTATGCAAGATTGATTTCTTTATGTTGACTCTCATGTGAATTGTGGCATTGGTCAAAGGGGATTTACATTGATGAGAGTTTTTTTTGTGCAATCCAATGATGTTTCTAACTAATTGTTGTCATTTATCTAAAGAGATCGGTGCTTTGTGATAGTAGCTCGTGTAAATTGTAGAATCACACAATATGTCTATTTGAGTTTATCTATTGCATAAATAATCAATATACGAAATGGGTTAAGATTATCGATTATTACTATGCATTAATGATGACATTATGGTTTCCCAGTGACTAAGATGTGCATTACTGCTTAATAATCATCATCGTTGTGTTCATCATCTATATCTAGATTTAGTTTTAATTCTAGGTATATCTTTATTGTGTTTGATGTGTGTGGGGCGATGTTATGTGATTATTTATGATGTTAGAGTGGTGAGAGTCAACACATAACATACGATATCATACCATGTGTAAATGTAATTGTAGCTATGGGGATTGTAGTCATTGACGGAACCCATATCATATCATATCATATCATACCATGAGTTCACGAGCAATTCCTAGAATTCAGGAGAGTTTTTCCTACTTCCATTGGCTAGTGTCACTACAAAAAATAGTTATTTATGTCATTTTTAAATTGGACATTATGTCATAAAAGGTTTAGATGAGACAAATAACATTTAAATAGTATCATTTATCACATTTTGAGTATGAGTATTATCTTTTTCTACCATGCCTTCATCAAGTTGATCTTTGACAATCAGCAACCGTCTTTACCAGGCCTTCATTATCTCTGCCTCTCTATTGATGCACATGGTGAGCTATCCTTTTCTATCATTTTTATTTATTGCTATACGCGTGCACCTAGATGCACACGCACACAATGGCCATTTATATGGGTTTTTAAAATTTAATACGTAGTATCACCTAAATAGAGTTTCAATCTTATTTGGTTTTGTGTAAGTAGAACCCTTCATCAGAATTATTTATTTCTATCTCTTTGAGGAAACATTCTATTATGGCTCATTTAGACTGCTGAAACCATCCTTCTATAGGTTAGAGAGTCTATTGATGGATGGCAAAATATTTTTGGATACATTGTATGCCATATGCTTTCATAATTTGAATTATGACCGTCATTTACTTGTTATATATCTATGCTAAGAAGATAAAGGGAAATGAAAGAAAATATTATTATTTGTGCACATCAATTTGGTCAAAGTGCCACAAAAAGAAAAACATATTTCTTCTGTTTTCACTTTGTTATTTCCATATTTTTATTGGTTTTGCATGTAGTTGTTGATTCGTGATTGAATATGTAATGGGGTAATTTGATTTATCGGGATATTTTTTAGAAGAATACTTGATGATACGACAAATTATGGCTTGTGCCTGTTTGGTTTTTATGTTAGGTATGGATTGGTTGTATAGTGTTTAGGTGTTGTGTTAGTGTTCTTAAATTGGTTGGTTATGGTTGATTGGGTTTTATTACTATTAAGAACCGTTGTCTTTGGAAGTTGTTGAGAATAGATTAAAAATGGGTGTCAAAGAAATCAGACAACATTTGTATAGTTTGGGTATCGATTCAAATTATACTCTCGGATAATTTTAGTCACTCGTGTCCCACATGAAACTTTCCAGCATGTAGCTAAAGAATCGACAATCCAACCCAACACCGAGGTTAATGTCTAATTTCAAACCATCCAATCTTTGATTCCAGATGATAATAGGTTCCCCTGTTCTTTTTATATACGTGTTGTTTTTAATTACTCTATGATAAATAACATTTCTTATACAAAATTTCTTTTTAATTTTAATGACGGATCAACACTCTAGTGTTCCGTTAATGGTGCCAATACTAGTACATCTGAGCACACTAATGTTCATTCATGTAGACATTTTGTTTGTGCCCATTTTTCGGTTCTTCTCTTTTTATTTGGTATATATCGTGAAGAAGACCATTTAATTTGAATAGATATGAAGTAATTTAAGAGTAGTTAAGACATGGAAACATATATAAACATCGATATGAATTTGCCTATCAAACACCTATTGCTTTTTCTTGCGAGGGAATTCGATACATGTATTGTAGACAACCAATTATTATGATGGACCTGTATAGTGCTTCTTACCTTATATACCAATTAAAAAGAGAAGAAGTGGATTTGTTTATGCCGGGATGAGGATATCGAGATTATGAGTTTAAAAATAGGATTCAGTGATGTGCATCAATGAAACTATTGATGTGTGAGGTCCACTACCTATCATTTAAAACACCAACCTCTGCATTGATGTCATATTAGTGAGTTTTGTTTTCGGAGTTAAATCTGTAGATTCCATAGAACTAATTCAGAGGGAAACAATCATCGATTTTTAAGAAGCACGCATCTACCGCACATGAACTGTAATTCCTCCTGATCATCAATTAACTTAATAGTGAAGGTTGAAATATTGTAATTAAGTGACCAAAAGATTACTCATCCGACTTGTGAATGTAGCGTATATAAACTATGTTGTTGTGCATAAGAAATATAAGACAATCTTATACCCTTTCTAGTGATATATTTGTTAGTTTTCTTCTTTGACTTATCGCTCTTTCAATTTTGATATTTTCTCAACTTGAAAGGCTTTCTAGTATTGAAAATATATTTCAATATTTATTTTGTTATTTGTATTGATTAGATACTTATGATTGTTATTGTAGTTTTTAATGCGCAATGCTTCTTTATTCTCCGATATTCTGCACAAAGTTGCCACTGTGTCCATTAGTTAAGTAGATTGTGCTATGGATAGAACACATGTTTGAGCTGTGAGTATCCGAACTTTGGGTCTTTAAATGGTTATTATTATTTGTGAAGTTTTTGTCTTTAAATGGTGATGTTTGAACAATTTAATACTCATTTTAAAGTGTCCTGCTTCAGATAACTCTAAAATGGTTATAGATCTTGATAACATTTCTTCTAATTTCTATTGTTGGTTGGGGTTTAATGAATCTTGGAGTAGAGATTATATTCATATTTGAATTTTCCATAAGCATAGATAAACACTGCGTGAGTAGGTTACTACATATCTTCTCATTCGGCAATTAGCGTCACAAACTATTGGGATAACAGATGACCGTAACCTTCAACAGTGAACATTATCAAGAAACAATTAATATCATTCGAAACCACTTTTTAATCTCGATGTATTCAAATCATATATCTATTTTTTACTAATATTGGTGTGGACGATTTTGTGAGGTTTAACTTCAGTGTCGCAATAAAGTAAGTATGTCAATTTAGTTGTGAGACATTTTTGCATTTCGTTAAAAAAATTTCATCAGTACAATTAACAGTTTTGCATTTCAACAATTTTCTTTTCCTTTAGTCCTATTGGTTTGAAAATATACCTGAAAAAGGAAGATCTGATAATGTACTAAATTTTAGGCGCGCATACATTGTTTGTCCAATTGGGTATTTTCCTGGAATTGTTACAATAATCCTGTAGACACAAATACATTGTTTGTGCACTGATTTTAGGTGTGCATACATTGTTTGGACCTTTTTAATTGTCATTTTAGGACAGTTATAAGTTTTAACCTCTACTACCTACCCAACACAAGCTGCTCTCCATCCAGCATCAACCTCAAGCCTCCCCTCCTCAAGCCTCTGCGGCGCTGCTGCACCGTTGCTCTCCATCTAGTCTCCCCTCCTCATTGCCGCTGCCTCACCTCTAACTTCCACGCCAAGCTGTCCCCCGGCCGGAACCGGAACAGAACAGCAGAGCAGGTAACAGTCAAATATTTAGTTTTAGTTTTATTATTTCTTTTTTCTATAGAAAAGTAAATGATTTAGTTACCGACGAGGCTACAATTGAACTGCGTGAGTTGCATCATTAATACTTATTACATGTATAAATATACAAATCTTAGTCCAATTCTCTTTATAAAATTTTGTCGTACATGAATGTATTCAATTTTGAATTCTGGCTATTTTGTGCTACAAAGAGGTCATAATGTTTGGGGACAATTCTATTGGAGAATTTTTATGAACATTTAGCATAATGATAATAATGTTCTAATTTGTTCTTCTGTTGTTTTGGTTATAGCTTCTGTGAGAGCATTTATTTGAGTTTTCTGTGTTGCAAAAATGAATAAGCAACTGCTTTTTTTGGTTCAATTAACTATCCCCTTCGTACATGATGGATAATGACTACCAAACAAGCTTTCCTCATGGTAAAACTCTCAAGTTACCTGCTAAATAAGTGCGTAATGAACCTGTAATATCTTCTCTTAGTACACTCTTGTAAATAAGTGCCCCGTTTAGTGATCCATATGTTCTGAGTAACTTCAATTAACTCTCCCCCCTTCTTACTAATTTGTAATAGATCTCATTTGCTATTACATCGTAGGCGGGGGGTCAATGCAGTAGGAATTATATGTGTTAGGAGTGACTTCGAAGGGTTGGCTTGGCACTGTCAGTCTCAATGTCCGATGCTCTATTTGTGAGTTAAATTGAGTTCATGCCATTAAGCTGGAAATTTTCTTATGCACTCCTTTCTTAATTACTTTTTAGAATCTGAGCATGGGGAGGTAATTTGAGTTTAGAAGCTACAAATTTTATCTTTTCCAATACCTAAAAAAGTCCAAAATACCTTGTAACCAATTTTGATTTTTTTCTTAGAGCCACAGATGCCTGCCTATAAGGCTGTAACCTTAAGTAGACCAAATCGCCCACTGCAAGGTGTCTTTCACTCCTCGCTTTGTCAGTGTACTATTTCATTCTATGTTGTGCTTGTAACAGATGCTCTCTCAACAAGGTAGACATTAATTTCCTCTCCTTAATCCATTCTTCTACTAAGGCTATTTTGATGCCCAGATCTGTAGTTAAGGCCATGAAGGGAGAAGGATAACCATAGAGAGCCTGAAATGGTGTAACAGCTAAGCTAACATGGTAATTGGAATTATACCACCATTCTGCATAACTGAGCCGCTCCTTACACTTCTTAGGTCTGCTACTTGTCAGGCATCTTAGGTAAGTTTTTAAACATTGATTCACTCTCTCTGTTTGTCCATCTGATTGAGGATGATAGGCTGTATTTAGATGGTACCAATGAGCTTGAATAATTATCGCCAAAACTGACTTGTGAAAACTTTATCTCTATTTGACACAATAGAAGTTGTAGTTCCATAAAGTTTATATATATTGTCAAAGAACTATTGGTCTACATGTGCAGCTGGATATGGGTGTTTTCCAGCAATAAAATGAGAGTATTTGGTAAATCTATTCCCAACCACTAGTATAAATTCATAACCTTCTGAATTTGGTAACCCTTCTAGGAAGTCCTTAGAAATGTGAGCCCATGCTTGGATACGAACAGGTAGGGATTGCAGTAGCCCAGGGTACTGGACATGCTCCACCTTATTTTGTTGACAAACATCACAAGCTTTCACCCCTTGAAGTATTGCTTTCTTCATTGTGGGCCAGAAAAAAATGATCCGATTCTTTGAAACGTTGCTTCAGTATTCGAGTGGCCCCCCAGGGCAGTCTTATGAAGTGCTTTAATAATGATAACCCTCAGTTCACTATTGGATCCCACCCATAGTTTCCGTCTCCTTCTTAGTACACCATGCTCAAATGAACACTCATTGGGCCCTGATCTGGTTAACAACAGTTGAGAAATCATAGCTTCACAATCAGTATCCCCTTTATAGTTATTTAGAAGTTGTTGTGTTCATTCAGGTCTGACTACTTATAGGCATTACAATGAGCTCTTTCCTTATCCTCATTGTGTCTTGATAATGAATAAGTTACACCATTGTCCACTCATTTTTTGTATTTAGTTTCATAGCTTAAGCCCAACATTTTTGTCAACCATTTCTGTTGCAAAAGAGTAGTATTTATTTGTTCTTTAAAATATCATAAGCTTTAGTGGTCAGTGAGAATGATAAAATGACTACCCCTTAAATAGGAGTCCCATTTTGTTACACCCATGATAATTGCTAGCATCTCTTTTTCCATAAATGGATAGCCCCAAGCTCTTAGGACCTAGTGCTTTGCTCAAGTGAGCAATGGGTTTATTTGACTGGAGTAGGACTGCACCCCAGCCATAGGAATAAGCATCAGTCTTTACCATGAATAGTAGAGAGAAATCAGGTGTGGCTAATACTAGAGCAGAGGACATAGTAGTTTTTAAATTTTGGAATTATGTTGTAGCTCATTACTCCAAAGGAATACATCGTTCTTGAGTAATTCAGTCAAGGGTTTGCACATAACACCATACCCCTTCACAAACTTTCTGTAAAACCCAGTTAGGCCAAGAAAACCTCTCAAGCCTTTTTATATTTGTGGGTACATGCCAATCTACCATGGCCTTAATCTTATTTGAATCAGTTGAAACACCTTTGTCTGATATAATATGGCCCAGGTATTCAATCTTCTTCTGGGAAAAAGAACACTTTAACCTCTTTGCAAATAATTGGTTACATCTCAACATGTGTAGTACTTGTTGTAAATGAACAAGATGGTATTCCAAGGAATGTTTGTAAATCAATATATCATTGAAAAAAACCAAGACAAATTTTCTCAGATATGGCTCTAGTATGTCATTGATTATTGCTTGAAATGTGGTCGGGGCATTAGTCAGCCCAAATGGCATTACTTTAAACTCAAAATGACCATTATGAGTCCTAAAGTAAGCTTTGGAAATGTCTTCTTATCTCACTCTAAATTGATGATATCCAACTCTAAGTTCTATCTTTGTAAACCAAGTAGCCCCGTTTAGCTCATCTAACATCTCCTGTATAACCAGTATAGGGAATTTGGCCTTTATAGTAGCCTCATTTAATTTTCTATAATCAATACAAGCTCTCTAACTTCCATATTTTTTTTTACTAAAAGTACTGCTGAAGCAAAAGGACCGTGGGAAGGTTGAATTATACCTCATGCGAGAATGTCTTTCACCAATCTTTCTATCTCATTTTTTTTAAAATGAGGATATCCGTATAGCCTTTGGTTTGTTGGTTCTGATCCTTCTTTAAGAACTATAACATAATCCAGCTTCCTTTTGGGGGATAATGATTTGAGCTCAACAAACACATTAGTAAATGACTGTAACATCTGTGCAATAACAGGAGCAATCTCATTTTCTTCGTTCTCCACTGCATTTATCACAAATAGTTGCCCAATTTTTTTTGTGTGGAATTTTTCATTAATTTGATGACGGATTTCCCACTCATGGCTCTGAAACTTGCATTACCTCTATGCCCTTGTATCACCACTGTCGTGCCTTGTTTCTTGAAACTAATTTTGTTATCATCAAAATCAAAAGTAACTGGATTTAATTTCCTCATCCAATCTACTCCCAATACCATATCACAACCATGTAATTCAAGAACACTGAGCTCAACTTCAAATTCATGACCCCCTATTTTCCATATGAATCTTGGACATTTTGAGACACTGATCAAATTATTTCCATTAGCCACTGTTACTAGCAGTTGCCCATTAGCTTTATTCGAACACCCCAACCTCTTTACTGCTTCTTGATCTAGAAAACCATTAGTTCTACACGTATCTACCAGTATATTTAATCTCTTCTTATTCTTCATTACCCCTTGAATACGAATAGTGCTATGACTCACACTACCTGATAAGGCATGTACAAAGATTTCCATATCTGATTCAGTCTCCACTGCTTCCTTTCCTTACCCTCTTCAACAATTTCTTAAAAAAATTTAGATTCTGAAAGCAGTTGAGGTTGTGTTGTGGTCCTATGGAGAGCAGATATGGCGGTAAAATAGTTAAACGGAGGCAATTGTCGGTGCAAAAACTCTGTACGGGCAGGCAATCGAAAACCCTAATTGGGTGAGAGGACCCATTTTCCCTGCTACTCGGATGATCGCTATTGGTGCAGGCAAACTTTTCTCCTCTGTATTCACTCCTTACACCTCTTCCATAGACGATGATTTCGATTCCCAGTTCTGTAACTCATTTTCTATATTCAGTTTCATTACTAATACATCGTAACATGTTATGTACTTTATACTATTTACTGTCTCAACCTCAACAATTTGGCAACTAAACCCTACCCTCATTTCACACCACATATTTTGCAACCTTTTTTGTCTTATATCCCACAACCCTTCAAACTAGATAACTGAACTATAAAATAAATACTAACCATACATACTAACGAACAATAAATATATTAACAAGGAAAGGTGTCAGTGACTGCCTTATGAATCCCCTATTTTTTAGTTTGGTAGTTTCAAAACTTTGCGATACAAGTTACTTAATAAAAGGAGAGGAATATTTGATGGAATTTAATTGACCAATGCATGACAATGAAATATACCCATACTTACAACAGTTGAACTTCTCAGAGAGTCTAGTATGAACTGAATATTGTCTGCCAAATAAGTAACATGTAGAGGAGTTGAGGAATAATCTCATATGAACATCAAACAAAAAAAAATTGCTTCCCAACAAGAACAAATCAGGCTTGTGTATAGCATGCTTCAAGTTAACTATGTACATGATAACAGATCAAACAAAGAGTAATCTGTATGGGAGATCGCATAAAACATCAAAATAATTGAGATCATTATAAACCTTATTTCCTTCTTTTGATATCAATCAGAAAATGGAATATTGGAGGATTTAAAAAGTTAAAGCAAAGTACTTGCGCCACAAAAGGATGATTAAAATCCATTATGACTTGAAAAACAATTGGCAATTTTTTACATGATTTTTAGTAGTATCCGACTCCATCCATAACACAATAAATTTTGGGTTCTTGAAAAAATAATATAATCTTATGGGATTTGATGTCTCCACAACTTCCATCATATTTTTACCCTGTACATACGAAGGATAAGTGTAACATACCTCAACTTACATCATACTAAATCATTATAACATGCCTTATGGAGTTTTAGTTGGCTGCCATAATTCTTGAGCTAAATAGATCATACTAAATCATTGGAAATTGTATTTTATTATAAGTCTAGATACATCATATTTGAATCATGGGCAATATATGTTTTTCAAATTTTCGATGCAATATATGTTTTGGGATCCCAAAGAAAACACGTATTGCACCTTTTGAGTATATCTTAACAATACAGTTTTCTTGGAATGCATTATGCAGCCTTGGTATATCATTCTTCTCAAATTTTTTTAGTCTAATTTCATTTATATTATTTTTTCGTGCTTTTTGTTAAATAGCCTTGAAAACAATTGATGATTAAAGTTGACATTGCCATCGTCATGGAGCGTGTCATATACATTGTTTTGTTGTTGCATATTCGTAAAATAGTTCTAAAATTATCGCTATCTTTATTTAATCTCCACGCATGCTATTTTACGATTGAGAAGGCGAGGTTGTTGCAAATTATCTAGACTAAGTGTTATTGATTATAATTTAATATTGTCCAATGCTTCCAGGTTCTGCATCATGATGTGAATGTAAAAAGTTACACATTACATTACGTAAATGTGGTAGCTCATACTGGAAACAAACTTCTTCCCTCTTACTTCTTTAGACTGGCTCCACTAATGCATTCGTTGGGGTAACATTTCACTCTCTTTCAAACTTCGTCCCTTTTATCATGACACATAGTTTGGTTAAATATTTTGCAATACCTAATACGCATCTGTATTAGATACGTATTTGGAAATTATGACCAATTGTTTTAAAATTACATTTTATTTTGTTGGGGAACGGGATTTTTTCTGTTTTACGATTACGCACTTTCAAATGTATCCACCATTTGAGATATACTCTCTACTTCAGGGAAAAGTGTTCGGGCCTTTACAACATTATTCTTTCCAGTTGCAAAAAGTTTCTTAGCACTATCCTTATATTTAAGAGCCCCCTCAATTAGTTGAAGTTTGAGTTTGAAGGCCATAGTGTTTGCATTATTCTTATATTTAGTGCATATTTGATTTCACCACTTTACATCTACCTAGGCATATTTGATTTCATATCTGAGGCATATATCTACCTTCATTCTAAGCAGAGGTTCATAGAGGCTTTGAACGAGGCAAACATTGTGCAGCCTTCATTCTAATTGAGGCATACAATGTGTAGTCGTCATTCTAATCCATTCTAATCTTAATGGTTCACCATTTGATTACACACTGTACACAATGTATGCTCTTTCCAATAACACATTCTATGCTCTTTCCAATTACAAAGTGTATTCTCTTTTAATTAAACAATGCATGTTCAAGGTTAAACTTTTAATTACACAGTTTATGGATCATGCTTTCATCAACACCATCATGTATACTCTTGGTTACCCTCTTTTACTTTTAAATACACAGTTTATGTATTCATCTTCTAATGCTTACTTATATGTTTGATTTTTTCTCAGGTAAGGATTCTGCAGTTTGTGTCTTCTATTTTACCCATTTTTTTTATTTGTTCGATTTTTACCAACTCAAGATCAACCAGATAACAAATCAGGCAGAACGAACCAGTAACCCAAATGACTGAAATCGGGCCAGCAGCAGCAAAAGCAAGCACTAACAAGTGAAACCAAACGGATCAAGAAATGCCAAGTGAAAATTGACCTCGCACTACCATGTGAAAAGAAACCAAGCACTACCAAGTGTTGATTCAAAGATGGCCTCAACTACCTTATGTAGGAGAATTCTTAAAAGGTTGCCATTTATTTCAATTTTACATTTTGTTGGATTGGTTGTTACCCCTTGGGTGGATAGTACAATAAACAAAGGAGACTCTGTCCATTTTTTTTTTAAATTGACACTTTGTTTATTTGAGGCACAATGTTATTTTCTTTGATGAATATTGTATATTTCAAGTTATATGTGAATTTGTTTGATGAAATTTAGACTATTTGAATGTTGTTCGACTATTTATTATCTATTTACAAGGGTTGATTTAACCTCAAATAATAGTTGTCTATTAATGGAGTAATATTTTTTTTTTTAAATTTTATATCAACATTTATGTCAGTTTCGATAAAACTCTCATAAAATTACTAAAATTGACATAAATGTGATGTTATTTATGTCAGTTTTTTGTGAAAATGTGATTAAAACATGGTGAATACCGTAGTTTTTATGTGTGTTCTTAAAAACTGAGATAAATGTGATCTTATTTATGTCAGTTTTACGAACATTTATGTCAGGGCTTTATATGTCAGTTTTGAAAAATTCTAAAACTGACATAAATGGTCATTTATGTCAGTTTTTGACTGACGTAAATGATCATTTTTCTTGTAGTGCATGTCTAAGAAGATTCTGAACTTCACCGAGCAACTCTCTAATAAAAGTTCTGCTCTGGAAAGTAAAGAAATTCTGGTGAAGAAACTCCACGAGCAACTTGAGAGGTTAACTTATCAATTTCACAAACAACCCAGGAAATTCTGGATGGCTGGGTATAATGAAGATCTATACCATCTTGATGCTCGTTTGCAGCAATCGAATAATGAGGGATATAAGCAGGGATGGCTGAACGCTATGTGTGTGCTAAAATTGGAGCAAGGACACTACTTATGGGATTATTATGAGCCTGGAGTGCTCGATTTGCCCGTGCCTCCATTTAAGCTTGATATTAGTTGGATTCCTGCTCGTGCAATTCCTCAATGATTGATTTCCAAGTATCTCAGCGACTACAGTCTTCATGCAAATTTTGAGATAGCTCATCCAGAACACTTGCTTGATCGACCATCCATAATGAATGTCAGAATGCTGCGAGATCTAAACTTTATAAATTCCCTTTATGCCTTAGATGATCCTCCAACTGGGGTAGAACCTGTGTCAAAAGCAGAGGGAAAGAAACCAATATAATAGGATATTTGATGTAATGAATTAGACTTTATATTTTGTGTAATATGCTTTGATTTAATAAAGAAAAAGTTTGTTTCTTCGAAATAATTTATAGAATGTCCTTTGTTGATAACAAATTTGGTCTGGTGACGTGGATCAATTAATGGAGACACGTGTCAATCTACAAGTCACTGACAAACATTTCTGAGCAACACCTTGACTTCGAGGAACTCAACTTCCCCGACCAACTATAACGCTCCGAGCAACAAGTGCTCTGCGAGGAACTTCACTATACCGATCAACTCCTGAAGACCGAGCTACTTAGGCGGTCCGAGTAACTCAGGCGGTCCGAGCTGCATCTCGTACAAAGCATTAATGTCCGAGCTGCATCTCGTACAGAGCATTAATGACCGAACAATCGAAAGAGATACTGCGCATTAAATGCTCATTATTATCACACAGGCGCATACGCCTATTGGACAGCGGTGTATTATTCTTTCATTTGTACAACCTCAAGGCTATAAATACATTGTAACCTCCTCATTAGCAGGGGACTCAGAATTTCTTGGTAAAACTACTATCGAGAATTCTGTAAACAGTCATCAATAACACAAACAGTGGACGTAGGCCATTCCTTCAAGGCTGAACCACTTTAAAAAACTTTTATCTTGTTTATTTTTTATCTGTGATTGATTAATTAGAGATAATCTAATTTTTTACATCAACAGATTGGCGCCGTCTGTGGGAAACGACTGAAATTATCGTTTTTCACCAAAATAATTCATCACCAATGGCTGATAATCCTGAATCCAGTCATCGAAACGCTGGAAACCCCCCAAATCCATCTTCTCCTCCAAATGTCCAAGATCTGGCTGGAATTATGGCCAATTTGGCTCAAGGCCGGACGGCCATGCAAGAGACTATGAGACAGCTCATGCAAACTATCCATGGTGGAGCGCCGACCCATTCAGGACAGCGAAGCGTTCAAAGAAATACTCATTTACTTTCTTCGCGTATTAGGCAGAGTGATTCATATCGCAATGAGAGATCTGATGATTTTTCTTACCAGCCTGGAAGGACTTCCTCGGTACGAGCTATAGATACGCAACAAAATATCACTCTCTCTCCAGAAAGGACCAGTGCTCTTGAAAGATTGAGCAGGGTCTCTCCTTTTGATCGATTGGGCCCTAAGAGGAATAAAAGTCCTCCTGAGGCTGTGTCGAGAAACCTCCGACGACCATCTGATCTAAGAGAGGGTTCTGCCCAATCACAACCAGCTGCTCGTCGTGAGAGGTCCCAAGAGGCAAATTCAACAAGATCAGTTGCTCGGACCAATAGGACCGAGGATGGAAATGATGCATGGAAAGGCTCTATTCAAAGGTTGGAGGATATACTAGGGGAAATGGCTAAGGCCAAGAATCCTCTCCAAAGAACTTTTGTCCAAGGGACGCCTTTTGTACAGGCAATTGTGGGTTTTCCCACACCCTCGAAGTTTAAAGCACCTGTTGTGACCCCTAAATATGATGGAAAAACTGACCCTGTCCTTCATATAGAACAATACCAAGCCGCTGCCGACATCTATGCCGTGCCAAACGAGATGAGATGCAGAGAATTTTCAGGAACTCTTACGGGATCTGCACAAATATGGTACAATAATCTTCCTCAGGGGAAGATTTCAACTTTCGTTCAACTGGCCGAGCTCTTCATTGGGAATTTCTGTTTTGGAGCAAAACCAGTTAAACGAGTGGCACATTTATTAAGTGTTAGATAAAAAACAGGTGAAAGCACCAGGGATTACATAACTCGTTTCAATAACGAGAAGCTCGAAGTTATTGATTACGAGAAAAAGACAACAATTCTTGCCTTGATGAGTGGACTGTTGCCCAATAAATTGTACTATACTTTGGCCAAAGATCCACCCAGAACCATGTCAGAACTAATGGCAAAAGCGACCAAAATCATGAATGTCGAGGAGGCTATGGTTGCGAAGAAGAATATGGACACCAAAGAGACCAAAGTGGAGGTTGATAAGGCTAAAAAGAAAGAACATAAGAACAATGGTGGTGACAAGCAATTAAAGGCAAAACCATCATGGGAAATATTGAAGAAATTTGAAAATTATACTCCTTTGAAAGTAGACATAAACCATGTGCTGGAGGAGATCAAGAACAACGAGGAACTAAGGCCTGGGAAATTGAAGTCAGATCCCGACAAGAGGAATAAGGCCAAATATTGCGAGTTTCATAAAGACCATGGTCACACGACCAAAAATTGCATAGCTCTCCAGAATGAAATCGAAGCACTCATCAGACGAGGAAAGCTGACCAAGTATGTTGATCGGAGAAATGAAAGAAAAAGCAACTACCGAGCAAGACAGAGGTCTAGGTCTCCTCGTCGAACAGAAGAAAATAAGAAAAGAGATCATGAAGATGATCCAAAAGATGACCTCGATCTCCCCAAGAAACCAAGACAACCAGAGCGTGAGGTATTTTCAATTCGTTTTGGATCATTTGATTGTAATGTTATTACAGGTGGAGATGCAGGAGGTGAGGACCTTACTGCGGAAAGGAAAGCTTACCTCAATGAGGCTCAAGCTTGTTCATACATTCAGCGAATAAATCTGGCTGAAGATGATCGCCCGAGGAAGGTGAACAAAGAAAAACTGGTCATCGGATTCTCCAAGAACGACCTCGCAGGCGTACTATATCCTCATGATGATCCACTGGTGATTAAAATGAGGATGAAGGAAGTAATAATCTCAAGAGTACTGGTGGATAATGGTAGCTCGACGGATATTATGTTCTACTCATGCTTCGATAGTTTAAATCTAAAGTTGTCTCAGTTGGAACCTTATTACAGGGCCCTCCCTGGGTTTGCTGGCGAGAAAGTCTTTCCACTTGGGACAATCAAGTAGGATATGCTCATCGGTACATGGCCTGCTTGTCTAACAGAAAGAGTACGTTTCTTTGTGATGGATAAGAATGTACAGTTAGCTTGTAATATCATTATGGGAAGGGTAGGATTAAAGAAGTTCAAAGCAGTACCATCTACTGTACATCAATGCCTGAAATTTCCAACCAATTTTGGAGTGGGAGTTGTAAAGGGTGACCAAAAAGTACCTCGGGAATGTTACTACTCATCTGTCGAGCAAGAAGAACTGGAGGAATCTAGAAAAAAGACTACTACCTACCAAGTGGATGAAGGTGCAGAGATTGAAACATTGGATCCTAGAGACGAATCGCAGCTTGTGAAAGGTCAGGTGGTGGAAGCTACTGAAAATATCAGCTTGGACGACGAGCACTCGGAACGAACAACTCAAATAGGTTCGTCGTTAGGTGCTTCACTAAAATAGGAATTGATAGTTTTCCTAAAAAGCAGAAAATAGACTTTTGCTTGGAGTCATGAGGATATGCCAGGAATAGACCCAAATTTCTTATGTCACGAGCTCAATGTGAATAAGGAGATTAAGCCAGTGAAGCAGAGAAGAAGAGTGTTCAGCCCCGAGAAAAAACAAGCTATACAAGAGGAGGTCGAGAAGCTCCAGAAAGCTTGCTTTATTGAAGATGTCAAATATCCAGACTGGTTGGCTAATGTGGTTATGGTGAAGAAGAAAAACAACAAGTGGAGGATGTGTGTAGACTTTACCGACCTCAACAAGGCCTGCCCAAAGGATAATTTTCCTTTACCCCAAATTGATCAACTAGTGGATGATACCTCTGGACACGAATTATTGAGCTTCATGGATGCTTATTCTGGTTACAACCAGATTAAAATGAAACCTGAAGACAGGGAGAGTACCTCTTTCATTACCCCTAGGGGAACTTATTGTTATAATGTTATGCCTTTTGGTTTGAAAAATGCAGGTGCAACATATCAGCGACTGATGAACAAGGTGTTTGCAGAACAAATCAGTTGCAATATGGAAGTTTATGTTGATGATATGCTGACAAAAAGCAAGAGAGCAGCTGACCATCTAATTGACTTAGGTCAGATCTTTGATCAATTAGATAAATATCAAATGAAGCTGAATCCTACTAAGTGCATATTCGGAGTGCGAGAAGGCATGTTCCTCGGGTATATTGTTAACCAACGAGGAATTGAAGCAAATACAGAGAAGATCAAGGCTCTATTGGGACTACGATCTCCAACGACGAAGAAGGAAGTACAAAGTCTCACTGGGCGAGTTGCAGCACTCAATAGATTTGTATCACGAGCAACAGATAAATGCCTCCCATTCTTTAAAACACTCCGAAAAATGTTTGAATGGAATGATGAATGCGAGAAGGCTTTTCAAGAATTGAAGAAATATCTGGGAGCACCTCCACTGTTGTGCAGGCCAGTGATAGGGGAAAGATTGTATTTATATTTGGAAGTGTCGGAGAATGCAGTTAACTCGGCATTGATAAGAATGGAGGATGGAGTACAAAGACCAATCTATTACACTAGCAAAGCCTTCTAAGGAGCAGAGATCAGATATCCAAGACTGGAAAAGTTGGCACTAACACTGATCGAGGCAAGTAGGAGAATGAGGCCGTATTTCCAAGCTCATACCATAATTGTGTATACTGATATGCTATTGAGGCAAACTCTTCATAAACCAGAAAAGCCAGGGAGGTTGATGTACTGGGCAGTGGAACTTGGTGAATATGATATAGTTTATGAACCTAGATCGTCGCTAAAAGGGCAAACAGTAGCAGATTTTATAGCAGAATTCACCTATCCTGATAACTCCGAGGAGCAAAAGCTGCACACCGACCAACCTGTGGATGATACAGAATTATCAAAATTAACCCCCGATCAACTTAAGGCGGTCGGCGAGCAAGAGAAGATGGTCGACGAACAGTAAGAAGTACTAGAGGAGGATAAAAGGAAGTATCAAATATTCCACCGAGGAACTCTGTCCGATAAAAAATTTGAAGACGAGGTACCTATATGGAATTTATACGTAGATAGATCTTCGTGTACTGCAGGTTGTGGAGCAGGGATTGTTTTGAACAGCCCGGACGAGATTGATGTGGAGTATTCTTTGCGCTTCCAATTCAAGGCTTCTAATAATGAGGCTGAATATGAAGCTATGATTGCAGGTCTTAATTTGGCAAAAACCATGGGGGCAGAGCAAGTTATTGTATTCAGTGACTCGCAGTTGATCGTAAATCAAATACTGGGAGTATATGCAGTCAAAGGAGAATTAATGATCAAGTATCATGCAAAAGCGATGAAGATTTTATCAAGTCTGATGGCAGTACAGATAATTAGAATACCAAGATTGGAGAATGCCAGAGCAGATGCCTTAGCTCGATTAGCTTCAGCCACACACATCGAGCTACGAAGAACAATCCAAGTAGAAGTCTTGGCTAGTCGGAGCATAGATGAAGATTTGATGATGAACTTTATTACCCTTGATTTAGGATCATCTTGGATGGATCCTATCAGGGCATATATTGAAAAAGGGTATTTTCCAACTGATAAACTCACAGCCAAGAAACTAAAGTTTAAAGCTGCCCGTTATGTATTGACCAATGGTGTTCTGTATAGACGAGGAATTATAGCTGGCTTACAGAGATGTGTACATCCCACCGAGGTGAAAGACTTGATCGAAGAAGTCCATGAAGGGTCTTGTGGAGCCCATGTAGCAGGTCGGACACTTCTGCAAAGGATAATGACACAAGGATACTATTGGCCGACGATGAGGGCTGATTGCATAGCCTATGCCAAAAAATGTGACAAATGTCAACGCTTCTCCACTATCCGAAGAACTCCCCAAGCATTGTCGACACCCATTACTTCCCCTTGGCCATTTTCCATGTGGGGAATTGACTTGGTCGGGCCACTTCCAACGACCAGAGGAAGGTTTAAATATCTCGTCGTCGCAGTGGATTACTTTACTAAGTGGGTGGAAGCTGAGCCCCTTATCGATATGACATATGATAAAGTGTATCAATTTATATAAAAGAACATCATTTGTAGATATGGTCTTCCTCATGCATTCATCACAGACCATGGAACCCAATTCGACAACGAGGAGTTTGCTGCCTATTGTCATCAGTCGAACATATTAAAAACCCACTCTGCACCAGGCCATCCTCAAAGCAATGGGCAAACTGAAGTGACAAATAGAACACTGCTGAATGTCTTGAAGAAAAGATTAAACGATGCAAAGGCAAATTGGATCAACGAACTGCATTCTGTACTATGGGCTTATCGTACTACTCCACGAGCAGCTACAGGAGAATCTCCATATATGCTGGCATTTGAAAGTGAAGCTGTTATACCTGCCGAGCTAGGTCTCCCCACACACAGGGTGCTGAATTTCAACTCTCCTATCAGTGACTTGATGAGGAGATTAGACTTGGATATGCTCGAGGAAGTTAGAGAAGAAGCAGCCATCAGGAATGCTGCATACCAGTAGCGAACAACTCTGTTCTACAATAAAAGGGTGAAGAAGTGCGACCTGAAAGAAGGAGACTATGTGATAAAGAAAGTAATTCAAAAGCACAGCAAGCTGGAAGCTAACTGGCATGGGACCTACAGAGTAACAGAGGTTGTTCGACCAGGGACGTATAGGATCGAAACCTTAGAAGGAGAGGAGTTTAAGAATGCATGGAACGCAGAGCATCTGCGCAAATATTATCAGTAATTTAATCTCTATTTAAAGCAGTTTTCTTTGATATGAATAAAGTCTTGGATATTTCGCCCAATTCTCTCCTTTTGTTGAAATTTTTTCGGAGTACTAGTGCTACACACTACGCATCAAGCCCAGAAATACCAACTACGGTTGGTTGGGAAGAAAATCCACCAACTATAAGTTGGTCGGGAATAAAAATTTTCTAGAAATACCAACTATGATTGGTTGGGAAGAAAATCCACCAACTATAAGTTGGTCGGGAATAAAAATTTCCCAGAAATACCAACTACGATTGGTTGGGAAGAAAATCCACCAACTATAAGTTGGTTGGGAAGAAAATCCACCAACTATAAGTTGGTCGGGAATAAAAATTTCCCAGAAATACCAACTACGATTGGTTGGGAAGAAAATCCACCAACTATAAGTTGGTCGGGAATAAAAATTTCCCAGAAATACCAACTACGGTTGGTTGGGAAGAAAATCCACCAACTATAAGTTGGTCGGGAATTAAAATTTCCCATAAATACCAACTACGGTTGGTTGGGAAGAAAATCCACCAACTATAAGTTGGTCGGGAATACAAATTTCCCAAAAATACCAACTACGGTTGGTTGGGAAGAAAATTCACCAACTATAAGTTGGTCGGGAATACAAATTTCCCAAAAATACCAACTACGGTTGGTTGGGAAGAAAATCTACCAGCTAATGCTGGTCGGGGTAAGAGAATCCACCAACTAAGGTTGGTCGGGAACAAAAACTACCAGCACTGGTTGGTCGGAAACACTTGAGTAAACAAATGAAGTTATTTCAAGGCTTAAAATTAAAAAAAATTCTTGATACTTATGGTATTTTAAACTACCATCACGGTTGGTCGAGAAATAAAATATCACCATCTCTACTTGGTCGGCAGACAATCAATTCAGATAGTCAACAATAAATTTTCACCAACTCTAGTTGGTTGACAATTTAAAATAGCACAAAATATTTTTATCTTTTTAACAGATATACATGCACATTCATTAGAAAATGTCATACAAAATATTTCCATGGGCAATGACAATTAAGATTGCAAAGAAAACTAGATGTTTTTCATTAAATCTAAAACAAAATACATTGAGAATGAAATACATAAAAAATTATTACATCAAGAATCCTATTCTATGGGTTTCTTCCCCTCTGCCTTTGAAATAGGTTCTTCACCAAAGGGAGGATCGTCTAAGGCATAGGGGGAATTGATAAAATTTATATCTTTCAGCATCCTGACGTTCATTACTGAGGGACGATCAAGTAGGTGTTCAGGGCGAGATATCTGAAAATTGGAATGCAGACTGTAGTCATCGAGATACTTCGAAATCAGACATTGAGGAATGGCACGAGCAGGAATCCAACTCATATCCAGTTTTAAAGGTGGCACTGGCAACTCGAGCAACCCAGGGTCATAGTAATCCCACAAATAGTGACCCTGTTCCAACTGCAGCACACCCAAGGCATTCAGCCATCCTTGCTTGTAACCCTCATTATTTGCATTATTAATCCGATCATCTAGATGGTAGAGGACTTCATTATAACCTGCCATCCAGAACTCTCCGGGCTGCTTGTGGAATTGATAGGTTAACCTATCCAGTTGCTCATGGAGGTTCTTCGTTAAAAGTTCTTTACTCTCCAAGGCAGACTTTTGTACAGATAGTTGCTCGCCCAGATTCAGAATTTTCTTGGACATCTCTGCCAGAGCTCTATTTTTCGCAACCAACTGAACTGCTTGATTTTCCAGAGAAGCTTGAGTTCTTGCCTCTTCAATAGTAAGCTGAGCAGCCCTTGCTCGTCCCCGAGAACCTCTTGCTCATCCCCGAGCAGAAGTAGAAGTCCCAGTCCTTTTCAAGGTTTCCAATTCGTCCCTCATATTGGCATTTTTAACTTCCAAGAAAGAGAAGCCTTCGTCGTTGACAGGGATCAAAGCATTCGAGGAGGACACTGCAGATTTCAACTGAGATATCTCTCCTCGCAGATTATTATTTTCCTGCTCGAACAATTTGGCGATCTGCCTATGCTCTTCAACCTCTGTCTTCAAAGTCCTCTCCTTAATATCATAGGCAACAACTAATTTATCGTATCCTTTGTCAGCATTTAGTTGCTGATACTTTTTTTCATACCCCTGATGCAAAAGGGCAGAGGACTCCTTATACTGCTGTTGAAGGTCTGCAATAATTCCTTGAAGATCTTCAATCATCTCGTAATAAGACACATTATTGCCTACAGCTCGGTCGAGCAAAAACTTCAGATATTGGTAAGCCTCTACTGCTTGTTCGGAGGCATCTGATCCCAGGATACCAAAAATTTGTGCTTCATCCAAGTTTGTATGGCCAGCTTTGAAATATTCATTACATTTTTTCATCAACTCAGTATCGTGAGCTGACAAGAGTTCCATCCTGGCCATAAACTAGCAAAGAGATAGAAAAAATCAATAAAATGCAGAGCAAGAAGAGAAGAATCAACAATATGAACAACAAAAGTTTCAAATTTTATTACATCATAAAAGAGAAGTACATAGTTCAGAGTTACATTTGATAAAGAAAATAAGACAGAGAGAAAAGTCCAAACAACTCTACACCTTCTCCTTGTCTCCCAAAACTTTCTCGGGAGGCTGGGATGAAGAAGAAGGTTGCTCGGTGGGTGCTGGAAGCTGCTCGGCTAAAATGTTGGTTAACTGGAGCTGCTCGGTAGGAGTAATAGTTAGTTGGGGTTGTTCGTAGTAAAGTTCAACAGTAGGTACTTGATCCCCAACCATCATAAAAGATTCCTCAAAGGCAGCTTCGTCCTCTTCTTCTTCTCCGGGAGTAGGAGGGGAGCCAGGAATATGTTGCTGGAATAGGTCGGAGCTCTCATCAACATTCATCTCTTTCAGAGCAGCCACCCAACCATCCCTCAAATATTTAAGGCTGCCATATTCCATTTGTGAAACCATGACAGCCAAACCCTTATTCCACCCCTTATCCCAACCAGCGCTGAAGGATTTCTTAACAGCCTTTCTTATTTTTTCTTTCTCCGAGGAGGTCCTCTCCTTAAGGAGCTCCTCGACAACCTTCAACTTATTCTCAACCTCTTCTTTCTGATGACCAACGTCACGAAGTCTACTTAGCTCTTCCTCGGCAGATTTGAGCTTGTTTTCAAACTCTCCAGCATGTTGGAGCTTCTCCCGGAGCTCTTTGTTTTTCTCCTCCAAGTCTTTTACCTTTTTCTCCAACCCCTTGGAGAATTCAATGGCCTGATCTCTTTCCTGCTCGGTGGAATTAAGCTGCTTCTCCCAAGAAGCCTTATCATCAACATACTTCTGACGAGAATCCTTTAAAGATTGCGTCAGACCTACAAAAGCCTCCTCTACACCACCAGAGGAGATGGACGACTTGATGGCTTCGTCCTTCTTCAGAATTATATTGAAGCAAGTTACCAACTGGAAAAAGAAAATAACTGAAAGTCAGTGTAAGGACATAACATTGAAAAAAGAAAATTTAGATTAGCAATACTTACTGAGGCAATGTGCTGAGCTGCCAAAGTGGTAACACTATCCAGGAAAAGATTTTCTTCAATACCTTGGATCTTGGGAATGATCCAAGACTTCACCGAGCTCATGGCAGAGCTCGGGGAAATAAAAGTGGGAACACCACTTCCAGTAGTCGGGGGATGAGAGATGGATTCAACCAAATTAACCGAGGAACTCTTCTTCAGATTCCTTGTGGGAACAGGAACATTCTCGACCAAGGATGTCGTCTTGGTCGGTGATATAACTATAACCTTGCTTGGATAGAAAATAGCTGCAACCTTGTTCGGAGCCATAGGGGGCTTCTCGGCAACCTTCACAGTAACAGCTGGAGGAGGCGCATCAAGTTGTCTTATCCCTTCTGGGACATCCTGCTTGCTTTTCTTTGCCTCTCCAGCAACAGAGGCAGATTTCTCGAAGAGGGCAGGAGCTCTTCTTCTCTTCATTCTTTCACTCAGAGGAATATGTGATTCAGATGAAGAACTTCCAGAAGTTGGTATTGGTTCTACATCACTAATCACAGGACGAGTAATAAAAGACGAGGTGTAACTCTTGTACTACAACAAGTATGAAGATGATCTGATGTGTTCGTCAGCAACAGTTTGATGCAAACCCCAGATAAGTACTACATCAAAAAATTGATAAAATTCCAAACACAAGGGGTTTGGAGGAAAAGAAAAGCCACATCCGGCTACAAAGAGACTGGGGAACCAATGTCCTTCAGCCAAACGAAAATAATCAGGAGGACCAGAAAGTTCCTCCAAAATGACCCAATAAGAAATTGAAAACTCAGAACAAAATTTGTCAAGAGATTCAACGACGTAAACCATGATGAACAAAAGAAATAAGAAAGAAGGAAGAAGAGCTTACAGGAAAAAGGGTAGATCAGTTGATAACGAACGATGGAAGCAAGGAACGCATAAGATCGAGAAGAAATGAAGAGATCAAAGATACAGATTTGAAAAAGTAAGAGACGATAGGATTTTCTGCAACACTTAAATACCTTACCTTGGGAAGCGACAAAAATAATGATTACAAAAAGAGACGTTTACGCTACCGGCGGCTAAAAGGACAAAAAAAGCACGGAGACCGAAGCAGTGGGAAAAATTTAAAAAGTCTGATTCTATGAATACGAAAGGAAAATTAAATACAAGGGAAACACTCCTAAAATTCAGGATGACTATTTAATCCCGCCATATTTCGAGAAGAATGTTCCACACTCCTCTACTTCGAAATGTGAAACATTGGGGACTTCTGTTGATAACAAATTTGGTCTGCTGACGTGGATCAATTAATGGAGACACGTGTTAATCTACATGTCACTGACAAACATTTCTGAGCAACACCTTGACTTCGAGGAACTCAACTTCCCCGACCAACTATAACGCTCCGAGCAACAAGTGCTCTGCGAGGAACTTCACTATACCGATCAACTCCTGAAGACCGAGCTACTTAGGTGGTCCGAGCAACTCAGACGGTCCGAGCTGCATCTTGTACAAAGCATTAATGTCCGAGCTGCATCTCGTATAGAGCATTAATGACCGAACAATCAAAAGAGATACTACGCATTAAATGCTCATTATTATCACACAGGCGCATACGCCTATTGGACAACGGTGTATTATTCTTTCATTTGTACAGCCTCAAGGCTATAAATACATTGTAACCTCCTCATTAGCAGGGGACTCAAAATTTCTTGGTAAAACTACTATCGAGAATTCTGTAAACAGTCATCAATAACACAAACAGTGGACGTAGGCCATTCCTTCAAGGCTGAACCACTTTAAAAATCTTTTATCTTGTTTATTTTTTATCTGTGATTGATTAATTAGAGATAATCTAATTTTTTACATCAACATCCTTGTTTGTTGGTTGGTGAATGTATATATCTATCCCATTTGTTGTTTGATTATAGTGACTTGTCACTCTTTGGGCCTAAGCAATGGAATGATTTTCATCCCATATTCCTGCTTAGTTGTAGTAATCTCATATGTATTACCTGGTTGCCTAGACAATGGATGCCCCGGAAGGTCATCTAACTTCTTGCCTAGTTTGGTACCAACCAACTGGAGTTGGTGGTTATTGATTTACCGATCAACCGGAGTTGGTGGTAATGAGATGCCTACCAACTGGAGTTGGTGGTATTGAGTTACCGACCAACCGGAGTTGGTGGTATTGAGTTACCGACCAATCGGAGTTGGTGGTATTGAGTTCCCGACCAATCAAAGTTGGTGGTAATTGATTTGTTGACCAACCGGAGTTGGTGGTATTAAGTTACCGACCAACCGGAGTTTGTGGTAATAAGTTCCCGACCAATCGGAGTTGGTGGTAATTGATTTGCCGACCAATCGGAGTTGGTATGCTGCTCTCTGGATTTGAGTTTGTGTAGTGTGTAGCACTAATATTCCGAAAAAAAATCAACAAAAGAAGAAACATCACTTTATTCATATTGAAAGAACTGTGCTACATAGGAATTTGATCTATTGATAATACTTGCGGAGATGCTCTGCATTCCATGCATTCTTGAACTCTTCTCCTTCCAAAGTTTCAATTCTGTATGTCCTTGGATGAACAACTTCTGTTACTCTGTAAGGTCCATGCCAGTTGGCTTCCAGTTTGTTATGTTTTTGGATCACTTTCTTCAGCACATAATCCCCTTCCTTCAAATCACAATTCTTCACTCTTTTGTTGTAGAACAAAGTTATTCGTTGTTGATATGATGCGTTCCTGATTGCTGCTTCTTCCCTAACTTCTTCTAGCATATCTAGGTCTAATCTTCTCATCAAGTCACTGACAGGAGAATTGAAATTAAGCACCCTATATGTGGGTAGACCCAATTCAGCAAGTATGACAGCCTCACTTCCAAATGTCAACATGTATGGAGATTCTCCTGTTGCTATTTGTGGTGTAGTGCGATAAGCCCACAACACAAAGTGTAGCTCGTTAATCCAATTTCCCTTTGCATCATCCAGTCGTTTTTTCAAACCATTCAGTAGCATTCTATTTGTCACCTCAGTTTGCCCATTGCTCTGGGGATGGCCTGGTGCAGAATGGATCTTCAGTACATTGGATTGATGACAATATGCAGCAAACTCCTCGTTATCGAACTGGGTTCCATGGTCAGTAATAAATGCATGTGGGAGACCATATCTGCAAATAATATTCTTCCAAATAAATTGATAGACTTTGTCGTATGTCATATCAATGAGAGGCTCAGCTTCCACCCATTTAGTAAAATAATCCACAGCAACCACGAGGTATTTGAATCTTACCATGGTCGTTGAAAGTGGCCCGACCAAGTCTATCTCCCACATGGCAAATGGCCAAGGGGACGTGATGGGTGTTAATAATGCTTGGGGAGTTCTTCGGATGGAAGAGAGGTGTTGGCATTTATCTCACTTCTTAGCATAAGTTGCGCAATCAGCTCTCATCGTTGGCCAGTAGTACCCCTGTGTTGTTATCCTCTGCAAAATCATCTGACCTGCTACACGGGCTCCACAGGACCCTTCGTGAACCTCTTCGATTAATTTTTTAACTTCGGAGGGATGGACACATCTTTGTAATCCTGCTATAACTCCTCTTCTGTACAAAATACCACTGGTCAATACATAATGAGCAACTTTAAACTTCAGTTTCTTAGCTGCGAGTTTATCGGGTGGCAGAATCCCTTCTTCGATATAGGCCCTGATGGGATCCATCCAGGAAGGCCCCAAATCAATGGCAATGAAATTCATCATCAAATCTTCGTCTATGCTCCGACCAATCGGGATTTCTATTGAGATTGTTCTTCATAGCTCGGTGCGTGTGGCTGATGCTAGTCGAGCTAGGGCGTCTGCTCTTGCATTCTCCAATCTCGGTATTCTAATCAACTGAACTGCAGTAAAACTCGATACCACCTCCATTTCTTTTGCATGATACTTGACCATTAATTCTCCCTTTGCTGCATACACTCCCAGAATTTGATTTACGATTAACTGTGAATCGCTGAATACAACGACTTGCTCTGCCTTCATGGTTTTGACCAAACTTAGACCCACAATCATGGCTTCATATTCAGCCTTATTATTATAAGCTTTAAATTGAAAGCGCAGAGCATACTCCATATCAATCTTATCCGGAATATTTAAAACAATTCCTGCTCCACTGCCTGTAATGCACGAAGAGCCATCCACATACAGATTCTACACAGGTACCTCATTGTCAAACTCTTGGTCAGTCAGAGCTCCTCGGTGGAATATTTGGTGTTTCCTTTTGTCTTCCCCCAACACTTCTCGCTGCTCGTCCACGGATGGAGGTTGGTCGGGGGTCAAATTTGATGATCCCGTAATCTCCAGGGGTTGGTCTGTATTAAACTCTTGTTCTTCGGAGGTATCAGATTGAGTAAACTCTGCGATAAAATCCGTTACTGCCTGCCCCTTAAGTGACGATCTAGGTTCATAAACTATATCATATTCACCAAGTTCTACTGCCCAGTACATCAATCTTCCTAATTTCTCTAGTTTGTGCAAAGCCTGTCTCAATGGCATATCAGTATACACCACTATAGTATGGGATTGGAAGTATGGCCTCATCCTTCTACTCGCTTCGATTAGTGCTAGTGCCAGCTTCTCCAACTTTGGCTATCTGATTTATGCTCCTCGGAATGCCTTGCTAGTTTAGTAGACTGGTTTCTGCACTCCATCTTCCACTCTTATCAACGCCGAGCTAACTGCATTCTCTGAAACTGCCAGATACAAATATAGTTTTTCTCCCATCACTGGTCTAGATAACAATGGAGGTGTCCCCAGATATTTTTTAAATTCTTGAAAGGCCTCCTTGCATTCATCATTCCACTCAAAAGTTTTTCGGAGTGTTTTGAAGAATGGGAGACATCTGTCTGTTGCTCGTGACATAAATTTGTTGAGTGCTGCTATTCGCCCTGTGAGACTTTGCACTTCCTTCTTCGTAGTTGGAGATCGCAGCCCCAATAGGGCTTTGATCTTTTCAGGGTTTGCCTCGATACCTCGTTGGTTAACAATATATCCGAGAAATATGCCTTCTCATACTCCGAATATGCATTTAGTGGGATTCAACTTCATTTGATACTTCTCTAGTTGATCAAAGGTCTGACCTAGGTCAACTAGATGATCAGCATCTTTCTTGCTCTTCGTCAGCATATCGTCAACATAAACCTCTATGTTATGACTGATTTGCTCCGCAAACACCTTATTCATCAGCCACTGATATGTCGCACCTGCATTTTTAAGTCCAAAATGCATAACATTATATCAATAAGTTCCCCTTGGGGTGATAAAAGAGGTACTCTCCCTATCTTCAGGCTTTATTTTAATCTGGTTGTAACCATAATAAGCATCCATGAAACTCAACAATTCATGCCCCGAGGTAGCATCCACCAGTTGATCTATTCGGGACAAAGGAAAATGATCCTTTGGGTATGCCTTATTAAGATCAGTGAAGTCTACACACATCCTCCACTTGTTATTTTTCTTCTTTACCATCACCACATTTGCTAGCCAATCAGGATATTTGACATCCTCAATAAAAGAGGCTTTTTGTAGTTTCTCTACTTCTTCCTGTATAGCTTGGTTCTTTTCAGGGCTGAACACTCTTATTCTCTGCTTCACTGGCTTGATTTCCTTGTTCACGTTGAGCTCGTGACACAGGAAATTCGGGTCTATCCCTGGCATGTCTTCATGACTCCATTCGAAAGTCTGTTTTCTGCACCTTAGAAATGCTATCACTTTCTGTTTTATTGATACATCCAATGACGTACCAATTTGGGTTGTTCGTTCTGGGTGCTCGTCGTCCAGAATGATACTTTTGGTAGCTTCTATGACCTGGCCTTTCACGAGCTGAGACTCGTCTCTAGGGTCTAATTTTTCAATCTCTGCATCTTCTATTTCATCCACTTGATACGTAGTAGTCTTCTTCCTGGATTTTTCGCGTTCCTCCTGTTCGGCAGATGAATAATAGCATTCCCGAGCTACTTTCTGATCGCCTTTCACCACTCCCACTCCAAAGTTGGTTGGGAATTTTAAACATTGATGTACAGTAGATGGTACTGCTTTGAACTTCTTCAGACCTACCCTTCCCATGATGATATTGTAAGCTGATTGGATATTTTTATCCATTATGAAAAAACGTACTCTTTTTGTTCGACAGGCAGGCTATGTACCGATAAGCATATCCAACTTGATCGTCCCAAGTGGAAAAACCTTTTCGCCAGTAAAACTAAGGATGGGCCTATGATAGGGCTCCAACTGGGCTAACTTCAAATTCAAACTGTCGAAGCATGGGTAGAACATGATGTATGCAGAGCTACCATTGTCCACCAGCACCCGTAAAATCACCACTTCCTTCATTCTTATCTTGATCACCAATGGGTCATCATGAGGATATAGCACACCCGCCAGGTCGTTTTAAGAGAAACCGGTGACCAGTTTGTCCTTATTCACCTTCCTCGGGCGATCATCTTCAGCCAAGTTTATTCGCTGTATGTACGAGCAAGCTTGAGCCTCATTGAGGTAAGCTTTCCTCTTCGCAGTAAGATCTCCACCTCCTTCATCTCCACCTGTAATAACATTACATTCAAATGATCCAAAATGGATTGAAAATACCTCATGCTCTGGCTGTCTTGGTCTTTTGGGGAGATCGGGGTCATCTTCTGGATCATCTCCGTGATCTCTTTTCTTATTTTCTGTTGCTCGACGAGGAGATTTAGACATTTGCCTTCCTCGGTTGTTGGTCTTTCCATCATTTTGGCGATCAACATACTTAGCCAATTTTCCTCGCCTGATAAGTGCTTCAATTTCATTTTGGAGAGCCATGCAAGTTTGGTCGTGTGGCCATGGTCTCTGTGGAATTCGTAATATTTGGACTTGTCCCGTTTATCAGGATCTGCCTTCATTTTCCCTGGCCAGGCTAACTCCTCACTGTTCTTGATCTCCTCCAGAATGTGATTTATGTCTACCTTCAAAGGAGTATAATTTCCAAATTTCCTCATCTGCTCCAGTGTTTGCTTTCCTTTTGACGGCCTATTGCCACCATTGTTCTTCTGATCCTTCTTTTCGATTTTACCAGCTTCAACCTTGGTCTCTTTATTTTCTGTATTCTTCTTCGCAGCCATGGCTTCCTCGGCGTTCATAATTTTGGCTGCCTTTGCCATCAGTTCTGCCATGGTCCTAGGCGGATCTTTGGCTAAAGTGTAGTATAACTTATCTAGCAATAGCCCACTCATCAGAGCAGTAATTGTTATTTTCTCCTCGTAGTCAATTATCTCAAGCTTCTCGTTATTAAAACGAGTAATGTAGTCCCTAGTACTTTCTTCAGGCTTCTGTCTAACACTCAGCAAGTGTGCTACTCATTTAACTGGTTTCGCTCCAAAACAGAAATTCCCTATAAAGAGCTCTGCCAGTTGAAAGAAAGTCACAATCTTCCCCCGAGGAAGGTTGTTGTACCATATCTGGGCTAACCCAGTGAGAGTTCCTAAAAATGCCCTACATCTCATCTCATCTAGAACTGCATAGATATCGGCAGCCGCTTGGTATTGTTCTATACGAAGGACAGGGTCATTTTTTCCATCGTATTTAGGAGTCACCATAGGAGCTTTGAACTTTGATGGTGTGGGAAAATCCACAATTGCCTTTACGAATGGTGTTCCTTGGACAAAAGTTCTTTGTAGAGGATTCTTAGCCTTAGCCATTTCCCCTAATCTGTCCTCCAACCTTTGAATAGAGCCTTTTCATGCTTCGTTTCCCTCATCGGGCCTATTGGTTCGAGCAACTGATCGTGTTGAGTTTTCCTCTTGGGACCTTTCATTACGAGTTGCTGGGCGTGATTGAGCAGAGCCTTCCCTTAGGTCGGATGGTCGTTGAGAGTTCCTCGACGCAATTCTAGGAGAACTTTTATTCCTCCTAGGGCCCAATCGATCAAAAAGAGATACTCTACTCAGCCTCTCTATAGCACTAGTCCTTTCTGGGGTTAGAGTGACATTTCAGTGGGAATTAGTAGCTCGTACTGATGAAGTTCGGCCTGGTTGATACGAAGGAGCACTGGATCTTTCAGTACGATATGACCCGATACGTTTGGATTGAGAGGCCTCCGGGAATAACGTTCTTCTAGTTCTTGAGGATGGAAAATGGGTATTTCTTTGAACACTTCGTTGTCCTAATTGGGCCGACACTCCTGATTGGGCCGACACTCCACCTTGAAAAGTTTGTATAAGTTGACGCATGGTTTCTTGCATGGCCGTTTGCCCTTGGGTTAAATTAGCCATTATGCCTGCCAGATCTTGAACATTTGGGGGAGTAGAAAGATTTGGAGGGACCCCAGTGTTTCGATTACTGGATTCCGGATTATCAGCCATAAATGATGAATTATTTTGGTGAAAAATGATAAGTACAGTCGTTTCCCATAGACGGCGTCAATCTGTTGATGTGAAAAATTAGATTATCTCTAATTAATCAATCACAGATAAATAAATAAATAAATAAGGCAAAGGATTTTTAAAGTGGTTCAACCTTGTGAGAATGACCTACGTCCACTATTTTGTATTGCTGACTGTTTATTTGGAATCTCGTTAATGGGTTTACCAAGAGATCCGGAGTCCCCTTCTTATGAGGAGGTTACAATGTATTTATAGCCTTGAGGTTGTACATATCAAAGGATAATGCGCTGTTATCTAGTAGACATATACATATGTACGATAATAATGCGCATTTAATGCGTAGCTGTCTTTTAATTCTCTTGATTTGGATGCTCTGCACGCTAAGTTGCTCGGACCGCTTAAGTTGCTCGGTATGCTTAAGTTGCTCGGGGCGCCTGAGTAGCTCGGTACACTTAAGTTGCTCGGTACGCTTAAGTTGCTCGGGGCGCCTGAGTTGCTCGGTACGCTTAAGTTGCTCGTCTAGAATATTGGTATTTTCTATATGGGTTGACACGTGTCTTCAAGTGATTGGTCCACGTCAGCAGACTAAATTTGGTATCAACAGATGCATTGTGGATGGCACAACCTCTAACTGCTTTATTCTCATTCTTCCTAGGATGATATTGTAAACTGATGGGACATTTTTATTTAACACAAAGAAACGAATTCTTTCTTTCCTGCTCGTCGGCCAGGTGATGACCAAGACTTCCATCTTGATTGTTCCCAGTGGATATACTTTCTCTCTTGCAAATCCAATGAGAGTTCTATGGTATGGTTCCATCTTTTTATCTTTTAGCCCTAAGCTTTAGAAATAATGGTAGAATATTACATCAGTTGAATTCCCATTATCAACCAATATCCTTGCAACTCTGCCATGATAAACCCCTGTATGTGATAACTAATGGATCGTCATGAGGACAAAAGACCTCACTCGTATCATTTTTGGCGAATTCGATCACCGGTCTGTCTTTGTTGACTTTCCTTAGCCGACTATCAATGGATTCAACCATATTAATCTGTCTGACAGTTGAGCAGGCATTAACTTCATTCAAATAAGCTTTCCTTTTTGCAATCGTGTCTTGTTTTCCAGCATCCCCTCCTGCAATGAAGTGGCACCAAAAAAATGTAATGCCGACCTCCACCTCTGGTTCATCAGGTTTCTTCGATAAGTCTAGATCTTATTTAAAATAATTATTTCTTGCCCTTTTATTGTCTTCCCTTGCTTAGGCTGGAGATTCAAATATCCTTCGATCATCTCGATTGCCATTTTGATCAACAAACCTGATCCTTTTTTCCCTCCGAATAAGATTTTTAATCTCATTCTTCAGTGCAATGCAGCTGTTGGTGTTTTGACCATGATCCCTGTGAAAATCACAGTACTTGGACTTATCCTTCTTATTCACGAGTGTCTTCAACTTTCCATGCCAATTTAATTCTCGATTTCCATTGATTTCCTCTAATATATGGTGAACACCTTTGTTGAAGGGTGTATATTCATCACACTTCTTGATCCTATCAAGCTTTTTATCCTTTTTCTCCTTCTTGAACGAGCTAGAAGTACTATTTTGATTTTTACCCTTGGTCTCAAGAGTTTCCTTGGTTGCCATAGCCTCCTCGGCATTTATTATCTTTCCAGCCTTAACCATTAATTCTGTCATGGTCTTGGGTGGATTCTTTGCTAAAGCATAGTAGAGATCTTTACTAAGCAACCCACTCATAAGTGCTGCAATAGTTGTTTTCTCCTCATAATCCACCACCTTTAGTTTTTCATTATTAAAACGTATAATATATTCTCTACTACTTTCTCTCTGCTTTTATCGCACGGTTAAGAGATGAATGACACTCTTGATCGGCTTAGCCCCAAAACAAATGTTATTTATGAATAATTTAGCTAACTGATGAAAATAGAGATTTTACCTCTTGGAGAAAGTTTTACATCTCATTTCATCGAGTACAAAATAGATGTCGGCAACAGCTTGATATTGCTTTATGTGAAGGAATGGATCAGTTTTCCCATCATACTTGGGAGTGACCACCAGTGGCTTGAACTTATAAGGTGTGGGGTATTCCACAATAGCCAGGATGAAAGATGATCCTTTAACGAAACTTCTTTTTCACCTAGTTGATCTTCCAGTCGCTGCATGGATCGCTTCCAGAGTTGTTCTTTTGGATTAAATTGGGCCGAGGTATATTTAGCGACTTTACTGTGTCTATGTGTTAAACTCTCATCCTGAGAAATTTGCTCGATATGCGCAGAGCCCCTCATACTGGCCCTAGATCTTGTGTACACTTCTATGTATTCACAATGGCGCTCCTACTCCCTGTGATGTCCTCTAATTACTAGGGAACGTAGACGATCAAAAGCAAAATCTCTTCTTAGCCTTTCCAAGACACTTGATCTTTCTTTGGAAAAAGATTTACCATCATAGTAATCAGTTGATCGGAATGAAGAAGTTACTCATGGACAGTATGACCTATAATGGGATGAACGAGAATGATCACTCCTTTCACTTTTGGCTAATAGAGGGGGCATATCCCTTCTAGAGCTGGAAGACTTAGCTTGTATAGTGCATGCCAATTGCTTAACAGATTCTTGCATGATTTTTTGCCCTCTAGCAAGGGCAGAATTCCTTGTAGATCTATTGCACTAGGAGGAGCAAATGGAATGATGGTATTGCCTTCATTTTTAGTGCTATTTTTCGAGTCATTAATTTATTTAAAGGCAAAGAAATGAAATCAAATGGTAGAGAACAATAACAGACAAATGTTTCCCACAGACATCGTTAATCTGCTGATGTCTAAAAATGAACTAAATCCAGATTTATAATCACAGATAAAATATAGTACAGTAAGCCAATCATAAACACACAAAATAAGAGATTTTATAGTGGTTCAATTGTAAAATAGCCTGCGTCCACTGTTGGTTGTATTTAGTAGGGTTACAATTAGCTCAATATAGTGTGCATCTGAGTGATTCGACTTGTCCCTTGAGCTAAGGGAGCAGTTTATATTTATATGGGTGTAAAATCCTAGAGATGGAACGCCTTTATATTGCCAGGCATTTACATCTATGTACGATAAATGAAACTCTTAGAATTCAGTGCTGGTTGGTATCCCATCCGAGTAACTATTGATATTCATGTTGGTTGGCCTTCTAGAGTTGGTCGGCCTTCTAGTCGACTAAGTATCATTGATGTAGATCGAGGAGGCTAGTCCATCGCGTAGGAGGACATATGTACATTCATCATTGGTCCACGTAGGAGAAATTTTTTTACATACAACAGTGAGGAAGTAGACCAAGGGCTGGAACACCATGTTATATCGCAGTCACCCAAATTCTCATATTTTTTTATCAGGTGGAAATGCCGAAGAAGAGTAGACTGGAGATAACCCAAGCGATTTTGGACATTGCACAAAAGAATGCAGTTCCATAAATGAGATGGAGGGGGCCCATATCCAGGTTGGTGAGAAAATTCCTATCCGAAGTGACTTTCAGCTATGTCGAAAGAGCTGTAAGGCTCCCTCACAATAGACCCTTATACGTGACAACAAGTATCAACGGGGTGAGCTTTGCGAGAGCTATGATGGATGGGGGAGCATTCATAAACATCATGCCTATCAACTCATTCCACGTATCCAGCATCTGTGAGGCAAGATTGATATTAATGTCTTTAGTGATCTCTGGTTATGATAACCAGTCTTCCAAATCAATTGGGTATGTGAATGTGGGGATTGTAATGCGGAATCTCGGTTCACACATCAAGTTTCATGTGATTGAGAGTGCTACTTCCTACCGTCTCTTAATAGGAATGGTATAGATACATAGCCACGGCTTAGTTCCTTCGACGTATCACAAATGCATCAAGTTAAATGTGAAAGGGACTGAGATCGTTATACGTGCAATAAAGAAGCCCTTTGCAGTTGCAGAGGCTCATCTTGTGGATGCAAAATTTTATATATTGCTTGAAGAAGACACAAGAGTCCTAATGACACAAATGAAGGGAGACAGAGTTCCATCTATCAGGGAATGGATGAGGCATGTGAACAGTCAAAATAACAAAGGAGCATGTAGGAGATAGGTAACTGATGAGATCAACCATGCCAATCCCAAACCTCAGAATATCTCTAAACAAGTGGGAGATGGAATGAGACCCAAGATTGACCCGATGGAGTATGAGGTTAAATAAAAAAGTGTGTTGAATAGGTTTTCGGAAGCGAGGCTGGCAGAAGCTTCAAGAGAAGGTAGATGCATTGGCCAACCGTCAATATAAAAAGGTGCTAGTGGAGGATGAAAGGGTGATCTAATGCATTTGAAGGTGTGAGTGGGTAGTCAAATAAGCTGTTAAAGTGGTTGGCGAGAAGGCTGACCGGAGTATGCGTGTTTCCTAGTGGACAATTAAGGGCAATTCATGGTCATATATAACTCTTACATCTAAGAATTTATAGAAGAAGTAGAGGATGAGTTAGAATACATGATGGATCACCCAAAATCTCAGGAACAAGAGCTAGAACAGCTTGATCTAACTGAAGAATGAGAAGATCTAAGACCCATCTTTATTTCAAAGGATCTAAGTGTAGAGAAAAAAGGGCCTTGATTGAGATGATTTGGGAATACAAAGACGTCTTTGCATGGAAGTACACAGAGATAGAGGGGTTAAATGAAAAACTTAGTTTCCACAAGATAAATGTTATGACTTCAGCCATACCGGTGAAGCAAGCTATAAGAACTTACAAGCCAGAGTTGGATCTGAAGATCAAGGAGGAGGTTTAATGGTTGTTAGTGGCAAGGTTCATCAAATCGATCCACATCCACTTTGGTTGTCCATCATTGTCCCAATAAGGAAGAAGGATAAAAATCAGATACGAATATGCATCGATGAGTTCCCTTTCACCTCTATTAATATCTTGATTGATGCAACTATTGGGCATGCAATGTATAGTTTCATGAATGGGTATGTGGTATACAACCAAATCAAGATGGATCCAACTGATGCGAAGAAAATAACTTTCAGGAATCCATTAAGCAATTTTATGTACAAAGTTATGCCTTTCAAGTTCAAAAATGCTGGAGCAATTTAAAAAAGAACGATGATAGCCATCTTCCATGACTTCTTTCATAAATTTTTGGAATTTTATATGGATGATTTGGTCATTAAATCAAAGAAGGAGGAGTCTCATTTGGATGACTAAAGGAAGGTGTTCATTCGATGCAGGAAGTACAAACTGAATATGTACCCATTAAAATGTGCTTTCGGGGTAATGAGTGGGAAATTTTGGGGTTTTTTAGTCGATCAACATGGAGTATATATGGACTAGGACAAACCATGAGCGATCCTAGAGATGCCATATCCAAGAACGACAGAGTAGGAGTATTTCCTCGATAAACTCTCCTACCCCAGGAGATTTATTCCAGGGCTCGCCGAGATAACTCATCCACCGATATGATCTAACGCCTCTGGCAAGCCCATTCACTTGTTAGAGGCCCTTTTACATGCCTCATACTTTACTTCGTTAGAGGGCCTCTTATACGACTCACCTTTCGACGCATACTTCATTCGCTGTGCATTAAAGTTTATTCAAACTTAGTGGTTCAGCAAGTGAATAAGGAATATGCATTGAAACATCTCAGCCTGACGCCCTATAGAATAATCATCCACCGACTGATCAATCAGTTCCATCAAGTCAAGATAGGGAGGCATCTTATAATGATGAATATGCATGCAGATGCTTAGGCCACCATTGCTAAAAAATAGACTAGACAAAGCGACACAACTACGGTTATGATACAATGAAAAAGAGTTCCCTTGGTGGTGCAATCGATTTTGTCGATGGAAGACGATTTAGATTAGAGAGGTGAGATCAGGAAGCAACTGAAATATAGTGAAGAAAAGATGGAGCTTAGAGATTTGGAACAATTCTTCACAAGTTAAGGAAGTCTATAATTCAGGAATATGGGAGGATAGCTATCAAGGTGTATCGGGCCAGAAAAAACATAACCCAAGCTGAAGAAGACACATGATGAACACTATAAAATAACTGAGATCCGATACTTGTAGCCAACGATGAAGCATGATGCAATGAAGTTACAAGAAAGGTGCGATAAATGTCAACTTTTATTTCAAGCGGCTGAATGTCACTTCGTTGAAGCTCAAGAAGATTGGTGGCAACCTTACATTGATTTCATCAAAGATAGATGGTTCTTTCGGAGAAAATAGATGTAATGGGACTCAAGAGAAGAGACCCAAACTTCTATGTTTAAGATAAGCAGATCTATCCCATATGATACTTCAATAGGTCGCTATGATGTGTCACTAGAGAGGAAGCAATAGAGGCTTTGAAGCGGGCCCACAAACCAGCTCACATTGGAGGGGCAAATGCAAAGCATGCCAACTACATAGAAACATGATCCATGTTCCCTCGATGGATTTACACTCTTTGATAACTCCTTATCCCTTTCACACTTGGGCATTTGACCTGGTAGGGACAATACACCCATCTTCGAGGGGAAGGATCTAGACACCAGTGGAAATTGAGTGTTTCACTAAATAGGATGAGGCAATTCCTTTGAACAGGGATCGTAGAAAACTTTATGAGATAATATATTATCTGTCGATTTGGGATTCCAAAGGTCATTCTCTTTAATAATGGACCCCTATTCATCAACAAAGAGGTAACGATACCGACAGATAAATACTCTATTATTCACCACACCTCAACAGTGGCATACCCCAAAGGTAATGGCTAGACCAAAGTAACTAACAAGACCTTGGTCAGCATTGTGGCCAAGAAGATAAAAGACTTCTGAGGATGACAAGATATCGACAATTTTATGGGCCTATCGAATAACCAAGAGGAAGCTAACAGGTTATACACCATTCTCACTAGTCTTTGGAGCTAAAGTAATTTTTTTGGTGGAGCTAGAAGTCCCTTCGGCTCGATATGCCTTATAAGCAACCTGCTCCCTCAGAGTAAACACATTCAATTGGAAGCACTTGATGAGCACAAGGATAATGCGATGCAATACTTTCAAATGTACACGAAACAACTGTCAAGGGAATATAAAAACCAGTAAGGCAAAGAAAGTTTGTGGAGGGGGACTTAGTTTTGAAAGCAGTAATGAAGCACATTAGGGGGTTCCCACTGCCTAAGTTTGCAATAAATTGGGAGGGACCTTTCATTATAAAGGAGGCTCATGATTCAGATTATTATTTAATATCGAAGATGGAAGAGGACTGACCTTTTAAGACCAGTAAGAAATGGCTAAAGGTCTATCATGTTTAGAGATTAAATTGCTTTTACGATATTGAAGTTAAGTTACATATCATTATGGGTTATATCTCTTGTTGTGTGTTTTTCTCATGAAATAAAAAGAGATCAAGTTTATTTATTGTAAAAGTTTTATCCTTTGCAATGATAGAACGAAATTATAGCAAATAATGAAGAACGATATACTAGATTGAATTTCTTTTTCATTCATGTACTCAAAAGGTTGCAAAATTGGGAACTATTGCCCAGGAATTACATATGAGAAAATAAAAAAAATTATATAAAAGTATTTCAACCTTAGGGAAACCAAAGTTTAAGGGAGGAAAAGAAATCCCCAGGAAAGCCCGAAGAAGCTTCCAGGAATGTTTGTCACACTACGATAAAGCCTTCAAGACTGACCTAGCTTTGGGTACGTTGAATAACTAAAGCTTCGCGTTCATATATGGCCTTTAACAGAGCCTCTTCGTTTGCCTTAACCTTCTGGTCAGTTGCCTTTGATAAAGGAGCCAACTCAACCAACCTAGCTTCCTCAGCCCGTTGGGCCTCCACGTGCTTCCAATAGAGCTCCCTCTGGATCTCCAATTGAGTGGTCTTCAAAACTTTTAGATGATTGACCAGCCAACTAAATTAGAAGCCATCCTTGCTCAACTCCCTAAAGTTACCCAAGTATTCATTAATGAGGGGCCTAGTGAGATGTGACACCCTGACTAATTAAATACCGGGTAGCTACTCCTTTATTAAATTAAATCCAAACGCCAAGTTGGCTCAGTTAATAGCATCACTGTCGAAAACATTTTATTATTACTAACCACCTAGTATTTAAAAAGTAAGTTGTCAAATTTTTATTAAAACCTGATTAACATGCAGTAAAAGATTTAAAGCAAGAATAATAACACCATTCACCATAATGAAGTAAATAGAATAACCGTCACATGATAAAAATAAAACTGGAGGAAAAACTCCTCTCAACATAATCCCACAACTGAAGTAAATAACGAAATACTGAATACTGAATGAATACATGCCAAAGCCTGAAACTGAAATGGAAATGTATCTAATAGAATTTGGGCAACATGCCCTACAAGTGAGGAATACTGAATAAGGAATCCAAATGATATAAGCGTCTAAAAGCAAATCCCTGTAGCTTCCACAAGCAGCTACAACTCGTCATCTGAGTAAGAATCCTATGCATGGTGTCCTTGTGGCTGGGCACCTAGAATGGTTTTACAAAAAAAATAGATTTGAAAGCAAACGGGTCAGAGCCCGAATGTGGAGATATTTTAAAAACCTGCAAGTGCTTTAAAAACATTTAAAACAGTATATGCAAAGTACATGTTAGGACGTGCTCTCACATGATATACTCACCTCTCGTCTAACTGTGCACTCCTAACGTTCCTGTACCCATTCATAAGTTAACTCCTAACTATCTAAAGAGTTTCTAACACTACTACTTAGTTCACGTTTTAAATTCCCAACCTTAACAATTAAATAGAGAGTTCTACTTAAATTCCCAGATTCCCAATTATTAACAAACCATTAATTGATAAGAGTTCCCTTTTTATCTTTTCAAAACATTACCATAATTAGACTCAAAATTTAACATAGTAAATTCCTTCTCATATAACCGTATATTTTCACATCATAAATATGCAATACAAGCACCCAAGGGCTAAGCTGCGGTGCACACATACTCTGCTATCCATCCCGGTACATCACGTACATAAGGATCACACATTCCGAATCTCTCAGGAATTGTTCAGATAACAACATCACAAATAGTGGAGGCGAACACAGTCACCATCACATGGGTCACGCACATACCTACGCTCCCACGATCAGCAGACTTATTAATATCACAATAAGTCCTTCAATGATCTGTGTTCATCGAGGTAACCAATCTAAATCCGGGCAACACAAGGATAAGAAGGCCCTAAGCGAACGTAAACCTCCCGTGATAGCAAGTATGGTAGGTATGTCATACACATAAAATTATATACTAAGCATTCACACATCTTAGATATCTCAATATTAATAAAGGTATACTCTACATCATTATACCATTATTCCAAATTCATATATTTCAAGTATCCCGATAATATATAAATTAAATAGTCGACACGTCTCACGTCGTAATTTCTTAAACTTAAAACCTATCTCAAATAGACTATTAAGTTCCCATAATTCCCACATATAACGCCTTTACACCTAAGGTCTTAACTTCTGCCCCAAACCTTATTTCATCAAATTATTCAAATTTGCACTATTAACCCAAATATTATTTAACTTATCGAATTTCATCAATTTAGAATAATTCCTCAAATTAAATTCCAATTAAAGTCCAATCTCATAATCATGTCTACTGGTCTTCCTTAATGTTAAGGGTATTCATAATGTCACCAATAATATTAATCAAGGGTTAACACCATTAAAATACAATTAAGGAAAAACTTTATTCATTATGGGAAGGTCGATCGATCGACCTTTACCTTCGATCGATCGATGGTGGTCGATCGATCGACTGAAGAACATCGATCGATCGAACGCACCAGGTCTGTTACGGACTGCTTCGTTTTGCAGATACAGTTTCGACCCAAAACTCCATTTTTAAGCATGAAACTCCAAGATAAGGTTACCATAACATCATACTATCATCCTACAACAGTATTAACATTCTAAATCCTATAATTCATCATTTAAAGGCTTACTTTAGATTAAAACTACATCAAAATAATTTCCAGAATTCTTCCATTCAAGAACATCATTAAGCTTCTTCTAACTCTATTTTAAATCATCAAAGGTTCTGTTTAGAACATAAATTTCGTCCAGAATGATACTACATGCAATTCTTAACATATTTCCAAACTTTTATCTTCCAAATAATGGGTCTAAATCATCTCCAAAGATTAATTTCGAAAATTCCTAAACATGAAAACATATCTTGAATCAAAGGAGTTTAAATCACTTGCCTTAATATAACTCTGAATTTGGTGTAGAATCTTGAAGTTAAATTGTTCTCCCTCTGTTTTTCTACAAAATTCTCTTCCTTCTCTCTCTCTCTCAAGCTCTTCTCAAGGTTGAAGACAATGGAGTTGTGGCGGTGTGTTTTGGTTTTTGGAAGTTGGAATGGTATATCAACTTCTCCCGTAGCCCATATTATCACATAGTGTGGTTAGTGGGTTAAGTGGGTTAAGAAAATAGTCAGATTGTAATTTCTATTTTCTTCACTTTATAATTCCCAAAAATACAAATTACCAAAATACCCTTTATGATGCCGGTATGGCCCAAAAATACCCCGGGACCCAAACTAAACTTCCGGCTAGTGTTTTCTGACTAACTCGACCCTTCCGGACGCGTTGGCGCACTCAAAATGACCATACGGTTAATGGAACTAAAATTTACTTTTTAATTTATTAATAAAATACCATGACGTGGCGGTCACACGTGTCAAACAAAATTCCCAAATTGCCGTATATAAATCTCACGACAATTTCAATATTACCAATATTCATATAATGCCAAGTATACACATTATAATAAAATACTAACTCACATCTCGTTAATATTTTTATCTTAATCCCCAAAAATAAATATCACGGAAAATACGGGGTATTACATGAGACTTGAGGTTTGAGAATTAATAACCTCAGCAACAACGACAACCATACCCTGGAGCCTATAACCTATCATCATTATGTTCGATCGAAGGCAATCAGGGGTAAAAGTTTGATGATGGTGGGTAGACAGTTGTTCCATAATAAAGTGGTGGTAGGTAAAAAATTAGGGAGACTGTCGATGGATCGTGAGGCATAATTTGTGAGGAACCATGTTAGGTAGAGAAACCTCACAATCGAATTCACTGTCAGCTCGGAGGTCGGTGGTTGAACCACGATCGTTATGACTCGATTCATCTGGGGAGGCTGGTCTTTGATCTGTGGAGACAACAGGTAAAAGACCAAGCTGAGTTTGCCCCTCAGTAGGTGTAGTTTCCCTGGTGACCTGAAACGAGATACAAAAGATTGAGCTTGCAAGAAATCTTAACAAGTGCGTTTTCATTGTTAAGTTACCTCAATGATGCGAGTTTGTAAAAAATCTTAACAAATGTGTTTTCACTGTAAAGTCACCTTAATGTTGTGAGTTTGTAAAAAATCATAATAAGTGTGTTTTCATTATTAAGTTTCCTCAAATGGTGTGAGTTTGCGAAAATAGTCACCTCATTGGTGTGAGTTTGCGAAAAATATTAATAAGTGTTTTTTATTGTTAAAAAGTTGCATTTTTTGGCTCTTATTTTTTATTTTAACAGACATAATTATAGCTCTTATGCAAAAGAATACGAAGGCAAAAGTTGCCACAATAACAGGAAGAGCAACTGCAGGGGTAGTAGCTTCAGCACCCCTCTGGATTTCAGCTGAACCTTTCCCGCAAAAAGGCACAAGTGCCAAGAAGGGGGAAGGTCCCACTGAAGTCTCTTGAACTCCAGCTGTATCAGCCACCATAGAGGTCGAAGGAACCTTTGAGCTAGAAGCTTCGAGACCCCATAGAACCTTAGGAATGGATATAGGAGAAATACCTGGAGAAAGCTACAAACAATACCAAAGTGTTAAAATTGCAAGTAACACAACGTATAAGAGGGCAAATGCACAAGAAAAATCTTATCTTAGTAACGGCAGAGAAGACGTCAACTCCAACGATAGACCTCGCCAGTAGGAAATGAAAAAGTGAGCCAACAAGAGTTTTATCCATTGAAGAAGCAAGAACAACCTAAAAAACAACAAAAACTTAGAACGCAAAAAAAAAATCAAATTAGAAAGATAGCAGAAAAGAGAAATTAGGTGTTACCTCTGGAGGGTTTGAAGGGGTTGGAACAACATCTAGAAGAAGTACAAGCAATGGGGATGCCTAAAAAAAGGCAAAGGAATCTCCTCTGGCTGAGGGTAGGCTCCAAGGATTTCAATGGATGCAACAACAGCTTTCCCGACAACCTCCTTTACACGTTGAGAGGCAAAATAATGAGAATATGTCAACCCGATCATGAGACAACGGATAGGAGATGCAACGATCGTGGAAATACCAAACCGACCTCCTACGAAGGGGCTCACAGGTAAAGAAGGTCTATCTGTTTCATCCTCCTACAGAGACAAAAGAAATTTTCATAAGCATTAAAGAATATACCTCATTTTGATTTTTTTTTCTAATCTTTAGAGAACACACCCCTTGCTCTGGAGAATAGTGGGATTAAATAACCACAGGCGAAGAAGGCAATAGGGGTACTATAGAAGCTCCTTCGGTGGGACCCTGTGCAACTTCGGGACTGTCATCAAGGGCAATAGGCTTAAGGGAAGATAGAGAAAGAGAGGTCCTGGGCTGGGGGAGCAGGTGGCAATTATACCTCATATTGGTACCCAAATTTTTCTTCCTTGTAGAAGGAATACCAATAGTAAATGGGCCTTGAAAACTTCTTCTTCTTGATATATCCCTCTCAGTTGGATTTACTTGGATCGTGGGAAATACGACAAAGGGAGGAACGACATGAGTGTGTAGTCGAAACTCATGTTGAACTCGTTCAAGCTCGGCTTAACATTTTGCTCGTATCTCCTCACTTAGACCTACAGATATTGCAGGGGGAACAAAGGCAATAAGGAAAGCATCAAGGTGAACTTTAGATTTACACTTGGATTTGGATGAAGTACCACTTTTTGAAGTCTTTGATTTTTTAAGGGGGTTAAGAAGGCTCCTCTCTAGCAGCACCTTCGATAACAGCACCTTTGGCAGAGGCTCCTTCGATAAGGCAAATTTGTTTTTGCACTGGAGCTTTCCTGGCTTTTGGAGTAGCCGTAATGATCAGAGGGCAATAAGGAAATAACTTTCTGGGGGGGACCTTTGGGGGTGTTACTCGGAGGGAACTCAATCCCTAGAATGGGATTGCCTTTAAGGCCCAGCTGTAAGGCTGGGGAAAGTGAGAACAGGTGGATAAACTGGGGGACTTTGAATGAATTCATCAATTTTGGCCAGTTTCATCGGCCGATTTCGAACCATTAAACTTAAAAGTCGCCAATTATAAATAATTCGGCTCACTCAATTAAATTCTCCAACTCATGAATTTAAGTTTCTCCAATTTAAATATTTTTATAACTCCCAAAATAATTAAATATTAAATCCTCAAAATTACGGGGTGTTACAGCTCGTAGCTTACAAGCACCAAGTAATCACTTTATGGGTATTGAGAAGTTTGTAGAGAGTACCTACAATGAGAAAGTCATGGAAGATGAGATCTTATCGGGTTATGAGGAGTTTTACATAAAGTACATTTGGTGTCCTTAGAAAACTAGCTAAGTCCGGTATGAAGAAGTGTTAGTGTCCTAGTGATGATCGTGATGAAGGTCAAGTAATGACCTCAGGTTGTTGGTTAATCTCTAAGGGAGTCAAATAGTGTACGTGACTAGTGTTGTCATCCGAATTGGCACAGAAGGGTGGTATAACCTTCTAAGAGAAATTAGGAGCTTGTGTCGTGAGTGGGAATGATGCTCGGGTTTCATGGAATTACTAGTGTAGGTGGTGTGACACTTGATTTTGAAGAGTACTAGTAAATGCATTCGAGACTTAGATAGTTGATGGTATATAAAAACTTGAAAGTGGAACTATTTCTTAAAATGTTAGTGTGTGTTGATAGTATAAGATAGGATAGCCCTAGCAAGGTAGGGACTAGTTCTTAGCACGTCTTGACAAATAGATACGGATTGGAAGATGTAGCCCTGTGAGGTACTTATTACCTTTGGAATGCTAATGATGACCGGTGTGATCGTCATGTAAATTAAGTTTGTGTAAAACTTGGAGATAAGCTCGGTGACAACCTGGTGTGGTTGAAAGTTAATTACAAGACAAATGTTTCGGCTAATGAGGTTCTTCCTAAGGAGACGTTAGGGTGCGATCACGATATGACAATGAACTAGGTATGTTAGGCTGGTGACGTCATCACTGGTAAGATGTAAAAGGTCAGTGTAGGTCATAGCATTAGGCATTCACCAACCGGAGTGGTTCATATGTGTCAAGGGTGTAAGGGAGATGGCCCTACCCCTAAGGAGGGAAGTCCGCCATTTGACTTTTCGAAGAACAGCAGGTCCGTATGTTTCTTTCCTCTGATAGAAATGACTGGTTATGATTCGATTCGCCATGGTTGGTGACTCGATCCAGGGTGTGTGGCTAGGTCGGTACCAGTGAGAACGTCATGGAGAAGTTGTAAGACTTCAAGCATGTGACGTAGGTTCACTTTTCGTAAATCGTAGTCTGACGAGTACGGATGGGATTTTCTAGAAATAGTTACTTATTCCTTTGATTCTTGTGTTTGTCCCTTTCAATTTCGGTGATCGAAGATTGGTATTTCCACGACTATGGTAGCTGGGATTTGTAAAATGTTATGGTACATCACGGTTTGGCCCAGTAAAGTGTGGTAGGACTGGCATGGATAATGCAGCTCGATGATTGGGTGCACCCTTATCTGATGTGGCCTTGCTATTGCACAAAGTTTGGTGTAAATGTGGTTGCGCTTGTGTCTGCACGATTTGCTCATAGCATTCGCCTTCCCTAGGATAAACGACTTACGACTGGCCGGCATGAAAGTCAGGGACTCTGGTTGTAAAGAGCGGGATGGTGACTCAAGGATATTGTATAGTGTTAAAAATCAAGGAAAACTTAGACACCATGTTACTTTTCCATGGTGAGTGGTTTGGAACGATACTCGAATGAGTGTTCCAAAGTGATTTGCCTAGAGTAATACTAGGGTCATCAGAGTTAGGCCTGTCAATGGATCGGATTTTATCCGAATCCGATCCATTTAAATGGATTTGGATCAAGCCAGAAATCCGATTATCCGTTTATTAAATGGAGCGGATTTGGATTCATATGATCCGATCCGTTAAAAATCCGATCCGATTAATATATATATATATATATATATATATATATATATATATATATATATATATATATATATATATATATATATATATTGTATTTGTATTTACTAATATTTGAAATACATATTATATTAATTATTTATAATATTATATAACAAAAAAAAACCATCAGGGATAAAGGAAACCCCACACACACATGAAAAAACCTAACCTAAATCTCTACACAACAATCTCACACGACACCTCTCTCACTCACCTCACTCTCCCAGCCTCCCAGCTTCCAGCCTCTCTCTCATCTCTCACCCCCAAAGCCAAACGAAATCCCTCCTCTCCTCCTCTCTATACCATAACCGACGGCGCACGCTCCTCTCCCACCCCACACTCATCAGATCCGATCTGTTCGACGCGCAAAACGGTATGTTTTTTTTCTGTACATTACGGTTTTCATGTATAGTGTTGGTTTTCATCTAATGTATATTGTGTTTGAATTTGCTTTAATAAACGGGTACTGCTTTTCATCTTAATGTATATTGTGGTATATTTCATCTTAATGTATATTGGTTTTCATCTTAACAAACCCAGATAAAGGGACTGCTTTGGTACTCCTTGCTTTGCTCTCAGATTTTTTTCAGTACAACGTTGGGTTTGTGCCAATGAATTTTTTGGGTACATTCTTTGCTTTTGGATAAATGTGAGTGTTGAGATAACTGTTTATTTGGTATTCATCTTAGATTTTTTTGCTTTGCTCTCAGATTTTTCTGGTTGAGATAAGTGTTGAGATAGATGTTTATCCAGTATATTGTTTGCTTTGCTCTCAGATTTTTTTCTGTACACTGTTGGGTCTATACATTTATCTGGTTTTCATCTTAACAAACACTTTATGGGTCTACACGACGATACTATTATTTTAATACTGTTATTTAATCAATTTTAAATACTCTGAGATGTTTGATACTGTTATTTAATCATTTTTTTAATCAATTTTTTGGTACTGCTTTGCTCTCAGATAAATGTGAGTTTGAGACTGAATATTAAAACTGATTCAATTTTTTTGTACTACTTTTCTCTCAGACTGAATGTTGATATTATTTTGTTTGGTAGGTATGTCTTCATTGGATCCTTGTCAAAATTCAAGCAGTGTGGGTGGAAATGTTTAATGTTTTTTCTTCTCTTCAAATATCTAAATCTTTATAATATATTTGTTTCAGCTGTTCAAGAATCATAAGGCTTGTTTCGGCGGTAGCATACTCTTACAATATTTGTATTTATGTTTGAAGAATAAATGTTCATTATTTTCTTTTGTTTTTCAGGGTGGCTTTGAAGGAGAAAGTTAAAGGAGAAAGTTGAAGTCATGTTTGTAATTTTTGGATTTTGAATGTTGTTGCATTTGATCTTAGTGTTATTTGTGATGACGTGTTTAATATTTGAATGGTTGACTTATGTGTTGGACTTCTATCCTGGTGTTAATTTGATTTTGAATGTTGTACATTTATCTAGAATATTATGGTTCTTTATTTCATTAGCTTTTGGGGGGGAATATTGCAAATTAAATTTATGAAATAAGAGATGAAAATAAAAAATCGAATTCGGAAATATCGTTATTTGGATTCGGAACTATCATTATGAAATAAGAGATCAAAATAATAGATGAAATAAAAAATATTGCAAATAAAGTGGTCAAAATTATTTTTTTTAACATATCATTATATTTTTTTAATGAAAATTATTATTAAAAAAATAATAATAATCGGATCGGATAGGATTAACGGATTCTTAACAAATCGGATTCGCTACCCTAACAGATAATTCGTCGGATAATCGGATCGGATCCGAATCCGTTTAGCATAAACGAATTTGGATTTGCCTGATCCGATCCGAATTCGATCCGTTTACAGGCCTAATCAGAGTGACGTGGCGAAAAGTATCAGCGTAGTGCACAATAATGATTTAGTTGGTGTGTCACTCCACGGAGTGAGTGACTTACAATATGAGGTTAGCATCAAGAATAAATGAGGTTATGTGGTCATGGTGACTCGAGGATTTGAGAAAACTTTGAATGTGTAGTTTTTAAATTCGAGAAGGTCCTTGATGATGAATTTGATGATTGGTTGTATTATGGTTCACTCTTGGGTGAGTATCGATTGCTAGAGAAGGTTGAGAGGCAGAGGCACCACTATGCTTGGGTATTAGCAAAGGTAGTCTTGGTACATGATTGAACTTAATTGTTATGTGAGTGGAAACTGGGGAACGATTATGTGATGTTAATGGTTAGCGTGATGATGAGCGTCAGAGCATGTCGCGTCTTGGGCTATTGGTGAGTCGGTGACAACCCCTGTGTAAAAGCATGTGATATGATCATAGTTATTGAGGACTTCGAAGGTTTTGTCTTAGAGAATATCTATGACTCGGAATGAGGATTAGTAAATCCCATGAACTTGAGGAATTGGCAAAATCAATAATTTCGGGGATGAAATTTACTAAGGAGGGAATAATGTAATACCCATGTCCAATATTTTATTATTTTTCCCGTATGAATTGTAATAATATGAAATTCTTGGGATTTGAACCATTATAATTGGGCTTATATCTGTATTTAACTGTTTTGGAGTCTTAATGATAATTGTTGGAGGTTTTTGGGTTAAAAGTTGGAGATATTGGAAATTGTGGTTCGAACGAGTTAAAGGTCGTTCGAACGAAATTATTGTTTCATTTGAATGAATATGTGTGGTTAGAACTAGAAGCCAAGGTCATTCGAAGTGGAGATCTGATGAGGTGCCACTGTCTGAATTCGTTCGATGGTCGTTCGAACGAAGCCCCTTCCTCGTTCGAACGAGGCCCCATTTTGATTCGAAGGAGGTTACCCAAAAATTTTAAATCCGGTTGTCCCTGTGTGCTATCACATTTTGGACCGTCAGATCGATGACGTGTTGATATCTGATGAGCCCAAATGGGCAAAAACTGGATTTTAAGGACTGGGGGTGTTTTTATAAGGCTTGTTTGGGGATTAATTGGGGTATTATCAGATTTCTCCTCCCCTCTCTAGCGCTTTAGAGCTATATCACACTCTCCCACCACCATAAATCACTATACACCACCAAGTATCCACCTTATACCACCATATTTCATAAGTATTCCACCATATTTAAGCCCAATACATCCATTCCCACCATTGTTGAGCAAAGCTACGAATTTTGGAGGTGTTGTTTGGGGTGGGGTGGGGGTGGTAGAGGTGATGAATATGGAAGATTTATGGAGTTTGAATTGGTTTTTGCTTGGAGCTTTTATGGGGGCAAATTTTATGGAGCTAGGAAACCTCCTTTATGCCACCTTGGGAGGTGGAGGTTGCAATCATCTTCTCTTTCATCCAACTATTTTTGGAGCTCCATTTGAGGTGGGAAAACTCTACTCTTAATTTAAGACTGTATTTGCATATTAGTAGTCTTGTAACTAGAACTGTTAGAGTAGGGTGCATACATGAGTAAGAAGATGATTTCTTAAGGTTTAGTATAAATGGTTTCAAAGGTTTGAGAAAAATGCTATGATTCAAGAATGTTTAACAAATGGTGTATTTTAAAAAAATTGGTATTAAACATTTTATGGAATAAAATGTTTGAAAATGATATTATCTTGCTGAAAATATTTTGAGTGAATTATGTTTTGGAGTTTCATGCAAAAATAAAGATTTTATAAAAAAAATGGACATTGGTTGAAGTTTTGAAGAATAAAAATGTCCTTTAGTCTTGAAAAATATATCTTTACAAGTATTATGAAATTGTTAGAGTAAATCACATGTTAAACCCATTTGATAGGATTTTGGGGACTTAAAATTCTTTTTCTCCTGCATATAAACTTGTAGTATTTTAAAGCTAAGACTATAAACAAGTTTAATGAGGGTTTTATTGGGTTTAAACATGAAATGGAGAAATTATAAACTTCAAGCCCTTAAAGTGTGTGAAAAAAGTGTTGAAAAGTTAATAAGTGTGTGATTTTAAGACAACATAAATTAATAAATAAAATGGTATTTTTCTTATGAAGTAGTAGTAATGAAATAAAGATGTTTCCAACTTGAAAGGAATGTTATTGCAAAATGCTTAAGAAGTGTTAATGAGTTAAAACAGTTAAGAAGTTAGTGTGGTAACTTATTGGTATTTGGAAAAATAACTCTTGAGAAAATGGAGGAAAATATAAGTTTGAAAAGTAATGGGTAAAATGGTAATTTTACGTAAAGTGGAACATTTCTAGGAAATAAAAATATTGGAAAGGGTGTCACACATAATGGTCCTAAATGAACTTGATTTTGAAATAAAATAAATGTAATGGTATAAAGAAAACTAAATGATTATTTTAAAGTGTAACACAAGTTTGGGTGAAACCCCGAGTTTTGGCTTCGGCCGAAAAAAGGAAAAGGTGAAATAATGTGGACATTTGCAAAATATTAAAACACATTAATAAGAACTCGGATGACACCGAAATAATGAAGGAGGGCTCGACGCCCTGGGGTGAAAGACCCAAAATCATTAGCCAGAGCATATGGCAGCATAACCGACGGTGTGGAGTCCGTTAAAGTATGCGATTATTGGAAGATTTTGATAAAAAATCATAAAAATGTAACATGTTAAGAATTGGGTTATGTGGTGAATATATGAAAATACTACCTAACTTGAATGAATTAACAAATGTTTCGGTAAAGATTAAAATGGACAAGTAATGTGAAAATTGATTAATGTCGATGAAGTAAAGGAATGGTAAAGTGAAGGGATTAAATGGGTAGTTAAACAACCTATAGATGTTTAACCCATAATTACCACAAGGATGTGTTTATGAAAGTTTTTTAAAGGAAAATAATATTTTTCTAACACGGTGTTTGCATGTGTTGAAAGGTTAATTTTCAAAGAAAATACTAATGTGAATTGGTATAAATAAAGGGATAGATTTTAGGAAAGGGAATGGTTTTCCTTAAACAAAGCGTATTTATTTTAAGTATTTAGTTGGGTGTGTTAAATCGGGAATTAAAGGTGAAGTCAAGTAAAAGGGATTTCTTTTATAGGATAAAGGTAAATTAATCGAGGTAAACAACGTTTTTAGAATAAAAACGGTTTCTTGCATAGAAGTACATATATATATATATATATATATATATATATATATATATATATATATATATATATATATATATGCAGTAGCCGCATGTGCACGTAGGTATAACATGTTAGAGTTTTCTTTCCGTCGTTCGATTCTATACTGCATTCTTGTATTTTCCCACTGGGCATTTGTCTCATTCCCTCGTCTTTATTACGGCAGGTTGAGTGCGGTTCCGTATTTTGAGGGTATTGTACAAGTAAGTATTCTTTTTAATTTGCGTTAATAGCTCTATATGCTTGGATTTCAGGAACGCTTCCCACGGGTCCCTCACGTAGCTTGATTTGAAATTAAAATCGCATGCTAAACAAGTGAAATGTTAATTAAATAAAACTGTAGTGGCAACATTATGTATGTTGTTTCATTACACTTCGCACCTAACACTCGTGTCGGACCGGATTGACCACAGATAACCCATAAGTTCGGGTCGGGTGCAAAAATTAGTGTAACAACTCAAATACTTTGTCTCACTTAAATTTGGACCAACAACATAGGAATGAACATGTCACATCCCGATTTCCCGAGCGCGAGGTTTACCTGATAATAATTCTAAACAATAAATATATCTGAAATACTGAAACAACTGAGGGATTGATTGATACGCCAATGGGTTACAACTAAAATCTAAGAATTTATTCTTATTACAGACTTCTATACAAAAGGATTTCTCTTGCCAAACTATGCTCCTCTTCTTCTAATATGACTTTTCCTTGCTTCTATGTATCAACTGATATCTATAGTATTCATCATATCCTATAGGTACCTGGCAAAAATAACTGAAAAAGAAGGAATAAGCAAAACTTCACCAAGTAGATGATTCTAATTCTATAACAAGTATAAAAATAGTTTTCAAAATAGAATATTGCTTTGAAGGATAATAACATCAAGAGTACAATAAGATATTTTATTCAACGGTCATAATGAGATAAGCATAATGATACATGATGATATTGCTAAAAATAGAAATATCAGGGGCCAGATTTGGTTAAACATTGCGGGTGGTTTTTAAACAAATAACCCATAATTATTTGTCCACGGGCTTTAGGGCAATAGTAAATACATACAACTAAAACAATCCAATTAAATTTGAGATAATCAATCCAGATAACTGGAGATAAAAGTAATCGTGCTAAGTCAATATTTAGAGAGGCATTCCATATGGTAAGCAATAATCCAGACCCTTCAGGACAAATTATACAGTCGTGGGTATAACGAAAGATTATTCCCTAATTTTAATGTATGCTATAAATAAGTAATCGGGTCATAAGCGTAATATGAAATAATATGATTGCATAATCATTTCAAAATATTAATCAATTGTACGTAAACAATTTGAACTACTCAAATGAGTTCCACAATGAGAATATGATATACTGGGTTTATCACGAAGTGATATTAATGATAGGCGTAATTCAATAGCATTGCGATAAATAATATTGAATAAGAAATCACCTACCAGTGTTTACAAGCTCTACGTGACATTTAAGAATGTTCTATTGTTGTATTCTAGTTCCCTTATATAGTTTTGCTCCGGGGTTTAAATGAAAATAAGTATATGAGTGTTTGGAAAGAATGGTTTGGGTTTATGATAATCTACGGAATTCGGTAAATATGAATAAAACTCATGCTATGACAAGAATTTAATATATAAATGTCGTTTATATATTTTTTTCAAGTACTTTTAGTGCCTTAACAAACTTTCTCTAATTTGTTGACGGAATAAGTAGCATTCTGAATTTCGTTAATAAGGATTATGTGGTGACTCGATATTTGAATAATATCATTTTTCTGAAAAAATATTCTTTAAATGGAATCGAATGATTCAATTTGTCTAAATAGATGGAATAAACAACAATTTAATATTTTATTAAAATATTATATCGATAAAATATTCTATTTAGCTATTTTAACAAAATCTACAATTTTGGACGTAAAGACCTGTTTTTGGGTATTACCCCGATATGTGATTATAAAAATATTAATTTCCAAAGTTGGTCCGAAAGTAATTGCATAACTAAATTAATAAAAACAATACTTTTAATTCGATACCGTGCCAGTGTTTAGTATTCCCTATCTATTATATTTTATGTTATCCGAGTGTCAATATTTGGTACGAGTAGTTATAAAATTAATGTTCGTGACACAAAATAAATTTAGAAAAAATTTGAAAATTCCTCCCTTTATTTGGACAATAATCCAGTGACCGTGCCCCTTCTAAAATTAACCAACGCAACGCAACAAATTCTCCAACAACTACATAATCATAATTTTTAATAAATATGACTCGTAATATAGTCTCGAGTTGTAAAAATAGCATAACCTCGAATCGTTTGGTGTCATGACTCGTTTAAACATTTTTTAAAAAGAAAAGTGACAATTTTATAAAAAAAAAACTGACAAGGAGTCGAAATATTTATATATATATAAAAAATGTACGATTACCCGTACGTGTCGGGTCTCGTGTTTATGATAATTTTATATGAAATCGAGTACAAATACTGTTTTAATCTGTGTATAACTAAACTAAAAAATACGAATATATTCAACTGTTGTTTTCCATACCCGAGTATCAAATCTCAGAGTCGTGATAAAATTCCAACCCCAAACAGTAATTTCAACAAAATAAATTATTGGGGTAAAAACATATGTGTGTGTGTGTGTGTATAAACAAAATTATTAGCAAATAATTAACAAAATATAATCCCAAGGGGGTTTTGCTACTGCCGGCCACTACCATGGAAATGGGTGGTGGTCGGACACACACACATGCGCACAAAAGTTTAGAGCTTCGTTCCCATGGAAAAAAAAAATAGATGACGAAAAAAATGAAGTAGCAGGGGCTGGTCTGGTGTGGCAGGGCTCAGCAATGGAGGAGGTCAGCGGTGAGGGAGAACGAAGGGCAGTGGGGTAAAGGGTTTAGGGATTTCGTGGTATTAGAACAAGGGTTTGAGAGGGTGGGTTATTTTTCTTCGTGGGTTTTGGTTTTGATAGAGGTTCTTTGGCTTGTGTTTTCTACGAGATAGAGATAGAGTAAATCGTTGAGTGTGATGAAATACAAAGGGCGATAGGCTTCTTTTGTAGACATTAGAAGGTACAGTCACCTTAAGATAACTATGCAACTGAGTGTATTTCGTACTCGCGTATAATTTTTAACGGGTATAAATTTTTATACTTCTTGAGATTCCAACCAACTATAAATTAGTATTGGAGCGTATAGGACATGTTTTTGTATTTTTTTTGTATTGACATTACTTTTGGATTACGCTAATTTATACACGCTTTTAATTTAAATAATAATTTAAAATTATTCGTTTTAATCTTGTTCTATTATCCATCTATATGAAAATAAATGTGACGACCTATTTTCATGTTACCGGACATACGTACGAGTCACAAGTGTCGTGAAAATTATGAATGGTTTGTAAAAAAATTATTTTGACACTAAATAATTTAATTTAATTAAAATAAAAAAAATTAGGGTATTACAGAACACGACTCACATGTTAAGATAATATTTAGAAAAAACACTTATGGTAAAAATTTAAAATGAGTTTTGGAAAGGGTTAAACCAGTTCTCAATTGATAAATTCACAATCACATCATAACAATGAAACTCGCGTGCTCCTTTGATTAGTCTTTCGATGTTGTCACACATCCCCCTCATATGAACGATTTGACATGTCATACAAACCTCTTATAAATATTATCACACGTACTTCAAATGTGAATATCTATATTTGTGATATATGCCTCGTATTAACACTTGTTTTAGCTTGTAATTTGTTAACACATTTTACACGGGTAAAGCATGTTCTACGATTATGCTTCAACTTAATACTTCTATATAATTCTATATGACTCGGTAATTGAGATGCTTACATATATGTCTTTGGTCCCTAAATGAACTTATTCTTGTTTCCATATTGATATGCTCACCCAACATGATCGTGTATGCCTATATGTCAATCTTAGCAAATTATATCATTCTTTATAAAAGTCTAAATAGAGACTCAAGGTCACATAATTGGAAATATGCATTTATTGAAAATATGTCTCACGAAAATCACATCCATGCCTCTAAATTAACGATACGGCTATCTTAAAAATCAAGTGGCAGTCCACCTCTATGAAAACTCAATGGCAATACCGTTTGAATGAAAATCGAGTGGCAATCTCACTAATGTGAACAGGGTGGCAATACCACCTTAGTGGAAGCCTGAATGGAAATCCCATCCTTATAATAGTGGTTTATCAATAATAAAGAGAAAGAATAAAACTCATTGAGCCTATACTTTTTATCACTCAATCTCTTAACATTTCAAATTTTATATTCATATGAAATATTTTGTGATCATTGTGGTTTATTTTGATATTTCATACATTTAAGATCTAAATATTACTTTAAATCTAAAGAAGACTTTGTTGAAGAGGTTCAAGTGCAACATTGTCGATTGTTGATCATGACATTGAGATGCTGAGATTTTCATAAATGTTGTAGAGTTCTTAAGCTTGCTAAAAATTGGTGAAAAAAGTTTATTGTGGAGGTAGCACAAAAGGTAGTGTAAGACATTAATACCCTTTGTAAGTATTTATTAAGTTTATAATGAGACTTTTGCTTTAGGTCAAGGTTTTTCCTACTAGTGGGATTTTTTCCTCGTACATCTAATGTTATGAGTTGGTTTAATTTTTTTGCATGATTTATTATTCACACATTTAGAAAATATTAAAATTTAGATTATATAATGAATAATTTATAAATATTAAAACATAAAACGTTTAGGATGTGGTTCACATTTTAGTACGATTAAAACTAAAAATTAATTTTAGTTGGTGTATCTTTGTTTTTCCTCTGCACAAAGCGCACTCTCTTGGTTTAAACTTCCTTTGATTGATCAAATATGATACATGTTAAGAAAAATAACAAATGGGGGATGGGTTTTCTTCTTCTTGTGCTTGAGTGGGAAATAAAATATAAAAAAAGAATCAACATGTGGAGCATAAAAGGGAAAAAACACAAGGCAAATAAAACAAGAGAGACCTATTAGCCTTTCCCTCTTAGGGTACATATGCCTCGTATAGGGTTCACCCCCTTAGGAATGGGGAAAACACCTAAATTCAGGAGATGAACCTCGTAATATATGTTTGAATAGTGGATTGATACAATATGTGACTCAAGGGAGCATGGCTTCAAGTTGCATATGCGTTCTCTTGCTAAATTGGCTCCATGATGCTCATTAAGGTGATGAAACCCATTAACCACCCTCCACATGTTATGGACCTCTTTCGCCGGCATAATCCACAATTATTAAATGAAATGAATAAGTAGTATACTCGAGGAAAACACAATGTTGACTTCAACTATCATATGATAATCAAAATAGATGAATGTGCCATCTTCTACATGCATGAGTTGGTATACTCGTTGGGCATCTTGATGGTCACCCACTCTGTGATGAACAACTCATTTTAGCTATCGAGGGTATTACCGTTAATTGGGCATATGCCCAATTAATCAAGAGAAAATGACACAAAAATGATGTTACGCAAAGAAAATAAAGTAACTTGGTATATAACTTACACACGCACACACACGTAGTGGAAGATCTAGGGTTTTAATCCATAATGGGCGAAATAATGGCTTTACGGGTTTGCCGATTTGGATACGATCAAGGTTCGATTTCCTTAGTAATTAATTATTTTTTGACATTTTGCAACTATAAAACTATGAAGTAATTTTTTCTGCAATCATTTTTTAGGAATTACATTCTTCATCAATTTAAGGTACAAGCATAAATATTGTTGCTAATAGTCCCGACTGTTTATAATGGTAAATCATAAAGCAAAGGAATGAATAACAGTAGAAAAAAATTAATAACAATAGAAAAAGCATAAAGACTATACTTTCCATCTTCTCTTTACCGTGCCTCCTCCTTTATTTCGTACACAATTTTAAGACTTGTCCCTATATTTAATGAAAGCAAAGAGTTAACCATGTAAGATCAAAATGTTACAATTTTGCAAATATAATTCATACACATGAAAAAATATGCATTATGTAAAAAGTCACATACCTAGGAAACCCTTATTGAGTCTTCACTTATCTTCAGTTGAGAGATGCCCACTGGTGGGAAAAGTTAATCCTTTATGGGTTAGCGCCAGAAGGGAAGGAATAAAAAATTATGATGTAATTTTTAATTAATCCATAAATATCAATGGGATTAATAATACCAATCAACGAGGTTAAAAGATAAACGACTCAGATTAAGACAATTGTAAAAACACCCGTGCATAAAATTTCCCAATCATCCTAACGTGCATCCTCCACACACACACACACACACCGAGAGAGAGAGAGAGAGAGAGAGAGAGAAAGAGAGAGAGAGATTGTGAATGCAATAAGAGTCGTGAAAGCTTTTGAAGTAACCATTATAAAGAGCAATTAAAGCATTAAACGTCAAATTTTTTATACAAGGGACATCAAGATCTTTATTAAACTCCGATTTCCTAAGTAAAAGGTTGTAATACTTGTGCCCACACTAGTCAAAAGCACACAATCGTGATGATCCAACTTTATCAATGATAATTTCATTCCCCAACATCGAGTTTTCTTCATTTTATCTGATTAGGCATAAATTCTTCACATTTATTCCCTTAATTTCGGTATTTTTATGATCCTGTGCGGTGTAAATAGATTGGATTTGTCTCATATTAATGCTACTAACCCTTTTTGGCAAGTATTTCGTATATTGTGTATCTCTTATGTGTTTTACAGATATTTCATGCAAGTTAGTGCCAAAGAGAACTCAAAATAGTGAAAGAAACCAAGAATCGGGGAGTTAAAGGGAATTTTCGTAATTCTTCAGCCTGATTCCAGAGGTGGGGCCTTCTGGAAAGTTGAATATCTTGTAACAATGAGAATACTGGAAAAAAGGGCACCCAAATCCGAGCTACGGTGAAGGAGTTATGATCATTTGAAGTTGAGAAAAAATCCAAGGAAGAAAAGAAGAAAGTTGGAAAATATTCTAAGTGTTGAAAGAGGCCCAGAAACAAGCCAATTCACCCGAACCGGTACACCCAGAACCCGAACCGGTTCGCCCATTTGCCACGCTCCAGAACTGTTACAAAATTTGTCACGCTTTCTAAGTGTGACAAATTGGCAGATGCGGGATTTTTATTTTGTGCTTATCTTTTAGCCAAAAGAGTTTTATGTTTTGGGGACTCTTCTAAACGACCTCTAGCCTATATATTTAGTCATTAGGACTCTTTTTATGAAGATTTCATTGATGTAAAAGCTCCATAACAAGTAGGAACATCTAGGAGAAAGATTCACATATTTTGCACCATTAATTCAAGAGCTTTTCCAGTTTTTCTTCAATCTTTGATTTCTTCTTACATGTTCTTATTCTTCAATCGTGGTAACATTAATTTCCAGCACTTTTATTATTATGCACCATGTTAGGCTAGGTTTTTAAAGGTTGGGATGCATGAACCCAGCCTGATGTGTTAGTGCGTGCGTATAAAATTAATCCGCTGAATTTAGTGATTGATTATGACCGTATTGCGTAGTTACACAACAATTCTAGATCTTTATATCTCGTTTGTGTGACACCCCGCCTAATTAATTGTAGATCTTTCTTGTTCCCCTTAGCATGGAAACGATGATCCTGGCAATGTACAAGTGCGGCATTAACGACATCTGTATAAGTCACTAACGCCGGATTTCCAATCAAGTGCTGCCTGATCCTCCAGGCTAAGCCATCCATGAACTTTGACTTCTTCCGCTCCTCATCGCTCACCTCATTTGGCACAAAGTTTGCCAAACGGGTGAACTCCTCCTCATATTCTGCCACTGACCTGTCACCCTGTACCAACTCGCTGAATTTCTTTCTCATCTCAGACTCTACTGCTGGAGGGAAGTACTTACGGTCAAACCGCACCCAGAATTCAGAAATCGGCATCAAATCCCGCTCCTCAGCGGTGGTAACGGACTCCCACCACTGTAAGGCTGCCCCCGACAGACGAAAGGTAGCCAGCATCTATTTCTGCACCTCTGTACCCTCTAACATGCGCAGATGGCGCTGAATGTTCTTCTTCCAGTCACAAGCCTCCACCACATTGGTGCTACCTCGGAACTCAGGTGGGTGACCCTTCTGAAAGTCTCCCTCACTCGCTGCCAAGACGGTGGTCCCACTGGAGCCTGAACTGCTGGAGCCATTGGAGGCAGTGCCTGAGGCTGTGGAAAATGAGCTTCCATAGCTCGCATCGCTGTCTCGACCGCTTGGGCCACTATCACTGCCACCTGAGTGGTAGAAATCAACTCGGGTGGTGGTGGTGGTGGTGGTATTTGTGGCTCCTGGCGAGCCTCCCTCACCTCATCTCTAGCCTCAGCTCTCTCTGCTCTCTGTCTCTTTGGTGGCATCTGAAATAGATTGAATTGTATAAGTACACGATTTATACAAAAACTAATAGCAGGAATACGATATCTCACAAGCGGAAAAATATAATCAACAGTCCTAATAATAGGGCTCTATAACAACCGAACGCTACGCTGAAACGTAGAAAGCCGCACAGATCCTAAGGACACTAGAACCTGATGCTCTGATACCATCTGTGACACCAGCCTAATTAATCCCGGGTGATCAGTCCTAAATCAAGTTAGAACAGGTTTCTCATTTGGTCCATTCTTAGCATCACTGTCGTCTTATTAATTTACTAACCACCTAAGTGAGAAAAATAGAGTGGTGCCAATTTTTATCTTTCATTATTTAAACAAAAACCCATGCGGAAAATAGAACAATACAACAATCACAGATAACTGAAATAATCATCCACAAGTAAAAATAATTAACCGAATAAACCATCGGTCCAAATAATAAATCCCGTAAAGACAAGAATGAACTCCCACAAGTCTAATACAAATAAACGGAATGTGAGCAACATGCTCGAATAACTAATCATGAATTTCTACATTATGAATGAAGAATGAGGCGTCTATAAAAACCCCGCAACATCCACATATGCTGTAGCAACGGATCCCTGGAATTGAGTCAAGGCTGGCGTCCCTGTGGCTGGACACCTAAAAGGTTTTGAAAATAGATTTATAGCAAGGGTTAGTACCCAAAACATTTGGAAAACATTTAACAAATGATTAACTTGCAGTAATAAATAAATATGCATGCTCTTCATATTCTAGTTAGTATCGCACTCTCTTGAGGACTTCCTTACCCCTCCTCTAATGTACACTACTAACACTTTAATTAAATTACCGAGTTATTCATCTCTTGACTAGATAATTTACAAAGTTCCTTTATACCCACCCTACTCTAACTGAGTATATAGTGATTATGATTTTTAAGTTATTAGTAACATCAACTTAACTAAAACATTTCCCTTTTTAAATTCATATAACTTCGACACTTGTTATACATATGAAACAACTCATTTTTCATTAATAACCCGTATCTAATTAATTATCCAATTATATACTTATAATCATATTTCAGCATTCACAATCATACTGTAATATATTTAACAACTTACATCCACCCGAGTAAAATACTCACAGAATGTAAATTCTATAAAGTGCTATCCCACTAGGTACAATCACATAGCCTAGTTATCCCAAGTCAGAATTTCACACCAACTTGATAAAAATAAATAATTGGAGGCGGTCATATTCCTTCCCTGAAAGTGAGATGTCCCTCACCCATATAATGGACGCTATGACCTCGGGAATATACTCACCCTACTCCTCAAGCTAGGGGATTCATCCACTACGCGCAACCTCCCCCTATAGCACTATAGTATAAAATATCTAATCACTGATATTAATGTACACACCATATATATATACTATCACATCCGTATATATAAATATAGAATTCCCGGCTCAACCGTGAGCTAAATTCGTAACATAAGCCTATTAAAATTATTAAGAGTTTATGGTCCAACTCTAAATATTAATTAAATTTCACCTTAATTAATTAAGTTACTTTTGGTGTCGCCCCCACCATAAAATTTGGACTTACTCTCGTAGCCCAAAATAAATTTACCCGAGTCAAAATCCCCGACTCTAATTTATTAGCCCCTGTCTAATTAAATTATTACATTTCGGTTTCGCTCAACCAATATCCCCGGACTCGACAATAGCTCCGTATTTCATCATGACGTGACAACCAAATTTTCTGCCTCAAACCTTAATTAATTTATCTACAATTAATTAGATTTAAACTCATGTATTTAATTTCTCAATAATTAATTACATAAGATTTTTATATGAATTTCCCCTTTTATATAATTAACTGGCGAAACTGCCAAGTTCTGACGACCGTCGATCGATCAACCCCAGACCGTCGATCGATCGATCGAACAGGTCTTTGTCTTCTTCGCGAAGGCAGGGGGCATGGACGAATTTAATTATACCCTAATCTCTTCTAACAAGAATTATAAGCCTTCTTATCACAAGTACATATCAGAAACCTTATTAGGATCCCCCAGAAAGTCCACAACAATCATCAATTCGTCCATAAACTACTGATTTATGATTTTGGGGAAAAATCTATCTTTATCCTTAAACACATTTACACCCCAAATTTCTTCATCAAACTCGTTCTAATTTATCCGGATATCATTCTAACAGATACACATCAATATTCCAATATCAGATTTTTACATAAATCCTCATAAATTTTGGCAAATCAGATTAATATTTTCTTTTGTTTTTCAAAACCCCATGTTTATGCCATGAAACCCCAAAACGAATTTTAATTCATTACCTCACACAAATATGAATTGAAAGACAAATTTAATACTATTGCAAGTTATTCACTTGCCTTAGGTTTCGTAGTGTCTGAATTTGAGATGGATTCCAAGGTTGAAGATGACCTTTGTTGGCTCTTTTGAGATCCCCAAATGGCTTTGGCTGCTGTTAGGGTTTCCTAACCCTTTAATTCTTCTCTCTAATTAAGCTCAGCCATGCCCTTACTTCTTTTTATTAGGTTAATTACCCAAATCCCGTTTTTTGACTAATGGGCCAAGCCCAAGTGACCTAAATGCCCCCGAGTGGGCCCGACTATGTCTAAAAACGTCCCGTGACCCGTTTACTACCCCCGGGTACACTTTTCCGACTATCTCGGCCCATCCGGACTCAACTGTACACTCAGAATTTGCATCTGAATTAATTTATAAAAATACTTATCCCCCACCCAATATAGTCTATACCGATTTTCGGATGTGATAAGTACATACATCGTCATTAATACTCGAAACGACGTAATTACATTATTACTATTCACTTAGTAAATAAATTTCCCTAAATATTAACCATTCAATCCCAGATTAATATTTATATATTATTTTACCATAATTAATTCATTAAATTACAACACACTAGTAATTTAGAATTTCCGAATTAATTAAATTTTAAATGTACCAAAAATACGGGGTGTTACATACTCCCCCCCTTACAAAGGAATTTCGTCCCCGAAATTAGATCGTACCTGCGATGAAAAGCTCTGGATATTGTTCCCGCATATCCTCCTCCCGCTCCCAGGTAGACTCGTCAACATTGTGATGACCCCACTGTACTCTAACCAATGGAACAACCTTGGATCGTAATTTCCGCTCACTATGATCCAGAATAGCCACCGGCCTCTCCTCATACAAGATGTCTGGCTGTAAGTCGATCTCCTCGAGTGGAATGTGCCAAAAGGCTCTCTCGCTCCTTCGATATTTCTTCAGCGACGATGCCACATAAAATACATCGTGTATCCGCTGAAGATGTTCTGGTAACCCAAGCTTATACGCCACCGGTCCCACCCTATCAATAATAGGGAAAGGTCCTACGTACCGCGGTGCTAACTTACCCTTCTTGCCGAACCTCATCACCCCTTTCATAGGGGATACCCAGACTAAAACCTGGTCCCCAACTTCTAGCTCCACATGTCTTCGAGAAGCATCAGCATAACTCTTCTGCCTGTCCTGAGCTATCCAAATCCTTCCTCGAATTAACTCTATCTTGGTAGATGTCTCCTGGACAATCTCCGGCCCCAAGAGTTTGTTGTCCCCCACCTCTAACCAACAAGCGGGTGAACGACAAGGTCTCCCGTACAGTGCCTCAAACGGTGCCATGCCAATCGTGAATTGGTAAGAGTTGTTATACGCAAACTCTACCAAAGGAAGATATTTCTCCCATCCTCCCCCGAAGTCCAAAATGCACATTCTGAGCATGTCTTCCAGCATCTGATTAACTCTCTCAGTCTGTCCGTCAGTCTGTGGGTGATACGCTGTACTCAAGTGCAACTCCGTGCCCATTGCCTCCTGAAAGCTCTGCCAAAAGTGGGCGACAAAGATTTTGTCTCGGTCGGATACAATATTTATTGGTACCCCATACATCTTAACAATCTCTGTTATGAATAGCTGTGCATAACGCATCGTCTCAAAGTCTGTGCGTACCGGCAAAAAGTGGGCCACCTTAGTCAATCGATCCACAATAACCCATATGGAGTCGTGACCCCTCTGCGATACAGGTAACCCTGTGATGAAGTCCATGGAGATGCTCTCCCACTTCCACACGGGAATTTCTAACGGCTGTAGCATCCCTGATGGTCTCTGGTGGTCAACTTTCACAAGCTGACACGTGGCACATTTCGAAACAAACTCCGCTATGTCCCGTTTCATCCCTGCCCACCAATACTGCCTCCTCATATCTTGGTACATTTTATCCCCACCGGGATGTACCGTAAATTTCGAACCATGGGATTCTGTCATAACAGCGTGCCTCAAATCCTCATCCTCTGGCACCATTAACCTCCCATTAAAGCGTAGGCCTCCTTCTGAGCTAATTGAGTATCACCTAACAACTGGCCCACCCTATCCCGGCAAATCTGATCCTCTGCCTGAGCCTTCACAACTCGCATAATGATCTCGGGTGTGATGGATAATGCTGACATGCAAGCCTTGGCTACGTCATCCTCATATTGAAGCTCTCTCCACTTCGCTTTCCATACCTCCGATATCTCCCCAGTCGTCCTTCGGCTCAATGCGTCTGCTACCACATTGGCCTTACCAGGATGATACTGAATATCAAACTGGTAGTCCTTCACGAATTCTAGCCACCGCCTCTGCCTCATATTCAGATCCTTCTGTGTGAAGAGATACTGAAGTGACTTGTGATCCGTGAATAGAGTAAACTGCTCTCCTAGAAGATAATGCCTCCATATCCTCAAAGCAAAAACGACCGCTGCCAACTCTAGGTCGTGAGTGGGGCAATTCCTCTCGTGGGGCTTTAGCTTCCTGGAAGCATAAGCTATAGCCCTTTCCTCCTGCTGGAGCACACCCCCAAGACCCCGTAAGGATGCGTCTGTGTAAACCCGATACTCTAGCCCTCCCTTTGGCAATGCAAGCACGGGTGCAGATGTCAACTTGTCCTTTAGCTCGTCGAACGCTAATTGATAATTATCATCCCACTTGAAAGGTACCCCTTTCCGAGTCAGATTCATCAAAGGTCCTGCAATCTTAGAGAATCCCTTAATGAATCGCCTGTAGTAACCGGCCAAACCCAGAAAACTGCGCACCTCGGTCGATGTCGTGGGCTGTCCCCACTCCCTCACCGCCGACACCTTATTCGGATCCACTGCAATACCCTGATCTGACACGACGTGACCAAGGAACTGTACCTCCCGTAGCCAGAATCCACACTTCCCTAATTTGGCGTAGAGCTGATGATCCCTTAGTGTCTGTAAAACCATGCGCAGATGCTCTGCGTGCTCCTCCTCGGTGCGCGAGTAGATTAGGATGTCATCAATGAACACGATGACAAACTGATCTAGGTACTCCCTGAAAACCCTGTTCATGAGATCCATGAACACTGCAAGTGCATTGGTGAGCCCGAAGGGCATCACCCTGAACTCATATGATCCATACCGCGACAAGAAAGCGGTCTTAGGAACATCCCCCTCTCGGATACGCAGTTGATGATACCCTGACCTCAAGTCGACCTTGGAGAAGTAAGACGCCCCTCTCAATTGGTCAAATAAATCATCAATCCGAGGTAACGGATATTTATTCCGTATCGTCACCTTGTTCAGCTCCCTATAATCCATGCACAAGCGGAGTGAACCATCTCGCTTCTTTATAAATAACACCGGCGCACCCCACGGTGATGTACTCCGCCGAATAGAACCCTGACCCAGTAGTTGTTGAATCTGTTCCCTCAATTCCCGCATCTCTGAAGGGGCCATACGGTAAGGTGCCTGAGCAATCGGCCTCGTCCCCGGTGCCAAATCGATAACAAATTCGATTTCTCTGCTGGGTGGTAATCCTGGTATCTCCTGGAATACATCCTCAAAGTCCCTTACTACAGGAATAGAGTCTAAAGGGACTACCACCTCCTGTGAGGTTTCTTCCTCAATGTAATATAAGTGAGTGCGCGACCCTCCCTCAGGAAGCGGCATTGCTATCAGGAACATCTCCTGTCCCGGAATGGAGAACACGATTGTCCTCTCATAATAATCCACCGTAGCCCGGTAACCTGCCAACCAATCCATGCCCAAGATGACATCATACCCCTCCATATCTAACACTAAGAGGTCTGCTGCTAAACTAAGCCTCCCAATCAAAATGTCTACTCCTCGAAAAATCGAGCGAATCAAAGCCCCGCTGCCTACTGGCGACTCTACACTTATACGGAGGCTACCTGCTGTCTCTAATAACCCAGCTCATTTAGCAAAATTAGATTTAATGAATGAATGTGATGCTCCCGTGTAAAAAAGAATGCTACCCTCATGCCCATGAATGAAAAACATACCCTCAACCGCTGGCGGCGCCTGCTGTGCTGGAGGATTGGGAACATCCCGAACGTTATACACACGTCCGTAGTGCATCTGCCCCTGCTGCTGTGGGGCGGGTGGAGCTGGTGAGGCTGGCGGCATCTGACCCTGTTGCCCCTGCTGGGCACCCTGTTGATGGCCTCTGCCCCTCTGTGGGCACTCCCTCTTGAAGTGTCCTGGCTGGCCACAGGCGAAACAGCGTTTCTGGTCGTCACCCTGCCGTTGGCCCTGCTGGCCCTGACGTTGCTGGCCCTGTTGGCCTCCCCCGTTGTTCCCTTGGCCCTGACGACCCTGAGGAACCTGTTGTTGCTGATTAGGGCCTGGTTGCCCCTGCCTGAACCCCTGTCCTCCCGGTCGGAACCCACCAGGCTTAAACTTCTTAGCCTGATTCCCTTGCTGAATGATAACCTGCTGCTGTGTGCCACTTGTCTCACTACTTGTAACCGCCGTGCCCTGCTGGCTCGGCTCACCTGCCTTCTTGTTCCCCTTAGCATGGAAACGATGATCCTGGCAATGTACAAGTGCGGCATTAACGACATCTGTATAAGTCACTAACGCCGAATTTCCAATCAAGTGCTGCCTGATCCTCCAGGCTAAGCCATCCATGAACTTTGACTTCTTCCGCTCCTCATCGCTCACCTCATTTGGCACAAAGTTTGCCAAACGGGTGAGCTCCTCCTCATATTCTGCCACTGACCTGTCACCCTGTACCAACTCGCTGAATTTCTTTCTCATCTCAGACTCTACTGCTGGAGGGAAGTACTTGCGGTCAAACCGCACCCAGAATTCAGAAATTGGCATCAAATCCCGCTCCTCAGCGGTGGTAACGGACTCCCACCACTGTAAGGCTGCCCCCGACAGACGAAAGGTAGCCAGCATCTGTTTCTGCACCTCTGTACCCTCTAACATGCGCAGATGGCGCTGAATGTTCTTCTTCCAGTCACAAGCCTCCACCACATTGGTGCTACCTCGGAACTCAGGTGGGTGACCCTTCTGAAAGGTCTCCCTCACTCGCTGCCAAGACGGTGGTCCCACTGGAGCCTGAACTGCTGGAGCCATTGGAGGCGGTGCCTGAGGCTGTGGAAAATGAGCTGCCATAGCTCGCATCGCTGTCTCGATCGCTTGGGCCACTATCACTGCCACCTGAGTGGTAGAAATCAACTCGGGTGGGGGTGGTGGTGGTGGTATCTGTGGCTCCTGGCGAGCCTCCCTCACCTCATCTCTAGCCTCAGCCCTCTCTGCTCTCGGTCTCTTTGGTGGCATCTGAAATAGATTGAATTGTATAAGTACACGATTTATACAAAAACTAATAGCAGGAATACGATATCTCACAAGCGGAAAAATATAATCAACAGTCCTAATAATAGGGCTCTATAACAACCGTACGCTACGCTGAAACGTAGAAAGCCGCACAGATCCTAAGGACACTAGAACCTGATGCTCTGATACCATCTGTGACACCCCGCCTAATTAATCTCGGGTGATCAGTCCTAAATCAAGTTAGAACAGGTTTCTCATTTGGTCCATTCTTAGCATCACTGTCGTCTTATTAATTTACTAACCACCTAAGTGAGAAAAATAGACTGGTGCCAATTTTTATCTTTCATTATTTAAACAAAAACCCATGCGGAAAATAGAACAATACAACAATCATAGATAACTGAAATAATCATCCACAAGTAAAAATAATTAACCGAATAAACCATCGGTCCAAATAATAAATCCCGTAAAGACAAGAATGAACTCCCACAAGTCTAATACAAATAAACGGAATGTGAGCAACATGCTCGAATAACTAATCATGAATTTCTACATTATGAATGAAGAATGAGGCGTCTATAAAAACCCCACAACATCCACATATGCTGCAGCAACGGATCCCTGGAATTGAGTCAAGGCTGGCGTCCCTGTGGCTGGACACCTAAAAGGTTTTGAAAATAGATTTATAGCAAGGGTTAGTACCCAAAACATTTGGAAAACATTTAACAAATGATTAACTTGCAGTAATAAATAAATATGCATGCTCTTCATATTCTAGTTAGTATCGCACTCTCTTGAGGACTTCCTTACCCCTCCTCTAATGTACACTACTAACACTTTAATTAAATTACCGAGTTATTCATCTCCTAACTAGATAATTTACAAAGTTCCTTTATACCCACCCTACTCTAACTGAGTATATAGTGATTATGATTTTTAAGTTATTAGTAACATCAACTTAACTAAAACATTTCCCTTTTTAAATTCATATAACTTCGACACTTGTTATACATATGAAACAACTCATTTTTCATTAATAACCCGTATATAATTAATTATCCAATTATATACTTATAATCATATTTCAGCATTCACAATCATACTGTAATATATTTAACAACTTACATCCACCCGAGTAAAATACTCACAGAATGTAAATTCTATAAAGTGCTATCCCACTAGGTACAATCACATAGCCTAGTTATCCCAAGTCAGAATTTCACACCAACTTGATAAAAATAAATAATTGGAGGCGGTCATATTCCTTCCCTGAAAGTGAGATGTCCCTCACCCATATAATGGACGCTATGACCTCGGGAATATACTCACCCTACTCCTCAAGCTAGGGGATTCATCCACTACGCGCAACCTCCCCCTATAGCACTATAGTATAAAATATCTAATCATTGATATTAATGTACACACCATATATATATACTATCACATCCGTATATATAAATATAGAAGTCCCGGCTCTACCGTGAGCTAAATTCGTAACATAAGCCTATTAAAATTATTAAGAGTTTATGGTCCAACTCTAAATATTAATTAAATTTCACCTTAATTAATTAAGTTACTTTTGGTGTCGCCCCCACCATAAATTTGGACTTACTCTCGTAGCCCAAAATAAATTTACCCGAGTCAAAATCCCCGACTCTAATTTATTAGCCTCTGCCTAATTAAATTATTACATTTCGGTTTCGCTCAACCAATATCCCCGGACTCGACAATAGCTCCGTATTTCATCATGACGTGACAACCAAATTTTCTGCCTCAAACCTTAATTAATTTATCTACAATTAATTAGATTTAAACTCATGTATTTAATTTCTCAATAATTAATTACATAAGATTTTTATATGAATTTCCCCTTTTATATAATTAACTGGCGAAACTGCCAAGTTCTGACGACCGTCGATCGATCGACCCCAGACCGTCGATCGATCGATCGAACAGGTCTTTGTCTTCTTCGCGAAGGCAGGGCAGCCATGGACGAATTTACTTAAACCCTAATCTCTTCTAACAAGAATTATAAGCCTTCTTATCACAAGTACATATCAGAAACCTTATTAGGATCCCCCAGAAAGTCCACAACAATCTTCAATTCGTCCATAAACTACTGATTTATGATTTTGGGGAAAAATCTATCTTTATCCTTAAACACATTTACACCCCAAATTTCTTCATCAAACTCGTTCTAATTTATCCGGATATCATTCTAACAGATACACATCAATATTCAAATATCATATTTTTACATAAATCCTCGTAAATTTTGTCAAATCAGATTAATATTTTCTTTTGTTTTTCAAAACCCCATGTTTATGCCATGAAACCCCAAAACGAATTTTAATTCATTACCTCACACAAATATGAATTGAAAGAGAGATTTAATACTATTGCAAGATATTCACTTGCCTTAGGTTTCGTAGTGTCTGAATTTGAGATGGATTCCAAGGTTGAAGATGACCTTTGTTGGCTCTTTTGAGATCCCCAAATGGCTTTGGCTGCTGTTAGGGTTTCCTAACCCTTTAATTCTTCTCTCTAATTAAGCTCAGCCATGCCCTTACTTCTTTTTATTAGGTTAATTACCCAAATCCCGTTTTTTGACTAATGGGCCAAGCCCAAGTGACCTAAATGCCCCCGAGTGGGCCCGACTATGTCTAAAAACGTCCCGTGACCCGTTTACTACCCCCAGGTACACTTTTCCGACTATCTCGGCCCATCCGGACTCAACTGTACACTCAGAATTTGCATCCGAATTAATTTATAAAAATACTTATCCCCTACCCAATATAGTCTATACCGACTTCCGGATGTGATAAGTACATACCTCGTCATTAATACTCGAAACGATGTAATTACATTATTACTATTCACTTAGTAAATAAATTTCCCTAAATATTAACCATTCAATCCCAGATTAATATTTATATATTATTTTACCATAATTAATTCATTAAATTACAACACACTAGTAATTTAGAATTTCCGAATTAATTAAATTTTAAATGTACCAAAAATACGGGGTGCTACAGTTTGCCTCTAGGTACTCGTGATGATTTAGAGTGCAATTCGAGTGCTACTATCGCGATACCGATTTACTCGTCCTCAGATTAAGTATGACGTGGGCTTGATCCTCGTATACGTAATGCTTGGGAGTACTAAATTCTGGGTCAAATTAATCAGTTAAATTTACGATTAGTTTTATACCATCAATACACTAGGGTTGGGGGATTGTGTCTCTACCTTAATTTTTCCAATTAGTTTTAGTTAACTTCTTTATTTTTCCCTTTTTCCTTTCTCACTCAATCATCATCTTTTACACTTTATTTTTTTGAAGTAATAAATCAATTAAAATCTATCAAACATTCCCTGTGGATTCGATACCCAGACTCGCCACTATACTCCGCAAGAGTGTAGTTAAAGTTTAGGTTTTTGTATTGTGGTTGGAAGCCGATAACAACGATTAGCGTATTTACACGGACGTTCGGTTTCCACCTCGATCAAAATTATTTTTTCTAAACGTGAGAATTTATTAGAAAAATGTGGGTGACTAATTTGGTACACTAACAAGCCTTTTTGGAGGTGACCCTGAATAAAAGATTGATCCCACCTGTCATTAGAAAATAAGTACATATAAACTGATATGATATTTCAAGAAGATAAACACACTAAATATACAATGCAAGGACAATAGATGACTTACAATAAACATGTTTTTTTTACAATAAATATAGTTATCCCACCTCCACTATGGACATATTGAGTGTTGTATGTACTAAAACTTCGTGTAATTACAATTTTAATATTATCATTAAGAACCACTACACCCCCACATATGTATACAAGTTACTGAACCCCACGTACATTGTAGTGCAGTTTGTACTTGACTTATTATTCTATATATTCTTATTTGGATTGTAAGATTGTTACATTTCACATAAAGTTCCCCCCTGCCCCACAAACAATTATCGTTTTCTCTCAATGGTTAATGATAAAAGAGTATCTGAATCTTAAATGACCCAAGTACATGCATTTAAATGTCACATTTAAACAACAACAAACATATATTTTTTATACAAATTTTAGAAATGCGTCAAATTAAAAAGAGATTTTTTATCACCTGGGCCTCTTTACTAAGCATGGAGTCAAATAAGTCCTACAGTTTTTATGCTACCACATGTCCCATGAAAACATATTTTGCTTCGGTAGATACGATTATAATACAGGTTGTGAATGTTTACTTCTTGTATAAATATGGCTTATTGAGAAAAAATCGTTTTGAGAAGACCAATGAAGAAATATTTTATATAAACATGACTTATTTATCAAGCTCTTTGAAAAAACAAAAAAGCACCCTAATATTTTTTCAAAAATAACTTGACCAACTTTTCAACTATCTCCAAATCTGCCCTATGGAAGGAAACTTCTGTAACCCAAAAGTAATCTTAACTAGCTTATTTTTTTAAAGGAAAGAAAAAACTACAAACCTTTTTAACTAATTAAAAAACAACATTAACACCCGTGACTAAAGTTCTGGTACTAAAATTTAAAATTCCACATTTCCATCCATTGTCTTCTTAGGTAACTTTTTATCATTTCCAATCCCCCACTTCCTTTTTCCCATCGCTGCCCTATCTCTTGTCAGTTTTTATTTTCTCACTTTTAAAACCCTAGTTTCTTCCAAAACCCATATGCAATTACTCATTAAACCCCACTTTCTCAATTAAAATATCGTAGTACTTGTTCCCACGTTAATTAGAAGCACGCAATTGTGATAATTAAACTTTGTAAATGACAATTTTATCTCTCAACATCAAGGTTTCTTCAGCTTCACCTTATTTTTATAAAACACAAAAACTTAAGGGAGAACCGTGGGCACCTAATTTGGGAAACTAACAGGCCTATCCAAAATTGACCCTGAACAAAAGAATGGTCCCACCCCTCATTAGCAGATAAGTACATATAAACCAATACGATATCCCGACAAGATAAACAAGTCGGATAAGGTACCATGCAAGCACAATAGATGACTCCCAATAAGCGTGTGTTTATTTCAATATATAAAGACATCCACCTCCACGTTGGATACATTAAATATTGCATGCACTGAAATCCCATATAATTACAATTTCAATATTACCACTTAGAACTATAATATTCCAGGAGACGTAGACACGTTATTGAACCGCACGCACATAGTAGTAAATTATGTGCATGACTTATTGTTCTTTACATTTATTATCATAGATTTTTACATTTAACAAGTAAGCTTTTCCTCCGCCGCACAAATAATTATACTCCCCTCTTAATGGTTAATGGTGAAAGCGTTTTTTAATCTTAATTGACCTAAGGGTAAATTATACTAAACCCCTTGAACTATAACAGTTTTGGAGATAGCCCCCTAGTCTAAAAATTTCGACAAAGAACCCCTTAAATTATTTAATTTTGACATCTAACACATTTTTATTGAAAGTGAGTTGATAAAAATATGATTTTATGGATAAAAATATTAAATTTTTATGCATATTTTTTAGGTGCTGAAATTCAATAGTTTAGGGGGCTAGTTATCGAATTTTTTAAACTAGGAGAATATCTAAAAATCACTATAGTTCATGGGGAGTTTGGTGTTATTTACCCTTTACCTAAATACATCCATTTATAGTATCTATTTATAAAATATATATATATTTTAGATATGCTTCAAATTAATTTCCTTTTACCAATTTCTCTTGTTTACTAAGTATGTAGTTAAATTGAATTTAATAGTTATAACTGAATATAAAATTTAATTACTGTGTTAGATTGACACATTTTGTGTTAAATTAATTATTGAAAAGAGATAAACATTCCTCACTCTTTTAATTAAAAGGACAAATCTTAGTTTCATTTTTGAAAAAAAAATAAAGGGGCTTAATTTTTTAGTATATAGGTTTACTTTTAATGTCATTTTTCTTATAGCATCACTGCTTGGACTAAAAAACAACATACCTTTTTCATCTAAAAATATATAATAGTCCAAGCATCATGAAATGATTTCATCAATTTAAACTTCTTGGTAATAACTTTAACTACAATTGTTAATATTTATAAACAAAGATCTAATTTAAAGTACCCTACATATTTTCTAATTTATAAATAATTTAAATAGCATTAGAAACTAATTGGAAAACAATAGTTAAACATAATATAATACAAAGGTCAAGGTATTTTCAAATATCATAGAATAGAAGAACCATTATTTGATACTCAATGTTAAAAGTAATATGACCAATTCCTTGATAACTTTAACAACTTGCATCATGTCATAGTTGTAGCCCCCATATCTTTTGAATCTGATAAGAAAAGTAACATTATATTATAAACTAAATAAAGTCATAACACGGGTGCACAATCATTTGTACAATCCATTTTCTATTATATCATGTCCACATATACACCATATATATTGCATATATACAAATCACTAGGACTTTCCTTATCGAGAGGAACTCGAAGGGCTGGAGAGGCGGATATATAAAATTGAAAAACCCAAAAGTAGAGAGAGGGTGAATTGAGATAGAGAATACATGTTAATGAATAAAAAATATGAAAGGTAGAGAAGAGAAAATTGATTAGAGGAAAGGGCATAAAAAATCATATGAAATGGCAAAGAGAGAGAATGAACATATGAGTCTCTTATCGGTAGCAGCAGAAGAAACCTCATTAGTTTTTCCAAGATAAATAATTGCAAAAGAATAAATCATATGGTTAATCAATGACTCCCTTTCAAGCCTTGTAGCAAGCTCATCAATAGTCACAGGCCTAGCCTCCATTGAAGAAATAACGTTAGACAGAACATTTTTTACCTTTTTTGCTAATTCGTCTTCGGGGGATTCCACCTTGATTAGTTGAGATTTTAATGTGCTTTGATTCCTTTGAAACCCTTAATTTCTCAGCCTCTTATGAAAGACCGCCAACTGAAGCAACTTTTCTCTTACAAACCCCTTCCTTGAAGCCTTTGAATTTTCCCACAACAACAATAATCCTTAATTCCTTTTTTTATCTCAGTATCCAACTCGATATCAGATATTATAAGAGGAAGGTCCTTAGGAGCTGGTTTGTTGGTTGTGTTTTTATCAAAATCAGATTAAAGTGCATTTTCTATAGGGGAAAAAATGGAAAATATGGACAAAGGGTTTAGAAATTGGAGGCATAAAGGAAAAGGGTATGTGTGAGTGTGAAAGAGAAAAACAAGAGGGGTTGTTCTTATCTGAGATGGGTTTTTAATAGAGAAATGAAAAGGTAAAAGATAGAGAAAAGGAAAAGGAAAAAGAGAAACAAAAAGATCGTGTTGAATGGGTGCCACGTGGAAGGCTAAATAAGTTTGAGAATTAATGGTTATCTTCCGTTTTATAGTTATTGATATAGACTAGCTTGCAAGCCATGCGATGAATGGCCATGCTTATCGAAATTATCAATGTATTAAAAATATATTTTTCCTAAAAAACTTACAAACTTGTGTTAAAGAAGTTTACAATTTAAGCTACACTAACATATCACAATTCATCTGTGCAAAATATTAGATCAAGAAAATGCTCCACACTATGAAACTTCAATGATATTGGTATAAGATATTTTAACACTATCTAAAAACCCTTGAAATTTACCTTACAATAATCTAACTAAAATTTAGTAAAGAACAACAAAAACACTTAACCAAAGAACATTTTTCTAATCAAAACTACATACATCAACATTTATAAACACACAAACATGATGGTTAGTAAGAAAGTAAGCTTTTTTTTACTCTGGTATGATAATATAACGAAATGGATTGTGAAATATTGAGTTTTATTCAATTTAAATATGAACAATTATGCAGATAATTCAAACAAACTTCTTAGGAATATATATAGAGTGTAAGAGGGTAGTCCCCTTTAGTAGAGGCGTAACCCCTATAGATATGGTGATAAATGATAACCAAATACCTTTTAATAATGACAAATGAACACAGAGTATTATATACAATAAACACTCAGACTGGACTCACAAATCTCTCGTGTATAACTCAAATGATAATAAAGGAAACTCATAAACAACTCGTTCAAAGGGAGAGAGAAGTAAGCATCCTAGATACACCTTGACAGGCTACCAACACACCACCAACCTCTGATATCTATCTGGTTAGTTATTAAAAGCTTCACAATAAATGACAATGTGGGTGAGTAAGCTTTGGTTTGCAATAACTTTCTTGCTTTCAAACTGTCTTCATTCTCTAGCCGAAAACTCTATAAAAAGAACTCTCTTTTCTTAGAAGTGGTTGAGACTAATAAATAGACCCACACCTCTCCCAAGATGTCTCAATCCCATGCAGTGTGAAAGACATTCCCCTCACACTTTAAGCCATAAGTATTAAATGCCTGATGGGTTACCACACCCTACGTCGTGATCATTAAATGCCAATACATGCCTTTTGCCTATAAACTGTGCGTTAGAGGACTGTCACAACAGCGGTGGCTCACCAAACAATTTGACAACCCCAATACCATAGTGGTTTATTCGAGTTTGGATTGAACAGTGTGTAGCTGGCTAATAACATTCCCTAAAGTAGATGTCACATTTGGTAAAGGGCTATTTGGCTCAAAACTCAATATACGATGGAACTCAATATCACTCTACACAAGCTTCCATAATAAAAGGTCTCTCGATGCTTCATCAGGTGTATTTAAGATGGTTAAGACAAGCCTTAATGCTGCCTCACTTCTCAATCCTCCAAACCAAATTCCTCTGAAGTTTCTACGACGAGGTCATCCAATAGAGTATGTAAGCTCTCCCAAACCTGTCAGGCATGGTCCCTCCCAAGTACCATTTGACCTCAAACTCAATATTACAATCATTACAGCATTACAATCAATGTGTAAAAAAAAGATACAATTTGACTTAGTAAACACGAAATATAAAAGAAAAGCTCTATCGGTAACTTTCCTCGTGGCGCTCCATCACCAAGCTGCTTTGCTGAGCTGCCTTGTTGTCTTCATACGGTTTTCTTCTCGTGAGTCTCCTCTGTTAATTGGAGAGGCTCTCTCTGATTCTGAGATTACCTTCTAGCCCCCTACATTTGCCCCTTTGTGTAGAGATTTGTTGTGAGCATAAGAAATGTCTGCACGAAAACTTCTCAATCCATTGGACCACCTTCAGTTGCAAGAAAAAAAATTATTCTCGATGCGAGTGTATTGGAACTATTATCGTTATGTTTGGTCAGGAAAAGTTAAATCCCCCCCAATACACCTAAGCCAAAGCTAGTCAATATCTGGCATATGGTGAGCACACATCGCGAACTTTTCGCGGGTAAGCTTCAATCGTTCAGTCGTCCTCATCTCTTGTTGAAATTCTCTTGATGTACCTATGAATCCTGGTTGTAATTGTTCTGATTGCTCAAAAAAGGAAAATTCTCCCCAATTAACCCAAGTGAAAGATACACCCAAATGAGCCCATTACGAGGGGACATCGAGACCTTTTTTGAATTTTAAGTGAAAACTAGTGCCTAGTCTCTGCGATTGGCCTTTATTCCAGTGACTTCACACTGTTACTGGAAATTCTCCCCGAAGCGCCTCTATATTCGGGTCGTGGTTGTTCTAGTTGATAAAAAGGAAATTCTCCCCAATGTGCTTCATTATGTTCTACCATTGAGTGAACTTTGTAGCGAGGGGACATTTTTTAATTAGGGCTTTATAATTCCATTAAATTTCAAAAACATTGGTGCCAAATCATTACTTCTTTCAAAACGAACCCTCTCTCTTCCCCAAGCGTCACTTCATTAATGACGCGAGGTTGTCTTTTTAATTGTCAAAGCACTCCCCAAAATGCCACGTGTCCATTTGTAATCATTATGGGCGACTAGGCACGTGCCTTAGTGGGAAAACTCAATCGTTTGTTTGAATTCCAAATGTTCAATACCTCTACTACTTAGCATTTTTTTCTTTTCACGCTTTCATTTGCCTTTGTGTTTTCAGAGCTTTTAAAGAGAGAAAAAAAGGGTTTCTCCATTGTTGCCTCCTTCTCCAAGCTTTTCTCCTCTGCTCCCTCTCTTTGCCGCCCTTAACCACCACTACTCAGTCACTTTCAGCCCTCTCTCTCTTATTTTACCACTACTTCACCTCAAACTCTAATGGCTTCTCCATTTGACGCTTCGGTTGCCCTAGTCGTCTTAGCCACTGCTACCATTTCCATTGCCACTACTACTTCCACCACAGTTACTACTCCGACTATAGCCTTGGACGCCATCGTTATAATGGCAGCATGTGAAGAGCAGTTGCATTTTTATCGTCGTTCTCCAATCTTTGGTGAGGGTAACGATTTCTTAGGTGCCTGCAAGACTTACACTTTAAGTGCTAAATGTGATACCTTAACCCTGGGTGATGAAGACGAAGACTCTACTGTTTGGGGTTTCTTGCCCCTAGGGGACTATGAGGTTCCGTATAGACCGAGGTGACTTCCCTCATTCTCATATTGACTTCGAAGGTCCCGAGGGCTCTCCAATCCATTTCGCTGCCTGGAACACCTATATGCAATCTACCTATGCTGACGCCCTTGCGAAGGCTGGACTTCATCGAGCCACTTAGTCTTGTGAGTTTATTATGTCCAAACATAATGCTGCTCTACAGGGGTTGGTTTCTCGTTGGAACATCATGACCATCACTTTATTTTTTTGTGAGGGAATTCACCGTTACACTTGAAGATTTATGAGTTACTTAGGATTAATCCCACATGTACTTTGCCATACTCTGATAAGGCTCTGGATGCTGAAGAAATAAAAACCCGAGCAGACTTGGACCAGATCTGTAAAAGATATATTGGTTCATTGAACAAAGCTACATTCACCTCCGTTATTAGTTGCTTCTTTCGTGTCCCTATTTCTTTTGATTTTAACAAAGGAAAATGTACACCCCTTTAGTCACCTACTTACATTCTTATGATTATTTCCCATTTTATCTTGCCTGGTAGGCCCAACGATCAACCCCGTAGGGATCTTATCAACCTTTCTATCCGATTAGCCAGGGGGTATAAGCTCCCTCTTATAGCGACGGATTTGGGTCCCCTTTACACTTGGCTGGATAGGACCCACTTAGACATCGAACGATTTATTGGTCGATACAATATGGCTAACTTTACCAATGCAATAATCCAAACAAGTTCCCTGTATAACCGCTTTCTCGAAATAACAGCCAGTAAAATTCCACTTCCAACTGGAGAACGCATCAAGTCCCATTGCTTATTTAGCTTCCATAAGAAGTAAAGCTACAAGAAAATTATTCCCATTTTTGACAAACCCAACTGCTTTGTCATATGGCCATATGGCAAAGACTTTTTTGCCCATACTTAGTCATTTTTCACATATGAAGCTAGAGTAGTCCAAGCTACTTCTGAGGATCTTATCATTGAAGACCCCTCATTTGCTGTTGTGCTCATTATAACCCCAAGTTATCTACTATCTTATACTGAGTGGGGTACTACTTCAGATCCCTACAACCCAAATCATTGTAGCAGGTAGTTTGGTTATTATCAAGGGGTTCCTCGCCCTATTTTTCAAGAGTCTCATCCCAGATCCACTTTTTATGAGGTTTATTCTTTCTAAACCATTTCAACTGCCTCTTTAATTTGCTCAGTAGTTAACGATAGAATTACCATTCCCGCCCTTTCAAGGAAGGGGGATGTGACCTCTAATTTCACGATAAAGTATCTCGTGTAGCGAATTTTGAGGTCGTAATTTGGAAATGAAAAAATTATTTCGAATGAAAGTTTCGAGTACATGGTTGCGTCCGGATGGGTCGAGATAGTAAAACAAGAGTACCCGGGGGTAGTCATTGGGTCTCAGGGTATTTTTGGGCATAGCTGGGCCCACACAGGGTGAGTTGGGCCATATTAATTAGTCCCAGATGGACAAAAACGGTATTGAGGGTTTGTAACCTAATTGAGAGATTAGGGAACGACAGTCAACACAGCTCTAAACCTAGGGTTTGAGAGGAAATTTGGGGGAAAGCAAATCAAGAGCCAATTTGAGGATTTTAGAGCCAAATTAAGGGACTACACCAACAGATCAGACACTACGAACAATTCCAGGCAAGTGGTTAACTATTGTGATTTCTAAATTGATGATAATCAATTCATATCATAGTGATGTGTAAATCAAAATTCGTTTTTGGGTATAAATGGGTGAAAATGGGGTTTTGTTAATGGAATACTTGGCTGAGATTCAAAGTAAGAAATAGGTGTATTATATATCCCTAAGTAAAGATAAAATGAAATTTGAATATATTTGATGATTAACATGGAATATTTATGAGTTCTTGGATGAAGAACATGAATCTTGAATAACTTATAGTTTAATTGATGAACACAAGATGTCAATCTGCCATAATTTTTGACACGACTTTAAACGTATGCCATTTGAGTTGTACTTTAAATTAGAGTGTGACCCATACATTCCTGGAAATATATTTCTCTTAGCTATCCAATGAACTTGGAATCAGGTCAATCGGAGTTCTGTAGAGGGAGTAATCAATATTTTACTACAGGGTGTTTGATCCGTCAACATAGTAATCTGCCAGAATTTTGACGTGACTTTAAACGTGTGCGATTTGAATTTTACTTCGAACTAGAGTGTGAACCATATATTAATGGAAATTTATTTCTCTTAGCTATCCAATGAACTGGGAATCATGTCAATCAGAGTTCTGTAGAGGGAGAAATCGAAATTTTACTAGAGGGTGTTTAATCTGCCAGAAAATTTGAGATTTTTCTTTTTAAGCCTCAAATGCCTAAAATTTTATCAGGGAAGTGTTTGGGACCTTGATGAGATATATTGATGGATAATGATATGAAAGTAGGTCTATGATTGAGTTTTGGACTTTAATTTGGCGAGAGAGTTAAAGTGGAGATTCATAGGCTTGATTGTGACGTACTCTCATTCGGGATGATAAGATTTAATTACGGAAAAGCGTGAGCGAGCTTAAATTCGTTAGGTCAGTGGGTTAACAAGGGTAACTACTGAATTGATATAACAAGGGGTAACTAGGACCCTTAGAGTTGTGTGAATACTTGAATTAATACGAATGTGAAATAAATTCGTAAAGCAAACAAGTACGGTGAATATTAGAGAGAAATATATTACGTACAAGTATGAATAATTGGGTTGTGTAAATACCTACTATTTTATAGGATTACTTGGGTTGTGAATGCTTATTGTGTGTTTCCTTTTGATACGAACATAGACTCGGGAAATACTAAGTCATGGGCCAAGTGAGCGAGTCCGGGGATAATGGTTGAGTGACACCAAGTTATTAAATTAATGGATGTGTTAATTAATGAAGGTAGAGTCGGAAGGTAGACTCGGAAAAGTATTAAATTAATTGATGTTGTGATTAATTAATTTAGAGTCGGATTGTAGACTCGGGAAGGGTATTAATTAATTAATGTGCAAATTAATTAAATGAGAGTCGTACCACAGACTCGGATCGGTATTAAATTAATAGGTGTGTTAATTAATTTAATTAGAGTCGGGCGATAGACTCGGGAAGGTATCAAATTAATAGGTGTGTTAATTAATTTAATTAGAGTCGGACCATAGACTCGGGGAAAATAGTATATTAATTGAGGTGTGAATTAATTATATTAGAGTCGAACCACAGACTTGGATATGTGTTAATTAATTAATGTGTAAATTAATTAAATGAGGGTCGGACCACAGACTCGGAGTTGTGTTAATTAATTAATGTGTAAATCAATTAAATAAGAGTCGAATCATAGACTCGGGCAAATTTCATATAAATTCCTCTTGCACACACCTCAAGTATTTCTCGCATTCCTTTCTCAAGTAGATCGAGTCGACTGTCCATCATAGCATTATTTTCCACGTGAAATAGGTCGGATGCCGATGGAGTGGTGGTCACTTGACGCATTCGATTATGAGCATTAGGCTCAGATGTGTCCCATGCTTGGGTAGTCTCAGCGACATACCTCAGGTGAAGCTCAGCATCGTTACCATCTAGGTCGACAAAGGGACTATCACACATGGTTTCAACGAGTTGTTTGGCATTTATATTCAGCCCATTATGGAAGAAGGAAATGATTTGCAGTTTATCAAGTCCATGATGAGGGGACGAAGTGACTAACTCATTAAAACACTCGTAGCATCGATCGAACGACTCATTTTCTAGTTGTCAAAAAGTTTGAATTTGAGCCTTGATGGAGTTCGTTCGATGTGTAGGAAACAATTTCATGAGAAATTTAGATTGTAATTCGTTTCATGATGAAATCGAGTTTGGAGGTAAAGACCATAGCCAGGTCTTAGCCTTGCCCTTTAGCGATAATGGGAAGAGTTTGAGGCAGATCACATCTTTTGTGCAAGTTTGATCGCTAAGGGTCTCGCACGCCTCCTCAAATTCCATGATGTGGAGATACGACTTTTCTGAATCCATTCCATGGTAGGTGGGAAGTATTTAGAACATCCCATACCTAAAGAGAAATTTCCTTTCATTATACGGGAGTAAAATGCATCCCAGAGTGACAGTGCGCTCGAGATATAGGATGTCTCTCAAAGGGCGATACAGGGCCTCTTCCTCACCTGCGGCTGCACTACCGTGTTGTGACATGTCTCTCTCACTCAACGACTCTGTGTCCTCACTTGGTATACTCGGAGCATGCTCTGAGTGTGTACTAAGAGGGAAAACAGAGTGTTATTTGCGATTGGGTGTGACAGTGTGGGAGGTGGAACCCTAAATTGTGGAGCGTTAGGAGTGTGAGGGCTATCAGGGTCGTACTCAACTATCGAGTTTTCGTGAATGTGGGTTGGAGTATAATGGGGAGTTGGAGGGAGTTCAGAATTTTGCATTAACAGGCTTATGAGAGATGATGTATCTTTTTGTGCTTTTGATTTTTGATATTTTTGTATTTTCATATTTTTATGTTTTTGGATTTTTTCGAAATTTTTGGTCAAAGTTTTAGATTGACTTGATCTAATCCTAAGTCTACCTAAATCCCCGACAACGGCGCCAAAAACTTGACGCAACTAAGAATGCGTCTCAGAAGTGCGTACTCTCTAGACTCAAGTGCAAGCCTGTCGCTCAAGTAATAATCTGATAAGTCGGGTATCGAACCTCAGGAAAATAGGACAACAGAGTTGTAACGACGTTGGACAGATGAAGGAAACCTAATCTTGACTCTAAGAAAAAAGGGAAAGATGATTTGAATGGTGAAATAGCTACAACTATATGCAATTTTGAAAATGATTAACTAGAGAAATCAAGGATGAATGAAATGAAATTACTCTAAATTATCTAAAATATTGACGATGATTGAACTAGACTTGAACTAGACTTGAACTATATGATGAGGAAAACAGGACGGGAATACAATCCCTCAACCCTAGTGTGTTGCTAGCACAAAATTATTCGTAAATCTAATTGATTAATTAGACCCAGAATTTAGTACTCCCAAGAATTACATATATGAGGTTCAAGCCCGCACCATACATAATCCGAGGACAAGTAAATCGGTATTGCGATAGCTACACTCGAATTGCATTCTGAAGCATCCCAGTTACCCTGAAGCAAAAGAGATCCAAAGATCTACAATAGCTGTGTCGCTACGCAATACGATCATAATAAATCCTTAAGTTTAGAGGATTAATTTTATACACATGCACCTATCACATCGGATTGAGTTCATGCATTCGACTTTAAAAATCTAGCCGGACATGTTAAACCTTACTATGCATGGATTAAGTACGTTGCATGCGAGAGAAATCATGATGAAATTATGTTGACACATGCAAGGAATAATTATTAACCTAGAAATTGTTTAAATCGTGCAAGGAGAATAATATGCAAGAATGGTAATAGAGAGATTGAAACTTTGCATTAAAACTTGAAATCAAACCCGAAATTAATCACTTTTGAATCAACAAATCAAAGTTATCTTTCTAGAATGTTCTTCTACTCTTCTCTCTATCAAAAATTGATCAAAACTATGAAAAACTATGTTTTTTAACTCACTACCATCGTACAAATACGTTTTAGAAGAAGTTGTAACAATATAGGACTCTTTGGACCAATCAGCTGTCAAGGAAAAATTCGTGCATCAGGACCCCCGAACCGGTTCAAGGCGTGGTTCGGGAATTTCTGCTGGTTTTGGGGTCTCATTTCTTCAATTCAACACTTATAAATTTTTTTTCTTCTTTTCTTCTTGGATTTTTGCTCAACTTAAATAATCATAACTCTTCAGCATTGATTTAGCTTGATCTTGGTTCATTACGGTATGAAAATCTAACTGTTATACATCTTTATACATATGATTTCCGCATCTAATTTACACTTACATTTCAGAGACAATATCTATTAGTTAATGTTATTTTAGTTTTAAAAGATATTTGGGGTTTCACATCTAATTTATTTTTCTAGAGTATTGGATTTCACAGTCCTAATTTTGACCTTTTTTCCCATTTCTGGTTGCACATTGTGATTATAGACAACTGTTGTTTTGTTTCATATTTGTATTAATATATAGATTTTTGAAACCTTTATGTATTATTTCAGGTAGGCCCGAAGTTAGTTTTGTTGTAGAATTGTGTATGAACGTGCCCATAGAATTTTTCTTATTTACGACTCAAGTAGGTCAACACAAATTATACCAGTTAACTATTGTATTTTATTATTTTAGTGCTGACATGATTTGAAATTGTTAAGAGGTTCACACATTAATTTATAACTTCGTGTCAGCTTGTATCATTCTATCACGTGTCTAATTTTGCAAAACTTAATTACTATTACTAAGTATCCAATATGATTTGGAAACACATGCATTTACATTCGGTTTGACATTGGACATTTCAGCACTTTTCCTCTTTAATTGAATGAGACAAGAATTTTGTGATGCCCTTGGAAATATGCTTTGGCTATGATGAGATCGTTTATCATCTTAATGTGCAATTTTATTGACGACCATGTGTCAATAAAATTTTCGTCAAAATTTTGAATTGTCTATTATGATACGTGCTATTTTGAATTGTCTATTGTGATGCATGCTATTTTCTGCAGATTATTATTGTTGTCGTATTTTGTATTGTCTAAACAGGGTGGATAGTCGTAGAAACAAAGGGAACTCCGCCCAATTTTTATAAAATATTTGTATTATACACTTTAGAAAATTACCAATCACGAACACTACCATTTCAAGGATAGTCCTATAAATAAAGGATATTATGGCAATTTATTTTTTAAAATTGCACTTTGTTTTGTCGGGGAACGAAATTTTTTTCGTTTTAAAAGTACGTACTTTGAAAATTTTCTTCGTTTTGCGATTACGTACTTTGAAAATTTTCGTCGTGCCTTCAGGTTGGCTATTTGACTATGATTGGTGGAATGGTTGTTTTAAACATTTTTAACAATTTTTAAAAATTGTTTTAAAACTGTTTGGAATAATTAAAAACTCTTTTAAAAAACTAAAAAATATGTTTTAAACATTTTTAAAACTGTTTTAAACATTAAAATTGTTTTAAAAAAACTGTTTGGAATAATTCAAAAACTGTTTTAAATATTAAAACTGTAAAAGCTATTTTAAACATTTTAAAAACTCTTTTAGAACAATTTTTTTTAAATAGTTTTTTTTATTTAAAACAGTTTTATAAAGCAGTTTTTTTACTTAAACCAGTTTTTTTATTTAAAATAGTTTTATAAAACAGTTTTTTTCTTAAACCGTTTTTTAATAATTTATAAAATATTTTTTCCCAAATTTTCTTATTTGTTTACACATTTGTGTTGTAAAATAACTTTATGATTTAAATTTACACAACCCTATGTTTAGAAAATTTACACTTATAATATATAAAATATTTATTATTTATATTATACACGGTTGTATACTTTTCAAAATTACTAGCATGCCTTCAGACACGGGCATACCCTAGTGTGTGTATATATGAAAAGACTAGTTACAGGGTAGATGACTTGATGGATCGTGTATAGGTATGGTAGGCATGCACATTAGTCGGGGGAGGGGGGTGTTCTCGAGAGAGTGCGGCACTAACTTAAATATGAAGAGCATTCATACATTTTTATTTACTGCAATTAAATTCACTTGCTAAATATTTTTAAAATGTTTTGGGTTCTATCCCTTGCGATATAATATTTTCAAAACCTTTTAGGTGTTCACCCACAGGGACACCGGAATTATTCTATTATAGAGTTACGCTGCTGCGACACATATGGATGGTGCAAGACTTTGACTTAGCCGCTTCGGTCATTTCATTCCTAGAGTAGGATGCAGTCAGTATTCTATTTGGGCATGTTGCCCTAATTGTTCGATTTTATTTCAATTAGATGATGAATTTAATTATTCCTCTTATGGTTTATTTTTGTTATTTGATTTGTAGTCGGTGGTTGTCTCGGCAAGGATTATATTTATTCATTTTTTGTACTACTCATTTAATGATTGTGTGAATGGTTAATTATATATTCTTTCGCATGTTGTTAGAGATGTTAAATAAAAAGATAAAATTTGACACCATGCCTTTTGAATACTAGGTGGTTAGTAAATTTCAAAAAGTTTTCGACAATGCTAAGAATGATCCAGATGAGATTCTTGTTTAATTTGATATAGGACTGATCACCCGATATTTTATTAGGCGGGGTGTCACAATATTTTGGTCCGATAGCGGGTCATGTCTTATTCGTGTCATAGTCTTGACACAAAATTGGATCGCTTTAGCGTAATTACAATAGGAATAAGAACACCGATTTGATAGATTGTCGTCCTTTTATAATCAATAGACTTCATTGTTTATACCAAATTTATTCTACTGACGTGGACCAATTATGTGGAGACATGTGTCAATCTACATGGCACCCGCAAACATTTTTGACAACACCTTGACCCCAAGGAACTCAACCTCCCCAACCAACTCAGGCGCTCCGAGAAATAAGTGTTCTCCGAGGAACTTTATTGTACCGAGCTACTTACGCGATCCGAGCAGCTTAGGCGGTCCGAGCTGCACCTCGTACAGAGCATTTATAACTGGATAATTAAGAAGATTGAAAGCGCATTAAATGCTGATTATTACCATATAGATGTACACGTCTATTGGACAGCTATGTAATATTCTCTCGCATGTACAGCCTCAAGGCTATAAATACATTGTAACCTCCTCATTAGCAGGGGACTCAGAATTTCTTGGTAAACCTATTATCGAGAATTCTGAAAACAGTCAGCAATAACACAAACAGTGGACGTAGGCCATTCTTTCAAGGCTGAACCACTTTAAAAATCTTTTGTCTTATTTATTCTTATTTGTGATTAAAGAATTAGATTAAATCTAGTTTTTTGCATCAACAGATTGGCGTCGTCTGTGGGAAACGACTGAAACTATCATTTTTCACCAAAATAATTCATCTCCAATGGCTGATAATCCAGAATCCAGTAATCGAAACGCTGGAAACCCCCCAAATCCATCCACTCCTCCAAGTGTCAAAGATCTGGCTGGAATAATGGCTAATTTGGCTCAAGGCCAGACTGCCATGCAAGAAACCATGCGATAACTCATGCAAACTATCCAGGGTGGAGCACCCGCCCAGTCAGGACAACGAAGCATTCAGAGGAATACCCAATTGCCTTATTCGCGAACTAGACGGACGTTACTCCCAGAGGAATCTCGATCTAGACATGCTGATTCATATCGTACTGATAGATCTAATGATTTTTCTTATCAACCTGGGCGTACTTCCTCAGTACGAGCTACAGACACTCAACAAAACGTCACTCTATCTCCTGAAAGGACCAGTGCTCTTGAAAGATTGAGTAGAGTTTCTCCCTTTGATTGTTTGGGTCCTAGGAGGAATAAAAGTCCCCCTAGGATGGTGTCGAGGAACTCTCAACGATTCTCTGATTTAAAGGATGGTTCTACCCAATCCCGACCAGCTGCTCGTCGTGAAAGATCCAAAGAGGCAAATTCAACACGATCCGTTGCTCGGACCAACAGGCCCGAGGAGGGAAATGACGCATGGAAAGGCTCTATTCAGAGGTTGGAGGATAGACTAGGGGAAATGGCTAAGGCCAAAAATCCTCTACGAAGAACTTTTATCCAAGGGACACCTTTTATCAAAGAAATTGTGGATTTTCCCACACCATCAAAGTTCAAAGCCCCAGTGGTAACACCAAAATATGATGGAAAAATTGATCATGTTCTCCATATAGAACAATATCAGGCAGCTGCTGATATCTATACTGTTCCAGACGAGATGCGATGCAGGGTATTTTCGGGAACTCTCACTGGATCTGCTCAAATATGGTATAATAATCTTCCTCGGGGGAAGATTGCAACTTTCTTTCAACTGACCGAGCTCTTTATTGGAAACTTCTGTTTTGGAGCAAAACCAGTTAAGCGAGTAGCACACTTGTTAAGTGTTAGACAAAAAGCAGGTGAGAGCACCAGGGATTATATTACTCATTTCAATAACGAGAAGCTCGAAGTTATTTATTACGAGAAAAAGACAACAATCACTGTTCTTATGAGTGGATTGTTGCCAAATAAATTGTACTATACTCTGGCCAAAGATCCACCTAGGACCATGTCAGAATTAATGGCAAAAGCAGCCAAAATCATGAATGCCGAGGAAGCTATGGCTGCAAAGAAGAGCATGGACACTAAGGAGACCAAAGTGGAGGCCGAGAAGATTGAGAATAAGGATCAGAAGAATAATGGTGGTAACGAGCAGTCAAAAGCCAAGCAAGCATTAGAACAGTTGAAGAAATTTGGAAACTATACTCCTTTGAAGGTAGATATAAACCACGTTTTGGAAGAGATCAAGAACAGCGAGGAGTTAAACTGGCCTGAAAAAATGAAGACAAATCCTGACAAAAGGGATAAATCCAAATATTGCGAGTTCCATAAGGATCATGGTCATATGACCAAAAACTGTATAGCTCTACAGAATGAAATTGAAGAGCTTATCAGGCGAGGAAAATTGAACAAATATGTGGATCGCCAAAATGGTGGAAAAAGCAACGACCGAGCAAGGCAGAGGTATAGATCTCCTCGATGAACAAAAGAAGATAAGAAGAGAAATCATGAAGAAGACCTGGATGAAGATCAAGACGACCCCGATCTCCCCAAAAGACCAAAACAGCCAGAACGTGAGGTATTTTCTATCCGTTTTGGATCATTTGATTGCAATGTTATTAATGGTGGAGATGCAGGAGGTGGAGACCTTACTGCAGAGAGGAAAGCTTACCTCAATGAGGCTCAAGCTTGTTCATACATTCAAAGGATAAATTTAGCTAAGGATGATCGCCCGAGGAAGTTAAACAAAGATAAACTAGTCATTGGTTTCTCTAAGAATGACCTCGCAGGTGTGCTATACCCTCATGATGACCCGTTGGTGATCAAAATGAGGATGAAGGAAGTAGTGATTTCGCGAGTCTTGGTGGATAATGGCAGCTCGACAGATATTATGTTCTACCCATGTTTTGATAGTTTGAACCTAAAGCTATCCCAGTTGGAGCCGTATCATTGGCCCCTCCTCGGTTTCACTGGCGAGAAAGTTTTTCCACTTGGAACGATCAAGTTGGATAAGTTCATCGGTACATGGCCTGCTTGTCGAACAGAAAGAGTGCATTTTTTCGTTATGGATAAGAATGTCCAGTCAGCTTACAATATCATCATAGGAAGGGTAGGTTTGAAGAAGTTCCAAGCAGTCCCATCTACTGTACATTAATGCCTAAAGTTTCCAACCAACTTTGGAGTAGGAATTATGAAGGGTGACCAAAAAGTAGCTCGGGAATGCTACTATTCATCTGCCGAGCAGGAAGAACTGGAAGAGTTTAGGAAAAAGACTACTACCTATCAAGTGGATGAAGGTGCAGAAATTGAAACATTAGACCCTAGAGATGATTCACAGCTCGTCAAAGGCCAGGTGGTGGAAGCTACTGAAAATGTTATTCTGGATAACGAGCACCCAGAACGAACAACTCAAATAGGTTCGTCGTTGGATGCCTCACTGAAAGAGGAATTGATAGCCTTCCTAAAAAGCAGAAAATAAACCTTCGCATGGAGCCACGAAGATATGCCAGGAATAGACCCAAATTTTTTGTGTCATGAATTTAATGTGAACAAGGAAATCAAACCCGTGAAGTAGCGAAGAAGAGTGTTCAACCTCGAGAAAAACCAAGCTATACAAGAGGAGGTCGAGAAGCTCCAAAAATCTTGCTTTATTGAAGATGTCAAATATCCAGGCTGGTTAGCCAATGTGGTGATGGTAAAGAAGAAGAACAATAAGTGGAGGATGTGTAGACTTCACCGACCTCAACAAGGCATGCCCAAAGGATCATTTTCCTTTTCCCCGAATTGATCAATTAGTGGACGCTACCTCGGGACACGAGCTGTTGAGATTCATAGATGCTTATTCTAGTTACAACTAGATTAAAATGAAATCTGAAGACAGGGAGAGTACCTCTTTTATTACCCTTAGGGGAACTTACTATTATAATGTTATGCCTTTTGGTTTGAAAAATGCAGCAGCAACATATCAGCGGCTGATGAACAAAGTGTTTGCAGAGAAAATCAGTCACAATATGGAGGTTTATGTTGATGATATGCTAACGAAGAGCAAGAAATCTGCTGAGCATCTAATTGATCTAGGTCAAACCTTTGATCAATTAGATAAATATCAAATGAAGTTGAATCCTACCAAGTGGATATTTGGAGTACGAGAAGGCATGTTCCTTGGGTATATTGTCAACCAACGAGGAATTAGAGTAAACCCTGAAAAGATCAAGGCTCTATTGGGACTACGATCTCCAACAACGAAGAGGAAGTGCAAAGTCTCACAGGGCGAGTTGCAGCACTTAATAGATTCGTATCACGAGCAACTGACAGATGCCTACCATTCTTCAAAACACTCCGAAAGACTTTCGAGTGGAATGATGAACCTGAAAATGCCTTTCAAGAGTTAAAGAAATACCTGGGAGCACCTCCACTGTTGTCCAGACCAGTGATGGGAGAAAGATTGTACTTGTATCTGGCAGTTTCGGAGAATGCAGTTAGCTCGACATTGATAAGAATGGAGGATGGAGTGCAAAAATCAATTTATTACACTAGTAAGGCCTTCCAAGGAGCAGAGATCAGATATCCAAGACTGGAAAAGTTAGCACTATCGTTGATCGAAGCGAGTAGAAGAATGAGGCCATACTTCCAGGCTCATACCATAGTTGTGTATACCGATATGCCGTTGAGGCAAGCTCTTCATAAACCGAAGAAATCAGGGAGATTGATGTACTGGACGGTAGAACTTGGTGAATATGACATAGTTTATTAGCCTAGATCGTCGCTTAAAGGGCAAGCAGTAGCAGATTTTATCGCAGAATTCACTTATCCTGACACCTCCGAGGACCAAAAGTTGAATACCGACCAACCTGTGGATGTTATAGGATCATCAAATTCAAACCCCGATCAACTTAAGTCAGTTGACAATCAGGAGGAGATGGTCGACGAGCGGCAAGAAGTGCTAGAGGAGGTTAAAAGGAAGCAATAAATATTCCACCGAGGAACTCTATCCGATCAAAAATTTGAGGATGAGGTACCTATATGGAATCTATATGTGGATGGCTCATCTTGCATTACAGGCTGTGGGGCAGGGATTATTTTGAATAGCCCGGATGAGGTCGATGTGGAGTATGCTTTGTGCTTCCAATTCAAGGCTTCTAATAATGAGGCCGAATATGAAGCTATGATTGCAGGTCTTATTTTAGCAAAAACCATGGGGGCAGAGCAGGTCATCGTATTCAGTGACTCACAGTTGAGCGTAAATCAAATGCTGGGAGTATATGCACCCAAAGGAGAATTAATGATCAGGTATCATGCAAAAGTAATGGAGGTTTTATCAAGCCTGATCGCAGTACATATAATTAGAATACCAAGATTGGAGAATACAAGAGCGAATGCTTTAGCTCGATTAACTTCAGCCACACGTATCGAGCTACGAAGAACCATCCCAATAGAAGTCTTGGCTAGTCGAAGCATAGACGAAGATCTGATGATGAACTTTATTACCCTTGATTTAGAACCATCTTGGATGGATCCCATCAGGGCATATATTGAGGAAGGGAAATTACCAACCGAAAAACTTGCAGCCAAGAAATTGAAGTTTAAAGTTGCTCGTTATGTATTGACTAATGGTATTCTATATAGACGAGGAATTATAGAAGGTCTGCAAAGATGTGTATACCCTTCCGAGGTGAAAGACTTGATTGAAGAGGTCCATGAAGGGTCCTGTGGAGATCATGTAGCAGGTCGGACACTTTTGCAAAGAGTAATGATATAAGGATACTATTGGCCAACAATGAGGGATGATTGTATAGCCTATGATAAAAAAATATGACATATGTCAACGCTTCTCCTCTATTCGAAGAGCTCCCCAAGAGTTGCTAACACCCATTACCTCCCCTTGGCCATTTGACATGTGGGGAATAGACTTGTTCGGGCCACTCCCAACTACCAAAGGAAGCTTCCAGTACCTCGTAGTCGCTGTGGATTATTTTATTAAATGGGTGGAAGCTGATCCCCTTATTGATATGACATACGACAAGGTGTATCAATTTATATGGAAGAATATCATTTGTAGATATGGTCTTCCTCATGCATTCATCACAGACCATGGAACTCAATTTGATAACGAGGAGTTCGCTGCATATTGCCATCAGTCAAACATATTAAAAACCCACTCCGCACTAGGCCATCCCCAGAGCAATGGACAAACTGAGATGACGAACAGAACACTGCTGAATGGTTTGAAGAAAAGACTGGATGATGCAAAGGCAAACTGGATCAACGAGCTACATTCTGTATTGTGGGCTTATCGTACTACACCACGAGCAGTAACTGGAGAATCTCCATACATGCTGGCATTTGGAAGTGAAGCTGTTATACCTGCCGAGCTAGGTCTCCCCACACACAGAGTGCTGAATTTCAATTCTCCTATCAGTGATTTGATGAGAAGATTAGACTTGGATATGCTCGAGGAAGTTAGAGAAGAAGCAGCAATCAGGAATGCTGCATACCAACAACGAACAGCTCTGTTCTACAACAAAAGGGTAAAAAAGTGTGATTTGAAGGAAGGAGACTACGTGCTAAAGAAAGTAATTCAAAAGCACAATAAATTGGAAGCTAACTGGCATAGACCCTATAGAGTAACAGAAGTTGTTCGCCCAGGAACTTATAGGATTGAAACCTTGGAGGGGGAAGAATTTAAGAATGCATGGAATGAAGAACATCTACACAAGTATTATCAGTAGTAGGGATTCCTTTGTAAATGAAGTTTTCTTCAGTATGAATAAAGTGTTGAAGTTTTTATCCAATTCTCTCCTTTTGATGAAATATTTTCGGAGTAATAGTGCTACACACTACGCATCAAGTTCAGAACAAACCCTCCCAACTACGGTCGGTCTACCAACTACGGTTGGTCGATAAAACAAACCCTCCTAACTACGGTTGGTCGGTCTACCAACTACGGTTGGTCGATAAAATAAACCCTCCCAACTACGGTTGGTCGGTCTACCAACTACGGTTGCTCGATAAAATAAAATCCACCAACTACGGTTGGTCGGTAAAATAAACCCTCCCAACTACGGTTGGTCGGTCTACCAACTACGGTTGGTCGATAAAACAAACCCTCACAACTACGGTTGGTCAGTCTACCAACTACGGTTGGTCGATAAAATAAAATCCACCAACTACGGTTGGTCGGTAAAATAAACCCTCCCAACTACGATTGGTCGGTCTACCAACTACGGTTGGTCGATAAAACAAACCATCCCAACTACGGTTGGTCGGTCTACCAACTACGGTTGGTCGATAAAATAAAATCCACCAACTACGGTTGGTCGGTAAAATAAACCCTCCCAACTACGGTTGGTCGTCCTACCAACTACGGTTGGTCGATAAAATAAACCCTCCCAACTACGGTTGGTCGGTCTACCAACTACGGTTGGTCAATAAAATAAACCCTCCCAACTACGGTTGGTCGGTCTACCAAATACGGTTGGTCAATAAATAAAACCCACCAACTACGGTTGGTCGGGAATAGAAGTTCACCAATTCCGGTTGGTCGGAAACAAAAATCTCAATCCTCTAGTTGGTCGGTAAGCCAATATCAATCAACTCTGGTTGTTTAAATTAGGCAATACCATGAAGTGTAAGTTGTTCTATTATTTAGAATTAAAGATTGATAAATCACTGCAAAGAGATCAGTATGTCACAAGCATATATCTATTTACCGACCAACAAGCAAAAACATTCTATAAATTATTTAGAAGAAAATGAAATGACATAAGACAAATTTTCATTCATACTAAGTAAAATTACAGATGACGTGAGAAATGTATTACCAAATTTTTTCATTCAAAACAGGAAGGATTACATATGCTGTGGAAAATAGAAATTATTTCATAAAATCATATTCTATTGCTTTCTAACCTTCTACCTTTGAAACAAGTTCTACTCCAGCAGGAGGATCATCTAAGGCATAAGGAGAATTTATGAAGTTCAGGTCTCTGAGCATCCTGACATTCATTACTGATGGCCGATCAAGTAAGTGCTCCGGGCGAGATATCTCAACGTTGGAATGAAGACTGTAGTCATCGAGATATTTGGAGATTAAACACCGAGGGATTGCCCGACCAGGAATCCTGCTCATATCAAGTTTAAGGTGGCACGGGTAAATCAAGCAATCCAGGGTTATAATAATCCCATAGATAATGGCCCTGCTCCAATTTTAAAACACCCAGTGCATTCAACCATCCTTGTTTATAACCCTCATTATTCGCTTGCTGGATTCGATCATCAAGATGGTAGAGGGCTTCATTATAGCCAGCCATCCAAAACTCTCTAGGATGTTTGTGGAATTGATAGGTCAACCTTTCCATCTGCTCATGAAGATTCTTCACAAAAACTTTTTTATTCTCCAAGACGGATCCTTGTGTGGAAAGTTTCTTGTTAAGGTCCAAAATTTTCTTGGACATCTCTGCCAGAGCTTTATTCTTCGCAACCAACTGAATTGCTTGATTTTCCAAAGATGCTTGAGTTCTCGCCTCTTTAATAGTAACTCGAGCAGCTCTTGCTCATCCCCGAGAAGCTTTTGCTCATCCGCGAGCAGATGTAGAGGGTCCAATTCTCTTTAAAGTTTCCAATTCGTCTCTCAAATTGGCATTTTCAACCTCCAGAAATGAGAAACCTTCGTCATTGACAGGGACCAAGGCTCCCGAGGTAGACGCTGTAGATTTCAGTTGGGATATCTCTCCTCGCAAGTTATTATTTTCTTGCTCCAGCAGTTTCACGATCTGCCTATGCTCTTCAACCTCGATCTTCAAAGTCCTCTCCCTAATATCATAAGCAACGACTAACTTATCATATCCTTTGTCAGCATTTAGTTGCTGATACTTTTTCTCATACCCCTGATGCAAAAGGGCAGATGATTCCTTATACTGTTGCTAAAGTTCCTCGATGTTACCCTGGAGATCTTCAATCATCTCGTAATAAGCCACATTATTGGCAACAGCTCGGTCAAGTAAGCATTTCAGATATTGGTAAGCTTCCACTACTCGTTCAGAGGAATCTGAGCCCAGGATATCAAAAATTTGTGGCTCATCCAAGTCTGCATGGCCAGCTTTGAAATATTCATTACATTTTTTCATCAACTCAGTATCGTGAGCTGACAAGAGTTCCATCCTGGCCATAAACTAACAAAGAGAAGCCATAAACAGGATTAATAAATGATAAAGTCAGAGCAAGACGAAGAAAGTCAATATGAACAAAAAAAACTCGAATTTTTATTTATCAGAAGACAAGTACAAGGTTCAGGGTTACATTCAAAAGAAATAATAAAATTAAAGCCCGAGCAACTTTACACCTTCTTCTTATGTTTTGCAATTTCCTCGAAAAGCTGAGATGAGGAGGCTGGTTGCTCGGAGGATAGCGACAGTCGCTCGGTTGAAATACTGGTGGGCTGAAGTTGCTCATAAAAAGTCTGAACAACCAGAACGGGAGGAACTTGGTATCCAATCATCATTGAAGACTCTTCAGAGGCAACTTCGTCCCCTTCTTCTTCTCCAGGAGAGGGAGGAGGACCATGAACATGGCGCTGAAAAAGTTCAGAACTCTCTGAAACCTTTAACTCTTGCAGAGCAGCAATCCATCCGTCCCTGAAGAATTTGAGGCTAGCAAAATTAACTGAGAGGACATGGCAGATAGGCCTTTGTTCCAACCTTTGTCCCAGCCAGCGCTAAAGGACTTTTTAACAGCAATTTTTCTCTTTGCTTTCTCCGAGGAAATCCTCTCAGTAAGAAGTTCCTCGGCTGCCTTTAACTTTCCTTCTACCTCAACCTTCTGACGATCAGCTTCACGAAGTTTACCAAGTTCCTCTTCAGCAGTTTTAAGCTTGGTCTCAAGCTCTCCAGCATTCTTGAGCTTTTCTTCAAGCTCTTCATTCTTCTTATTAAACTCTTTCATTTTTCTCTCCAACTCCTCAGAGGCCTCCACAACTTTTTCTCTCTCTTACTCAACAGACTTAACTTGTTTTTCCCAAGCAACTTTATCCTCTTCATACTTCAGACGAGAATCCTTTAAAGATTGGGATAATCCAGTAAACACCTCCTCTACACCTCCTGAGGAGATTGACGACTTGATGGCTTCATCCTTCTTCAGAATGGTATTAAAACATGTTACCAACTGGAAAAAGAAAATAATTGTAAGTCAGTGTAGGGACATAACATTGAAAAATGAAAGTTTAGATTAATAATACTTACTGAGGCAATATGTTGAGCTGCCAAGGTGGTAACCCTATCCCGAGAAAGACTGTCTTCAATACCTTGGATCTCGGGGATAATCCAAGACTTCACCGAGCTCATGGCAGAGCTCGGAGCAACAAAAGTGGGAACACCATTTCCCGCAGTTAAAGGCTGAGAGAGAGATTCAGCCAATTTGTCCGAGGAACTTTTCTTCAACCTCCTCGCAGGAGCAGGAACATTCTCAACCAAAGATGATGTCTTGGTCGGTGATATAACTATAACCTCGCTGGGAGCAGAGATAGCAACAACTTTGCTCGGAGCCACTGGGGGCTTCTTGGCAACCTTTTCGACAACTACTGGAGGGGGTGCATCGTCTTTTCTGGTCCCTTCCTCTGGGACATCCTGCTTATTTCTCTTTGCCTCCACATTGGCAGAGTCTGATTTGTCAAAGTATGAGGGAGCTTTTCTTCTCTTCATTCTGTCACTGAGAGGAATATTTGATTCAGGAGAGGAACCTTCAGAAGCTGGTGCTGGCTCTATGTCACTTATTACTGGACGAGTAGTAAAAGATGAAGTGTAACTCTTGTACTGCAACAAGTACGAGGCTGATCTGATATGTTCGTCAACAATAGTTTGGTGCAAACTCCAGATAACTTTCAAGTGCCTCAAATTGACATCAGTTTCATTAGGAGATTTCTTTTTGCTATCAACTGCAAATAAACAAAAATTAAAATGTCAATGACGCATTTTATCAAACACAAAGAAAACATAATTTCGAAAATAAAATAAAATAAAATAAAAACAACCTATCCCATGGCCATAGGGAGGGCATCTAGGACCCTGGTACACATCATTTCCATTTAATGGAGCATGTTGCCAATTTTTCATAACAACCCCATGCTCGAAGTAATCCTTGTTGGCATCGGGGAGATTGACAACTAAAGCCCTATTTAAAAACCTAGTTTTAAAATAAAAAGTGATATCACTAACAACCCATCTATAGAAAAATATAATTTATGGGATTCCTAAACGAGTTCCATGAATTTGGTTTAGCCTATAAACTCCATTAACTATTCTTCAAGTGTTTGGTGCTATTTTCGTAGGAAAAACATCAAAAAACTGACAGAACTCCAAACATAAGGGATTTGGAGGAAAAGAAAAGCCACATTCAGCTACAAAGAGACTAGGGAACCAATGTCCCTCAACCAAACGAAAATAGTTAGAAGGTTCAGAAATCTCTTCCAATATGACTCAGGAAGGAATAGAGAAATCAGAACGAAATTTATCAAGCGACTCAACAAGGTAAACCATGATGGACAAAGGAAATAAAAGAGAAGGAAGAAGATCTTACAGGAAAAAGATGAATCAGGTGACAACGAACGATGGAAGAAACAAACGCACAAGACAGAGAAGAAGTGAAGAAGTTCTAAGATGCAGATTTGAAAAAGTAAAAGATGATCGAATTTTCTGAAGCGTTTAAATACTTTACCTAGAGAATGGAGAAAAGCAATGATTACCAAGATGGACGATTGCGTATCCGGCGGCTAAAAAGAATAAAAAGGCACGAAACACGAAGCGGTTATGGAAATTCAAAATACTTTAAAAGCCTGATACTATGTAATCAAAAAAGGAGTTATGTACAACGAACGATTGTCTAAAATCCATAAAGTTTAGGCCGCATAAATGTTCCATACTTTTCTTCAACATCAAACTACGAAACATTGGGGGCTTTTGTTGATACCAAATTTATTCTGCTGACGTGGACCAATTACGTGGAGACACGTGTCAATCTACATGGCACCCGCAAACATTTTTGACAACACCTTGACCCCGAGGAACTCAACCTCCCCGACCAACTCAGGCGCTCCGAGCAACAAGTGTTCTCCGAGGAACTTTATTGTACCGAGCTACTTAGGCGGTCCGAGCAGCTTAGGTGGTTCGAGTTGCACCTCATACAGAGCATTTATAACTGGATAATTAAGAGGATTGAATGCGCATTAAATGCTGATTAATACCATACAAATGTACATGCCTATTGGACAGCTATGTAATATTCTCTCGCATGTACAACCTCAAGGCTATAAATACATTATAACCTCCTCATTAGCAGGGGATTCGGAATTTCTTGGTAAACCTATTATCGAGAATTCTGAAAACAGTTAGCAATAACACAAACAGTGGACGTAGGCCATACTTTCAAGGCTGAACCACTTTAAAAATCTTTTGTCTTATTTATTCTTATCTGTGATTAAAGAATTATGTTAAATCTAGTTTTTTGCATCAACATTCATGTTTAATATATAAGTGGATTATTGTATTAAGTCGTGTTTAATCATGCCATATTGGCACAAAATTGATATATCGTGTTGTGTCGTATTTTTAACTGACCATATTCGTGTTAGGGAAAAACTACAACATCGTGTCGTGTTTGTGTTGGGTAAAATAAATTTGGGTCGTGTCGGATCAGGTCAAACACGATCCGTTAGTCCGAATTGTCACCCCTAGGTGACTGTGCTATGCAGAGGTAGTTGATTATGTTTTTTTTCTTCTTTTCCATGTGGATATATTGGAGGTAGCTCATCATAATGGTAGGAATTCGTCTTGGTAGTGATAGGTTTGGTTGTCATTGATATTGTGGTAGAATGATGGTTTAGGGGTGACAATTCGGGTTAGTCGTATCATTTTCGGATCTCGTTGATTTTTATATTAGTATAAATTTTGGGTACTCCTAAATCTATAAAAGCTAATCGGGTAATGTTCGGGTCATTTCGAATTATTACTGTCAACGGGTTATCGGGTAAAAAATTGTCAACTCGATGGTTATTAAAGCTGAAGAGATAAAAAAAAAAGGGTATCAAGGTGATTGAGTCAATTTACCAAATATTTAAAATTGGGATGAGGATATTTTAATCAATTTATGCAAAAAAAAAGTCACGACTTAATTTTTGGGTTTAGTTGAAACATATTAATAATTTAGGAGGTGAGTTCGTCAAATATTTTAATTGAGGGGTGATTCGTAAATCCAAAATAATTTTAAAAAGTTTGGTGTAATGTACAATTTAAAAATTCAATCCATAATTAGAACAATTTGTATGAGAAGAGAAATTTTCAAGTCAATCATAACTTGTAAATTGAACTGATTAGATAAATCAATTTGAAGAATCTTATGAAAGGTCAATTTCTTTTAAAAAAGTTTAATTGGAATGTATCATTTGTAATTTTCTAGATACTTTTAGAGTATCCTTCCATATCTTATCCCATGGTGCCAAAACGGAAAAAAAAAAATAAGTATACTCTTGGAACCACACAATACGAGATCACATATTGAGTCTCTTGGATTCATTGTTCAAATATCAAATTTCATTGACAACACTCACATGCACGCATCAATGTGTCCACTGGCAAAGTCAATTAATTATTTCTACATCAACTAATTATTTATTGCAAAAATATAATATCTACACCTATAAAGTCAAAGTAATTTTTTCGACATCAACACATTATTTATTGCAAAAGCATAATATCTCCACCATTAAAGTCAAAGTAATCTTTTCTACACTGCAGTTTTAATATATATTATGTTTTTCTTGTTCACTCATATGTGTCAATTAAACAAGAGTACGAAATTATTTGCTCTTTATTTGGCAGTTGATTTACTATTTTCTAGAGCTGCATTGTTGTTGTTACTTCAATATATTTAATTAATGAAAATAATAGCGCGTGTCAATGCATGTGAGACACATCAATGCGTCCAGTGGTAGAGCTATGTTGTATATGGGATGAGCAAGTCCCTCACTCAAGAATTTGAAGAAAAAAATTGTTGGAAAAATAGTGTAGGGTAAATTTGTAATGTTTAAAAGATGAGAGTAAGAGATTCTAAAAAGTCTAAATATTAAAGCTTTAGCTCTCAGCTGTCGACTAAATGGGTTATAGTCACTCATTTTATTCATCTCTCTCCATGACACTCTCTGCCTGTCGCATAAGAGTTAAAGTAAATATTGTTTTATTTTTATTTGAGGGTATAATATGATTATTTTTAGGGTTTAATTTTAATTTGGACTTATTGTTTTTTCGTTTATGGATAAATTTGTTTGTTGTTTAGGGTTTGTTTAATATGATTTGGTTGTTTTGTATGGATTTAAAAGTTGAGGTGGAAGATTGCTTAAGTCTTACATTTTAATCTATTGCGTTATTTTTATAAAGTCTTACATTTTATTTAAATGAAAATAGGTATTAAATTTGATAATATGATGACTTCGTTGAGTTATAGTAGGTGTAAAAATTAATACAAGTTGACATGCATAACTTGTAAACCTAAATATTAGATTATTATCATTTTTTTCTTTACTAAAGGGACACTAATAAGTCTTCCGTAAATTAAATGTTTTGTTAATTTTAAATAGGAAAAATTATACCTAGCCTCCTTCAACTATCACGGTTTTACGGGTCACCCCCAGAAAAAAGATATCCAACAAATTTATCCCTTCAACTGTCAATTCATTGCAATTAAACTCAAAAGTCGGGGTCCCTCCATTTTTAGGGTTAAGTTGACTAGATACCCCTCAACCCTAATTTTTAAACAAAAAAAGAACTTATTTCAAATTAAACTAAACTAAACTAATTTCAAATTTCAAAAACCAAACTAAATTAAACTAGAAACAAAAATAATACAAGGCACAACATGATAATACCATAAGAACTGACACTAAAAAATAAAATATTTATTAAAATTCTAAAAATAGTCGTGAAAATTCGTCTCGGGGGATCTCGCACCCAGTCCCCCCCCCCCCCCCCCCCCCCCCCTACCCGCAATTTCTATCAGTGCCCCACCGAAACCAAAATTCTAACTCCACCACTGATGGGAGTTTTAAGGAGTCCAAGTTCTGAGTTTAAAAAAAAAATGATTTCTCTTGAGGAGTCCAGGTTTGTGAGTTTTAAAAAAAAAATGATTTCGTTTGTGTACACATTTTGCTATACTAGCTCCATCCTAAATTAAGAGTTCCGGTTTCTTTTTTGGGTTGTCTCGAAAACTAGGTGAAATTACAAATTTACCGAGTGATGGTCAAGTGTATGTGTTTCATTCCAAAAGGTATTCAGAATTTATAAGAGGATACTTGTGAAAAGTGCAATATGTTTGTGAAATGCTGACTTTCAAGCGGGAACTATCACCACAAAAACTCTGCTTCATCACAACAATCACTATGTTCACAGTGCTTGGTTATGTAATATTTTTATGTGGGATTTGAAGATTGAGTTTCTGTGATAGAAACTTCATTATCTATAAGAAACACTGTATTGTGTGGTCCATTGTGAGTTGTCTTAAGCTTTGTTATATATAGAGTTCACAACAATAGGAATTAGACCACACCTACATCTATTTTCTTCTAGTGTTATGTGAAGAGCAATAATGTTGTTTTTGCAACCCCTTTTCTTCTCTATTGTTCCCCTCTTTGTTTTGACAGTTTTTGTATTAAAATGGGTATTACCAAATGAAGCAAGGAAGAAAAAGTTACCCCCTTCCCCGAGAAAACTCCCAATCATTGGAAACTTTCATCAGCTTGGCTTGCGTCCCCACCGTGCACTGAGATCACTTTCCCAACAGCATGGTCCACTCATGCTGCTTCACTTTGGCCGCATACCCGTGCTTGTGGTCACCTCTGCCGATGCAGCTCGGGAGATAATGAAAACTTATGATTCCATCTTTTGCAGTAGACCCAAAGCAACGTTACCCGATAAGCTTCTGTTTGGTTCCAAGGACATGGCGTTTAGCCCTTACGGAGAATACTGGAGGCAGATAAGAAGCATCGGGGTGGCCCATCTTTTGAGCAGCAAAAAGGTTGAGTCATATAGAAACGTGAGAGAAGAAGAAACGGCACTTGTGATGGAAGCGATTAGAAAAGGTAGCTATAATTCATCCGTGTCGAATTTAAGTGAGATGCTTATGTCACTCACAAATGATGTGGTGTGTAGGGTGGCCTTGGGGAGAAAGTATAGTGGAGGGGGAGATGGAAAGAGGTTTATGGAGTTGTTGGAAGATTTTGAGGAGTTATTGGGTGTTTTCTGTATAGGAGACTATATTCCATGGCTTGCATGGGTGGATCGGATCAGTGGTTTGCTTGGTAGAGCTGAAAAAGTTGCTCATGGATTAGATCAATTTCTTGAGGGTGTGATTAAAGAGCACATCCACGAAGGAGACACCAAAGGGGAGCAACAAGATTTTGTGGACACTTTGTTTCAATATCAAAGAGACAACATGAATGCCTCTCCCATTCACACAGATACCATCAAAGCTCTCATCATGGTGAGTTAAATTTTTTTTTTCTATCCAGTCACAAAGTATAATACAATAATGCTACCAACTCATTTGGTGAATGAATAAACGAATAAATTTGGTACTCATAACGAGAGTGAGACTCTTTTTATACTCTTTATTGCTACTCATAGTGAGAGTGGGCTTTTACTAGCATTGTACCGTGTGCATGCACTGTTATTATTTCCTCTTCTTTATGATTATTAGCTCTAAAAAATTTCATTACTCCTTAAGTTGAATTTGGCATTTTGTTTCTCTCTCTTTCTTCATTTGTTTCACTCTCTCCATTTTAATTAACATTTTTTATATTTTATGTTTCCACATTTTTTTTATATAAAACTCTTTATATACAGAATAAAGAGTTGAAATAGTATTCTTTATGTAATTACTCTTTTTTAGTTTTTTTTACTTAAGCATTTTATACTCTATTATTAAAAAAAAATTAATATAAGTTAAAATATTATTTTTAGAATCTTGTATTGCATAAAATTGTTTTTGTACAAATAAACTAAATATTACCACATATTAAAAAAGAAAATCATCTACTGTGATTTTTTTTAATTTTAAGAATATTACAGCAATGTTAAGCAACTTCCAAAATGTTTTTTCAATTTTTTAAATATTACAATTTAGTAAAAATAAGTACCCAATGTTTATTTTTTTTAATTTTCAAAACAGTAAGGTATTAAAAAATTCCTATTTTTTTAGAATACTATGTCTTTTATTTCTCCACGATATTATGATTTTAAAATTTTCAAACTAGTACATTTTTTATAACAACTATAAAAATAATTTTCTTTTATTTAAAAAAAATAAAAATATTAAAATATTAAAATTTTTCTTCATATTGAAAAATACACATTTTTATATAAAAAAAAGTTATAAATAACGTAAAATGTTTAAATATAAAGGTTTTAAATTAAAAATAACAAAATAACGTTAACATAAGTTTTAAAACTCCATTAAAAACGTTAAATAGTACAAAAGTGTACATTTCAAAATAATGGTTTAAAACTTGGTTTTTAAAAAATCCCAATGTTTTTTTAAAAAGACAATATAATACGTATTTTTTTTAAAAAAAACTCCTTATTATAAAGTAGTAAAATTTAAATTACAAAAGAGTTAAAAACATTAAAAAAGGTACCAAACTGTACAAATTTTTTATTTAAAAAAGCACTAAAAATAACGTTAAAAACATTGTTTTACCCTTGTACGTTTTCATAGAAAAAAATAGTCAAACATTAATATTTTTTATTTGCAAATTATTATGTTTTTCAGAATATTACATTTTTAAAAATTTTCAGAATATTACTTTTTATTTTACAAAATTATATATATATATATATATATATATATATATATATATATATATATATATATATATATATATATATAGTGTGTGTGTGTGTGTGTGTGAGAGAGAGAGAGAAAGAGGGAGACAGAGAGATTGACAGTCAATGGATTCGTTAGAAAAGACACCTAACTATTAATTCCAAAAACTTTGACACCGAACCAAGAATAAATAACAATTAATGGCACATGAAATGCAAATAAGTCTTTTTCATTTTGTGGCATATAATATGTTAATACATAATGGGACGAATTCTAATTTCATTCCAAAGTCGTTCCCCAAATTATATGATCGAGTACAAATATTCGATATTCTTATATTTTTTATACCACATGATTTTTTTTATTGATCAATGCCATTTGAGGACAATTTGGGAGATAGGATTGACTAATTAACTTATAACACATATATTTCCACACGTGTAGTGTTTGTATAGTCCATCTTGATTGAGTAAGAAAACTCTTTGTGATAGCGAAATGTCCAAAATAATTCAATTTTATGTTTAAATCCACATAATAAAATTTTGCATTTGTTCTAAGCAATATGTTTTTTACTATAAATTTCAATAAATTCAAAATGGTTGCTTAAATGATATCTTTTGGTCGTTTAAATAAATAAGTAATTTTTCTTCTAAAATTATGACTTGTATTTACATATAGTTCATGGGGAACATTGAAGCCATGCTGATAATATAAATAAAATCTAATGTGTAAGAAGTTTCAAATATATAGAAAGATAAATTGTCATGCTAGAAAAGGAATTGATATATAAAGTTAATCATGTATATAAAACGTAAACTTAGTTTTATCACTGATGCGTACCTAAATTTTATTGTGATAGGATATGTTTGCTGCCGGGACTCATACTACTTTCACGGTCCTAGAGTGGGCAATTGCCGAGCTCTTAAAACACCCGGAATCCATGTCCAAATTAAAGTTTGAGGTAAGAGAAATAGCCAAAGGTAAATCAAATGTGACAGAGGATGATTTAAAGAGCATGTCGTACCTAAAGTCAGTGATTAAGGAGAGTATGCGATTACATGCTCCAGCTCCCCTACTAGTTCCCCGAGAATCAACTGAAGATGTCAAGTTAATGGGCTATGATATTGCTGTTGGCACTCAAGTAATTATCAATGCCTGGGCTATTGGAAAAGACCGTTCTTTGTGGGAAGCGTCTGAAGAGTTTCGACCAGAGAGGTTCTTGAATAGTTCTATTGATTATAAAGGATTTCACTTTGAGTTGATTCCTTTTGGAGCTGGACGAAGAGGTTGCCCAGGTACTTTATTTGCCATAGCCATTAATGAACTTGCATTAGCAAATTTGGTGCACAATTTTGACATTGCACTACCTGGTGGAGCACTGGGAGAGGATATAGACATGACCGAGACCACTGGTGTTACTGTTCATAAGAAATACCCTTTACTTATTGCTGCGACACCACGTTCTTATTAGTACAATGGAGACCATTTATTAAAGATGAAATGTTGAATGATGGACACATAATACTTCCTCAATTTATTCTGAGGAATTTTTACTAAAATTTCTCATACAAAATATCCATGTATTATTCAATAATATCCATGTTAGTAAGAAGTATGTTTTAAGTTATATTTGATCGTATCCTTAAAGGAATAATAATCAGTTACTAACAATCAATCAAATTCTAACTTCTTCATTAAATTTGTTACTTTACCATTGTTTCCTTTAAATAAAAGTCCTTCAGATAATCAAAATGTACATTCAATTTTCATCAATCCTAAATATCCTAAGACCCCAATATGTTTGCCTTAAATGGTTTAAATTAGAATTGATAATGTAAGATTATAGTATACTCAATCTGCTTCAAGGAATAGATTGTCAAAATTCCTTGTCAAAATATTATTTTAATATTTTTCCACGATGTCCTTGGAAAGCTTTATCAACTTCAATCGGATTTCACTCATGCCTAACGTCAAGTACACAACTTGGGAAATGTATAAAACTTAAAGAACCGAGATTAACCGCTTGGTTAAATGTTTTCATAATTGAAAAAATCTTTTTAATTAACCTTGTTTAGATAAATTGTCAAATAAAATATGCAAATATAATTTCCATATAGAAAAATATACTCTTAGAAATTACATCTATATTTTTAGTGTGGGTGTTCTTAGTTGGGACAAAGACACTTAGGATTTTGCCAAAATATCTATTTAAATATTTTTGAGGCAAAATTGTACAAAACAGTGGACACTTTCGTGAGATGCTCATCGGAGCTTTGTTATAGCGAATGGCCTTCTTTGAAAGACTTTGTACCCATTTTTTCTCTGGCAACTTCCACGACTTACTTCATTACAAGTTCTCTAAAGCGAAGAATTTCTTCGATGTAGTGATGTCTTCAGTGAACGAGTCTGACGTTCTCCTACAACACTTTTTTGTGAGATCTTTTCTTAAGATCTCCTTGGTTTGTATTTCAAGTACACCTTTTCGATTGATCAAACCTTAGAGTGACTACTTGACACATAACATATTATCCTCTTAAATACTTTTGAACCTAAGGTTATATACTTATGATCTCAATACTTTCCAAAAGCAAGAGAAAGATTTTTATCATTTGGCTGATTAAAAAACATTTTGAACATTTGAGAGCATATTTTGCACTCCGCTTTTTTCAGTTCTTCAATCCATTTTTTTCTCTTTAAAATGGAAATTTATTTTGAGTTTTTCTCTTTGAGATGGAGCAGTGGTTATTCCGGAGATGCACGATGGAGGACCACTTCCTCCAAAATTCTCAATGTTGGATATCTTAAACTTTTCATGCAGCTTGGATTTTAGGAAGCGAAACACATGGGTGTAGTCAACGTAGCTTTTTGAGAGATTCACTATATCGAACTTCTGAGAAAACATTTGAGACCCTACTTCACTCGATTGGGCTAATCCTCTTTATGATTGATGGGAGAATACAGGAGCAAATTAGCCACTTATTGAGTAACATTTGGCATTGGCAGATGCATAGGGGGTGGTCCATTGATGGGTGGGACAGAAGGATCCTATTGATATTTTTTGAAACCTATATTTTGTAATACCCCATACTTTTATAGATATTTAAATTGTATAAGTGAGTGTAATTTGGAAATTTGAGGAATTACAGTGAATAATAATTTTTAGAGTTTATGAGTGTTAGATGTTTACCAATGTGTGTTACATTTACTTTTTGGACTAAGTAAATGAGTTAGATTATTTTAATTACATGTCGCAGTTGGGTAAAGCGAGAAAGGATAATATTTTATTTGGAAAACACGCGTATTGAGTTGTGTTGGGTTTAATTAGTGAATTTTAGTTAAGTGACCCAGATGGAGATTTTGAGTGCACGGTTGGTTTCGAAATGGCCAAGATAGTCAGAATAGAGTACCCGGGGGTAGTGTTTGGGTTTGGGAGGATTTTGGACTAGTAGGGACTCGCAATTGAGTAAACGAGTCATTTTTGGATTTATAAGGGATAAACCCTTATCGCCTTCTTATAATCACTAAGAGAGAGAAAGAGAAGAAAGAAAATAGAGAAAAGAAGAAGGAAAGAAAGGAAGAAGAGAAATGAAAAGAGGAAAGGGATTTCGGGGCAAACTCCGCGGGATTCGACTCGAGGTCGACGGATTTTATCCACGAGGCAAGTGTTTACTTGTTTTATTCTTTTGAGTGTGTATATCATATTATAGTTGGTGTTATAAATAATAGAGATTTTTGGGTTGGGTCTTCGTGAATCAAAACGGGTGTTTCGGAAGTTTGAATGGATAAAACTCAGATAGTATTCGATTTGAGAAACTTAGGAATTAATGGAAATTGATTGTTGGTTATTGGTTCTAGGATGATTAAAACCCTTTTTATATGTGAATATATTCTTGGTTGAGGTTATATGATGATGGAAGAGAAGATAAAAAGCTTTGAGGTGTATTAATGGAGATTTGGGTGTTGGATTAAAGAGAAAAATTGGAGAAGACGATGAAAAGTAACTCAGCGACCGTTCCGAATCGATTTGGCCAGGAAGCGAATTGATTCGGCTATTGGTCAAAAAATAAAAAATTTATATCTTTCGATACGGTTGGGTGGGCACCGATCGCGTATTTTTCTTATTTTTTTTGAATTAGTAATGATTTTTCTATGGAAATGTGTATGAGGTCGAAATCGTTAATCAGAAATCAAACCTGACATTGGGGGGGAAAAGTTGATGTATTGTTAACTCTTGATGACTTCTAGTGTTAAAACCATGTTAAAGGTGTGTAGAAATGGTTATAAATGGGAAGAAATGATAAACTAAGGTTATAATGGTTTTAGGGTTTAAATCTAAGAGAGATGGTTTAATACCACAAATTAATTGATGTGTTAGTTATAAATCAGTGTTAGGATGATTATAATGTTGTTGGTTGAGATTAGAAACCACAAAATGGAGAATGGGTTGATATTTGGGTATTTTGGAGAAGATGAAATCGCCCAAACAGTGAGCTCGGAACAGGGCGAATCGATTCGCATAAGGGGATTGGTAAGGTTATCTCAGGCCAACTCGATTTGCCTTTGAGGACCTGCTTGCAGAACACTTTTCGAATCGATTCGGATTCAGACCGAATCGATTCGCTATCCCGAATTTATTCGCAGTAGGGGTGAATCGATTCACCTTTGCTGAATTTGTCAGTTTTCTTCCCTCAAGTGCATGGGGAGTTAAATTATAACTCTGAGATTATTGTAGGGGATTCTAAATGTGATATTAGGACTCGTAGATGAAGGAATTAAGAAGGGATATATATTATATATACATAAGTTCTTACAGTATATATATGATATGATATGAATGTAAATATATTTGTATGTGACTGGCATATTTATACTTTAGAGGCTGGCTCCACAGGCTTCCCCGGGCATAGGTATGGACAGCCAGATTATATATTTCCTCTAGTGCTATCCAGGGAGGTTGCACGATGTAGGTTAATCCCCTGTCTTGAGGAGCAGGGAGAGTATATCCCCAGGTCATATCGTCCCTCACACGAGTACGATATTTTTATTCCACTTTCAGAAGGGAATATGACCACCTCTACCGTTTAGTTTTCTACCATGACCATGAGTGAGTCTGGCTTGGTACCGTGGTTGATTGAGTAAACCCAGATGTGGATGGGCACTGGAGTCTGCATCCCTGAGTTATAGCTCGGTGGGATGGTTATTATACTTACGATTGTAATATGTATAATTATACTTGTTGCGTATAGTATATTGCTTGTATATGACGACGAGATATCATATAGCTTTGACTTGTGTAAAGAGTAAAATGAATAAGGGTTTATTCTTCTTCCGAGAGACGTATATCCTGATTAATACCATATAAATCGTATATTAAAATGAGAACTATATATATACGACACTTTATATACTAAAGTGAATAGGGTATTTTAAACTAGTTAAAGTTACGAATTATGAACGACATAGTTGTATATATATAGAAACGAGAACTATATATATAACATATGGATGTTTATAGAAACTAAAAGCTTCCCGTATAACCTATATTATATCACATAAGGTAGGTGATAGTTAGGAGGATTTAGAAGATGGGTGCAAGGGATTAGTCAGGCAGGGTAGCTTAACTAGGTTGTTAAACGTATGCGATAGGTGTGCACTATTAGAAGAGGGGTGAGGTATATCTCATGAGAGTACGATAGCAGTTTAAAAATGAGAGATTTCATATTTTAAAATATGGCTTTTAAGCACTTACCAAATATTTTTAAAACTCGGGCTATGACCCGTTTCTCTATTTTCCCCTCTCTTTCTATATATGTATATATATTAGGTGTCCAAACACAGGGACACCTGGATGATGATTCTTTCGAGTCAGGCGTATGTTGCAGCATCTTTGGATGCATGGAGGTTTATTATAGACGGTTCTATCCTTGAGATCTAGATATGAGGTATTGTAGAAACATTTAGGCCGATAGCCCAATTGTACTCATTTATTCTCTTACCACCTTTTAGTGCGGCATTCAATTTGGTTGTATTATATTGTACCGAGTTTTTGGTTATTTTATTTCATTTCAGTTTCGTGTATATAAATTGTTGTGATTGTTTTAGTTGGTTGGTTTGATTAAAAAGATTCGTTAAATAAAATTTTGACGCCAGCCTAATAAGTTATTAGTAATTAGATTAGTTTTCGACCGTGATGCTGAGAATAAACCATATGAGACTCCTATTTTTATTTAGTATAGGATTGATCACCCGATATTTTATTAGGAGGGGTGTCACAGATGGTATCAAAGCATCAGGTTCTAGTGTCCTTAGGAATCTGTGCGGACCTTCTACTCTTCAACTTTGCTTTCTATTTTAATAGAGCCATATGATTAGGATTGTTGGTTCCTATTGTGAGATTTTTTTCTCCTGCCATTATGTAAGATTATAGTAAATCTTTTGCACGCTCGGGTGAGGTTTGTGTGCTGATCGATGAAGGGCGACCGGGGAAGGCCGTTATGAGGGCAATAGGAGGCGGGGGCTTAGTGAGAGTTGTAAGTTGAATGCGAGGACGAGGACCGTAGCAGAGGTCACTCCCTTTGTGGCATTTTTATGAATCGCTGCAACGACTACTAAAGTATAGTAGTTATAATTATCCACGTACCACTATAGTAGAGAGTGGTGCTAAACCTGATTTACCCAGTGAAGTTAAATGGGAAAAAAAGTTTGAAAGGTCTTCGATAAGGACCATACATTGAAGTTTAAGTTTTACTGAGTTCGTGTAACATTCTCCAATGGAAGTAGATGGCTCTGAAGCTTTGGCTTAAAGAAAGGTATGGAAATTCCCAAATGTGAAAATTTGAGGAAAAATTTTCACTCGTTGGAGCAATGTTGAAATGGTGGGAACGATGGTCACCATATTTGAGGGAACGAGATGTTTTGCTCATAGAAGAATCTTATGGATGATTTTAACAGCGAATTCCTTCAATTTCTAGACTTGGGGGGAGTGCAGTTCTAAATTATTCACATAAGGATCGGTCAGAGGTCGACAGTGAATAAGGAGTTATATGGATAAGTAAACTTTGTAATGAATTAAGGTAGGTACAACGAGGAGAGAGTCCTTCAGTGGAATGATAGGCTCACTTGTAAGTGTTTCTAACACTTATGGAGAAGTTGTGTTCGTGAAACCCCACAAATGGACATCCGCCTAGGGATTCATTGAAACAGGGCAGTTGAGTCCGGTAGTATGTTTCCTTTTAGTCGAAGGAGCTAAGGTAACTATGAAGGTGATTGTCAGGATCGAGGCTATTAATGTTTGAGATACTGATAATTTAACATGGTCAGAGTGGCCAGCAAGGGGGAATCTGATGATGTGGAGTGTAAAACCACATGGTTAGTCCTTGCCTAATAAGGAGTTTAAGGAAAAGAGTAGGGTGCCTAGAAGGGGAATTGATCAAAGTAGTTTTGATTTGGTTAAGGCAAGTGTACAATGCCGAGTAGTCAGGGAGATTAGCGAAGTTATTGTTATGAGTTTCACCTCAGATAAAGGAGGTGTATTTTATGTGGCTAGATAGCATCACAATATTTTGTTAACCCTAGATTCGTGTGCTTGATTCGAGTTTTGTGCTAGTATCGATAATATTATAGAGGGTATATCTATATGTTTTTTCGCGATAGCGGGGGTACTATTTTTCTTCATTCATTGGGAAAGCAGGTGTTGGTATATTAAGCTTATATTTGGGCTTTCACTGCTCGTTTTGTATGTGTTATACATAATATGTTTTTGATTGGTTGGAGCGATAGCAGGCTAATGATTGCAAGGCTATCGTACCCGCGGTTCCTTGGTGGAACTGGTCATTTTTGCAACATCTCACCTGGATACGGGTTGAGCTTGTTATTTATTATATGTTTAGATGGAACCTCGATGAGTGGATATTTCATTTTCCCGATTTTAGTGTGTGGAGACCTTATAGGTATGATTTAAGGTATGCAGAATTTAGTGTTAAGCGGTGAGTTTAAGCTCGTTGTTGGTTGTGCAAAGGACTTAGTGTTAGTACAAGCACATTGTTGTATGGCTCCTTAAAATAAGTAGGAGTTCAGATCGCATTTTGTTGATAGATGGGATGGGATTATCCCGGTTGCATATTTGAAGCTAACGGACCTCCAAGCATGAACCTTAACAACATCGGGAGTGGAGAGATGTTATGGGATGCAAGGATGTTGGTTTTGATGATAATTTACCTAGTGTGAAGAAAACACTATAAACTGAGATCCAAGTCATGATTGGAGGATTATGGAGATGGAAGTGCTATGGAAAAGCATTGAAATGGTTCTCACACCATAAGTAATGGGTGAGGTAAGATTTATACAATTGATTTGAGGCTTATAGCGAGGCCTTGATTAAAAGGCAAATTTTAGAGGTAGTATGCTTTGGTTATGATGCTAGTAATACTTGTGCAGAGTATAGGCACCCCAATTAGTTAGACTTTCCATTTCGTCGAAATGGAAGGACGTAGTGATAGAAATGCGTTAGTGTGTTTATGAGGTAGGATTTAGAACGTCCCGGTTGTGTGCCTTAGGCCGTTATATCTTTATGACTGATGAGGTGAGGAAGTAGTGTAACGAGAGGGTTCCTTGTTTGGATTTTGCTTTGCGAGATGTACCACGCATGAAATGAGCTAATGTCGGGAGTTAGTAAAGGTCTTGGACCCTAGGGATATAGTTAGTATAACACTCATTTTACGTGTGAAGGAAGCACATCGATCTTAGGGTTATTAGGAAGTAAGGCCAGTGGGGCATGTAGCGCTGTTTTAGGAAGATTGTAGTGACTTGACCATGATAAGATTGGTGAGATAACTTTAAGAAGGATTGGATTTCCAGGTATATGAAGAATTAAATTTTGAGTTATTCAGGTTGGGAGTACCCAAGTGTTAGCACTAGGCTGAGGAAGGGTGTTGATTTTATATACCGTTCGAGATAGAAAGGGGGCGTAGTATATACAACCGAACACTTTTCTTCAGAGCAGTTATGAATGGAATTGAAGTGTATTGGATTGAACGTCATATATACGTGCAACAAGAGTTGGCATGCCAGAGATAATTGATAAGACTGACGGGAGTAGTCAAGTGCCAGTGTAGTTTCTTTTTGGGGGGAAATTCTATGTCATGGTGTAGACGAATAGAGCGCTTAGGGTGATGCGAATTTCTGATAAGATCGACACGTTAGAGCTATGATTATAGGATCATTATATTTAAATACGGTTATAGAAGCACTAGGTGCGATGTGTCGTCATTTTTATCATGTAGAGACTTAGTCAAGCTTGTTGTTAAGCTAGCGCGTTAGAGTATAAGCCTTGAGATAGGTGGGTACCGTGAATGAGTACATGGTAGGGGACCATTATATTAGTACCATTCGACTTCGGTATACTAGGACGTAGTGTGATTAGTGATCCTACGTTGGTGATACGGGTTGTAACCGAATTTCGAGGACGAAATTCCGTTGTAAGGGGGAAGTATGTAATACCCCATACTTTTATAGATATTTAAATTGCATAAGTGGGTGTAATTTGGAAATTTAAGGAATTGTCGTGAATAATAATTTTTGGAGTTTATGAGTGTTATATGTTTATCGATGTGCGTTACATTTACTTTCGGGACTAAGTAAATGAGTTGGATTATTTTAATTACATGTCGCAGTTAGGTAAAGTGACAAAGGATAATATTTTATTTGGAAAACACGCGTATCGAGATGTGTTGGGTTTAATTAGTGAATTTTAGTTAAGTGACTCAGATGGAGATTTTGAGTGGTCGGTTGGTTTCGGAATGGCCAAGATAGTCAGAATAGAGTACTCGGGGGTAATGTTTGGGTTCCAGGGATTTTCGGATTAGTAGGGACTCGCAATTGAGTAAACGAGCCATTTTGGGGTTTATAAGGGATAAACCCTTATCTCCCTCTTATAAGCCCTAAGAGAGAGAAAGAAAAGAAAGAAAAGAGAGAAAAGAAGAAGGAAAGAAAGGAAGAGGATAAAGGAAGAGAGGAAAAGTATTTTCGGGCCAAACTTTGCGGGATTCGAGTCGAGGTCGTCAGATTTTATCCACGAGGCAAGTGTTTACTTGCTTTATTCTTTTGAGTGTGTATCTCATATCATAGTTGGTGTTAATAAACTATAAATATTTTTGGGTTGGGATTTCGTGAATCAAAACGGGTGTTTCGGAAGTTTGAATGGATAAAACTCGGATAGTATTCGATTTGAGAAACATAGGAATTAATTGAAATTGATTATTAGTTATTGGTTTTAGGATGATTAGAACCCTTTTTATATGTGAATATAATGTTGGTTGAGGTTGGATGATGATGGAAGATAAGATAAAAATCTTGGAGGTGTATTAATGGAGGTTTGGGGGTTGGATTAAAGAGAAAAATTGGAGAAGATGATGAATAGTAACTCAACGTCCTTACCGAATCGATTTGGCTAGGAAGCGAATCGATTCATCTCTTAGTCAAACAATAAAATTTGTAGATCTTTTCGATACCGTCGCGTGGGGACCGATCGCGTATTTTTCTTTTTCTTTTTGAATTAGTAATGATTTTTCTATGAAAGGTGTCCGAGGTCGAAATCGTTAATCAGAAATCAAACCTGACATTGGGAGGAAACAATTGATGTATTGTTAACTCTTGATGATTTCTAGTGTTAAACCCATGTTAATGGTGTGTAGAAATGTTTATAAATGGGAAGAAATGATAATCTAAGGTTTTAATGGTTTTAGGGTTTAAATCTAAGAGAGATGGTTTAATACCACAAATTAATTGGTGTGTTAGTTATAAATTAGTGTTAGGATGATTATAGTGTTGTTGGTTGAGATTAGAAACCCAAAAATTGATAATGGGTTGATATTTGGGTATTTTGGAGAAGATGAAATTGCCCAAACAGTGAGCTCCGAACAGGGAGAATCGATTCGGGTCTAGACCAAATCGATTCGCATAAGGGGACCTGTAAAGCTAGCTCAGGCCAAATCAATTCGGATTGAGATCGAATCGATTCGCCTTTGAAGAACTGATTGCAGAACACTTTTCGAATCAATTCGTATTGAGACCGAATCGATTTGTTATCCTGAATCGATTCTTATTAGGGGCGAATCGATTTGCCTTTGATGAATTTGTCAGTTTTCTTCCCTCAAGTGCATGGGGAGTTAAATTATAACTTGGAGATTATTATAGGGGATTTTAGATGTGATATTAGGACTCCTAGATGACAAAATTGAAAAGGGATATATATTATATATACATAAGTTGTTACAGTATATGTATTATATGATATGAATAGAAATATATATGTATGTGACTGGCATATTTGTGCTTTAGAGGCTGGTTCCACAGACTTTCTCGGGCATAGTGATGGACGGCCAGATTATATATTTTCTCTAGTGCTATCCATGGAGGTTTCGCGATGTGGGTGTATCCTCTTGCTTGAGGAGCAGGGAGAGTATATCCCCAGGTCATGTCGTCCCGCATACGAGTGCGATATTTTTATTCTACTTTTAGGAGGGAATGTGATCGCCTCCACCGTTTAGTTTTCTACCATGACCATGACTGAGTCTGTCTTGGTGCTACAGTTGATTGAGTAAACCCGGATGTGGATAGGTACTCGAGTATGCATCCTCGAGTTATAACTCGATGGGATGGTTATTATACTTATGATTGTAATAGGTATAATTATACTTGTTGCGTATAGTATATTGCTTGTATATGAAGACGAGATATCATATAGCTTTGACTTGTGTAAAGAGTAAAATCAATAAGGGTTTATTCTTCTTCTGGGAGACGTATATCGGGATTAATACTATGTAAATCGTATATTAAAATGAGAACTATATATATATGACACTTTATATACTAAAGTGAATAGGGTATTTGAAACTAGTGAAAGTTACAGATTATGAATGGTATAGTTGTATATATATAGCAACGATAACTATATATATAGCACATGGATGTTTATAGCAACTAAAAGCTTACGATATAACCTATATTGTATCACGCAAGGTAGGTGATAGTTAGGAGAATTTAGAAGATGGGTGCAAGGGATTAGTTAGGCAGGGTAGCTTAACTAGGTTGTTAAACGTATGCGATAGGTGTGCACTATTAGAAGAGGGGTGAGGTGTATCTTATGAGAGTACGATACCAGTTTAAATATGAGAGATTTCATATTTTAAAATATGGATTTTAAGCACTTGCTAAATATTTTCAAAACTTGGTCTCTGACCTGTTTCTCTATTTCCCCCTCTCTGGCTATATATGTATATATATTAGGTGTCCAGACACCGGGACGCCTGAATGATGATTCTTTCGAGTCAGACGTTTGTTGCAGCAGCTGTGGATGCATGCAGGTTTATTGTATACATTTTATCCTTGAGATCTAGATAGGAGGTATTGTAGAAACATTCAAGCCGATAGCCCAATTGTACTCATTTATTCTTTTACCGCCTTTTAGTGCGGCATTCGATTTGGTTGTATTATGTTGTACCGAGTGTTCGATTATTTCATTTCATTTCAGTTTCGTGTATATAAACTGTTGTGATTATTTTACTTGGTTGGTTTGATTAAAAGGATTAGTTAAATAAAATTTTGACGCCAGCCCAATAAGTTATTAGTAATTAAATTAGTTTTCGACAGTGATGCTGAAATGAACCATATGAGACTCCTGTTTTAATTTGGTATAGGATTGATCTCCCGGTATTTTCTTAGGCGGGGTGTGACATATTTTCTTTGGAATTTATAGTCCAATGGCACGGGAAAGGCCACATTGTTCATGATTTATGGATGTGGTATCTCTAGAATCTAGCCCATATTTCTTTACATCTCGTGCATATTTGTAAACTATTAATCATTTCAGAAAGTACGACCATGAGATCTGGATGGGCATTAACATTGTGATCTGGATTCTCCATTAGGAATTTGCTATAGGATTGTTATGTATCTGTTGAATTAGTTGTGTATGTATTAGAGCTTTGAGGTGATTTGACACAGGATCTCAACCAATACGAAGTTAGGCCACGCTAGGGGAATGCCATCACTCCCGAAACAAAAATAGTACTGTTATTTAGTTTTTAGAAAAAGAACATTTTTTGGTATTTTTGAACAAGGGAGAGATGAGGATAAAAGTGCCTCAGTGTAGTTGTTATTATTAGGTTCCAGTTGCATTATGTTCTATCTAGGGTGAAACTGAAATGTCAAACACGACTGGGTCTCAAAAAATATAGGGTGTGCAATGTAAGAAATGATTTGACTTATTTCTAGACTCACGGGCAGGGTCTTGTTTTCTAAATGGGAGAAATAGTGCAAATTTTGGGTCGTAAGGCGACCCATAATTTTGGTATCGTGTTGGAACCAACAATCTAGGTATGAATGTCCTAAGGCAAATATCTATATGAGGTTTATGCATAGGATGTTAATGTAAGGGTTCCCGTCTTTATCATGACTTCAACAATATACCTCTAATCTATAAGGGAAATCATTCATCAGCGTGTGTAGAAAAGTCAAGTAATTTGATATACGTGAGTGTACTTCAATTACCTCACCATATACTTAGTGGTGATGGTACGTGTGAGATAGAATATGACATACACAACGTATGTGAATGAATTCTTGCTATATACCTCCCGCATGAGTTTGGTTGAGTTGTGGGATGCGGGGGAAACGTACGCTATACATCAAGGATACTTGTCCATTAGAAGATGAGATTTATATCGATTAGGTTGACCATATCTCGTAGAACAAGCAATCCTTTACAAAGTGACTCTTCAGTATTAAACAAATATAGGGTAAATATATAATGCTCGCGTTATGTGGTATGTAAAATGCACGAGTCTTAATTAGTTTTTGTATGCAAAGTCTTATATATGCTAAGAAAGATATATGCACCTACAAAGCATATAGTAAATCAAGAGAATATACATGAGTGGCATACAATAAAAAAAGTTTAATAAATAATAAAGTGAGAACATATGTACATGTATCGTTAAGTGGGGTAGAAAAAGTAAGTACAAGTGGGGTATCCCAGTAGCAGACAGGGGGAGATCAGGGGCAGGATTCCGGCAGGGAAATCATGCCAAACGATTTAGAACTGGAGGCTATCGACAGGATGGCCAGAAATTCCAACAAGGTCGGCATGGAAGGGACTAGTGGCAGGGTGAATGTATTAGAAGGTTTTTTGTTTGTGGGGGGAAGCGAGACACATGAAGAGGGATTATCTTAAGCGAGGCAGGGGTCAACTACAGGACAAGGTCCTGGATGTACAACCACTAAAGCAAGTCATGGGCGCATTCGGGCAGGGAGAAGATGCTCCGGAACCCGAGGATCAGCCGTTGCAGCTGGAGTATGGAGGTAATTATTTTTACCCTATGGGCGTGAGGTATATTTTTGAGTGACAAAGATGATGTCATAATATAAGACTTATTTTTCACTAGAGTTCGCAGGTGAGTCGAACTTAGTGGGTGCGTTGGCTGTAGCAGCCATAGTATGTGGATAAACTTTTCGTAGGGTAGCGGAGTTTCTTTGGTGTTCTTCACGGGAGAGTGGAGGTGTACACTCATTGAAGGTTTGAATTATGCGAGGAGTTACTACTTTCGAGAATTATGGGAGTAGGGTTGATAATATTTTCTAAATATCGGTTGGATAGCGATGGAATTTAACTAATGTGGATAGTGGTGTTAAATTTTGGTGTTCACGACACCAGGGTATGTTTGGTATTCGGTATCACCTGAGAGGGCGTATAGCCTATATATATGTGTATATATATGTTGTATTGCGTGGTGCGATAGCACATAGGGAGGTCTTGTGTTCTCACATTTAATCCCGGTAAGTAGGGGTGTCTAATGAAGTAAATCAGGGTAGTTAGATTTATGTTCGAGCAAAGAGAGATAGCTCGGGGTTTATTTTGCGCAAGGACGAGTGATGGTAAGGGCGCGGTACTTTATGTCGTCTTTGGTAACATGAGAGTAAACGTATATACTTTTATGTTGAGAGACAAGTATTTTGTGGGGAGATGTTTGGACGTTAGTACATGGGTTGGGTACCCGGGCAGTATATATATATATATATATATATATATATATATATATATATATATATATATATATATATATATATATGTGTGTGTGTGTGTGATATGACTACGGGCTCGAAGTTATATTACGGGTTACGACTAGCATAGTTGGGTAACTTTCGTGCGGTAAAGCGCGGGGATAGGGTGTATGGGCACCCGAGTTAATTAAGGCAAATTTTGTGCGGTTAAGCACGGGTATAGGGTGTATGGGCACCCTGGTTAATTTAAATACATACTTGTGTAATGTATGGTTAGAAGTGGATGGGATAGATATAGCGGGCTTGGAGGCACATGACTAGAGAGTAATATGCGAAGCTTGGAACATTACGCTCATCTTAATTTCGAGGACGAAATTCCTTTGTAAGGGGGGGAGTATGTAACACCCCGTAATTTTGAGGATTTAATATTTAATTATTTTGGGAGTTATAAAATATTTAAATTGGAGAAACTTAAATTCATGAGTTGGAGAATTTAATTGAGTGAGCCGAATTATTCATAATTAGCGACTTTTAAGTTTAATGGTTCAAAATCTCGTGTGCCGCATTTTGAGGTCGTAATTTGGAAATGACAAAAAGTATTTCGGATGACAGTTTCGAGTGCACGGTTGCGTCCGAATGGGTCGAGATAGTAAAAAAAGAGTACCCGGGCGCAGTAATTGGGTCTCGGGGTATTTTTAGGCATAGCTGGGCCCACACGGGGTGAGTTGGGCCATATTAATTAGGCCCAGATGGCCAAAAACGGGATTGAGGGTTTGTAACCTAATTGAGAGATTAGGGAACGACAGTCAACACAACTCTAAACCTAGGGTTTGAGAGGAAATTTGGGGGAAAGCAAATCAAGAGCCAATTTGAGGATTTAAGAGCCAAATTAAGGGACTACACCAACGGATGGGACACTACGAACAATTCCAGGCAAGTGGTTAACTGTTGTGATTTCTAAATTGATGATAATCAATTCATATCATAGTGATGTGTAAATCAAAATTCATTTTTGGATATAAATGGGTGAAAATGAGGTTTTGTTAATGGAATACTTGGCTGAGATTCAAAGTAAGAAATAGGTGTATTATATATCCCTAAGTAAAAATAAAATTAAATTTGAATATATTTGAGGATTAACATGGAATCTTTATGAGTTCTTGGATGAAGAACATGAATCTTGAATGACTTAGGGTTTAATTGATGAACACAAGATGTCAATCTGCCAGAATTTTTGACACGACTTTAAACGTATGCCATTTGAGTTCTATTCGAATTAGAGTGTGAACCATACATTCCTGGAAAGATATTTCTCTTAGCTATCCAATGAACTTGTAATCAGGTCAATCGAAGTTCTGTAGAGGGAGTGATTAATATTTTACTACAGGGTGTTTGATCTGTCAACATAGTAATCTGCCAGAATTTTGACGTGACTTTAAACGCGTGCTATTTGAATTTTACTTCGAATTAGAGTGTGAACCATACATTAATGGAAAGGTATTTCTCTTATCTATCCAATGAACTTGGAATCAGGTCGATCGGAGTTCTGTAGAGCGAGAAATCGAAATTTTACTAGAGGGTGTTTAATCTGCCAAAAAATTTGAGATTTTTCTTTTTAAGCCTCAAATGTCTAAAATTTTATCGAGGAAGTGTTTGGGACCTTGATGAAATATATTAATGGAATAATGATATGAAATTAGGTCTATGATTGAGTGTTGGACTTTAATTTGGTGAGAGAGTTAAAGTGGAGATTCATAGGCTTGATTGTGACGTACTCTAATTCGGGATGATAAGAATATAATTACGGAAAAGCGTGAGCGAGCTTAAATTCGTTAGGTCAGTGGGTTAACAAGGGTAACTACTGAATTGATATAACAAGGGGTAACTAGGACCCTTAGAGTTATGTGAATACTTGAATTAATACGAAAGTGAAATAAATTCGTAAAAGCAAACAAGTACGGTGAATATTAGAGAGAAATATATTACGTACAAGTATGAATAATTGGGTTGTGTAAATACCTAGTGTTTTATAGGATTACTTGGGTTGTGAATGCCTATTGTGTGTTTCCTTGTGATAGGAACATAGACTCGGGAAATACTAAGTGATGGGCCAAGTGAGCGAGTCCGGAAATAATGGTTGAGTGACACCAAGTTATTAAATTAATGGATGTGTTAATTAATGAAGGTAGAGTCGGAAGATAGACTCGAAAAAGTATTAAATTAATTGATGTTGTGATTAATTAATTTAGAGTCTGATTGTAAACTCGAGAAGGGTATTAATTAATTAGTGTGTAAATTAATTAAATGAGAGTCGTACCACATACTCGGATCGGTATTAAATTAATAGGTGTGTTAATTAATTTAATTAGAGTCGGGCGATAGACTCGGGAAGGTATCAAATTAATAGGTGTGTTAATTAATTTAATTAGAGTCGGACCATAGACTCGGGGAAAATAGTATATTAATTGAGGTGTGAATTAATTATATTAGAGTCGAACCACAGACTCGGATATGTGTTAATTAATTAATGTGTAAATTAATTAAATGAGGGTCGGACCACAGACTCGGAGCTGTGTTAATTAATTAATGTGTAAATTAATTAAATAAGAGTCGAATCATAGACTTAGGCAAATTTCATATAAATTATTGTGTAGAGTATTACTATTTAGAGTCGGACCACGGACTCGGGAAGATGAAAATTATTAAGTGAGAAAATTAATTAAATTGAGTCGGGCCAGAGACTCGGGAAATTACAGGCTAGTGTTACGGTTTTTTGAGTACACGATAAAGCCGAGATTTATACTATATATATACGGTGTAGTGATAGTATATATATAGATGTGTGTATATATTTTGTGTGCTATTAAAAATCATTGATTAGATATTTACTTAATTTATATACTCTAGTGCTATCAAGGGAGGTTGCGCGATGTGGGTGAATCCCTTAGCTTGAGGAGTAGGGTGAGTATATCCCCAGGTCATAGCGTCCGTTATATGGGTGAGGAGATTATCTCACTTTCAGGGAAGGAATATGACCGCCTCCACTTCGTTTATGTTTTGGGCCAAGTTGGTGAGCGATTCCAACTTGGGTAACTAGGTTATGTGAGCACACCTAGTGAGATGGCACTTTAGAGGGAATCATCTGACGAGGGTATACTCGGAGGGATGGATATACGTATGTTATATGTGTGGATGTTTTAGTAAAGGTACGTATATAATGATATTCAATATTATATGCGGGTAATAATACAGTGTGTGATGTATTTACTTTATATAACTTGTGACACGGTTATATGCTACTATTTAAGAGGAATTAATTAAGTTAATTGTGAGATGACTTATAATTCAAGAATCATTATACTCAGGTTAGAGTAGTATGGTAAGGGAAGGTTATACCAGGACTAGTTGGAAAGGGTAGTACAACTAGGTGGGGTTAAGGTAACCGTTAGGTGTGCACAATAGTGGAGGGATGAGAATGTCCACAAGGGAGTGCGACACTAACTTAAATATGAAGCGCATTCATGCATTTTAAATTACTGCAGTTAATTCACTTGCTAAATATTTTCAAAATGTTTTGGGTTCTAACCCTTGCTAAAAAACTATTTTCAAAACCCATTTAGGTGTCCAGCCACAGGGACGCCAGGATTGATATTCTATTCCAGGGACACGGATCTGCGGTATATGTGGATGCTAGCAGGAGTTCGGATTAGACGTAGCGTTCATTTATTCCTAGAGTAGGAATCATTTATCAGTTCCAGTTTTATTTAGGACTTGTTGCCCCGACTTCTCAGTACAGTTTTCAGATGTACTTATTCAGGTGTTGGATGTTTGTATTGAATTTCATTTTGGTGGCCGATGGTTTATTCGGCAAATGGTTTATTTAATTATTCAGTTGAGTTTTATTCAGTTGTGTGAATGGTTCATATTTATTTCCACATGTACTGTTTATTTTAATTAAAAAGTTAAAATTGGCACTTGCTTTTGGAATACTAGGTGGTTAGTATGTTTTAAAAAGGTTTTCGACAGTGAAGCTAAGAATGAACCAACTGGGATTCCTGTTTTAATTTGGTATAGGACTGATCACCTGGTATTTTATTAGGCGGGGTGTCACACGAGCCTCTACACTTGGCGCACCTTAACCGTTAAACACCTTAAGACGTCACAACGAGTCAATTTCCATTCCCAATAATGCCTCGCACTATTAGTTATATGAACATCCCAAGACGTCCTATAACCACACTTACACTGGGATTGCCTCGCATCAAGCCATTTTTAAGCCGCTAAAATGGGTTATTGTACTCTGATAATAACCTTATCTCTCTTTTAAATGGCTGCGACCATAGGCCACGTACCAAATTACAACTAACACTACTAAGTATTTTGGCAGGATGCAGGACGTTGCATATAATCTATAAACCTATAGGTTTGTATCACCGACGTCACTAAGATCCTATCCCTCAAAATTGCATCATACCTCCTAAAACCCTTACATGTAAGACTATCTATAGTTATATCCTAAGTCTCCTCAACCATCATCATTACAAACGTAACATACTAAACACAATTTGCGCGTAACTCTCATCATACCTTGCGAGGTACAACTTTCTATCAACAGTCACTAAGACACTTACTTATAACAATAGTATTTTACTGACTCAGATTGAGTACACATCCCCAAGTGTCGATAACACGGTTCCTCGCGTCTACCGAATCACCAGTTATCTCACGACGTGATACTACCCCAAGGGTCAGATTTGCCCAATTATATCATCATCACTATTACTATTCGAAAGTACCGCACCCAGAACTCAATGCATCCTTATCACCAATCGATGTCGCTTAGGCATGACGCATTAGTCCCTAATGTCCGCAATTGATTTTACAACATTAACGTTTCTAATTTAATGGATGTTATTAAGATCTATTAACATCTCAATAGACCTCTTATATTATCAAGGATTGACTTACAAGCACCTCACATTAGAAGTCACGATGTCACCGCTATTGTCTTGCACAGACACTCGTAAGTCACTAACATGTCTAACCAAAAGTGTGAAAGCGATTATTGACAACTAAGTTAGTCGCATGCCACTTGGCAACAAATTGCCCATTGTGAACATCTCATTAACTTTGCCATTGAGAATACGAACTGAAATAGTCACCAATCTAGCGTAACCGACCCAAAATCAGCACCATCGAACGATCAAATACTGACCTCACCACTTCACTCCCCAAAGGAACCTTGAACCTAGAGCTCTGATACCATTTGTAAAGCCCCGATCAGGATTAATGGGTTACCCGTGGTCAACCTGGTCCGACCCGAGCGTTAGGTGTGAAGTGCAATGAAATAACCTACATAATGTTGCTAGTCTAGTTTTATTTAATTAACATTTCACTTGTTTAGCATGTGATTTCCATTTCAAATCATGCTACGTGAGGGATTCGTGGGAAGTGTCCTTGGCATACAAGAATACAAAGCTACTAATGAAAATTAAAGAGAATACTTACTTATACAACGCCCTCAAAATATTTAACCCCACCTTACCTACCATAATAAAGACGAGGAAATGGGTCGAATGCCCAGTGGGGAAATACAAGAATGCAGTATAGAATTGAACAGTAAAAAGAAGACTCTAACATGTTATACCTATGTGCACATGCGACTACCGTATGTATATATATACATAAATATTCTTATATGCAAGAAACCGTTTTTATTCCAAAAATATTGTTTACCTCGATTAATTTACCTTAATCCCGTAAAAAAATCCTTTTACTTGAGTTGACCTTTAATTCCCGATTTAACACACTCGATTAAATACTTACAACAAATATGCTTTGTTTAAGGAAAATCATTCCCTTTCCCTAAATCTACCCCTTTATTTATACCAATTCACGTTAGTATTTTCTTTGAAAACCACCATTTCAACACATACAAAAACCGTGTTAAAAAATACTTATTTTTCTTTTAAAACATTTCATAAACACACTCTTGCGTTAATTATGGGTTAAACCTCTCTAGGTTGTTGAACTACCCATTTAATCCCTTCATTTTACCATTCCTTCACTTCATGGATATTAATCAATTTTCACATTACTTGTCTATTTTATCCTTTACCGGAACATTTATTAATTCATTCAAGTTGGGGTTGTATTTTCATATATTCACCACACAACCCATTTCTTGACACGTTCCATTTTTATATCTTTTTCTCAGAATCTTTCAAAATCCGCATACTTTAATGGGCTCCACACCATTGGCTATGCTATCATATGCTTTGGCCAATGATTTTAGGTCTTTCAACCCAAGGCTGCGGGCCCTCCTTAATTATTCCCACTCTTTTCTAATTTATCCATTTAGTATTCTTTACCCACTTTATTCCCATTTTGATTTATTTTAGTCTTATTTTGTTATCTCAGATCAACTAATACCCCCTTTTATTACTAGCATTCACATAACATATTTTCATAAAAATCCAAAAAGACCCAAAAGAGGGTTTACTTGTAAACTCCAAAAGTAAGATTTCCTCCCTTTTTTACACGTTTACACTTGAGCACAATTTCTTCAAAAACATTCAAAGAGGAGTCTTAAATTTGGATTTATTGAGTTAAATCCCACCCTATGACATATCGAACTATGTGGACGTTGATGCCCCTTGGGCTGTATAAGCGCCGCGAACCAATTCTGGGATTCGAGTCCTATCTTTCCTATTTTATGCTTTTAGACCATATTGTATTTATTTTGTGAGCCATGAACACCAATATATTTGTGTCTCTTTCGACATGCACATTTGCTTTTCTATAGTGACTCGTGATTCAGCGGACACTCACATTATATGTGTATGCCATTTTTTGCGTACACTCCTTAGGATTCTTCTTCTTCTTCTTCTTTCTAATGACGTGAGTCGGATAATTTCATTGTCCTATTTTTCACATTACACATATGTACACACACATCACGCGTTGGAGAAAAGGAGAATAATAACATAGCCCATGAGAGATCGAAAGGGCGGAATGGGTTCATAACACCTTCCCATTTCGTAAATTCGTCCTCGATCCTTGATTCATTTGGTTTTGTATACATAAGTATGACCTTGATGCCGTTCTCTCGAGGCGGCTACATTTTTTTTGCATATTTTGAGCAAAATAGGCTAGCGACTCCATTTTTTTTTTATGTTTTTACCCTTTTGATGATGGCCGATTTATATCTGAGGCAACCCACGGAGATACCAGCACTAGTGGAGGAATGAGGACCCCTATACCTTTGAATCAACCGCACGCGAATGGTGGGAAGAGAGGGAGACTTCCCCGATTGTTCCCCTCCCGTCCCAATTTTAAGGCCGTCCCACGCTGGAGGAATCCGACCCGGATGGTTAAAGTGGCAACTCCACTGGGGGACCTTTTTAGAGGATTAGACTCTATTTTCACATGGGTGTTATTCCTTTTATCTCCTACTTTATATGTGTACATAGGCCTCCACTTGTATGTCCTCCTTACTCCTATATATATATATATCATTCTTATTATAATGTTTATCTCTACCATGTGATTTTCTCACCACATGTAAATATCACCTCCTTATCACATACTTCATTTTTTACTCACTTGTATATGTTCACCACGTTTCACCCTATGCTTACTTGTATATATATTCACCATGTTCACTTCATACACTCACAATCATATATAGTCTCATTTTTACTTACATGTTTCACACACTACTTGTAGATTATCTATGCTTAGCTTCACTAGCACACACCTTCATTTTTTTCTTACTTGTATATATATATATTCATGATCACTTACACACATTTTACACACCTCTTGTAGATTATCATGCTTAGTCTCACCAGCACACACTTTCATATTTCGTTCACTTGTATATATTCGCATGCTTTTGCACTCACACTATTCTCATGTCACTCTCTCACCTTGCACATATTTCTCACTCACTTGTATATTCATGCTCCACACTTTATATCTATTCACCATGCCATGTATAGTATCCATGCTTCATGTATGTACTTTTCTAGTTTTGCTACTTATGATATTATCCCTCTTTATCTCATGTTACATGTATATTCTCTCTCATAGTGGTAGTGATAAAGGAACTTTTCGGTATATTTCGTCGTTACTTGAAAGTCCTCTAATCAAAACCTTTAAATACCTAGAAAATAATATCAAACAAAAGTGTAGAGCGGTAAATAAGGATGTCAATCCACATCAAAGGGGTAAGCTAGATACAAACTCAATTGTAATTCAATTTTTATTTTCTTTTGGGGATTTTTGCCTATTCTATTTTTTTAGCTTTTTCAATATTAAAACAATTTTGGGTGAGAATGTGAATTAACACTAAACTAAATGGAAGATCAAAACAACTAACTAAAAAGTGACTAAAATGAAAAACAAAGTCTAACCCAAAAATAAGAGATAAAGTGAGGTAAATAAATGTGAGAACAATCAAGGAGTGGGATTACACCACAAATTTTAGCTATTCTAATTAATTAATTTAATTATTTAAATTCTCCCAAATTAATATCAAAATTCCAAATCAACTCTCGTTGCAAGTGTAATTTTAATAGTAATCTTTTAGAAAATTAAGTTTAACTCCCCCATAACTCTAGAAAATATATCTAAACTCCTTTTAATTAATCACCGCTAGGATCGATCGATTAAAATTTGTATAAATCATAGGAAATGAAATTAGAGTTGAAATTTAAGGAATAATACCACACTTAAGAAACCCCTATCTCTAGTTCGAATCTAAAATGGGTATTATAACTTAGAATTTCGATTTTCTCTCGAAATTTTTTTACCCTCTCTCGAGGCGTAAATTTAAGGGTGAGGGATCCAAATTAATATTCAAATGGAATTTTCAAGTAATCAAACTAATTAAATAAAAATAATATCAAATAAGGGTTCCCCCACCCCTTGAAAGTGGATTTAGCCTAACATCATATTAAACATGATAATCAATTAATCAAAGGCTAATAAAATAAAGTAGAAGAGAAAAACAATCAAACCAAATCTCTTTGAGTGAAATTGGACTCCAATCCTTGAATTTGTAATTTACATCCCTCCAATTTGTGTGATCAAACCAAAATTACATCAACAATTACACTCAAAAATGAATTCTCACTAATTTATTTTTCTCACTAATCTAAAAAAAGTAAAATAAAATAAATTCTAACCTAAAAAAAACTAAGCTAATAAATGGTTTTTCTCTATCTAAAATTGATATGAAAAGCCCCTCATAATGGATGAATTCAACTACATCAATCTATTATGAAATAATTGCTAAAAATGCAAAAATTCATTATAGATGGGTGGGGTGGAATTCATCCTAGAGATAAATTTCACTACACACGTCTATATTTAGATATTTTCTAAAAATGCAAATACCCTCTATAGAGGAGTGTAACGAAATTTATCACACAAGTTTTAAAAACTAAATTGGAAATTTTCTTAAAAATGGCCCAAGTCTTCAATTTATATGGTGCACATGGAGGCTAGGGGTAAATTGGAGAGTTTATATTTTAGTGTGAATGAAAATGGTGAGAGGAGAATGGGGTGTGTGCACATGAGGTTTGCGAGGTGTGAGGTCATGAAAATCAGATTTGGGTGAGGGTATTTTGGGGAAAAGGGGATAAGTGATTAGTTGGGGGTAATATGGGTATATGGGGTAAAAAGTATTAAACATGTGGGTTGATTGGTTTTTATTTGGCTTTTGATTGGTAACATGTAGAAGTCGTATTTGGGTGAAGTTCAAATGGGTTAAGGCTTGAATTGGGTTGGAGATAACGCTCGTCGGAGGTTTCAGGTTGCGTCTGTTCGGGTTTAGGGTCACGATTCCGGCGGGTATGGGTTTAACGTGTTTTGGGTTGTGGCTGGTTTCGGGGGTTGAGTTCATCGGCACAGTGGCAGGACTCCCGGGGGGTAGTGGTCTCGTCGGTTTTCGGCTGCGAAGGGGTCTGGGTTTGGGATGGTCGACAGTCCGCAGCTGTGTCCCTGGTTTAAAGGGGTCGCAGGTTATTGCTGGAGTGGGTCTCGGGTAGGCCAGAGACAGGAGGTTGGGTGATTGAAGATGGCAGCTCTGGTGAGATGGAGTGTGTGTGTGGTGAAGGTAGTTGAGGTGAATTGTGTGTGTTTGTTAGGTGTGTTGATAATGGAGGTAGAGAGGAGAGAGAAATATGTTGTTGGGGGGGGGGTGTGAGGAAGATGAAGTGGGGTGGACTTAGTGTGTAGGTGAGGTGTAGGGGAGATTGGTGTGGGTGATGTGAGTGAGTTGGATATGTGAGTGTGTATGGTTTAAAGGTGTGAGTGGTAAAATCTAATAAAACTAAAAAATAAATGAAATCCTAAAAAAAATTAATCCTAATAAAAAAAACTAAAAACTATTCAAAATCAAAATAAAATAAAATTATACTAATAAAAATAGAAAATAAAATCTAGAAATTCTAAATAAATCTAAAATACTCTAAAAATAAAAATGACTCAAACTAAAAATCTAAAAAAAATAAAAAGGCACAAACTAAACACACACGGGTTTCGGGGAAGGTTTAGGGACAAGTTTAGGCTCGGGTGAGGTTACGAGAATGAGGAATTAGCTCTATTTGATTCACATTTGCCTTGAAATAATATTTTTTGAACCGCAAATGCAATCAAGCCTACACATTGAACATTTACGCACATAAGATCATAATTGTTGAAAATTAGCAACTAAAATACGTCAATTCGGGATATAAAATGTACACTTTTGGGTGCTTATCATAATTTGTCGAGAATTAGCAACTAAAATACATCTATTCATGTATTACTTTTCTAGTTTTGCTACCTATGATTATCCCCGTTTATCTCATGTTACCTGTATATTCTCTCTCATAGTGGTAGTATTCCCTTTATTTAGCATACATAAAACTCTCAATTAGTACTAATAAAGACTTATGCATTTTTGTACACTACATCACTTGAGCATGGAAATATTGGCCAAAATTTTATCCCATACTGGTGGGTCACCTCTTGATGGGTGCCGGTCTTACGGGGTGCGATTAACCTAAGCGATATGATTCCCACCTTCCATTGGCATAGTACCTTTGACGTACATTGGATGCGCCCCCCGCATCGTATGGCTTGACCGAACTCACGATATTAGGTATATAATAGGGAACTCATTCACGTACATCGAGCATATCAAATTTGCTTTCACACGTACCATCACCACAAGGTATATCGTGAAGTAATTCACGTACACTCAGGCATATCAAATGGCTTGTCCACACATACCGATGAATGATTGCCCTTATAGGCAAGAGGTATATTGTGGAAGTCATGCCAAAAGGGGGAACCTTTCCACTAACCCACTAAATACATCAACCTCATATAGGCGTTTACCCTAAAACACTCATACATAATTTGTTGGTTATAATGCAAACTCTGTCGAAATTTCGGGTCTCCATACCACCTGAATTTTTGCGCTATTTCGCTCATGTTAAAATGAGACCCCATCTGTGAGTCTGGAAACAAGTTAAACCGCGTCTTACACCATGTACCCTATCTTTTCCCTAGGCTCGAAACCTGTCCGACATTTTTCTTGCATCCTAGGAAAACATAATACATGTGGAACCTAATAATAATAACCACGCTGAGAATTTTCCCTTTTCCATCTTTTCAAAAAAATACTAAAAACGTATTTTCTCCTTTTTCAAAAGAAAAATAAAAACACCATAAATATTCCTCTTCCCCCTAAAATAAACCAAAATAATTTTTCCTCTCAGGTTTGATCACATACCCATATTATGGCCTGGCTCTCTATTGGCTCCAATCTTTCGTCAAACCACCTCGAAGCTTTGATGCTTCCTCTGCTGCTTCCACCGAGTTTAAGATTTCCCTCCACAAGTTATTCATGGAAAACATAGACCAAGCCACAAATGTTTAACCAAATTTGATGACTATCTTAGCCCAGTTCAGTACCAAGATTGATAACCTCCAGACTGAAGTCCAGGAGATACAATGACACCGGGTCCAAACTCTCGAGGCTCATGAACCCAAAATCCTCTTTTCCCATGCCATCGGTCCATATGCTCATAAACCAGTATGGGTCCTGGAAGAGTATCAACATGCCCCGCATTCCCCACCTATAAATGGGTCATCACCAGCTCAACTATCGATTTCAAATCTTACCCATCCAGGGGCCAATCTGTCGGTAGCAGCGGACCATAAGGAGGAAGAATTAAATAAAGTCAAAGAGGACCTTAAGATGTTGTTAAAGAAATTCGATAAAGTTAAGATCTCGAGGAACTACATGGTTTACGCTCACATGTTTCCTATATCATAGTCAGACTATCGAAGAAATTCAAGATGTCGGACATTGAGAAGTTGGAAGGCAGCAGACCTTCGATTTTGCACCTACGTAGCTATCATCGAGCCATGACTCTCCTTGGGGTAATCAAAGGAAATAATGGCCCAAATATTTGAACAAACCCTAAAAGAAAGTGGCCACGGGTGGTTCTTGCCCTCGAGGAATTCAGAATTCGCAGTTAGGAGGACGTAGCCAGAAAATTCATGTCACGGTACAAGTACAATAAGGAATTAGAGGTTACATACAGAGACTTAGATCTACTCAAGTAGAACTCGGTGAAGTTAGTCAGTAGTTTCATTGGAAGATGGAGAGAGAATGCAACTACCATAACCAATAGGCCATAAGAAAAAGAGCAAGTGAGCACAGTAAAGAAAAATTTCCTGCCCCATATTCGATCATCAATGGGAGGTCAATACTGTCCTTATTTCAGAGCCCTTCAATAGGGCTGGTGTAGAAATCAAAGAAGGGTCTGCTAGTCACATATCAAAATTTGAACCGAAAAGGCTGACCGGAAAATTTACGCCAAGGAAGTGTGACAAGATGACCAGCACCTCAGTCTCAACAATCAATAACATATCCCAACCTGCCACTTTCTGAACACCTAAAAGTCATTTCAACCGTACCAGAAAGGAGTATACTGAACTCCATGCTTCCCTATTAAAAGTATACCAAGCCTTGCTTGCTCAAAATCTCATCAATCCATTAGAATCCCGACCGTTATCAAATCTCCTTCCCAAAAACTTCAGATATGATGCCCACTGTGATTTTCACTAAATAGTAGGACACACCGTTGATTAGTGTTTCCACCTCAAAAATGTGATCCAAAGTCTCATAGACCAGGGCATCATCGCTCCACCAACTAATCCTAAACCCAACACTACTCATAACCCTCTCCCAGCACATAAAGCTAGGGTAAACGCCATATTTCTAGAAGGAAACCTAAAATTTGACCACTCCACCCCAACCATGCTTATCAAAACACCCAACGTACCTACAACCTCACCCAAACCCCTCAAGGTTTGCGCACCATTTTTCCTGCATCCCACGAGCTTCACCGATCAAGTTTTATCACTTCTCACCCAAGCCTATATTACCGCTCGTACCCGATTAGAAGGGGGAGGCATGGAATTATCGGTAGTTCTAGACCAACTTTGGAGGATCGGGTTGAAATTTCCCATATACTACGAGCGGTTCAACGAATTATTTATGGAAGCTCAAAAGTGGGCTCGAGAATCAGATGAATGGGTTATCCCCATAGAAGAATTTAGCCTAGACGATATCGTACAGATTATATCAGATGTGTTCCTTCAGAAAAGAAGGATATGTAGTATCCCGAGTTACTTACAGTCCTGAAGTTATGGGGTGTTTGGCCCCTTTCTTCATTCCTCGCTTAGTGGGAAGACTTGTATGGTGAAGTTGTGGAAGTTGTTGAATATGTTGACTACTCTTAGCAGGATGATATCTTCGCCATGAGCTAAGGTGATGATTTCGAGAGTTTAAATGAGGAATCATAGGGTGAGGGCCTTAACCATGTTATGACCCCGTTGACAAGAAAATAAAGCCGGGGCTAGAAATCTTCTTTAAAGATGACATCGTCTGGGGTGAGGAGTAGAAACATGAGGTAGAACCTCTGAATGACAAAGCCATTAAAAGCACTGAAAATCCTGATACCGATGAGTCGTTCGACCTGTACACACTGGGGCTGAACCTCTGCATGATTCACTAGGAAGTCGCTCTGACCCATATGAGAAGATATCGACAGCAGAAACACCTCTCCTCAACTGGTATGCCATTCCAGTTCAACGTGCTCAAGTCAATCAAAGCCCTATTATCCACTCTCTTCAAGAGATGCTTGAGCTTGTTACTACTTCTCCTGTATTTGATATCATTATAAATGAGGCCTCCTTTGATGAGGCTCTCAATGCTGTATTTCCTTAAAAGTATTTTAATGAAATAAATGAGGATTTTGAGTATATTATTGTGCCTTAAATTAATTACCTCGATTCTAATCAGACTCTTGATGAAGATTACTTAGTAAATGAACAATTCTTAACTGATATCAATAAGGAAAATAAAATAAAAAATATAACCGCATTCAAACTATTGATGACGAGACCGTTATTAATTTTGGTTATAGTATCCATAAGCGTGAGATTAAGATAGGGTCCGACCTCGATGAGCATGAGTGGTTGCAATTCGAATAACTTTTGAAAGAGTTCATGGATGTCCTTGCATGATCTTGTGATGACATGCCCGATATTGATCTAAAGATAGGTCAACACAAGATCCCCACATTCCCAGAGGGCAAGCCCGTTAAGCAGAAACCGAGGAAGCTCTGAACATAATGGTCCCTCAAGGTTAAAGAAGAATTGGTGAAACAGTTGAATGTAAGCTTCATTCACGTAGTCGAATGCCCTACATGGCTTGCAAACATTTGTCGTAGAAAACACAACTAGCCACGCTCTTAAATCATTTGTCGATGTTTTTTTTTATTATAATCACATTAAAATGCTTCCTGACCACTAGGAGAAGAGCGCCCTCATCACCCCATGGGGAACCTTTTGCTACACAATCATGACATTTGGTCTCAAGAATATCGGAGCTACCTATCAAAGGGCCGGTACAACCATCTTGCACGACCTTATCAACAAATAAGTTGAGTTTTATGTCGACGACATGATTATCAAGTTCAAGACCCAGGAAGGTCACGTTCCTGCCCTGGGAAAATTCTTCGAGCGACTATAATAGTACCAGATGTGACTCATCCCACATAAATGTGTCTTCGGCGTCACTAAAGGAAATCTAATTGGGTTCATAGTCAGCGAGAAAGGTATTGAGGCCAACCCGTCCAAACTAAAAGCCATACTCTAAATGCTGCCACCCCAAACAGAGAAAGAAGTGTGTGGATTTGTAAGTAAACTAAAATACATCAATTGGTTCATAATTTAATTTATCTCTATCTGCGAACCCATTTTCAAACTTCTTCGGAAGGACTCAACCGAAGTTTACAATGAGGCATGCCAAGAAGCCTTTTCAGATCAAACGATACCTCACTCGACTTTCGGTGCTCATACCTTTGCAGCCAGGTCTTCTTCTCCTCCTCTACTTGATTATCACCGGTACTACAGTAGGGTTTTTTGCTGGCCTAATACATTGAGTAATCTCATAAGGAAAAAGCGATCTACTACGCTATTTGAAAGCTAGTTGGGTACGAAGTTAACTACACTGCTCTGGAGAAGGCATGTGTCGCCCTGGTCTGGGTCACGCAGAAACTATGGAAATACATGCTAGCATTCTTTATTAGATTAGTGTCCCGAATGGATCCCATAAAATACTTACTTGAGATACCCACTCTGTTCAACTGAATTTCCCACTGGCTAATGTTATTAGCCGAGTTTGACATTGTATACGTCAGCGGAAAGCTATGAAAGGGAGGGCCATCTCCGATTATCTTACTGACCATCCCACAGAGGGAACTGAAGTTTAGATATCCGAGTTCCTAGATGAGGACATCCTCTTCACCTCTTAGGAGGACCTCAGGTGGCAGATGTTCTTCACGGAGCTTTCAATAAGAAAAGGGTATAATATTGGTATATTCTCGATCGCCCCTAATGACTCTCACACACCCATTGCCACTAAGTTGGATTTCCATTGCATTAACAATATGACGGAATACGAGGCATGCACCATAGGGATTAAGATCGCCGTCGAGAAAGGAATCAAGCATATGGATGTCTACGAAGACTCAACCCTCATTATTAGGAAAATTCTCAGGAAATGGAAAGTCAAAGACGAGAAGCTCATGCCCTTCTACACCTATCTAAAAGAGCTTGGCTCACAATTCAGAATGTAACTTTTCATTACCTTCCCCGCTTAAAAATAGCCTAGTCGACGCACTAGCGACCTTAGCCTCCATGGTCGATCGGATCGAGGGAATAATAATGGCCTCCTTGCTGGTATAGAAAAAGATGTAACCACCCACTGCTACCATATCAAGCTCATTACAGAGGAAGATGCAGACATGGTAGGATTATGGTACTATGACATTTGGCGCCTTCTCAAACAATGTAGGTACCCCGAAGACACGGACAAGAAAGACCGTGCGACCCTTCGCAAGTTAGCTACACATTAAATCACGTGTGATAAAGAGATTTTTAAGAGAAACATCGATGGAACCCACTTGCATTGCATAGCATGGGATGGAATTGAAGAAATGATGCAAAAAATTCATAGTGGGTAATGCAGGCCTCATATGAATGATCACATACTTGCTAAAAAAATCATTTATCAAGGGTACTACTGTTCCGCCATGGTCCAAGACCGCACTGCTTATGTTCGGATATGCCTCAAATGCCAATAGTTTGCCAACCTTCAATACTTGACTCCTTGAGAGTTGTACAATACGACCTCTCCTTCTCCCTTCTCTACCCGGGTTATTATTATTATTGGAAAGATCACTGTCAAAGCTTCAAACGGACACGAATTCATCGTGGTCGCCATTGACTACTTCACGAAATGGGTTAAAGTTGAGTAATACGCGATACTGAATGTGAGGAAAGTGGCCAAGTTCATAAAAAAGAATAATATTTACCGCTACAGAGTCCCCCATGAGTTGGTATTAGACAACGGACTCCACTTCGAGGTCGAGGTCACATAATTAGTCGACGAATATGGAATTCAAAGACACAAGACTTCCTCTTATCGATCGCAAACGAACGACACTACTAGGGTTATCGTACCTCCATCAGAACACCCACTAGGGCTACTCCCTAATCTCTAGTATACGATATGGAGGCAGTTTCCTCTGTCGAACTAAAAGTGCCTTCTTTACGAGTTATGCTCGAAAGCAAGGCCAGTGAGGAAGAATGGTAATAAAGTCTCTATGATGAACTCTCTCTCCTAGATAAAAATGGATTAAAGCTTTGTACCACATATAAGGGTACCATCGCCAGATCGCGTGATCATTCAATAGGAAAGTCAAGGACCGCGATGTACAAGAAGGAGATCTAGCCCTCAAAGAAATTATAGAACCTATCTGGGATCCAAGAGGAAAGTTCAAACCTAATTGGAGTGGCTCTTACATTGTAAAGAAAATCCTATCTGGTGGCGCCGCTATGCTCACAGATCTCAATGGAGAAGAAATGGTGCGTCCAATCAACTTGGACCATCTCAAAAAGTTTTACCCTTAGTCTGAACTCTCACCGTGCTGTGAATTTTCTCATCCACCTTTTATTCTTAAAAAAAAATTCTCTTCGTTCCCCTATACTCAGAACTATGTGGGACCTGATACTCTCAAACAATCCTTTTTAAAAAGAAGAATCTCATAAACTTTTAAACCCACAAACGTACGTAGGCAACCCATAAAACACACATAGACCCAGTCTTTCTCTCTCACAAAATGGTATTACTTTCTCCCTCCGAGAATGACAGTCTCTCTCTTCATTTAAATGAACAAAATAATTATGCATGCCTTAGTGATTTGTATAGATAGTTGAAATACAAAATTCATCAAAGGCACAACAAAATATGTCAAAATCAATGTTCGTTTTATTTAAAATCGGCAATATGGTTATTACATGCAATGTTAGTGATGGGAGGTAAATAATTCCTTCCAAACCAACATACAAACTCTGACCATTAACAACTTCACAAAGAGATCCAAATACATAACAAACACCTACCCAAAACCAAACAGATATTTCTAAAAACCTACACTAACTTCTCAAACCATGTCTTTAGCTACCTGATGGGATTGCCTCGTCATTATTTCCTTTCTCTGGAGTCTGCTAAGAATCCCACTCCTGGTTTTGGTTCTGATGCACTCCATTCCATGATAGGCCTTAATTAGCTTAGATGAGACCACGACACCCTCTTCAAAAGTGTCAAACATTACGAGCCATCTCTGCCCAATTTTCTCTACAAGAATCTTCTTAGCCATCCGTTTCTACATCCAATTCAAGTAGTCCCCTGATATGAACCCAACCGCTCTAACAGATTGCGATGGATGGGTAGACGACTGATGATATTGCCATAAGAGCCCTAATACCACCCTCAAAGACTCGGTCAATTCCTCCATAAAAAATAAGTTAGTTATTTGGGGAGGAATAATTTTCTCCCATCCTACTTGGCACAGGAGCCGCCATGGAAAGTTGAAAAAAGTTTAGTAAAGACCAACTAACTGCACGTATCGGTAGTCCCCCAACTATAAAATAAGCTAGAAGTTCCCCCACCACGATACAGACCAACGAAGGAATTGGGAACCGTGCTTCATAAACCAGTTAATCAAATTCTCTGTCGATGAGACAAAGCTTAAGAAGGACCTCAAAAAGAAGTTTGGAGTGCCCGACATAGGGTATTCAGGAAGGGACACCTGGCGTAGTCTCTTAAATAGCCACATAAATGGAATGACAGGGCTCCCTCGTGAGAAGCTAGCCCGACCCTCCTTCCAGCATCTAGGCCATTCAGAGTCTACTTTAATACCACCGCAACAGGACTATAGTGATATGATATCCACAAAGCTACTGTGGCCAGTTGAGGGTCAGTCATTAGATCGTCCATTATTAATAAAAGTTTGGCAATCAAACTTAGGGTAACAACACCAATAAAGTCGTTATCAGTAAAATCCCTCCGGCATACCGAATTCATGACTGTCGGGAGGACATTATTTCCTCCATGCACCAATGGTTGGACGGCTAAAGGGGAGATATGAAGCAACTCCGCCAATAAAACCAAGGAAGAACATAATAAATCTGGCATAGCTGTCGCTACACTAGGGTTGGAACCTAGCATCACAGAGCATTCCTCATAGGTGGGACACACCTCATCTAAGCCAAATCGAAAGACATGGTTTTTAGGATACCAGAACTGTACCACTGCTTCCATAGGTTCTAATTTATGGGATGATTACGCCACAAAGAGACCTGGCATAGACAAAAAGCTTCACAGTTGATGTTGTAGAGGAACATGGACTCTAAACCTTCAAGGTAAGTAGAAAAGGCTCCGAACACTGGAAGATCCATTGGAGAAAAGAAGAAGAAAGTTACAAAGAAGGAGAAGTGAGACATGGTGATGAAAACACTTCCAAAGTCCCCCTTTTATACTAAAAAAATTCACAAAAAACAAATCATTCAAAATGCTACCGGATTCCTCGCCTAATAAGTACCCAGAAGTACTTAGAAAGTGCAATCAAAGCTAATGTTGTTGTAGAGGGGTACACACTCAATTGCCCAAATAATTAGGCGAGCAGACCCATATGGAGAGGGTGATTCACCACAAGGAACCCCCCAAAGAATACTCTGGCCAAGGCAGAAGAAGATTCATTTGGACGAGGAGGCCCACCACTAGGAGCTCCTCGTTCCCAAGGCTCAGAAGTTATAGAAATAGAATTTGGGCGAGGAGGTCCACCATGAGGGGCTCCTTGTCCCCAAAAGATTATAATTCACAAAAATAGAATTTGGGCGAGGAGGCCCACCATGAAGGGCTCTTCATCATAAAAAGTTCAGAAGTCACATAAATTAAATTTGGGCGAGGAGGCTCACCATGAGGGGATCCTCGTCCAAAAAAAAAACTCAAAAGTCACATAATTAAAATATGGGCGAGGAGGACCACCATGAAGGGCTCCTCGTCCCCCAAAGCTCATAATTCACAGAAGAGAAGTTTGGGCGAGGAGGCCCACCAGGAGGGGCTCCTTGTGCCCAAATGCTCATGAATCAAAGAAAGGAAATTTGGGCGAGGAGACCCACCATGAGGTGATCCTCGTACCAAGATACTTAAAAACTATAATTTGGAAATTTGGGCAAGGAGGCCCATCAGGAGAGGCTCCTCGTACCCAAATGCTCAAAGATTAGAGCTCGGGCGATGAGTCCCATCATGAGGAGCTTCTCGTTCCCAGAAGTCCAAATAATTTACTAGTGGGAAAGGAGGTCCACCTAGAGTGACCTCCTCCCCAAGACTTGTTACTAAAATATATATTAAAGTAGTGATATGTTACTTTCTTATACAAATAGCTTAATTGAGCAAGCAGGGCTCAAAAAGTCAAATTAGGATCTCTTCAGAGTTTTGGCTTGGTGGCTTAGGAACAAGGTTCATTGAGAAATCTCAACCACTTAGCAGTTTAAGATTGATATAACACTAGTAGAAAGACCCTAAAAGTCACCCAATCCTCACACAGTTACACCCAGTCGTAACTGAAGTGAGCAACCAAGAGATCGCTCACAAGAAATGAACAATTTATAAAATGATTTTAGGGGAGGTGGTCCTTGAGACCTACCGCCAAGTTTATGAAAGAGTTTAGATGAGGTGGTCCTTGAGACCCTCCTCAAGCTTACAAAGTTTGTATAACAAGTTACCGTTTCAAAAGATATTTACCAAATCATATATTTTGTCTACAAGCTTGGATATATTTACTTTTTGACTTTGGTTTGCAACGGGTGGCACCTGTCAGAGGGGATAAGCGACTGCACATAGGTAGGGACAAATGGTACATTAAAGACTTTGTCCCTCACCAACCCCCTCAGGTTTGGTGCCCAGAAGTGCCAACTCAGTCCTAGTGCCCAAGTAAAAATAGGATCCCTAGGAAAGTCAAGTCAAAATCAGAACTCAAGTCATACCGTTACTCTTTTAAAATCATACTAGACACCTGGCGTTCTCTCTTCGCTCTCTCTCTAAGTGCTGAGTGCCTTATTCCTTCACTCCACACTAACAACCATCATTCTTAGGAGTTCCTCTTGAGAAAAAGTTACTATTACTGTTGTGAACTTCATTTTCTTGCAGGAAGTAGTTCTTGCTTTAGTTCCATTTTTACCAAAAGGAGAAGGTTTTACCAGGTGTTGCTCAAGAAGTTCTTGAAAATCTTGAATGCAGTGTTCATTAAAGTGGGTCACGCCTCACCTGTTTAGTACCTTACCAGACTCCAATCACACTACCCTTATATATTTAGCGACTCCACTAGGGAGGTATCCTCACCTTCATGGACAAAGAAGGTTTCAATGTTTTTAAGCAGCTAGTTTTTTAAAACATTCCACCTGGGAACGGAACTCAAAGTGATGAGACCACTCAGGAGGATGTGATGGTAACCAGAGCTAAGACATCTGATCCTCAGGGAGGGCATACCAGCTCACCGGTAGCAACTCCGATGACAGGTATGAGCCTTATGGGCATGTTTTTTAACTTCTTGAAACAAAATATTATAGACCTAACAAGTTTGGGTCAAGGTTGTGCAACACCAGCAACTGCCCCCTCTGGAGGGGCAACCACCCCAGCAGCGATTTCGACAGAGGCAGCTCCGCCATGAAAGGTGGTGCCAGAGCAGATTATGGCACCATCAAGTTCACCAGTAGAAAAGGATATGAGTTTGGAAGAATCTCCCTCCAAAGCTGTTACCATAGCGCCTCATCTATACGAGGAGTTGCAAGATCCTTAACCTCAGGCTATGAAAGAGAAGCCCTACCCAGAGGGGTATATTCCACCAAAATTTATTAAGTTTAATGGCAAAGGGAGAACCCAAGAGAGCAAGTGAAGTGGTTCATTGAGTGCTTAGGAGTGCATGGAAACGATAAAAAATTGAGGTTGAGGGAGTTCTCCAAGACCTTTACAGGAAAGGCCTACACGTGGTATTTCCACTTGGCACCCAATAACATCCCCTTATGAGAAGAAATGCATAGGTAATTCCTCCAAAATTTCTTTGTAACAGAGGGTGAGTTCACGTTAAGACACCTGGCACAAGTGGTGAAAACTCCTGGGGAGGAGTTAATATAATATATCAAGCGTTTTCGCGAGAGAGCACTGGATGTCCACGAGGAGGTAACAAAGGTAAGGCTGATTTAAATATGTGTCGAAGGACTCTTGGAAGAATACAAGCTCCATTTGGTTAATGAGACCAGATATGGAACCTTTAGAGAGTTCACGAGGGCTGCTAGCAATATTGCTATGATAATAAAGCCTTGGTCCTCAAGTGGAGGACACAAGTTCCACTGAATTCTGGAAGGTTTCAAGTCTCGAGGAGGCTCCCAGATCTAATAACAACAACCTAGGAAATAAGAGAAAATTTGGAAAAGATACCCCACCACCGTTACCTTGCAGCGTAGCAGAAGCTTTGGATTATTATCGTACATTGGTATGAGAGGGGGTAGAAGGTTCCCCTCACTTGAATGGGGAAGTCCTAACAGCAGCTGACAAAGATATTCCTAAATATTATGAGTTACACCAAAGGGTGTAACACTCCACCAAAGACTGTTACTACTTAAGGAGGATCATTGGCAGATATCTCCTGTGGATGTTAATGAGAACCCACTCCCAGCTCATCATTATGCCACTTCCAATATGGTAGTAGCGTATGATGAAGAAGAAACTCAAGATTTGATGGGGTGCGAAGATAGCGAGAAAATATGTGAAGAACTATAAAGACTAGCGCTGAACAGTAAAAATAAAATTGAGATGGAGAGGAGGCGTGAGGAGTGGTTCTTCACTCCTGACCAAGAAAAGATTAGGGGTGAGGAAGTTGAGCAAGTGAATCTCCTAGAAGGAAAAGTGGATGTCATTTTTGCTCTAGATGGGGGGGGGGGGGGGGGGGGAGTGGGAAGGGGGACATCTAAGACAGAGTACGTTTGTAATGCCCAAACATATAAAGTTGATTTAGACTCTGAATTTGAAGCGATAACGAGGAGTCCTAAGTTCAAGTGGTTCTTTGACCAAATAGGAGTAAAGTATAACACCAGAGTAGCCATAACAAGAAAGGTTTTGTAAGCAGTATAGCAACGTGAAGACCCCTCACTAAATTGACAGTGACAAATTGGCAGGTTGATCCAAAGATACACTTCTGAAGTGGTCTTTTCTGAGGCAGATAGTACTTCCATAATCGCATGTTGTATGTGATAGACATGATCAATGGAGTTTCCTTCCCCAGGGCATTAATGTATGGAGATGCATCTATTGACATTGTGTCAATCTATACGTTGTATGAAACGAGTATTGTTCAAGAGAAGATAGTGTCTGTGCCGCTAGGGATTTCAGGTTTTGACAGCGCTGGCATGCAATCCCTTGGATATGTGAACGTGGGAGTCAAGTTGGGGAATTTCACTTCCCACATCAAGTTTCACGTCATCAATTCCAATACCAGCTACCAGTTACTCATTGGAAGGATATGTATGCATACCCATAGCATAGTACCCTCCACCTACCACCATTGTGCAATAACCCACATTCGAGGAACAAAGATCATAATCAAAGCAACACATAAGCCCTTTTATGTTGAGGAGGCCCATTTGGTGGATGCGGCATTTTACACAGAACTGAATGAGGAAAGAAAGAATTCTATAAGAAAGTTAGAGGAGAGGCAAGTGGTTAGAGGAGGTGCCCAGCTAAAGAAATCTGTCCACGATCGTTTGGGGGAGAGGGTGATCCCCCACATAGAAAAATGCAAGAAGAAGGTGGAAGAGGTAGATAAACCTCCTCAAACTTGCAAGAATATGGTCCTACCCGATGGGAAAGTTATATACCGTTTATAACGGTCTGTGCAAGCGGGGCTCTGGGATAAGAGTGCCGACCCGACACCAGAGAGCTTTATTATGGATGAATCCCACATAATTGAACATATTGAGGAACCAAAAGAGGCTCCAGAGTGCATGCAAGATGGGCCTAGGGAGCAGCTACAAGAGCTAGAGGAAATTAACTTGGAAGTAGAAGGGGGAGAAAGTAAACCCATTCTAATTTCCAAGAGTCTAAACCCAATGTAGAAGGGATAGCTCATCAACCTGCTCAAAGATTTCACCGACGTATTTACCTAGAAATACACGAAGATGCTAGGGATAGATCCAGAAGTGAGCCCCCATAGATTAAATGTTCTTCCCAATGCTCTTACAATCAGCAAGCAACACATACGTACAAATTTGACCTCGACCTAAAGATAAAAGCAGAAGTAGAGAAACTGTTGGCAGCGGGGTTCATCAAGCTTATTCAGCATCCTGTATGGCTCTTTAACATTGTACTTATGGCGAAGAAGAACAAGAGATAAATTCGAATTTGTGTGGATGTGACTTAAATCGGGCATATCCCAAGGATGAGATTCCTTTACCCAGCATAGACAATTTAGTTGACGCTACTGCAGGCCATGAGATGTATAGTTTTATGGATGGGTACGTCGCCTATAATCAGATTAAGATGGACCTGACAGACGCAGAGAAGATGGCCTTCCGCATGCTATTGGGAAACTTCCACTTCACAATCATGCCATTTGGATTGAAGAACGCTGGGGCCACATATCAGAGGACCATGGTGGCATTCTTCCATAATCTGTTTCATAATATACTAGAATTCTATGTGGACGATCTAGTGGTGAAGTCCAAGAGAGAAAGCAAGCACATACAATACCTCCGGAGAGTGTTTGAGATATGCCGTAGGTATAAGATGTTGATAAACCTCTCGAAGTGTTCCTTCGGGGTCATTGCAGGAGAGTTTTTGGGGTTTACTGTGAATAGGCAAGTTGATGCAGAAAAGAAGAAAGCCATCATGATGATGCCACCTCCTAAGAGTCAATGGTAGCTCAAGAGCTTATTGGGGGAGCGTGTCCTACCTAAGAAGGTTCATACCTATGTTAGCGGAGGTGATCCACCCGTCCACACCCCTGTTGAAAGACAAATCCAAGTGGACCTAGGAAGATGAGTAGAAGAAAGACTTTGATAAAATCAAAGAAATTTTAACTTCCCCATACACGATGATTTTGCCAGAAGATGGGACACCACTGCTGCTTTACCTTACTTCAACAGCTGTAGGAGCATTACTGGTTCAAGAGAAAGAAAGAATAGAGAAGCCAGTGTATTACTTGTCAAGGGTGATCTAAGGTACAAAATCCAGATATACCAATGTGGAGAGACACTGCCTTGCCGCAGTCTTTGTGGATCAAAAGTTGAGACACTACTTGCTAGCCTTCATAGTCCATATAGTCACTAAGTGTGGCTCTATAAAGTACCTCCTAGCAGGACGGTCCTAGTAGGGCGAGCAGCGAGATGGTTCTTAATTTTATCGGAGTATGATATAAAGTGCATAGTTCCTAAAGCCATAAAAAATCAAGTGGTAGCAGATTTGTTGGCCCATTTCGTAAGTGGGAATTTTGAGCCCCCAGTGAAGAGTTACCTGGGGAAAATTTCCAAGCATGCATGGTAGAAGAGATGGAAAAGTGGAAAATGGATTTTGATGGCTCTAGTGCTCAAGGAACAGGAGGTGCCAGTATACTTTCAAATAGTAAGGAAAAAATCACCCTTTCCTTCAAGTTATACTTCAAATGCTCAAACAACGAGGCTGAGTATGAGGCTCTCATTTTGGGAATGTTAAAAGCATTCCAAAGAGGCATCAAGGTATTTTGCATATGAGGGGACTCTAACCTGGTGATGAAATAGGTTAATGGGGAGTTCATCCTCAATCATGCTAACTTAGCACCCTACAGATACATCATCCAGAAGTTACTCGAACAGTTCCTGGAAGTAACTGTTGAGCAACATGCACGAACAATGAGTAGGCATCCTGACGCACTAGCTATAATAGTCCAGAAGTTAGACATGGATGAGCCAGAAGCAACAATCATAGTACGACAAAAAATAGTGCCTACCACAGTGAAATCCTTATTCCCAAGCAATGAGCCAGAAGATTGGAGGCACCTGGTTGTGAAGCTACCAGATACAAGAGAGGGGACAATGAAAATGTTAGAATTGGCTAACTAACACCTGCTGCAGAAAACAATTTACTTCAAGAGCCCTGGAGGGTTCATAACAAGGTTCGTTGGAGAAAAAGAAGCTATAAAGAGGTTGGTAGAGATGCATGAAAAGCATTATGGGGACACTGATATCCCTCTTTATCGTCGATTGCAGTAGGGGGTTACTATTGGCCCACCATGAGCGCAGAGGTTGCTTGTCTGCAATAAGGCTATTTAAAGTTCCAAATGCATTTTGACCAGCTAATAAAATATAATTTTATGGAGGCCTTTGAAGATTGGAGGAAACCATACATAGCCTATCTGAAAGACGGTGAGTTGCCCACGAAGAGAGCAGATAAAATTTCTCTTCGAAAGAGCGTAGCCCATTTCCACTTGGTAGAATGAGAGCTCTACAGGAAAGTCTACAATGAGAAGGTGCTGAAGTGTATAGCCAAAGAAGATATTGAGAGAGTGTTAAAGGAATCTCATGAGCCCTTTCACATGGGAGGTGCCAAACTGTACGATCAACTGATGACGCTGGGGTATTACTGGCCAATTATGGAGGCTGACTCCATTGGTTATGTGAAGAAGTGTAAAGCCTGTAAAGTGAATGGGAACATGGTACATGCCCTTTAATTTAGCTTACAAAGCCTAGAATATCCCCACCCTTTCCACACATGGGCATTTGACTTAGTTGGAAAAACCAGCCCAGCATTTCATGACAAAGCTTTATTATTGTGGCTATGGAATTATACACCAAATAGGCAGAGGCCATTCCTCTAAGAAGGGTGACTGCCCAAGTGGTAACCCAATTTATCAAAGAGTATATGATATGCATGTTTGGTATACCCAAGGTGATCCTAACAGATAATGGGAAAACATTTGTATGCCAAGAGATGGCCTTCTTACAGACAAGTATAAAATTGTGCACAACAGCTCAACCATCTCCTACGCTAAGGGTAATGACTAAGAAGAGGCCACCAATAAGACCCTGGTCAATATCTTGAAGAAGATGGTGAAGGACATACCGGGGGCATGGGATGTGAAGTTGCCCATGGTACTATGGGCTTACTGCACTTCAAAGAGAAAGCCGACCGGGTCTACCCCATTTTTGCTGGTATATGGGATTGAATCTTTCCTACTAGTGGGGTTGGAAGTACCCTCAGCCAGAGTTGCTCTAAGCAACGGACTCATCCATGATCCACGACACGTGCAGCTGGAGGCACTAGATGAGCATAGAGACAAAGTGAGAGAGAACTTTAAAGTCTACACCCAGCAGATGTCCAGAGCCTATGAAAACTTAGTTAATCCCAGGGAGTTCCTAGTGGGAGACTTGGTCCTGCGAGCATTCACTCACCACCTCCGCAACATGTCGACGTCAAATTTTAAACCCAACTGGGAAGGCCCCTTTGTGGTGCAAGTCGGGTTATTGCCAGATTTCGGAGTCAGAGAGTGACTACCTCCAGTCCATCAACTGCAAGTGGCTGAAGAGGTATTATGCCTAGTTTTATGCAAATTCATTTATGTTAAAGAATTTGAGCGGCTCGCTCTAGCACCAGATTTTTATTTTTTATTTTTTTTGTAAAAATGATAGAGAAACACAACTTTGTAAAATTACATAAAATAAAAAGAAATGAATAACAATTCTGTTTTGATCATTGCATGATGATTCTTATTTTTTATGCTTACCTACTGCATGAGGTAGATCCATGATATAACTTTGCTCATTACACTCGGGGGGTACATCCATCCTGAGAGAAAAGTGTACTGAGCAAAGTCTCTCCAGATATAATTGACAAATGGTTTTAACCTTATCACCAGACTAGTAGGAGGATATCCTCCAAGTAATAATAAAATAATAATAATTTTTTTAAAAAAAAATTGCCTAGAGAACAAGTTTTAATCTTCATTCTCAAAGAAAAGCTTTACTTGACCAGCTCATAAAAATTGTGGAGAAAGGGGCCCTACTCTCCCGTGCTCTAATTTTTTAAGAAAGAGGAAAAAATGATTCCTAGAAAACTGTTTGAAATAAAGACCCCGCAGACCAGGGGCAATGTTTCTATTGAAAGATAATCATTTTTTATTTAAAAATTACATTCAAAGTTTGAGGGAAGGAGAAGAGCTAACCCTTTTCTCCCAGTTATTCCCTAAGAGATGAATGTGCATAATAAAATGCCCCCACAGTTGGAGGAGCATCTCTAAAAAAAAATTAACTTGCTCAGATAATATGCAAGTACCCCACAGTTAAAAGGGACAAATCTAAAAATGTTAACTTGCTCAAATAATATGCAAGTACCCCACAGTTAGAGGGGGAAACTCTAAAAATGTTAACTTGCTCAGAAAATATGCAAGTACCCCATAGTTAGAGGGGGCAACTCTAAAATATTAACTTGCTCAGATAATATGCAAATACCCTATAGTCAGAGGGGATAGATCTAAAAATATTAACTTGCTCAGATAATATGCAAATACCCCATAGTCAGAGGGAACAGATCTAAAAATATTAACTTGCTCAAGAAAAATATGCAAATACCCCACAGTTAGAGGGGGCATCTCTAAAATACCAACATACTCAAATAATACACAAGTACCCCACAATATATGGGGAAGTTTAAATAAATCAAGTGGCCACAGAAAATTAGAGAAGGCCATAGTGAGCAAATATCAAAGTCCGAACAAAAGTAGAGAATGAACAACATGATAAAAATCAACAGAGTGCTTTTCATTAATAATGACAAAGTTCTTTACATCTGAAAAGTGTACAAAGGGAAGTCTGTATAACAAGACTATCTACCCACTAAACAAAATAAAAAATAAATCCTGCTGGGAGCATAGGTCTGTGTAAGAAGGACTAGCCTCCTCAACAAGCTGCTCCTCTAACCTAGCCATTCGATCCTCATCCTCAGTATCACCAACCTCTAGCTTGTCCAGCTTGTCCGAGAGGGACTGAATCTGAGCCTATATTCGACCTGCTTCAGTCTGATGCTGTTGTACCCTAGCCTGCCTAGAAGTATGAAGCTTTATTATTTTCCTAAAGGTGACACTAAGAAAATGACAAACTGAAGCATCAAGACAGTCCAGCTGAAAGTGATAACAGCGCTGAAGATCGTGAAGAGCCTGGAGGAACAACGCAACCCTCTGAGTGATCATATTAGCAGGAGAGATAGATAAGAAATAATGAAGATGGCTGGCTAGGGACTTCAAGTTAAAGACTGTAAGGCTATTAATGTTAAGGACTCTCTGAGAAGTAAAAGTCTCGGGTGGTGCTCCAGAAGTATCTCCAGCACCTCTCGCTCATGTGTGCGGAACCTAGAGGGCAGCTCTGAATGCCACGGCATGCTCGTGAAATCCCCAGGAGCCTATACCTCTATATTATCATAGCCCGTGTTATGAGACTCAAGCTCCGAAAGAGGAATAGAATAATCCTCATCAGAACTAACGTCCCTTGTGGCCTCAAAACTTTGGTCGGCTTCACCGGTCGCCTCAATAGGTTCACCAATCGGATCCTACAGAAAGAAAAGTAAAAAGAGATAAGTCGTAAATAAGAGAAGTAACAGGCAGTGGAATACCCATGCTCAAATTGAAACAAAGATTATGAAAATCTTGCCCCATATCCCAGGGGATTCAATATGCAATCACCAACACAATGAGGCACCATATGACCCTGAGCACCAGCCTAACAGAAAATAGGCAAGAATTAACATTTCTTTTGCTAAGAAAAAAAGAGAAACATACTAACTTTAACAAATAAAAACAACCCAAATACGAAAATTTAACACATGAGGAGTGCGCAGTACAACACTCACTGCAGGTCCCGCAAAGTTAGGGATGGTCGCCTCACTTACCTAAAAAAAACGTGAAGGTGAGCCCACTTACACAGTAAAAATAAGAAAAAAAGGGGGAATAAAGAAGAGAATAAGGTATGACAGTATAATACCTCACTCGTAGTAACTCCCCTAATTATTCCACAGTAAGAGGAACAATCGCGGTGCTAATATGAAAATAGGGAAATAAATTAGTGTCAGCAAATACTTACACAAAAAACATAAGCTCAAAGGTTCAGGTACACCAAGTGTTTACCTGAGATCTCTCCACTGAAAAACCCATAAGAGATCCCTCAATAGTAGGAGTAGGAGTGATACTAACCTGGAAAATGACAAAGCTAGAGGGTGTCAATATACTCAAACATAGATAATGCAAGTCGATGAAGAGAAAAATATGTGACATTATACATACCTGAGTAGTCTCCTCCAGGACACTGACCGAGGTCTCCTCAGACACAGAAACTAACAGAATACTAACCTGAGAGTTCATATATAAGTCCCAAAAGTAAGGGGACCACATCTACAAATATGTTAGAAGAAACTACAGTATATGCAGATGTGTAACTAATATAGTAAGTAGATGTGTAAAGACTAACATACCACTGAAACTGCTCCTGTAGAACTTGGTACAAGACCCTCAAACAAGGGGACTTCAGCCAGGCTGGCTAAGGAAGTTTCCCTTACAGAAGATAAGGGGAGACTCATAGGTGATGCCCTCATTATGGGCGCCACGGATAAGGAGTTTCGATTAACACCCCCCTGCAAATGGATGAAAGATATAAATAATTACGAGTTATTTGTAGTAATAAAGAAAATATATAGAAGAAAAGCACAAAAAAGTTAGAATAACTACCGTGAGAGGTGCTATAATAATGCCTCCCACAGAGACAACAACGACATGAATTCCCCAATAGTAGCAGGATCTAATGAAGAGGAAACTGAAGAAATAATTGGTGACGTGGTAGTGATAGTTGACTGAAATATAAACAAATAGAAACAGAGTGTGAAAATAGAATCCCAATGGCAAAGAAAAAAGAGTCGGGAGACGAAAGATTCAAAACTGGTGTACCTTAAGTCCTTATAAGTAAGAAGAAGGTAAGACGACCGGTAGGATATTCGCAGTAGATGTAGTGGTTTAATCATTGCAAAGTTGTCAAAGAACCAAATAATAGATAAATAAAGAAACATAACCTAACATGAATAAGTAATACTTGAGGTGTAGAGCTAGCTTATGTAACAGGTTCACCAGACATAATAGTGAAAACTAGTCGAGAAGATATAGGTTTAATGTGAGGCCTAATGTCCACGGGCACGAAGACTCGAGAGATGGCAATCCTCCCCGAGGTAATAAACCGGGGGCAATGCCTCTAGTGAGCGGTGCTATTCCCCAGCAGAGGAAGGGCCATTAGAAAATAATCCTTGCAATAAAGATAAATAAAGACAATACAATCATAGATTTAAAAAGTATAACAGAATAGAGAAAGACAATAAATGAGACAAACTCAAAGTACCTCAGGCAGGCTGTCTAAAGAACCTCTCACCACAGAGGAGGGGGAGATGAAGAAAGGCGGCTAAGAGAAACAATCACCTATGTATACAAAAGAAGAAAACGTTAAAAGATATGCCCCAAAATATGACAAGTAAAAGCAAAGGACTCAAGAGAGCTAATGATTACGTGAACCGAATAGGAGGATACATAAGAAGTCCTCGCCGTCATCGGGAATACAATAGATAAATGTAAAAGTTAGATGATAGCAGATACTGTATTAGTAAAATTGAAAAGAAAAGAAAATAATGACTGAGTAAGGGGAAGTGACAAACCTCCCAAGATATGCCCAAAGATAAGACTAACATGGAGCCCCTCGCCCTAGGAAAAGGCCCCCGAGCACGAGGTAGAGGCGACGAATCTCTCGATGTAATAATGACACCCTGCAAATGTCACAAAGATAAAGACAATTCGTATCTAAACTACGCATATGTAAATGGACAATAAAGTAATATAAAATAGGTTAAGAAAAAAGACTTACAGCGATGGAGCGGGCAGTCTGCCCATATGGTTGATGCTCAGTAGGGGTTGCTGGCAGATGGAGAATCTATCATAACACCTTCACTAGAAGACTCCCCCAAAACTAGTTACAAAGAAGAAGTATTAGGGTGTTGATCATCATACAAATCAGTGATACTCATCTCATTCAAAGAAGAACCGTCATCATCATAGGAGGGAGTGCTTCTATAATCGACTAGTTCCTCTTCAAATAATTGAGAAGGGGAATAAGCAAGTAAAACCCCGTGAAAGTTAGTTTCACTAAGTAAAAGGGAGTAAGGTGTAGTACCATAACCAATGGGAATACAAGTAACAATAAACACTTCAGCAGATAACCCTATGGTTTCATAGCCCTGCTCCCACGCAGTTTTGTATGTCTCCTCCACCCCAAGGTCATCAGTGTCAGACCCTTGGTCTGGTATAGGAAATGGAACAACAACCCTAGCACTGGTCTTCTTCTTCTTCTTCTTCTTCCTGCTCGCCCTGGTTCTTACTGGCGTGGAGGGTGGGGGGAGTAGAAGCAACAACAATAGTGGTAGTAGTAGTAATAGTAGTAGCAGGGCATTGGTAACTAGTATGAAGTAGGAAACATCCACATCAGGATGCTTCCTATTTGAAGTAGCAGAGGCTCTTGCCTTAACCTTTGACTTGGTCTTAGCAGGATGAGGGTTAGGTTGCTTAGAATAAATAAACTCATCGAGCAGGGGACTCACCAAGATTGGTGTGAGTTGCTCAAGAGGAGCCTTGGGGATAGTGCTTCGGTGCCACAATGATTTTTGTATCCTCTTGCCCGAGTACCTGTTGTTATTAGGAATTTTTGTGGAAATAGTTTCATGAAGGACATCCCTCACATAGTGTTGAATCAGGAGGACCTGCCTCTGCCAAAGGGTAAACCACAAACGAGTAAAAGAAGGCAAGTAATCTTAAGAGGGTACAAACAGGTTGCCCAGGTGGCTAACTCTGTTAACCACCCCCTCAAATGTGAAATTAATAAAAGCCACAAGGTATAGCTCGGAGGGGGAGGTGCTCGAAAGATAAACAAGAGTGTGAACCCCCCCTGATTATAGCCAAACTGCCTCCTCACTCTCTCAGAATGGTATAACTTCACACCTTGGCCCAGATCAGTCAGAGAAGTCAAGGTGCATGGTAGAAGCATAATAATCACAGAGATGTGGGGGCAAGCAGGAACAGACTCAGCATCAACAGGGCAATAGAAGGTGCCCCCAGAAGCAGAGAAGGAGTTATAAGTAAAAATACCACCAACGGTCTTGTAGTAAAGCCTAAAGTAAAACTCATCATACTGTCTATCAAAGACCCTAAAGAAGTCTTAGGAGTCTTTTTATGCCATCTTGCAGCACGAGCAACTCTGTTATGACAAGACCTAGCCTCTAGGGCAAAGTTTGGAAATCTCTAAAATAAAAAGGACATGATGATGAAAGTGTTAGCAATGTTGATGGCATCATAACACCCACAAGAACATTCAACATCCACATGAGCATTGTCTAATTAAGTGTATAGAGACCCCAAGGTTAGAGCTGCGAGGCAGACTGCCCTCCCTCGAGTAAGCCTCATAAAAAGCTTAAAAAGATTCTCACGAGAAGAATCATTTGGCCTCCCCAAAAAAAGGAACCTACACAAAAAATTAATAAAGAATGCTGCCAAGTGTGAGGGGGAGTTAATTTTTGGTCCCTCTTGACTCTTCAAGGCCTTGTTCGAACTTTCACCCTTGGGCAGCTAATCGAAATCTTTGAACCAGTATCTTTGCCACTTGGTGAAATAATGTTTGGTGGTCCCAGTCAAATTAATAGCGACATATTTCGAGCACTCATAAAAAGTAGAGTGGAGATCGCCCACCATTTTCTCCTCGATCTCATCCTCAAATCCATCAGTGAGAACATGGCTCCCCAAGTAAGGAAGAACGAGCAATTCGCAGATATCCTCCAAAATAATGGTAAATTACCCCCAACATGTAATGAAAGTGTGTGAATCCCTACTCCAATGAGAAGTTAGCAGAGCAAAAGCAAAGGACTATTTGGCAATGGAGCAAGACTTGAGACTCCTAATAATGGTCAGAAGACCTAGCCCCTCGATAACAGCCTTGTGCGAGGGGGTGGACAAGACTTATAAACCCAGAGAGCCCATTCCCTCTATGGCTCCCCCACATGCCTTGACCTCAATGTTGGAATGAGGAAAATCACCCCTATCCACTCGTACCCTAAGAATTGAATCAGGCAAGATAATAGGAAAATCAGAAGACTCATCTAGACCCAATTGGGGTCGCTCATTTATCTTTGCAACAAGCTCATGCTCAAACTTTGCGAGTGAGGCCATGAAGGTATAATCTTTACCTAAATAAGGCGCTAGACATTAAAGGCCAAATTCCTTTTGTTGGCGAGCAACTAGGTACTCCTTTTGGGATTTCGAGTAAGTAATAGACGAGGAGGCCCCCCTTGTGGGCATTTTAACAAACGAGGAGGCCCCCCGTGTGGGCATTTAAACAGATGAGCTGCCAAAATATCCAAAAATATAATCCAAAATTACATAAGTAATAGTGGTGGATTCGGTGGCCAAAATCGTCGAGACAGTAACGGATATGGGTACCACACCCACTAGCACCTCGCTAGTGGCAGTGACGATGGTGGATGCGAGGTTTTGAGAAGATGAAGAGTCAATTTGCAGTGGTAAAAGAGGGAAGATATGATGGCTGCTATGGAAACTTTCGACTTCTTTTCTCTCTCTCTCTCTCTCTAAGAACTTAAGTTTGAAAGCAAGTGCTAAGGTAAAAAAAGAAATGAAAGTTTAAAAAGGGTATTTATGTTCTATTAAGACACATGCAGACTGCCAATAAAAAAGAGAGTAGAATATTTTCCTAATGATGAGATGTGTGTTCCCCATCTGACACGTATCACCTCGAGACCATAAAAATGGGCTAAGGTGACAGGACTAATTAATACGATAATATCATCATAAGATTGAGTTACACTGTCCGTATTCTATAAAATAATCAATCATTGCGTACAAAGAACCTTTGGTATACCCAATACACATATTTTTATACGAGGGGACTAATGTAGAGGGGTACACACTCAATTGCCCAAAAAATTGGGCGAGCAGGCCCATATGGCAAGGGGGCCTCACCACAAGCAACCCCCCAAAGAATACTCTGGGCAAGACATAAGAAGATTCAACTGGACAAGGAGGCCCACCATAAAGTGCTCCTCGTTCCTAAGGCTCATAAGTCATATGAATAGAATTTGGGCGAAAAAGTCCACCACGAGGGGCTACTCATCCCAAAAAGCTCATAATTCACAAAAAAAGAATTTAGGCGATGAGGCCCATCATGAAGGGCTCCTCATCCCCAAAAGCTCAGAAGTCACATAAATAAAATTTGTGCAAGGAGGCCCACCATGAGTGGCTCCTCGTCCCAAAAAAAGCTCAGAAGTCACATAAATAGAATTTGGGCGAGGAGGCCTAAGATGAAGGGCTACTCATCCCAAAAAGCTCAGAACTCACATAAGAGAAACTTGGCCATGGAGGCCCACCATGAGGGGCTCCTCGTCCCAAATTACTCAAAAACCACAATTTGGAAATTTGGGCGAGGAGGCCCATGAGAAGAGGCTCCTCGTCCCAAAAAGATCAGAAACCACAGTACGGAAATTTAGACGAGAAGGCCCACCACAAGGGGCTCCTCATCCCCAAATGGTAAAAGATTACAGAAACAAAGTTTGGGCGAGGAGTCCCACCATGAGGAGCTCCTCGTCCCCAAAAGTCCAAATGATTTACTAGTGGGCAAGGAGGTCCACCTAGAGTGACCTCCTCCCCAAGATTTGTTACTCAAATATATATTAAAGTACTGATACGTTACTTTCTTGTACAGGTAGCCTGATTGAGCAAGCATGGCTCAAAAAGGTAAGTTGGGATCTCTAGAAAGTTTTGGCTTGGTGGCTAAAGAACAAGGTTTGTTCAGCAAGCTCAACCACTTAGCACTTTAAGATTGAGAGAACACTAGTAGAAAGACCCTAGGAGTCTCCCAGTCCTTGCATAATCACACTTAGTTATAACTGAAGTGAGAAACCAAGAGGTTGCTCACAAGAAATGAATAGTTTATAAAATGATTTTAGAGGAGGTGGTCCTTGAGACCTCCTTCCAAGTTTATAAAAAGATTTTAGAGGAGGTGGTCCTTAAGACCTCCCCTCAAGTTTATAAAATATTTTAGAGGAGGTGGTCCTTAAGACCCTCATCAAGCTTACAAAGTTTGTACAATAAGTTACTCTTTCAAAAGATACTTACCAAATCGAATATTTTGTTTACAAGTACGAACATATTTTATTTTTGACTCTGTTTTGCACCAGGTGGCACCTGTCAAAGAGGACAGGTGGCTGCACACAGGTAGGGACAAGTGGTACATTGCAGACTCCGTCCCTCACCAACCCCTCAATTTTGGCACCCCAAAGTGCCAACTCAGCCCTAGTGACCAAGTATAAATAGGACCACTGGACAAGGTCAAGTCACAAGAAAAACTCAAGTCATACCGTTACTTGGTCAAAATCACACCAGACACCTAGTGTTCTCTCCCTACTCTCTCTAAGTGCTGAGTGCCTTATTCCTTCACTCCACACTGACAACCATCATCCTTAGGAGTTCCTCTTGAGAAAAAGTTACTATTATTTTTGTGAAGTTCATCTTCTTGCAAGGAGTAGTTCTTGCTTTGGTTCCATTTTTACCCAAATGAGAAGGTTTTACCAGGTATTGCTTTAGAAATTCTTGAAAACCTTGAAGGCAGGGTTCATTGAAGTGGGTCACGCTTCACCCGTTTCAGTATTTTACCAGAATCCAGTCACACTACCCTCCTACAGTTATGATTTGAGCTTGGCCCTTATGCCAATAGGCAGGCCAAGGGGTATGCCATTCGGTAGCCCACCTTTTTTAAAAAATTCCTTATTTCGTCTTTTATACATATCATTTCCAAAATAGACATTTACTTTGAAAAAATCAATCTTCGAGTTGTCGCTTTGAAAATTCCTTATTTTCTCCTCTGTACATAATTTATTAAAAAAATATATTTCTTTTACTTAAGAAAAATCAATCTTCAAGTCTCTCTTTTATTTATTTTATTTTACCTTATCTTTGTTTTTTCAAATAATGAGAAACCTCTGCAGCAAATTAAATTGCATGTAGAGTAATCCATTAAACCAAGATGACACAAAAGATGAATTTATTATATTTAACTTGTTTGGAATTATTACAACCTCTTACAAGTACAAAAAGAAAAAAAGAAAAGAAAAGAAAAAAAGATTCTTCGGGACGCTCCCCAGATCCCTCTAAAATCTCTCTCAAAACCCCCACCTCCAACCACCTCGGCGAACACGCTTTCCCCAATGATGAGCAGTGGACCCTAATCCTAAAACTAAATCTCTCCTCAGATGTGGCCGACAACACCAAGCAGGCACTGGCCAACTTCCTCACGTAGTTCGACATCGATGCCATCCAATTCTTAATATCCCACAACCAAGTTATCGACACGTAGACAGACTGCAAAAAAGAACAAAAGGACCAAAATCAAAGTGAATCAGTAAATTGAAAAAGAAAATAGCAAATGAAAAAAGAGAAAGATATGGTTATACTTATCCCCCGAAAGCCTCCTCACGAAGACCCGTCAACCAGTCTATCACTACATGAGGGCGGTGAGGCACTAATACCACGTCACTGCTACGCATCCAAATGTGATAAAAGGGGGTGGAAATATGAAGAAACGAAGCCTCCCCAGTTGCCACTATCGCACCACCTCTGGAATTATGGGCCACTGCCGTCGGTATGCTGGTACTTCTCACTGATCCCTTCGTAGGTGGAGTCATGATATCCATATCATATATGGACGATGACATTAATTAACTGGTCGCAAAATCCAAATAATCATAGCCTGCTGTCATTGCAGTGTAATGCATATAGGGCTCACCCTCCTTCACCGTCGCCCTAGCCTCATCTGTCATCTCCTTCACCCGCCTCATGTACGCAGGGGCGCTGATGGTGGGACATCCACCTCTCCCTCCAAGATCTGTCGCACCAACATTTCTTTAAGGTATCTGACGTAACCAAACTCATGTGCCAGTAGCCTCCTTATCTACACATGCATGCCCGTAACCCCTGCGACCCCCAAGGGTAGACATCGGGCGTAGAAGGCCACCTATTTCCCCATTAAGTAGTCTACCCAGAAGCAAAGTTCTAAAAACTCCAAAGAGACAAGCCTAACCTGATTGCTTGTCAAGGCGTTTAGTACCTCTCGCACATGCCTAGAGAAAAGGATAAGTTCGAACGCCTGTTCGACTTCCTCTATTTGTACATCATGCAATCATACAAATGCAACACCAATCCTACGTTGTGACCTATCACCTCATAAAACCACGTCTATAAAAGGCAAAACCAAGAGTAAAAAATGAAAAAGCAAAAGGATAACAAGAAAATAAAGGAAAAATTGAACTTAAAGATTACCTATAACAGATTCGTAGGCCCTGTAAAGGTCTGTCGACAACACCAACTAAAAGCATCTAAGGAAGCATAAAGGGACGGCAGTGTAAAGCTCTACCAATCATACAAATGTATGTTTGAAATGATCCTTAAGAACGACAAAAACCACATATGGATGACGTCGCCGCTCGTAGCCACCACAAATACCCCTAATAGAAGCAAAATGAATAAACGGAATGCCTACCTTACTTACCGCCCATTATTCTCATCAATATACCTAGATAACAAAGTCTCACTCAGTATAGATTTTCTGACAAAATCCCCTGTCACAATTCTTCCTACATCCCCCAAAGCCCCCCGCACTGCCACCTCTATAACCTGTAGAGTGCGATCCACCATAATCTGCTGACCTGTATACTCCAACCTTGTCAGCTGCTGAACATCCAAGGGAGTGACCATAATTTCCCCAAATTCCAAGTGAAATGTGTGGGTCGTGTCCCACTACCTCTCACCCAGTGCACATAACACTGCCATAGAGCGCGACATCTCATCCAATTCCCCCGCCAACATGCCAAACCTACTAGACCCCACCATACACCATATTGCCCCAGGAAGACTGTCCCAAACCTCCTTCATCCTAATCATCCCCCAGGAACGAATGCTCAAAGATGATATATCAATTGGCACAGAAATCAAGGAAAACCCTTTATTATCCCAAAGATAAGAAGAGAAAGAAAAATGTGAAAAACCAAAGGACAAACACTTACATAGCCATTAGGGTTATTCATTCTAGAAGAACGGTGATGTGCAGGCTTCTGAAGTAGAATCCTCTCATCCACCACCGACTTGAACTGTCATACATATTATCGTTGCCTAACGCTAACTGCACCACAACCCGCCATTCAAAGGCCTCCCAATCGTCAACAGTTACCTAGTCATTGTTGTTGCTGTCAGAAGTACCCGCTATTGAGATCTTATAAAGGAAATAAACTCGAAATCGACTTTTAAAGAGAATAATAAAGGGATTTAATCACTTAAAGGTGTGAAAAATAAAGGGGGTTTCCCCTTTTTATACGAGGCTAAGGGGTATACCGATTGGCAGCCCCCGGTCCTGCCTATCGGCAATGATCTTTCCCCTTCCCCAAGAAGCCCAGGAGTTTGTGACCTATGCAGATTGGCACCTTCCTATCCCTACCTATCAGAAGCCACCTCAAAACTTCATTACAAAAATGCTAGAAAAATGCAAAAATGGCTCAAAAAGTTCATAAAAATTCTCGAAAAATCCTCGCGAAGTCAAGAATGTCATTACTCTATGAAAAACCCATTATGGAGCACCAAACCAGTTATAGGTCCTTGTTAATCCCTATAGGACCATAAGCAAATGCATCGGCACTCACTCTCCTCACCAACATACTCCACAGTGAAGTTAAAATCCAAACTACGCTACACCCACGATAATATACACCTTCCTCGGAGGACATACCAATTAGAAAATCTCCTAGTTAATAATCCATAGGTCCGTAGAATTAATCTCGACCCACTGAATTGACCATTTCAATCTCTAGGTCCACATAATCGACCTCGACTTACTGAATCGGTTATTTCAAACCTTAGGTCCATAGAATCGACCTCAGCCTACAAAAACGGTCATTTCAATCCATAGGTCCGCAAATATATCTCAATTTGTTGATCAGTCATTTTAATCTCGAGGTCCATATAATTGACCTCGACCCACTGAATCGGTCATTTTAAACACTAGGTCCACATAATTGGCCTCAACCCCCTGAATTGGTCATTTTAATACTTAGGTCCGTATAATTGACCTCAACCTACTGAATTCATCCTTTCAAATCTTTAGGTCCACATAATCCACCTCTACCCCCAGAATTGATCATTTCAAACCTTAGGTTCTTAGAATCGTCCTCGGTCATCTAAATCAGTCATTTTAATCCTTAGGTCTGAAAAATTAACCTCTACCCATGTAACGGTCATTTCAATCTCCAATACCACAGAATCGTCCTCAACCTGCTAAATTAGTCATTTAAAACCTTAGGTCCACAAAATTGACCTCGACCCTCTAAATTGATCATTTCAATCCTTAGGCCCGTAGAATGACCTTGACCCACTAAATCGATCCTTTCAACTCCTTAGATTCATAGAATCGACCTCGACCCACTGAAATGGTCATCTTAATCTCTAGGTTTGCAAAATCGACCTTGCCCCTTTAAATCGGTCATCTCCATCCCCTAGGTCCACAGAATCGACATTGATCCTTTAATCAACCATCTTTCTCAAACATCGATGAGGTGTCTATCTTTCGATGACCTTTGCTTGTTCTAAGCTTGCCTGTTGAGGGGGTCCATAGATACCCCATCCTAGTACTCCCTAAATACCTTATTAGGACCCTAACACTCCCCCCCCCCATAGAACCTTGATCTTTTTTACTCTAAGAATTGACCTGGAGGCCAACGGGTTCTTTCGGGCACCATTTGACTTTGATCAGCTCCTCACCTGAACGACGCTTAATAAAATATCGTAGGGATCTGAATTACCTTTCCAACATTCTATACCGTGCGTGAATCGGCATCATGGTTTGCACGGATGATCCTACTTATTATGAGTATCAATCTAGAGTCCATTGGGTGTTTTCGAGCCCCTTTTCACATTAGTCAACTATCCAAACTGAGTGAAGCTCAATGAAATATCATAGGGATCTAAATACCCTTTTTAACGATCCATGTCATGCATGAATCGGCCTCACGGTTCGAACGAACGACCCTTTTTACTCCAAAACCCCCCGTCCAGAGACCATCGGATGCTCCCGATCCTTATTTGACTTCAGTCAACTCCCGAACCCGAGAGTAGATCCATCGATTCTTTTAGGAATATGAATCCCCATTCCAATGGTCCTATTCATGCACGATTTGGCTTACGATTTGCATTTATGCCCATTTTTTCAAAAAAGTCCGTTCATAACTACCTATAGGCTCCTCAGCCCCCCACCTATCGGCAGGGTGTACTTTCCTTGGTGAGTAAGGTAAAGGCTATGACGATAGGCGGGCCAGAGGTCATGTCGATCCGCACCCCCTAAACTCGAAATTGGCTATATTTAAGGAGACCATAACCTCACTTCTAGAGACCTCCCTTTCAACAATCAGAATTATTTTCTCAAAATTAGAGCGTTGTCATTCCCCAAAAAACCAATTTCCCAACATTCTTTCCATTTCTCTTACCTCACTTTCATACCACTTTTCGCCACTCACCTCACTCTAATTAACCACTATTATATCGCCATAAAATCTACCAACTCTCCTTCAATAATCAATAACAAAATCTTCTAAGAGGTCAATTCCCACTCTTTTTTAGTTTATCCATTTAATATTATTTACTCACTTTATTCCCATTTTGATATCTTGTAGTCTGATTTTGTTATCTCACATCAACCAATATCCATTTTTATTACTAGTATTCATATAATATATTTCTATAGAATTCCAAAAAGACCAAAAGGATGGTTTACTTGTAAACTCCAAAAGTAAAGATTCCTCCCTTTTTTACACGTTTACAATTGAGCATGCTTCCTTAAAAAACATTCAAATAGGATTCTTAAATTTGGATTTATGGGTTAAACCCCACCCCTATGACATAATGAACTATGTGGACTTTGATGGCCATTGGTCTACATAGGCATCCCGGGCTAATCCTGGTATTCAAGTCCTATCTTTCCTATTTAATGCTTTTATACCACATTGTATTTATTGTGTGAGCCACGAACTCGTATAGATTTGTGTCTTATTCGACATGAACATTCGTTTTTCCATGGTGACTCGTGATTCAACGGTCACTCACATTATATGTTTATGTCATTTTTTTGGGTACACTCCTTAAGATGATTCTGCTTCATCTTTTCCATGATGCGAATCAGGTGGTTTTCTTCTCCCATTTTTCACGTTATACATATGTACACTCACATCACGCTTTGGAGAGAAGGATAATATTAACACAACCCATGAGAGACCGAAAGGGCAGAATGGGTTGCAACACCTTCCCATTCAGTAACTTAATCCCCGGACCCTTGATTCATTTGGTTTCGAATGCATCGGTATGACCTTGTTGCCTTTCTCTCAAGATGGCTACATTTCTTTTGACTGCTTTGAACAAAATAATCTAACGACTCCATTTCTTTGTATTTATCTCCTTTTTATAATGTTGATTTATATCCGAGGTAGCCCACAAAGATACCAGTGCGAGTGGTGAAAAGAGGATCCCCATATCCTCGAATCATCCTCACACGCATGGTGGGAAGAGAGGGAGACTTTTTCGATTGTTCCCCTCGTCTCGATTTTGGGACCATCCCACGTCGGAGGAATCTGACCCAGATGGCCACAGATACTACCCATTAATTTTTTTCCATGATATAAAGTTTTATTATGGTATAAGACCATGATAAATCCGCGATAACTTAGATCTTATCACAGTCCTAAACTATGATATAATTGTGACAAAAATTAAGCATCGTTTGCAATATTGCAAATACATTTCAACACTAAATGAAATATTATGCACGACAAAAGTCAATCATGCACGAGACTAAGTATGGTCCTATCATGGTCCTTGACCATTACAAGACTATAGCAACTAATTTCTTATCATGGTTAAGGACCATGACAAAATCATGATAGGTTTAGTACTGTCACAGTCCTTAACCGTGACAAGTCTTAGTCACTCCAATTATAAGAGGGTAGTGAAACTGGGGTCTATGATAACTGGAAAGGGTGAGGCATGACCCACTCTAATGGACGTTGACTACCAGGTTCTCAAGAACTTTTGGAGCAGCTTCAGATGAAACCTTCTCCTTTTGGTAAAAATGGAGCTCAAGCTGGAACTCCCTTCTTGCAAGAAGATGAACTTTCACAACAATAATAGTAATTTTCATAATAAGATCTACTGAGAATGATGGATGTCATTGAGGAGTGAACGAACAAGACACTTAACACTAGAGAGAGAGCAGGGGGAGAATACTAGGAAGTTCTGGTGTGATTTTGACAGAGCAACAGTGCTATTGAGTTTTTCTATCCCTTTTGACCTTGCCCAGGGGTATTATTTATACTTGTCCACTAGGGCTGACTTGGCATCTTTCGGTGCCAAAATTTAGAGGGTAGGTGAGGGACAAGGTCTGAAGTGTACCATATGTCCCTACCTGTGTGTAGCAGTCTATCCCCTCAGACATGGGCCACCTGATTCCAACAAAAGTCAAAAAGAAAATATGTCTCATAATGGAGACAAAATATCTTATCCGGTAAATATCTTTTGAAACGGTAACTTGTGGTACAAACTTTGTAAACTTGAGAGAGGAGGCCTTGGGGACCTCCCTCTCTAAAACTGTCAATCTTGAGGAAGAGGGTCTTGAGGACCCCTCTCCTCTAAAATCATTTTTACTTGAGAGGGGCCTCGAGGGCATCTCTTCTAAGAAAATCATTTTGTAAAAGCTTATTTCTCTTGGCTAAGTGTGAAGGGTGTGTGGTCTCGAGTGACTCCTGGGTCTTCCTACTAGTATTGTCTCAATCCTATAGTGCTAAGTGGTTGAGTTTGCTCAACAGTTCTTGTTCCTCAATTGCCAAGCCAAAACTCCCAAGAGATCCCAACTGGCCTATTTGAGCCCTGCCTGCTCAACTAGGCTACCTGTACAAGAAAGACAAGTATTAGTACTTTTGTTATTTTAAAGGATGACTTTTCATGGTGAGGGGTTGCTTATGGCAGCCACTCCCTCATCCTGGTTTATTTTCTAGAAGCTGGGGGAGGACCTCGAGGGTTTCTCCTCAATATGAATTTTCTCCAGCACCTAGGTGAGGTTCCTTCTCAATATGAGTTTCTGCCGGGACCTAGGTGAGGTTCCTTCTCAATATGAGTTTCTGCCGCCACCTAGGTGAGGTTCCTTCTCAATATGAGTTTCTGTCGCCACCCAGGTGGGGTTCCCTATCGATTTGAGTTTCTGCCGCCACCTAGGTGAGGTTCCTTCTCAATATGGTTTTTTTTGCCAATTAAGAGGGTTTCCCCCTCGATTTGAGTTTCTGCCGGGACCTAGGTGAGGTTCCTTCTCAATATGGGTTTCTGCCGCCACTTAGGTGGGGTTCCTTCTCAATATGAGTTTCTGTCGCCACCTAGGTGAGGTTCCCTCTCAATTTGAGTTTCTAACGGGACCTAGGAGGGTCCCTCTCAATATGGGTTTCTACCGCCACCTAGGTGGGGTTCCTTCTCAATATGAGTTTCTGTCGCCACCTGGGTGGGGTTCCCTCTCGATTTGAGTTTCTGCCGTAGGCTAGACCTAAAAAGTATTTTTGGGGAAGACACCCTTCTACATTAGCCCCTCGTGCAAAGTCTTGTATGTTGGGTAGACCAAAAGACTTTGTACGCCATAAACTCAATTTTCAATTTAATTTTTTTTGAGGGACTCTAGGGCTCTTAAAGCCTATTCCTCGAGTCATTACATGCACGGTCCCTTCATCCTAATTTTTTTATTTATTTTCGAGACTCCACGTAGGGCTATGTTTTTTTTTTGAACATTCTGATTTTTCCGATATCCGATCCGATATTTTCTGATTTTGGAACGTATATAAGGTTTCCGATTTCCGATTTCCGATTTTTCCGAAAAAAATCGGATCGAAAATTGGAAATAATTCTGAATTTCTGATTTTTCGATTTTTCCGATACGATTTTTCCGAAACTATGCCGATCCTATTTTTCCGAATTATTTCCGATTATTTTCGAAGTATTTTCCGATTTTCAATTTTTTTAAACATTCTCATGTGTTCCACATCGGCTAGGAGAGGAAGAGAGGTCCAATAAAGTCCTCTATAAAAGGAGAATATCCCTCTATCCTCTACACAAATGAAAAAAATGATTAAATCCGTATATATTTACATGTTGGGTTAAATCTTTTTTCGATTTCTTTAAAATGAGAAGTTCGAGTAATCGAAAATCCTATATTAATTTTTTTGAAATTTTGGAATTTCCAAAATTTCTGAATTTTTAGTATATGTTTTGAATTTTCGATTTTTTTTTTCGATTTTCCGTTTTTTTCGAATTGAGAAACTTTTTTGATTTTTCGAAAAAATTGGATAGGAAATTGGAACAAATATTTTATTTCCGAAAAAATCAGAATTTTTTCCAAATGGTCATTTTTCGATCCGATTCGGTCGAAACACATACCTAACTCCACGCGTCAGTGTGGGAACTATTTTTTCATCATTTGGGGAAAAAAAATTCATAACCTTTTTTCCTTTCTGCACATTTTCCCACTTTCATGTAAAACATAAGGCCCTCTTCTTAAAAAAAGTTTTCATCTTCTTCAAAACCCTCACAGAGAGTTTTAAGCTTATAGTGAGAGAAAGAGAGAGAAAAAAAATCAAACACTATAGCCCCCATTTTTTTTTGTTCTAGGTTTTCCTCAAATACACCATTAATGGCTTCTAACCCATCAAACCTTTCTTCCGCCACCATTGTTCCACTATTTTTTATTTCAATGCCTTTTCCCATCACCATTCCTATGACCGTTACCATCACTTTAGCCACCGTCCAAGACGGTTCCAACCTTTTAACCCCAGGCGGTGGTGAGACCGATTTTGTGACTGCCGTGGATAGGTATTCCTCATATTTACTAACTACTTTCGTAAGCGACACATCTTTGGTCACCATCGCTAAGGGTTCCTCGCAACCCATTGATCCATTCGCTGCTGTTATGGACAAGGAAGGCTCGGGTTCCTTGCGCCTCAATCTCGGAATGAGTTCCAAATCCGAAGGTACATTAGACCCTCATATTTTGATGAGTCCCTTGTCAGCAGCTGATTTGGCATTTATGAGCTAGGGTTCCTCGCCCTTTGTAATTATTTTAATTCCTCACCCACCTTAGGGTTCCTCGTTGGTTAGCGTTTTAACTAGAGGGTTTGTTGAGAGTTCTTTATTGGCGACGAGGGATACCCAGGGTTCCTCGCGGGTTGGATTTATACCTGAGGATTCCTCACAACCCACTTTTCAATCCAGTGTTGTTATTAGCGAGACACAATTTAGCCCCTCGCGCATGACTCTCGGAATGGGTTCCTCGTCAAACCTTTCGTCAGCGGCTCATATGTCTGGTAATTTGCAGCTTATTTCAAATGAGGGTGTCTCGACTTTAGGTTTCATCGAGGGTTCCTCACGCTCCGATTTCGTATCTGGCATTTCCTCATCGGGTTTCGTCACTACCTTGGGTTTTGCTGTTAGCGAGGGTTTCTCATATATTGATTCTATGACTTCGGGTTCTATGTCAAAAATTGGTTTGAACCCTTATCATCTGCTGGGTTCCTCGACATTTACTGTTGGCATAAGTGACAGTTCCTCGTCAGAGGTGGGTGGGAAGCCACCCTTATTGTGTAAAGGGTTCCTCTTCGATGACTAACGCTTATAAGGGTCCCTCGCCACCTATCATTTCTTTAGGGTTTGTGGCTAGCGAGGGTTTCTCGCAGTTGCCATTTTCTATAGTGGGTTCCTCGCTAAACACTATTTTGACTAGAGGGTCTGTCGTTGCAAGTCCCTCATTGATGTCGGCTTTTACCCATGGCTCCTCGCGCGCTGGACTTAAACTCGAGGGTCCCTAGCTGATTGTTGTTTCCACAAATCAATCATAAATTGATGAGGGTTCCTCGCTACCCCCCTTGCGGGAAAGTTCCTCGTGTGTTGCTGTTATGGGGGATGCGCTACCAACCATGGGTATCTCGCGACCCTGTTTGTTAGTGGTTTCCTCGCTTACTACGGTTTCTGCACACATTTTTTTTTGGATATTTGCATTCTTTGGGTTCCTCGCAAAAAATAACTTTTTATGAAGAGTCCTCGCATGCCACCGCAGATGGGAATCTTAATTTTGGCAGTATGGGTTCTTTGCCTGCTTTGAGTTCCTCACTTGGAATTTCTACCACAGTGGGTTATTTTCTTGAGCCAATGGCTCTTGGTAGTTCTTCGGCTACATCATCTCCCTCTCAGGCATGGCAAGACTACATGCGCATTCGCCAGGGGCAAGATTTTGTTATCTACCATCTCCCTCCCTTTTTTGGTCCAGCTGACAACTTCATAACTTACCTCACCCAATTTGAGGAAAAAATTTCTAACACTGTTCTCGAGCGTCCTCATGTGGGGTTGAGTGAGTCCGCTGATTCTCCTATTATTTTTCCAGACTCTAATCTCCGGGTCGACCGCGGTGATTTTCCATATTCCAATATTGAAATTAAAGCTGCAGGAGGTGCCACGGAGGAATGGGCTAGTTGGGTTGATTATGTTTAGAGTGTTCCTGATTACGTGATTATTCTTAGGGGAGTGGGACTTCTTAATTCCATCAACAACCTAAAGTGTTGTACGGTATCTAAGCATAACTCCTCTCTCAATCTTTTACTATCTCTGTGGAGTATGGAGTCTCACACATTCGTTACGGGTTGGGGAGAATTTACTTTCACCCTAGAGGATGTGTGCGAGTTATATGCTCTTCCTTTATTTGGGAAACATGTGATTACCAATGACTACGAGTATTATTTGGAGCAGGAGATAGTGGCGGAGCTACAAACAGCTCTCGGAGAGTGCTCAAAGTATGTAGCTATAAATATGACAGGTTATCCCAAGAACTCCTTTGCCAAATGGCATAGGTACTGGTTTAGAGATTTTTAGTAGGCGCAGAAAGAGGAGACTTTCGGCATAGCCCCCAGGAGCCAAGGTGGCCCCGAGATCCACTCTCCTTCACACTTAGACGCCTTCCTGGTTACTTTCTTAACTCGGTTCCTACTGCCAGGTAAACTCGAAGATTCTCCTCGTGACCTTCTTTTTAAATTGGTTGTAAGATTATCTCACGGTCAGTCGGTCCCTGTAGCCACTATAACTCTCGTTTCCCTTTATACTTAGATGGACCGGGCACATATAGATGCAAAAATATCTTGCGGTCGGTACGATGCTGCCAATTTTGCAAACGCCGCTCTTTTAATGTCCTTTCTATTTGAGCATTTCCCCCACCTTGCTTAGGAGGCTCAAGCTTGCCATAGCAATGTTGCTTGGCTTCTAAGATGGCACATAAAAATTCACAAGAAGCCCTTGGGAGCATTGATTGATGATATTGAGGAGTTTCAATTTTGGCCTTACAGTAAGCACCTCTCCGGCATCTTTAGTTGGCTTTCTTTTCCTGGTGATGGCAGGATCTTCTATTGCCCTTCTAATGTGGAGTCTGTTTCTTTCTGCCCACATATTAACGTGGTGATGATGCTGTTACCAGGCCTCCTTCCTTCTCGGACCTAGTTGGGCCCACGTGCTAAGTTTTATCATTCTGAGAGGGTATGAAGGCAGTTTGGCTATGATCAGGGCGTTCACACCCCTCTTCTCCCCTCCTGCACCGATCCTTCTAAGTTATTTTTAAATGTGTGCACCAACTTCACTCTTCGAGGATTATCCCATAGTGTTAGTCGCCTAAGGGGCTCTACGTGCCCTATCACGATTACCAGCCCTAATTCACTTCTTCTTAGTTCCTGTTCTGGCAACGGCAGATTCTTCTAATCCAAGATTACATGGCCGGTCCTCCTCATAAGACTAGGGTTGTAAACGGATATTTGAAAATCCGCATTCGTCCGATATTCGAATCCTAATTTGCGAATATTTATCCAAAAAAATGGAAACGGATACGAATATGGATACCCTATAAAAATATCTGAGAAAACAGATACGGATACGGATAGTACTAGTATCCGACACGAATAATTCGTATCCGATGCGAAGTATCCATTTTACCGAATATATGTATTCGTCAAACATATGTTTAAGATATTACTAATAATCTTGGCATTAGTATTACTAATAAAATAATATTAAAAAAACCTTAATCGTTTATTCCCTATAACAAAACAAAAACCTACTCCACTCAAAACAAAAACACCCTAAAGTTATTATTTTATTGGGTATATTGTAAAATGCCATGTATTATTGTTTTATTGGTTATATTAGCATGGAGTTATACTAAAGTTACAATACACCCTATCATACACAACATACACCTGCTAAAGAACATATACTCCACTCATAACAAAAAAAAACTCATTTCATTCCTAATAAAATCCCTATTCTACCACTTCCCCCTCCGCCGCATCAGCTTGTCGCTGCTTATCAACCCCGCCACCGCTTCTCATCAATCCCTCCTCTGCGGATCAACTTCGTCGCTCCGCTACTATGAATCCCCTCCTTCTGCAACATAAAGTTAGCAACAACAGGTACATACAAAATAAAAATATAAAGATATAATAATATTTCTATATTGTTTATGTGGTTGTTCATTAGTTTTCTGAATTATAAATAAATGTAAGAGAGAAACAAAAAAGTAAAAACATGGTTTTGATTTTAATGATAAGTGAAGTTAACAACATGTATATTATGTATAAAATAAAAATATCAGTATGTTTTGAAGACTAAAAGGTCCATGGGGTTATCATTCTCAATAAATTTGATTTAATAAAAAAGGTGCATATTTATATCTACTGATATGGAATGCTACTGTTAATTTTTTTTTGGATGGATTTAAGCTTATATGGTTGTAAAGTATGGATGACTTTAAGTCATATTATCATTATGGAATGCTACTATTATTATGAAAGACATAATTGTTGATGTTAGGAGGTAGTAGTTTTTTTATATATTTATTTGGATTGGATTGAATATTTTAATAGTTATTTTTTGAGATGGCTAAACAATGTAAACGGATATTATCTGAATTCGAGGTATCTGAGCGGATGCGGATATGGATAGTTGTTTTAACTAACCAGACGGATACAAATACGGAAATGGATAGTGCATCCAAATAGCGAATACGGATATGGAAAATATGGTATCCGATCCGTATCTATCCGTTTACCACCCCTACATGAGACCAACCCTGTCAAGTATGTTAAAGCCCAATTTCTGATTAAGCGGACACAGAAGGATACTTGGTTTCTCAGCACCACTTCTAGGCCATCTCTTGAGCAGGCTATCCCCATTTTAGTGAAGCCCCTCCTTGACGAGTCTCTTCAGCTCCCGCCTATTGAGTTTCCACCTGCGAAGTCTACAGGCATATCTAAAAGCAGAGGAAAAGCGAAAAAACCCAATCGCAGGCAAGAGGAAGCAACCGGATATGGACGTGTCTATTTTATTCCTGCTACCATCGCTTCTCCTACTTCTTCTCCTGTGAGGACCCGAGCTGTGAAGAAGAAGAAGAGGAATAATGTCGATATTGCTGCTCCCTCCTCGATGGACTAGGAGTCTGAGACTGATGATATCGGGCTGGAGGAAACTTACAGGACGGTAAAAGAGAAGGGTTATGAAGCATTGGACATTTCTTCTCAGGAGGCACGAGTCACATCTATGCCCATTGCAGAAGGTACTATATCGCAAAATTCTTTACTTAGTGGAACTGGTTCTCCGGGAGTTTACTTACTGGTTCTCCCCCCTTCATTTGAAGAAGAACTCGTTGACTATGGAAGCACCCCTTCCTATGATGATCATAGTTCTTCTTCGGGTAATGTGGGTTGCTTGGATCTCTATAGCAAAGGCACTACTGACACCTGTGCTTTGTTATCAATTTTGAGGAAATCCTCCAGTGATGGTGAGGCCCCCCATTCTCCTGAGGGGGTTATCTTCGCTACCCGACCCCTTCCTTATGGTCAGACTATGCATTCTGGTGTTGTAAGTGTTTATCTTACATAAAGTTTTATACATATGATTTTATTTCTTTTCCATCATTATTTTATTTACTAATAAAGTATTCTGTCATATTTCTGCAGGTACTTCCACAAAGGTGAGTAGTCATCCGCTCCCCCCATTACGACTGGAACCTTTTCAGAGGGAGAGGAACTCTATGCTTGTTTCTTCCCGGGGTCTCTTCAGAGAGGTTTGCTACTCCCTTATTTCTTTTAACATTAAATGTAATTTGTTTGCCACCAATTACATTTTTGTTATGTGTTATATGTTGGTACTTTCTTATAACTTTCATCTGTGCACCATACTAGCACCAGGACCACCCTGTGGCTTCACATTCTGCTGAGGTATGCCTTATAATTTTCTTAACTTTTATTGCTCTCTTTTCCTCTTTCTTTCTTCTTTTTCCTTACCCGTCTATGATTGCAGAGGGTTGTGCCTTACAACCCCATCACTTCATCTTATCTTACTTCGGTGGTAGGCACTTCTATAGTTGAGTCCCTGGTTACCCCATCATCTAAGGTGTGTATCTCCAAATTTTTTCCAGTAATAAGCACTTTATGCCTTTTGACCTTTTTCCATCTCTTAGGGCCTGACAACTTTTGTATTTTCTTCCCAGGGGGAATCTTACCTTTCCTGATGTTACTATCTTGGGGTTGTCCTCTTCGGGGAGGATTTCTATTCCTCGAGTCCGCATATCTATGGATGGTAGGACTTTGGTTCAGTCGATCTCTCACGGTCCAGTATTTACTGTGGCTGCGACTATTGAGCCCACACACTACAGGTTAGGCCTTTCCATTTGAATGTGGAATCTCTTTTTTTCTTGAACACATGGTAAATAACATACTTTGGCATCTGCAGGCCATCAACACAGCCCCTTCTGCGCTGATTATCATTTTTCTCTCTTCCTCCTTAGATGGGGTTCAGGTACTTTAACATCTTCTTATTAAACATTTTTTTTCTAACTAGATTGTACTTAACAAAGTCCTATTTTCCTTATTTGCAGTTGTCTCTTGGCACTATTTCGACGGTGGCTTCTACTATTGTCTCTTCGGCATCCCCTGCATGCGGGACATCTTAACCATCTTAGTCGTGGAGTTCTGAATTATCTCCTATATATTTTGCCTTTATGAGGTAGGTGATTTACTAACTCTCACCCCTTTTTTCATTTGCAGGCTTAGCAATCCACTGCGACCACCATCGCTGAGGTAGCTCCTTTAGGAGCACCTGCGGCTGAGGCAACTTTTTTAAGGGCACTTGTTGCTAAGATATCCCCTTCAAGAGCATCTTCAGCTGAGTCAGCCCCCTTTAGGAGCACCTGCAACTCCTCCCTTGACTGCTATGGAGGGCGTTACTCAGATATAGTATATAAGGGTACCCATTTTCTTTATGCCATTTTTGTATCTCTATGTTGTTAAAATGCTTATCACTACTTACCTGTTTCTTCTAGTCTCAGGTCAGTGATACTATTGCCTTAGTGACGAAGGAACGCATGGGAGGAATATTGGCAGGGGAGGTATTACACCGACATACCTCTTTTTTTTTCCCCTCTCTCATTTTTTTAATTATCATTTCTTCTTGCCTATACTGTGCAAGTATTATCATCTTCACCCTTATTGCACTATTTTTAGGTGAGTGGGGTTGCTCCAGTGACTATGGAGTATGATGACGGGGTGGTTACGAGAGAGGTATTAAGCTTTCATACCCATTCTTCTTACTGTTCCCCTTTTTCTTCTTGCGTATACTGTGCAAGTGTTCTCACTTTCACCTTTGTTTCATTATTTTTAGGCGAGTGAGGCTGTTGTTCCAATATCTATGGAGTCTGTTCAGGGAATGGCTGCGAGAGAGGTATCATACTGGCATACCTTCTCTATTTTACTATTTCATTCTTCTTGCTTATACTGTGCAAGTGCTCTCACCTTCACCTTTGTTTCATTGTTTCTAGGCGAGTGAGGTGACTGCTCTGATAACTATAGAGCCTGTTAAGGGGATGGCTGCGAGAGAGGTATTATACTAGCATACCCTCTCTCTTTTTACTTTTTCCCCTTCTTTTCTTCTCGCGTATACTGTGCAAGTGCTCTCACCTTAACCCTTGTTTCATTATTTCCAGGTAAGTGAGACGGCTGCTCCGGTAACCGTGGAGCCAGTTGAGGGGATGGCTGTGAGAGAGGTATTATACTGGCTTATCTTCTCTTTTTTTCTATTTCCCCTTCTTTTCTTCTTGCATATACTGTGCAAGTGTTCTCATTTTCACCTTTGTTTCATTATTTCCAGTTGAATGATATTGCTCCTCTGGTGGTATATGTGGAGCAAAAAGATAGCGTCGATCTGTACACTTCTCAGGTGCTTGACTACCACATCTATGTTACCCTTCCTTGGTTGTTGGTTTATGAATTGTGTTCATAGTCCCTAACATTTCTTGTGTTTAGTCTGGTGCCCTCACTTTAGCCGACCCTCTTCAGACCGACGACAATATGATCACCCCTTTGAGTTTGGGGGTAAGCTTTCTATCATAGCTAGGGACTGGACCGCAATTGTCTTTCTTCTCTTTTTATTTATCGTGAGCATTTCTTTTCAGGTCCTTATTGATGAGTCTACCGGGGCAGCTGCTGAGAGACATCATAGTTCTGAGGCTACCCCCACGGCTGGTGATGCTGATTCTACTGGGGAGTCTTCTTTCCTCCCCTTTGAGGTAGGGTCTCGCCATTCCGACGGTGATGGTGAAGTAGAGGCTCCTGCAACCTTTGTGAGTAGGTTATGGCATGAAGAGCTACCTGGATGATTCAGTCACATGAGCGCCAACTCTTGGATCTGATCTTAGAGCATAACGCCGAGACGTTCACTCTCGGGAGCATACTTCAGATTGACAGTCTCACGACATTCAACCTGAAAGCTCTTGCCAACCATGTTATTGAGTTCTTAGCTACCTCTCCTGCTAAGCTGACTAGCTCTTCTATTTTACTATTATTGGATGCTCTCCGCGACTTGCAGCAGTTCTATCAATTTCATTTAGATTGGCTTAATACGGGGGGTCGCCACTTTATGAGTGTTCATTTTTGAAAGATGGTAAGACTTCACACTTCCAGGCAGTCTAAGACCGAGCAACAGCAGGCTGAGGCCACGAGAATCCGGAGTCAGATCACATTACTTCAGGCGAATCTCGACAGACTTGAGTCTAGTGATTAGGAGGACGAGGTTAAATTCGTCGGGTTGGAGGAAGAGTTCCTGCGGGAGGCTGGTCTATCATATGCCGACGCCCTCACTCGTGATGACTTATTTTTTGTTATTTCTAGCGGATAGGATGCTTCTTGCTTTGTTGTATTTTGGGTTCTTTGTGTATAGCACCGATCATTCATACATGAGAAGAAGAATGATATTTTGTTCTCCATCTATACTTTGGGCATTTAGTAAGACCTGCTCTAATTTCTGTGAGAATTTGGTCAACTTAATCTCCCCCATATACTGCGGGGTACTTGCAATAATCTGAGCAAGTTATGTATATATATGCATTGTTCTTTTAAATGCACCTCTTATGACTGCGAGGTATTTACCTGTTACTATTTTGGATCACCCCCTCTTATCTGTGGGGGTGCTCATGCGCATTATTACTTATGTTCATAAGGAATGGATTGGAGGGGAGTAACCCCTGTCTCCTTCCTTCAAGTTTTATTTTTTTATATTTTTTTAAATAAAAAAAAAATTAAATTAGCTAGCCCCTAGTCTTTGGGATCCTTGCTCTATATTTTCTTTAAGAGCTTTCCTGTTCTCAAAATATTAAAGAGGGGGAATTTGACCCACTTCTTCACTTTTCTATTAATTTTGTCCAATAAAGAATTTATGACTTGGAGGTTGTCCTCCTACTGGTCAGGTAGCTAAAGATAAAAAACTGTCTGTTGTGTCTGTGGGGGGGGGGGGGGGGGGTGAACTTTGCTCAGTATACTTTCTCTTAGGATGGACTCACCCCCCAAGTGTAGTGAGCAAAATTCCTATTTTTTTTGTACCCTCTTCTAGCCTAGTAGAAAGTGTGTATAAATGTATATATATTTTTTTAAAGAAATATATATATATATATATATATATATATATATATATATATATTCTGCTGGGTCTATCTCATATAGATGAGTAATCAATTAGTAATCAAGGCAAGCATCAATAATGATCAAAAGTATTGTTATTTCATTTCTTTACTGTCGTGTGCTGTTTACAATATGGTATTGCTCTATAATTTTTACAAAAGGAACTTTTCTAGTATAAGAGCAAACCTCAGATTCTACTACCGAAATGAAAATTTTGTTAGCAGTACTAAGCATAATACCTCTTCAGCTATTTGCAGTTGATGGACTGGAGGCAATCACTTTCTGGCTCTGAAATTTAGCAATAACCCGACTTCCCCACTCCTCTCACCACGAAAGGACCTTCCCAATTACGTTTGAACTTTGATGCTGACATGTTGCGAAGGTGATGAGTAGAAGCACTAAGGACCAAGTCTCCCACTTGAAATTCTCTAGGCTTGACTAGGTTTTCATAAGCTCTTGACAACTGCTGGGTGTAAACTTTGAAGTTCTCTTTCGCTTTATCTCTATGTTCATCCAATGCCTCGAGCTGCACATGTCGTGGGTCAGGGTTGAGTCCATTGCTTAGAGCAACCCTAGCTGATGGTACTGCCAATTCCACCGGTAGGGCAACTTCGGTTCCATATATCAGTGAGAATGGAGTAAACCCAGTTGGTTTTCTCTTCGAAGTAAAGTAGGCCCATAACACCATGGGTAGCTTCTCATCCCATGCCCCTAGCATGTCTTCCAACTTCTTTTTTAGAATATTGATCAAGGTCTTGTTGATAGCCTCCGCCTGGCCATTTCCCTTTGGGTAGGAGATGATTGAACTGTTATGCACGATTTTGTAGTTGTCAGTGAGGAGGGCCATCTCTTTGCATACAAACTATTTCCCGTTGTCTGTGAGTATTACCTTGGGTATACCAAACCTGCATATGATGTATTCCTTGATAAATTGTGTTACCACCTCGGCAGTCACCCTTCTCAGGGGAATGGCCTCCTCCCATTTGGTGTATAACTTTGTGGCTACAATAATGAATGCTTTACCATGAGAGGCTGGGATAACCTTTCCCACTAGGTCAAATGCTCATGTATGGAAGGGATAGGGAGATGCTAGGCTTTAGAAGATGACAGAGGGGGCGTGCACCATGTTTCCATGCATTTGACAAGCCCTGCACTTCTTTACATAACCAATGGAATCGACTTCCATAGTTGGCTAATAATACCCTAATGTCATCAGCTGATCATATAGCTTGGCACCCCCTATATGAGAGGGCTCATGGGCTTCCTTCATCACTTTCTCTGTATTTTCCTTATCTATGCATTTTAATGCCTTCTCATTATTATCTTTCATGTACAACTCTCCTTTCACCAAGTAAAAATAGCCTACCCTCTTCCTGAGATAGATTTCATCCGCTCTTTTTGCGGGTAACTCAACGTCTTTTAGATATGAAATATACGGTTGCCTCTAATCTTCTAAGGCTTTTACAAAATTGGCTTCTTTGGGCTGATCGAAGTGAGTTTGGCATTTTAAACAGCCTTGCTGCAAGCGAGCAGCCTCTGTGCTCATGGTAGGCCAATAGTAGCCCCCTCGCTGTAGCCTTCGGTAAAGTGGGAGGTCAGTATCCCCACAATATTTTTCATGCATTTTTGCCAACCTCTCTTTTGCTTCCTGCTCCCCCACACACCTTTCTAGGACTTCTCTAGGACTATTAAAGTAAGGTGTTCCTTGTAACAGGTGGTAGTTAGCCAACTCCAATATCTTCATGGTCCCTTCTCTTGTCTCCAGCTGCTTCACCAGTAGGTATCTCTAGTCTTCTGTCTCATTGATTGGGAACAAAGATTTCCCTATAGTAGGTACTGTCCTCCGGTGCACCGTGATTATTACCTCTACCTCATCTATATTTTCCTTCTGTGCTATCGTGGCCAGTGCATCGGGTGCCTGTTCATTATTCTTGCATGCCTCTCAATAGTCACTTTCAGGAATTGTCCCAACAGCCTTTGGAAGATATACCTGTAGAGTGCTAAGTTAGCATGCTTGAGAGAGAACTCTCCATTAACCTATTTTACTGCTAGGTTAGAGTCCCCTCGGATACATAATACTTTTACACCTCTTCGAAGTGCCTCTAGCATACCCAAAATGAGAGCCTCATACTCAGCCTCATTGTTCGCGCATTTGAAGTATAACTTGAAAAAGAGAGTGATATTTTCCTTTCTATTCTAGAGTATGATGCCCGTGCCTCCTGTGCCTTGAGCACTAGAGCCATCAGACTCCATTTCCCACTTCTCCATTTCTTCTATCATACATGCTCGAAAGTTCTCACCGAGCAGTTCCTCACTTGGGGGCTCAAAATTTCCACTTGGGAAGTGGTCTAACAGGTCTGCCATTGATTGACTTTTGATTACCTTGGGCACTACACACTTTAAATCATATTTTGACAATATTAAAAACCATCTCGCTGCTTGTCCCACAAGTATTGTTCTTACTAGTAGATACTTTATAGGGTCTCACTTGGTGACTATGTGCACTGTGAGGGCTAAAAGGTAATGTCTAAACTTCTGAGCCAAAAAAACCAATGCTAGACAATGCCTCCCCACGCTGGTATGTCTAGATTTTGTTCCATAGATTACTCTTGATAGGTAGTAGACCGAATTTTCTACTCCTTCCTTCTCTTATACCAAGAGTGCCCTTATGGATCTCTCTGTTGAAGTGAGGTAGAACAACAACGGTGCTCCGGAGAAGCTAGAACTTATTTAACCTTCTCACATGCTTTCTTCTACTCTTCTCCCCAAATCCACTTGGCCTTATCTCTTAATAAGGGAGCAAACGAATGAGTTACTTCCGTTAGTGCGGGTATAAACCTCCGCAGGTAGGACACTTTTCCTAAGACACTCTTAAGTTGCCTTTGGCTCTTGGGGGGTGGCATCATCACAATGGCTTTCCTCTTCTCCACGTCTACCTGCACCCCCTGTCTATTCACAACAAAGACTAAAAACTTCCTTGCGGTAACCCCGAAGGCACACTTAAAGGGATTCATCCTCATCTTATACCTGCGACACCTCTTAAATACCTTTCTAAGGTCCTGTACATATTTGCTCTCCTTATTGAATTTAACCACCAAGTCATCCACATATAACTCTAGTATATCATGGAATAGATCATGAAAAATTACCATAATGGTCTGCTGATATATGGCCCCAACATTTTTCAATCCGAAAGGCATAACCGTGTAGTAAAAGTTCCCTAGTGGCATATGGAAGGAAGTCTTCTCCGCATCTATCAGGTCCATTTTGATCTGGTTGTAGCCGACGTACCCATCCATGAAACTATACATTTTATGAACTGCAATAGTATCAACCAAGCTATCTATATTCAGCAAAGGGAACTCATCTTTGGGACATGCCTGATTCAGGTCGCGAAAGTCTACATAAATTCTAATTTGGCTTTTATCCTTCTTTACAACCTATACTATACTGGAGGGCCATATAGGTTGCTGAATGGGCTTAATGAACCCAGCTGCCAGTAACTTCTCTACCTCCGCCTTTATCTTCAAATCTAAGTCGGCTTTGTATGTGCTTATAACTTGCCTTACTGGGAGGGCATTGGGGAGTATGTTCAATCTATGGGAGTTAACCTCTGGGTCTATTCATGGCAACTGCGTGTACTTCCAGGCAAATACATCAGTGAACTCCCTCAGTAAGCTAATGAGTTCTTCCTTCTGTTTTGGTTCCAGACTCTTGGAGATTAGGATGGGCCTGCTCTCACCCCCTTCTGGCCCCAAATTGACCTCCTCTAATTCTTGCAGCTGCTCTCTAGGTCCATCTTGCATGTATTCTGGAGCTTCTTCCGGTTCCTCGACGTGCTCAATGATATGGGTTTCATCAACAATAAAACACTCAGGTGCCGGGTCGGTGCTCTCATCCCAGAACACCGCCCGCGCAGACCATTATAAGCGGTAGATGACCTTTCTATTAGGCAAGACCACCTTCTTGGAAGTTTGAGGAGGTTTAGCCACCTCTTTTACTTTCCTCTTGCCCTCGCTATGTGGGGGATCACCCTTCCCCCCAAATGATCATGAACAAACTTCTTATGCGGGATACTCCTTTTAGCTATTTGCTTCCCTTCTAACTTTCTTAGAGAGGCCTTCATTTCCTCATCTAATTCAGTGTAGAATGCTGCATCTACCAGATGGGCCTCCTCAATGATGAAGGGTCTCTGCATGGCCTTGATCACTATCTTTGTACCTCTAATATTGGCCTTTGCACATTGATGGTAGGTGGAGGGCACTATGCCGTGGGTGTGCATCCATACCCTTCCAATGAGTAGTTGGTAGCTAGTGTTAGCGTTGATAACATGGAACTTAATGTGGGAGGTTAAATTTACCAACTTGATTCCCACATTTACATGTCCTATAGATTGCATTCCACCATTGTCAAATTCGAAAATCACTAATGGTACTAGCACTACCTTCCCCTGGTCGATTCCTGTTTCATACAATGTATTGATGGGCATGATGTTAATAGATGCTCCCCATCCATTAATGCCCTGGAAAATGAGACTCCATTGATCGTGGCTGTAACATATAGTGGGCGGTTGTAGAAGTAAGGTACCTGCCTATTTGCTTCTGCAAACACCACCTCAGATAGGCCTGTCAATGGATCGAATTTTATTCGAATCCGAATTCGATCCGTTTAAGCGGATATGGATCATGCCTAAAATCCGATTATCCGATTACCCGTTTATTAAATGAATCGGATTTGGATTCGCATACTCCGATCCATTAATAATCCGATTCGATTAATATTTTTAATATATATATATAAATTATATATAGTATATTTTTAATCAATATATATTGTATTTAATAATATTTTAAATATTTATTATAATAGTTCTTTATTTCATTATGTGTTTTTTTGGAACATTTACAAAATAAATTGATGAAATAAAAGTTGAAAATAAAAATGTTGTAAATCAAGTTTTACATAAACAGATAATCGGATCCGATTCGAATCCGTTTAACATAAACGGATATGGATTTGGATTTGCCTGATCCGATCCGATTAATAAACGGATCGGATCCGAATATGTTAAACATAAACGGATATGGATTTGGATTTTCCTGATCTGGTCCGAATCCGATCCATTTACAGGCCTAACCTCAGAAGTATACTTCTTAATCAGCCTTCCAATGGCCCCCTGCCAATTTAGTGAAGGATCTCCCCGCTGTTGCACGACCTCCAAGACTTTCCTCGTGACGGCTATTCTTGTGTCATACTTCACCCCTATCTGGTCAAAAAGCCACTTGAACTTGGGGCTCCTTGCTATGGTCTTGCATTCAGAATCTAAGTCTACCTCATACATCTGGGCATTGTAAACATACTCTGCTTCGGAGGTCCCCCCCTCATCTAGAGAAAGGATGGCATCTTCCTCACCTTCTGAGAGGGTTGCTTCCTCAATTTCCCCATTTCCAACTTCTTGTTCCGGAGTGAAGAACCACTCCTCTCACTTTCTTTCTAGCTCAAATATGCTCAGTGATAGCTTTTCCAATCCCTCACATAACTCATCACCGCTCTCCCACTCCATTATCTCTTTGGTAGCTTCTTCATCATAAGCAACTTCCATGTTGGCGGTACCGAAGTGATGTGCCGGAAGTGTGTTCTCATTAACATCCGCAGGAGGGATCTGCAAGGTACCATTGGCCACCTTCTCACCAATGATCCTTCGCAAGTAGTAACAGTCTTTAGTAGAGTGCTGCACCCACTGGTGTAACTCGCAGTACTTTAGGTTAGCTTTGTTAGTTGCCGTTAGGGTTTCTCCTTTCAAGTGGGAAGGGCCTGCCACCCCTTCTCGTACTAAGGTACGGTAATAATCCATAACCTTATCTACGCTGCAGGGTAATTGCGGCGGGGCATTTTCCTCAAACTTTCTCTTATTGTCGGGACTGCTATTCTTGGCTCTAGAGCCTCCCTTATTTGCTTTGGGGTTTCCATCCACATAGTTGGCTGCCTACCTGCTCGAAACTTGAAACCTACCGGACGTTAATGGCACCTGAGCCCTCCAACCCAGGGCCATTGGTTTGATAATCATAGCTATGTTGCTGACAGCCCTGGTGAACTCTCTATAAGTTCCGTCTCTAGTTTCGTTGGTCAAGTGTAACTTGAATTCCTTTAAAAGTCCTTCCACACATATCTGAAGCAACCTTTCCTCCGCCACATCCTTGTGAACATCTAAGGCTCTCTCGCGAAATCGTTTAATGTACTGCATTAACTCTTTCCCTGGTTTCTGTAACTCTTGTTCTAGGTGCCTTGATGTGAATTCATCCTCCGCTATGAGGAACTTCATGTGCATCTCTTCCCAAGTAGGGAGGCTATTAGGTGCTAAATGGGAATACCATGTGTAAGCCTTCCCTGTGAGGGTCTTAGAGAATTCCATGAACCTCAGGTTCTTGTCACTAGCATGCACTCCCAAGTACTCGACAAACCTCTTCATGTGCTCTCTAGGGTTATCTCCTTTGCCGCTGAACTTGATAAATTTTGGTGGGATATACCCCTCAGGGTATGGCTTCTCATTTATTTCCTGCGGGTAGGGGTCTTTCAACTCCTCATATAGATGAGGACCCTCCCTTTGGGAGGAGGAGAGCACCTTCCTCACCTCCTCCATGGTAACAGCCTTATAGGGTGACTCCTCCAAACTCATGCTTTTAGCAGCTGGTAATCCTAACTGTGCCACAGCCTACTCTGGCACCACCTTTCATGACGGAATCGTCTTTGTCGAAGTCACGAGCAGGGTGGCTGCCCCTCCAGAAGGGGTGGTAGTTGGTGTTACACAACCTTGACCCAAACTTTATAGGTCTACGTTATTTTGCTTCAAGAAGTTAAAAAAAATTGCCATAAGATTCATACCTGCCATTGGTGCCATTGCCGGCTAGCTGGTCTGCCCTCGCTGACGAGCAGGCGCTTTGGCTCTGATCACCACCACTTCTTCCTGGGTAGTCTGGTCACTGTGAGATCCATTCCCAGATGGAGTGTCTTCAAAAACTAGCTGCTTAGAAATGTTGAAACCTTCTTTGTCCATTAAAGCAATAATACCTCCCCAGCAGAGTTGCCAAATGTAGGAGGGTAGTGAGACTGGGGTCTATGAATAACTGGAGAGGGTGACGCTTGACCCACTCGAATGGATGATGTCTATAAGGTTCTCAAGAACTTCTGGAGTGGCTTCAGATGAAACCTTATCCTTTTGGTAAAAATGGAGCTCAAGATGGAACTCCCTTCCTGCAAGAAGATAAACTTTCACAACAATAATAGTAATTTTCTCAAGACGATCTCTTGAGAATGATAGATATCATTGAGGAGTGAAAGAACAAGACACTTAGCACTAAAGAGAGAGCAGGGAGGTAATACTTGGAAGTTTTGGTGTGATTTGACAGAGTAACAGTACTATTGAGTTTTTCTATCCCTTTTGACCTTGCCCAGGGGTCTCATTTATACATGGCCACTAGGGCTGAGTTGGCATCTTTGGGTGCCAAAATTGAGATGGTAGGTGAGGGACAAGGTCTGAAGTGTACCATTTGTCCCTACATATGTGTAATAGTCTGTCCCCTCAGACAGGTGCCACCTGATTCCAACACAAGTCAAAAAGCAAATATGTCTCCTAATGGAGACAAAATATCTGATTCGTTAAATATCTTTTGAAACGGTAACTTATGGTACAAACTTTGTAAACTTGAAAGAGGAGGCCTTGGGGACCTCCCCCTCTAAAACTGTCAATCTTAAGGAAGAGGCTCTTGAGGACCCCTCTCCTCTAAAATCATTTTTACTTGAGAGGGGACTCGGGGGCCTCTCTTTTAAGAAAATCATTTTGTAAAAGATTATTTCTCGTGGCTAAGTGTGAGGTGTGTGTGGTCTCGAGTGACTCTTGGGTCTTCCTACTAGTATTCTCTTAATCCTATAGTGCTAAGTGGTTGAGTTTGCTCAACATACCTTGTTCCTCAACCGCCAAGCCAAAACTCCCAAAAGATCCTAACTGGCCTATTTGAGCTGGATACCTGTACAAGAAAGACGAGTGTTAGTACTTTTGATATTTTAAAGGATGATTTTTCATGGTGAGGGGTTGCTCATGGCAACCACTCCCTCATCCTGGTTTATTTTCTGGAAGCTGAGGGAGGACCTCGAGGGTTTCTCCTCAATATGAATTTTCGCCACCACCTAGGTGAGGTTCCTTCTCAATATGAGTTTCTGTCAGGACCTAGGTGAGGTTCCTTCTCAATATGAGTTTCTGTCGCCACCTAGATGGGGTTCCCTCTCGATTTGAGTTTCTGCCGGGACCCTAGGGGGGTCCCTCTCAATATGTGTTTCTTCCGCCAACTAGGTGAGGTTTCTTCTCAATATGAGTTTCTTCCACCACCTAAGAAGGGTTCCCTCTCTATTTGAGTTTATGTCGGGACCTAGGTGAGGTTCCTTCTCAATATGGGTTTCTGCCACCACCTAGGTGGGGTTCCTTCTCAATATGAGTTTCTGTCGCCATCTAGGTGAGCTTCCCTCTCAATTTGAGTTTCTACCGAGAACCTAGGGGGGTACCTCTCAGTATAGGTTTCTGCCGCCACCTAGGTGGGGTTCCTTCTCAATATGAGTTTCTGTCGCCACCTGGGTGGGGTTACCTCTCGATTTGAGTTTCTGCCGTAGGCCAGGCCTAAAAAGTATTTTTGGGGAAGACACCCTTTTACACAAATTTTTATGTGATATCCTTTGTATAAAAATGATTGTGGTAAAGGTTTTTTTTCATGATTAAGGGCCGTGACATAGGGAGTTGTCACACCCAGACTTGTCACGATTTTTGATCGTGACAACTTCCTTTTTGTCACGATCAAGGACCGTGACAATTCGGTATCAATGAGAGGTGGAGAAACAATTGGGTACAACTCACCCTTAGAGGTGGAAATGCACTTACAATTATCCGAAGCACTTTTATCCTTTCAAACATACCTTGAAATGGGATTTTTTGGTTCAGTGAGAAGCCTTGTCACAACTTGAGGTTTTAAATTCACATTTCATCCATTTTAAAAACTTTTTTTTTCAAAAAATCCACTACCCTCATAGAATTTTTAAGACCATGATTGTGAGGAGGAACATAAAGAAAGTTTCTCCAGAGACCAAATCCATGTTGTCTAATATTCATGGGTTCTCTAAAAGTGTGCTCCCTAGAAAAATCCCTATCACAATTCATTACCAAATCATTGACTTTGGTCATAAGCACATTTAAATCATGTCCTAATTCATCAAAGGAATCAAAGGGATTAATATCATGTGAAAACGAATTAACTTGAGAATTCCTAAGCATGAAATAAAAATCTTTAAGGTGTAAAATTTTATGACAATGAGTTCACACATAAGGATTATGATGAACCACCTTAGGATAACTTTTAGGAACAATTCTTGAATTTTGCTAGTTACTAAACAACTTGTAGGGGAATTTCCTCAAATTAACTTTTTGTGACAAAATATGCAAGTGTAGGTCTGGTAAGATATTTTGAAACTTTCTTGACCTTTTTCAAAATGATGACCTTTGAAAACATTTTGGTCATTTCCCTTTTTGTTCAAAAAACTTAAGGCAACAATTTTTTTTTTCCTCAACTCTTGATTTTTCTCATTCACATTCAAAGAGGATTGAACCATTCTTATTGGTTCATGTGTTGAAACACTTTTCACAAAAGTCGTGTTATATCAAGAAGAACAAGAAGAAGAAGAAGGCACAAATTTGTCAAAGCCTAAACCACACTTGTCATTTTTAACTTGAGCAGTTTATAAAAGAATTTTGTCAAATTTCTTTGAACGATCTTCAAGATCAAATCTAACTTACTTTGACAAAGCTAACTCATCATAAAGTGAAGCATTTTTCTTCTTAAAATCACATTTGAACACTTAACAAATTTTAAATTTTTTCTTCACATTTTAAATTGACAAAACATATCATTATTCTCTTTTTAAATCAACTCAAACTTTTCAAAAAAAAAACTTTGAATTTTTACATTTTTCAAACATTCATTTTGCCCTTTAAAAGTGTTCACCTCTTTCTTCAAAATACAATTCAAGTCCAATAGCTCAAGTTGTTATTTCTCAACAAATTTCACCTTTTATCTGAAGGCATCTCTTTGAATGAAAAGTTGTGTAAAATCATCAAGTTTCTTAATCAAGGAAACTTTTTCAATTTTAACTAACTTGAGTTTAATAGCCAATTTATCATTCATATTTTTTAATTTGAAACATTTTCTTCATAAGCTTATGATATTATGGACTTAAAACATCACCATATTCATCATCACAACTGTTGATGTTTATAAATGGAGACAACGAATAATAGATAAACCAATAAAGAGAGAAATAATAATAATAGAGAATGGGGATGAGAGATAAAGAAAACACGATGAGTTTTACGTGGTTCAGCCCCTCATGCAAACCTACATCCACGATGTTTCTAGGATTTTATTACACTATTACCAAAGTTACAATTAAGGCTGCTGTTACAACTCGATGATTGAGAGGATTCCAGCGAGAGTCACGTCATTCAGTGGATTGTGCCCTATTTATAGGTGATTTATGGAGAATAACAAAAGGGTAGGTGGATTGCCCTTATAAGTTGGGTAGTTACACCTGAATATACATGCTTATCAAAATAACAAACTAGTGTGCCTTGGATCATGGGCTGACATTATGGATAAGTACGTGGGTGATTAATTTGCAACATCCACGTTCTTATATTCCCACATGATTAATGAACGACATTCAGTGTGTAGGCACTGACGGGAGTATACAATGTGTCCAACTTTATTTACATGGATGGGACAACAGTCAAGTAGGTTAGCCGAGCAGATTATCACCGAGCCGAACTAATTTTAGAATTAAGCCGAACACATTATTAATTCTCTTGGCGTTTGGATTTTATTCATCTTTTGGATGATACGGGTATAAAAGAAATCCCCCAAGACCTCTTGCACGAACTCTATAATTTGATACAGGGTAGTTGGATGAGGTGTTACATACTGCTCATATCAAGGCATTTGCTGTCGGCTCATTTTGGGCTGCCTAGGCTGAGCAACTTGGCTTTAGGGTTTAAAATAAATTCAAGGACACATGTCCAGTAGCTGAAGTGTCTTCTTTGTAATGACGGTGACAGGACATGCATACTGATACTTTGTACAACCGTTCCATTTTTGCTAATTTGCTGATGTTTAGTTTGTTGCGTCTTTTCACGCCCTTTTTCAAAAAGTATAAATACACGCCACACATCCCATTTATCGTCACTTTGATACTTGCACATAGCTAAAAAGAGAGAGAGAGATATTCAAGCTTTACTTCGAGCATCTTTGAGGGACCTGTCCTTTTGCCGCCAAAAGTATTTATGTGGTTTTTTCCTATCTTTCATAGCTTATGTTGCCATTAATTAATTTTAACATGTACGCCTTCTTTGTTTTTGCTAGGGTTTCTCCGTTCTTCAATTTGTTGGCTAGTATTTTGCTATTGTTTGGAGATTATGGCATTAAACAGACATTGAGTTGGTTGGCCTAGGTTTAGCAGATAGTAATAAGAATTCTTATGAGTTTTCCCCTATAAGTCCAAATAATTTACAACTTTATTCACGAACTTGAGTCAGAATGCACTGGTATTACTGAAAGGAGGTTTCCCCACCCTTTACAAGTGGTTAAACCGGAGGAAGAGCCTTGTCACTCTTATTACACACCTAGGACTCCCTCTAGTTGTGGCTCTTCTGTTGATCTTGGGGTTCCTTATATTTCTTCCCCTATTTTAGATACTTCTGCTACTGTCCCTATTATAGCTCCTTCCATTGAGGGTGATAGTGTGAATACCGTCTCTATGGACCTCATTAATCTTGATTCCCTTTTTGAGGAGGCCGCTACTGATATGAATGAGGACATTAGGCCTAAAAGTGTTGGTCCCCATTCGTATACTTCCCTTGTTAATGGGTCCCAAGATGAGGCTATGGATGAGGAGGAAGAGGGACCTGTCAGGTCCCTCTAAAACTTATAATCTCACCGAGACTGATGCTCGATAGTATCAGTGTACTATCATTAAGGAGGATCTTGATGTTATAGAGATAAATTCACCCTTACTATAGCCATCCAAACTAGACTACCTAGCGTCTCAGAGAGGTGTTATTCTGTGAAGGACACCGAGGAGATTTGCCTCTCCTTGTGGTCTCTCTAAGTGGGGTTGAGGTTGCCTCTTCATCTTGCCATTCATTCCATTCTGAGAGGTTATGGTATGACTTTGACCCAACTGGGCCTAAATGCCTATAAGACTGTACTAGGGGCCATGATGTTCTGGAAACTTAGAACATGCTTTGATTTAACGGGAGACATCTTCAGATATGTTCATAGTTTAAAGGACAATGCCAAAGCCCCCGGGTATTATTATTTTTCTCCCCGAAAGCCTCAATATAGGATGGTTATCATCGTCCAGACTAGAAATCATAGCTGGAAGGGCTAGTATGTGTTAATTAAAGGAGATCAGGAATTTACGTCCCATGAGCAGGATAGATCTTGTAGGGTCCCCAGGGAGTGGAATGGACCCAATGACATAGGTAAAAAAATTTCCTATCATTTGATAGCTCATTTTTTGGTCGCCTTATTATTTTGATTTTTCTATTATGTTTGCTCATTTCAGTGAAACGATCCCCCAAGCTTGTAAAGTCTTTGGTTGGCTTTGTTGCGACGTACTGCGAGAAGAAGGCTCTGAAGTTTGATGATCTATTTTTTATTGAGAAATTCATAGCTGCCGGGTACTATAACACCTGGTGGTCATGCCCTGTTAGAGTTTGAGGTGCCTTTGGAAGGTTGTGTAGCATAAGAGATCCATATTGACACGGGTGATCGGCCTGCAGGTGGGGAAGAAAGCTTTGAAGCAGGCTAGTCATACTAGCGCCCTAGTTTTTATTATTAAATGTTTTAATTATATATGATGATGCATCTTCTCGTCATTTTTAGGTGTAGTGGAGCATCCATCAGAAGAGACATTGGGAATGGATCCTCATCCCATTTATCCCAAAGACCTGGCTTTGACTAGGAAAAAAAAAGTTGGTGCTGGCTAAAAGAAGGCTGGGGTCAAGCAGGCTACTGCTTCTAAGACAACTAAATAAGCTACTCACCAGCAAGAGGCTAAAACTGCTGCCAGGGCGAAGGCTAAAGCTCCCATGCATCCTTCGACTGAAGATAAGAGATCTTGGGATGAAAATGAAGATATGCAGCCTCTGTATAAGTTTTTAAGGAGATCTAGTCGTACTTCTGAGCCTGGTCACGCTTCTGATCCGGGTCACACTTCTTGATATGGTAAATTTCCTGAGTTTAAGTTTTATCCAAATATAAGGTCACTTATGAAGACCTGAAGGCCGACCAAGACTCCATCTTCTACTATGCCGAGAATGCCATTGATCTGCTTGGTTATTGGGACCATGTGAAGGATTTCGAGTTCCTGGGATGTTCTTACCCAGATTCTTTATGGACTTTAAAGCAACACAGATTGTCAGTGGTATGAATCATTATTGAACTGTTTATTACGACTTAGTGATGATCGTTGTATCTTAATTATGTTCACTTATTTATTCTCCAGGCATCCATGGCCTGCACTGTTTTGCGAGAGAGGTCCTTAGTGAACCATGTGGCCTATAATGAGCTAGCCAAGGAGAACAAGACATTGAAAGCCGGGCACGATAAGATTTCTATAGAGCTAAAGGATATAGATGAACAGTTGATGATCAGGGTTGAGGACTTGAGCAAAGTAGACAACGAGAATGCCACCCTTAAGGAAAAATTTGACACTGATGATGCTAAGATTCAGAGTTTGAATGAAGATCTTGCTACCGAGGGAAAGAAGTTTGAGCAAGAAAAGGCTGCCCTTGTTGTAGAGTTGCTGGTCGCTCATGACTCAATTTCCTCTATAGGAGCCACAACTATCGAAGCCTATAAATCCTCGACAGAGTTTAACACGGAGTGACTTGATTATTTTCTGGATGGGTACGAGGAGTTGAAAAAGAGGGTGGTATCCCATTATCCTGACATCACCGAGACGGTGAATGAATGGAAAGGAAATGATGAAGAGGCTACGACCTTGGCCAGTGAGGAATGTGACAAACTGCCATATGATGGTCTTGCATATGACCATATTTGATGTAACTTCAGTTGATCTTTTTCTTATGTTACCTTGTATTTGCCAACTCATGGTTTTATATTTTTGGCACGGCATGTATGGAACTATTTTTATTGGTTCATTAATCTCTCTTTATTTAAATTGGTTTATCAATATTCTTGCATATTTCTTATTGTTAGATACTTCTTAAAAATGATATAACTTTTATTCCTTTAAATAATATTTGATGCTGTTCTGTTCATAACCAGGGAGTCCGTATAGAGTGTTTACGCCTTGTTCACAAACCTATGATAATAAGTTTGTACAAGTTGAACTGTTCGTGACCTATAAGGTCATACAATCTTTTAACCGATTACCTCGTTCGTGACCGTGAGGTCCTACAAGGGTTTAGTAAACTTGTGAGAACAAGTTTGTACAAGTTCAACTATTGGTGACCGGTAAGGTCGTATAGTCTGTTGGCCTACCACCTCGTTCGCGACCTGCAAGGTCGTATAAGGGTTTGGACGAGCTCCTTGATTTTAATCTTATGAGAATAAGTCTACACAAGGAGCAAGTATTTGTGTTCGGAGTCTGTCATTTTTGGCAGAACAATGCAGTTTAGATATGCTTGCATATATTTCACTATATCTTATACCGAAAAGGAAATAATAAAATGGGGGATAATTTTATTAATTGCGACAGTGTAAACTACATAAACAAAATGACTGAAATATTACTGATAGTATTTTCTAAGGTGTTCCAAATTCCAGGGGTTCTTAAACAGTTTGCCCTCCAGGGTTTCAATACGGTAAGTCCTAGGCCTTATGATGCTGGTTACCCGGTAAGGCCCGTGCTAATTGGGCTCAAGCTTGTTGTTCTTTCAGATCACCTTATTGAGGACGTAGTCCCCTTCCTTCAAGATACTTGGCTTTACTCGATGGTTGTAGTAAGGTGCGGACCTTTACTAGTAGGAGACCACCCATAGAACTGCATTCTCTCTAACCTCTTCCAATAGATCAAGATCTAGTCTTCTTGCCAGATAAATTCTTAGGGAATCAAAATTAAGGACTCTGTGGATGGGGAGTCCTATTTCAGTAGGGACGATCGCTTCAATGCTAAAGGAGAGCATATACGGCGTTCCTATAGTAGCTGTTCGTGGAGTGGTTCTGTACGCCCAGAGCACACTTTGGAGTTCTTTGATCCAATTCCTTTTTGCATCATCGAGTCTCTTCTTAATCCCGTCCAAGAGTATCCTGTGAGTGACTTCAGTTTGGGCATTGTGCTGTGGATGCCTTGGTGCATAGTATAGTTTATGGATGTTCGACCTAGTGCAGTAGTCTTCAAAGTCCTAGTAATCAAACTGCGTGTTGTGGTCTATGATGAATGCAAAGGGCATGCCGTAAAGTAGTCCATTACTAACACCAAGTATTTGTATATAAATTGGAATACCCTTTAGTAAGGGATTTCTACCAGGGCTTCGACCTCCACCCATTTCGTAAAGTAGTCCATTACTAACACTGAGTATTTGTATGGCCCTTTCGTCCTTAACAACGAGTTGATCAGATCGATTCCCCACATCGCGAATGGCCATAGCGATATGATTGGAGTCAATGGGGCTCCGGGTGAAGGGTGGATCTTCGTAAACTTCTGGCATTTATAATATTTCTTAGCGTAATTTGCGCAATCAGCCTTCATGGTCAGCCAGTAATACACTTCAGTCACTATACGCTTGACTAACGACCTTTCGGAGGAATGGGCTCCACAACATCCTTCATGCACCTCCTTAATAAGCTTATTAACTTCCATCGGGTGAACACACCTTAATAGTGATATAGTGTACCCTCTTCTATATAGTATTCCTGCTTCCATCACATACTGAGTTGCCTTATAGCGTAATTTTCTAGCTTTATTCGGATCTGCAAGGAGTTCGCCATCTTCAATGTATGCTCATATAGGGTTCATTCATAATGGTCCTAGATTCACCTCTATTATTCTCAGACTATCCTCCTCAGTGCTCTTGTGTGCCAATTCTTCGATTGGTATCATCCTTCGTAAAGATGTTTTGGTTATCGAGGATAGCCTAGCTAAAGCATCTGCTCGAATATTCTCCAATCTGGGAATCCTTACTATTTTCTCCTCTACGAACATTTCTAATATTTGTTGTACAATGGCCAAATATTTTTCCATAGACTCCTCCTTAGATTCATACACCCGTAATATCTGGTTGATAACTAGCTGGGATTCGTTATGTGCCAAAATGTGGTTGGATCCCACGGATAAAGTTAAACTTAGCCTAGCGATAAGATCCTCATATTCCGCTTCATTATTGGAGGTTGAAATTAAAAATGCAGATCATATTCCACGTCTATCTCGTCAGGCTTAGTAACGATAATGCCACACCACTTCCTGCTAAACAAGATGATCCATCAATATATAACTTCCAAATAGCATTTTCTTGGTCAAAGTCTGCTTCTTCCATTTTGTCGAACTTGAAAATCTTATAATGGCACTCGTCACACTATCCCTTATCCTCTTTGAGGGAGCTCTCTCCCTGGGGAGTCTGCTCGGTTGTGCTAGGATCTATGGTTTCCTCTGGGGGGACTGTTCATCGTTGAGAATCGAACTCTCTCTCGGAGGAGTCTGTTCGGAAGATTTCTCCTCATTGGTGAACTCAATAATGAAATGCGCTAACGTCTACTCTTTTATGAAGGTCCCGGATTCATACTATATATCGTACTTACCTAGCTCAATCGCCCAAGCCATGAGTCAACCATATTTCTATGGCTTGTGCAAGATTTTCCATAAAAGAAGATCTGTGTAGATCACAATGGTGTGGGCCTATAAATACGGCTTCATCCTTCGTGAAGCTTCTCTCAGTGCCAATGTTAATTTCTCCATTTGTGGGTATCGAACTTCAGCTCCTCGATACGCTCTGCTAGAATAGTAAACTGGTCTCTGGACTTCTTCCTCCTGCCTCACTAATGCCGAACTAACAGCTGATTCGGACACTGTGAGGTATATGTGGAGTTTTTCTCTAATAGCTGGACGTGACGGAAGAGGTGGGGAACCCATATAATTATTTATCTCTATAAACTCATTTTCACATTCTTCATTCCACTCTAATGACTTCTTTAACACCTTAAAGAAAGGAAAGTACTTATCGGTAGCTCTAGAAACGAACGTGTTAAGTGCGGCCACTCGCTTTTTTAACCTTTGCACGCTCTTCTTTATTGTGGGAGATTTTATGTTGGGCACAACTTGAATCTTGTCTAGGTTAGCTTCAATACCCCGCTGATTGAGGATAAAACCTAGGGACATGCCTTTTTTTACTCAAAAAATGCATTTGGCGGGGTTTAGCTTCATTTGGTATTTCTCCAACTTATCAAAGGTCTTCCCTAGGTCTTTAATATAGTCGCTGTATGCCTTGCTCTTAATGAGCATGTCATCCATGTAAACTTCCATGTTGACCTTGATATGGTATTCAAAGACTTTGTTTACTAGTCTCTGGTAGGTGGCTCCTGCATTTTTAAGACCAAATGGCATAACATTATAATAGTAAATACCTCGGTGGGTTATAAATGATGAATTTTCTCTATCGAAAGGCTTCATCTTGATCTGGTTGTAATCAGAGTAGGCATTCATGAAGCCTAGGAGCTCGTGACCCGTAGTGGTGTCGACCAACTGGTTAATTTATGGTAACGAGAAATAATCTTTTAGACATGCCTTGTTCAGATCGGTAAAATTGACGCATATCCTCCATTTATCATTCTTCTTGCGCACTATGCTCATATTATCCAACCATTCTGAATATTTAACGTCCTCGATAAAGTTGGGTTTCTGCAGTTTGTGGACCTCTTCCTATACGGTAAGGTTCTTGTCGGCATAAAAAACCCTCCATTTTTGTTTGACCAACTTGGCTCCTTCTATCACATTTAACTCGCGGCACATGAAGTCAGGATCTATGACTGGCTTGTCTTCATGGCTCCATGCAAATACATTCTTGCATTACTGTAGGAATTCTATGAATTCTTTCTTCAAAGTGGGTTTAAGGACGACCCGATTTGAATCGTTTGTTCTGAATGATCGGTGTCAAGTGGGACTGTTTCAATCTCTTCAGTGTGCTGCCCATTGACCAATTTCTCTTCGTCTCAAGGATCAATAGTTTTGATCAAATAGGTGGTTGTCAACTTCTTTTGTTCTTCCTATTCTGCTGAGATGAAATAGCACTCACGTGCTACATTCCGGTTGCCTTTAACGACTTCTACTCCGAAGTGGGTTGGGAACTTCAAACATTGATGCATTATTGACGGGACCACTTCAAACTTCTTCAGGCCAATCCTTCCAAATATCACGTTGTAGACTGAAAGCACATTCTTGTCAAGGACAAAAAAATGTATTTTCTCCATACGACTGATTGGATAAGTGCCACCATGACATCTAGTGACACCATCCCTAGTGGGTATACCTTTCACTTAAAAACCCAATTAGAGGTTGATGATAAGGTGTTAGCTCTATATCCTGAAGCTTTAACTTCTTGTAATAGCTATAGAACATTACTTCTGTGAAGCTACTATTATCAACCAATACCTCCCTACCTTCTTGGATGAGAATGGTGACGACCAGAGAATCATCGTGGGGTTACAATACCCCAGACAGGTCATCTTTTGAAAAACCGACGATCAGTTTATCTTTGTTCACCTTGAGGTATCATTTGTTTGAAATGGTTGTAAGGTTAACTTATGTATGCGTTCAATCTTGGGCCTCGTTCAGGTAGTCTTTCATTTATGCAGGGTCTTCTCCTCCACTAGATCCCCCTCCCGTGATGAAATGACAATCAAAAGATATCATGCCGACATCGTACAAGGGTTCTTTTGTTTTTTTAGGGATATCTAGGTCATCATTCGAGTCATCATCCCTCTCCCTCTTCTTGTCGTTCGTCCTCCGATAGGGTGATTCTGATCGTCTCTAGGCTTTACTCTCTTCAGGATTTGATCGGTCATTTTTGTCCACATATTTGGACATCTTTGCCCTCCTGATTAATCCCTCGATCTCATTCTTCAAAGCTATACAATTGTTTATGTTGTGACCCTACTCCTTGTGGAATTCACAGTACTTACTTCTATCCCTCCTGTTTGCAAGCATCTTCATTTTTACTGGCCATCTAAGGTCTTTGCTTTCCTGAATTTCCTCAAGGATGTGGTGGACTCCAACTGTGAGTGGCGTGTACTCATCGTACTTTCTTGGTTTATCATCCTTTCTATCCTTCTGTTCTTATTTACTAGCAGTTTTGCCAACCGGTAGTTTAGTCTCGTCGAACTCTTTGGCCGGCATTTCCTCTTGGGCGTTCATAAGCTTCCCTGCTTTGGTTAAATGTTCAGTCATAGTCTTGGGTGGATCCTTAGCTAATGCCCAAAATATCTTCCACGGTCGCAATTCGCTCATCAGAGTCGTTATGGTAGTCGGTTGATTGTAATCCACTGCTTCCAGCTCCTCGGTGTTAAATCGGGTGATATAATCATGGGTGCTCTCATCTTCCCTTTGCCTAACGCCATAAAAATGGGAGACTTGTTTCCCTTGTATCGCACCAAAGAAGAAATTGCTAACAAACTGGTCGGCCAGTTACTGAATTTTTTTTATTTTTCCTTTAAGCAGACTGTTGTACCAGATTTGGGCTGAGCCAGTTATTGTGCTGGAGAATGATCGGCACCTCATTTCATCGGGGATGGAATAAATGTTCACAGCGGCTTGATTCTGTTCGATATATAAAATAGGATCCGTCTTCCCATTGTACTTTGGCATGATAACCGATGGCTTGAATTTTGCTGGAGTGGGATATGCCACGGTAGAAGAGTCAAAGGGGGATCCTTTTGTGAAATGCCCCCACAGGGGATTCTTTGACTTTGCCATCTCTCCCCCGCTATCCTCCTAGATTTAGATGGATCCCTTTCACGGTTGGTTATCACCCTGGGTATTTCCTTAAATGAGATTTTCTTCTCTTCCTCGGCTTTCGTCCGAGCTCTCTTCCTTGGAAGTCTGCTTGACTTCAATCGACGCTCTAACAGAGCGATGGGAGCCTGTAGCGATGGATCTACCTTATTCATTTCTCCGAGAGTAGTCGTGCGAGGCCGTCGCCGCTTGCTAGTGGTTGTAACGGGGGACTAACTGATCAAATGTTGAGCTCCTGCTCAACCTTTCAAGCACACTAGGGCACTCTTCTGAGTATGACTGGTCATCAAAATGGCTGGACGACTGGATATAGTAGGTGGCTCTGGGGCGATAGGATCGGTCTCGCTGCGACCCGGTCTATCGAGAGGAGCTGATATTTTTATAGGATATCAGGTATAGCCTCCTGGGATTCTCCATTTATTGCTTGCGGTACTCCTGATTTTGCTCCTTGTGAGGTGCTGGGGGAAGTCACCTCTCATTGCTCCTCGATACCTCTGGTATAGGGGTTACGGCATCTGGATTGGGCTGCACCAGTCTTGCCTGACACTGTCCTGCATCACTTCTTTCCCTTTGGCTAGGTTCAACAGTATACTGTGTAGATCGCCTGCCCCAGTGGGGGTGGACGGTGTCTGAACTTCCGCCATGCGACTTCTATTGGGAATATCCTCTATTTTAGGTTGTCTCAGCTAGGTATTTGAATGAATGGATTTGGGTAGAAAGCACAATGGCTTATCACAAGATTCCCACAGACGGCGCTAATTTGTTGATGTTCAGAAATGGAGACAAAAAATAATAGATAAATAAATAAAGAGAGAAATAATGATAATAAAGAATGGTGATGAGAGACAGAGAAAACACGATGAGTTTTACATGGTTCGGCCCCACAAGGAAACCCACGTCCACGATGTTGCTAGGCTTTTATTACACTATTGCCAATTGCGCGTGCTGTTATAACTCGATAATTGAGAGGATTCCAGCAAGAGTACCCTTCTTTAGTGGATTAGTGCCCTATTTATAGGTGATTTATGAATAATAAAAAGAGGGTAGGTGGATTGCCCTTATAAGTCAACCAGTTACACCTGAATATACATGCTTATCAAAATAACAAACTAGTGTGCCTTGGATCATGTGCTGACATTATGGATAAGTGCGTGGGTGATTAATTTGCAGCAAGCATGTTCTTATATTCCCACGTGATTAATAAGGACGTTTAGTGTGTAGGCACCGACGGGAGTATACGGTGTGCCCAACTTTATTTACACGGATGGGACAACTGTCAAGTAGGTTGGCCGAGCAGATTATCACTATGTAAACCTAATTTCAGAATGGAGCCGAACACATCATTAATTCTCTTGGCATTTGTATTTTACTCATCTTTGGGACTATACGAGTATAACAATAATAATCATCATTCACATGAGAAAGCAGATTATCAACACTAGAGTTTTTATGGGAAGAAGCACTACGATTCTCATCATTTTTGCACATTAAGCACTTTGCTTTATCATTCATCACAAAAGTCCTATCATGTGAAGGTCAAATAAAACTAGAACAAAATACACTCATAAGGTAATCACACATGATAAGATTCATAGAGTAATCATAAACAATGAGCAACAAGCCACACACGCAAAAGTAACTCAAGCAAATTACAAGTAAGGCACAAAAAACCACAAAATAACACAAAATAGAACCCAAGGGTTGAACTAGGGATGTTAAGCCCCAAAAGTAAAATCATGCTATGATACCAATTGAAAATGAGTAATTTCGACTTGCTAATGTCCGAGAGGTAGGGTGAATAGAACATATTCAGAAATCATGATAAATTAAAATTTTTCTTGTTTAAAAATGCAACAACTATTGATTTGCACAATAAAATTCAAACTCACGCTCACTTAGGAAAACTATCAAACACTTAACCTTAAAATGAATATATCCAATTTTATTTCAAGTAAAGTGTTATGAAACTATTCAAAACCAATTTAAAATCCTTTAAGTACAATTGCAACTAAACAAGATGGGAACTCTACACCTAGATTCAATATGATCCAAATTCAAGTTAATCCATGATTTAGATGAGATCTAGTCAAATTAGTTCAATTAAATTGTAATTAAGTGAGATATAAACATCTATCAACCTAAATCAATTATACATATCAGATTATGTGATGTCATGTGTTGTGAATAAATCTAAATGTGAGAATAAGTACAATACCAAGATAGATGAGGAAAAATACCAACCAATGGGGAAAAATACCCCGAAAAGCTATAACTAATCCATTAGAAACATGAAGAATTTTATAAGAGATAATGCATTTACCTAGACCGAGTTACCATTTACAAGCTCCAGTAATCCTCCATTCCTCTAAACTCCAATCAATCTAGTGACTCTCAATAAAACTCCTCCAAATCTTGGAGAGAGAGAAGTATCCACTTCTAATTATCTTCCACACATCCACTTTGGAGAATTACACTCCAACTCCTCGAATCTCCCTCTTGTTGTGTTGTGCCCAAATTTCAGGTATCAATGCGAAAAATCTTTTTATACTTTGATTTTATTTAAGAAAATCCTCTTTTGAAATAAACATTAACTTTATTCATTAGTGTCATGAAATTCATTTAATTTAATTAATGAAATTATGTCCATCTTATGAAATTTATAAGAACACTTGAAATAAATTAGTTTTACAGTTTCAATGAAATAAATAACGACTAAAGTGGAATTCATACAATCCTAGAATATTACACTCCCAAATTTAATGTACTTATGCTAAAGTCAAATGACAAAAATAATTGTTCAAAATTAAATTACATAATTAAAATGAGTAGTGACACAGCTTTAATTACGTTGATAACTCTCATTTCCTTTCCTTTTATCCTTGCCATTTCCTTTAACTGAAGTATTTGGGGGGGGGGGGTGACGATGTATGAGAGTGCTCTCAATAGGAGAAATACTAGCAGAGTACATATCGTACAAAGGTACACACACACACACACACACACACACACACACACACATATATATATATATATATATTTTCCATTCGAGTTATTGGGCTCAACACTCGAATTCATCTAGCTTTAGATATGAGCTTGTACACCACTAGAGAGGCTTTTTCTCCATGGTATTCTAATAAAACTTGTGGGCGTCGTGTCCATTTTCTCTCTTTCTCTCTTTCTCTCTCTCCCTCTCCTTATATATATATAGATATGCTCTTGTGCGGACTAGTCCGCATTTTAAGAATGCGGACCGAACATGTGTCACCTAACGGTGCGCCTAGAAATTATCGCCTAAATTATAGGGACACTCTCTCTCTTTTCTGGGCTCACCGCCAGGTGACACATGTCCGGTCCGCATTCTTAAAATGCGGACTGGTCCGCACAAGAGCATGACTATATATATATATATATATATATATATATATATATATATATATATATATATATATATATATATATATATTAGCAATTATGAAATCATCTTTTATTTGATTTAGTGTTTTCATGCAAGTTGTATCGTATCCATGCAATTGACGTTTTGACTATGCAACCCGAGCGATGAGCCTCCTAACACTTAATCTTTCTTTTAATACTGTTTGTATCCCGTTAATTTAACCATTAACTCACTTTCACATTTTTCAAGTTATTTCATAAACTTGATTTTACATTAATGAGAGTCGTGCTCAAAATCATATTTTCATATGACTAGTCGGGGTACCAAACCATAAGTGCTATACAACCTTTCGTCAATTGCCACCGTGCCATAATATGCTCCTAATAAGTGGTCATGGGTCAAAGCATTAAGCCACACCCTAGGATTTCAGTCCCTCCTTAAATTTCTCGATTACCTATGAGTGTCTTTTAATTGTTATGTTATTGTAACCCTTTCTTTCTTTCTTTCTTTCTTATCCGATTTTAATCATTTTTATTTTATTTTTCTTTTTACTGGCCGACGAGGCCAAATACCGAGACAAGACTAGTCCCAACACACTTTATTTCCAAGTTTCACATTTTAGTAAAAGTCCCTTTTCAATTCATCTTTAACTCGATATTTCATATTTGAAAATAACTTTAATTATAATTTCTTATCAAACTTAACTTTTGAGTTCAAATATCCATTTATACACTTTAATGCGCTTTTTACTATTCACGCACGCTTGTAAGCTTGAGTTTTATACACTTTGTCGAAAATGTTTCTTTTCATCTTTATCTTATAGAACATGAGTTTTCACCATATAAAATCCAGCTCCTTCACTAGTGTCCTTTAATTAGGAGAATTGATACATAAGTCCTATTTTCACATGAAATGACACATTTGCACACTTTTGTAATTTCAAGACTCATATTTTCAAGTTCTTAACTTTATACTTTCTACCTTATTTCTTATCATTTTATGTGTTCATATTTCATCATTTCACACTTTTACCCCCAAATTATTTACTAGTTTCACCTTTTTGTCCATTATGTCATAATCTATATGAACTTTCTTGACATATGTTTGTACCATTTCATGTGATTAGTATTCTGGAATTTTTAGCATATATCTTTTCATGTTTTAAGTTTCAATTTAACATACTCTCAGTATAATTAACCCATTTTCCCAACTACATAAGTTTATGTTCATGAATGTAAGGTTTTATACCCATAAAACCCATATATGCATCTTACTATTTCTTCAACAAGTTCAATATAATAATCATAAATTTAAACTTCTTTTAATCTTTAGCTGTCATCCATTTTTATCATATATTCTACCTCATAAGTTCATATATAGTGATAATAATCATATGTCATCGTGTGAATCATACATATATACATGTATCTAGCAAGATTTGTCTTTAAACTTGATAATAAAGTGTAGGACCCCTACCTCTTGAAGATAATAACTTTGAAGAAGATGTTGAAAAGAAAACCCAATAAACTCCAAACTTTCTAAATTTCAGTTCTTCTAGCTATAACACCCCGCCTAATTAAATACCGGGTGATCGGTCCTTTATTCAATTAAAATCAAGGTGAACGGTGTGGTTCATTCTTAGCATCACTGTCAAAAATAATTTTTCCATTTTAATCACCTTATAATTAACCAAGCTAAGTGTCAAAACATTTTAAAATATCATTTCATTTATTAAGTTCCATCGTAAAAACCTTTTTACATATAAGCCAGTTTAAGAATAACACAAATGCTAATCATCCGAAAGAAACATGCCAACTAGATTATTCAAACCACGTCAATATCCATAAGTAAAATCAACAAGACATGAAATAACTCCCAAATGAATACTGAATACTGAAACATAAATAAATACAAAATCTCTAATAAGTCTAAACGGGAATAGAAAATCGGGCGACACATGCCCTAGCTATGAAGAACTAAATCAAGAGATGAATCAAGGAAGAGGTCGTCTACTGCAAGGGCCTGCAACGCCCACATAAGCTGCAGCATGTCCAATCCAAAGAACCTACGCCTGACGCCCATGTGGTTGGGCACCTGAAATATATTCATATATATACAAGAGAGAGAAAAATGACAGGAAACGGATCAGAGCCCGAGTGTAAAACAGTTTAAAATAGTTTAGCAAGTATTTAAAATGCTTACTAGCCAATATAATAACCATGTTAGTACGCGACACTCTCTTGAGAATTGTCACCTCTCATCTAGTGTGCACGCCTACTGTACTACTAAAATGCCTCATAAGTCTATCTAATTCATCTCCCATAAATTCTATTTCGATAAGTCACAAGCCTATGATTTTAGTTTAGAGATCAGTCTCCTAATGATTACTTACGTCGATTATGTATTTCTCAATACTGTTATAAAGTTCCCGAACTCTTACTACAATTTTGGAGCAATTATTCAATATTTATTTACTTATAAGCACAGTAGAAGAATTCCATATATATGTATATATATTAATCACTCATATAATATATATACTATCGGCACCCCACATAGAATCTATGGTGCTAGCATACTCTGCTATCAAGTCCCCGTATCTCTCGTACCAAGGGAAATACTAGTTCAGAATCACTCTCGAACTATATTAACACAAAACACACAAAATGGAGGTGAAGCATAATTCCAAGTCACTAAGAGGTAAGCACATACCCCTCACGTCTCTTAGGACCGTCTGACTATCATTCTCAGATAGCCTGTACCAAGGAATTTTATATTTTAGGGTACAAGTCAATATCCCCCATTAAGGTCCCATCGAGATCAGACTGTCCCGGCGCGACAACCTTCGTGATAGCAAGTAGCGCGGGTATGATTATACACAAATATAATATATATATATATATATATATATATATATATATATATATATATATATATATATATATATATATATATATATATATATATATATACACATGCACTCGGTCATATATATAAATATTCACATTTTTCAATTAGGTTCGCCCACGACCCATAATAATATTTGTAACCGTACGTAGTACAATTTACCCAATTCTTACGTATAAAGAACTCATCTCTTTTTATTCTCAATTATAATCATTTCTTAATTACTACTCGTCCCTTGAAGTATTCTCTTCCTAAAGGTAAATCCAGTAGGTATACCCTCACTAACATATTGGTCTAAGTCCTTCATAAATCTCTCAATTCCTTAGTTAACGTATGCACGATTTCTAATATGTGTCATACCCCCGTTAACCCACGGTTACATCCCGTATATAATTATATTCAACATAACCTACTTAGACCCTACTGGTCCTCTTCATAACCCATTATGCTCTTTAAATAATATTCAAGGGCTCCTACGCATTTTATCCGAATTAAACAAAAAGGGGAAAAACATTCAGTTTCCAGGAGGGGTCGATCGATCGATGAAGGAGGTCGATCGATCAATCAGTCGATCGATCAACATTCTTAGGTCGATTGATCGATCAAGCAGTTTTTGCCCAGATTCTACTATTCCAACCTACGGGTTTCATCACCTTTCAACCACTAAATCGTGCTTAATTCATCCCAAACTCCCAAACAATTAAACCACTGATTATATACACCTACCTACATGATTTTCTATGTAAAACATGTACGAATTCATCAAAGACATCGAATTAAAGGGGCCAATTCAGGAGAATTACCAAGAACCCTAGTTTTGTATTAATTTCCAAAATTCTCATTCTTCTTCCAGATTTCTTTCTATTAAACCATTAAAATTTCATGGGTAATCCTCTACATATGACAAGGCTTCCAGATTTCATTAATTACTCCCAAAACATGCGATTTGAATCTCCTAAATTATACAATTCTTCAATAAAAACATGTATTCTTAATCCTATTCTAACATGGGTGAAATATCAACTAGGAATTAGCAAGATAGATACTTGCCTTAAGATAGTAGGTCTGATTCCATGAATTTGACAGGTATAGACTTGATCCCCTCGCTCCGATCTGCGTTTAGGTGGTGGTGATGGTGCAATCCGGTTAGTTCTTGGCCTTGAATTCTTGGAAGGCTTTTTCCTCTCTTCCTCTCACTGTCGTTCTAATATTTTGAGAATATTAACACTAAAATACTCCCCTAACATCTGATTTTAATTCCTAATTTTCTTCATTAACTAAGGCCTAATTTGGAAAATGACGACATAGCCCTCTCGAGGTGCCGGTTAGGCCTAAAAATGTTCCGAAACCCAAATTAAACTCCTGGGTATACTTTTTTGACTATCTCGATCCTTTCGGACACGTTAGCGCACTCAAAATGACCATACGGGCGATTTACAATTTATTAACTTTTTATTATAATAATTTAGTCCCGACAGGACACAGACGCGTCCCGACTTAATTTTCTAATTGTCATATAAATCACTCATGACAATTTTAATAAATTCAATTCTGCATACTACTTTACTCATTAAGTAATATTCAACAAATTCCCAATAATTACTAACTCTTGTACCTTTAGGCAATAGGGTAGCAACCCTTAATGGGTAGGTAGCCCCTACAAGCCACCCTACCCTATTGCCTAAAGGTACAAAGATAGATATACAGTGGTCAACACTCAAGGGGAGCCGTCCAAAAACACCTCCAAAACTTACACACTCGACAACCTATAAAAGAACCCATTCTGCAGTTGACAAAGACAGGTATGATTTTTTTAAGTGTTGAGTCCACAACCAACAATTATATTTTTAGTTTTGAGTTTATATTAACCAAAGTTTACAATCATAAAAGCTTTACATAATGAGATTTTTTAAAATTTTTTGACTCTTTATTATTTTAGAAAATCGGGAGTCACATGTTGACTTTTTAACAGAAGATCTTTAGCGATAAAGGATGAAGGATAGTGTTCTAAGGTTATTTTGATGAATCACTCAAAATATCTCACAAAATATTTCAATAAAAGTTAGTTAAAATCAAATCTAATCTAGGGTTTCTAGAGAGAGAAAGAAAAGCTCTTAGATCTTAAAATTTTACAAAAGAAAGTAATAGTGGTAATTTGAAAATGGATCCAAAACGCCTTTATATAGTGAAAATTTCAAGTTTCCAGCTCCTAGCAAAATATGTGCGCACAGTCACTCTTTGTTGCGCGCCTCCATGCACATGGTCATAAAAAATGAGCATTCTGGTCAAATTCGTGTGCCCGCACTGGACATTTTACCACTGTGCGTACACCTGACAACACAAAATTACCAAAATGTTGTATGAAGGATTTTTCAGAGAAAATGATTCCGAATGGTTCTTTTTGCACATGTTTGAAATATGTAACATTTTGATGATAAAAGCAAGTGCATAAAATGTGAAAAACAATTATGCAGGGGTATCCTAAAGAGCATCATGGGTCATATACCATATTCAAAAAGGTCTAAAAATCTACCGGAGTCTCTAAGTCGATGAAGCGATGCAATGCAAGTCGATTCGGACCCCAATGAAGACATGTATGGAAGTTAAGCATCTAAACATCCAAAAATGCAATATATATGTTCCGAGGAAAAAAATAAAAATCCTAAACATTTAATAAACAAAATATTTTGACACATAATAAGCCAAGAAACACATATGCACATCTTCACAATTGTCATTTTTTATTGAACAAATTCCAGTACCTTTGAGCGTATGACGACTTAGGAAAGTGGGATATAGAGAGTACATCTACTGGCATTATACATATCAAAATGATACGCTTCGAGAGTCAAGAAGTACTTGGGATATTGTGGTAAATGAAAAAAAGGTATGAACTAATTATACGTAGGATTCGGGTGTTACGTGTCATGTATGGTTAGAATATGTTGTGGGTCGTGGGTGTACCCATCCGAAAAAAGTAAAAATATATATGAGTGACTGTATATTTATTATATGAATATCTGTGTTAAATCACACATGCACTACTTGCTATCACGAGGGTTTTCGGCCGGGATAGTCTTATTCTGTGTGCCCATTGGGGGAATATTGACTCGGGCCCTAGAATATAGAATCCTAGACGATCCTAAGAGACGTGAGGATATGTGTTGATGTCTTAGTGACTTGAAACTATGCTTCGCCTCCAATATGTGTATTTTGTGTTAATACAGTTCGAGAGTGGATCCAAACTAGTATTTCCCTTATTGGTAGGAGAGGTACAGGGACTTGATAGCAGAGTATGCCTGCACCATAATTTAATTTGGGGTGCCTTATTAGTATATATATCCTTAGTGATAAATATATATATACCCGGGATTCATCTATTGTGCTTGTATGAAGAAAAAAATTGAATAATGTTATTTAATGACTTAAGTGTTTGAGAACTTAAGTTCGTATTTTATATATATATATATATATATATATATATATATATATATATACCTGACTTGTTAAATTCAGGAATTGATCATGTATAATTATATTTATGCGAAAACATCAATAAGGGTTGATGATAGGAGGGTGAGTGTAGACTAGTTAACTGGGTTAGCATTAACTAGAATAGTTAGTAGTGCGTTAGGCGTGCACACTAGTTGAGAGGTGATAATTCCCAAGTGAGGGTAACGCAACTAACATGTATGGAGTATCTTCTAGTAAGCATTTTAATACTTGTTAAACTGTTTTTAAAATTATAACTGTCGGGCTCTGACCCGTTAGTCATCTATTCTCTCCCTTGTGTGTGTGTGTGTGTGTGTGTGTGTGTGTGTATATATATATAACCTCAGGTTTCCAGCCACAGGGACGCCAAGCTTAGACCGTCGGACTGATTGATGTGCTGCAGGTGGTGTGGGAGTTGCAGGTCCTTGCATTTAGTCTATTTCATCCTTGTCATCTTAGCTTCTTATTTAGTCATCTTAGTTAGGGGAGGTTTCGCCCATTTCCAGTTTTTCTATTTCTTTTATCAGAGGGATATTATACTCATTTAAATTATGTACTCAGTTTCCAGTTGGGTTTGTTATTACGTCATACTGTTGGTTTTGAGATATTCTTATTGGGATGTTTATTCCAGTCCATTTAATTCAGTTGGATAGCTTAGTCTTCATTATTAATATGGTGTTCATTTTTATATTGAATGTGGTATGGGTATATATTATCGAAAACATAATTAATTGAATAAATGTTTTGGCACTAGCTTAATTACTTATTAAGTGATAAATACTTTTTTTTTCTACAGTGATGCTAAGAAAGTACCAATCGGATACTTTGATTTAATTTAATAAAGGAATGATCACCCGGTATTTAATTAGGCGGGGTTTCACATCCCCTTTCTTCCTTTAATGGTGATTATGGAATCCACTCCCTTGACGGTCTTGGTGCTAGTTATAAAACGGGTAATAAACTTCTCGAACAATTCTCTAAAAGAAGAGATCAATGTAAGGGCTAACTTATCAAACCTCCTAAGCCCAATCACACGCAGAGTATATGGAAAAACATAGCACATCAGAGGGTCGTGGTGACTCCATAGCGGCATGGATTTTTTTAATGACGAATGCGATGGGGTGGATCAGTCTTTCCACCATATGTTATGTTCTTTTGAATGAAGAATTTCTTGGGGGCTTTAACTTATTTATCTGAGTGGTAAAGGTGAAAGCCAAACCATGGCCAAATGCTTATCTAATGAAATATTTTGGGTGTCACACTAAGTTAATGCTTATGTCTTCTCCAATTCCTTATTAATGAACTCACATGGATAATCATGACCTATTCTCTTATTAGGAGGTGGAGTTATCCCGATAGAACTACTACTATGACTAGATTCAATTATTCAAATGGACCAATCTCCTCGGTTGGACGATCTCTAAGAACATGAATTCCCCAATTATGGTTAACTAGGATGTACTCTTCGCAGACTTCTTGATCTGAACGTCATGACCTCATGGGTAGAAATACGGGTTCTATTTGATCAAATTCTCATACTCCTTAGGCACTTAACATTATGGAAGCTAAATCCATATCCTTCAGACTATTTGGTTATTTGCTTCCTCAAACTAGTTAGTTCCCCATCACGTTTGTTCAGACGTTTCTCACAAAGGTTAACGAGATGTGACGTGGTATTCCTCGTGGGAAGCTCCACATATGGAGTTTTAGAATGATGAATAGGGCAAGATCTGTGAGGAGTACGTCCACATACTATTGCATTACTAAAATAGAAAGGATATCTCAAAGAAAAATGTTTCCTCCTCACAATCCGTATTTTAAATTGCACTCGATTTCTAGCATGGAAGCAGTAGGGATGGTGTGCATTTGTAATTGTAAAGTATTAGTGTTATTAAGTGATGGCAAGTGGGAATCTTCCCACATATAGTAATGATTATAAGGGTATTGGTTTTAGAGTAATGCTAAATGCCAAGATTACCCACATATGTGAATGCGATAAGAGAAAGGACACAAGAATATATGTGGTTTATTAGGTCGATCCTACCTACATCTATGGGGAAGGGATATAGGGACTATTTTATTGTTCTAGGAGAAAAATGACTCGGAGTGATAGAAAATGCTAGTTAAGAGTCCAATCAGTGGTTAATATATATATATATATATATATATTTCCTCATGTTAATATTTTTTATTTATAGGTACAAGAGTTTTTTTTACATAAACTGTTGTGTGAAGCATTCTTGATGGAGTCAGTCTCTATCTTTTACCCTTATCTTTTAGGTTGTTGTGTTTTAATAGGACTATGGTCACTAATCTCCATCATTATTAGTTATATACTCTCTTTATTTTTTCCATAATCGATAGACGACCTGGACCCATAGTGATATTGGATTCTTTGAATGCCACGTGGGCAGCACAACTCATGATCATTTCTATAGGGTTTGGGTGAAGTTTTGGAGACCATACATTAGTTGTATTTTAGGGTGTTAGGATGCTCGTGGGTTAATATTTTATTAGCATATGATTATGTTAAGTTAAAGTATCATAATCTTATATTAGTATGAATATAAACCTAATAGGCTATAGAGGGAGAGAGATGGGGAGAGAGAGAGAGAGAGCGTCAACATTTTGAGAGAACAAGAACAAACGATTTGGGAAGCTAATTAAGATTTATATATACACTAAAGAAGTCATTAAACTTAAATTCTAGTCTTATTATTTTTACTCAATTATTGTAATTTAAGCGATGTGTAGGAACTTTAAAATTTCGATGTTAATCCTAATTATATTTTGAGGAATTCGGAACCTTAAATTAGAGTGATAATTCTAATTATTATTTTGAGAAATCTCTTCAAATTTATAAATCAACTTAAAGAGTTAACATATGGAAGCCATTGATAAACAAAACCAAGGTTTTTGTTAAAGTGGTGTTAATTGGTCTAATTATATTGTCATCTCCCGATAATTCTAAAATTGGAAATCAAATCATTTTAGAACCTATGCATATGGTATGAACTTATGTTGAATTGGATTAATTTAAGGATATTAATGATAAAATTCATGTTTTATGGAACTAGGGTTCATATGATGCTAGATTATTAAATTGGTTCATGTCTATCAATGAAATTGATAAATCATTTTAGATGTTAAATTGTGGATGTTTTTCCCCTAATCTTATAGTAAATCATAGGAAACTAATGTGATTACATTTGGGTTAGATTGGGATAATTTTATGGAAATTTTCATAGAAAAAATATGGGTTCGATTACCCGAATCGATATAATCCTCGGACTGTAAGGGTTGGTGGTGATTTTTGTTTAGGATTTGATTCAAATTTGTTCTAGATTAATTTTAGTATCACTATATTTAATAAATGCCTAAGAACCCCATGTAAATTGATGGTGTTATTGGGAGATTTAATTAATTATTAGGAACTAAAGTATAATATTTGGATAACGTAGGTCTGTTTAGGTAATATGTACATACTTGTATGATTTATGTGCGTGAACTTACCACGGGTGAGTATGTAGGCTCGTTAAGAATCTACTAGTTGGGGATTCGACGAGATGCATATGGTGGGGTCTTATACTACATCCTGGGTTGATGATGCCAATTATGCATAAGTATATATTATCACAATCATACATGTTGAGGTCTTTATCTCTCGTGTTGGGATAATAGAGGCTAAAACCTTTAGTGTACATATTGGTTTGTGGTTACACGATTGATGTGACAGCGTAGTAATTTTCCCTTTGTGTATTTTGAGACTTTAGGATTATTGATATTTTTTTAGTTGGTACTATTATAGGCATGAGAGATCCTCGAAGGCTTAGGCCTTTGAGAGATAATTGATGTGAGGGTCATGTGGGTGTACTGGGATACACGTAATAATGATTATGATTATAAAATTGTGTTAAGTAAATATATTAAGTGGTGACTATTAATAGGGTTTCTAGTAGGAGATTTATTCTATTAGAAATATTATAAACCATAGAGATTGTGACATCCCGTAATATTTAAAAATAGATTGATCAGTTCTAAATTAAACAGTACAAGAGTCTAAGCAAATGAGTACCATTCTTAGCATGAAATAAATAAATAAACTGAAATCAAAACTGAATACCTATAATGAAAGATATTTAAGAACTCCGATACCATCCACATGAATTATATCTACATGCCAAAATGACTAACTATAGGATATACGACATGTTAGAATACAAATATGTATCTCTCTTTCTTTACTATAACGAAAAAAAACTGATAGAACTAACACGCAGGACAGTGATGCCTACATCCTAAAATAAATCTGCAACAGGGATGACTAATAACAACACTATCGATCAAGGCTGCGAAAGGGGTGACCTCGATCTTGAAATGTTAAATCTACAACGTTAACAACAAGTTTAAAGAGAATAAAAGTATAACATAGTTGAAATAAGTCATAACTATGCATTTGCCTCTAACTTTTTAACATCTTTTATATTTACCCCACCCGACAATCCTAATATCATGCTCATCTAAGATCCCAAATCCCATGTGACCCCACATTTAAGTTTTACTCTACACATGTGAAAATAACCATTGAAATTTGAGATAACATTACGCCAATCAAATTCAAGTGTTATAAAGCAATTAAAATAATCATAGACTTTAAGGATCACATAAGTAAGTCAAGCAATAAAAGCCTATCTATAATGCCTTTGGGGATCACTCGTGCGTACTAAGTATAGTCTTAGGTCGTCTCGAACCTAAGATATCATCAAGGCAATGAATAGATCACCACGTCTATCCATTAATCAAATAGACTACCATACCCAAGGATATATGAAGGAAATATCCCTATCATCCATCTCGAACACGGGTACCCAGACGTGTGACCCAGGGGTAAAAATTTACTAAGGTATCTCGTTTACTCACCAAGGTATCATAGTGGCCCGAGTCGTACATGCCCCTTTTAATGGAATCCCTCTTAGTACGTTCGCCACGAGTACTCACGAATGGGATGTATCACAAAAAGAACACAACAATTAATAACCATCTTAACCATGGGAATTCGAGTCCCGACTAGATTTAACCACTTTAATTCCATTTAAAAGTAATTAATAAATCCATACATTACCTTAAAGGAACCAAATCTTACTATAAATAATTCATATACATCAATTTATGTCAGAAGTCAAAACAAACCCTAAACACCAACTTCCTAAATAAAAATATAAGAGAAATTGCCAAACAACTGATGGCAGCGGTCGACCATGGGGATAGGTCGAGTTGACCGTGCGCTTCAATGTTTTGAAATTTCCCCCCTACGAGGGTTATCTTCTCCAACTTAACAAAACTCAATTCAAACCTCCATTAAAGACTAGAAAACCTTCACATGTGATTTACATAACATATAAACTATGTATCCATATACAAAACATGATTGGAACACAATTCTATCATCAAAATCCTAATCAAAATTCAAGAACCCAATTAAAACTCATTTTCTCTCTCAAGAATCCTAATATTCCAATTTTTAACAATTTGATTTCAATTCTCTACATAATATACATAAGATCCTAAGGGTTTTCATTGATTATATCAACAATTTGAGAACCTATTCAAGATCTAATAAAAACACATTAATTTTTGAGAAGATTCAATTAAAATGATGCTAAATAAATCCTTATTAATTCATAATTGGATTAATTACGAAATTACTTGATTAAATTTATCTAAATCGGATTATAGTCACTTAGTTAAAGTTTTTATCCAAATGAATAATAATAATTTATGATAAATTCAATTTTACAAGAATTGAAATTAAAGTTTCCTCCAAATTGGTGTAGAATTAGGGCTCCAATACTCAAAATCCTCGATCTTCCTTTTATCCTTCTTCTTTCCAAGCTCTTAGATCCCCAATTTGTGTTTTGTATTAAATGATCTTCCTAATGGTTCAATAGTAACTCTTAAAGACCTAATTGAGCTTAGGCCCAATTTAGGGTCTTAAATAGCTAACCCAAAATGCCTCATTTTAAATACTCTTAACTCTTATAATCCACCATCCTTATAATCAATATTAGAAAATAACAAATATCCTAGTTATTAGCCATATCAGTCATATTTTACTTGAATCATAATTAAAATATTTATTAATGTTTTACTGGCTCTTAATTTCAAACTTTACTTATATACATATAAGTAAGTTGTGACATTACATATCACTCAAGCACACGTACAATCCACATAATATTCTACTTATTATATAGGAAAAATACAGGGTATTATAGAGATAACTTGATGGAATCATATGGTTGTTTTAGCATTAGTTACCTGATATAGTACTTGGGCTGGATTTACACCTATTTAAATATTGTAAGGATGACATTATTATAGTACTTTTATATCACATTTGTTTGAGATCATGTATAATTTTTTTTGTTGTGGGCCTAACCCATATTGTATTGTAACCATGTCATGTCATATGTAGTAGCATTACCATGGTTGATACTGCATCATTATTTAACATCACTACAGTCATTCTAGCGTTCTTCATATATAATGTAGGGGTCGAGGCTTACATCCTCCCATTTATATTCTCATGATATTATTTATGGACCCGCGTCGGGTGCTAGATTTTAAGGGTCTAATTACTTTAGTTATTTCATGGAGTTGGTTTTAATGCAGAGATTTTTATTATGCTATTATAGTTGTTGGTTTGGACGTAGTCATAGTTATATTGTGTAAGGATAAATTTTCGATCGAGCCAATTTGATGTATTGGTTTAATTCCGGACAAAATATTTTGAGTCATAAGTTAGGCTTTGTATGTTGACCTTTCAAGCCTATGACTTATTTGATTGAATACGTAGCTGCAAAGCTTCAGAGATTGCATTATCGTGTCATGTTTCATGCCACATTTCATCTTTGTGTTTTTGATGATCTCTACGGTATGAATGCATATACATTTTGATCCTTGAAAATTTTATTTTGTGTGTTTATTTTTATAAAATATTTGGGGATATTTTTAAAAGATTTTTTTATTTTTATTTTAAGTCGTTCGAACGACTTTATAGGTTTCCTTCAAACAAGCTTATCATTTCTTTTGAACGAACTTCAAACGAATATCAAATGATATTTCTTTGTTGGCAAAACAAATGTCATTCGAAGCTCGTTCGAATGAGATTGGTTGTTCGTTCGAACAAATTTTGTGCTTGTTCGGACGAGATTGTGTTTTCGTTGAACTAACCCTTATTTTCGTTTGAGCGAGTTTTCTCAAAAAATGTGCCGCCTCGAAAAATAAGATTTTCATATAAAAGGATTCTGGCATTTATTTTTAGAGATACTTTTGGTGAAAATCGTTTTCCCATACACATAGAAAAGCTCTGAAACCCTAGTTTCACCAAAACCATTTAAGATCGTAGTTTCGTTATAATATATGCATCGAGATCTTGTTTTATGGGCAATATAGTTTTTTTTTCTCATCACCTTGATAGAGAAAAGTTTTGTACATTAGATTTAGTACTCGGTTTGCTGTTTACACATAATGCACTCCGTGGTGTGGTGTTGCAGTGAAGACGTGATGTATCTGTGTTCCATATCCATAGACAATTTCTGAGCCTGGATTGGTGGATACTGTGACGTGCACATATTGTGGAAGCTTTGTGGGTGGACTCCTCCTTGTCACTATGCGAAGGTAGAGGAATGAAGAGTGTCAAGGCTTGTGAGGACGTCGAGTATATGCTGTAAGTCTATTGTTGTGTCCTTGTAATTCCATACATAGTGCAATTTGTGTGGCTGGTCCATCTGAGATTTTTTCCTTTATGGGTTTTCCTCATACATCGCTATGTTGTGGTTTGTTACTTTATTTTATTCTTGCTCACACCTAGATGTATGTTTTAGGAGAAGATAAAATTTTATAAATCGTTTATCAAAATAATTAATTTGAGATTGGTGCAAAGTTTTCTTTGGGTTTATTCTGTTTAAGTTTTATATTTAATTTAAAAAAATAAAAAATTGACTTTTATTTAGAACTCCCTATCTACTTTAGGGACTTCAAATTGGTATCAGAGCAGGAACACTAAGTTTTTATGTTAGATTCGTATTTAGGCATGAGTTTTAGCGGTTTTTATTCGGAGTGTCAATCAATTTCTAGGGCACTGATGTTTGATGGGTCTAATTATACATACTGAAAATGCGAATGAAATCAGCACTTAAGGTGATAGATGAGCAGATATTGTAAGCGGTTATTAAGGGTAAGAGAAATAGCCTTCGAGGTTTGATGGGGTTTTTAAAAAAGGAGATTCCTGAGTTTGAAGTGTCTAGGCATTTACTCGAGTCTAGGATAGTGGAGCTAGAAGAGTGATTGAGAGACTCAAGTCATGTCAAATTTGATTTGGAATCTATATAAAAAATGTTGGATAAACTGTTACGCACCGTCCGGATCAAAGATAACAAGTGTGGGATTGGCTTAGATGATATAGATACTTCCGTTTATAAATCCAAGACCATTCTTTGGAGAAAGCCAACCAAAGCTAGGGGCATTTGAAAAGGTCAACCTAAAGATAATATACCTCGTGTCTACACTTGCACACATTATGGTAGGAAAGGTCATCGTAGGCATTTTTTTTATGATCTTAGAAAAGAACGTAGTAAGGCAAAGGCTAGTGTCACCAAGGTTCACCAAGCCCAAGTTTGTCATATTACACCTATGTGGGTTAGGAGATCTAATTTGGAGGCACTAAATGTAAGGTTTGTTGATTCTCATTTGCTTTCACACGATTCATCCCATGCTATATCTTCCAAGTGATTGTGATTGCATGTTTGTCATACACTAGTGTTGTGCTTCTTGCTACAAGTTATTTCTAAATTTATGATATGTTTTTCCTTTTTGTATTTTGATTTTCATTTATTGGGTCTTACTAAAAATTACAAAAAGATTTTGTTTGTCTTTTGAGTTGTTCTTCAAAATTGGTATGATTTGAAAAAATGTTTAAGAACTCAAAAAGATTTTTGGTTTATGTGTAGTTTAGTTTTACACATTTTGTGTGGCATATTGGTATATTTGAATCCACTTAGGAAATTTGATTATGATTTTTAATGCTTGGATTGTTCTTAATCATGCTTGCCTGGAGTTGTTCGACTTTGATTTGCTTAGTGGATTCAGATTGTATATGCCTCCACACACACTTGCACGAGATTTTTTGAACTTTAACTTCACATGTTATATTTGAGATAAGTGAATTGTTCTCCATAAATCTTGTCATCTACATATATGTTGACTATGACGAATTTGTGCATGTAAGAACTTTTGCCCATGAGTATTGTGATTTTTATTGAAAATACGAGGGTGCACGTTAAAGGACTACGAAAGGAGAAAATATCCTTTGGAAAGCCACCATGGGCAAGAGCCTAAAAAATAAGAGGAAAAAAAGAAAAGATTAAAGGCCAACATGTTTGTTTGATTAATTTTCAAAAATGGTATCTTCAAAAGAATTGAGCGAAAAAATAAATGATATATGTTTAGCTTTTTAGGGTATTATAGTTAAAGATTAACATGTTTTTACAATGAATCCTAATTATACTTATCATGTCATGATGCTATTGATTCGTAGAATCATCAAGATTCCATACTTGTGTGCATTATGCTTGTTTGTTTATTGAGTTCACTTTATCGGTCACTTGAGGCTAAATCTTAGTTTGATAAAGTTTTGTAGTCAAATCGAAATCCTTGGACATTTTTGAGTGATTATGTCATATTTTATATGTTTATAGTTTACGCCCCTTCACTCCATCCCACGTGTTTAGACACATCGATACTATACGAGTGTTTAAAGATTATGTGTTTGTGTCATTTTGTGGTGTTCATATATATATATATATATATGTGTGTGTGTGCTTGTGTGTCATTGATATCTTTTTGCATATTTATATATACATTATCTTTTTGTTATGAGTCTTTGCATTTGCATTTAATCCATGTTTGCCATACACTTTATCTTTGGATCAAATTGACATGGTATATGATCATATTGGTATCTCTTGTCGCTTGTTTGCATTGATATCTCATGCTTCATTGTGTATTTAGTTGATATCATTTATTGCAACAATATTGGTATTTATTTATCATTATTCAAATTATTTGTGCCTCTGTTGTCATTTTGTGTTTTGTTGCACTTTACACCATTGCATGATATTATTCTTTCTTCATTAATTTCAAATGGTATCATATGTTCTCAATTTTTTGGGGAGATTGTGACACCCCGCCTAATTAAATACCGGGTGATCAGTCCTTTATTAAATTATAATCAAGGTGAACGGTCGGTTCATTCTTAGCATCACTGTCGAACAATAACTTTTCCAATTTAAACACCCTAAATAATTAAGCTAAGTGTCAAAACCATTTTATACATTACTTTCCAAATTTTATTCAAAACCAATAATTTAAAACTTTACATAATTCATAAATTAAGGATCAACCAAAAAATATACTGGAACAATCAATCCAATTAATTAAACATCCAACTAAGTAATTCCAACATTAAAACTTAAAGGAAAAAATCCTTACAGTAATAAACCCAAAAGTACAAATGCTGAAAAAAAATAAATCACAATATCCGATAAGCAACTGAATGATGGAAAAGGGCGACACATGCCCAACTGAATAAATAGTGCTAGAAGTGGAATCAACAAATGAGGTCATCTAAACAAAAGGCCTGCAACTCCCACCTAAACTGCAGCGCGTTCCTTCCAAAGGATCCTATGCAAGACGCCCCTGTGGCTGGGCACCTGTAATATATACATATATATAGAAGAGAGAACAGAAAATGGAAACGGGTCAGAGCTCGATTGTAAAAATGATTTAAAATTTGTTTAGCAAGTATTTAAAATGTTTACTAGGCAATGCAACAACATATTGGTGCGGCACTCCCTTGAGAAATTCTCACCTCTCTTCTAATGTGCACGCCTATCGCACTAACCTTCCCAACGGTTTAACTTATCTTATTTTAGGTTGTTCGTAAGATTTAAACTGACAAATTCAATTGTGTAAGAGGTTAATTGCATTTAACAACAAAGTTCTCATTTAAACCTTATTTACTAATAAAGTTTCTCAGTAACATAGTATACTTTTCAAACACTTATTTCCAAATTGAAATAATTATTCCTTTCTTACTTACCATAGACACAGTAGGTAGTTCCCAAATTCAGATTTAAATATATATATATATATATATATATATATATATATATATATATATATATATATATATATATATATATATATATATATATATATATATATATATATATATTAATATTCATATAATATATATATTCTAACAGCACCCCACATAATAATTATGGTGCGGTCATACTCTACTATCCAATCCCCGTATCACTCGTACTAAGGGAAATACAAGTTCGGAATCACTCTCGAACTGTATTGAAACAAAACACAATCAATATTGAGGCGAAGCATAGTTTCCAAGTCTCTAAGAGGTCACCACATGCCCTCACGTCTCTTAGGATCGTCTGACTATCGATTCGATAGCCTGTACCAAAGGATTTCTATCTTCTAAGGTACGAGTCAATATCCACCATAAAGGTCCCATCGAGATAAGACTGTCCCAGCGCGGTAACCTCAGGGATAGCAAGTAGCGCGGGCATGATTTTTACACGTATATAGTATATGCATAAACATAGTCATATAAATATACTACTATTACCATATCAAGTGTAGGTACATACTCATGACCCATAATTATGATATTTGTCCTTATTACTCGTTATTTAGTTATCACGTATAACGTTTGCCTCTTATCTTAATTTGTGGGATTATCCCAACTTATCAAGTGACATTCGTGGATTTCTATCCTCCCAAGTGTAATATCAGTAGGTATTCATTTATTTTCCAACGCAACTACCTTACGCGTCTCCCCCTTTAATACATAGTTCCATCGTCCCTTATATGTAAACATCCCCGAAAAATGTAAATCTCGTCTTCCATTAAAGGTTTCATATTTTTAATAAGTCCAACTGGTCTTTCTTATCTCCCAAAATATTTTAATAAGGATGTCCAAAGATTGTTACTCATTTAAATTGAATTCAACTATTTAGAAGGGGTAATATGAGTCTGCTAGGAGGGGTCGATCGATCGATGGCAGGAGATCGATCGATCGATGCGTCGATCGATCGATCAAACAGGTATGGCGAATCTGCAGAATACTAGTTACGGGTTCTATCATCCAACATCATCATAATCCAAATTCTTAACTCCCAAACTCCCAAAAATTTATACCATAAACATTCTAAACCCAGATTAGCAATATTCTACGTAAAGCATGCGAGTTTTCATCAAGATTCATGGATTAAAAGGGCCAAAACTTATATAATTCTCATGAACCCTAGAAATTTCTTTAACTTAGTTCTTCTTATTCTTTTCCCATAATTTCTACTTGTAAACCAATATAATTTCATGGTTCAACCTCTACATGTGAAAGGAATTTCTAGATTATTGTTTATATCACTACAACATGCGATTTCTAATCACCAACATGGGTTTTCTTTCATAAAAACTCATCCCTATCAACCCTAGACTAATATGAATGAAGCATTAACGAAATTAAGCAAGATAAATACTTTCCTGGGAATTTTTGTTTCTGATTTGTGAATGAAATCGGTGTGGTGGTGATCCTCGTTACGCGATCTATCGTTTGGCGGCGACGGCGGCGCAAACGGAGGAGTTCTTGGCCTAGAACTCTTCGGCAAGCTCTCTCTTTCCTTATCCAATGGCCGTCACTTGTTTTTGGTTGTGTTAACCCTAGAAGACAACCCTAAGCATCTGATATAACCTTACAATTTTCGTGGATTTTCAGGCTTAAAAATGTAAAATGTTCAAAACGCCCTCCCGGGGTGTTAATTAGGCCTAAAAATGCCCCGAGACCCAAACTAAACCCTCGGGTACATTATTTTGACTATCTCGACCCTTACGGACACTTTGGCGCACTCGAAATGACCATACGGGTGACTTATAATTTATTCATTTTATTAATCAATATTTAGTCCCGACACGACACGGGCGCGTCCCGACTTAAATTTCCAAAATTGTCTTTTTATTCACTCGTGACATTTAATAGAACCAATATCATATATTACTTTGCTCATTAGTAATATTCAACAAGTTTCCAATGATTACTAACTCTCGTCACGTTAGTAATTATCAAAATAATTAATTTTTGGATTTATACTAAATTAATAACTCACATTAAATTTAATAAATCCCCAAATTAAGAAAGCATAAAAATACGGGGTATTACATACTTCCCCCCTAATAACGAAATTTTGTCACAAAATTCAGAAAATAAGGCCTACCTGGTAAAACACATTTTGGATATCTTAACAGTACGCAACCTATCCACATAGTAAGACGCTCAATCACTATAGTCCCCGCCTCACAGCAAGCTGGTTTAACACTCTTCATTAAAGATACTTCACATTGTACTCCTATCCGACAACATTCGCATAAGACATGCATATACACTATTAATTCCCATTATTTTAATACTATTGGGAGGCCGCACCTTACCACATGACAACTTCTCGGATTTATCTAAACACAAAACTCCCGTTCTGGGAGGAACCATACGAACATTTGACCACTCTTGTTCTCTTAAAACAATCGTGGAATTCCACCATAGTCATCGGATTATTCTCGACCGATCCAAAATTCTAATTATTCGCTCACCTCTAAACATACGCAGAGGGAGAATAGTTAAGGTTTTCTACACCAAAACTTCAATAAGCATCTCGTTCACGACAAACAGGTACTAGTGCTTCCATGGAAATCTACCCTACTATACTTCACGTGCTAGTTATATCCGTTGCGGGAATGGAATGATCACTAAGATTTTAAAATTACCTTCGCGTGGCCCCACTAATCGTTAATCACCATGCACCTGCTCCTCGGCTATGGGTGACACCTCCCACTCATAACGAAACGTTATCTCCGTTGTTTTCCTGAAATCCCATATTGAAGGTGGGATTTAAAAAAAAAAAAATTCATCCCGATTCAGAAAATAATACCGTGTAGGTCCTCGTACCGGCGCGATACCTTCCTTTCATAGGAAGATTGGGGCACATTGTAAATCACCCCAAAGGGATGTCAATCACTTCTTTCCTGGGCGATTTGTTTCACATGTTCGGATGAACCCTTTATCTTGTATTGAAGATGGTAACCCATCCGAAAAATTTTACCTACTCTACCGCCTCTCCCATTATAGGGATTGTCGATAGCCACACAATTCTATGGTTTATCTTCTTATTTCAACCGATCTCTATATATGAGTAATGCATGCAGAGACTACTCACTATGTCCTGCTAAACATCGTATTTTCCTAGAAATGTCTCACATTAGGTGACACTTTATACTTCCTTCTTTCCTTGGCATGTACCAAAAGTTCTGACCCGTGCACTTTTCTCCACGAAGTTCACTTCTGGACCTTTTAGACCATACTAACATCATCACTCTTTGTAAGCGCAAGTCGCTTTCACATTTGACTAATTACAACTCCGCTCCGAGCGTTCTCCATTATGATTAAATTCTACCCTTCTCAAGGAATACCCCTTTTTAAATGGCTTTTCATAGCCTTCCAACCAAATTCGGTTGAGTTACTCTAATCACACCCGTATATGTATATATATATATATATGGATTATCGTTCTTCATGCGATGTTTAATTCCCTCTACTACTTCCGCCTCGTTATGCTAGTACCACAAATATATATTCCTCACGTGCATTCCCACATCCCTTACACTCGGATGATTTTAACATCAGCAAACTAGGATGCCCAGCTTTGTAACACCCCGACCGCCCGGGGAGAGCGAACGGAGCGTTGCTCATCGATAAAATTACCTAAATCCCATAAAATACAAGTTATAGATCATCTAAATCCCACAGTCACAAAAGAGGGACTACCAATCTCAAATCTCTTCAGATAAGTACAACAATTCTTTCGAATAAATACAATAATTAAAATAAATCACTAATGACCTATACATCCAAACAAATACAAGTCTCATCTCTTGTATTAAAAATTCTTCCCATATAATCCATACTAAAAAATCATCTAAACTCCTTATTTCCCTTGTGCTCCGAAACGCATTTACAACACTTGGGAATTCTCAATCACCCTAGAAATCGAAATTTTGAAATTTTCCTATCATCGTTCCACCTCTCAACTCATGGCGATAAAACAAAACTTTTAATGCATTCTTACCACACAACCGACTTTACTGGCCTTAAATCATAATTCAACTTCCATCTTACAAATACAATTACTTGTTCCTTGTATGACCGAGGTACTGAACTCATGGACTACTGACCAGACATCTCCCTATTCCCAACCTTACGCTAAGTTTCATGCGTGGGATGTCTCGCAAAGCGAAATCCAAACAAGGAACCCCCGATACACTACTACATAGCATTGTCGGTTATCGAAATCTGTTAGGTCCTTTGTCCATATCATGTACCCCTTTACTCCGTCTCTTGACAGACAAGTTTCGTCATTTCCCGCAATTACACCTACACAACGAACATTTCGCCAATTCACTATCATCCAGTATTGGTGGTAATCACTATTTTCAACCCTTTAGACATACAATTAGGACTCTCAAAATCTTGATCCCAAACATAGGAGTCAAACTCTTAACTATCACATCTCTAAAGGGTAGATATATCAATGCACTCTTTCTATCACCAAGTCCTGAGCGCTAAACATAATACTGAGTTACGTCTTTTCGCTCAACTGTAAACCCGATACATACTGAATCATAACAACAAAAGTCCCTACACACCGGTATCGAACATCTCGGGCTCACTATCCCCTCCGAAGTCTCTAGGATATATAATATATAAGTGCGAGTCCAACTCTCTTGCAGGTGAGGCCTCGCCAGAACAGAACACGCTTCACTAATGCAACCACTCCGATAGCCTTGCAATAACTGCCTACTATCGTACTGGCCATTTCTATAAAGTTGTAATCAATACCATATTATACTCGTATATCACATCACTAAAACGAGTAACCTCAATAAAGTATATAACACTATTAATATACTCTTTCATCCTCCACGGTTAGCACTAAGGAAAATCCCGCTACACTAGGGAAAAAGATTAACATGATAATACCGTTTATAGTTATACGCATTAAACTCGTCTCACATGTTAATCTAGCAATGAACAAAATATAATGACTCGCTTGTGTCACATAAAACACGCCTCATCCTCTAAGGATAAAACTTATACCTCTACCTTTCCATTCGTATTGGTAAATCCTTCGTCTGGGCGAGGCATTGCCACCAAACACCTTTCCTACCCCGAAATGGTGGAGACAATACTGCTACCGAAACTCTAGCATGCCAATGACGACCTTATACTCATGCATATCGAACATCAGTATTGATCAAGTTTAAAAATGAAGTTATCAATTCTCTATATCTGCACCTCTTCAAATAAGGAAAAATCAAAGATTCTTTCCCCCAAATGGTGAGTCCACGCATGACACCTTTCTCGTCGTCGTGACTAATAGCCCTAAGGCTCACGAAAAATGAATAGCCATAAAATAGTGCGGCGCCCCGGTATCAATTAAAACTCAACTCATAGCACCCAGTATAAGGAACGTACCTCGTATCTCGATTGGGGCCTGAGGTGCTGCTATCTGGTGGACGTTACATACACGTCCATATTGTAATTGCCTCTGCTGACCTAAGGCTGCTGGAATAGCTGGTGGGGCTGAATTCTGTGGTTTATTACTGGCGCCCTTCTTCCGTGGGGCCCATTCCTCTCTGGGAAATCCCGATGCCTATGGCCATTCCTGCCACATTGGAAGCACTTCCCTCGAAACTGTCTCACTTCACTACGTTGTTGACTAGTCTCGCTTTTTCCTTGGTCTTGCTGGCCTTGGTAAGAAATTTGCGGAAAAATGATGTCAGGTTGATGACAATCCCTCCACTTGTGACCCGATTGTACACATTTATAGCAGAGTTCTGAAATTCCTCGCTGTTCGGGTTGTAGTTTCTCCCCAGTCTGATTAAGACAAGATTGACGTTTATGACCGTTCCTTCCACATTTGAAACACCTCTTCGTGACTTCATTTTGACCCCAACCTTATTGGCCCTGACACTTTTGGCCCCTTACATAAATTTTGTTACCTATGGAACTGTATCGATCTTGAGTGGTTTGTTGTCGCAATTCCGGTGCCTTCGCACAATTGTCAACTTTAGTCACATGAATTTGATCAACCTCTCTAGGTCTGTTGCCTCCTCTAAGATGCATGCTGCTTTTGTGGTACTGTAAGACTGCAGTGGTAACTGCTTGTGCCATAATGCCCGCAAATTCGGCGATTGGTACCCTTTTCGGAGACACCTGAGGTGTGAGTTGTCCTTGCTCATTAACTTCCCCAATGGCCTTAGCTTGTTCGTCCTGACGGGCCATCTGAAAATTTTAAAAAAAAATAATTTGAATAAGTTCAACATTCACATCGACAAATCGCAGAAGCACGAATTTCCAATGCATAAAGATGAATACAACATTCCTAATGTTAGGGCTCTAAATCAAAGATGCTAAGCTGGAAACGAGATAAGCCGTACAGATCCTAAAGGACACTAGAACCTGATGATCTGATACCACCTGTGACACCCCGCCTAATTAAATATCGGGTGATCAGTCCCTTATTAAATTATAATCAAGGGGAACGATCGGTTCATTCTTAGCATCACTGTCGAACAATAACTTTTCCAATTTAAACACCCTAAATAATTAAGCTAAGTGTCAAAACCATTTTATACATTACTTTCCAAATTTTTTTCAAAACCAATAATTTAAAACTTTACATAATTCATAAATTAAGGATCAACCAACAAATATACTGGAACAAACAATCCAATTAATTAAACATCCAACTAAGTAATTCCAACATTAAAACTTAAAGTAAAACATCCTGACAGTAATAAACCCAAAAGTACAAATGCTGAAAAAAAATAAATCACAATATCCAATAAGCAACTGAATGATGAAAAAGGGCGACACATGCCCAACTGAATAAATAGTGCTAGAAGTGGTATGAACAAATGAGGTTGTCTAAACAAAAGGCCTGCAACTCCCACCTAAGCTGCAGCGCATTCCTTCCAAAGGATCCTATGCAAGACGCCCCTGTGGCTGGGCACCTGTAATATATACATATATATAGAAGAGAGAAAAGAAAATGGAAATGGGTCAGAGCTCGATTGTAAAAACGATTTAAAATTTGTTTAGCAAGTATTTAAAATGTTTACTGGCCAATGCAACAACATATTGGTGCGGCACTCCCTTGAGAAATTCTCACCTCTCTTCTAATGTGCACGCCTATCGCACTAACCATCCCAACGGTTTAACTTATCTTATTTTAGGTTGTTCGTAAGATTTAAACTGACAAATTCAATTGTGTAAGAGGTTAATTGCATTTAACAACAAAGTTCTCATTTAAACCTTATTTACTAATAAAGTTTCTCAGTAACATATTATACTTTTCAACCACTTATTTCCAAATTGAAATAATTATTCGTTTCTTACTTACCATAGACACAGTAGATAGTTCCCAAATTTAGATTTAAATATATATATTAATACTCATATAATATATATATATTCTAACAGCACCCCACATAATAATTATGGTGCGGTCATACTCTACTATCCAATCCCCGTATCACTCGTACTAAGGGAAATACAAGTTTGAAATCACTCTCGAACTGTATTGAAACAAAACACAATCAATATTGAGGCGAAGCATAGTTTCCAAGCCTCTAAGAGGTCAGCACATGCCCTCACGTCTCTTAGGACCGTCTAACTATCGATCCGATAGCCTGTGCCAAAGGATTTCTATCTTCTAGGGTACGAGCCAATATCCCCCATAAAGGTCCCATCGAGATAAGACTGTCCCAGTGCGGTAACCTCAGGGATAGCAAGCAACGCGGGCATGATTTTTACACGTATATAGTATATGCATAAACACAGTCATATAAATATACTACTATTACCATATCAAGTTTAGGTACATACTCATGACCCATAATTATGATATTTGTCCTTATTACTCGTTATTTAGTTATCACGTATAACGTTTGCCTCTTATCTTAATTTAAGGATTATCCCAACTTATCAAGTGACATTCGTGGATTTCTATCCTCCCAAGTGTAATTTCAGTAGGTACTCATTTATTTTCCAACGCAACTACCTTACGCGTCTCCCCCTTTAATACATAGTTCCATCGCCCCTTATTTGTAAACATCCCCGAAAAATGTAAATCTCGTCTTCCATTAAAGGTTTCATATTTTTAATAAGTCCAACTGGTCTTCTTTATCTCCCAAAATATTTTAATAAGGATGTCCAAAGATTGTTACTCATTTAAATTGAATTCAACTATTTAGAAGGGGTAATATGAGTCTGCTAGGAGGGGTCGATCGATCGATGGCAGGAGATCGATCGATCGATCAAACAGGTATGGCGAATCTGCAGAATACCAGTTACGGGTTCTATCATCCAACATCATCAAAATCCATATTCTTAACTCCCAAACTCCCAGAAATTTATACCACAAACATTCTAAACCCAGATTAGAAATATTCTACGTAAAGCATGCGAGTTTTCATCAAGATTCATGGATTAAAAGGGTTAAAACTTATATAATTCTCATGAACCCTAGAAATTTCTTTAACTTAGTTCTTCTTATTCTTTTCCCATAATTTCTACTTCTAAACCAATATAATTTCGTGGTTCAACGTCTACATGTGAAGGGAATTTCTAGATTATTGTTTATATCACTACAACATGCAATTTCTAATCACCAACATGGGTTTTCTTTCATAAAAACTCATCCCTATCAACCCTAGACTAATATGAATGAAGCATTAACGATATTAGGCAAGATAAATACTTTCCTGGGAATTTTTTTTTCTGATTTGTGGATGAAATCGGTGTGGTGGTGATCCTCGTTACGCGATCTATCGTTTGGCGGCGACGGCGGCGCAAACGGAGGAGTTCTTGGCCTAGAACTCTTGGGCAAGCTCTCTCTTTCTTTCTCCAATGGCCGTCACTTGTTTTTGGTTGTGTTAACCCTAGAAGACAACCCTAAGCATCTGATATAACCTTACAATTTTCGTGGGTTTTCAGGCTTAAAAATGTAAAATGTCCAAAACTCCCTCCCGAGGTGTTAATTAGGCCTAAAAACTCCCCGAGACCCAAACTAAACCCCCAGGTACATTATTTTGACTATCTCAACCCTTCCGGACACTTTGGCGCACTCGAAATGACCATACGGGTGACTTATAATTTATTCACTTTTATTAATCAATATTTAGTCCCGACAGGATACGGGCGCATTCCGACTTAAATTTTCAGAATTGTCATTTTATTCACTCGTGACATTTAATAGAACCAATATCATATATTACTTTGCTCATTAGTAATATTCAACAAGTTTCCAATGATTACTAACTCTCGTCACGTTAGTAATTATCAAAATAATTAATTTCCGATTTTATACTAAATTAATAACTCACATTAAATTTAATAAATCCCCAAATTAAGAAAGCAAAAATATACGGGGTATTACAAAGATATGTTAATGGGTTGAATTTTTTTTATTATGCATTCTTACTTTGTCTATTCTTGAATAAAAGGGGGGAGAAATGGTACCTTTCACTTTAACTTTAGGAGGATATCTTTATCTTAGGGGGAGACGTCTTACCTAGGTGGGGATTATTAGACATAGGGGGAGTTTATTCATATGTATCTTTATATTTCTTATATATTCTCTTTGAATTTGAAGATGTGTTTAGGTGTGCAGGTTGCAACATGCGACAAAGTTTACAAGCGAGCAAAGTTAGACAACGTATGTGTCTGTCAAGTTTGTGCATTTTCCTTTTAGGGTTGGGGATGGAGTCTTTTAAAGATAATGAAGGCCCATAGGAGTTTTTCTTTTGTGTTTTGTCTCAGAATAGCCAAAGGGGGGGATTTGTAAGGACAAATTTTCAATTGAGTCAATTTGTATGCATTGGATTAATTCCGGACAAAATATTTTGAGTTATAGTTAGGATTTGTATGTTGACTAATTAGGCATAAATTCTTCCTAATTTATCCCTTGATTTAGTTAATTTTAGCACCTCGAACAATGTAATTGAGTTGACTTTATCTCATAATCTTGCTACTGACTGATCCTAATGAGTACACCGAGTTTCTGGTACTTCGTATGAGTTTTGCAGGTATTTGATGTCAAGAAACGGAAGAAGGAAATCGGAAGAATCAAGAAAGAAAGAAGGAAAGTCTAAAGAGCAAAAGCTTAGTTTCCACCCGGAATTCGGATGAGGTACCTAAAGAGAAGTTGAAGATATCACATTCACGAGCACATAGGAAGAAACGACACCTCAATCGGAGTCCCGGAGCAGAAGATATGAGCAGTCAAAGTTGAGCCAAAAAGTCAAATAGGCAGACCGGTCCGCCCCTACCCCGGACCGGTCCGCTTTGCCAAACTCTAGAAGACCCCGGATCGCAAGCAAATCGAAGAAGGAAAAATAAAAAGAATATGTCCGCCATCGAACCGGTCTACCCCAAAATAAAATGAACCGATCCGCCTTGGAGGCAGACCGGTCCGCCTAAGCCCCGGACCGATCCGGCCATCGAGATTTGCAAATCTTACCTGTTTCAAAGAAGAGTCCTAGTGCAGCTGAAATTCCTAAGTTCATGGAGGGTATAAAAACCCGATTTATTATTGTTATTTGCACGGAGAATTAGTAGGGTTTTCCTCTCTTTTTCTAGAAACCCTAGTTTTTGCTACAAATTCCAGTTTTAATTGAAAGATTGAAGCTTTATTCAGAGATTAGTGGATTAATAGTTTTATTAATTGCTGCAATTACTGTGTTGGTACAAATTAGTGAGTTATTTCTTCTTTTCAATTCTATTCTACATCAATTTCCAAGTTTCTTTAGATTAATTATGAATCCCTGCACATCAATCATTGTTTTCATCACTTTCATCATGATAGGCTAGATTTTATAAGGCCGGGGTATACGAATCCAGCCTGATGTGTTAATTGTACGTGTATAACATTAATCCTCTGAATTTGGTGATTGAATAAGACCGTATTGCGTAGGAACATAACGATTGTAGGTCTTTATATCTCATTTGCCTCTGGGTAACTGTGATGATTTAGAATGCAATTCGAGTGTTACTATCGCAATACCGATTTACTCGTCCTCAGATTAGGTATGACGCGAGCTTGAAACTCGTATACATAATGCTTGGGAGTACTAAATTTCGGGTCAAATCAATCAGTTAAATTTATGATTAATATTATAACTGCAATTCACTAGGGTTGGGGGATTGTATTGCCGTCCTGTTTTTCTCATCATTTAAACAAAAGTTTCAAGTCATATTTCATTCATATTTTTGGTAGATTAATATAGTTGAATTTTTTATAATTTAATAATTGCATTTAGTATAATCAAATCTCAAAACCAAATCAATTTTTCCTTTTCTTTTTAGAGTCAAAGTTAGGGTTTTTTCGTCTTTTTCCGTCGTCACAACTCCGTTGTCCTTTTTCCCCGAGGATTGATACCCGACTTACTGGGATTATTACTTGAGCGATAGGCTTGCACTTGAGCCTAGAGTGAACGCATTTCTGAGACACATTTTCAGTCGCATCAAGTTTTTGGCGCTGTTACCGGGGAATTAGGTAGACTTCGGATGTCAATCCAAAGCTTTGACCAAAAATCTCCAAAAATCCAAAAACATATAAAAAATTCAAAAAAATCACAAAAAGATTCAGCACCATCTCTCATAAGTTTTTAATGCAGAATTCCACTCCCACACCCCATAATACTCCAACCAACATTCACGAAAATCCAATAGTTGAGTATAACCCCGATAGCCCCCACACTCCAAACGCCCCACAGTTCTAGATCCCACCTCCCTCACCGTCACACTCAATATCTAATAACACTCCGTTTTCCTTCTTAGGACACACTCCGAGCACACCAAGTTAGAGCCCCGAGTTGTTAAGTGAGGAAGAGATGTCGCAACACAGCAGTGCACCCACCGATGAGGAAGAACCCCCATACCGCCCGCTTAGAGAATTCTTATATCCTGAATGCACTGTCACTCCGGGATGCATTATACTCCCGTATAATGCCGGGCAATTCCGTTTAAAAAATGGGATGATCCAAATGTTACCTCATTAACATGGTATGGATTCTAAAAAGCCATACCTCCACATTAGGGAATTTGAGGATGTGTGCGATACGCTCAATGATCAAACTTGCACCCAAGAGGTGATCCGCCTCAAACTCTTCCCTTTCTCGCTCAAAGATAGAGCTAAGACCTGGCTATGGTCTTTACCTCCGAGCTCGATTCCATCATGGAACGAATTGTAATCTAGATTTCTCAATAAGTTCTTCCCAACACATCGAACAATCTCCATAAAGGCTCAAATTCAGGCGTTCAGACAAGCTGAAAATGAGCCATTTCATCGATGTTATGAGCGTTTCAATGAGGTAGTTACTTCATGCCCCATCATGGATTTGATTCAGCGCAAATCATCTCTTTTATCAATAATGGGCTGAATCTTAACTCCAAGCAACTTGTTGAAACCATGGGAAGTGGTCCGTTCGTCGACTTAGATGCCCACGATGCTGAGCTTCACCTGAGGTATGTCGCCGAGACTACTCATTCCTGGGATACTTCTGATCCTAACGCTCAAAATCGAAATCGACAAGTGACCACCACTCCGTCGTCGTCCGACCTATTTCATGTAGATAAGAATTCTATGACGGACAACCGATTGGATACCCTTGAGAAAGGATTTCGGGACCTATGCGAGATATATGGAAAAGGACCAGCTGGATCCGTACCAAACCCTGTCGAAAAGGTGTGTGCTATTTGTGAGACGGGCCATTCAACTGAGGAATGCTCGACGATACCCGCCTACAAAGTAATGCTTCAGGAGCAAGTTAGTGGTATAGGAGTATTTAAGGGAAATTTCGATGCCCCATACGGGAATTCATATAACCCTTCATGGAAAAACCATCCCGGTTTTAGCTATGGGCAACAACACGTCGCAATGAACCCTCCTTCACATGTTGCCCCTCCTCCACCACAACACTTTCAACAAGCTCCACACATGCAAGGACATGTGCAAGCACCACCACCTCAAGGAGCGTATATTTTGCCACCGCGGAGAACTCTCGAGGATACCATGAATCAATTCATCGCAAGCCAGACCGCAAGCAATGCCAAATATGATCGTCTGATTGGCGACATAAATGTAAGTCTGTCAAAGATACAATCCTCGCTGAGTGTCCAAGAGAAGGGAAAGTTTCCCGCCCAAGGCCAAAGACCTCCCTAAGGTCAAACTAGTGTTAGCTCCACCTCCACTGAACATCAGGAGCAATGTCAAGCTGTGACCACTCTTCGTAGTGGGAGAGTCGTTGATTTATCACCTCCCCCACACGACACAATAAAAGACAAGGAGATTTTGCCCGGCACGAAAGAGGCCAAAGATGTCCCCTTGAATGAGAGTGATAAAGAAGACTCTAGTGAGCCAGAGGTGGTAGTGAAACCACCATCCGCGGCACCGTTTCCTCAAAGGTTGATTCCCTCCCAAAAAGGAAACCCATGTGAAGATGTGCTAGAAGTGCTTAAGCAAGTAAAGCTGAATTTACCTTTTCTTGATGCTATTAAGCAAATTCCAGCTTATGCTAAAGTCATCAAAGACTTGTTGACGGTAAAGAGAAAGATGAAGGTGAAGAAGAATGTCTTTCTAGCACAAAACGTGAGCTCCATCCTACTAAACGAGCTCCCGCCTAAATTCAAAGATCCCGGTGCACCCACCATTTCCTGCATCATTGGAGAGAACAAAATTGAAAAAGCCTTACTTAAATTGGGAGCAAGAGTAAACATACTCCCTTACTCCATTTATAGGCAACTTGATTTGGGCGACCTCAAGACCACTAAGGCCACTCTCCAATTAGCAGATCGAACAGTGAAGATACCACGAGGCATAGTCGAGGACGTGATCGTCCAAGTTGACACTTTCTACTTCCCGGTAGACTTTGTCATTTGGGACACGAAGCCCTCCTTCAACTCAAGTAACCATGTTCCCATCATCCTTGGGCGTCCATTCTTAGCTACGGCTAACGCAATCATTAATACTAGGAATGGGAGGATGCAACTCACCTTTGGGAACATGACCTTGGAAACCAACATCTTCCACATAGCCCCACATCCGGGGGAGGAAGATGATCTTCACGCGGTGAGCCTTATAGATGAGATAGTAGAGGAGTATTTTGAGGAGAATTACTGTGGCGATGCTTTAGAGTCCTGTTTAGCGGCGAGATACGAGAGTGAGGGGACGTACACCGACTTCGAGAGGGAAGTTAGGGAGTTAAATGAGTTACTCGATGAGAGTGCGTCGGACAAGGACGCGAGAGATGTTAATTGGGTTTCTAGATTCGAGGAGTTACCTCCGAGGGATACACGCATAGTTCCCTCTAGTGACAAATTTCCAACCCTTGAATTAACGAAACTCCCCTCCCACATTAAATATGCATACCTAGGAGAGGATGAGACATTTCATGTTGTTGTCTCCTTTAGCCTAGACGAGGCGCAGGAGGGTAAATTGTTAAAAATTCTGAGGAAGCACCAAGGTGCTTTTGGTTGGTGCATCGCTGATTTAAAGGTGATAAGTCCATTGATTTGCACTCACAAGATCCATCTCGAAGTGGATGTCAAGCCCTCTAGAGAAATGCAAAGAAGACTGAATCCCAACATAAAAGAAGTTATGATAATCGAGATTATCAAATTATTGGATGCCGGGATTATCTATCCAATCTCGGATAGCAAGTGGGTAAGCCCTATTCAAGCAGTCCCGAAGAAGTCGGGTATGACTGTGATTGAGAATGCCAAGGGAGAGCTAGTCCCCCAATGCACCACCACCGGGTGGTGCGTTTGCATTGATTACCGGAAAATCAATGCGGGAACTAGGAAAGACCATTTCCCCTTGCCATTTATTGATCAAATGCTTGAAAGAGTGGCGGGCCACCCTTACAATTTCTTCCTTGATGGTTATTCCGGATATAACCAAATTGAGGTGGATGTACTTGACCAGGAGAAGACGACCTTCACTTGCCCTTTTGGTACGTTTGCCTACAAACGTATGTCATTTGGCTTGTGTAATGCATCCGTGACCTTTCAAAGGTGCATGTTGAGCTTATTTAGCGACATGGTCGAGAGAGGGCTCGAAGTGTTCATGGACGATATCAGCATTTTTGGCACCTCTTTCGATCATTGTTTAGAAAAGCTGGAAAAAGTACTAGCCCGGTGTGTGGAAAAAAACTTAGTGTTGAATTGGGAAAAATGCCATTTCATGGTCACTGAGGGAATAGTTCTTGGCAACATAGTATCATCTAAAGGAATAGAAGTTGATAGGGCAGAGATAGATGTCATAGCTGATCTTCCCCCACCAAAATTGATATGTCCCAAGTGTGACCTCTGCCCCAAGACACCAACCTCGGCCGAAGATGGGGCCGACTTGGAAGAGCCTTGATCGGAGACCAGCAGCCTGGGTCGTAGAAGGGTCGTCCCAGGTCGACATCACTACGAACTTCATCAAGAAGGAGATGCAAGTACCTCAAGGGTCAGCAGCTCTTCAGCTCACCTGGGAATGACAACCTCGGCCGGGGGAAGGCCGAGGTAACAGAGAGACATACCTCTACCAAGGTCGACCTCATCAGCAAATCAATCGGTGTTTCAGGGTCTGTGCAGCTCAAATCTCGGCCCAGGCCGACCCTATTACCTTGCCTCGACTTCGTTAAAGCCGAGACCTCCATGTCACATCTTAGGATAAATGAGCATAGACCTTATCAACCTCGGCCCAACTTCGGCCGAGGTCATGACCAAACACAGGCCGAGCTCTTATTGGCGTATGTGTGGATAAGGACACGTGGACACAATTCCGTTATAACAAATCATTCCCCACACGTGAGGGGAATATTTCATCATCATTCTCTACATGTGGCAGTGACAGATGTCTTTATCAGATTGGCTAGGTCAACACACACATGCTCATTGCATGCATAGGGGGTACATTACACCCCCCAGGTACTATATGTAGAGGTCATCCTCTACCTTGCAAAGGGGATAAAAAAAGGTTAGCAACCCTAGCTGAAACTCTGTTCAAATACACAGTAGAGAGAGAAAGCTTGAGATTTTGTATCTATGGCCATTTAATCCCTCATACAGTGATATTAATCACACACTTGCACAGTGGACGTAGGCCTGATTGGCTGAACCACTTATATCCTGGTGATCTTCCTCTTCTCCTCACCTCCTTCTATTATATGCTTTTATGATGCCATTATTAACGTTGAAATTGATCTTACAAACACCTTGAAGGGTGGTGCTATTTCCAGCATCATCATTTTGGCGCCGTCTGTGGGAATCGAGAGAAGCTTTCTCTTCCTCATCTTCAGCTTAACCTCACCGGAAAATCTGGTGGTGAACCCGGCCTCCCCCTTTGTGCGGAGCTGTTTCACCATTGAAAGAGGTCCTGTAAGGTATTACGCTCATCTGCCACTTAATCTCTTTTGCTAATTAACGCATGGCACCGGAATTACCACCACCTCCTCCGCCGCCAGGTGGGGGAGGGCCAAGCTCCAGCGAGGCACTGCCACAGTCCGAAATGGCGGAGGTAGCCGCAGGCTTGAGGTCTTTGGTTGCCACGCAACAAGCTATGCAGGAGCAGTTTACACAGCTCATCCAAACTATTATGAGGCCACCTGGGGTCTCACCGGAGATGATCACTCCGGCGGCTGTCCAGCCTCATCCTGATGCCAGGGGACCGCCCCAGGCACCAATGAAGGACCGGCCTGCACCCCAGCGGAGGAGGGACGTTGCTGAACCTAGGCGCTTACGCCTGGGGTGGCAAGGAAACCCTTGCCCGGAGGAAAGGTATGACGATCTAGAGGCGGAGGAGGTCCCAGAAGATTGCTGGGAGCCGTATGAGGTATCGAATAATACGGTGCGCCCTCTTAGCTGAGGGTGTGTCAGTCGAAGAGGTGAAGAGGCCCAGCAACGGGGATCAGCTTTTGATCGATTGAGCAGAGGGTCAGCCTTTGAGAGGTTGGGCCCGGTGAATGACCTAAGACAAAGGTTATTCAGGTCGAGAAATGCTGCCGGCTCGCAAAGAGGAGACAGGCCAGCTCGGCCTGACCAAGGCCGACCCGGTGAAAGAAAGGGGAGAGACCAGGAAGAGGTCAACAACCGACGTTGTGCTACGGCAGGGGAACCCTCAGTCCATCCCTTGGAGGTGGCTGGGGACAACCTCGTCCAGGCCGATGACAGGAGGCCATGGAATGACTCTATCCAACATCTTAAGGAGAAGATATGAGACCTCATCAAAGGTAGGAACCCATTGCAAAGAGGTTTCTCTGAAGGCTCCCCATTTGTGGCTAAGATAGTGAGTTTTCAGACCCCTGCTAAGTTCAAACCACCGGTGGTGTCTCCCAAGTATGACGGTAGCACCAACCCTGTACATCACATTGAGATATATCAGTCAGCAGTGGACATCTACTAGATACCTGATGAGATGAAGTGTAGGGCCTTCTCTAGGACCCTGACAGGAGCAGCACACAGCTGGTTTACTTCCCTTCCGAAGAATTCAATTGAAAATTTCAAGGGCTTGGCTGAACGATTAATTCACAACTTCTGCTTTGGGGTAAGACCTCAAAAGAAGACCACTCACCTACTATATGTCAAACAAGGCAAGTACGAGAGCCTAAGAGACTACATTGCCAGATTCAACAAAGAAAAACTCGAGGTTGAAGACTACGAAGAGAATATAGCCATGACCACCCTCATAGGAGGCCTTCAGAAAGGAAAGTTATTGTGGAAACTTGCGGAAGACCCTCCTAGGTTCATGGTCGAGCTACTGGCGACTGCGGGGAATGTCATGAATGCCGAAGAGGCAATGGCAACGAAGTATAAGGATGAAAACCGTGGTAGTAGCGGGAAGTCCCAGAGAAAGAAAGATGGAAAGAAGAGGTCATCCAATGACAAGTTCGCTCACTATACTCCTCTAAACGTGAGTTGTGAGCATATCCTCAACGAGATCAAGAATGATAGGACTCTTAGATGGCTAGAGAAGCTGAAGGCCCCTCCGCATAAGAGGAACAAAAACTTGTGGTGTGAGTTCCACCAAGACCATGGCCACGTTACAGACAGATGCTTCGCCTTAAAGGACGAGATTGAGAAGATGTTGAAATTTGGAAAGCTGAGGAAATATGTTGATGGCAAAGCTCCTAAAGGAGGGAGAGATGACCCTAAGAAGAGGAGAAATGACAGATGCCGTGATGATGCCCCAACTAGAAGAGGCAATAACTCTGAAGATGACGGTGAAGATGACCCGGACCTTTCACCGAAAGATGACAACACCCCGGTGAAGAGGGTTGGCATGATCTCCTTTGGTGTTAAAACCATATACGGAGGACTTGCAGGGGGTGGCTCTGAAGTGGCTGATAGAAAAACTCATGTGGCAGAGGCCAAATCAGCGGCCAAGCATGAGGTTGCCAATCTAACGTCTTCTGACGCAGTGCAGAAGAGAAAGAAGGTGGACATGGAAACCCTTATAGTTGGGTTATCCATACTCGACTTTAGAGGTATCTTAGCCCCCCACGATGACCCTTTAGTAATAACAACAAGGGTGCATGGGTACGAGGTGCAGAGGATCCTTATAGACGGGGGGAGTTCAGCAGACGTGATGTTTTGGCCTTACTTCAAGAGCCTAGGTCTTAGCAGAGCTAGGCTGGTACCCTATCATCACCCCTTGATGGTCTTCAGTGGAGAAAAGGTCCACCCACTAGGCATGTATGAGATGGACGTACGGATGGGTGATGAGTGGCCTAAGAGGTTAACTAGGAAGATAATTTTTTTCGTAATGGATGAGAACGTCTTCTCGGCATATAACCTCATCATAGGAAGAGTGGCCCTAAAGGAGTTTGAAGCTGTGCCGTCGACGGTCCACCAGATGCAAAAATTCCCGACCCCCTATGGGGTAGGGGAAGTGCAAGGTGACCAGACCATAGCGCGAGAATGCTACTTTGACTCGGCCTAAGAGAGGGAGGCCCATAAGAGGGCAACCACCACTTATAGCATTGATACACTTGACCCAAGAGATGAGATAAAGTTGAAGAAGGGAGAGGTCGCGGAAGAGGTAGAATCCATCGTCCTCAATGAGGACGAGCCGAAAAAACCATCCAGGTCGGTAAAGCCCTAAAGACAGAAATCAAAGAAGAGCTGATAGACTTCCTCAGGAGGAGGCAGAGTGTCTTCGCTTGGAGTCACGCAGACATTCCCGGCATCAACCTTGATGTTATGAGTCATAAGCTCAATGTGACCAAAGATGGCAGGCCGATCAAACAAAGGTGAAGGGTTTACTCCAGGGAGAAGTACGAAGTCATCCGGGAAGAGGTCAAAAAATTGGAAGAGGCCGAGTTTATAAGATAAGTCATATATCCAGATTGGTTATCAAATGCAGTCATCGTACCCAAAGCTAATAGGAAGTGGAGGATGTGTGTGGATTTCACCGACCTGAATAGGTCTTGTCCAAAAGACAGCTATCCCTTACCTCGGATAGATCAGATGGTGGATGTTACTGTAGGACATGAGCTCATGAGCTTCATGGACGCGTATTCAGGCTATAACCAGATCTTCATGGATGCGGAAGACGCAGAGAAAATGACCTTTATTATCAATAAAGGGACGTACTGCTACAAAGTGATTCCCTTCAGTCTGAAAAATGCAGGGGCAACATACCAACGTCTTATAAATAAGATGTTCAAAGACCATATGGGCAAGACTATGGAGGTGAACGTAGACGATATGCTGATGAAAAGCTTAAAAGCTTGCACTCATGTGGCAGACCTTGAAAAGACCTTCGATACCATGGACTTATACAGAATGAAGCTCAACCCAGTGAAGTGTGTCTTCGGGGTAGGAGCTGGGAAGTTTATGGGATTCATTGTCAATCAAAGAGGAATTGAAGCAAACCAAGAGAAAATCAAGGCTTTGCTTGATATGAAGACACCGAGAAGTATCAAGGACGTCCAAAGACTCACCGGGAGAGTGGCTGCACTTAACAGATTCGTCTCCAGGGCAACGGACAAGTGTCTTATGTTCTTTAAAGTGCTTAGAAAGGCCTTCCAGTTGGACGAAGAGTGGGAAGAAGCATTTAACCAACTCAAGTCTTACCTTGGGTCTCCCTTGCTACTATCTCGGCACATAGTAGGGGAGAAATTATAGGTGTATCTAGCAGTCTCTGAATCGGCCATCAGTGCAGTTATAGTGTGGGAGGACGTTGGAATCCAAAGGCCTGTATATTTCAATAGTAAATCCCTTCAGGGGTCTGAACAAAATTACCCTCGTATGGAAAAGTTAGCTTACGCTCTAATACATGCTTCAAGTAAAATGAAGCCCTACTTCCAAGCCCATTCCATGGTCGTCCTCACCGACTCCCCACTAAGGCAGGTCCTACATAAACCAGAGAAGTCTGAAAGATTGATGACTTGGGCCATTGAGTTGGGGGAGTATGACCTTACCTACCAACCTAGGACAACCATCAAAGGGCAAGCCCTCGCAGACTTTGTTGCAGAGTTCACATGGGAAGAGGCTGAGGCAGAGAATGATCCAGAGGGTGCCAAAGGGTCAAACAGTAGTGTCTTCTAGGACCAAGAAGAGACGATACCCAATGTCTTCGGAAATCAGGAAGAGGTCGTGTCCAAAAAGATCAAGAACAAAGTAATAGATAACGAGGAGGATCGGTACCTCTTCCAGAAAGGAACCACGTCAGAAGGGGCCTTCTCAACAGACACAGACGTTTGGAACCTCTTCATTGATGGTTCTTCTCGCGACAGTGGAAGCGGTGCAGGACTGATACTTTCGGCCCCAGATGATGCCAACATAGAATACACTTTAAGGTTCGACTTTAAGGCATCTAACAACGAGTCGGAATATGAGGCCATGATAGCAGGTCTCTCATTGGCAAAGACCCTAGGAGTGAGACGACTCCTACTTCATAGCGACTCAAGGTTGGTTGTCAATCAAGTACTAGGAGTCTACGAGGCCAAAGACGAAAGAATGGCTAAGTACCTGAAGAGGGTGAGAATGATGTTAGAGTATTTCGAAGAGACAAAACTGAAGAGAATACCTCAACAAAGTAACAGCCATGCAGATGCATTAGCTAGATTGGCCTCAGCGACAAAGATATACATCAGGAGGACAGTTCCTGTCGAGGTCTTAGCAAAAGCCACCATTGAAGAACAAGAGGTATGCAACCCTTATCTCAATGTGAACTTGGAAGAGTCATGGATGGACCCCCTCGTCAAATACATCAAAGAGGGGGAGATACCGGAATCCAAGATAGAAAGAAAGAAGTTAAGGTATAGGGCTTCCAAGTTCTCGATAATAGGAGACGTCTTATACAAGAAGGGATTCATGTTGCCTCTCCTCAGATGTGTGCGTCCCATCGAAGTTCCTCGGGTCTTACAGGAAGTTCATGAGGGTTCTTGCTCCAGCCACATAGGAGGAAGACCCTTGGTCAAGAGAATCATTACGCAGGGATACTGGTGGCCAACCTTGGCCAAAGATGCTGCAGCTTACGTAAAGAGGTGTGATAAATGTCAGAGATTCGCCACTATTCCACATCAAACTCATCAACCTATGACGTCAATCACCTCTATCAGTTTTTGATCGTTGCCATTGACTACTTCTCAAAATGGGTGGAGGCAGAGCCGATGATAACCATCACGGAACAGAAGACCTTCCAATTTATTTGGAAGAACATAATATGCAGGCATGGCTTACCAAACACTCTCATCTCAGATAACGGAACCCAGTTCAAGAACTCCTCTTTAGAAAAATATTGCGTAAGAGTTGGGATAAAGCAATTCTTCTCATCTCCTGGCCGACCTCAGGCAAATGGTCAGACCGAGGTCACTAATAGAACAATCCTCGATGGAATAAATAAGAGGTTAGAAGAAGCGAAGGGAAGATGGATCGAAGAAGTATACGCTGTGTTATGGGCCTACAGAACCACGATAAGGACACCTACAGGAGAAACACCGTTCATGCTGGCACATGGCTCAGAGGCCGTCATACCATCAGAGGTGGGACTCCCTACTCACAGAGTTCAGACCTATGACCCTGAAAAAAATGGTGAGGAAAGGAGGCTAGACTTAGATTTGATTGAAGAAAGAAGAGAAGACGTAGAGGTCAGACAAGCAGCTTACCAGCAGAGAGCAACAAAATTCTATAATCAGAGGGTGAAGTCAAGACCCATCGCTGTGGGAGACCTAGTGCTGAAGAAGACCTTGCAGAAAATAAACAAACTCCACCCAAACTGGCATGGTCCCTACAAAGTAACAGAAGAGGTTGTGCCTGGTACCTACAGGCTAGAAAACCTAGAAGGGGAACCTTTCGCTAACCCATGGAATGCTGATCACCTAAAGAAATATTACATATGATGTCGAAAAGAGTTCATGTAAATATACCATCTTATTATGAAGAGGTTATTAATGAAAGATCAGTTTCCATGATGTCTCTTGCTTCATTGTGCTCTAATGTCAGAAATTATGAGGATAACCTCCTAGGTGATGACTTCAGACCCTTATAACACCATGTAGTGGTGATGAGGTCTGAGCTCAGACACCATACTTGGATGACCTCAGACCCTTAACATCATTAATTTGGTGAGATTAATTATGAGGATAACATCTTAGGTGATGACCTCAGACCGTTATAACACCATGCAGTGGTGACGAGGTCTGAGCTCAGACACCATACTTGGATGACCTCAGACCCTTAACATCATTAATTTGGTGAGATTAATTATGAGGATAACATCTTAGGTGATGACCTCAGACCGTTATAACACCATGCAGTGGTGACGAGGTCTGAGCTCAGACACCATACTTGGATGACCTCAGACCCTTAACATCATTAATTTGGTGAGATTAATTATGAGGATAACATCCTACGTGATGACCTCAAACCCTTATAACACCATGCAGTGGTGACGAGGTCTGAGCTCAGACACCATACTTGGATGACCTTAGACCCTTAACATCATTAATTTGGTGAGATTAATTATGAGGACAACAGCTTAGGTGATTGCCTCAGACCCTTATAACCATTAAGTGGTGACAAGGTCTGAGGCCAGACACCATAATTGGATGGCCTCAGACCATTGATTGAGTTTAACCAAGACATCATTGCAATCAGACTTCAGAGTTAAAACATCATAAAGACAAGCATTCAGTAAATAAATGAAGTGAAAGGTCCTCCTCAGTAAAATACAGGGTTAATATTCCAACAATTAATGCAAACCGTGTTCTTCAAAAATTACAAACATCCAGGGGTTACAAAATAAAGCCACACAACTAAACTTAAGGGTTGGAAGGGAGAATGCTTGTGTCTTCGGCCTAGTCTTGTTGGACAACCTTGGTCACCTCGGTAGTATCCTCCCTGAGGTCAGTCCCTTCAACCTTCGTGCCGTCCAGGGTAGCAGTCTCGGCAGGTGCAGTAACCTCCTACTCAAACTCTTGAAGGGCCTGAGTAAACTGAGGGTTGGCAAAGCCGAGGCCTACGAAATCAGAGGCCTTCAAACTTCCAGCCTCTTTTTCCTTGACAACTGCCCATTTGATAGTGGCTTTGATACCTCTTTTAAGGTACTCAAAGACGAAGCTCACAAGTTCATCATAAGTTTTATAATCGGCCAATATACCCTCAGAGGCATCATCAAGAGCAGCCTTCACTGCAGAGTCAACCTTTTGTTGAAGGGCGTCATCTTTTTCCTTCAGGGCAGCAGCATGGTCTTTTTTAAGTTTGGAGCTCTCCCTTTCCAGCCCCTTTACCTTCTTCTCTGACTCAGCAAGCTCAGACTTCAGGTGGTTTATTTCAGCATTCAGAGTGCTTTGCACCTTCTCGGCCTCTTGACCCTTCTGGATGAGGGGCAACTTCCTCAGAGTCCAGTTGGAGAGGTGGTGCATAGCTGCCAAGCCCTGCAGATTATGTGATCATATATAAGTTGAATACCAGATTAGAGGTTACACTTGGAAATTCAAAAGATGAGGTCATACCTGAATGGACCTATAGAGGTCGAACTCAACCAGTAGGGGCGTATCCAGCGAGTGGAAGAAACATTTATCGGCCTCGGTTATGGTAGAGCCAATGGCGTCCAGAGCTTGCAGACTGTGGCCTACAATGCTGTCACTGATCTTCAGTTACTCCATGTGAGCAGCCATAGCGTCAGCAGAAGAGATTGGGATGGCAGAGTCAGCTCCCTTTTTCTTCGGCCTCTAATCTTCAAGGGCAAGGTTAGTGGCACCTCTCTTTTTTGTAGGCTGAGCCTTCGAGGTTGAGGGTGCTGGAGGAGGAGCATTAAGACCTACCTTCTTCGCGAGCTTTGTTAGACTCGGAGCCGCCATCTCACAAAGCTCGTCTGAGATATCCTTCGGACGCTCTGCAAAATTGAAAAGTCTGAGTTAGAGAATCAGGCATGCGTAAACTCAGAGGTTCAACTTGGAATAAAAATGCTTACCAAGCTCGACAAGAGGACTTCCACCTAGACGAGTCTCAGAGAGATAGTGGGGTGTCATCAAGTGTTCGAACTTAACCAGGAGACCATGCATCCCCTAATCTTGAAGGGATTTTACCTTCTGAAGGTTCTGCATGCTCAGACCAGGGTCAGCCTTCGCAGACATTGTGACCTTACCTCATCGTAGGGGCATCCTCGGCTCTAGAAGGGAAGAGGGAGCACATGGACCAAATTCCCATAGCCCTGAAGCAAAGAAGTATCGAGGCTTCCAGTTGTGGTTGGAAGTCTGAGTTATCTGGATCATATTTTTCTCAGGCTTTCGAGCTACAAAATGATAGTAGCTCGGATGATTTTTTGCAGAAGAGGGGACATAGCAACCAATAAAGACCTGGACTGGAAGGTCTGAGTGGTGGACAGCCCTCCATAAGACTATGACCCCTATTATTACCCTCCAAGCATTAGGGGACAATTGGGAAGGGACTAAATTGATATAGGCAAGGATGGACCTAATAATGGGATGAATGGGCAAACGCAATCCTAACTTGAACATCTGCTGGTACAAGCAGATCTCACCATCTCGGCCCTGATAATCCCTCTCTTCTCTCAGAGGTCTCCTAAGCTTTATGGAGGGGCTGATGGAGTACAGATATCTAAAGCAAAGAAGGTCTACCTCAGTAACGGTACTCTCGATCTCATCCACCTCAGAGACATCGACGTCACTTTCAATATCGTCATCATCGTCACCATCTAGCTCAACGTCGGCCGGAGCAGACGTCGGAGGGTTACTTGAGAACCTCTAAGCAAACTCAACCACTGAGATAGCTGACAAAGGAATTGTGTCAAGGGGTGGTGGAATAGCCACACTCGGCTCAACAATCTCAACCTCTGAGGAAGAGGAAGAGGTGCTTGAATTATTATAGGACGAGACCCGGCTAGAGACCTTGGCTTGATCAGGGGCCTGATCTTGCCGAGTTGTGAAGTCCATGGCCTCCTGGAAGGAATCCACGGACATAGGGTCTGAGGTGGAAGACTCAGACTTAGACATCGATATGGGTTCAGCAGGGACCTCTGCTTGGTTAAAGGGTTCCACTGGATCAGGGTATATCACCTTCAGGGGTGGTGGAAAGATGGGTCTAAGAGGGAATTCTTGTGACCTATGAGCCTCCTCCTGTGCTCTCTCTATTTGCCTAATTTTTTCTAAAGTCTTCTCTCTGAGAGAAGGGAACTCTTCAAGAAGTTGGTAGAGGGGTCTGAGCATCAGAGGCAGACACTACACTTAAGGAGCTTCCAAACGACAAACAAGATTGGCTAACAAAGTAAAGCAATTTAAGGATCAAACTATCTAATCTAAGGCAAATACAGTTCGCCTGAAAGTATGGAGTTCTCACCGGAAAACTCCCAAACTCGCCAAAAATGCAAAAGTAAGAATGCTTGCAGAAAAAATAAAGGAAAAAGGGTGGCAAAAGATACCTGAGGATGAAACGGTAAGGAAAAAATAAGAAGACGCGAGAAATCACCACCCAAAAAGCCTCGAGCAAGAGGCCTTTCTAGAGAGAGAAAACCGCTAGAACGAGTTGAGCCAGAAATGGCAAAAGTGGAGAAGAAAAAGAAAATGGGGGCTTTAACCCTTAAATATGGGAGCACATATCCCAAGGCCCATCATTTCCTTGGCATCCCCAAAAGACGGCTAAGAACACGTGCTTGCCAGGCAGGCCACACTTCAACAATAGACAAGTGTCAAATGAACACTGGCACATGGGAGAAAGACCTCGGAGGTGTAGAGATCCCCCAGTCACCTGCTCTCGCATGTAACTAAGGGCTGGGGGTGATTGATATGTCCTAAGTGTCACCTCGGCCCCAAGACACCAACCTCGGCCGAAGATGGGGCCGACTTGGAAGAACCTTGATCAGAGACCAGCAGCCTCGATCATAGAAGGGTCGGCCCAGGCCGACACCACTACGAACTTCATCAAGAGGGAGATGCAAGTACCTCAAGGGTCAGCAGCTCTTCAGCTCACCTGGGAATAACAACCTCGGCCGGGGGAAGGCCGAGGTAACAGAGAGACATACCTCTACCAAGGTCGACCTCATCAGCAAATCAATCGGTGTTTCAGGGTCTGTGCAGCTCAAATCTCGGCCCAGGCCGACCCTATTACCTTTCCTTGACTTCGTTAAAGCTGAGACCTCCATGTCACATCTCAGGATAAATGAGCATAGACCTTATCAACCTCGGCCCAACTTCGGCCGAGGTCATGACCAAACACAGGCCGAGCTCTTATTGGCGTATGTGTGGATAAGGACACGTGGACACAATTCCGTTATAACAAATCATTCCCCACACGTGAGGGGAATATTTCATCATCATTCTCTACATGTGACAGTGATAGATGTCTTCATCAGATTGGCTAGGTCAACACACACATGCTCATTGCATGCATAGGGGGTACATTACACCCCCCAGGTAATATATGTAGAGGTCATCCTCTACCTTGCAAAGGGGATAAAAAAAGGTTAGAAACCCTAGCTGAAACTCTGTTCAAATACACAGTAGAGAGAGAAAGCTTGAGAGTTTGTATCTATGGCCATTAGAGCCCTCATACAGTGATATTAATCACACACTTGCACAGTGGACGTAGGCCTGATTGGCTGAACCACTTATATCCTGGTGATCTTACTCTTCTCCTCACCTCCTTTTATTATATGCTTTTATGCTGCCATTGTTAACGTTGAAATTGATCTTATAAACACCTTGAAGGGTGGTGCTATTTCCAGCATCATCAAAAATCGCTTAAGGACGTGCGCTCATTCTTGGGCCACGCGGGGTTTTATCGAAGGTTCATTAAGGATTTTAGCGCCATCGCTAGACCCTTAAGCAACCTACTCATGAAGGACAACGCATTCGAGTGGACGAAAGCATGCCAAAGCTCTTTTGAAAAACTAAAAACCATGCTTGTGTCCGCTCCCATCATGCAAGTTTTGAATTGGTCCTTACCATTCGAACTTATGTGTGATGCAAGCGATTATGCGATCGGGACTGTTTTGGGCCAACGAAAAGATAAGTAAGCTCATGTCATCTACTACGCTAGCCGGACCCTTACCGGACCTCAACTCAACTACTCTACCACGGAGAAGGAGTTGTTAGCGGTAGTCTTTGCCCTTAATAAATTCCGGTCATATCTCATTGGTTCTCCCATTATTTGCTTCACCGACCACGCGACTTTAAAATACCTACTTGCAAAGAAAGATGCCAAGCCGCGCCTCATAAGGTGGATCCTACTCCTACAAGAGTTCAATCTCTCTATTAAAGATAAGAAAGGAGTAGAAAACACCATTGTCGACCACTTATCACGGCTTTCGTTCGACGTACCTAGTGATCCCATACCCATAGACGAATACTTTCCGGATGAGCAACTTTTTGCCACCTCTCATTTACCTTGGTTTGCGGATATAGTGAACTACCTTGTCACAGGAGCCGTCCCTCCCGACTGGACACCGCAAGATAAGAAGAGGTTTCTTACTTGGTCGCGCATGTTTTTCTATGACCATACATTCCTTTTTAAATATTGCGCCGACCAAATCATCCGACGATGTGTACCGGATGACGAGATCCCAAAAGTCATCCAGTTTTGTCATTCGGAAGCTTGTGGAGGCCACTTTTCGACGAAAAAGACGGCCGCTAAAATTCTGCAATGCGGCCTCTATTGGCCCACAATATTTTGGGATGTGAACGATGCTTGCAAATCTTGCAATAGGTGCCAACGGATGGGTGCCATTACCCGACGATACATGATGCCTCTTACCCCATACTCATCATTGAGATCTTCGACTGTTGGGGTATTGACTTCATGGGTCCCTTTCCCCCGTCCTTTGGTTTCCTATACATCCTTATCGCGGTAGACTACGTTTCTAAATGGGTGGAAGCTATAGCTACCAAGACAAATGGCAACAAAGTGGTGATAAAATTCCTGCAGGAGCACATACTTTCCCGCTTCGGTGCACCGAATGCGATAATTAGTGATAATGGCAAGCACTTTTGCAATAGGCCATTCGCGAAGCTCATGAGAAAGTATGGCGTCGTCTAGAAGGTTGGAACGACTTATCACTCGCAAACGAATGGGAAGGCCGAACTAGCGAATCGGGAGATAAAAAACATCCTTGAAAAGACCGTCAATCCTACCCGGAAAGATTGGTCACTTAGATTGACCGATTCGCTATGGGCCTATCGGGTCGCATACAAGAGTCAACTTGGCATGTCCTCTTTCCGCTTTGTATATGGCAAACCTTGCCATCTTCCCGTTGAGCTCGAACACAAGGCGTATTGGGCAATTAAGCAATTGAATTATGCCATGGACAAGGCCGGTGAAGCCCGCAAGATTCAATTGAACGAGTTGGAAGAACTACGCAATGATGCGTATGAGAATGCCAAAATTTCCAAAGAAAGGATGAAACTCGCTCATGATAGCATCATTCGACGAAAAGAGTTCTTCCCGGGCAAAAAGTTCTTCTCTACAACTCTCGGCTTCACCTCTTTCCGGGCAAGTTGCGGCCACGATGGTCTGGCCCGTTCGTCGTGAAAAATGTTTTCCCCCATGGAGCTGTTGAATTGGATGATTAAAAGGGGGAAATACATTCAAAGTGAATGGACAATGCCTAAATCCATATCTAGAGACGTGTGCTGAAGAAGTCGACACCGTCTGGTTATCGGACCCCGTTTACGGGGTAGAGTGAGTTGTTGCAGCAAGGTCATCGCACCCCCGATGCGTATGGGTTGAGAGTCGTGTGTGTTGAGAGTCGTATGTGTTGTGAGAGTCGTTAGGACTAGGTTCAATCGGGAAAAGCATTCGTGTGTTTCGGGAATTTTTGAGTCAAAGGGCTTTGACCAGCGAAATCGAGAGGGTTTTAATCCAGATTGATAGAGAATATGTCGAGAAAGTGAAAATTTTCGGAGAAGAGAGATCGAAACCAAGTGCAAAAAAATCTAGCCCCAAAGCCCCGGGGCCGGACCGGTTCCTTTTAAGGCCGGACCGATCCTCCCCCGGACCGGTTCCATTAATTTTAAAAAGGACCGGTCCGCTAGGCGGATGTTTGAAAAGTCAAAGACTCGGACCGGTCCGCTAGGCGGATGTTTGAAAAGTCAAAGACTCGGACCGGTCCGCCCCTACCCCGGACTGGTCCGCCTTCTGCAGTTCTGAATTCTTTCCTTCCCAAATCCCCCCCCCCCCTTTTCCCTCCAAACCCTTTCCCTCCAATTCCAACCCCTCCCCTCACCCTTTCCCCTATAAATACACCCCAATCCCTCCCTTTCTCTTCACACCTCCAACACAAATCCTCTCTTCTCCCTCTCTAGTTTTTCCTAGCAAAAGTCCTTCTTGTTTCAATGGCTCCCCGTGTTGCCCCCACCAAATATGACTCCACCGAGATCCAACCCTCCGGTCACGCCGAGTTCCTCTCCCGCCAAGAGGAGCGATGGTGCAATCAATTCTTCGGTTTGGGCCACAAACTCCATATGGAGCGCGCTGTCCAATGGGAAGGGCTGCCCAACTCCGTCACCGCCCTATTCATGGCTCGGGGCTGGTGTCGATTCCTCAACCAACCCTACGAAGCGGTTTGGGCCACCGAAGTTCGCTCCTTCTATGGTACCTTAGTTCGGACGGGCCAATTCGAGGCCCAAGCTTACGTGGATGGGATTGTCATCCCATTTTCCTTAGCCCGTCTCACGGCCAAGTTGGCCGAGTATGACGTCCCGGACGTTTCCAAATTTTCCTATCCCCGAAATGTCCCCCCGGTCGACAAGGATATCATCATGGCCCGAATTGTGCCGAATGTGGCTTGGACGGGGCAAACCGTCGTCGTTGGACGCCTAAACGAGAAGGCGCGCCTCACATTTCAGACTGTGTGCGTTAATATTTTACAAACGTCCAACGATTCCGCCATGCGGCCTCGGCAAGCTACATTGACATATCACCTCTTTGACCCCCACACTTCCATCCATTTGGGCCGCACTTTATACGCGGATATCATTAACGCATCCTTGGATGAGAAGGGCACCACCCCACTTCCCTATGCCCGTTTGATCACTTCCATCCTTAAGGATGCTGGCATAGCGGCGTCGGTCGACCATACTCGCATCCCCGGTCCTTTCGGACAAGGGACCCGCACTAAGAGCGCCAAACAGCTAGCTGTCCTACGGGCTAGGAGGGGAGGTGATAGTGAAGAGGAGGCTGCCTCGAGCGAGAGCGAGGAAGAAGAAGGGGCAGCCGGTGAGGATGTCGAGATGGGGGATATCGGTCCGGACGAGGAGTCGGCGGACGAGGAGGACGACCCAGATTTCGAGTGGGCGGGAACCGACCTATCCGATCGCATGTTGGCACTTGAAACAAACTTTAACACCTTTAAGACCAACTACGAGCGCGACATGAACTTGGTTCTCCGCTTCCAAGCGGACATCTATCGATGCCAAGGGGATCCTAATGAGCCACTACCATCCTACTACCATAACTCCTATGACCCCAACGCGCCCGATTCCTCCCATCCCCCACCTCGATGAAGCTTTATATGGTGCTGACAGCTTTTTATTTGTTTTTCTCTATTCACAGTTGTATGTTTTTCCTTGTACTTGTAACACAGTCCTGTTTGTAATAAAAAAACTGCATTTTTCTCCATTTGTTTGTTTTATTTATCGCACTTATTATTTTGCCTTATTTAGATTTTAGTCCTTTTTGCTTTAGGACAATGCAAAAGTCTAAGTTAGGCACAAGTGCATATTTCTAAAACTTCACAAATTTTCAAAAATGCCCAGAAATTTCCAAAAAAATCATAAAATTTTGAAAAATTCAAAAATATTTTCGTTCAAAATAAATAAAAATTGGAATTCAAATTTCTCAAAAATATCATTAAAAGTCGGATTGAAGTCTCAAGTTGTAAAAAAATTCAACATACACAAAGCCGAAATTGACTAAAGATGGAAATTGAGCGAAAATGGACGACTTAACGAATAAGTGTGGAGATTAACAAACCCGGTGAGATTCGAACCTATCACTTTTTGCGAGTTTTTAAATCAATCCGAGTTAATTGTTAACTCAAAGTTCTTTTCAGCGCCTAAAAAGTTGTCAAGGATCTCAATTCTTTCATTTTGATCGGTTTTGAAAAATGTGTGTAATATTGCTTTGAAAAACGTGCCAAAATTGATCTCTAAACTTAAATTCATCTCGAAACGCATATGGTAACGCAATTGGTATTTTGGACAATGTAGTAGGCCCTCGTTTGTCACCCAAAAATATTGGCCAGAAAAAGTAGCGAAAAAATAACCCCTTTTGCAATCCAAATTGAGCCAAATAAATTTTTCCTTCGTTTGACAACCCGAAAAACCCAAATAGCCCGGAATTGTGAAAAGTGAAATTTTTTTCAGAATTTAGTCCAAAAAGTGCATAAAAGGGGAAAGAAAAACATAGATATGCTCAACAAAAATAGTAAGAAAAGAAAAGAAGTGAAAAACAGAAAAAAAAATAGAAAAAGAAGAAAAAATGAGCAGTAGCCCGGAAAAAGCACAAATGGACATCAATAATGACTTTTTCAATTCCAAGCTCCCGACAATTGTCATTTTACCACATATACCTTAAACCCCGAAAAAGTCCTAACCGAGTCCAAATTACGAAATAGATTACCGCGTGGAGAGCTAATACACCAAAAGATAATAAAGGAGATTAAGTGCGCGAAATAGAGGCAATGTTCCCATTTTTAAAACCGTAATCCGTTGATGAGATCCTTTCACCATAAAATTTCCGTCTTTCTAATTGTATGCGTGATTTTACGTCCATTACATTTACTCTTTATATCACGCATACCGAGAGAATAGCCATAATTCGAGAGATTCGTTTGTGAGAGCATTCCGTGAGAATTTGAAATCAAAACGAATTTTCGGACAAGTAACGTAATGGTCAATCGGTGGAAATTCGTGGTTAAATTTTCGGCTTCGCACACACGCACTATGATTTGAGACTTGTAAATATAACTTGATGATGACTATTTTCTGGAAAAGTTTGAATTGCACAATTTTTGCATATTTTGAATTTTCTTTGAGTCGAATTTTGTGGGTATATTCTCTGCAAACCCTCACGAGACAACACTCGTCCGACTAGGGTAACCTAGGGGTTTAAAGGCTTGTTGCATACGCTAAATGCAACCGCTTGCCCGCGAAAAAGGTATTTTATCCCAATAAAATAATTTTCAAGAGTTGAGCCTTGCTAGGATTCTTTTACATTGCTCGGGACGCGCAAAGTTCTAAGTTAGGGGGGTTTGATTAGGCATAAATTCTTCCTAATTTATCCCTTGATTTAGTTACTTTTAGCACCTCGAACAACGTAATTGAGTTGACTTTATCTCATAATCTTGCTACTGACTGATCCTAATGAGTACACCGAGTTTCTAGTACTTCATATGAGTTTTGCAGGTATTTGATGTCAAGAAACGGAAGAAGGAAACCGGAAGAATCAAGAAATAAAGAAGGAAAGTGTAAAGGGCAAAAGCGTAATTTCCACCGGGAATTAGGATGAGGTACCTAAAGAGAAGTTGAAGATATCACATTCAGGAGCACATAGGAAGAAACGATACCTTAATCGGAGTCCCGGAGCAGAAGATATGAGCAGTCAAAGTTGAGCCAAAAAGTCAAATAGGCAGACCGGTCCGCCCCTACCCCGGACCGGTCCGCTTTGCCAAACTCCAGAAGACCCCGGATCGCAAGCAAACCGAAGAAGGCAAAAATAAAAAGAACCGGCCCGCCACCGGACCGGTCCACCCCAAAATAAAATGAACCGATCCGCCTTGGAGGCAGACCGGTCCGCCTAAGCCCCGGACCGGTCCGGCCATCGAGATTTGCAAATCTTACCTATTTCAAAGAAGAGTCTTAGTGCAGCTGAAATTCCTAAATTCATGGAGGGTATAAAAACCCGATTTATTATTGTTAGTTGCACGGAGAATTAGTAAGGTTTTCCTCTCTTTTTCCAGAAATCCTAGTTTTACCTACAGATTCCAGTTTTAATTAAAAGATTGAAGCTTTATTCAGAGATTAGTGGATTACCAGTTTTATTAATTGCTGCAATTACTGCGTTGGTAGAAATTAGTGAGTTATTTCTTCTTTTCAATTCTATTCTACATCAATTTCCAAGTTTCTTTAGATTAATTATGAATCCCTGCACATCAATCACTGCTTTCATCACTTTCATCATGATAGGCTAGATTTTATAAGGCCGGGGCACATGAACCCAGCCTGATGTGTTAATTGTATGTGTATAACATTAATCCTCTGAATTTGGTGATTGAATAAGACCGTATTGCGTAGGAACATAACGATTGTAGGTCTTTATATCTCGTTTGCCTCTGGGTAACTGTGATGATTTAGAATGCAATTCGAGTGTTACTATCGCAATACCGATTTACTCGTCCTCAGATTAGGTATGACGCGAGCTTGAACCTCGTATACATAATGCTTGGGAGTACTAAATTTCGGGTCAAATCAATCAGTTAAATTTATGATTAATATTATAACTGCAATTCACTAGGGTTGGGGGATTGTATTCCCGTCCTATTTTTCTCATCATTTAAACAAAAGTTTCAAATCATCTTTCATTCATATTTTAGGTAGATTAATATAGTTGCATTTTTTATAATTTCATAATTGCATTTAGTATAATCAAATCTCAAAACCAAATCAATTTTTCCTTTTCTTTTTAGAGTCAAAGTTAGGGTTTCTCCGTCTTTTCCCGTCGTCACAACTCCGTTGTTCTTTTTCCCTGAGGATCGATACCCGACTTACTGGGATTATTACTTGAGCGACAGACTTGCACTTGAGCCTAGAGTGAACTCATTTCTGAGACACATTTTCACTCGCGTCAAGTTTTTGCTTTCAAGCCTATGACGTGTTTGATTAAAGACATAGTGTCAAAGATTCAGAGATTGCATTATCGTGCCATATTTTGTCCTCGTATTTCTCAGGATCTCTCAGGTATGAATGCATATAAACTTTGATCCTTGGAATTTTATTTTGGGTGTTTATTTTTAAAAAATGTTTGGGGTTATTTTTAAAATATTTTAAAAGGAAAACATTTTTTTATTTTAAGTCGTTCAAACGATTTTATAGGTTTCATTCGAACGAGTTTAGCAGTTCGTTGAAACGAACATCAAACGACATTTATCTCTAACAAATATTGTTCGAAGCTCGTTCGAACGAGATTGACTATTTTGTTTGAACGAGTTTGGTGTTGGTTCGAACGAGAATGTATTTTCTTTCGAATGAACCCTTGATTTTGTTTGAACGAGTTTTCTCGAAAAATGTGCAGCCTCAAAAAATGTCATTTTTATATAAAAGGGTTCGGGCATTTGTTTTTAGAGAAAATTTTGACAAAAATCATTTTCACATACATATACAAATCTCCCAAACCCTAGTTTCACTCCCAAACCCTAGTTTCACTCAGACCTTTTAAGATCCAAGTTTCATTATAATATATGCTTTGAGATATTGTTTGTTGGCACCATAGTTTGTTTCTCTCATCATCTTGATATTGAAAAGTTTCGTGCAATTGATTTCTTACCCAGTTTTCTATTTACACATGGTGGACTCCATGATGTGATGTTATAGTGAAGAAGTAGTGCACCCGAGTTTCATATTCGTAGACGATTGCTGAGCCAATATTGGTGGATAACGAGGTGTATGTGGACTCACACGTTATGACAATTTCGCGGGTGGACTCCTGCATGTTACTATGCAGAGGTAGAGGAACAAAGAGGGTCTTGGCTTATGAGGGTGTCAATTATGTGCTGTAAGTCTACTCTCGTGCCCTTGTAATTCAATATATAGTGAAATTTACATGGCTGGACCGTCCGACATTTTTCTTATTTTGGGTTTTCCTCGTACATTTACGTGTTGTGGTTTGTTGCTTTATTTTATTATTGTTCACACGTAGATGCATGTTTAGGACAATATAAAATTTGGTGAATCATTTATCATAACAATTGTTTTAAGATTGGTGCAAAGTTTTCTTTGGGTTTATTATGTTTAACTTTTATACTTAATTTGAAAAAAATAAAAATAAACTTTTTTAGACCTCCCTCAGTACTTTAAGGATTTCATATTTTCTTGTTCAATTATTTATTACTATTGTTATTTATATATCGCATGTTTATAATGAGATGTAATTTTTATTTCCCTTTATACATGAAACTCGACACCTTGTGTGTGGAAAATAGGTGTGCCACAATTGGTATTAGAGGATTCCAAGTTATCTTGGGACATTTGGTATTTATTTTTCATTTTTGCGTAATGACTTTAGTTATTTGTAAAGCTATCTTTTGCAGGAATTACACTCAATATATCATACGATACCGACACACTGCAATGACTATAATGTTGCAGAATTTGAAATCTCTATCACCTAGCCAGTTGCACGAGCTCAATTTTAGACATCGACTTGGGAGAAAGTTCGTAGTGCCTTCGGCAAGGCCTATTTCTTGAGTTAGGAGAATCGATTGATCCAATAGTGTCTCACTAGTGGAAGAAAGACATGAAGTGACATATGATGATGGTAGATAATACATCGGTGGTCCTTGATGATTTCTGTATAGTGGGAGTATTTTACCATCACTAAGTAGAGAGTAAATATTTCTCGTATATTGTTCGATCAATAATGAAGAAAGATATTCTAAGATTGGAGCATGGCGACATAATCATAGCATAATGTGAGTAGGAGCTAACTTGACTCTAATTTTTTACATTAATAGGGGTAGAACTTGGAGGATTATAAAGGTCTTTATGGGGAACTCGATTCACACCACTTATTATTAGGTGGCTAACATCGTGTCGATGCACTACCAGGATCATCAAGAGCTTCAAAAGGGAAGAGGAGAGAATAAAGTTTATAGTGAGTCCATATAACAGCTAAGACTATGTGAAATGATGAGTTGTCCCAAACTCATGATGGCTCCACTTATCATAGAGGACAACTTCAAAGGGAGAAGCCTCTTAAAAAGCCCAGAGGTTAGAGAACCCATAAACGTTAGGGCTAAGGTTACCAAGCCAAGTATAGTAGGGTTATCAAAGTGAATGGAAGAATGGTAAGGCCAATGGCGTTGTCAACAAGGTTTGAGGTAGGATGGTTCCTTTTGAGGTTATGCTTTATTTATGGAGAGCATGGTCACATTACTAAAATTTTCCATAAGGGAAACCAGGTAGCCCAAGTATACCAATGACAACACGAAGAACATGGGCAACATCAATAGTTTCCAATCCCTCCAATAATTCCAGCACTACCTGCACCGCTTCCCAGGGATCATCTGTAGTCCTAACAACCATTGCAGTATAAACGTGTGTATAAAGTTACATATAAGGATTCCCATGCTTCGCCTCAAGCGATTAAGAGTATGTTTCCTATTTAAGGTCACATGGATCGAGTTTTATTTGCTTATAAATCATTGCATTTTCATATAACACATATGAAAGAGTATGCGCTTGCGTTTAAATGAGGAAATTATATTTTAAACACCTTTTAACCCAAACAAACCCTAAACATGCAACTAGGTGTGAATGAAACAAGATGAGATCATGCAATAGTTATTCAAGCACACACAACTGAGGAAAAATCCCCAAAGGGGCAAAACCATTTATTTCCATTATAATATTGTAACGTACAATTTCAGATTACAATGAAAATACAAGTGACTAAGAATTACCCTCAGGTGTCGGATTCTGTAGTTGACGGCTGGAGATATCCCTTTCCTGTAGGGCAGCAATGAAGAAGAAGAGCGATCTTCTTCACAAGGGTTGAACAGCAAAGGATTGTATTCTAGGGTTACAAACCGATTCACCAATGTATGAGAGGTTGTATGAATCAACAAAAACTGGAGTCTTGGGACTCAACAGGTGAAGACTTAGAGTTTTTGTACTCTAAAAATCGTGTGGAAGTCTTATCAAACCAACTCCCCGTAGTGGGATTAAATAAGAAGTCCTGGGCCTTAAAAATCTGAACACGATCTGTTTGAGTTTATCCCAGGCGGACCGGTCCGGGTATGAGGCGGATCGGTCCGGGTAGGCGGACCGGTTCTTTTTATTTTTGGCTTCTTCGGTTCGCTTGCGGGCCGAGGTATTCTGTCATTTCAGCAGGCGGATAGATTCAGGTCTGAGGCGGACCGGTCCGGGGTCGGATCGGTTCGTTTTTCCTGGGCGGATCGGTCCGGTTCCTGCAGAAAGTTGATTCCTTCCTCTTTTGTAATTCGGATCCGTTGACGTAGATAAGTTCTTGAATATCTTCAACGGTGTAACGGCGTAGGACATAATCCATAATATATAATGGACAAAATGTCCTTACAAATCTCCCCCTATGTCTATGCCGGTACATATAAAAACATCCGAATTATCACATTACAAAGTGCCTATACAAATCTACCCTTCCATGAACCCAAAAACTGAAAAGATACATATGAATAAGTCTTCATTGTTTATTCTTCAACTCTTCAGGAATCTTCAAAGCTTTTCTCATCAGGGTGTGCATTTCATTGATCATCAATGTAGTACCTACACACATGAGACAAAGAAAATACCAAGTGACGTATCGAGTTTGAAATGAGATAAATAGAGATACCAATTTATGATGAAAGCATACGTTATCAAATCTCAAAAACTCAAAACTCTCCCATAAAATGGTAATTCTTTCTCCCCCTTTTTATGATGTCCCCAAATAGACAAATGAGAGAAATAATGCAAACAAGCAATGACGAGGTGTCACAAGGAAAAAACACAACTATTTTTGAAATTTTCAAAATTTTTCAAACAAAACCACACCATGATTGAACACAAAGCAACCAAGTCAATGATAGCGTTAGTGAGTGGGTGTGATCAATATTCAATAGGAAGATCAATGCATACAAACATGACATATGTGCACGATGAATATTGGATTTTCCTAGCGAATGAACTCAAATGCTTCCTTTGGTGTAAAAGAATGACAATATAAGACATTGACTTAATTCAAATCTACAAATCAAAGATCAAAGTGATTTCCACACCAATAACGTCCAAAATGTTTTCATGCCTTTTCAGGACTTTCAAGGAAGTGCAAACCCGTTTAAAGATTCTCCAACCAAACTCCCTCAGATATATATTTTGAATAGAGGTATTCTAAATTCTCAAACTTTGGAGAATTGATGGTGAAACCTAAGTGGCCCATATTTGGCATGAATTGTTTTTTATCGCCTTTAAATTTTTCGGGCTCTTTTAACCTCTTTGGACCTCGGATATTAAAATTCCTCCATTTTTTAGGTCCTTTTTAACGGTGGCTTTTGTTCAAAGGATAGATGATTACCTTTCCCAGCCCCTCCCCGTTATACAAATAAACACACAGTTTCACCAAACGATTTTCACATGCATTCCAATCTTGTCAAGTTTTATCGCATAGTGTACATTGTATAGACAGAATTGAGATGGAAACACTCAAGCCAATATGAGATAGACAAGTGCAATAATCAAATATAGCCGTGCATGTGTGCAATAAAGGATATAGGAGTCAAATATGTAGGAAGATATCACTAATTACATCTCAAAGACTCCAAAACAATGTAAAGCACATGAATGAAATGATGTAGCCTCTCAAATCGCTATCAAACAGTCACATGGATATATGGAATGAAGTTGTGACTTGGCTAACTGAAATGCTCATCCATAAAAGGTACAAAACAGAAAAAATCTTTTTGGTCTTTTCTGAAATCTTTATATAAAAAAAAACAAAAAATCTTTTTGGATTTTTCAAAAGAATAAATAAATAGCTGTACAACAAAGCAATGGTACATATAAAAATAGACTAGCAATAGGGAGCATATGATATGAACATGAAGAAGCATCCTATTCTAGACATAGACCAACCCCCCAGTCCACTATGCAAATCCTCAAAGACTTCCTAAGACTCTCAAATCTAAGGGCATCTAAAGGTTTCGTGAAAATATCGGCTAACTGACGGTCGGTGGGAACAAAACTCAGGGATACGACTTTCTCCTCAACTAACTGTCGTATAAAGTGCTCACGTATCCTGATGTGCTTTGTGCGCGAATGCTGGAATGGATTGCGGGATATGTGTATCGCGCTCATGTTATCACAGGAAATGGTCATGGTGTCCTGTGAAATCCCATAATCTTCCAGCATTTGCTTCATCCAAATGAGTTGCGTGCAACAACTCCCGACGGCTATGTACTCAGCCTCCGCAGTGGACAAAGAGATGGAATTTTATTTCTCGCTTAACCAGGAGACAAGAGCAGAACCAAAATAAAAACACCCACCAGAAGTGCTCCTATAACCATCTACATCTCTGGCCCAATCGGCATCCGAATAGGCGGATAAACAGTCATTGGTATCAAAGGAATACCAAATACAGTATGAGAGAGTCCCACTCACGTATTTGATAATACGTTTTAGAGCGAGTAAGTGTGACTCTTTCGGAGACGCTTGATATCGCGCACAGACTCCAACACTAAAGGCTATATCGAGATGACTAGCAGTCAAATAGAGAAGACTGCTTATCATACTCCGATACAAGGTATGCTCTACGTCCTTGCCTGAAGTGTCCTTACTAAACTTGGTAGAAGTACTCATATGCGTACGTGCATGCTTAGTGGAGTCTAAACCAAATTTCTTCACGAGGTCTCTATCATACTTGGATTGGGAGATGAACATCCCATCCTCTAGCTGACGAACCTGGAGACCAAGGAAGAAAGTAAGCTCACCTACCATGCACATCTCAAACTCACTTTTCATCTCCTCCTCAAAGTGGTGAGCATGCTGGGAGCATGTGGATCCAAAGACTATGTCGTCCACATAGACCCGGGCAACCAAAATAGCACCGTCATCTCTCCTGACGAACAACGTCATATCAACTCCCCCTATCTTGAAGCCTCTCGTACCAAGCACAGGGTTCTTACTTCAAACCATACAAGGCTTTACTCAGATAAAAGACGTGATCCGGGTGCTTAGGGTCTTCAAACCCTTTTGGTTGTTCCACATAAACCTCCTCCTACAGAATGCCATTCAGAAAGGTACTCTTGACATCCATCTGATATAACTTGAAACGCAGATGACATGCGATGGCGAGTAGTAAGCGGACGTACTCAAGTCTCGCAACAGGAGCAAATGTCTCCCCAAAGTCTACACCCTCAATCTGTGCGTAGCCTTGAGTGACCAACCTAGCCTTGTTTCTGATTATGGTACCATTTTCATCCATTTTATTCTTGAAAATCCACCTGGTACCTATCACATTAGTATCACTAGGTCGGGGGACAAGTTCCCAGACATTGTTCTTTTGAAACTGAAGCAACTCATCATGCATAGCAGATATCCAGTGTTCATCCTTGAGTGCTTCTTTGTGATTCTTGGGCTCGACTTTGGATGTGTAGCAAAGATGGCTAACAACGTTCTCTAGCTGAGCACGAGTCTTGACCCCTAGAGTGGGATCGCCAACAATGGAAGAAGGATCATGACTCTTGCGAACCCAAGCTGGTGTGTCCCCTAACACGGGAGTAGGGTTCACAGAGTGTGGGTGAGGGACAAGTAAGTCACTCCCAGAGAAGTCCTCATCCTCACACTGTAGGTTAGGATCAATAGCCGTCGAAGGTTCGTCATCTTGTACCGTGACGTTTATTGATTCCATAACCTTAGAGCTCTTCAGGTTAAAAACCTGGTATGCTCTGCTATTCGATGAATATCCTAGCAATATTCCCTCGTCGCTCCGGGAGTCAAACTTTTTAAATTGCTCTCTATCCCATAGGATATAGCATTTACTCCCAAAAACACGAAAATATGCAAGGTTAGGTTTCTTGCCAGTCCACAATTCATAAGACGTCTTAAGTGTGTGTGGACGCAGGTAAACCCTATTCACCGTGTGGCATGCAGTAGACACTGCCTCTGCCCAAAATCTCCTAGATACTTTACGACCTAGAAGCATAGACCTAGCCATTTCCTGGATCATTTTATTCTTTCTCTCCATAATCCCATTTTGCTCTGGAGTTCTCACAGCAGAAAACTCATGTTTGATCCCGAGGCTATCACAGTAAAGATCTACCTTTGCTTCTGTGAATTCAGTGCCATTGTCACTACGCATTCTGTTAATAGTGACACCGTATTGATTTTGTAAGACACGGCACTTGGTCGTTAAAAACTCTACAGCATCAGGTTTCTCTCTCAGAAAACCTACAATCGAATATCTAGAGAAATCGTCCACCATCACGATAATGTATCTCTTACCACCTAGACTCTCCGTACGAGTAGGACCCATAAGATCCATGTGAATTAACTCAAGAACACGGGAGGTGGTAATGGAGTGCAACTTCCTATGTGGGCTACGGATTTGCTTTCCCAACTGACAGGGTCCACAAATCATGGAAGTTGGCTTTCCAAGTGATGGTAAGCCATGTACTGGGTCCTTTTTAGCTAAACGGGATAAATCGCTAATATTCACGTGACCTAGACATTGGTGCCACAGATCCATAGGAGTGATTGTGGAGCTGTTGCAAACAAATGAGGATGTGGGCTCAGTCCCATAGCAGTTATCCTCTGTCCTCACCCCTTGCACTAAAAGTTTCCCGGCTTGATTATAGACCTTACAAGCTTCTCGGTCAAACTTTACTGCAAAGTCATCGTCGCACAGCTGGCTAATGCTGAGAAGGTTTGCTTTCAAACCTTTGACGTACAACACATTATCTAGCTTAGGAAATCCTGGTAACTCTACAGTACCTCGTCCTACAATGCTAGATTTGCTCTCATCTACAAAGGTGACTCTTCCATCCTCATAATCCTCAAGGTGGGTAAAAAAGGAGGCATCACCTGTCATGTGTCTGGAGCATCCACTATCAAAATACCACTGTGAGGTATTATGTGTTTTGAGAGCAATATGAACAACAAGGGCCTTTTTATCTTTCTTAGGAACCCAATAAGTGGTAACCTTTTGTTTACCCTTGTTGTTGTTGATTTTAGCCGGGATGCGAGAAGTATTCACAAACGGCAAAGACATCCGTTAAAATTCTTCCATCAAACTCTATGATGTGGCAGCTAAAAACTTAACTTGCTCTCTCAGACTAGCAAGATCATTAGTATGATGTGGTGGAGCACGAGTACGTCGAGTTTGACCCAATTTATAGCAAAACTCCCTGAGGTGGCCATCTCTTTTGTAATGGGAGCAAAAAGGCACAGTATTAGGTAGACCTCGGTTTGCTTTTCTTGGTCGAACTCTCCTTCTTAGTTTTTGATGACGGCCATATGGAGTCATGGAAAATTCAGGAATTGGTCCAGGTGCAATTTGGGACGTGGAGGCACCATCAAAACCTACTCCCTGCCTATCACCAAAATCCAAAGCGGGACCAAGAAGCATCTTTCCCATCTTTCCAGATCTGTCCTCGATTTGTACCTTGACTTCCCGAGCTCTCTCAAGATCATGAGTAAGCTGGGCAATATGGGCTTCAAGTTTCTTCCGAGACTCCAGGGAGGAATGGAGCTCACTCGTAAGACTAGCCACTTGTTTAGTCAAGTCTGCTTTCTCTTTCTCAAAACAACTCTCTTTCTGAACACAGGCACACTCTCTCTCTCTCATAGCGGTGCAGGTGGAGTACTCTCTCTCTCTCTCGCTTCTTCTAGATCTTCTTCTAACGCGGTGATCCTAAGAACTAACGCTTTGTTTCGCTTTTTAGTTTTGAATGATTCATTATATAACTCAGCGTAGACGCGTTGAAGATTACTCTCGCTCTCACTTGCGTCATCCTCCCCCTCACCCACATCGCTCTCACTGTCGAGGTGTCCCTGTGAATCATCATCCTCAACGTCATGAGGTGCACTAGGATTACTCACATGACTAGCCATGAACGCGGTGAAGTTACGCTCATGCGGTGACTCATCTCCCGAGTCCACCGACTCGACCTCACTGTCGTCACTAAGGGTAGCATTTAGGATAGCTTTTCCCTTTTCTCTATTCAGACGTGTGGCACACTCAAACGCTCTGTGGCCCTTACCGTCGCATTCAAAGCATCTGTCACTATCTTTCTTAGGAGGGTCTTTGAAATTTTTCTTCTCAAACTTATTTTTCTGAAAATTCTTTTTATCTTTGAAATTCCCATTTTTCTTAATTTGAAGATTTTTCTTAAAGTTTTTAGCAAAAAGGGCCAAGTCATCTAAGTCAAACTCACACTCAGAATCAGATGTTACTATCTCTTTCTTTCTAGATGACTCAACACTCTTTCTTCCAGACCCCTCACTTTTTCTCTCATTGGCATTAAGTGCAATTCCTTTGTCTTTGGGTTTGACAGATTTAGGAAACATATCAATTTCATAGGTTTGCAAATCTCCTACAAGTTCTTCCAATTTTAGCGTATTTAAATTACCCATAGAATTTAGCACAGTGACTTTAGGAATAAAACGCTTAGGAAGGGAACAAAGAATATTTTTAACAACTCTAGCATTAGGAATATGTTCACCAAAATTAAATCTAGTATTAACAATGTCAGATAGTCTAGCATAAAAGTCATCAAAGCATTCAGATTCATGCATGTCGATGGTTTCAAATTGAGTTGTTAAATTTTGCAATTTAGACTCTTTTACAACATTGGTTCCTTCATGGGTAAGTTGTAAAACATCCCATGCCTCCTTTGACGTGGTGCACGTCATAATACGTCGAAACTCATCGGGAGTGATGGAATCGGAAATAGCACTCAAACCTTTAGAGTTAAATGAAGACCATCTAAATTCATCTTCAGTCCAAGAGGTGACAGGTTTTAAATTAGTCTCGTTTTCCACAGTGACGGAGGGAGGTGTCCACCCTCTTTCAACTAAAATCCAAACCTTTTAATCTATGGCTTTCAAAGCCGACCTCATGCGGGCTTTCCAATATGCATAATTTGTCCCATCAAAAATAGGTAATTTATTATATGATTTCTCCATTTGAACACACATTTTTTCAAAAATCAATTTTTTCAGAAAATTGATATCTTAGAAAAAAAATATTGCGAAAAATAGGAATAGGCGATAGATTAGCGTAACCTGCTCTGGTACCAATTTGAAAGAGTATGCGCTTGCGTTTAAATGAGAAAATTTTATTTTAAACACCTTTTAACCCAAACAAACCCTAAACACGCAACTAGGTGTGAATGAAACAAGATGAGATCATGCAATAGTTATTCAAGCACACACAAGTGAGAAAAAATCCTCAAAGGGACAAAACCATTTATTTCCATTATAATATTGTAACGTACAATTTCGGATTACAATGAAAATACAAGTGACTAAGAATTACCCCCAGGTGTCGGATTCTGTAGTCGGCGGCTGGAGATATCCCTTTCTAGTAGGGCAGCAATGAAGAAGAAGAGCGGTCTTCTTCACAAGGGTTGAACAACAAAGGATTGTGTTCTAGGGTTACAAACAGCTTCACCAATGTATGAGAGGTTGTGTGAATCAACAAAAACTGGAGTCTTGGGACTCAATAGGTGAAGACTTAGAGTTTTTGTACTCTAAAAATCGTGTGGAAGTCTTATCAAACCAACTCCGCGTAGTGGGATTAAATAAGAAGTCCTGGGCCTTAAAAATCTGAACACGATCTGTTTGAGTTTATCCCAGGCGGACCGGTCCGGGTATGAGGCGGATCGGTTCGGGTAGGCGGATCGATTCTTTTTATTTTTGGCTTCTTCAGTTCGCTTGCGGTCCGACTATTCTGGCATTTCAGCAGGCGGATCGGTCAGGGTCTGAGGCGGACCGGTCCGGGGTCGGATCGGTTCGTTTTTCCTGGGCGGACCGGTCCGGCTCCTGCAGAAAGTTAATTCCTTCCTCTTTTGTAATTCGGATCCGTTGACGTAGATAAGTTCTTAAATATCTTCAACGGTATAACGGCGTAGGACATTATCCATAATATATAATGGACAAAATGTCCTAACAACATATGTGGGTACTACGTGCAGGACATCTGATCTATAACGAATGGCAGTGAGTGAGATGAGAGTGATAAAGTGAAACTGAGATTCACCCGCCTATTTTATCAAAATAAGAAAATAGCAAATGACCCCTCAAAGAGGAACTATAAGGCAAGTATTTAACGCGAAACCAAAGAGAATGTGATCGGGGATTACATTATGGAGAGGGAAGGTGTTAGGCACCGCCTCCACCCTTTAGGTCTCTAGTGGTTTAATATATGCTCTCTTACTCCTTTTATGTTCGTGTGTATGTGATATTAATGTGTAAAAAGGTGGGTGTGACATACATGGGTGTAACTAATATATGAGAAAAATGAGTGGGTGAGGGTAAGCATGTTAATATGTAAAAAATGTCCTAAGTGAGGAGTATAATTAGATTCACTACAACATCTTCATAAGTGAGCATGACTATCTGTGAGAGGTAAAAAAATACAAATACAAAATAAGATACCAAATACAAGTGATGATGAGTATATACAAAAGGAGAGAATAACCATATATGTACATGTAACAAATTATAGGATATATACAATAAAAAGAAACTAAATGGACAAATCCAACTAACATGAAAATGAACAAATAAGATCTTAATGATAAATCAAGAATATATGGACTTGAATCTCAAAAATACCTTTGAGATGCCTACTACGCTTTAAAGGGTATCAAAGCCCACGTAGTTCGCACACTGGCTAGAAAAGGTGGGTTTACATGATTTTTGATAATTTGAAGGAAATAACGGATTGGTTAAGGCGAAAATACGTTTGAAACCCATTTTTGGAATTTTCAGTTTAGGAAAATATTTGATGAATATATATATAAAATAAAAAAGGTGAATATTATCACTGACTTGTTTGCGATAAAAATAATGCGAGAAGTAAATACAGGAATTCTATATTACCAACTATTAAATATAGAAGTAAATATGTCATGTAAAGAGATAAAATAAATATAATGAAATATGACAAATACTTTCAAACCTTTAATATGGGATTTTGTGAGATTTTCCCAAAGTTTCAACCCAAAAGATGCTTGAATATATAATGATTATGGTAACTTATGAAGGATTTGGTGGAAATGGAGTGAGTATAGATGGATTTGATGAGAAAATGTGGTGAAAAAGATGTTAGATTTAGGGTTTCTAAATGGGGTAAGTGTAATACCCCCGTATTTTTTAGAACCATATTTATTTAATTCATTCAAACGTGAAAATGTAACATTTGTGCCATATCCCGTGTCAAAACATTTGAGTCATGCACTACGTCGAGCCCAAAAACTTGATTCACAATAGATGAGTGAGAGTGTATTTGTCATTTATCGTTGGATATTTTGATTTGAAGACATGAAGACCACTCAAGTTTGAGGCGATCCATTACTGAACCTAAATTGTATTCTTTTATGGAGCTTGATTAAACTTTAGATATTGCACATAATCATGAGTTTTGACAATTGAGATAATTTTTCATAAAATTATTTTTGAAAAATACTTTTCTGAGTAGTGTATTTGTTGTATGAAAATTGTATCAAGGGTAATTTTTAAAAACTTCCTTGGATTTACTTGTTGAACTTAGCCGTTCACATGACTTAGATCTTAACCGTTCACATGGTTAGTGACATATTGTGTGCACGATAATATTTTGCCTACGTGGGTATGACCCTGCCTCATTTTCGAGAAGGGGCCATAGTGTCCAATATCGTGCACACGGGAAAAATTCAACCGTCCACATGACGGAATTGGAATTTGAAAACTTACTATAAATAGCTATGTTTCCCTCCAATTGTTTATAACTCTTTTTCCTCATTTCAAAATACAATATATGAGGAGGTTTTCATGTTTAATAGCTTTTATTTATCTCTCTAGTTCAAAATTTGAAATTTTTTTGAGAGTTGGTGAGATTTTTATATCTATAACGCGATTGTTCATGTAAAAAACTAGATCACTATAATTATTCAATCACAGATAAATAAAATGAGACAAAGATTTTTAAAGTGGTTCAGCCTTATAAGAATGGCCTACGTCCACTGTTATGTTATTGCTGAGTGTTTGGGAATTCTCGATTTATAAGTGTTCTCAAGAAATTCCGGTCCCTTTGAATGAGGGTGATACAAGGTATTTATAGCCCTTAGGCTGTACATGAAAGGGTATTACATTAAATGATACAGATATGAAAGGGTAATTCATTTAATGCTCTTCAAACGTGTGCGTCAAGATGATAACCATTCAATGAATAGTTGAACTGTTGATTATCTGGCAATTAATGCAGTGGTCGAGGTGCAGCTCGAACCGCCTTAGTTGCTCGTCGTCCTAAAGTTCCTCGGAGCATTGGAGTTCCTCGGAAGATAAGAGTTCCTTGGAGGGTTGGTGTTCCTCGGAGTAAGTATGTTGGTCGGGGAAAAAATCTTCCTCGTTGCTATTGTGCCACGTAGATTGACATGTGTCTTCTTATTATTCGTCCACATCAGCATACTAATTTTGGTATCAACAGAAGCCCCCAATGTTTCATATTTCGAACTTTGAGGAGTATGGAACATTCTTTCTCGGTATATGGCAATATTAAATGACCTCCCTGGGTTTTAGGAGCATTTTCTTTGTATTTGAACTTCCTTCCAAATTCGCAGAATCCGCCTTTTTGCTTTTTCATAAGCGCTTCGATCTTCGTGCACTTTTTGTCCTTTTAGCCACCGGTAGCGCAATAGTTTCTTTTATGTAATCATTTCTTTCGCTGGTTCCCAAGGTAAAGTATTTAAACTTCAGAGGCAATCCCATCGTCTTCTACCTTTTCAATTTCTGCTTTCGAGTTTTCTAAAGCTTTTCTCTCTCTTGTGCGTTCATTTCCTCCTTCGTTTGTCAACATATCTCCTTTTTCTCTGTAAGATCTTCTTCCTTCTTCTTTTATTCATCATGGTTTACATTATCGAATCTCTTGAGAAGTTCCGCTCTGACTTCTCTATTCCTTCTTGGGTAACTTTGGAGGTTCTTTCTGAGCCTTCAAGTTATTTTGATTTGGCTGAGGGACACTGGTTCCCTAGCCTATTTATTGCTGAATGTGGATTTTCTTTTCCACCAAATCCGTTATGTTTAGAGTTCTGTCAATACTTCGACGTTGTACCTGCAAAAATAGCCCCCAATACATGGAGAATAGTTAATGGGGTACATAGGTTAAATCAAACTCATGGAACTCGTATAGGAATTCCTGAAATTATGTACTGCTACAGATGGGCTGTTTTAGACAACGTTTTTTATTTAAAAACTATGTTTTTGAATAGGGCCTTAGTAGTCAACCTCCCTGATGCCAACATGGATTATTTTGAACACGGGGTAGTTATAAAAAATTGGCAACATGCCCCTCTGGTTGGAGATGCAGTATATGAGGGTCCCAGATGCCCCTTATGGCAATGGGATAGGTTATTTTCATCTTAGTTGGTTTTTTGAAATTATGATTTCATTGTATTTGACAAAATGTATGACTAATATTTCAATATGTTTTTGTTTGCAGTTGAAAGTAAGAGAAAAACTCCCAAAGAATCAGAAGTTAATATAAGGCAATTGAAACATATCTGGAATTTGCATCAGAAAATTGCAGACGAGCACATCAGGTCTTCTTCATACTTGTTGCAGTATAGGAGCTATACGTCGTCCTTTACTGCTCGTCCCGTGGTCAGCATCAGTGATCCAGTGCAAAATTCTGAAGATTCTGATCCGAAATCTCATATTCCTTTGAGCCAAAAAATGGGCAAGAGAAGAGTTCCCGCTCTCTTCGAGGAGACTTCCTCTGCTGGAGATGGGAAGAAAAATAAGGTTGATGTCCAAAAAGGGACAAAGAATAAAGATGCCACCCCTCCTGTTGCTTCTCAAAAGGCTGTCGAGAAGCCCCCAGTGGCTCCTGTGCAGAAGGATGCACCTGTTGAAGTAATCACTATCTCACCAACCAAAAGTTCTTCTTTAGTTGAGGTTATTGAAAAGGCACCGAGGAAACTGAGGAAATCCTCCTCGGTCAGTATTTCTGGAACCATTTCCCAACTCCCAGCTGGTGGAGATGGTGTTCCAATCATTGTTCCTCCGAGCTCTACGATGAGCTTGGCAAAGTTTTCGCCCATTCCCGAGGTGCAAGGTACTGAAGAAGACCTTACTCGGGATATGGTTACTTCTCTGGCTGTTCGTCATCTTGCTTCAGTAAGTATCTCTACTCTGAGTTTTTCATATTTTCCTTTGTTATTTCCCATATTTGTTTCTGATGTCATTTCCCTTTTCTGATTACAGTTGACGAGCTGTTTCAACATGATCCTTAAAAAGTATGAAGCGATCAAAGCTTCTTGCTCCTCGTCCACTGTGGAAGGAGCACTGGAGAAAGTTATCAAATCTGTGAGTGAATCTCGTCAGAAGTATGACGAGGATAAAATTAAATGGGAGAAGAAGTTGGTTGCGTCTGATACAGAGAAGGTACAACTGGGTAATAAGGTGAAGGATTTGGAGAGAGAGAATAAAGACTATGTCGAGAAATTTTCAGGCTTTGGGGAGCTTGAGAATAAGCTGAAATCAGTTGAGGAAGAGTTGACACTTCTGCGCGAAGCAAATCGTCAGAAGGAGGAGTTGGAGGCCAAGCTGAAAGCCTCCGAGGACCTTCTATCCGAGAAGCTCTCCTCGGAGAAGATGAAGAGAAAAACGGCTGTGAAGAAATCCTTTCGGACTGGTTGGGACAAAGGATGGGATAGGGGGGTAGCAGCAATGATGAATCAGGTGAAGTATGGAAGTTTGAAATACTTCCATGATGGTTGGGTTGCTGCCTTGCAAGAATTGAAGGTGAGCGAGGACTCCGAGCTATTTCAATAACATCTCCCTGGTCCTCCTCCAGCTATTGAAGATGAAGAAGAGGATGAAGCTGCATCCGAGGAGTCTTCAATGACAGTGGGTGATCAAGTCCTTGTTCCTCCACCCAACCAGACAACCACCGAGGAGATTTCTTCCTTGCCTACTCCTCCAGAACAAGTCCTAGCTTCTACTAATCAAATCAGTGTTCCCACCGAGCAACCAAGCTCCTCGTCCCAGCCTCCCGAGAAAGTCTTGGGAGACAAGGAAAAGGTGTGAAGTTGTTCGGTACTATCTTTCTATTTTTCTTCTTTACTTGTACTTCTGTATTCCAAATGATGTAATCTTGTTGATGATGTAATAAAATCACATCTTTTTGTTCCTCTACATTGTTGATGCTCTGTTTGTTTTTATTTATTAACCCTTGCCTTCTCCTCTTTATTAGTTTATGGCTAGAATGGAACTGATATCTGCCCATGATACAAAGCTGATGCAACAATGCCATGAATATTATAAGGCTGGTCATACAGACCTGAGTGTATCAGAAATTGCCGACATCCTTGGCCATGATGTTTCAGAGCAGGCAGTTGAAGCTTATAGGTATCTGAAGGATTTACTTGACCGAGCTGTGGCCAATAATGTGGCATACTACGAATTAATTGAAGAGCTTCATTGTACCCTAGAAGATCTTCAGAATCAGCACAATGAATCAATTGCCCTGTTGCATGAGGGGTATGAGAATAGGTATCAACAGCTTTCTTCCGAGACAGGCCACAAAAAGATCATTGCTGGATACGATGTCAAGGAGAGAACCCTAAAGGGTGAAGTTGAGGCTTGCAGACAGATCGCCGAGCTGCTGGAACAAGAGAACAACAATTTGCAGAAAAAGTTGACACAGTATGAGTCTGTAGCTTCATCCTCTACTGCCTTGGTACCGGTCACCGATGAAGGATTCTCATTCTTAGAAGTTGAGAACGCCAAATTAAGGCAAGAATTGGATACTTTAAGAAGGTCCGGTATTTCTGCTACTGCTCAGGGACGAGGAAGAGGTTCTCGTGGGCGAGGAAGAGTTGCCCAGGATGTTAACGAGGAACGAAGCACTTCAGCTGCTCGGGGTCGATCAAGAACTCCTCGTAATATTGAAGAAGCTCGTACTCTGTCAACATTGGAAACTCAAGCGTACCAGTTGAACGCAAAAAATCGAGCTTTGTCTGAAATGTCCAAGAAAATCCTGACTTTGGAAGATCAACTTACTGCAACGAAGTCTGCTTTGAATAATAAGGATGTTTTTGTTAGGAATCTTCATGAGCAGTTAGAAAGATTAACTTTCCAATTCCATAAACAACCTCGCGAATTCTGGAGCGCTTTATCACTTGGATGCTCGCATTGAAAATGCCAATAATGAAGGTTATAAACAGGGATGGTTGAACGCCCTGGGTGTGCTGAAGCTCGAACAGGGGCACTACCTATGGGATTATCATAACCCTGGGCTACTAGACTTGCCTGTACCACCCTAAATTGGACATGGAATGGATCCCAGCTCGTGCCATTCCTCAGAGCTTAATTTCAAAATATCTTGGTGACTATAATCTTCATTCTCAAATTGAAGTATCTCGTCCCGAGCATCTCTTGGATACTCCTTCAGTAATGAATGTCAGAATGTTGAAGGACTTGAATTTTATCGATTCTCCTCAGACATTAAATGATCCTCCTGCTGGTGAGGAACCTATTTTAAAAGCTGAAGGAAAGAAACCAATAGAATAGGATTTTCAATGTAATAGTTAGCACATATATGTAATTTGTAATTTATTTTGAATTTAATGTAAGACTTTCATTTTTGTTTGCAAATCTGTATTGCTACTCTTTTGTATTTGTCTAACACTTTTATATTTGTGCATATGTATCTGTTAAAAAGATAACAATGTTGTGTTATTCATCGACCAACTTGGTAATAAAATTTACAAGTATTAGTAATGTTGCTCGATCACTTAATAATAAAGTAATGAGTATAAAATGTTTAAAATGTTTCCAACCAACCAAGGTTGTTAAGTTGTGTTTGTCGACCAACTACAGTTGGTGGGTTTTTATCCCCGACCAGCCATACTTGGTTCAATTTGAAATATTTTCTCCTCGTCGACTAAATACAGTTAGTGGGTTTTTATCACCGACCAACCATACTTGGTTCAGTTTGGAATTTTTTCTCCTCGTCGACCAAATACAGTTAGTGGGTTTTTATCACCGACCAACCATACTTGGTTCAGTTTGGAATTTTTTGTATTTTCTGGAATAGTTTTACCTTCTGACCAACATGAGTTGGCCTATTTTGTTTCTTAACCAGCCGAAATTGGCATTTTTAAGAATGTTGTTCTTGCCCTTTTACCAACCGGAGTTGGTCATGGGTTTGAACTATCATGTCCACTAGTTATTTTACCAACCGGAATTGGTCACGCTAGTGTATGCCTCCTAACCAAAGGAGTATTGTTTGTTCTCGCTATTTTACCAACCGAAGTTGATCACGCTCGAACTATGTCCACTAGTTATTTTACCAACCGGAGTTGGTCACGCTAGTGTATGCCTCCTAACCAAAGGAGTATAGTTTGTTCTCTCCCTTTTACCAGCCAGAGTTGGTCGTGGGTCTGAACTATCGTCTTCCACTAGTTATTTTACCAACCGGAGTTGGTCACGCTAGTGTATGCCTCCTAACCAAAGGAGTATAGTTTGTTCTCGCCCTTTTACCAACCGGAGTTGGTCGTGGGTCTGAACTATCGTCTTCCACTAGTTATTTTACCAACCGGAGTTGGTCACGCTAGTGTATGCCTCCTAACCAAAGGAGTATAGTTTGTTCTCGCCCTTTTACTAACCGGAGTTGGTCGTGGGTCTGAACTATCATCTTCTTTTTGCTGTCGAGCAGCGTAGTGTACTACACTAGTATTCCCCGAAAATCTTGCAAACAAAGGAGAGAAAAATGGTGAAACATCATCGTTTTATTCATATTGAGGGAACTGCTGTACATTTTACATCACTGATAATACTTGCGAAGGTGTTCAGCATTCCAAGCATTCTTGAATTCCTCTCCTTCTAGAGTTGCTATTCGGTAAGTTCCTGGTCGAACAACTTCTGTAACTCGGTAAGGTCCATGCCAGTTTGCTTCCAATTTATTATGCTTCTGAATGACCTTCTTTAGCACATAATCTCCTTCTTTTAAATCGCATTTCTTCACCCTCTTGTTGTAGAACAAAGCTGTTCGTTGTTGATATGCAGCATTCCTAATAGCTGCTTCTTCTCTAACCTCCTCGAGCATATCCAAATCCAGTCTTCTCATCAAGTCACTGACTGGGGAATTAAATTCAGCACTCTATGTGTTGGAAGACCCAACTCGGCAGGTATTACAACCTCACTTCCAAACGCCAGCATATATGGTGATTCTCCAGTTGCTGCTCGGGGAGTCGTTCGGTAAGCCCACAATACTGATTGTAACTCATTAATCCAGTTAGCTTTAGCTTCACTTAACCTCTTCTTCAAACCATTTAATAATGTTCTATTCGTCACTTCAGTTTGTCCGTTGCTTTGAGGATGGCCTGGTGCTGAATGAACCTTCAAAATGTTCGACTGATGACAATAGGCAGCAAATTCCTCGTTATCAAATTGTGTTCCATGGTCTGTGATGAAGGCATGAGGGAGACCATATCGACAGATTATATTCTTCCAAACAAACTGGTATACCTTCTCGTACGTCATATCAATAAGTGGCTCAGCTTCTACCCACTTAGTAAAATAGTCCACTGCGACGACGAGGTACTTGAATCTTCCTCGGGTGATCGGCAGTGGTCCAACCAAATCAATTCCCCACATGGAAAATGGCCAAGGGGAAGTTATGAGTGTCAACAATGCTTGTGGAGTTCGTCGGATGGAGGAAAAACGTTGGCACTTGTCACATCTCTTAGCATAAGCTATACAGTCATCCCTCATCGTCGGCCAGTAGTATCCTTGAGTCATCACTCTTTGCAAAAGTGTCCGACCTGCTACATGGGCTCCACAGGATCCTTCATGGATTTCTTCAATCAATTCTTTCACCTCGGAGGATGTACACATCTTTGTAATCCTGCCATAATTCCTCGTCTATACAAAATACCATTAGTTAGTAAATACCGAGCAGCTTTATACTTTAATTTCTTGGCAGCGAGCTTATCTTCCGGTAATTGTCCTTCTTCAACATATGCCCTGATGGGATCCATCCAAGATGGCCCTAAATCAAGGGTGATAATATTCATCATCAGGTTTTCATCTATGCTACGACTTTCTAATACCTCAATTGGTATTATTCTTCGCAGCTCGGTACGAGTAGCTGATGCTAGTCGGGCCAGTGCGTCTGCTCGTGCATTCTCTATTCTTGGTATTCTGATCAACTGAACCGCATTAAATTCTGCCACTAACTCTATTACCTTGGCGTGATACTTAACCATTAATTCTCCTTTAACTGCATATGTTCCCATCATCTGATTCACAATCAATTGAGAATCACTGAATACCATCACTTGTTGTGCTTCCATAATCTTTGCAAAATTAAGACCTGCTATCATGGCCTCATACTCAGCCTCATTATTGGAGGCTTTGAATCGGAATCGCAAGGCATATTCCATATCAATCTCATCTGGGGTGTTCAAAACAATCCCTGCCCCACAACCTGCTGCGCAAGATGAGCCATCTACATAAAATCTCCATATGGGTAACCCGTCTTCAAATTTCTTATCTGATAGAGTTCCTCGGTGAAATATTTGCTGCCTCCTTTCGTCCTCCCCTGGTACTTTTCGCTCCTCGTCGACCATCTCTTCTCGCTCTTTTACCAACCGGAGCTGGTCTGAGTTCGAAGTTGATGATCTTTCTACATCCACTAGTTCTTTTACCAACCGGGGTTGGTCTGAGCTTATGTCTGTTGATTTTTTAACATCCACTCGTCCTTTTACCAATCGGAGTTGGTCTGGGCTCGTGTGTGTTAATCCTGTAACATCCACAGGCTGATCAGCGAGCAACTTTTGCTCCTCGGGGGTATCAGGATAAGTAAATTCTGCTATAAAATCTGCTACTGCCTGCCCTTTTAGTGATGATCTGGGTTCATACACAATATCATATTCACCGAGCTCTATTGCCCAATACATCAGTCTCCTTGATTTTTCTGGCTTATGAAGGGATTGTCGCAACGGCACGTCGGTATACACGACGATGGTATGGGCCTGGAAATATGGCCTCATTCTTCTACTTGCTTCAATTAATGCCAACGCCAATTTTTCTACCTTTGGGTACCTGATCTCTGCACTTCGGAAAGCCTTACTTGTGTAATAAATTGGCTTCTGGACTCCATTCTCTACTCTGATCAATGCCGAGTTGACTGCATTCTCTGATACTGACAGGTATAAGTATAACTTTTCTCCCATTACTGGCCTGGACAACAGTGGAGGTGCTCCCAAATATTTCTTCAAGTCTTGAAAGTCTTTCTCACATTCCTCATTCCACTCGAAAGTTTTTCGAAGTGTTTTGAAGAAGGGAAGGCATCTATCAGTTGCTCGGGATACAAATCTGTTGAGCGCTGCAACTCGTCCTGTAAGACTCTGCACCTCTTTCTTCGTCGTTGGAGATCGCAACCCTAAAAGAGCTTTGATCTTTTCTGGATTCGCCTCAATGCCTCGCTGGTTGACGATATATCCGAGGAACATTCCTTCTCGTACTCCAAACGTACACTTCGTCGGGTTGAGCTTCATTTGGTATTTATCCAGTTGATCGAAGGTCTGAGCTAAGTCAATTAGATGATCAGCAGCTTTCTTGCTCTTTGTCAGCATATCATCGACATAGACTTCCATGTTGCAACTGATTTGTTCGGTGAAAACCTTGTTCATCAACCGCTGGTATGTCGCTCCTGCATTTTTTAAACCAAAAGGCATAACATTATAGCAATAAGTTCCTCTAGGGGTAATAAAAGAAGTACTTTCCTTGTCTTCAGGTTTCATTTTGATCTGGTTGTAGCCAGAGTAAGCCTCCATGAAGCTGAGCAGCTCGTGTCCCGAGGTAGCATCCACTAGTTGATCAATTCTGGGCAATGGAAAATGGTCCTTTGGGCATGCCTTGTTGAGATCAGTGAAATCAACACACATTCTCCATTTATTGTTTTTCTTCTTTACCATCACCACATTTGCCAACCAGTCCGGATACTTCACATCTTCAATGAATTGGGCTTTCTGGAGCTTCTCGACCTCCTCTTGTATAGCCTGATTCTTCTCGGGGCTAAATACCCTTCTTCTATGCTTTACAGGCTTGATCTCCTTATTCACATTGAGCTCATGACATAAGAAGTTTGGATCTATTCCTATCATGTCTTCATGACTCCACGCAAAAGTTTTCTTTCTGTTTCTCAAGAAAGTTATCAACTCCTGTTTTATTGAAGCATCTAACGATGAACCTATCTGGGTTACTCGTTCAGGATGCTCGTCGTCCAGAATAACATTTTCTGTAGATTCCACCACCTGTCCTTTTACAAGTTGGGATTCATCTCGAGGATCCAGTGTTTCAATTTCTGTACCTTCATCCACCTGGTAGGTAGTAGTCTTTTTCCTTGACTCTTCAAACTCCTCTTGCTCGGCAGATGAATAATAGCATTCCCGAGCTACTTTTTGATCACCTTTCACAACTCCTACTCCAAAATTTGTTGGGAATTTTAAACATTGATGTACCGTAGATGGAACTGCTTCGAACTTCTTCAAACCAACCCTTCCCATGATGATATTGTAGGCTGACTGCACATTCTTATCCATCACAAAGAAGCGTATTCTTTCTATTCGACAAGCAGGCCAGGTTCCAATGAATATGTCCAACTTGATCGTCCCAATCGGAAAAACTTTCTCACCGGCAAAACCCAAAAGAGGTCTGTGATAAGGTTCCAATTGAGATAGTTTTAAATTCAAGCTATCGAAGCATGAATAGTACATGATGTCTGCCGAACTACCATTGTCTACCAGCACCCTTGAAATCACTACTTCTTTCATCCTCATTTTGATCACCAAAGGGTCGTCGTGAGGATAAAGAACACCTGCCAGGTCATTTTTTGAAAAGCCAATGACCAGCTTCTCTTTGTTTACCTTCCTCGGACGATCCTCCTCGGCCAAATTTATTCGCTGAATGTACGAGCAAGCTTGTGCTTCTCCGAGGTAAGCTTTTCTTTCTGCAGTAAGGTCTCCTCCTCCTGCATCTCCTCCTGTAATAAAATTACAATCAAATGATCCAAAACGTATGGAAAATACCTCTCGTTCTGGCTGCCTTGGTTTCTTGGGAAGATCGGGGTCATCCTCGGCATCATCTTCATGGTCTCTCTTCTTTTTTTCCTCTGCTCGACGAGGAGATCTAGATCTCTCTCTAGTTCGATCATTATTTCTTCTTTCACCTCCCCGATCAACATACTTTGCTAGCTTTCCTCTTCGGATGAGTGTTTCAATCTCGTTCTGAAGAGCTATGAAATTTTTAGTCATATGGCCATGGTCCTTGTGGAACTCGCAATATTTATCCCTATTCCTCGCATCAGGGTCTGACCTCAGCTTCTTCGGCCACTTTACCTCCTCGCTATTCTTGATTTCTTCCAAGACATGATTAATACCCATTTTCAAGGGAGTATAATTATCGAATTTCTTCAGGACTTCCCATGACGACTTATTATTTCTGGAACGCTTGTCACCACCATTGCCCTTCTGCTCTTTACTCTTAGACTTGTCGACTTCCACCTTGGTGTCTTTATCCATATTCTTCTTCGCAGCCATAGCCTCCTCGGCATTCATGATTTTGGCTGCTTTTGCCATCAACTCGGACATAGTTGTAGGTGGATCTTTAGCTAAAGTGTAGTACAACTTATTAGGCAACAACCCACTCATCAAGGCGGTGATTGTTGTCTTTTCCTCATAATCTATGACTTCCAGCTTCTCGTTATTGAAACGAGTTATGTAATCTCTAGTGCTCTCACCAGATTTTTGTCTGACACTTAACAAGTGTGCTACTCATTTTATTGGCTTTGCTCCAAAACAGAAATTACCGATGAACAACTCGGCCAATTGAAAGAAAGTTGAAATCTTACCCCGAGGAAGATTGTTATACCATATCTGGGTAGGTCCAGTAAGAGTGCCTGAGAATGCCCTACATCTCATCTCGTCGGGGGCAGCATAGATGTCGGCAGCAACTTGATATTGCTCTATGTGTAGAACAGGATCTGTCTTTCCATCGTATTTGGGGGTCACCACAGGAGCTTTAAACTTTAATGGTGTAGGAAAATTCACAATGGTCTGGACAAAAGGTGTCCTTTGAACAAAAGTTCGTTGTAGGGGATTCTTCAGCTTAGCCATTTCTCCCAATCTATCCTCCAACCACTGAAGGGATCCTTTCCACGCTTCATTTCCTTCCTAGGGCCTATTGGTTCGAGCAATTGATCGTTCTGAAGTAGCCTCTTGGGATCTATCTTGACGAGCAACTGGTCGTGATTGTGTTGATCCTTCTCTTAGATCTGATGGTTGTCGAAAACTCCTCGATATGGTTTTAGGTGGACTCCTATTCCTCCTAGGGCATAATCGGCTGAAATGAGAGGCCCTACTTAACCTTTCCAATGCGCTGGCCCTTTCTGGGGAAAGGGTGACACGTTGTTCAGTATCTGTAACCCGTATTGACGAAGTTTGCCCAGGTTGATAAGAGAAATCATCAGATTCCTCATTACGATATGATTCAGAACGCCTGGATCGTGAAGAAAGTAAATAGGTTTGCCTCTGACCACTTCGATGTCCTGACTATGCAGGCGCGCCGCCATGGAGGGTTTGTATGAGTTGCCTCATTGTGTCTTGCATGGCGGTTTGACCTCGAGCCAGATTCGTCATAATTCCAGCCAGATCTGGAGGTGCAGAGGGATTTAGAGGATTTCCAGCATTTCCAGCGTTTCGATTGCTAGATTCTGGATTATCCGCCATTGTTGATTAATGATTTTTGGTGAAAAACGATAATAACAGTCATTTCCCACAGACGGCGCCAATCTGTTGATGTAAAAAACTAGATCACTCTAATTATTCAATCACTGATAAATAAAATGAGACAAAGATTTTTAAAGTGGTTCAGCCTTATAAAAATGGCCTACGTCCACTGTTATGTTATTGCTGAGTGTTTGGGAATTCTCGAGTGTTCTCAAGAAATTTTGGTCCCTTTGAATGAGGGTGATACAAGGTATTTATAGCCCTTAGGCTGTACATGAAAGGGTATTACATTAAATGATACACATATGAAAGGGTAATTCATTTAATGCTCTTCAAACGTGTGCGTCAAGATGATAACCATTCAATGAATAGTTGAACTGTTGATTATCTGGAAATTAATGCAGTGGTCGAGGTGCAGCTCGAACCGCCTTAGTTGCTCGTCGTCCTAAAGTTCCTCGGAGCATTGGAGTTCCTCGGAAGATAAGAGTTCCTTGGAGGGTTGGTGTTCCTCAGAGTAAGTATGTTGGTCGGGGAAACAATCTTCCTCGTTGCTATTGTGCCACGTAGATTGACACGTGTCTTCTTATTATTCGTCCACATCAGCATACTAATTTTGGTATCAACAGCGATTTACATTTGAGTGGCTTTAATCCACATTTAGCCAAGCTTACATCTGAATTCTGATTAAATAATATGATATATACTCCAAGATCTAAAATGGAAGTGTTCTAGCTATTGAGAGTTGGAGCATGGTTTAGATATGGGGTGGAGAATGGGAATTCGTGTTCCAGTAATGGAGCTTCACTTGGAATTCTCATTGAAATGGGGGAGAGTCGCGGTATTCATCGGTAAATTCTTATGAGTGCACTTGATTGATTTATTTTCTACTATCTTGTAAAGGATTTTTTCTAATTTAATGAGATGCTAAGTCACACCAAGGTTTTTTTACCCATAGGTGGGAGTTTTTTCTCACATACCCGATGTTATGTGTTTTTGTGTGATTGCTTATTTTTTATTACAAAATTGTGTTAGTGTGATTACAATTACCTCAAATCACCTTGTGATTTTGAAAAGTTGACCTAGATCTAGGTTTTGTGAATTAAAATATAAATTTGGGAAAATTTGTTATAATAACCTATTCACCCCCTTTAGATTATTTAGAGTGAATGCATTAATAAGGGATACCATTAGTATGATAATGGCTGATTTGAATTTTAGTATCATTGGGTCAGTTTCAGATAGGCGTGTGAAAGTTCAATCAACGACTAAAGAGATTTTGTTAAAAAGGGCCACAAGCCAAGTGCTTAATTGATAATAAAAATAATATAAGGCTCATTCATTTTAAAAGAAAGTGCTTTTTAGTTTGGCATTCAAAATAATTAATCAACATTTGTACCGAGGGAGTTTATAGAAGGAGTAGACCTTAAGGAAAAACTCAATCGTATTGTATTTTCCTATAAATTTTTGTTAAATGTGTCAAGAAATGCATTTTGCTAATGATTTTGTAATTTTTCATCTCTATGCAAATGAAAGCCAATAATATTCTTAACTTACTCTAGTTATGTTTAAATGTGACTTGAAAATATTTAGTTTGCATAATATTTGTAAAAAAAATTGATTTGACGAATATCCAGGGTTAAAAATATTACAGTTTATATGATCTTGTATGATTTGCATGATTTTTTTGGTATTGTGATTTGACATTGTATATTTCCATGTATGTTAGTATTTTTTATTTGTGCTAATGACCATTCCTTGATATTTAGTATACGCGGATGTTAGTTGGTGCATATTTTGGTTGGTGTAATTGAGTTGAGTTAGTTTGTACAAATAAGTTATTTATGGTGATTTGTGATTAAGGGATAAAAACCATTCAAAGTAGTGATAAGGTTGGAGTTTGACTCACTTAGCAAGTGTTTTGGTTGAGATTGGCACTTTTAGTATTTGATAAAAAAAATTATGGGTTGTCCGTTCGCACGACCCTAAAATGGCCTGTTTGAATGACCTTGGCCACATTTCCACTTGGAGACCTACTGCCTCATTTTGTGCGCACGACCAAAATGGCCCTGTTTGTAAGCTGTCATTCGCATGACTGACAAAGACCTATGTGCATGGTTTCTCTATTTTTTGGATTTTTGTTTAATACTATGATGTTTATGATTTAATATATATATGTTTCATGTTCATATATCTCCAGTTTCACGTCTTTTTATCTCTCTCTTGTGCTCATCTGTTTCAAGACTTCCTTTGCCTTATTTCGTGATAAAATGGGGGAGATGATTTTGACGATTGTATGTTAATAAGGGAGAGATTCGTGCTTTGTGATAGGGGAGATAGTTCTTAAGCTAGTTTCTTGAATGTTTGACGGTTATTTGCTTATTTAGGGGAGATAATATCATGATAAAATTGTTTGTTTGTTCATTTCATGTTATTGGGGAGATTTGCTATTTGATACATGTTTTGAGTATGATCACTACACCAAATCTGCCCATTTGTCAAGGTCATTGACCCTGACAAATCCAACTTGTCAAGGTCAATGACCGTAACACTTCGAGGAGAGACAACTTTTTTTGTCACGGTCATTGACCTTGACACAAAACTCGCATTTTGTGTCACGGTCGTGTCGCGGTCAATGACCGCGACACGTTTGTCACGGTTTATAACCGTGACAAAGCCGTGACCCCTTTTTAAAAAAATTATCACGGCCCTTGACCGTGACAATTCTGGGCAGAATTTAAAAAAAATTCTGCTGGGCAGTAGGGCCACTGCCACTACCCAGCAGTATATCTGTACCTGTTATAGCAACGTCATACCTGTTCCAAACATCATATATCCAAACAAACTAAAGATAATGCAAATATATATTCATGACGATATAATCCAAATATTCAAAATAGAAATAATATACATGACGATATAATCCAAATATAATTAAAATGGACAAACTTAAAAATAATGTTACTACATGTCTTGGGTAAATGTGAGGACGTGAGTAGGCCACACGACATACGAATAGACGCACCCACTAATATACGTCGTGCCGCATTGTTCGCGCAATCACAATACGGAGTTCTCCTTCTCGAGTATGACATGCGTCACGAGCACCCTGGACTCTATCTGTTGAAGCGCACGTCCATGAACTATTCCACCCTCGACGATATTCGGGTCCCTCGACCCCCGCCCTATCCGCTGGCCATCAAATATGTCCAATATGAACACGCTCGGCCAAGCAAGTGTCGACAATGGTCTGTTGAAGGGCGCCAAATAGGGAAATGGATCATCGAAGTACGAACATGTCGGTGATGAAGCAGCGAGGTCCACATACTCGTCATCCTGCGCCTCTTCCTCCCGCACCTCCTCCTCCACTGCCTTCTCCTTCCCTTTCCCTTTCCATTTCCCTTTACGGTCTCCACCCAACGTACGCTTCATGAATACGTACATATCTTCGATCGTCGCCTCCAAACGGGACAGCTTCGCGTCGTGTGAATCCACCGTTCGAGCTAACCCGGTGTCGCTCGTCTCCAATCCAATGATCCTAGATTTGGCCACCCGCAAGCTCACTCCCCTTGTCCTCCCCTTGCGATCAGAGCCAAGCACTTGGCTGAGTGCGTCTGTGGACAAAGATGCCTTGTCGGCATCAGACTGCGACTCATGCACTTCCTTAAGCTTTACCTGAAACGAAAAAAAGCACATGATTAGTAAAATCAGTAAACTAAAAAATTATAACGTAATTAACAAAAATTAAACTGTCGGATTACTTACAATCGTGGTCACGACGCTCGGGGACACCTCCCTGTCCTTCCCCTTCTTCGTCCGAAGAGCCACATAAGTATCGAGCCTATGTGGCTTACCCCCTGGCCCACTCCCTACCCCCTGAAATAAAATAAAGTAAAGTAAAATTAGTATCGGCCCCGCAAAGTAAAATAATGAAGAATAATATATTTCTGTAGTTATAGAAAAATTAAATCTTACATGCATCCTATGCTCCACCTCGGCGTAAGAGGTCCGGCCGGAGTAGTGCACGCCCGTCTTTTTTGCCCGATTTTCCCTCCCCGATTGGCGAGATGCCAATTGTCGATCCTCAATCTCATTGTCAATGAACTTCTGCCATTATGCCAATGAGATCGGCTCCTTGGGGGGGACGGATTCACGCCATTGGATAATCGACTCTCTTGTTTTCCCAAAGTACCGTGCCCGCATATTTTTTTTCCACGACTTGAGTTGCTCCCTAATCTGCTCCAAGACGGGATCGCGTAGCTTTGGATCCAAGTTGAATTGTTCCTGTCCAACAAATACAATGTTAGTTGCGAATAAATATAAATATAAATATAAATATAAGTATGAAATCGAAATCGAAATCGAAATTGAAATTGAAATTGAAATTGAAATTGAAATTGAAATTGAAATTGAAATTGAAATTGAAATTGAAATATTCATATAAATATAAATATAAATATAAATATAAATATATTACCTGTAGTGCCGCCCAAACAGCTAACTTGAGCTCATATGGCACCTCCTTCCAACTCATAAACCCCGGGCCGATGACCGTCTTTAGCAGCTCGAGGGATCTCGCTAATAGCTCCGACTTGTTCTCGACGGTAATCCCAAATTTTCCATATTTGGGGAGCCTAGGGGCGGAGGAGCCCTCGTCGCCTCCGCTACCACCAAGCCCAGACGACATCATCATAAACAGCATCATCATCTTCGCCTTAATATCTGAAGGAGACATTTTTGCTGTAAAAAAATGTTATTAGTACAGATAAAAAAAAATGTTAATAGTACACATACACACACCCCTACCCCACCCCCACCACACACACGCTCACGTCATGCCACTTTTAAAACTAACCAACCCAACATTTCATCAATTAAACTAACAATTAAAGTATACAATTATTAATTTACTAATTTACAATGAGGGACAATCCTACTTTCATATGAAATTGGCACTAATTATTAATTTACTTTCATCTAAAACTATACAATTAAAATTACAATTAAAGCTATACAATTTCTTAATTAAAGATATATAATTGTTAAAATTGCCCCTCCACACCCCCCACACCCCACCCCCACTACCCCCCTCCCCCACCATACACACACCTACGCACACACACACACACATACACCCCACCCCCTCCCCCCACCACGACCGTGACAACTACATTTATTGTTTATCAATAAAATTATGACATGAGATAATTATAATTGGAGCATAAATTTTATTATCATAAGGGGATAAATCCAACCAAGTACAGAGATTCTACAAATTAAAGTGAGAATTAAATTTAAGACTTTCTAACAACATGCATGTGTATGGATTCTACATAGTTGGGCACGAAAGTAACTAATGATATTCCTAAAAACATACAATTGGCAACATTTTGTGAATTTACTAAACTTTATATAATATTATCAAATTCTGTTAAAAAATTATCTAGGGTTTTACCTAATTGAATTAATTTCATGAATAAAATTATTATCAATTTAAATATTTATATAATTAAATTTAACATATGAATTCTAGAACTTTTCTAACATTTACACAATTTTAACTATCACTAACATTTAAACATATATATACACACATACACCCCCTCCCCCACCCCACCCCCACCACACCCCTCCCCCACTACCCCCCTCACCCACCACACACCACCATACACACACCTACGCACACACACACACACCCCACCCCCACCCCCTCCCCCCACCACGACCGTGACAACTACATTTATTGTTTATCAATAAAATTATGACATGAGATAATTATAATTGGAGCATAAATTTTATTATCATAAAGGGATAAATCCAACCAAGTACAGAGATTCTACAAATTAAAGTGAGAATTAAATTTAAGACTTTCTAACAACATGCATGTGTATGGATTCTACATAGTTGGGCACGAAAGTAACTAATGATATTCCTAAAAACATACAATTGGCAACATTTTGTGAATTTACTAAACTTTATATAATATTATCAAATTCTGTTAAAAAATTATCTAGGGTTTTACCTAATTGAATTAATTTCATGAATAAAATTATTATCAATTTAAATATTTATATAATTAAATTTAACATATGAATTCTAGAACTTTTCTAACATTTACACAATTTTAACTATCACTAACATTTACACATATATATATACACATACACACATATATATACACACATACACATACACATACACATACATATAGAAATGAAAGAGAAAGAGAGGAAAAAAAAATAAACCTTAGAGAGAGAGAGCAGAAATCGCGGATGAGAGAGAGAGAGAGAGGGGGAAAACCAAAAGAGGTGGGAAAAAAGAATCCTAGGGCTTTATTTGCTGCAAAAGTTGTCACGGTCGTGTCAAGGTCATTGACCGTGACACAAATCTCGCGTTTTGTGTCACGGTCATTGACCTTGACACGACCGTGACAAATAAATTTATCACGGTCTTGTCACGGTCTTTGACCGTGACAATTATGTGTCACGATCGTGTCAATGTCAATGACCGTGACACAAAACACGAGATTTGTGTCACGGTCAATGACCTTGACAAGGGTGGCCGGCTGAAAGGTGACAATTTGACCATTTTGGTGTAGTGGATGTTTAGGGGGAGTTTGATTGTTTTGATACACGAGTTAGATGTTTGTATGTATGTTTTATTGGGGATTGGGGGGAGGGGTTGGGGGTATTGCATTATAATTCAATTTTTCATATATCTTTATCCCATAATTCGTATTTTTTAATATAATTATTTTTGGAAGAATTCCCGAGTAGGTGGGGGTTACTTCATTTGCATGTCCTACATAATTGTTTCTTATTGTTGAGGTTTTGCAAGACTCCTCTCATTGATACATGACCAAAGAGCTACATTGGAGTATTGAGTTGGTCATATAGATTTGTGTATTGCGACAAGTCTCTCTCATTATATGGCTAATGTGGAGTGAGTCTTACTTGTCGTAATCAAGTTTATTTAGTATTTCTTGGTGTTTTTCCACGGAATAGCCAAATGGGGGAGATTGAAAATGTAACATTTGTCGTAAAGGAAAGTGTTGTCTTGTATGTTTTAAAGATGTTATAATACTCATGGTAGAATTGATCAAATCTAGCATGGTTTTTTAGATAAAATAATGGAACTAGTTCATGTATTAATTGGAATAAACATTAGAGATTTGATTTCTGGGGTTAAGAAATAGGAAATATGATAATTGAGATGATGTGAGGAAATTATTTCTAGGTTTTATGAAGAACATTCATGAAAAGAGAAAACTAGGGTTTGTGTAGAAAAACCTTTGATGAATTCTTGAAAGTTATGAATATAATGATGTTTTAATGATAGAATTCGTTAAAACTTATTTATATACTCATATTTGATGTTGAAACAAATTATATGGGTGCTTGGGTACGATTCATGGAGGTTGTGTTGATTAAAAATGGTGAAATCCCTAACAGTGTAGAAGATGGACTGTTAGGGGTTTCGAACCGGTTTAGCTACCCTCCAGAACCGGTTTGGCCCCATACTAGAACCGGTTCGGGTGAAATGTTATCCCCATAATTTATTTTTAAAAATTTTAAGAGATTAATTATGGGAAAACTTTGGGGTAAGTTTAATATATGTACAAGGACTTTGGGGAGGTCGTCAGGTAAAGGATTAAGGTTCGGTTATTCTTAATGATGAAAAATTGAGACTTAAAAATCGACGATGCTTAACCGATTTGGTGACATATCAGTAATATACGATTTGGTTTACGGGACGAATGAATGATAACATAAAACATAATCCAGTAGTGTAGTGATGTATAAACTACTAAATTAACATAAGGGATAAGTGAGACCTTTCGAGTAGCAAGTGATGCTCGAAAAATATGAAATAAATATTATATGAGGATTATTAGTACGTTGAGTATTCTAGAGAGGTAAATACTACGTACGGGATTATAAGTTAGGTTGTGTGTAGACCTACTGAAATATATGTATATAAATAGGTTGTGTGAATACCTATTTTGTGATTTGGTTATGTGTGTGAACATACCTACGCTGCCTACTATCACGGGAGGTTTCACGTAGAGGGTGATCCCATCTTGGCGATTTCAGCAAGATATGGATGTGTGCCCCAGAACATAGAACTTAGGGCGGCTCACCATGTGTCGTGTATTAGTGGGACTGGCAGGTCATTTGGGTACGTTAGGTATGTGCGTAGCCCAAAAGCTTAGAACTATGTTTGCCTCCATTGTGTGTTGTTTGATTTTGGGTTCGAGGAGACATTTTAAACCGGTAGTCCTTGATTTGGTACGAGAGGTATAAGGACATGATAACAAAGTATGCCAGCATCATGGGGGTCATTCCAGGGGATGCTATAGTTGTATATATTATATGTGTGACAAATATATACAAGTGTGATTTATCTACTTATGTGTGATGGTAGAATAGAGAGATTATGTATATCAAAATGAAATTTAAGTAGAGAAACTTAAATAAATGATTCATTAATAATATGCGACTAATACTAATCATTGGTAGTACGGTAATATATCGTATGGGCGGTAGCTGTGAGCTAAACCTTTTGTGGTTAGTTAGATACGTTGTCTAATTAGGTTGGGTAGCATATCTAGGTAGGAGACGTTAGGTGTGCACTTTAGATGAGAGGTGAGGAACTCAAGGGAGTGTACGTAAAACTAATGTGTGTATCTAATAATTGATTTAATCTGTGATTTAAATACTTGCAAAATATTTTCAAAAGGTTTTTGGGCCCTGACCCTTGTTACATATATTTTCCAAAACATTTTAGGTGTCCAGGGATGCGTAGCTGCAACACTTGTGGAGGCTTGCAGAAGTTTTGCTTAGACCCTTTAGTTATTCATTCCTAGTTTAGGAGTTTCATTCAGTATTTCACTTGGGCGTGTTATCCCTTTAGACTATTTAGTACTTAGTTTATTTATTAGACTTTGTGGATTCATATTATTATTATTATTATTATTATTATTATTATTATTATTATTATTATTATTATTATTATTATTATTATTATTATTATTATTATTATTATTATTATTATTATTATTTCAGACTTGTATTTGGACCTGTTTTGGGAACCGATGATTTATTTGGTATTATTGATTTAGTTATTTATCATGTGTTGGATTAAGATATATTATACCGTGGATGGTTTGTTACTTTATTTATTTTTCGCATGTTCTTATAATGAAAGATAAAATTTGACACCCGCTTAAATTAACGTAGGTTGTTTAATAAATTAAAAAGTTCGACAATGGTGCTAAGAATGAACCAAATGATATTTCTAGTTATTTTAATAAATGACTGATCACCCGTGGTTAAAATAGGCGGGTTATCATAGATGGTATCAAAGCATCATGTTCTATTGTCCATAGGATTTGTTCGGCTTACTATGATTTTAGCGTAGCATTCTTTGACATAGAGCCCTATTATTAGGATTGTTGCATTCATGATTACGTATTTGAAATTATGTTCTTCTACTATTATATTTGTATTGACTGTAAACTCATACAATTCGATCTGATTTCAGATGCCACCCAAGAGAGGACGACCAACAAGGGCAGCGGCTAGCGTCGATGTGAGGAAGGCTTAGTAGGATCCACAAGCACCGTAGCCATAGCCACCACAGGGTCAGTGTCAGCAGTAGAGGTGGCAGCGATTGTGGCACAGGCAGTTAACGCCGCTATGACTGCCATGAATCTCCACTTTCCTCAGGCCCAGTATCCATGATAGCTAGTGGCACCGGTTGTCCAAGCCCACCCGAGGCAACCGGTAGTCTCCTTATGTGTGTAGAGTCACCGTTGGGTAATGGGTCACTTATACACTCGATCTGTAGGGGTGTGTATATTGACGTGGGGATATTATGTTTAGCTGCCGACCTTTTCGTGTTAGATATGGAGGGGTATGATGTCATTTTAGCTATGGATTGGTTAACTGGATACCAGGAGATTGTGGATTGTTTCGGGAGGACAATTGTGTTCTCAATTCCAGGGCAAGAGATGTTCTTAGTGGTGATGCCTCTTCCTGAGGGAGGGTCGAGAACACATCTGTATAAAATTGAGTATGAGACCTTATAGGAGGTGGTTGTCTCTCTACACTCGATTCTAGTAGTGAGGGAGTTTGAGGACGTGTTTCAAGAGATACTCGGGTTGTTGCCTAGCCTAAAAATTGAGTTCGTTATTAACATAGCACCGAATACGAGGCCTATCGCATGGCTCCATCTAAGATGAAAGAGTTGAGGGAGTAGATTTAGTAGAACCTGGGGCAGGGTTTTATCAGATAGAGTACATCACTGTGGGGTACGCCGGTTGTTCATCAAGAAGAGGGATGGATCACTTCGATTATGTATCAATTATAGGGAATTAAACAAGGTCACAATTTGAAATAAGTAGCCATGGCCTCAGATCGATGATCTATTCGACCAGTTGAGGGAAATAGCTTACTTCTCCAAGATAGATTTGAGGTCCGAATATCATCAGTTGCGCGTTAGAGAGGAGGATGTTCTTAAGACAGTTTTTCTTGCAGAATATGGGTCATACGAGTTTAGGGTGATGCCATTTGGGCTAACCAATGCGCCAGCAGTGTTCATGGATCTGATGAACCGAGTTTTTATAGAGTTCCTTGACCAATTAATGATCATGTTCATCGACGATATTCTGGTTTACTCTCATTCAGACGGGGAGCATGCCGAGCATTACAAATGATTTTATAGACACAGTGGGAGCATCAACTGTAAGTAAAATAGTGGGGCTTTTGGCTTCGGGGCCATATTATTTCTGATAGGGGTATTACGGTTGATCTAAGCAAGGTGCCGGCGGTAAGAAAGTGGGGACAATCCATAACACCGACAGAGGTTCGCAGTTTTAGGGCTAGACGGATAAAATAAGGGATTTATTTGGGGTTTCTTGAATATTACGGGTTTGTTGGCAAATCTAACTTATAAAGGGGTGTCGTTTATTTTAGACGGCCAATATCAGTTAGCTTTCGATGAGCTAAAGGACAAATTGACCTCAATACCTGTTGTTAACGCAAAAATTCTCCATCTACGAGGACCAATTAGAAAAGGACACGTGTCATCCTACGTGGCAATATTCAACACCCGAGGAGAGTTGGTCGGTACCCGAGGAGAGTTAGTCGACACCCGAGGAGAGTTGGTCGGCACCCGAGGAGTATTAGTTGGCACCCGAGGAGAGTTGGTCGGCATACCAACCAGGAAGATCAAAGGATAACTACGCATTTAATGATCATTAATGTACATTTATATTGTAGATGACAACACATAGCATACCAAGCAATTCAACAATTAGATTCGTTGAATGTAGACATAATGTATAAATGTCTACATACAATGAATCTCTTTATCCCCCACCACTATAAATACATGTATTCCCTTAGCCAAAAGGGGGAGAGATCCAGGAGAGATCCAAGAGAGATCCAAGAACCGAGAGACACCATACACAAGATCCATACCTTTTTCTCTCTCTACACCACATTGTGCTATTGTAAACCCCTGGGAATAAAATAACAGTGGACGTAGGCTTTTCCTTATAGTCGAACCACTTTAAAAATCTTTGTCTCTCATGTGCTTGATTGGATTGCTTTTATCTATTTATCTGTGATCATAAAAATGGGATTCGGTCCAGTTTTTTGCATCAACAGATTGGCACCGTCTGTGGGAACGTGTTACAAGCGTTGTTCTCCACCAAAAGCTAAGTTTTTATTTTCTCTACGTATAATCAATTATACATACATCTTTTGATTCAATCATGATTTTTATGTTTATATACATAAATTAATTGTCCAATTTTTATCTGAAAAATGTTGCATATCATGATTTTTAAATCATAATTGTTTGCTTGATTCTCAAGTTTCAATTTTATATCATGGAATAAATATTTTAAATGGTTACATATGCCAATATATATGACGGTGGTAAAATTTGATAATTTTCATTATAAATTTTGTAAGATCTATGATGTCTATTCAAATTCCCATCATATTTTTAATAAAAGAATGGGAAAAGGTTAAAGACAATAAAAAGTCTTCTCATGGAAATCATGACCCAGATCTATTTTCTCTCTCTTCAAGTTTGAGTCTCTTTGCATTCACTTTTATGAACTATATACTTAATTTGGTTCATCTTCCATCTATGTCAATAAAGTCAAATTGATTGATTTTTTATATAAATTTGGTAATAACTTTAATCATTCACCATATTTTTATCTCTCCAAATTGGGAATAGGAAGGGATCAATATAAAAAATAATTTTCTCTCACCTGAAAAATCATTACCCACCTCTTGTAAAAGAGGATCAGTAAATAATCATGACCATATCAAGACTCTGGGCACAAATTTGATATGTTGGCCCCTCGTTCATCACATCACAAGGTTTCTTTGTCGAAATCACACGATCTAGTGGGTTATATATTTATTCATTTAATTAACATTCTTAAGGCTTAAATTTTACATTGAATGTTATTTTTTGATCTAAAGATTCGAGATATTCTGGTCATCCAACCATATATTCTATAATTTAAAATATCCTTAAATGTTGGTCGGCAACATCCATGTTGTTTGTCGGCAGCAGTAGAATCTTGGGGTATTAAAAAATGCTAAGCACCCCCGATATTTCTTTAAACACGAGTTCGGCTTGGGGACAAGCAGGGGGCTTAAGTCTTTTTAACTTATGATCATCCAAAAAATATTTTTAAAACCAAGTGATAAATAATTTTCAAACAGCAACTAATACCTGATTAGTTGTTGGAGATTAAATAATTTTACATCTTATTTATGATGCATATTTGATAATAATTTGTCCATCACACACACATTTGGCATATTATTAATATTTTTATTTCTCAAGCATATACATATCATATATTGATTGGATGAGTAAATTATTCTCATGACTAATCAATTCAGCCTACACAAATGGTAGAGCAAGATATTAATTTTTACAGGTACAAGATTCAACTCCGACGAATGCTCGGAAATAATCTTACTCTTCTGAAAAATATTATCATAGCTCGGCAGTATGAAATTTCACCTCAGCGAGGAACTATTGATTTTATTATTGCTATGATATCTGCTCCAGCACAAATGATTCTATATATCCATTGGGATTCATATTCTATATTCATCTCAATATGGAGCACGGCGAGATACTTATTATCATATTCAGCTCTGAGGAGAACTATAACATTTATTATATTTCACCCCCAACGGATAGTTGGTCGGGGTAATTCTTATTTATATGCAGGCCCAGCAAAGTTCTCGGCCATATTCTTATGTTCTGGAAAATATTATTCTTATTCGGCATTCTGCAATTATGCCTCGACAAGATACTTATTCAGCTTTAAGGAGAATTACAACATTCGTTCGGATAATTCTTATTTATATTCAGGCCTGACAACGTTCTCGGCCATATTCTTATGTTCTGAAAGATCTTATTCTTGTTCGGCATTATATGATTCTACCCCGACTAATCATCATTCAGGAGTTGTTTTTCTTGCTCAGGAATTACTTTTGATATTGAAGTTCAGGAGGTATATTGAAGTTCAGGAGGAATATTGAAGTTCAGGAGGTATATTGAAATTCAAGAGGTGTATTCAGAAGTATCAGGACATGATGAAAGAAAGCAACAAGTATTCCACCGAGGAACTCTGTCAGACCAGAAATTAGAAGACAAGTTGCCTATATGGAGGCTATATGTAGATGACTCATCTTGCACTACAGGCTGTGGGGCAGGGATCGTTTTGAACATCCCAGACGAGGTCGACATGGAATACGCCCTACTTTTCTAATTCAAAGCTTCTAATAATGAGGTTGAGTATGAGGCCATGATTGCAGTTCTTAATTTGTCAAATACTATGGAGGCACAGCAGGTTATTGTCTTCAGTGATTCTCAATTGATCGTAAACCAAATGTTGGGAATATATGCAGCCAAAGGAGAATTGATGATCAAGTATCAAGAAAAGGTGATGGAGTTAGTATCAGAGTTTGTTGTTGTTCAACTGGTAAGAATATCAAGAATGGAGAATGTGAGAGCATACGCCTTGGCCCGATTAGCATCAGCTACTCGTACCGAGCTGCGAAGAACGATACCAATTGAAGTATTAGAAAGTCAGAGCATAGATGAAGACCTGACGATGAATATTATTACCCTTGATTTAGGACCATCTTGGATGGATCCCATCAGAGCATATATTGAGGAGGAACAATTACCGGAGGATAAGCTCGCTGCCAAGAAATGGAAGTTTAAAGTTGCTCGGTATGTACTAATTAATGGTATTTTGTATAGACGAGGAATTATGGTAGGTTTGCAAAGATGTGTACATCCCTCTGAGGTGAAAGAATTGATTAAAGAGATCCATGAAGGGTCCTGTGGAGCCCATGTAGCAGGTCAGACACTTTTGCAAAAGGTGATGACGCAGGGATACTACTGGTCGACGATGAGAGCTGATTGTATAGCTTATGCCAAGAAATGTGACAAGTTCCAACGCTTTTCCTCCATCCGAAGAACTCCACAAACATTGTTGACACCTATCACTTCTTCTTGGCCATTTTCCATGTGGGAATTGATTTGGTTGGACTACTACCGACGACCCGAGGAAGATTCAAATACCTCGTCATTGCCATCATCACAGACTACGGAACACAATTTGATAACGAGGAGTTTACTGCCTATTATCATCAGTCAAACATTTTGAAGGTTCATTCAGCGCCAGGATATCCTCAGAGCTAATGGACCAGATAGTTCGAAAGAACCAAAAAATATACTCCTTTGGTTATGAGGTGACACTAGTGTGACCAACTACGGTTGGTAAGATATCTAGTGGACAGTTCGAAAGAACCAAAAAATATACTCCTTTGGTTAGGAGGTGACACTAGTGTGACCAACTACGGTTGGTAAGATATCTAGTGGACAGTTCGAAAGAACCAAAAAATACTCCTTTGGTTAGGAGGCGATACTAGTGTGACCAACTACGGTTGGTAAGATATCTAGTGGACAGTTCGAAAGAACCAAAAAAATACTCCTTTGGTTAGGAGGTGACACTAGTGTGACCAACTACGGTTGGTAAGATATCTAGTGGACAGTTCGAAAGAACCAAAAAAATACTCCTTTGGTTAGGAGGCGTACACTAGTGTGACCAACTACGGTTGGTAAGATATCTAGTGGACATATAGTTCGAAAGAACCACTACTACTCCTTTGGTTAAGAGGTGTACACCAGCATGATCAATTACGGTAGGTAAGATAAAAATATATTCTCACATTACAACTTATGTTGGTCGGGAGGTAAGATTATTACAAAAGTTCCTCGAAGAACAAAATATTCCAAACTGAACCAAGTATGGTTGGTCGGGGATAAAAACCCACTAATTCTAGTTGGTCGACGAGGAGAATTTATCGACCTTGGTTGGTCGGACACATTTTATGAAAAAGACAAAAATTTACCAAGTATGGTTAGTCGGGGATAAAAACTCTCCCTAACTATAATTGGTCGACGAGCACAATTTAACAACCTTGGTTGGTTGGAAAAATTTTAAACATTTTTATACTCATTACTTTATTATTAAGTGATCGAGCAACATTACTAATACTTGTAACTTTTTTATTACCAAGTTGGTCGATGAACAACACAATATTGTTATCTTTTTAACTTATACATATGCACATATGTAGAGTATTTTACAAGACAATAGCAATTAAGATTGCGAACAAAAATGAAAGTCTTTCATTAAAATCAAAAACAAAATACATTGAGAATGAAAATGTATACTAACTATTACATTGAGATTCCTACTCTCTTGGTTTCTTTCCCTCTGCTTTTGAAACAGGTTCTTCGCCAGCAGGAGGATCATCCAAAGCATAAGGGGAGTTTATGAAGTTAAGATCTTTCAGCATTTTGATGTTCATCACTGAGGGTCTGTCCGAGCTGCTCTTGCTCATCCCCGAGAACCTCTTGCTCGTCCCTGAGCAGAAGTAGAAGTCAAAATCAGCATCTACAGCACTGAGATTTTTGCTACTACTGTCTCAACCAATAATGAAGAAGAAGTTGTGTGAAAATGTTTCGAAGTCCACCACTAGCTTGGTACTAATCAGATTGAAGAGTTGGGTTCAAAAGCTAGTATGTTACTCGACAAAGTATTCAGAGGATCATAAATCAGAAGAATCAAGCACGTGAAGTTAGCATTCAGTTGCTCGACACAGGAAGCATTTGGTCGGCTGGCAAACCAATCAATATACTTGAAGATTATGACAAGCTACAAGTTGCATACTATGGCATGGCTGCATCCAAATTCCCAGGGGTGATACATAGCACACAGAGTTCCTCAAAAGAAAGATTAGCAACCATCGATCAGCCTGCATCATATGTCGTCCAGGAGATAATGCACTTTATGTTGAACAAATCAAGAAAGTAGATCAAGATTTTCACGAGCACCGAGCAACACTGCAGAATAAATACTCCATCCTTTCAAGTAAACCATCAAGCATGGAGCATTGGGGGCTTCTGTTAACGCAAAAATTCTCCATCTACGAGGACCAATTAGAAAAGGACACGTGTCATCCTACGTGGCAATATTCAACACCCGAGGAGAGTTGGTCGGTACCCGAGGAGAGTTAGTCGACACCCGAGGAGAGTTGGTCGGCACCCGAGGAGTATTAGTTGGCACCCGAGGAGAGTTGGTCGGCATACCAACCAGGAAGATCAAAGGATAACTACGCATTTAATGATCATTAATGTACATTTATATTGTAGATGACAACACATAGCATACCAATCAATTCAACAATTAGATTCGTTGAATGTAGACATAATGTATAAATGTCTACATACAATGAATCTCTTTATCCCCCACCACTATAAATACATGTATTCCCTTAGACAAAAGGGGGAGAGATCCAGGAGAGATCCAAGAGAGATCCAAGAGAGATCCAAGAGATCCAAGAACCGAGAGACACCATACACAAAATCCATACCTTTTTCTCTCTCTACACCACATTGTGCTATTGTAAACCCCTGGGAATAAAATAACAGTGGACGTAGGCTTTTCCTTATAGTCGAACCACTTTAAAAATCTTTGTCTCTCATGTGCTTGATTGGATTGCTTTTATCTATTTATCTGTGATCATAAAAAAGGGATTCGGTCCAGTTTTTTGCATCAACACCTGTACTTGCATTGCCTAGGGGAGGAGTGGAGTACCGTGTCTACATAGATGCATCCTTGTAGGAACTTGGGGTGTATTACAGCAGGAGGAGAGGGCTATAGCTTATGCATCTCGCAAGCTTAAGCCCTACGAGATGAATTACGCCACGCATGACTTGGAGTTAGCAGTGATTGTGTTTGCCTTAACGGTTTGGAGGCACTATCTTTTGGGAGAGCAGTTTACCCTGTTCACGGGCCATAAATCACTTCAATATATATTTCGTAGAAGGATCTGAACACGAGGGATAGGAAATGGTTAGAGTTTATGAAAAAACTACAAGTTTGATATTTAGTATCATCCTGGGAAGGCTAACGTGGTGGCAGAGGCATTGAGCCGACAAATTATTGGGGAGATAACCGAGGTTTAGAAGGCGGAATGGAAAGAGCTTTGACATGATGATGAGATTGCCAGGGCCAGTATGTCCATATTAGCTATCACGTCTGAGATTTTTAGGAGGGTGGTGAATGCATAGGCAGGGAATCAATATTGCTAGGATAGTGTTCTCCAATTGTTAGATGATGGGGTAGAGTCGTACTCGATCAGTTCAGAGGGAGGTTTATGCTTTAATGGGAGACTCATTGTCCCAGAGGATGAGTATTTAAGATATGCAGTGATGTCAGAGTCTCACGGGTCCAGGTTTGTGGTACATCCCGGTGGAGATAAGATCTTCCAAGATATGCGTAGGCAGTATTGGTGGTCGGGGATGAAGCGGGACATAACGGAGTTTGTCTTAAAGTGTGCTACCTACCAGCTAGTAAAGGTAGACCACCAGAGATCGACAAAGATGTTGAAACCACTCGAGATTCCAGTGAGAAAGTGGGAAAGCATTTCCATAGATTTTATTACTGGGCTATCGATATCACAACGAGGTCACGACTCCATATGGGTGATAGTGTATTGGTTGATTAAGGTGGACATTTTCTTTTGATTCGTACTAATTTTGAGACGAGGTAATATGTGCCGTTGTTTATCGCTGAGATAGTGCGACTACACGGGGTTCCGATTCAAACTGTGTCCGATTGGGACAAGATTTTTGTATCCCATGTCCGACAGAGCTTCTAGAAGGCTATGGGCACATATTTATGATTGAGTACAACGTATCATCCACAGACTGAAGGGAAGATGGAGCGAGTTAATCAAACGCTAGAGGATATGTTGAGGATGTGCATACTTGAATTTGGGGGAGGATGGGAGCAGTACATTCCTTTGGTGGAGTTTGCATATAACAACTCCTACCAGTTTACCATCGATATGACACCATTTGAGGCACTATATAGACGTTCTTATCGTTCACCCGCTTGCTTTTTAGAGGTGGGAGACAACAAACTATTGGGACCAGAGATGATTTAGGACACCACTGATGAGATTGAGCTGATTCGAGGGCGTATCCATATAGCTCAGGACAAGCAGAAGAGTTACGCTGATGCAGATAGTAGGCACATTAAGCCTGAGGTTTGTGACCAAGTGTTGATACGGGTGTCTCCTGTGAAGAAGGTTTTGAGGTTCGATAAGAAGGGGAAGCAAGTGCCGAGATATGTGGGACCGTTTTCGATTATCGAGAGGGTGGGACTAGTGGCATATATGCTGGGACTACCGAAGCACTTATAGTAGATTCACGATGTGTTCCATGTGTCATCACTGAAGAGGTATCGAAGGATTGAGAGGGATATCTAGCATGTCCAATTAGAGGAGATCGATTTCCATTCAGATATCTCGTACGAGGAAAGACCGGTGGCGATAATTGATCGTAGTGAGCATAGTTGCGATATAAGGTGGTACCTTTGGTTAGAGTTCGGTGGGGTCACCACAATGTTGACGAGACGACGTAGAAGCGGGAGGATGACATGCGTGAGTAGTATCTAGAGTTATTCACCGCAGGTACGTTCTAATTTCAAGGGCGAAATTCCTTTATAAGGGGGTAAGTATGTAACACCCCATATTTTTTAGTATTAAAATTTAACTAATTCAGTTATTTTAAATTAAACGTGTGACATAATTTAAATGAATTAAATATTATGTGATTGACTAAAATATTAATCGGGAGATAATGATTAATTTTTATGAATAAAATTACTAAGAGAATAGTAAATAATTATTTTATATTATAGCGAGTGATGGTGATGTGGTTGTCTTTTGTCTCAACCGGGAGTCGCGTGTAGACTATTTGGGGTCGAGATAGGAAATTACTGTAGAGTGACTCGAATAAAGATTTCGAGGTCATGGTTGATTCCGAATGGGTCAAGATAGTCGAAATAGTGTACCGGGGGTAGTAATTGGGTTCCGGGGCCTTTTTAAGTCATAACTGAGCCCATACGAGGGTATTCGGGTCATTTGAGTTTGACAGAATTGATGAAATCTAGCATGAACATGTGTTTTGTGATAAAATAATGGAACTTATTCATGTATTAATTGGAAAAAAACATTAGAGATTTGATTTTCGGGGTTAAGAGATACGAAATCTGATAATTGAGATAATATGAGGAAATTATCTTTGGGTTTTATAAAGAACATGCATGAAAAGAGAAAACTAGGGTTTGTGTGAAAATACCTTTGATGAATTCTTGAAAGTTATGAATTTAATGATGTTTTAATGATAGAGATTCATTAGAACTTACTCATATTGGATGTTGGGACAAATTATATGGGTGCTTGGGTACGATTCATGGTGGTTTTAAAAATAGTGGAAATTCGTAACAGTGAACAAGATGGACTATTAGGGGTTTCAAATCGGTTCAGTTCGACCCCATACTAGAATCAGTTCGACCCCATACTAGAATCAGTTCGTCCCCATACTAGAACCGATTTGGGTGACCTATTATCCCCAGAATTTACTTGTTCAAATTTTTAAGAGATTAGTTATGGGATAACTTTGGGATAAGTTTAATATTTGTACAAGGGCCTATAGGAGGTTAGTAGGTATAAGATTAAGGTTCAGTTATTCTTAATGAGGGTACATTGACGTGAACCGACAATGCTTAACCAACTGTGTGACATATCTGGAATATACAATTTGGGTTACGGGATGAATGAACGATAACTTAAAACTTAAACCAATAGTGCAGTGATGTATAAACTAATGAATTAACATAAGGGATAAATGACACCTTTTAGATAGCAGGTGATGATCGAAAAATATGAAATCAATATTATATGAGGATTATTAGTACGTTGAGTATTCTAGAGAGTTAAATACTACGTATGGGATTATAAGTTAGGTTGTCTGTATACCTACTAAATATACGTATATAAATTGGTTGTGTGAATACCTATTTTATGATTTGGTTATGTGTATGAACATACATACGCTGCCTGCTATCATGAGAGGTTTCACGTAGAGGGCGATCCCACCTTGGTGATTCCAACGAGGTCTGGATGTGTGCCCCAGAATATAGAACTTAGGGCGGCTCACTATGTGTCGTGTATTAGTGGGACTGGCAGGTCATTTCGGTACGATAGGTATGTGCGTATTCCAAAGGCTTAGAACTATGTTCGCCTCCATTGTGTGTTATTTGATTTTGGGTTCGAGGAGACATTCTGAACCGGTAGTTCTTGATTTGGTATGAGAGGTACATGGATATGATATCAGAGTATGCCAACATCACGGGGGTTATTCCAGGGGATGCTATAGTTGTATATATTATATGTGTGATAAATATATACAAGTGTGATTTATCTACTTATGTGTTATGGTAGAATCAATAGATTGTGTATATCTAAATGAAATTTAAGTAGAGAAACTTAAATAAATGATTCAATAATAATATGCGATTAATATTAATCATTGGTAGTACAGTAACGTATCGTATGGGCGGTACCAGGGAACTAAACCTTTTGTGGTTAATTAGATATGTTGTCTAGTTAGGCTGGGTAGCATGATCAGGTAGGAGACATTAGGTGTACACTTTAGATGAGAGGTGAGGAACTCAAGGGAGTGTACGTGGAACTAACGTGTGTATCTAAAAACTGATTTGAATTGTGATTTAAATACTTGCAAAATATTTTCAAAACGTTTTTGGGCCCTGGCCCTTGTCAAATCTATTTTCCGAAACATTTTAGTTGTCCAGCCACTGGGACTCCCAACTTGATGATTCAATCTAGGGATGCGTTGCTGCAACACTCGTGGAGGCTTGCAGTAGTTTTGCTTAGACGCTTAAGTTATTCATTCCTAGTTTAGGAGTTTTGTTTAGTATTTCATTTGGGCGTGTATCCCCTTAAGACTATTTAGTACTTAGTTTGTTTATTCGATTTTTTGGATTCAAATTATTATTTCAGACTTGTATTTGGACTTGTTTTGGTAACCGATGATTTATTTGATATTATTGACTTAGTTATTTATCGTGTGTTGGATTCAAAAAAAAAAATATATATATATATATATATATATATATATATATATATATATATATATATATATATATATATATATATATTGTGGTTGGTTTGTTACTTTATTTATTTTTCGCATGTTATTATAATGAAAGATAAAATTTAGCACCAACTTAAATCAATATAGGTGGTTAGTAAATTAAAAAGTTCGATAGTGATGCTAAGAATGAACCAAATGAGATTCCTGATTATTTTAATAAAGGATTGATCACCCATGGTTAAAAGAGGCGGGGTGCCAGAGAAGTCCAATAAGTTACTTAAGCTTAGAGATGATAAGAGCCTTGAGAAGCTTTTTGAAAAGAAGCTTGAGAACTTTTGGATCGTGATTGGAAGAATAAGTATGTTCCTAAGAAGGTGGATGAGTAGAATATATGTTTTGATTGCCAAGGTTTTGGGTATTATTCTCGTTAGTGTTCCATTAGACCAAAGAATGATGGTAAGAAACCAAATGTATACAATACCACCCTTATGATAGTGAGTCGAAAGAGTAAGTTAATTCCCCCACTGATCGCAACTACATCGCATTCATAGTCTGTTATGTGGGCTTAAATGAAAAGACTTCCCCCGTTGAAGATAATCATGTGCATGATGGTTTCGACTTTCAGTCTTTAGGTTCCCAATATAGTGAGGAGATGACCGATGAAGAAGAAGATGAAGAGGAGGATAGTGAGCTTCAAGTGGCCTTTGGATAGTAATACACTGAGTCGTTGAAGTTGAAAAAGGATAACTTGCATTTAGAAGTTAAGGTAAAGAAATGTGCCACATGTGATGATAATTCTAAATTGATTGAAGATCTTAAGGAGAAGCTTAGTACTTTGAGGGAGAGAGAGATAATCTTCGTGGTTTAATGGAGGATTTAAAGAAGGCACTTTTCGAGTTTGAAGAGTCAAGGATTACGGCGTTAGAGGAGAAGTTGAGAGACTCGAGTAATGTCAAATTTAATTTGGAGTCTAGTTTGGAGAGGTTGGATAAAATGTTACGCACCGTAAGAATAAAAAATGACAAGTGTGGGATTAACTTTGATGATATAGATACTTTCGCTGCTAAAGCCAAGTCATGCATTTGAGAGGGACAACTAAAGCTAATGACGTTAGAAAAGGTCAACCTAAAGGTAAGATTGTTCTTGTCTTCACTTTCACACACTGTGGTAGGAAAGGTCACCTTACGCATTTTTGTTATGATATTGGAAAAGGTCCATGGAAGAATAAGGCTAGTGTCACCAAGGTTTGCCAAGCTCGAGTTCATCGCGTTACACCTATGTGGGTTAGGAGATCCTATTAGGAGGCACTAAATGCTAGGCTTATTAACTCTCGTGTGCTTTCACACGATTCACTCCATGCTACATCTTATAAGTGAGTGTGATTTCATGTTTGTCATACATTAGTGTTGTTCTTCATGTTATATATTTGCTAGTGTTATGACGTGTTTATCTTTTCTATATTGATTTTCCTTTTTTTGGTTCTTTATAAGAAAAATACAAAAAGATTTTGTTTGTCTTTTGAGTTTTTTTTTTTAAAATTTTATCATTTTGGAAAATAAGTTTAAAAAATTCCAAAAGATTTTTAGTTTTTGTGTAATTTAGTTTTACACATATCGTGTGGCATATCGGTGTGTTTGAATCCCATTACTTCCATGTATCCATGTGACTAGGACATTTGATTTTGATTTGTAACAACACACCCTAAATTAGCCCTTAGTCCCTTGAGTAGACAAAATTTCAAAGCAAAACCCGAAACTTTCACTAAATAAACTAAATGCCCCTAGAGGCAGAACATGATAATTTACATTTTCCTACAACAATTTGATCCTAACTTTCACTCAAAGTTTGACCTAAGGACATATATTTTATAGGAATTTCACAAACAAATCCACTAAGTTTGTATAATTACACAAAACACCCCCAAACTTTAATAAAATAACCTAAAAACCTATATGAAAAATATCCAAGGACCTAAACACAAACCCAAACTTATTTGCCCTACACCACCTGGTGACATGGCACTAGCTGGACAACCATCATTGCTTGTACCATGAGGGTAACCTATGGTAGCCATTTTACCTCCAATAAAGCCATAATGAAAACTTGTGCAATTCAGCCTCATCTCTACCTCCAAAACCACCAATCAACTCCCCTCTTCGAAACTTATAAATACCCTCTCTTACCTCAGTTGAAAACCATCCTAGCTGAGAGCAAACTCAAATTAAAAATTTAAGAGTTTTTACATTTCTATAATTTTATGCATGAATGCTTGTTTCTTTAATGTGTTTATGTTTATGCATATCTATAGAGTAGAATTATGTGTTTTCATGAAAAAGTTAACGTCTGAATTCACTGAAATCGTTTAAAACCCAAAAAACTCCATTAAAGCTTGAGATTCAATGGTGTATTCCGCATCCTTGACTTGGAACAAGTATCAAAGTGAGGTACGTTGAGATTAGGTTCTCAAGAGCTTAGGTGTAATGTTTAATTGAACAAAAAATGGATTTTGATACCTCAAATAAAGGGTTGAAGTTTCCGGCCCTGATAATTTCAGAAAACTGATTCAAGAGTTTTACTCCACCTAAATTCCTCAAACGCGGTTTATTCTTTCACATTTTTAATATAGGATAAAATCTATATAATTCCAGAATAGAAATCGTAGCTTTCAGTTACTTATATTTGGTCAAAGTTTCCAATAGCTCGATTTAGACCACTAAAATTCTTAAAACCAATATGTTTGGATTCCTCTTTAAAAATTCGGCAACTTTCATTTATGAATCAATTAAAGGTTAAAGTTTTGAAGACCTAAAGTCAAACTGTCGAAAGGTTGAAGGTGAGTGGCTTGAACACGCGCGAGTGAAAGTAAAAACATGCGCATAATGAATTTGACTAAGTGCGTGAGAGTGTCTCCAATAAAAAATTTCTGATTTTTTTTCCAAAATTTTTATTTTTTTATTCTAAACAAAATGGCATTTTACATCACCATGTTTGGATTCCAGAAAAATGTTTTCTCAAGAAACCCAGTTTTAGGTTTAAAAAAAATAAGTTTCATTTTACACATAATCCTATGTCAACTATTTTAAGTATTTAAAAATCTCCTCAAACTTTTTCTATAATTACTTGAGTGCAAATAGAGCTATTTTGTTTTCTGTCACTGATTCCATTCTCAATAGAAATGAGAGAAGATATTTTTTTTTTTTTTTTTAATTATACTTTATACCTTCTTAGTTAATTTTACAGTGAAAATTCTTTTGATATAACATCCTACTATATCACATAATTATTGTTTTGGGCCTATATGACCTACTTAAATTCTTTATGGTTTCAGATTACCCAGTCCACCCAGCAAATTAGCCGCACAAAACACCGAAATTCGTAAAACTCAAAGTAGGTGATTTCAATTTCAATATTAGATAACTTGAGCTTACGTATTTTAAATATTTATTGCTATATCACTCTGTGATAATTTTGAACTCCTATTTCAAATTGCGTAATTCAGATTTATGTCGTATAGTGATTCTCTCGATATTTTTATTATCCCTAAAATCGATAAACTTTACCCTTAATTGTGGTATAACCCTATAACCTATTATGAATAATTGCATATAACCCTGCAATTTATCTCCCTTATCAGTGAAACCCCAAGTATCATACCTTATGATTTAGGGATTAGACTTCGGTATACCCCAGTAATTCTAATTGGCCTGTAGGACTCAGATGTTGAGTGCCTAGTTTTGATTTACTACATACGTATGAGTGCCCCTTTAGCTAAGTGTGGTGAGCTATATTTTATTATTCCCTGATTATCGGGATTGCCTGTCCAAGTGTATTTTATGCCTTGGGCGATATTGTAACGGTATGTCTATGATATTGAAGCCCTACAACCGATAATTTATGGGTTATCGTGTTATAATATGAACCCTTATCATAGTAACTTGATACTTAGTTTATCCAGTTACATTCACCATATTATTCATTTACATATGATACCTTCCTCCCATAACTTGATACTTTAGTATGCCCCTGATACTTCTATTTGATTTTGTTTCAACAGGTATAATCTCAATAGTTCATTCCATTATTTTCTAACACTACATCATCTTCCGCATCTTGTATAGAAATAAAAATTATCCACTTGGCATGTCTGCTTAATTGTTTTTATTCAAGATGGATGACGAACTTGACGAAGACAAGAAAACTCCTGCACATTTAAACTTTTATTCTATCCTACCCTCGAAAACATTTTCAGTTATGTTTGTGTGGGCAGTAACAGACAAGCACTACACCAAATCTGCACTATTGTCACGGTCATTGACCTTGACAAATTGGACTTGTCAAGGTCAATGACCGTGATAATTCGGGGAGAGACAAATTTTTTTGTCACGGACGTGTCACGGTCATTGACCTTGACAACTCCGTTAGAATTGTCAGGGTCGTGTCAAGGTCAATGACCGTGACAAGTTTAGTCACGGTTAACAACCGTGACCAAACCGTGGCAATATTTAAAAAAATTGTCACGACCAATGACCGTGACAGTTCTGGGCAGAATTGAAAAAAATTCTGCTGGGCAGTATGGCCACTGCCATTGCCACTGCCCAGCAGTATATTTGTACATGTTATAACAACGTTGGTTGTACCTATTCAAACATAATATATCCAAATATACCCAAGATAATGCAAATATATATTCATGATGATATAATCCAAATATTCAAAATAGAAACAATATACATGACAATATAATCTAAATATAATTAAAATGTACAAACTTAAAAATAATGTTACTACATGTCTTGGGTAAATGCGAGGAGTTGAGTTGGCCACACGATATACGAATTGACACACCCACTAATATACATCGTGCCGCATTGTTCGCGCAACCACAATAGGGAATTCCCCTTCCCGGGTATCACATGCATGACGAGCACTTTGGACTCGATCCCTTGAAGCGCACGTCCATGAACTATTCCACCCTCGACGATATTCGGGTCCCTCAACCCCCGCCCTATTCGCTGGCCATCAAATACATCCAATATGAACATGCTCGGCCAACCAAGTGTCGGCAATGTTCTGGGAAAGGGAGTCAAATAAGGAAGTGGATCATCGAAATACGCACGTGACGGTAAAGAAGCAGCGAGGTCCACATCCTCGTCCTCCTGCGTCTCGTTCTCCCGCACCTCCTCCTCCTCCTCATCCTCCTTCGCCTTCTCCTTCCCTTTCCCTTTCCCCTTCCCCTTTCGGTCTCCGCCCAACGTACGCTTCATGAATGCGTACATATCTTCGACCGTCGCCTCCAAACGGGACAGCTTTGCGTCGTGTGAATCCACCGTTCGAGCCAATCCGGTGTCGCTTGTCTCCAATCCGATGATCCTAGATTTGGCCACCCGCGAGCTCACCCCCCTTGTCCTCCCCTTGCAATCAGAGCCAAGCACTTGGCTGAGTGCGTCTGTGGACAAAGACGCCTTGTCGGCATCAGACTGCGACTCATGTACTTCCTTAAGCTTTGCCTGAAACGACAAAAAGCACATGATTAGTAAAATAAGTAAACTAAAAAATTATAACGTAATTAACAAAAATTAAACTGTCGAATTACTTACAATCGTCGCCGCGACGCTCGGGGACACCTCCTTGTCCTTCCCCTTCTTCGTCTGAAGAGCCACATAAGTATCGAGCCTATGTGGCTTACCCCCTGGCCCACTCCCTACCCCCTGAAATAAAATAAAGTAAAATTAGTATCGGCCACGCAAAGTAAAATAATGAAGAATAATAAATTTTCTGTAGTTATAGAAAAATTAAATCTTACCTTCATCCTATGCTCCACCTCGGCGTAAGAGGTCCGGCCGGAGTAGTGCACGTCCGTCTTTTTTGTCCGGTTTTCCCTCTCCGATTGGCGAGATGCCAATTGTCGATCCTCGATCTCATTGTCAATGAACTTTTGCCATTGTGCCAATGAGATCGGCTCCTTGGGCGGGACGGATCCACGGCATTGTATAATGGACTCTCGTGTTTTCCCAAATTACCGTGTCCGCATATTTTTCTTCCACGTCTTGTGTTGCTCCCTCAACTGCTCCAAGACGGAATCACGTAGCTTTGGATCCAAGTTGAATTGTTCCTGTCCAACAAATTCAATGTTAGTTGCGAATAAATATAAATATAAATATAAAATGAAATCGAAATAGAAATTGAAATCGAAATCGAAATCGAAATTGAAATTGAAATTGAAATTGAAATTTAAATTGAAATATTCATATAAATATAAATATATTACCTGTAGTGCCGCCCAAACACCTAACTTGAGCTCATATGGCACCTCCTTCCAACTCATAAACCCCGGGCCGATGACTGTCTTTAGCAGCTCGAGGGATCTCGCTAATAGCTCCGATTTGTTCTCGACGGTAATCCCAAATTTTTCATATTTGGGGAGCCTAGGGGCGGAGGAGCCCTCGTCGCCTCCGCTACCACCGAGCCCAGACGACATCATCATAAACAACATCATCATCTTCGCCTTAATATCTGAAGGAGACATTTGCTGTAAAAAAATATTATTAGTACAGATAAAAAAAATGTTAATAGTACACATACACACACCCCTACCCCACCCCCACCACACACACGCACACGCCATGCCACTTTTAAAACTAACCAACCCAACATTTCATCAATTAAACTAACAATTAAAGTATACAATTATTAATTTACTAATTTACAACGAGGGACAATCCTACTTTCATATGAAATTGGCACTTATTATTAATTTACTTTCATCTAAAACTATACAATTAAAATTACAATTAAAGTTATACAATTTCTTAATTAAAGCTATACAATTGTTAAAATTGCCCCACCCCACCCCTTGCCCCCCTCCCCCCGCCACGCACGCACGCACGCACACACCTACGCACACACACACACCCGACCCCCACCCCCACCCCCACGCCCACCACCCCACCCCCTCCCCCCTCCCCCCACCACGACCGTGACAACTACATTTATCATGGCCTTGTCTTTAATCCTTTATCTTTATATTTATTCTTTGAGATTCTTTTATATTTCAAAAGTCTCTTATCCTCATTATATTTTATCACAATATGCATATCTTATAAGAGAGTCGGGTTTGGCATGAATAATTTGTAATGAAGTCTAGAACGAATCTTACTAAATCAAATGGGGTATTTTCATATTTTTATTACTTTATTAATTTATTGTTTATCAATAAAATTATGACATGAGATAATTATAATTGGAGCATAAATTTCATTATCATAAAGGGATAAATCCAACCAAGTACAGAGATTCTACAAATTAAAGTGAGAATTAAATTTAAGACTTTCTAACAACATGCATGTGTATGGATTCTACATAGTTGGGCACGAAAGTAACTAATGATATTCCTAAAAACATACAATTGGCAACATTTTGTGAATTTACTAAACTTTATATAATATTATCAAATTCTGTTAAAAAAAATTATCTAGGGTTTTACCTATGCAAAAATTATCTAAAGAAAACTTGTGCCTTCGTCCAAATATATATATAGTGGCGGATCCAGGATTACAGTTCAATCGGACAAGATTCGTTCGGTCTTGTCACGGTTAGTGACTGTAACAATTCTTTGTCACGGCCGTGTCAAGGTCAATGACCGTGACACAAAACGCGAGATTTGTGTCACGGTCAATGACCTTGACAAGGGTGGCCGGCTGAAAGGTGACAATTTTATCATTTTGGTGTAGTGCAATCTGACCACCTTATTTCTTAGATAAAATATTAGCATTATACTTTTCTAAACTAAAGAAAACTTGTGCCTTCATCCAAATATATATATAGTGGCGGATCCAGAATTACAGTTCAATCGGGGCGAAATCGGTTCAAAATTACATATGCAAAAGTTTCGAGTGTTGCCGGGGGTTCAGGGACGGGAGCCCCCGAGGCGATATTTTTTTGGGTTATTTCTAATTTTAAACAAATTATAGTTTTATAATACTCAAACAATTACTCTCAATCATTATTAACAATATCTAATTAATTCCTCCAGGACTTTTTATTTAATAAATACCACATATTTCAGACTACATATACCATCACATATTTAAATGGATCAAATACCAAAAAGTCCCTCAAACAATTTTTAATACATATTTAGTCCAAGCCTTTTATTTTGTACCAAAAAGTCCCTTATTCTCTTATCTTTAAAGGTCCGCACCAACGTCATGGTAAAGCTTTTTTGGCATGGTGAAGGACTTTTTGGTGCAAAATAAAAAGATTTAGACTATACGTGTATTAAAAAAAAATCGGGTGACTATTTGCTATATGCCCCTATTTAATTGAATATTAAACAACTTCACATTAAACTACACATACATACAAAAAATTAAATTAAACAACTCCATATACAAAAAACTAAACTACACAACTCCACATACATAAAATTTCTACCACATACAAACAATATATAAATACATAAAAATAATACCTGAAAAACCCTATATTATTTTTTATTTTTTTTGAAAAATTCAACCGGGGCAACTGCCCCTCTTGGGCCCCATGTGGCTCTGCCACTATATATATATATATATATATATATATACAGAGAGGGGGGGGGGGGGGGGGGCTCAAGTGCGAACAGAGTGCAGACGAAATTTTAAAAAATACTTTCCAATATTTTTTTGAAGTGATTTTTTTAATGACTTACATTTCAATGAACCCCCACCCAAAAAAAACAAGCAGCTCAATTTTTTTTTTTTGCTATTTTAATTAAATCGTCGAAATCTGTCAATTTTTATCGACTTTTAAGCACCTAAAAACGGACAGATTTTGATCAATTTAATTAAAATAATAAAAACAAATATTTTGAACTGATTTTTAGGGGGGGTTTTATTGAAATGTTAATAACCCATAAAAAAATACTTCAAAAAAATATCGGGAAATATTTTTTTAAAATTCGTCCTCACCGTGTCGCACCAGATCCGTCCGCACCATAGTCGGACTCCCTCTCTCTCTCTCTCTCTCTCTCTCTCTCTCTCTATATATATATATATATATATATATATATATATATATATATATATATGGAAATGATCAAGTGTGGTCCTAATTTGAGATCCCTGAATGTGGTCCATTTTTTTAAAATAGTAAAAAAAAAATAGTTTTGGACTGATTTTTTTTTTTAATGATTTTTAAACATTTCAGTAGAACCATAAAAAAATAATCAGCTCAAAATGATTTTTTTTGCTACTTTAACATAATTAGTTAAACTATGTCAGTTTTTAAGTTATTTTTAACCTATTAAAAATCAACAAAGTTTGACCGTTTTTTTTTTTAAATAGTAAGAAAAGTCATTTTGAGTTGATTTTTTTTATATGGTCCTACTGAAATGTTTAAAAATCATATAAAAAAATCAACCCAAAAAGATTCTTTTTACTATTTTAAAAAAATGAACCTCATTCAGGAACCTTATAAGATCATCTCTCTCTCTCTCTCTCTCTCTCTCTCTCTCTCTCTCTCTTTATATATATATATATATATATATATATATATATATATATATATATATATATATATATATATATATAAAACATGAAAATGCCACCATTATTGTGGATATAAAAATAGGAGTTGGCCTGTAAATTAAGCCGAGAAATTTCGAAGCTCGCCCATTCGACCTGATAGATTTGGGGTGATCATTAAGTGAGTTTAAGCCGAACTGAACTTGAACCCAAATTTCAAGCCCGAACTCTATTCTGACCAAGCTTGCGCTACATGTGTTAAATCCCCCTAATTGGGCCCAAACCCAAAAAAGTATTTTATATATATATATATATATATATATATATATATATATATATATATATATATTTATTTTATACAATTGAATATGATGTGTTATTGATTTCTTCGGTAGATATAAAGAGATTTCGATAATGTTTTTGTATTTTATTCTTTCAATGAAAAACTTTTAAAATTTATAATGTTTATTAAGGGTGGTGAACATTTTTATTTTATTATTATCCTTTATTATGATGTAAAATTTTATTATTTAGGCCTTAAATGAAATAAAATATATAAAATATGCTTATTGATATTGAGTTCGGGATTGCCCGAACTCAAGTCCGAAGCCTGTAATGGAGTGTTATACGAGCTTAAGCCATAAGGCATGATTAAATTTCGGACCGAGCTCGAACTTGAAAAGATGTAATAAAATTTGAACTAAACCTCTGCAACCCCAAGCGCACGTCACTCAGTCGGATTTACAAGGTTAGGGATTAACCCATACCTCGACTCACTCCTTCATGAAAATTAACTCAGTTCTTGAAGCCTTTAACGAAGCAAGGGATTTTATATAAAGTAGATGACGTAGCAATTGAGTCCTAGTCTTATCCATTATATGGATCATCCAATAGTGTTTGACGTGTACGCAACTTCTCATTCAATCGTTGTCAACATGATTCTCTCTTTTTCTCTAGACATTTGTAATAATCTTTTCTCATTTCGACAAATATTTTTGCCCATTTTAATAACTGTTTATATAACCATTATATGTGATTGAATTTTTTTTTTTGGGTAGCATAAAAATTAATTTTTTTATTATTAAGTGAAATCAAAATAATAGACTGCGAATAAGTGTGTACACCCCCCAAAAATGTTGGTTCTTGAATATTTCTTCCCTAACTTTTTTTGTAAAATTACTTTGAGGAAGTAAATTTTATAAAAAAAATAAATAAATAATAGATGAGTATGCCCACCGCAAAAGCTCATATATATATAAAACCCAAAAAACAAGAAATGCTAGATTGGACCGTAAGCCTAAATTACAAGTTAAGATTCCTTCTTCCCTACGACTTGACTTCATCCGTTGGCTAATATATAATCATAATAAATATACCCGCAACGGTGCTCTACGGAATCAACGGCAAGCGACTCTCAGGATACAACAATAAACTCTTTGCAATAGCAATACTTCAAATTGCAAGAAACAAGAGAACCAATAATGGAAGAACTCTTTTATTTACGAATGAGACAAACATAATGAATAGGAAAATTATGTTAAAAAATTAGTGTAAAAAAACAAATGGAAAATACCAATTTGTAGTTATTGCAACAATAGTTAGGACCAATTAAATCCGCTCATAACTGTGACAACGTTTGGACAAATATTTTTTAGAAAAACGAAAATAAATTGGATTGCAAGGGCTCAACAGAAAGTAAAAAATCCGAATAAAATTTGTCCCCCAAAGTTAATATTTAAGCCAAGTCAAAGCCCAACACCAAAGGCCCATGACTCACGAGTTCGAGTCATTTCGTGCCGAGCCAGATCGAAGCAGACGAGACCGAGTTGGCAGGTGGCAGGCGGTGTGCACACACGGTTTTGTAAGTCTATCCAAGCCCATGTATGTTCTCCATCCCATAAAACGTTGGGATACCCCACGGGCACAAAAACCCATAGGCCAAATTGGGTCATGATACACTATACTCATTTCTCATATTTTATTTATGGAGAATTTTAGGGGTTGTTTAGTTGTGAAAAACTGTTTTTTATTTTTCATTGACACTTTTTGCTCTATATATTTGCCAATGTGCCATTAAGTTGGGAAGGAAGAGTGGAAAACTGTTTTTCAACTTAAGCAATTCTAGAAAATATATATTTTATGATTTTCATATTAGCTTAAGTTGGAAAATAATTTTCCATGAATTTTCATTCTTATTCCCATTAGAGGGCATACTTTTGCCAAATTATAACACAAAATATGAAAAATGAAAATAGAAAACTATTTTTCACAACTAAATGGCCCCTTAACTTTTCTATAATACTTCAAGAAAATTTCATATTACAAATGGGTACTTTGCATAATTCCCATTCATTACTCTATGGTTTCATATATGTTAGTATACCGCGTTTTACTCCTCGTGGAGAACACATTTCAACTCGAAACCATCCAGAAAGACGTGTGGATCCCATATTAAATTGACCTCAAAGTTGACCAAAATGGGATTTTGTCAACCCAAATAAATCATAAATTCCAACAAAGAAATATATTTATCTCATTGAACTCTATAAACTTTTCTATGTCACTCACTAACTAATGATTTGTTTGGTTGTACACCTGTCCACTCCACACCTTTGATTTTCTCACACTTTGTTTGTTAAAGACACACTGTTATTATTTTGTATTTTCAGTGATCAAGTTATTGTCTACGTAAGGTGCTCAGGTGTTTATCTCTTTCATTGTTGCAATGCTCGCTCTATCTCTCACTAGATGATTATTTATTCCACGATCATCTCTCTATATCTCTCTCTCACACACACACACATACATACATATACACACACACAAACACAGGATCACACATTCTATTTATCTATCAATTTATCACACACGCATGAGAGAGAGAGAGAGAAAGAGAGAGAGAAATGTGTATGTTATTATGTGTGTGAAGTATATATATATATATATATATATATAGAGAGAGAGAGAGAGAGAGAGAGAAATAAAGTGTATGTGTATATGCCACTGTTATAAAAAACCCACCTAGGCTTGAGGCTTGGGAGAAACGTCATGCCTTAAGATTTTGACACCTTATGCTTGGTAAAACCCTTAAGGCATACTTTTTCTCTAAAAACAACAATGTTTTAGCGAAACGATATCGCCTTTTAAAGATTTTTTTACAAACCGGACCATTATCTCATCCAAAATAATCAAATAGTATTTTTATTTGCAAATATTCAGACATATTTTTATGATATATACAATTTTAGTATTTTAATAGCCTTGTTATGGTTGAAAAATATTAAAATATATTAAAAATGTCTAAACGCCTTTTCACGCCTTTTTACGCCTAGGCCCGCCTAGGCTTCTAAGGCTTAAGGCTTGGCCTCCACGCCTCGATCACGCCCCGCGTTTTTTAGAATCTTGGTATATGCATGTGTGCATGCGATAGTGTGTGTGTGTGTATGGTGTTTGTATGTGTAATGTGTTTGTATTTGTGAGAAAGAGTTTGTGTGAGTGTGTCTTGTAAGAGTTTGTGGGTTTGTGTGTGGTGTATGAGATAGAGAGATGGGGAGAAATAATGCGTGTGTGTGAGTGTGAATGTGTGTGTCAAAGAGAGAAAGGGAGAGGGAGGGAGTGTGTGGAAAAAGCTAGATTGTGTGTGTAAGAGAGATATTTTCCCTATGTGAGTCTGTTAAAGAGAGATATAAATTGATAGATAAATAGAGAGTGTGTGTGTGTATGTGTGTGTGTGTGTGTGTGTGTGTGTGTGTGAGAGAGAGAGAGAGAGAGAGAGAGAGAGAGAGAGAGAGAGAGAGAAAGGAGTGTGAGCATATGTGAAGAGGGTATTTTTGTCTCACTACAAAAGTAAGCTAGAATTATTGGTCGTGAATATCTGAATTGGTTATTCGTTGTTCAAGAATTCTTGTTTATGCAGTTCATACCATCCATACATAGTGTTTTGATATAAGATTTCAATTTTTTCGTGTTTCAACAAAAACATATTGTTCCATGGAGCTAAATATGAAAGAAACAGGCATTTCCACGACTCTACCACCTAGTAAATTCTATTCCACTCTTCCGTCTTTCATGGCCACATATCTTTTCGGCTAAAGAATGGAAAATCTTTTTGTAACAATTCCCATTTTCTCACGTAAAGGTTAGCCAGGTACGATACGCCGAAGATGGGGCTTGTCGGTCAATTAATACCATTCTCAGTACCAACATAAAATAAATTATATATTAAAGGCCCGTAATTAAATTTTAAATCAACATTTCCATAATAAGTATCTTAAACCAAACCAACATAAAGTGCATGATAAGTCTGACATAAAAGTAAGTATCACAACCCAACAAAATGTAAATAAATAAATCAATCTCGGTTTTATGCCCATACAAATATCTCAAATGAATAACTATGACTGGAAAAGCACCTAAGCTTGAGTCAATAATCTAAAAATCTGATAAGTATGAGAGATCGCAAGGCTGGTACAGCAACAGTCCTGCTGTCCCTGCTAGAAGCAACCTAGGGGAGAAAATATTTAAATTTGGGTCAGAGCCCTAGGTGTGCAAGAATTAACTTAATCAATTTAAGATGCAATTATACAGTTGAGCAAAATGAATATTCCTCCTCATCACTCACATGCAATTAACGCCTCACCCCTCATCTAAGTGTGATACTATTCGCATAAATAATAATTATGACCACGTATCAAATTAATAATAATGGATTTGTCGATAATTAAACGCTTAAGTGTATCGACTACCTTTAATTGCCAATACCCGTAATATTCCAATCTCAAAAGTTTCACATAAATGACATGAACATCTATTATGTATTATAGTATTAGAATTGTAGTTTATGTCCACATTCTTAGACATTTCAATTTATCTCATATAAAGTTCGGGTAATTATATACATGTCCTTCATATATTTGACACACAAAGGCATCTATCGTTGATGTCTAGTTCGTACTCTATCGGGGCAATTATATATATGTGCAAGAATCGATTCGAACCTGGGCAGAAGCCCGAATCTGTTCATCTGTTTCAATACGAAATTTCTATATTTCATTCCAAATACACTCCCAAAGGTTTATACTACTTCATAGTTATATAGTTGAGTCCCTACAACTTAATTAGTCCTATTAGAATCATTAATTACATGAATCAATCCCAATTTCATGCCCAATTTTCCCATAATTTATGAACATTAAATACCTATTTTAACTCAGATTTCAATCCCAACTCCCACACTGTTTAATTCCTATTGCGGGGCATAAATAATGGGGTTATAAAAAAATTCAATTCATGATCCAACATTAATATTCTCTACATTAAATAATCAAGATGTTCCCATTTACTATCAAGAACCCTAAGGGATCTAACTTCAATTTTAAGAATACGATATCTAAATTTCTGGGACTAACCCTATATTAAATTCATACCTTTATATGCATAGAATATTTATTCATTATCAAATCATCCATACCAAACCTAAATCCCAGCAATTCTAAGGGTCATCATAATTCATCAAGAAAATACATTGAAAAACTTAAATTAAGCAAGAGAATTCTTGCCTTAGAAAATTATGGAAGAAAGCCCCTTTGATTCCTTCTTGATTCCTTGCCCTTTTTCCCTCGTTTGGTTCTTCTCCTTTACTCTCTCGTTAACAGTTGTGTTTAGGCCTTTTCTGAAGAGTAGTGGGGAAGTGGTTTACCCCCACTTAAACACCAATTAATTATAATCCCGAGTTGAGCTTAAAAGCCAATTTTCGGACCCCCAAATGGACCCGAATTCATACCCAAACTAGCCCAATCACCTCCCAACTTATTTATCTATACCCCACGACCACGTATAAAGGTCTAAAACACCTAAACGAGCATTTAACGCTTCCCAAAACATGTCCAAATTATTTATATTTTACTTAGACATTTTTATTGTGTTTAAACGACACGCATCCATAAATTTATTTATGTGCGATTTATTTTTTACTAGCAAGCCCATTATGTCCAATTGAGTATTATATCTATATAATCATGAATAAATATTTATTTTACTCGTTTAATTTAAATCCTCCCAATTTAATTTATTCTCAAAATAAATCCGAATTTTTTAAATTTATTTATGTTGTGATATTTTATTCTGAAATTATGGGGTATTATATTCTCCTCCCATTATAACGGAATTACGTCCTCGAAATTTACTAAAGCTCAACCTTATGTTTTAATCTGCGTGATTAACCCAAGTTTTACACTCAATTAGTCCATACTCATATCCCATGAGATAAAAGAAAAAGCTCACCCATGCCTATCATAACATCATTGGGGTGTTCATATATTCCACATTATATGTACACTCACATAACATTAACAAAGGTGAATGACACATATACATCTAATTTGTACCATTCATACCAAGCATATCCACATATCAAGTATACCACGAGATATGTATATGAAAAAGAAATTTATGATCTTATTATCCAATTTCTTTCAACTCCTGACTTTTGATAATTACGTGCGTGGGATGTCTCACAAGCGAAATCCAAACAAGGAACCCTCCGGATACACTACTATACATCTTAGTCATTTATTAAGGTCCATCGGCCAAAGATTAAAAGAAAAAGGAAATAAAAATAAATATGTGCAGTAATCATGTAAATTTCAACTCTTACCCATTGCCAACTAAAGTTTCATGTTGTCTTAGGAACACGCAAAATCCCAATAAATTAACTCGTTTAACTATACTAAGAACAATAATCCAAAATGTCCTAAGGTATAACATCTCTCAGCTCCCGACATTTGCTACTTTCATGTATAGAATGTCTCGCAAGCGATATCCAAACAAAGAACCCTCTCGATACACTACTGTATAGCATTGTCGATCGCTGAGATCCGTCAGTCCAAAACCCACGTCTATAATGTCCTAAATTAATTTATAAGGCTCCCTAGTCCCGATAGTCACCCATTTAACCATACTTAGACTCAAGGTATCACAATTCATTTAGTATTTTCCACCGTGAAAATGAACATTAATGCCAACTAGTCACACTACATTCGACTATGAATTTTAATTATTTTTGTCAAACTCAATGCAAACCCATACCCTAACACACAAGGAGCTATAGGTTCCTTTCCCTCAACTCGCGAGTGAAACAATGTAAATCTCTTAGATAAAACGGAGTCTACCCTCCCCAATGTGCAAATGAGATAGCATTTACTTTGGACTACTGTGAACTAGTACTAAACTAAGTATGCCTTACAAAATAAAGGGATTTGGGATCATACCATCGTTTTCTATGCTAGCACTAGTCCCTCTCCTGATGCGAGGTGATATACGCATCCATACTGCAGCTGCGGCTGCTAACCCTGAGGTAGAGAATGTAGTGCTGGTGCGGCTGGCACAACTGCCACTAGCTTGACATGTAGTGGTTGGCACTCCCCCTGGGGTGCCCGGTGTCCTTGTTGTCCCCCTGACTCCTGCGCTGCTTGATTTTCCTGAGGGCACCTCCTAGCGAGGTGGACACTTTCTCCACAAACATAGCAATTGTTCGGGAACTGATGCATATCTTGTTGCACCCCCTGTTGGCCCTGATTTTGATGCCCTTGGCCTTAGTGGTCTTTCTGCTATTGGCCTTGCTAGCCCTGGCCCTATCTCTTCCCATTATCGGAACCCCTAGATCTCTTATACTGCTCTGAATGTTGTGGACCCCAAGATTGTTGGGCCTCCTGGCTATTACTCCCATTTGTATTACTCTGCAGGTTGGATGTCTCGGAGTGGTGTCTCTTTCCCCCCTTATCTTTCTAGAATGCCCTATGATCCTGACAATACAGTAAGGCAGCATTCACTACTTGGTTATACATGGTGAAATTCGTATTCCCCAATAATGACTGCCTGATGTGCCAGGCCATCGCTGACACAAATTTTTCTATTTTCCTCTGCTCTGTACTCACATCCTCCTTAGCAAAATAGGAAAGAGCGGTAAACTATTCCTCGTATTCTGCCACAGTACGACTCCCCTGCTTAAGATCCATGAACTTCTTTTGCATTTTGAAATGCATCACTTGAGGAAAGTACTTCCCCTCAAATCTCTCCCAGAACTCATCAATAGTAATATTGTCCCTCTTCGCAATCGTCGTAATCGCCTCGCACTATTGAAGTGCGGCCCCCACTACCCTTTGTAAATGTCGCTGACTATATCTCTTTCACTTACTCGACACTAGAATATATGTACTTCCAGCAAACTCCAGCGGTTAGCCTTTAGTGAAGATATCCCCACCCCTGTCCCAAATCATTATACGGGTCTGGACTGCTAGCACCGCTTGTTGTGGGTGTGTTGGCTGTTGTTGAGGCTGCGATGGTGGAAATGCCTTAACATAGATGCCATGGTGATGGACACTGTCTGGACCACGATAGTGGCTATTTCTATCGGTCCCACCATGGGTGGGGTTAGAGGTGGCTATGGTTGTGATTGTGGCTCCTACTGGCCCCCTCCTCTGTAGCTGGCGTGGCGGCATGCCTCGTTCTGCCTCACCTACCATTCGCCATCTGAAAGCAAACGAGGTTGTATTAGTAACTAATCGTAAAGAATACAATGATTCCTAAACATATGGCTCTATACATCAAATAACGCAATGCAAAACGTAACGATCATAAACACATATCCTAAGGACGCTAGAACCGTGCTCTGATACATCCTATAACGACCCCCATTTTCCCACGTAAAGGCCGACCAGGCACCGAAGATGGGGCTTATCGATTAATTAATACCATTCTCAGCACCAACATAAAAAAAAATTATATATGTAATGCCCCGACCCAGATTTAGATTACCGTTGGAATAATCCAAATTCGAATTAGGGGGTTGAAGGGGGAAGGGGAAAAGTTTACTTTAGCATTTAAGAAAAACATTTTTTTAATTGATTGAAGGATATAATATTTGTTTGTCAAATTTCAATTTAAAAAGAATAGACATTTAACATGCATAATAAAACCAACTTATGAATTTGTCCATGAAAAAAAATATTTAATACTACAATTAATCTATCGAAATGAAGTTCACTGAGTAAAACAACACAATAGTCCAAATTTGATAATAGAGTTCTGACATATTAATTAGAGTAATACAAACATAAATCTTAAACATATTATGGAATGGTCAACCGAGCGTCTAACATTGAGTCACACCCTTAGCATCCTTACCGAGATCCTTTCTAATGTCACCAACTAAAGTTCCTGGGGAGGAAAAAGTAAGGGGGTGAGCGAATGACCAGTAGGTCGGAAAATACTAAGCAATAATTTGATAAACAAAATACTATACATATACAATGTCTTTCTGTATTTTATAAAAAAAAAAACTTCCATTTTATAAAATGTCAATGCAACTACATGCAATGCACCCGGGCTACGTGCCCAACTCACACTTAAGCTTTTTCATGTCTCGTGCCAGAGACTTAACTTAGTAATCCAACGATGTTGTCATTATAATATTAATAAGTTCCATTTATTCAAATACATTAATCCATTCATTTTCCCAATCTTTCATGAATATTACTTTTATTACTTTGGGATTTGCCAACATCCACGATTTCACTTCCTTTCACCGTCGGTATCGAGCACACATATGCTACACTAGATAAGTTGTTTGGAGTCTTTCACCACTAGGGACGTCATGCCCTCCTAAATTATTCTTTCCGTCAACATCTGAATATCATATCTTTTCATATATTCACAGTGTTCCAAATATTCACATTCTTACAATTATTCTCATTATTCCAAGTACTCGCATTAATCTTTCGATGTTACTTCTTTACTTTATTATTTGCCTTACTTTTAAAATAGCAGAGGAGGCCAACTAATAATAACACCATATTTTGAACACTAACATCCAATCATCATTTACTCTATTTATTTATTTATTTATTTATTAATGCATTAACATATTTTTAGTACCTTTAAAATGATTTTGCTAGCATTTTAATGTAAAGAAACATTATCTTCCACGAGTTTTTCACATAATTACCAAAACTACCATTTTGCACCAAAATGTGTCCTTTAAATGGGTTTTCAAGAGAAAAACATATCTTTATAATACCTTACTGTTTTTCTATAATATTTTAGTCATTTAAGCATAAAATTAATCATTAAAATTACCATTTTAAAGTTCAAATATAAGGTTTTAAGTGAATTTTTTACACAGTTTTAAGTCATTATCTTTATTTTTTAACGACGTCAAAGTATGGGCTGAAATTTATCATTATTTCAAAACATGATGAAATCTATCTATTTCATTTCAAAACATATCATTTATCATGTCTAAAAATTATTCAAGTATATTCACATGAAATGAGGATTTCTACCTAAGAAATCCATGTATATGCATCTTCCACATTTATATTCAAGTAGTATATGATTATAAGTTTTTTTAAAATAATTTTCATGCTCTAGTCATTCATTTATACAAGCATGATATTATAAAATTTAATCAACAAAGCTAGTTCATTTTAACACATAAAAAGCATGGGTTTGCATAATAAAAATTACAAGAACTAGCAATTTTTAACAAGAAATCATCTTTCATCAACATGGGTGTTTTAAGCCTTTGAAAACATAAATTTAGGAAGAGAAAAACCTTACTTGATTTCTGAAGAGGAGATAACTTTGGAAAAGAAAACTTCAATTCCTCCTAGATTGCTCCTAAACTCCACTCTTATGCTCCCAAAATCAAGCTTTCAAGCCACACCAAGTTACCCCACCCCTTATGTGATGTTTTAATGGAGTTTTGAGCATCTTTAATGGAGTTTGAGGAGAGAGAATACAGGTGTAAGGGTAAGCTACAAAATTTAGAAGTATTTTTGAAGAAGAAGATGAGGATTTTATATTTATTTGGTTTAGTAGGTTCATTGAATCTCCCCAGCCTTATTTATATCAATTTTTAAGCTTCCTTTTTTAATGTGTTGACTCATTTAAGTCTCCTAGGCTTGAAAATATAAGTGAAATACGTTTTACCCATATTTAAAAAATACAAAAGCCAACCCAATAAATGAGTCAACCACACCACCTAAAACCAATTTTTACTATAATATCGACATAAAATCTACCCAAAAAAGGGTCTAAACCATTTTTTTTAGAATGACGAAAAAGAAAAAGTTGTTCAAAATTAAATTTTACATTTTTATGCAAAGTTTCAGATTTTTCTGAGCATTTTTATTTTTTGACAAAAAATGTTTTATTTATTTATTTTATTATTATTAATATTTTTTTTTGGACCCCATGGTAATTTTATATCTATTTTTATGATTTTAAATATATGGTCAAATTATTTTTTTGACTTACCAATTATCTTAAACAATTAGTACAAAGTTATTTTTTCGTAGTGTCGCATAACGTCAAAAAGTGATTATTCTACTACTCGTGTTCGTGCATCGTTCGTTTTTTGTCCAAATTGCATAAAACTTTATTAAAGTGCTTAAATAGATCATATTAGCATAAATAAATTCCATGCGAGACATGCAACGTAGAATTTTCATAAATGACGCTTTAACATATAAATAAGCCGAAATACAAGTACGTAATAAAAAGTGCGGGTATTACATTCTCACCTCCTTAGAAAATTTCATCACCGAAATAAATCCTAAGTCACTCAAAAAATTGTGGATATTTCTCCCGCATCTCGACTTCTCGCTCCCAAGTAGCGCCTTCAACACCCTGTGATTCCCAAAGGACTTTAACCATAGGGATAACCTTATTGTGCAGTACCCATCCTCGCGGTCCAAAATAGATAATGGTCACGTTAGAACCATAATATCTTCCTGCAACTCGATATTTTTCCAGTTGATCACATGACTAAGATCGTGAAGATACTTTTTCAACATAGAAACATGAAACATATTGTGAACATGAGTCAATTGAGGAGGCAATGCCAAATGATAAGAGACTTCCCCAACCTGCTCCAAGATCTCAAAGGAACCAATATATCGAGGGGGAGCTTGCCCTTCTGGCCAAATCTCTTGCTACCGGTTCGGGCCCTAACTTTCAGTGACACATGGTCACCTATTCGGAACTCTAGAGGTATACGACGATTATCAGCATAATTCTTTTACCTAATTTCGGTCGTAACAACTCTCTGTCTAATCATCTCAACCTTCTCAGTCATCTCCCTGATCATATCGAAACTCGTGAGATGCTTCTCGCTAGTATCTTCTCAACATATTGGGTAGCAGCACGGTCTCCCATATAGTTCCTCAAAGGGCTCCATCTCGATGCTCGACTGATAACTGTTATTGTAAGAGAATTCTGCAAGAGACAAGTTCTCATCCCAACTGCCCTGCAAGTCTAAAGCACATGCTCATAGTAAGTCCTCCGGAATCTGAATAGTACGCTCAGACTGCCCATTAGTCTTGGGGTGACAAGTCGTACTCAAATTCAGATTAGTACCCAATTCCTCCTGAACCTTCCTCCAGAATCGAGAGACGAACCGAGGATCCCTTTCTGAAACAATAGTGAGTGGAACACCATGTAGTCGAATAATCTCCTAAATATAAAGTCTAGCCAATTTTTCTATGCTATCCGTGACTCTAATCGGTAAAAAGTGTGCTGACTTAGTCAGATGATCTACTACAACCCAAATCACATCATACCCTCGCTCAGACTGAGGCAAAGATGTAATAAAATCCATAGTGATATGCTCCCACTTCCACTCGACAATTGGAAGTGGTTGCAATATTCCAGTTGGCTTCTTGTGTTCGGCTTTCACCTGTTGGCACATGTAACACCTTACCACGAACAAAGCCACATCTCGTTTCATCCCTGACCACCAAAAATCTCTACAAATGTCCTTATACATCTTAGTAGCTCCCGAATGTATACTGAATCGAGAATGGTGAAGCACTCCTAGAATCTCAACTTGAAGCTCCTCAATGGTTGGGACAATCAACCTACCCTTATGTTGAACACCACTATCCTGATCAACTGTAAGAGTATCAAATTCCTCCCCGCACTGAATGCATTTTTGTAAAAGCATGATCTCGTCATCACATAATTGAGCATCCAAGTCCTTCTGATGAATGACTGGTCAAACCATCATACCCCATAAATAGGCCCTATTATTACTCCGTTGAACATGCAAGTCATAACATTGACGTTCAACATACATCTTTCCACGATAGCTTTTCATCGCTGCTAAGGCAGGAATCGAATTCCTACTAAGGTCATCATCCACAACATTGGCCTTTCCCGAATGGTATTCTAAAGTAAAGTCATAGTCTTCAAGAAGCTCGATCCACCTCCGCTACCGAAGGTTAAGATCTCGCTGAGTGAAGATGTATCGGAGACTCTTATGATCTGTGAATACCTCAAACTGCTCACCATATAAGTAATATAACCAACTCTTCAAAGCAAACACCACTGCGGCTAACTCGAGATCATGAGTGGGGTATTTCCTCTCATGTGTCTTAAGTTGTCGAAACGCATAAGTGACCACATGACCCACCTGTATAAGAACTTCACCAAGACCAGATCTGGAGGCATGACAATACACTTTGTCCCCTCTTCCACGCTCAGGAAGAATAAGAATAGGTGATGAGGTGAGCCTAAACTTCAACTCCTGGAAGGCTACTTCACATTCATCTGACCACACAAAATGGATATTTTTATGTGTCAACCGAGTAAGGGGTTATGCAACTCGAGAGAATTCCTGAACGAATCTTTTGTAGTATCCAGCCAAGCCAAGAAAACTCTGAATCTCTGAGACAGTCTTCGATCTTGCCTATCTGAGGATAACTTTAACCTTGGACGAATCAATAAAAATGCCCGTACCGGGTACTACGTGGCCAAGAAATTTTCCCTCATATACCCAAAATTCACATTTGCTAAACTTTGTATACAATTGATTCTCCCTGAGTACTTGAAGTGTAGTACATAAATTCTCCTCGTGATCAACATCAGAAGCCGAATATACCAGAATATCATCAACGAAAACCACCATAAATCGATCCAAGTAAGGTCGATAAATACGATTCATGAGGTCCATGAATGCAGCTGGGGAATTAGTCAAGCCGAAAGGCATGACCAAAAATCATAATGTTCATATGTCATTCAAACAGATGTCTTAGGGATATCTTCCTCCCCAACTCGCAATTGGTGATACCCAGATAGGAGATAAATCTTGGAGAACCTTCCCGCTCCCCGTAACTGATTAAATAAATCGTCGATCCTAGGCATAGGATATTTGTTTTTCACCGTCACCCTGTTCAGTTTTCGATAATCAATGCAGAGTCTAAGAGTGTTGTCCTTCTTCTTTGCAACAAGTATCGGTGCTCCCCAAGGGGACACGCTAGGACGTATAAAACCCTTACTAGTGAGATCATCTAACTGAAGCTTTAATTCTCGCAACTCTGTTGGGGCCATCCGATGAGAAGGGATGGAAATAGGTGAAATACCCTGATGAATATCAATAGCAAAATTAATCTCTCGACTCGAGGGTAGTCCTGGAGGATCCTCAGGAAATACATCGAGAAAATCCCGCACAATAAGATAATCTGCAATCACACGTACAAGCTCTTCTTGTGCCACAATGCTGATTAACCATCCAAAGAAATGTTTTTTTTATCTCAGTTAGAAGAGAATTTTTAAGGATAATTTATGCTCTGCTCAGTTCCAAAGCGATGGCAAGACCCATCTGGAAGAGAAACTGACACACTGTGCCGATGGTACTTAATAGTGGCATCGAAACTGGACAGCCATTCCATACCGAGGATAACATCAAAGCCATCCATATCCATTAATATATGATCATACTCCAGAATATAGTCTACATCTATGATCACATAATTTCGACACACTTTGCTGAGGACAACACCATCACCTATGGGCAATCCCATAAAAATGGGTGGGCTAAACTCAACTACCTCTAACCCCAAACAGAACGCTAAGGAACTGGATATAAATGAATAAGATTATCCTTAATCAAATAAGACTTTCACCCAAGTACTAAATAGTAAAATCATACCTTCCATAACTGTTGAGTTCTGAGTGGGGACTGACTGTAGAGACATGGCATATGCACGACCCTGGCTGAACCTTCCAGTCTGACCACTCGGCACCTGAGTCTGTCCACGATTCCATATCCCCGATGAGGATTTTTAGAGCCTTGTTTGTTAGGCTGATACTTACCAGATTAGAACTGCTGGCGCTACTGATTGGGACCCAAAAAGTTTGAGTTCCCTACAGATATAAAACTATTGCCTTGTTGGTTAACCTGTTGACCACTGTTTTAGGGAAAATAGCGCTTGAAATGACCAGGTAACCGATAAAGATAACAAGTATTTGGGAGATGTATGGAACCCTGATCACTACTACACTGCCCTGGGGAATTAACACTAAATGCTGCCTTCAGTTGGGCAATAATACCCCTCGGTCTACCTTTAAACCACTTGTTTCCACCACCTTGGGACTCACTAGTCTCCCTCCTTAGAGAACCTCCAGACTCCTTCCTTTTGTCCTTAATATCTTGGGAATATTTTCCCTCAATTTCGATCCTGATAGCTTTATTCATCGCCTCACCAAAGCTCAACTGATCAAATCCCACCACCAATTTACGAATATGGGGGTTCAAACCCTTAATGAACAGTCTAGTCTTTTCATCCTCATCAGTTTTCATAACCTTCACATGATTTGACAGACTTTCGAAGCATACTAAATAGTCGTTGACAGATAATTTACCATGAATGAGTTAGGCAAATTCATCTTTCTTAGCTTCGTGGTAGGCCTTAGGAAAGTATCGATCAAGAAAAGCATATTTGAAGCCATCCCAATTCAAGGGCTCAATCAAACTCGGCCTATGTGTGGCCCACCACTGCAGGGCCTGCCCAGTCAACTGGAAAGTAGCAAGCTTGACTTTGTGCCCAACTGGCACGTCAAGAACATCCATAATCTGCTCGACCTCATCAAGCAACTCTTCTGCTACATCAGCTCCTTTGGTACCACCGAAAGTTGAAGGGTTTAATTGCCGAAAATCCTTCAACATAGAAGCTGCAGTAGTACTTTCTACGGTCCCGTACGATTACCCCTCTCTCACTGCAAGAGAGTGTCAGCTAACTGACGCAGGACCCTTTCCATGCGTTGAAGCTCGTTATTCCCAGAAGCGACATTGTTATGCCTAGCTGCCATCCTCTAAGAACATGTAATTTAATATACTAGTTTATTCGATGAAACATAAATAAGGAAGACATGGTATCACTCCGTCACCCACGTGGATCATAATTCTCGGATACCAAGTTGTAACGCCCCGACCCGGATTTAGATGACCGTTGGAATAACTCGAATCCGAATTAGGGTGTTAAAGAGGGAGGGGGAAAGTTTACTTTATCATTTAAGAAAAATATTTTTTTTAATTGATTTAAGGATATAATATTTATTTGTGAAATTTCAATTTAAAAAGAATATACGTTTAACATGAATAATAAAACCAACTTATGAATTTTTCCATGAAAAAAAATATTTAATGCCACAATTAATCTATCGAAATGAAGTTCACTGAGTGAAACAACACAGTAGTCCAAATATGATAATAGAGTTCCAACATATTAATTAGAGTACTACAAATATAAATCTTAAACATATTACGGAACAGTCAACAGAGCGTCTAACGTGAAGTCACACCCTCAGCATCCTTACCGAGATCCTTTCCAATGTCACCAACTGAAGTTCCTGGGGTAGAAAAAGTAAGGGGGTGAGTGAATGCCCGGTAGGGCGGAAAATACTAAGCAATAATTTGATAAATAAAATACTATACATATACAATGTCTTTTCGGTATTTTGTAAAAAAAAAAAATTCCATTTTATAAAATGTCAATGCAACTACATGCAATGCACCCGGGCTACGTGCCCAACTCACACTTAAGCTTTTTCATGTCTCGTGCCAGAGACTTAACTTAGTAATCCAACGATGTTGTCATTATAATATTAATAAGTTCCATTTATTCAAATACATTAATCCATTCATTTTCCCAATCTTTCATGAATATTACTTTTATTACTTTGGGATTTGCCAACAACCACTATTTCACGTCCTTTCACCGTCAGTATCGAGCACACATATGCTACACTAGATAAGTTGTTTGGAGTCTTTCACCACTAGGGACGTCATGCCCTCCTAAATTATTCTTTCCGATAACATCCGAATATCATTATCTTTTTTTATATTCACAATCTTCCAAATATTCACATTCTTACAATTATTCTCATTATTCCAAGTACTCGCATTAATCTTTCGATGTTACTTCTTTACTTCATTATTTGCCTTACTTTTAAAATAGCAAAGGAGGCCAACTAATAATAACACCGTATTTTCAAAACTAACATCCAATCATCATTTACTCTATTTATTTATTAACGCATTAACACATTTTTAGTACCTTTAAAATGATTTTGCTAGCATTTTAATGTAAAGAAACATTATCTTCCACTAGTTTTTCACATAATTACCAAAAGTGTCATTATGCCATTTTTACACCAAAATGCTTCCTTTAAATGGGTTTTCAAGAGAAAAACTTATCTTTATAATACCTTACTGTTTTTTATAATATTTTATTCATTTAATCATAAAATAAATAATTAAAATTACCATTTTAATGTAGAGTTCAAACATAAGGTTTTAAGTGGGTTTTCTATACCATTTTAAGTCATTATCTTTACTTTTTAACAACATCAAAGTAGGGGCTAAAATTTATCATTATTTTAAAACATGATGGAATCTATCTATTTCATTTCAAAACATATCATTTATCATGTCTAAAAATTATTCAAATATATTCACATGAAAAGAGGGTTTCTACCTAAAAAATTTGTGTATATGCATCCTACACGTTCATATTCAAGTAGTATATGATTATAACTTCTTCTTTTTTTAACAATTTTCATTTTCTAATCATTCATTTATACAAGCATGATATTATGAAATTTAATCAACAAAGCTATTTAATTTTAGTACATAAAACGCATGGGTTTGCATAATAGAAAATACATGAACTAGCAATTTTTAATAAGAAATCATCTTTCATCAACATGAGTGTTTTAAGATTTTGAAAACATAAATTTAGGAAGAGAAAATCCCTACTTGATTTATGAAGAGGAGATAACTTTGGAAAAGAAAACTTCAATTCCTCCTAGATTGCTCCTAAACTCCACTCCTATGCTCCCAAAATCAAGCTTTCAAGCCACACCAAGTTACTCCACCCCTTGTGTGATGTTTTAATGGAGTTTTGAGCTTCTTTAATGGATTTTGAGGAGAGAGAATGTGGGTGTAAGGGTAAGGTTAAGCTACGAAATTTAGAAGTATTTTTGCTCTTAAGGATATAAGAGAGAAGAAGAAGATGAGGATTTTATGTTTATTTGGTTTAGTAGGTTCATTGAATCTCCCCACCCTTATTTTATTAATTTTTAAGCTTTCTTTTTTAATGTTTTGACTCATATTTGTCTCCTCGGCTTGAAAATATAAATGAAATACGTTTTACCCATATGTGGAAAATAAAAAAGTCAACCACCCAATAAATGAGCCAATCACACCACCTAAAACCAATTTTTACTATAATTTCGACATAAATTCTACCCAAAATAGGGTCTAAACCATTTTTTTTGGAATGCCTAAGAAGAAAATTTTGTTCAAAATTAAAATCTTACGTTTATCTGCAAAGTTTCAGATTTTTCTGAGCACTTTCATATTTTGACAAAAAATAATTTATTTATTTATTTTGTTATTATTATTTTTTGACCCCATGGTAATTTTATATGTATTTTTATGATTTTAAATATATGGTCAAATTATTTTTTGACTTACCAATTGTCTTAAACAATTAGTACAAAGTTATGTCTTCGCAGTGTCGCATACCGTCAAAAAGTGATTATTCTACTACTCATGTCCATCCATCGTTCGTTTTTTATCCAAATTGCATAAAACTTTACCAAAGGGCTTAAATAAATCGTATTAGCATAAATAAATGCCCATGTGAGACATGCACTGTAGAATTTTCGCAAATGATGCTTTGATATATAAAAAAGTTGAATCCAAGCACTACACCAAAAACAGTAATCTGGACCGGTTTAAAATTGTGGCAGATCAAATCTGACACGATTTTGAACAGTGCCAGAATTAGGTGTTCCAAAATGGTAATTTTTTTCTGGCACGGTTTAAAAGTATGCCAGATTTGGCCAAACAGGAACACTTCTGGCACACTTTAAAATCGTGCCAGAATTTAATATTTCTGGCACACTTTTGGCACAATTTTAAACTGTGCCAAATTTTTGGATCAAAGAAAAAAATTATGAATAATATTACCCAAAAAAAGCAGCAATATTTTCACTATTTTTCGTACCTGTTTTAGCAAACAAAAAAGTCAATATTAATACAAAGCGAGCACTGCCATAATATAAACAAAAATTCAATGATTGCACAAAAACCCGCATGGCCTTAATATAAACAAAAACAATATTTCATCATAATTAAGTATAAGCATACAAAATAAATGCCTCTCAAATTCCTAATAAATTTACACATCAAAATATGTAAAAAAATCAATCCAAATAAATTAAAATGAGGACGACGACAATATGGCTCGACTACATAAAAAGAAATCGCAACCTCCTTTTGTCTCAAGTGCATGAACTCATGTCATCAATAATTTGTCTCAAGTGAATGTGAAGCTTGCACATTCAGTTTTGCTTTGGCAATCGGAGGAGTGTCGGGAGTTTAGATTGGTCAACAGGTGTTGAATCCTTGGCAACACTTCTTGGGAACAGGTGTAATTGGCAATGTAGGCACAGCTCTTAGGGAATCATTGTACCTGTTATATGATCATATGCATAATAATTCAGGAGCTTGTAGTAAAAAAAATTGTATCGCTATTTTATATGGAAATAAAAACCTACAAACTTGGTCATGTTTCAGTTCTTCCAAATTTAGGGGTGCTGAACTAGTTCGAGCAGGTATCTGCAAATAAATAAAAACGTAGTCATTATATCCTTAGGCACAACAGAACTACTAATGAGACAAATTCAGCTCGACATAACTTAATATAAGCATTAAGTGTGCCAATGATAATAAAGTACATGCATACCATTAACTCTGCTTTGCGTTTGCTAACAATCAACAAAGATTCTAGTGCTATTAAAGCTTCTCGATCGAGTTGTTAAAGTATACCAATAGCAGCCTCAGTTAGCATTTATCTCCAAAGCCAAAGTACAAATCTATCAAAAAACTTGTACTGTTGTCAAGCCAGTTATAAAGATCTCAAGTTTAATATCAAAGGAGTTGCTATTGGGAATAGACTTCTCAAACTTGATTGCGATGTTCCAGCAACCTACGAGTTCTTTTGATCGAGATGTTCCAGCAAATGCACGATGTGGCCGTTTATCTATCGCACCACCTGCAACTTCCTCTAAGGCGCTCACCTGTGGCATCAAATAGTTTACAAATCTATCAACATATTACTGTAGTTTGGATCATGATATCCACCAAAGTTCATCAAGTTCAAGTAATATGTGTATTTTAGAACACGTTAGTTTGTTTAACTCCCACTTTTATGACCAGTTTTGAGTTGTATCCCAATTTTAAGAAAATTTTCTATAGATCCCAGAAGTTTTGCAAAAGTTAAGAAACTTGATAGGATTGAAGATTATGTGAATATTAACTCATACATTTTGTGTAATCCTCTTAAAATGGCTGAAATTCAAGGAGTACTAGTAGCCGCTGATATCAATGATAATGGCAAAATCGAACTAGTGACGACTTATACTCATGGAAATGTTGTTGTACGGACAAGGAAGAAAAGTTTGGGAAGAACATCTTAAGAGACTTCCTTATTCACTCTATCTTCTATTTCCTATTTTTATAATCTACTACCAAAAGCCCATCACCTCATCAAAATCGCATGATATATCATCGAAATTATTTAAATCTTTTCGAATTTTACATTGACGTATTCAAAGCTAACTAAATATTTGTGCGGGATAATGAGAATAATTGCACAACTTAAAGATAAACTTTTTAATACAGCCATTGACCACCATCAATAAGAATTATTCATATGTTTTCCAAGAACAAGTATTGAAAGATACGATAGAAAACTAAACCAAATTCATGTGAAAAGCGAGGAAAATTCCAAGGTTACATAACTCTTATATAGATTGTTATATAACAGTTTATATAACTGTTATATAAACTATTACCCCTCCACCTTTTCTCCAGTAAAACATTAACAAATATTGAACTCACGTGGACTCACTTCATTTTCAAACCAATTACTCCGATCTTTTTCTAGCTTCAAATCACGCAACAAATCAACCATCATCGATCCATCAACTTCCTCAGGTCTGCAGAAAGAATAGACAATCATGTTTAAAAAAATAGGAGAAAGTAATATCACGTTGATCCGAGTACTTGGATGGGAAATTGTTATGTCACCTCTGTATCAGTTCAAGATTCTCTTATTTCAATTTAGGTACTATCTGTGTGATAGGGACTGCATATGCATGTCCATCTCCATTTGTAGTTGCTACCTATTTTTTATTTAAAAAATAAAATTAAATAAATGAACCTATGTGTTGATACCAAATTTAGTCTGCTGATATGGCTCAATAAAGTAAAGACACGTGGCAATCTATGTGGCAACAACAAATACTTCCTAGGAACTCACATGCTCCGAGGAGCCATACTACAACGAGGAACACTGATTCCCCGAGGAACTCATACGCTCTGAGGAACGAGAACTCTCCGAGGAACTTTTGAGCACCGAGAAGCTTAGGCGGTCCGAGCAACTCAGGCGGTCCGAGCTGCACCTCGAACAAAGCATTAATAGCAAGATAACCAATAGTTTGACTGTTCATTAAATGCTTATCATTCATACGCATACGCTTAAGGGGCATTGAATGTATTACCTTTTCATATGTACATCATTTAATGTATTACCCTTTCACATTACAGCCTCAGGGCTATAAATACATTGTACAATCCTCATTGTAAAGGGACCGAAATTTCTTGAGATAACTTGTAATCGAGAATTCCCATACAATCAGCAATACCATAACAGTGGACGTAGGCCATTCTTATAAGGCTGAACCACTTTAAAAATTATTTGTCTCATTTATTTATCTGTGATTGAATAATTAAATATGATCTAATTTTTTACATCAACAGATTGGCGCCGTCTGTGGGAAACGACTGGTAATATCGTTTTCCATAAAAAATAATCCATCACAAATGGCTGATATTCCAGAATCAAGCAATCGAAATGCTGGAAGCCCTCCAAATCCATCTGCTCCGCCAAATATTCCAGATCTAGCTGGAATAATGACAAATCTGGCTCAGGGCAGACCGTCATGCAAGAAACTATGCGTCAACTCGTACAAACACTCCTTGGCGGTGCACCAACCCATTCAAGACCACGAAGTATTCAAAGAAATACCCGTACACCTTCTTCACGTACTAGACGTACCAATTCATATCGCAATGAGGAGTCTGAAGATTTTTCTTATCAACCTGGACGAACTTCGTTAGTGCGAGCCACAGATACTGAACAACGTATCACTCTCTCCCCAGAAAGGACCAGTGCGCTAGAAAGATTAAGCAGAGTATCTCCTTTCAATCGATTAGGTCCTAGGAGGAGCAAAAGTCCTCCTACAGCCCCATCGAGGAGTTTTCGACGACCATCAGATTTAAGGGAAGGATCTGCCCAGTCACCACTAGTTGCTCGTCAAGATAGATCCCCGGAAGCCACCTCAACGTGATCAGCTGCTCGAACCAACAGGCCCGAGGAAGGAAATGATGCATGGAAAGGCTCTATTCAAAGGCTGGAGGATAGATTGGGGGAAATGGTTAAAGCTAAGAACCCTCTACAACGAACCTTTGTTCGAGGAACACCTTTTGTCCAGGCCATTGTAGATTTTCCAACACCATCAAAGTTCAAAGCACCTGTTGTGACCCCCAAATATGATGGAAAGACAAACCCCGTCCTTCATATAGAACAATACCAAGCTGCAGCCGACATCTATGCTGTTCCAGATGAGATGAGATGTAGGGCATTCTCGGGAACTCTTACCGGATCTGCTCAAATATGGTATAATAATCTTCCTCGGGGTAAAATCTCAACTTTTCTTCAATTGGCTGAGTTATTCATTAGAAATTTCTATTTTGGGGAAAAGTCAGTTAAACGAGTAGCGCATTTGTTAAGTGTTAGACAAAAGGCTGGTGAGAGCACCAGAGATTATATAACTCGTTTTAATAACGAGAAACTTGAAGGCATTGATTATGAAGAGAAAACAGCGATTACTGCCTTGATGAACGGACTACTGCCCAACAAGTTGTACTACACTTTGGCCAAAGATCTACCTAGAACCATGTCAGACTTGATGGGAAAAGCGTCCAAGATTATGAATGCCGAGGAGGCTATGGCTGCGAAGAAGAGCATGGATGCCAAAGAAACTAAGGTGGAAGGTGATAAAGCTAAGAAAAAAGAGCATAAGAACAATGGTAATGACAAACATTCAAGAACAAGGTCGGTATGGGATGCAATGAAGAAATTTAATAATTATACTCCTTTGAAGAAGGATATCAACCATGTTCTAGAAGAAATCAAGAGCAACGAGGAATTAAACTGGCCAGAGAAAATGGAGGCAGACCCTGACAAGAGGAATAAGGCAAAGTATTGCGAGTTTCATAAAGATCATGTCCATATGACAAAAAATTGCATAGCTCTTCAGAATGAAATTAAAACACTCATCAGACGAGGAAAGCTGGCAAAATATGTTGATCGTGGAAGCGAAAGAAGAAATAATGACCGAACAAGAGAGAGGTCTAGATCTCCTCGGCGAACAGAGGAGAACAAGAAAATAAACCATGAAGTTGATCCCGAGGATGACCCCGATCTTCCCAAGAGACCAAGGCAGCCATAATGAAAGGTATTTTCAATAAGCTTTGGGTCATTTGACTGTAATGTTATAACAGGTGGAGACGCAGGAGGAGGAGACCTTACTGCCGAGAGAAAAGCTTACCTATGTGAGGCTCAAGCTTGCTCGTACATTCAACGAATAAATCTAGCTGAGGAGGATCGCTCGAGAAAGGTGAACAAAGAGAAGTTAGTCTTTGGGTTCTCAAAGAATGACCTTGCAGGTGTTCTATATCCTCATGATGACCCATTGGTGATAAAGATGAGAATGGAGGATGTAATGATTTCAAGAGTACTGGTAGACAATGGTAGCTTGGCAGACATCATGATCTATTCATGCTTCGATAGTTTAAATCTAAAGCTATCTCAACTGGAGCCTTATCATAGACCCCTCCTCGGTTTTGCTGGCTAGAGAGTATTTCCAGTTGGGACGATCAAGTTGGATATATTCATTGGTACGTGGCCTGCTTGTCGGACAGAAAGAATACATTTTTTTGTGATGGATAAGAATGTTCAATCATTATACAATATCATCATGGGAAGAGTAGGATTGAAGAAGTTCGAGGCTGTACCATTTACGGTGCATCAGTGCCTGAAATTTCTAACAAATTTTGGAGTAAGAGTTGTTAAAGGTGATCAGAAAGTAGCTCAAGAATGCTATTATTCATCCGCCGAGCAAGAGGAACTGGAGGAATCAAGGAAAAAGACTGCTACTTATCAAGTGGAAGAAGGGGCAGAAATTGAAACATTGGATCCCACAGATGAGTCACAACTCGTGAAGGGTCAAGTGGTGGAAGCTACTGAAAACATCATTCTGGACGACGAGCACCCTGAGCGAACTACTCAAGTAGGTTCGTCGTTGGAAACCTCACTAAAACAGGAATTGATAACTTTCCTTAGAAGTAGAAAGCAAACTTTTGCGTGGAGTCATGAGGATATGCCCGGGATAGATCCAAATTTCTTATGTCACGAACTCAATGTGAATAAGGAGATCAAGCCAATAAAGCAGAGAAGAATAGTATTCAGTCCCGAGAAGAATCAAGCTATGCAGGAGGAAGTCGAGAAGCTCCAGAAAGCTTGCTTCATTGAAGATGTTAAATATCCAGATTGGTTAGCCAATGTGGTGATGGTAAAGAAGAAAAATAACAAATGGAGGATGTGTGTAGACTTCACCGACCTCAACAAAGCATGCCCAAAGGATCACTTTCCACTACCCCGAATTGATCAACTGGTGGATGCTACCTCGGGACACGAGCTACTGAGCTTCATGGATGCTTATTCTGGCTACAATCAGATTAAAATGAAACCTGAAGACAGGGAGAGTACTTCTTTCATTACCCCTAGGGGAACTTATTGTTATAATGTTATGCCTTTTGGTTTAAAAAATGCAGGTGCGACATATCAGAGGCTGATGAACAAAGTCTTTGCTGAAAAAATCAGTTGCAATATGGAAGTCTATGTTGACGATATGCTGACGAAGAGCAAAAAAGCTGCTGATCATCTAGTTGACTTAAGTCAGACTTTTGATCAACTGGATAAATATCAAATGAAGTTGAACCCAACGAAGTGCATATTTGGAGTACGAGAAGGCATGTTTCTCGGATACATTGTCAACGAACGAGGCATTGAGGCAAATCCTGAAAAGATCAAAGCTCTATTAGGGCTGTGATCTCCAACGACGAAGAAAGAGGTGCAAAGTCTTACAGGACGAGTAGCAGCACTCAACAGATTTGTATCGCGAGCAACTGATCGATGTCTCCCATTCTTCAAGACACTCCGAAAGACTTTCGAGTGGAATGATGAATGTGAGAAGGCTTTTCAAGACTTGAAGAAATACTTGGGTGCACCTCCACTATTATCTAGGCCAGTGATGGGAGAAAAATAATACTTGTACCTAGCAATATCGGAGAATGCAGTTAGTTCGGCATTGATAAGAGTGGAGAATGGAGTACAAAAACCAATCTACTACACAAGTAAGACCTTACGAGGAGCAGAGATCAGATATCCAAGGCTGGAAAAGTTAGCACTGGCGCTAATTGAGGTGAGTAGGAGAATGAGGCCATACTTCCAGGCTCATACTATAGTCGTATATACTGATATGCCATTGAGGCAAGCCCTTCATAAACCAGAAAAATCAGGGAGATTGATGTACTGGGCAATAAATCTCGATGAATATGATATAGTCTATGAACCCAGATCATCGCTTAAAGGGCAAGCTGTAGCGGATTTTATAGCAGGGTTCACCTATCCTGATACCCCCAAGGAGCAAAAGTTACTCGCTGATCAACCTGTGGATGTTACAGGATCAACAAACACAAGCTCAGACCAACTCCGGTTGGTAAAAGGGCAAGTGGATGTTACAGGATCGTCAAATTTGAGCTCAGACCAACTCCGGTTGCTAAAAGGGCAAGAAAAGATAATCGACGAAGAGCGAGAAATATCAGGGAAAGATGAAAGGAAGCAATAAATATTTCACCGAGGAACTCTGTCAGATCAGAAGTTTGAAGACGAGTTACCTATATGGAAGCTATATGTAGATGGCTCATCTTGCACAACAGGCAGTGGGGCAGGGATAGTTTTGAGCACTCCGGATGAGGTCGACATGGAATACGCCCTACGTTTCCAATTCAAAGCTTCCAATAATGAAGCTGAGTATGAGGCTATGATTGCAGGTCTTAATTTGGCAAAAATTATGAAGGTGCAGCAAATTATTGTCTTCAGTGATTCTCAATTAATTGTAAATTAAATGTTGGGAATATATGTAGCCAAAGGAGAATTAATGATCAAATACCATGAAAAGGTGATGGAGTTGGTATCAGAATTTGCTGCTATTCAGCTGGTCAGAATACCAAGGATAGAGAATGCAAGAGCAGATGCCTTAGCTCGATTAGCATCAGCTACTCGTACCGAGCTACGAAGAACAATCCCAATTGAAGTTTTGTCTGGTCGGAGTATAGATGAAGATTTGGCGATGAACTTTATCACCCTTGATTTAGGACCATCTTGGATGGATCCCATCAGGGCATATATTGAGGACGGAGAATTACCAATTGACAAGCTCGCAGCCAAGAAATTGAAGTTTAAAGTTGCTCGGTATGTATTAACTAACGGTATTTTATATAGACGAGGACTTATGGCAGGTTTGCAGAGATGTGTACATCCCTCCAAGGTGAAAGAATTGATTGAAGAGATCCATGAAGGGTCCTGTGGAGCCCATGTAGCAGGTCGAACGCTTTTGCAAAGGATGATGACGCAGGGATATTACTGGCCGACGATGAGGGCTGATTGTGTAGCCTATGCCAAAAAATGTGACAAGTGCCAATGCTTTTCCTCCATCCGAAGAACTCCACAAGCATTGTTGACACCCATCACTTCCCCTTGGCCATTTGCCATGTGGGGAATAGATTTGGTTGGACCACTGCCAACGACTAGAGGAAGGTTCAAATACCTCATCGTCGCAGTGGATTATTTTACTAAATGGGTGGAAGCTGAGCCTCTCATTGATATGACGTACGAGAAGGTGTACCAATTTATTTGGAAGAATATCATTTGTCGATATGGTCTTCCTCATGCTTTCATCACAGACCATGGAACACAATTTGATAACGAGGAGTTCGCTGCCTATTGTCATCAATCAAATGTGTTGAAGATCCACTCAGCACCAGGCCATCCTCAAACCAATGGACAAACTGAAGTGACAAACAGAACACTGCTGAATGGTTTGAAGAAAAGATTGGAAGATGCGAAAGCAAATTGGATCAACGAGTTACAGTCAGTACTGTGGGCCTACCGAACTACTCCTCGAGTAGCAACTGGAGAATCTCCATATATGCTAGCGTTTGGAAGTGAAGCTGTTATACCTGCCGAGTTGGGCCTCCCAACACACAGGGTACTGAATTTCAATTCCCCTGTCAGCGACTTAATGAGAAGATTGGATTTAGACATACTCGAGGAAGTTAGAGAAGAAGCAGCCATCAGAAATGCTGCATACCAATAACGAACAACTCTATTCTACAATAAGAGGGTGAAGAAGTGCGACCTGAAAGAAGGAGACTATGTGTTGAAGAAAGTAATTCAAAAGCACAATAAACTGGAGGCAAACTGGCAGGGACCATACCGAGTTACAGAAATTGTTCGACCAGGAACTTACCGAATAGTAACTTTAGAAGGGAAGGAGTTTAAGAATGTATGGAACGTAGAGCACCTGTGCAAGTATTATCAGTGATGTGTATTTTCTCCTTTTATTGAAAATTTTTCGGGGAATACTAGTGCTACACACTACTCGGCGAAACTCGACAAAACTCGGACTACTCAAAATTTTTCTAGAAAACGCCAGCTAAGGTTGGTCGAGAAACAAATATATTCCTCCGAGAAGTAAAACTTATATTCCTCCGGGAAGTAAAGCTACCTATATTCCTCCGGGAAGTAAAGCTACCTGTATTCCTCCGGGAAGTAAAGCTACTTGTATTCCTCCGGGAAGTAAAACTTGTATTCCTCTGGGAAGTAAAACTATGTGTTTCTCGGGAAATAAAAATATTCCTAAAAATGCCAACTTATGCTGGTTAGGAAGTAAATATATTCTCGAAAAGGCCAACTTGAGTTGGTCGGGAGGTAAAATTATTTCAAAAAGTGCTAAAAGTTGCTTGCAGAGGAAAAATCCACTAACTATGGCTGATCGGGGATAAAAACCCACTAACTGTAGTTGGTCGGAAACATTTTATGAATACGAGAAAATGATCAAGCAAAATTATTGATACTCGTGACTTTTTAAAATTATTAGTAAGTTGGTCGATAAACAACTTAGTGAGTTGGTCGAGAAACAACTTAGTAAGTTGGTCGAGGAATAACTTAGTAATTTTTTATAATGACTACCACAAATTCAAGCTAGTCGACAATAAGTTGATCGACAAACAACACAATATTGTTATCTTTGTAACAGACATACATGCACAAATGTAAAGTATTTTACAAGACAATAGCGATTAAGATTGCGAATAAAAATAAAAATCTTTCATTAAATCCAAAAACAGATTACATTGATAATGAAATGTATACTAACTGTTACATCAAAATTCCTACTCTATTGGTTTCTTCCCCTCTGCTTTTGAAACAGGTTCCTCGCCAGCAGGCGGATCATTTAAAGCAAAAGGAGAGTTTATGAAGTTCAAATATTTTAACATCCTGATATTCATCAAAGATGGACGATCTAGAAGGTGCTCGGGATGAGATATCTCAACACTTGAATGGAGATTGTAGTCACCGAGATACTTAGAAATTAAGCATCGAGGAATGGCCCGAGCAGGGATCCAACTCATATCAAGTTTGAATGGTGGCACGGGTAGGTCGATCAGCCCAGGATCATGATAGTCCCACAGGTAATGACCCTGTTCGAGTTGCAGCACACCTAAGGCATTCAACCAGCCTTACTTGTAGCCCTCATTATTGGCATTCTGGATACGATCGTCCAAGTGGTATAGAGCTTCGTTGTATCCAGCCATCCAGAACTCCCTGGGCTATTTATGGAATTGATATGTCAGTCTTTCCAGCTGCTCGTGGAGATTTTTGATGAAGAGTTCCTTATTCTCCAAGACTGACTGCTGCACAGAAAGCTGCTCTTCCAAGTCCCTGATCTTCTTTGACATTTCAGCCAACGCCTGGTTCTTTGCCATTAATTGGAAAGCTTGGTTCTTCAAAGCGGATTGAGTCCTCTGCTCCTCGACAGGAATTATAGCTGCTCTTGCTCGTCTCCGAGGAGCTCTTGCTCGTCCACGAGAAGATGTAGAGGGACCAACTCTCTTCAAGGTCTCCAATTCGTCCCTCAAGTTGGCGTTCTTGACCTCCAAGAACGAAAATCCCTCATCATTTATTGGGATCAAGGCGTTTGAAGTGGAAGCTGCAGACTTCAACTGAGACAACTCTTTTTGCAGGTTGTTATTTTCATGTTCTAATAGTTCAGCTATTTGTCTGCACTCCTCGACTTCACCCCTCAGAGTTCTCTCCCTCACATCATAGCCAGCAAAACGCTTCTCGTACCCCTTGTCAGCATTGAGTTGCTGATACTTCTTATCATACCCCTCGTGCAAAAGGGCAGTGGATTCTTTGTATTATTATTGAAGGTCTTCAAGAATGACTTGGAGATCCTCGATCATATCATAATAAGCCACATTGTTGGCCACTGCACGATCAAGCAGGGTCTTTAAGTATTGGTAGGCCTCAACCGCCTGTTCCGAAGCATCTTGGCCGAGGATGTCGACAATTTGTCCTGCACTCAAATCTGTGTGACCAGCCTTAAAATAATCATTGCATTGCCTCAACAGCTTGGTATCATGAGCAGATAGTAATTCCATCCTGGCTAGAAACTAGTAGAGAAAGAAGAAGCAGTAATCAATAAAAGTACCAACTAAGCATGAAGAAGAGACAACAATATGCAAGAATAAAAGTTCAAGTTTTATTATATCAAGGTTCAGAGTTACATGTTCATGGTTATATTTGACAAAAGAAAAATATAAAGAGAAACCCGAACAACTCTACACCTTTTCCTTGTCTCCCAAAACCTTCTCGGGAGGCTGGGATGAGAAAGTAGGTTGCTCGGAAGGAACAGATAGTAGCTAGGGAAGTGCTGGAAGTTTCTCGGAGGAAGTAGCGAGCTGCGAAAGTTCCTCGGTAGCAGGCTGGATGGCTGGGGGATGATCTCCCATCACCATAGAAGACTCTTCGGAGGCAGCTTCGTCCTCTTATTCTTCTTCAGGAGTTGGAGGGGGACCAGGGATGTGTCGTTGAAAGAGTTCGGAATTTTCATCCACTTTCATCTCCTGTAGAGCAGCGACCCATCCATCCCTGAAGTACTTGAGGCTGCCGTATTCTACTTGTGACATCATGGCAGCCAACCCCTTGTTCCACCCTTTGTCCCAGCCAGCGCTGAGAGACTTCTTCACAGCCACTTTTCTCTTCAACTTCTCCGAGGAACGCTGCTCGGACAGAAGGTTTTCACCAATCTTCAATTTATTTTCAACCTCCTCCTTCTGCCGATTTACCTCCCGAAGCTGACCCAATTCTTCCTCAGCTACCTTGATCTTATTCTCAAGCTCTCCAGCATTTTTGAGCTTCTTGTCAAGCTCTTTATTCTTCCCTTCCAAGTCCTTTATTTTCTTCTCCAACTCCTTGGAGACTTCAACAACTCGAGCCTTCTCCTGCTCGGTGGAGGCAATCTTCTTCTCCCAAGTTGCTTTATCATCAGCATATTTTTGGCGAGACTCTTTAAAAGACTGCCTCACGCCCATCAAAGCTTCCTCTACACCAGACGAGGAGCTTGAAGCTGTAATAGCTTCATCCTTCTTCAAAATTGTATTGAAGCAGCTCACCAACTGTGAAAAGAAAATAAAAGCAAGTCAGAGATAAATATAACAAAGAAAAGATGAAAAGTTCATAGTAAAAGGACTTACGGAAGCAATGTGGCGAGCTGCCAAAGAGGTAACCATATCCCGAGAAAGGTTTTCTTCGATACTTTGGATCTCGAGAATGATCCAAGTCTTCACCGAGCTCATGGCAGAGCTCGGGGGAACGAAAGTGGGAACTCCACTATTCGGGGGTTGAGAGATGGTGTCAGCCAAATTGACCGAGGAGCTCTTCTTCAGCTTCCTCGAGGGAGCGGGAATAGATTCAACCAAGGAGGAACTCTTGGTCGGTGATATTACAATCACCTCTCCTGGAGCAGCAGACTTTCTCGGAGCCACTGGGGGCTTCTCGACAACCTTCACAACAGGGGCAGCCGAGGAAGGTGCATCAGTTTTCTTTGTCCCCTCCCCTGGGACGTCAATCTTAATTCTTTTTGCCTCTCCAGCACCAGAGGCAGGTTTCTCGAACAAGGTGGGAGGTCTTCTTTTCTTCATCCTTTCACTTAAAGGAATATGTGATTCAAGCAAAGAACTGGTAGAAGCTGGTACTGGCTCTGCGTCACTTATCATCGGATGAGCAGTGAAAGAAGTGGTGTATCTCTTGTACTGCAGCAGATACGAGGCTGACCTAATGTGCTCATCGGCAACACTCTGATGCAAACTCCAGATAAGTTTTAAGTGCCTTATATTCACGTCTGCTTCTTTTGGACACTTTTTTTTACTGTCAACTGCAAATAAATAAACATTAAAATATCAGTGGCATATTTTATCAAACATAGAGGAAGCATAATTTCAAAATAAATAAAATGAAATAAAAATAACCTATCCCATTGCCATAGGGAGGGCATCTGGGACCCTGAACCACTTCATCTCTAGATAAAGGAGCATGTTGCCATTTTTTTATGACAACCCCGTGCTCAAAATAGTCCCTATTGGCATCCGGGAGATTGACTACTAAAGCCCTATTTAAAAATCTATTTTTTAAATAAAAGGTGTTATCACCAACTGCCCATCTATAACAAAACATGATTTCTGGAATTCCTATGCGAGTTCCATGGATTTGATTTAACCTATGCACCCCATTAACTATTCTCCATGTATTGGGGGCTATTCTTGCAGGAACAACGTCAAAATATTGACAAAATTCCAGACATAGAGGATTGGGCGGAAAAGAAAATCCACACTCATCAACAAAGAGACTGGGGAACCAATGTCCCTCAGCCAAACGAAAATAGTCAGAAGGCTCAGAAATCTCTTCCAGAACAACCCAGGAGGGAATAGAAAAATCAGATCGAAACTTATCAAGAGATTCAACAGGGTAAACCATGATGAATAAAGGAAATGAATAAGAAGGAAGAAGATCTTACAGAAAAAGAGTGGATCTGTTGACAACGAACGATGAAAAGGATGAACGCACAAGAGAGTAAGACAATGGAAAGTTCGAAGATACAAATTTAAAAAGGTAGAAGACGATGGGATTGTCTGTGAAGTTTAAATACTCTGCCTTGGGAAACGGTAAAGTAATGATTACAAAAGAAACAATTACGCTACCGACGGCTAGAAGGATAAAAAGGGCGCGACAATCGAAGCGAGAAGTAACGATTACGCTACCGGCGTCTAGAAGGACAAAAAGGGCGCGGTAATCGAAGCGAGTATAAAAATTCAAAAAAATCCTGATTCTATGAATTTGGAAGGAAAAATAAATACAAGGGAAACATTCCTAAAAATCAGGAGGACCATTTAAAGCTACCATATTCCGAGAAAGAATGTTCCACACTCCTCAAATTTTGATCTATGAAACATTGGGGGCTTCTGTTGATACCAAATTTTTTCTGCTGACATGGCTCAATAAAGTAAAGACATGTGGCAATCTACGTGGCAACAATAAACACTTCCGAGGAACTCACATGCTCCGAGGAGCCATACTACAACGAGGAACATTGGTTTCCCGAGGAACTCATACGCTCTGAGGAACGAGAACTCTCCGAGGAACTCTTGAGCACCGAGAAGCTGAGGCGGTCTGAGCAACTCAGGCGGTCCGAGCTGCACCTCGAACAAAGCATTAATAGCAGGATAACCAACAGTTTGACTGTTCATTAAATGCTTATCATTCAGACGCATACGCTTAAGGGGCATTGAATGTATTACCTTTTCATATGTACATCATTTAATGTATTAACCTTTCACATTACAGTCTTAGGGCTATAAATACATTATACAATCCTCATTGTAAAGGGACCGGAATTTCTTGAGATAACTTGTAATCGAGAATTCCCATACAATCAGCAATACCATAACAGTGGACGTAGGCCATTCTTATAAGGCTGAACCACTTTAAAAATTCTTTGTCTCATTTATTTATCTGTGATTGAATAATTAGATATGATCTAATTTTTTACATCAACACTATGATTAGAACTTTGTTGGTAATAACTCATGTGCCCACGCATGAGAGTTATAAAGATTTGTTGCATAAAGATGCTATAAAGATTTGTTCACACAATTATAGAATCAAAAGTCTCAAAAAGAAAAGAAAAATCAGTGTGAGGTTATGATCCGACTAAAAATAACATTTCCAAAAACTTCTGTTGATAGTCAATAAATCATGCAATCATTTGACAAACACTTCCAAGTTGCAAATGTCCACAATCTAAAATGATAAAATCGAACTTAAAGTTTTGTCTTCCAAAAACCTATTAAGACCTTGATAATCTTCAATGATAAAACAAAAATTAACCCCTTAGGACGTTAATAAAAAGTATTCAAATAAGATATCTTTCACTTGCAATGTTATATGAATGCTCATCCCACCCTCACTTGAATTAAATTAAATAGGGAGGGATGTCAATGTCGTAATAATTCATGCCAAAAATGATTTCCAGCATATTTAGACTTTTTAGCAGTGAGTGTAACTGTTAATGAATGTTAAAAAAGCAAAACATAATCTATTGAAGAAGTTCATCTTCACTTGCGTAGGGTGACTATTGCACTATGGTTTCCACATTTCTTTTCCAGTCATCAGGCGAATACCTCACCGTCATCTTCCAATCTTCTCCTATTTTCTCATAATCGATCTTATCATTACAAATGGGAAAAAACATAAGTCATAAGAGAAACCTATAAAGAATTTCCAAAGGAGGATTTCTTGTGAATGGCTCTTTTACCTATAAAGAATCTTCATTTAACTTTGTTAATCACTTGGACAGGTGTAGTTCACACCTTCTCATAAGATACACAAGATTAGACAGAGAAATGATAGTAATTTACAAAAAGTCGAGATCATCTGCATAAAAATAGTGAGATGGAGTAACATCTCCTCTAGGAGAGGACATGGGCTTTATCTTTCCTTGTTGAACAGGGGTAAAGATTCCTCTGCTAATAACTTCTTCAGGTAGGACAAATAAAATTAGAGATAGGGGATTTCCTTCCCTCACTCCTCTAGTGAATTTTAAGTAACCACACAGAGTATCATTAATTAAGATTGAAAGATAAGAAGAATGCATAATCGTTTGAATATAGTCCACAAATAAAAAGGAGAATCTAAAATGTCTGAGCACATTGAGAAAAAATTCCCAGTTTAGAGTGTCAAATGCCTTAGTAACATTAGGCTTTTTGACAACATTACCTCCATAATATTTGTAGTCAAACATATTATAAGTTTTAGAAACTAGAGCATTTAATTTATGGATTCTTATTCCTCTAATGAAAATTGTTTGGTTGGGAGAGACAATATAATAAATTATTAAGGCCATTCTATAAGAAATTATCTTTGGAATCTGCTTTTTTTTTAATGCGAAAAGTGTATGATAGTTCCCATATTATCACGGAGCTAACCACCACCTTTCGCTGTAAGACCACCACTAGAGATCTGGAACACTAGCTATTTTTTGAAATGAGATAAAATAGTAAGGTTACGATAGGGTTTCAAAGGCTGAAGACAATGAACTCTGCCCACATGGCATGCTTGTATTTAATAGTTCATTTTAGCCTTTTTTGTAGACAAAAAGAATCGTAACATCAGAAAAATAAATGTCAGTTTGGTCGGAAACTAAATAGTGGACTGAATGATACGTTAAATGAAACTTAATGTTGTTTCCAAATAAAACCAAAACTCAAGGTCTAAACTGAAAGACGGGTAAAAGTTTGTTTTGTTTGTTTTTTGATTTAAGTCTAATGGAATCGAGTAAATATAAATCACATTCACATGCTCATTAACAGTTCATTCTCAAATAAAATTCTATAACATCTCAACAAATCCATCTTAATCATGTCCCAGTAATGCTGAAACAGGGTCACAACAAAACTATCTGGACCTGGATTTTTATAATAAACTGAACTCACGGGTTGAAACCCGAACTCACAGGTTTTAACAGACTAATAATTAATCGAACTCACAAGTTTTAATGGACTAATCATATCAACCGGAGTTTTCAATTATTGGTTCCAACAACAAGATGTGTACCATGTTGAGCCCAGCCAACTGAACACACACTGTCATCAATACCCAAATAGCACAACTTTGGACTCCGCTTGAAAACAAAATTAACTATAATAATAGGTCTGAAATCTATTATTGAATCAATATTTTTTAGGGGGAATGAGAGAAATGAAGTTAGAAATAAAACCAAGAACAATCCATTTAGAATTAAAAAAATTCTTAATAGCATTGAAAACACCAACACCTACTATATCCCAGCAAGATCTATAGTAGGTAACAGTAAATCCATCAGGTCCAGGGGTGATTAATGATTCACATTGAGCATACCAGATTTGATTTCAGTATAAGTAGGCATAAATATGAGAAAATGGATGTCAACTTTAGTTAAAACCTTAGTGTTGTACTTGGTTATGACATTAATACAAAGTGATTTTGGTCCTCATATAATTGGGAGAAATAATGAATTATACGATTTTGAAGAGCCAGTGGATCCTCCTCTAACTTACTTTTGATTCTACGAGAAGAAAAAAGGTATTTGCCCCTATATTTAGCATGCAAAGTAGTTCTCCTATTCCCTCCAATTATCCATTTCATCCTAGACTTATCCATCCTGAATTCTAATCACCTCGACAATGTTCATTACTGATGTCATTTTAATAAATAACTTTTCATATCTTTTTATCTAATAAACAACTGTGCACAATGTTAATTGGTTATGGGAATAAGTAAACTGTTGGATAACAATAAAAGTGATATGACACATGCATATTTAACACGAAGTCATATTTCAAAGTATGATATAAAAATCCAACAGGAATTTAAACAAAGAGTGATAGAAGTTCATTTCCATTACGTCAAGTTAAATTCAAAACAAGTGATTAACTGACCAAAAATCGAAATACTATACCTCACCAAGAATCATGTAATCCCATAGGATGTCATCCTCACTTCGATCGTCAAAGAAGTAATGATCTCCACGTAAAGATTTTACGCTGTTACGAACAATATCGTAAGTTGTAAGAAGTATACCTCCATGCTACAGGGGACAGGGAAAATGAAAACTAATATCAACTTTTACCATATCATATTTGAAAACATATTAAGTATTTCTAGATCCAAATTACCATTTTTTAAAGTGAATTCATACAATATTAACACTACAAACATGTGCATACATGACACCGTTGCAACCCTCCATGAGAATATCATCCAACTTTGGGCAGGACCCAAGTTGAAATGTAGTGAAACCATGCAATCATATAGAAATCAAGTTCATATAACGAGCTAACTACAATATTCAAAATAAATTAATTAAATTGTCTCACTCTCTTGTCTTCTCAATAAGCCCCACAATTGATAGTTCTTTAATACAATGGGGCAATAGTGTTTTGGGAGCAACCACTAGATTGAAAGAATATCAAACTTTGATCTTAATTCATTGAGAATATCCTTGATTTCTCTCCCACCATCATGGTTGCTTAAAAACAACCACATATCTGTGTTGATTGTTACCTCCATAGTATCCCCAACCACCATAGCCATCATTAACACGTCACCCACCGATCTTTATCTACCATAATCAATGTCCTTTCCTCAACAGAGACTATCATCAACGTTTTTGTATACTTTTAATAGTTTAAAATTTGCGTAATGACGAAAATCACAACTGAAATGACAAAGAATATTGGATGAATTACAGTAAAAGACAAACTACAAATAAAACCACCACTCAATATAAAGATTGATAGATATAAAAACAAATTAACTACAAAACATTGGTATAATACACTAATTAACAAAAAACAAATATATATGATGTGAAATAAGAAAACATATATCATACAACTCCAAGTTTTGTCAATAACCAAACCGACATATATCCTTATTCCCACACAACGAAGACATGTACAACATCACCAACGCCTTGGGCGCATACAACGATACAAAAATCCCCAAATGCCCCCAGCCTTCTACTCATTCTCCTTAGGAGCCTGTTTCAAAAACTCGACCAACCTAGACTTAAAATTCTTCCTCAAATCCATTGATTTCCCTTTACACAACTTACAATCATCCATGATGAGTAAAATTAAATCTCCATACAATAAAATATAAAAGGCATTAGATCATTTAGAACCATTGCAATGCACATAACCACATCAATACACAAATTATTAAAACAAAGATACAAGAATTAACAAATAAATCCATGAGGGTATGTTCCATGTTATCAAACTAATAAAATTTAAGTCGCGCTCAAATTGAAGCCAACTCACTATATTATACAAAATTCATCAACAACGAAAAGAAATGAAGAATGAGATATATACCTATGAGCTCCAACGAGATTTTTTTCACCAGCGATAAATTAAAACAAGATTTCAAAAATGGTATGGGAAATTAACACTTAAAAACAAACAAATACAAACCTTAAAACCCTAATTCACAAAATGTTTAGCCGAGAGAGAGGGGAATTTTTTTGTCCCAACCTTCGAAGAGAGAGAGGATGTTAGCGAAGAGAGAGAGGAAGTTTTTTGGTCGAGAGTGAGGGGGAGCGGGAGATTAAAGATGAGAGAGGAGAGAGAAGAGGGAAACTAAACCTAGGCAAAATGTTAGTATAATAATTTTTTAGAGTATTTTATATTTTAGTCAAGTGTACTCAATTCTGGCACACTTTAAAACAGTGTCAAGTTTTGGCACTGTATAAAAGTGTGCTATATTTTCATTAAACCCTGCCAAAATTTGGCATGGTTTTAAACTGTGCTAGATTTTTAATATCAAGGTGTGCCAAATTGTTGTTTTTGGTGTGGTGAAGTACCTAATAAAAAGTGTGGGTATTACAATATATTAAAGTCCCATAATTAAATTTTAAATCAACATTTCCATAATAAATATCTAAAATAACATAAAGTGCATGATAAGTCTGACATAAAAGTAAGTATCACAACCCAATAGAATGTAAATAAATATCGAGCTTATTCCCATACAAATGTCTCAAATGAATAATTATGACTGGAAAAGCACCTAAGTTAGATTCAATAGTCTGAAAAGCTGATAAGTACGAGAGATCGCAAGGTTGGTTCAGCATTTTGAAGTGACTTCCAAATAAACACTGAATTTTTTAGGGGGTAGTGCCTATTCCACTAACCAGCATCATTTTTTATAGTGGAATAATTTTTTATATTGCATTAAAATTTTGCATTGGGTTCCCAACAATTACATGATCCACCTTTGAGAAACAACCTGCAGAAAGTTATGATGCGTAGTACACATTTTCTGGAACCTAAAAGGTTTAGGAACAAAGGTTGCACGATTTTCATTATATGAAAGTCTCTTTATTAAAATGATTGGTTGTTTTGCATTGATGTGTTTGCTACATTTTGATATGGTTGGTAAAAATAATATTTTTTGAAGATTGATCTAAAAAATGCCAACAAGGCAAGACACTAGGAAAGGGGATAGAGAAACATAGCCCTCTTCCTCTTGTATCACCACTGCACTGTCAAAGTCACAACAACAACTAATTGAGGCACAACGCCAACAAAATGAAGCGTAAAACAAAAAAATTGAAGACTTCCAGACTAACACGATGCAGTTACTGTTTGAACATGGGATAGGTCCAAGACATGGTGGTGGGGAGACCTCAAGCCATCCAAGTACACCAGGCATGTATTCACATACATTTTTTTTCGTTTTCTTTATTTGTTCTTATTCTTTTATTTAAAAAAACATTTTTCGATACAAGGAAGGGAGCTGCCAGGATATAAACTTCCATAAATATATAAAAGGGGAGGGAGGGGGTGACATAAATATAAAAAAAGGTGTTGGCGGGGGGGGGGGGGGGGGGGGGACCTCGGAGGGGGGGGGGGGGGAGCTACCACAAAAATAAAAAGGCGAAGGGGTCCAACACAAGTGGTAGATGATGATGTTATTAAATTTCAACTTATTATGAACTTTAAGTATGAAATGATCTTTACATACGAAAATGTAAACATTAATCTCTCTAGTCTTTAGTGGCGATCAATGTCCATTACATTTTATTTTTCGGTTTTATTGTGATGTCGTGTAATTACACACGTATATATCTAACGTTTCACTTGTTTATTATCATTTAGTGAATTTGTTTCATTCATTTATATAATGTAACACTTGAGATTTATGTAACCAATAAAGATTGGTATTATGGAAAATGTAGAAGAGTATATATGTTCATGTATAGGTGAAAATCCATACATTATGTTAAAGTGTTCTATTATTCAAATAATATTTTGATTTAGTTGTTATTTTATTTTTCGTACATGACACTTGTCGATTTTAACTTTGCGTTTTTCCATTGTAGGTATAAAGGGTTTTTTGAAGGATGAAGTATGGTTTCAAGGAGGAAGATGTTCCCGTTTAATATGTTAAGCACAAATAGAAGTTTATTTTATGTTGAAAGGATGTAGACCTTTATTTTTGCAACTATGATGTGTAGACGTCATTATTTATTTGTCGTTGATAAAACACTTGGTTAAGTGAGATCTTTGTAAGTGCATTTTTGGTTGGTTCTTTTTGGGCAAATGGATTAGTTGTAATGCAGATTTCAAAATCAATGATGAGTAATTTTATTTTATATAATTTTGTTGTTCATTGTTTTTGGTTGCAAAATTCTAATATTTTGTGAAAAATAATTAAAATCGAATAAATTTATCTTTACACAATGTTAACTATTGTATTGGAATTATTTTTAATATTTATCATTAGTATGTCCGCGTTGCAAGAAATTATATTAAACAACATTAATAAATTATGAGACACATTTAGTATGTCGGCAAAATAGATCTGCGTCATTACATTAGTGTCGCGGAAGCTATATTAAAAATAATTAATAAAATAAATGAATGTCACAAAAAGTATAACCATTTCGCATCATGTCTGAATTACGTCACGTAAGGCTTTCCCAGACAAGACAACTGCGACATCTTCGCGACACACAAGCCTATGTCGTTGAAACTATTTTGCGACATAAAATAAACTTTTTGCAGCATGTGTCTGATGTCGCTAAACATATGTTTTCTTATAATGTTCACACGAGTTGAAAAATAAATAAGCTCATTTTTTTAGCGAATGTGAAATGGACATGGGTGGTGGTATATATGAGCGCAACATTCCATTCTAACCTCTCAATCACCTTTTTCTCACCGGGCAAAGTAGTCATCGAGAATTGGAGATGTACACAGACCCAAATAAAAGATTAGCTACCTTGTAAAATGTGTGAGTGAAAAAGGTAAACAATTTCGTCATCAAGAATGGTAGTTTCATCATATTTAAGTATAGTGTCAACATATGAATATAAATATTTAACAAGGCTTTATCTCGTTCCATTTTTACAAATGGTGATGAGGTAAATTAAAAACTCTTCCCCATTCTCTACATGAAAATTATAATCACACACCACATCCCTATTATTATCGGTATTATCATCTTAAAAACATAAAAAAAATGAAACTCTTGGGCATGCCAATAATGTGGATATCCCGACCCGCGGTTCTGCGTCTAAAGGAGTGCGTGGGTACTAAAAAGAGTCTTTCATCCCCGTAGATGAGGAAGAAAGGAAATATAGCACCGATTTTGTCAAATTATGAGTGTGATAGCATAAAACTCAGCGTCATCAACCTATATTACCAAAAATAGGTAACCCTAAAAGAGGCTACAAGGAAAATAAATCAAAATGAAATCAAAGAGAATTTACATTGACGTCTAAGTTATGGAGAGGGAATGTGTTTGAAATTGAGGTGTGCTTACAAGTTATTTATGAAAAATGGGTTTAGAAACACTTTTGTGTGAAAAAAAGGGGTTTAAAATCCCTTTGTATGAAGATTGGGTTTAAAAGCCCTTTTGTGTGAAAAATGGGTTTGGAACCCTTTTATGTGAAAAATGGTTTCAGAAGACCTTTTATGTAAGAAAAAGGTTTACAAACACTTTTGTATGAAAAGTGGGTTTAAAACCATTTTCATGAAGAAATCAATTGTATAGTACCACTATATTGTCAAATACAATATAGTGGACATTCATTCCAGACCATTTACGTGATCCCAACAAGCCTCGAGAAAAAAAAATATTATATGTTGATTGAGTTCAAGATTATTGGATCACCAATGCGACTTATTGATGAACTGAACTTATCCATAATCATCTCCAACACGTCTGTCTCTTATTGGTGTTCTCTATACAAGCTACATGGACTCATTTAAAAGCTTGTATAGAGATCTTCATCAACACCAATAAGAGGAATTAAAACATGTTCAACGAGAAATGAATTAGCAATGGTTCAAGTATAGAAAACTATGAATACACACTCCCTCCGTCTCAAAGTAAGAGTCTCTATTTAAAAGTAAAAACCTTCAAGAAAATGTATTAACGTAGATAAACGACCAAGATCAAACTTATTCAACTATTGTGGAATTACATACATTAACTTTCAAAATGCATTGATGTTAAAGTCTCTCCCATATGCGACTCGCTAAGTGGCTTGTTGTCTCGCTATGCCTTGAACTTTATCGGGACTGTGAAATAAAATAACAAAAAAAATTATAAGTAGATTATTGATCCTTCATTTTCATTAGCACAAGTTGGAATTTAAAAGTAATGGTAAAAGGAATCATGAAAGAAGCGTGTGAAAATTGACAAAACACATCCTCTTCAAATACGTTAAAATGTATAATAATTTAACTAAAGTATGAAGCCTATCAATAGCAAACACATAAGCATACACACTATCTATGAAACTCCTAATCTTCCCAAAATATTATCATATGAAAAGATCAAATTGAAAGAGCACAACAAACCCAAACCATATATTCGGTATTCATAATTAAAGCAAAAATTCCCCAAACCATATATTCGACATTCATATTAAAGAAAAAAAAATCATATGAACATAACTTCATAGATGATATTAGGTTATATATGCATAATACAAACAAATGTATTAGTAAATCCGATTCCAAAAGAAAACATATAACACACAGACACGCTAGCAGATGCTTATTTAACATACATTAATGTGTGTGTGTGTATGTATGTGTGTGTGTGTGTGCATAATTTACAAATGACTTAATGGAAAGTCTGAAATTTAGAGAGAGATAATAATAGAGAATGACGAAAGTAAGAAGAAAAGCATGTTCTTTGTTGGTGGAGGACTGATTTAGAGCGACATAATGGGAGAAGAATGATTTCGAGGGAATGAAGAAAATCAAGGAGGGAATGAAGAAAAGCCATCCCACTGGCTTTCCATCTCATAGTAGAAGGAAATTCAAAGAGTGATCGAGAAGGAAGAGTAGAGATTGGGCCTGATTAAGATTATGAACCCTAGGCGATTTCTTTTGGTTTGGGTGTGTGATAGTCGGGGGCATTCTTTTTGGGTGGGGGGCAAAAATATCCTTTTTTTTAAATCACTTTTAAAATACTGAACTAATATTAGTAATATTTACATGAGATTACGAATATTAATTTATTGTGAGAAATCGTAATGGTATAATAATGTTAGTAATAAAAAAATGGCTCGTTCCTTAAAATGAGTTTTGGTGTAGTGATAGTTCCTTATTTGTATTTTCACATCCCACGCATGGAGTATAGTTTTGATTAGAAGTTGGGAGATGGTGTTGTGCTGTGACGGTTAAGTGTATAATGAATTTTAAGGATATTTAGATGGAGTCAGTTGTCTAGAGATTATGGGATATTAAATGGTTAGTGGGTAAGTATGAGATAAATTTTGGTAGTCTTAATAGTTCAAATATGATAGTAGAGATCCATTTGGTTAGTGTTGCATAGTGAGTACCTAAAGAGTAGGTTTTGTCCATGACAGTGAGATTTCATATGTTAGAATTATACTTATCCTTCATTTTAGGAATTCATGAGATATAATCTACATGTTATTGATTATGCGCTTGAAGATTTACATTTATATTTCTTGAGGACCACATGTTTTAATATGCTTTATTCGCATCACTCTTAGGTTAAGTAGGATATTTCTTGTAGGGGTTTTTAACCCTCTTTCATTTAATTAACTAAATTTTTTAGTTTTTTATTATTGGGACTAGAGCATATGCTTAGCATCGTTGAGTCCTTAGCAAGGATCCCATCAGAAGAGATGTATAGTGTAGGACTTTTTTAATAGAGTGATGCCATGGGTACCAAACAAATCTCATAAATCTCCCCCAAATAGCATTAATGAGTTGTGCCCTGGCGGGACCCATACCACAAGGTATAACACTTAATGCTATTTGGGGGAGGATTTGGGGGAGTTGTTTGGGACACAAAGAATTTTCCTTTTTAATATCAGTTGTGTAGTGGTAGTCAAGGGTAGACTTGGAAAAATGAGACATGACACGATAACAAGACACGAACCGACATGAAGTTATAAGTAAATGGGTGGACCCTTAATGGGTTCGGGTCATATCAGTGCCAACACGATAAGACGGTAATGGAATAGATAGTTTACGTGCCTCACGTTGTACTAATTTTGAGATGGGAATATGTTCGGATTTTAATATGGAATCCGCTAGAGTCTTGGGTTCTACGTAGGTTATGATTAAAATGTAATGAAAAAATGGATAGAGAACCCCTTCACGCAATTTAGCGCACAGAGGTGCAAAGAAGTGGTTGTTATACTTTAACGACTTACAAATGTCATGGTAGGATAATTTTGAGTTATGGTCAAGTGTTGAGCTATGTTTAATAACAAGTAATTTCTATATGTGATTTTTAGGAAAAGAGAGTTCAAAACCTTAAAGAAAGAAGGGTTATCGCACAGTCATCAAATATGAGTTTGAATTTACGCAATGGTTTGTATTTACATCGAAGGAGGTGGATATTGAGTAGTTGTTTCCTTACTGTATTACATTTATTACACACGAGTAAATTATGTGGAGTTTTCATATATTTATGGAATGAGTGAGTTCCAGAAAACTTACGAGAGAGGAACAATTCGACTAAATGATATATTCGTGAGAGGGGAATCAAGGTCATGCATAATAGTGGTAGTAAAGGCAATGAAAAAAGAATGCTACGAGATAGTTGGGGAAGATACAAGTAGGGGTGCCCATTCGTGTATTTGGGTCGTGTTTCAGTCCAACACGACAAGACAAGAATTTTTCGGACACGACAAGACAAGACAAGAATTTTTTGGACAATAAATCTTACAGGACTCGATTCGCCAAATTCTAAATGGATCCGAAGATGGTTAAGGGTATACATGGCCCGTCTCTAACCCGTTGACCCGTTTACAGTCGTACGCTGACACCCGAGGGGTAGCCATAGGTTTTACGTCAATGTTTTTATCACGTCGCACCTCATTAGGAATGAATGATGTCGTGTGTGAATAAGAGAAGTAAATTAAGTATGGATTGCTAGAGCCATCCTTAGTTTTGAATAGCTATCACTCGTGCCAAGTGGGATCATGTGTCTGTCTAGGTTATGTGTTAACCTAGGATGAACTATTATATTATAAGCAGGGATTGGATGTGGGAATGTTTGTGTACTCTGGTTGTTTACACCATATCTAATGGGTCAATCGATGAGTAACACGTGGAGGGTAAATGTGGAAAATATCGTGATATAATATCTTGGGGAATATAAGAAATAAATCCATTCTATGACACATGGAACAAAAAGGGAATATACACGTGATAATGTGCACACATATGGGTTGTTGTTAAGAAGGTAGGGGTGGGCTCACTCCCAAATTTTAAAACGGGAAATCATAAAAGTTATTTCATCGTGCAGTTACATTTAAAATGTCATTAATAAACATTTAAGACCAAAATTCAAGGACTTTCAATTAAAAAAAAACACTTTTAAGCTATTTTACTTTGTTCTTCAAAGTAGTTTGTAAGGTTAGGTTTAAACTCTGTTTTCAGGTTTATTTCAATGTATCTTTTAGCACTTTACTTTTTAGCATTTATTTATTATTATTATTATTACTTTAATATATTACTAATTTTTTATACTACACTTTAATACATTTTAATAAGTTTGTTAGATTTTACAATATTTTCTTCACTAAATATCACTAACAATCACTTCTAGTAGCGATTATTTATCATTTAGTAAAGAAAAAGGTACTAAAGTCTAATAATCTGATTAAAATGCATTAAAGTCGAGCATAAAAATGTAACAACCTGTATATCTGAGTATTTAGAATTTAATTAATTCGGTTATTTTAAATTACAAGTGTACCGTAATTTAATTTAATTAAATATCATGTGTTTATTAAAATATTAATCGGGAGAGATAATGATTAATATTTATAGAATAAATTTACTTAGTGAGTAGTAAATAACTTGAAATAATTATTATATGTGATCGTGTTACATCTCAACCGGGAGTTGCGTGTAGACTATATTAAGGTCGAGATAGGAAATTTATGTGAAGTGACTTGGATGGCAATTTTGTGGTCACGATTGATTCCGAATGGGTCGAAATTGGCGGAATAGTGTATTCGGGTAAGTGATTGGGTCCTGGGGTGATTTTAGACCAAATCGGCACCATGTATGGGCATTTCGATTATTTAGGAGTCTAGGTTAGAAGGAACTCCGATATTAGATGTCATATCAGCCCCTTTGAGTTAAAGTCTAGGGTTACAATACTTGGGAGAGAGAGGAGGTCATAGGAGAGGAATAGGAGAATATTCCACACCTTTTTGCATCACCAACGTTGTCAGATTTGTGATTAGAGCAAGGAAAGATCAACCTCATTATCTTAGAACGAAAATCAGACCTGCTTTGTCAAGGCAAGTGTTTATCTTGCATTATTTTAAGCATGTTATAATATCCATGCTGTTTTTAATTTCATGATTTTAACGATTTATTGGGATTTAGTGGGTGAAATTCATGATTCGGGGTAGGAATTCATGTAGAATAAATCCCTATATGTAGATGATAAATTTGAGAATATGTGATGATAGCTTGAAAGAAATCTCGGTATATTGATGAATATGCATGAAGAACACCATAAACTAGGGTTTTATGAATTTTTGAATTTAAATTTGTTCTTGGCTAGAATTATTAATGATTTGATGATATATTTATGTTAGAAATAGTCCTCATACGTATACTTGATGCTTAGGTATGTTATATGGGAGTTAGGTAAGGTTTCATGGAGGTTTTAAATAATATAAGTGGTATAAACTCATAACAGCAACGAAGAGAGATTTATCAGGTAGGGAAAATCAGTTCGGATTCTATACCGAATCATTTCGGCTGCCCAGTTTTGTTAAGTTTGATTTTTATGTTATACTTATACATGGAACTAATTACGGGGAATTTGGTGAGTTTTATTAATGATATAAAGACTTAGATAAGATCAGTAGACATATAGTTAAGGCCTGGTTTAATCTTAATGTGTGTAGAATTGGAATTTTGACCGATGCTAGTTAACCGATTGTGTTACGTATCGAGAATTTATAAATTGGGTTACGGGAATTGTAAACGATAACCTAAGATCAATACTAGTAGGATAGTGATGTGTTAACTAGTGAATTGACTTAACGAATAATTGTGACCTTTCGGGTAGTGAGTGATACTCGGGAAATGTGAAAATAATACTATGTGTGATTCGTTAGTACGTTTAGTATTCGAGAGATATAAATACTACGTACGAGATATATTATAGGTTATGTATATATGTATACTGAAGATATATATATATATAATAACAATGCTCTTGTGTGGACTAGTCCGCATTTTAAGAATACGAACCGGACATGTGTCACCTAACGGTGCACTTAGAAATTATCGCCTAAATTATAGGCACACTCTCTCTCTTTTCTGGGCTCACCGCCAGGTGACACATGTCTAGTCCGCATTCTTAAATTATGAACTAGTCCGCACAAGAGCACGACTGTATATATATATATATATATATATATATATATATATAGAGAGAGAGAGAGAGAGAGAGAGAGAAAGAGAGATGTTGTGTGAATACCTATTATGTGCTTTGTTATATGTGTGAACATGCCTACTCTTCTTATTATCACGGGAGGTTCCGCGCAGAGGCTGATCTCACCTTGGCGATTCCAGCGAGGCCTGGATGTGTGACCCACAACATATAACTTAAGGCGGCTCACTATGTGCAGTATATTAGTGGGACTTGCAGGTCATTTAGGTAGGTTAGGTATGTTCGTTGCCCAAAGGCTTAGAACTATGTTCCTCTCCATTGTGTCTTGTTTGATTTAAGGTTTAAGAAGACATTCCGGACCGATAGTCCCTAATTTAATATGAGAGGTACATGGACTTGATAGCAGAGTATGCTTGCATAGCGCTGGCCATTACGGGGGATGTTGTAGTTTTATATATTATAATGTGATAAGTATATATAAGTGTGATTATTCTACTTATGTGTGATGGTAGAAAAGATAGATATTGTATAACTAAAAGTTAATTTAATCATGAGAAAACTAACTAACGACGCAATGTTAATATTCGACTAATTTTAATTATTGGTTTTACGGTAGCATATCGTATGGGCAATACGGGGGAGCTTAACCTGTTGTGGTTTGTTAGATACTTATATCTAGTTAGGATGGGTAGCATAACTAGGTGGGCAAAATAAGAGGCGTTAGGTGTGCATTATTGATGAGAGGTGAGGAACTCAAGGGAGTGTACGTGAAACTAACGTGTGTATCTAATAACTGCTTTTAAACTGCAATTTAAATATTTGCTAAATATTTTTCAAAGGTTTTGGTCTTGATGTGTGTCAAATCTATTTTCCAAAACATTTTAGGTTTCCATCCACAGGGAGGCCAAGCTTGATAACTCATTCGAGAGATGCGTAGCTGCAGCATTTGTGGAGGCTTGGAAGATTTGTGTAGATGCTTCAGTTATTCATTCCTACATTAGAATTAGGATTAGGATTCAGTATTTCCTTTGGGGCATGTTTCATCAGTTAATACATTATTTCAGTTTTATTTATCAGACCATATATTTGGATTCATTTTTATTTTCGTAGACTTATGGTTTGGATATTAGTCTTGGAACTAATGGTTTATTCAGTATTTATCATTTATCTATTTATCATGTGATGATTCGGGATTCTATTATTTGTGTGGATGGTTGAGTTATATTATTTTAATTTCCACATGTGGTTATATGTTAATGAAAGATAAAATTTGGCACTGTCTTAATTTAACATAAATGGTTAATAATTTGAAAGTTTTCTACAGAGATGTTAAGAATGAACCAGATGAGATTCCTATTTATTTAATAAAGAACCGATCACACGTGACTAAAATAGGCGGGTGCATTGATGCAATCATAGAATCAAGTTCTAGAGTCCAACGGATCTGTACGGCTTACAGTAATTTCAGCATAACGTCCTTTGGTATAGAGCCTTATTTTTAGGACTGTTACATTCACTTTTAAGTATTTGATATTTCGTTCTTCTGCTATTATTTTGTATTAACTATGAACGTATACAATTCAATATGATTTCAGATACCACCCAGGAGAGGATGACCGATGAGGGCAGTAGTGATAAACAGGGTTTTGTCGCAGCGCAAGAGTCACATATGCGCCGGTCGTTTGTTATTCGGCTCACCAACTCTATACAAAAACCTAAACTATGACTACACTCTTTTAAGGGAGTATAGCGGCCAGTCCGGGTATCGAATCCACATGACAAGTTGCTAGAATTTAATTGGTTTAATACTCTAAAAATAAAAGTGTAAAAGATATTTGGTAACAAAAATAAAAGATAACAAAAGGAAAAGATTATACTAGGCGAGTGTATTTAAACTAAATTAACAAAGCGAATAAAAACTATAGGATGCGTCGAATATCCCTCACCCGAGTTAATTAGTATAAAATGGTTACATGGGTCGATGAGTTATTAAGCTTGTGTCTCGTTTCGATAGTTAATTAAATCAAGAGTTGCCACACCCCTAAATTAGCATAAAAGTCTAATAGGATTTTGGCGTCAACAAATACCCTGGAAATTACGCACGTGGGGTCATAAATTAGAGCGTACGTGATATACCCCATTAAATCTCTTAGCGTAATAACTAGGACAACACACTCGAAATAAATCTGTAAACTCCATCACCAAAGCAAAGCAACACGTCAACCCTAGGGGAATTCAATCCGACACATCCTAATTTAAATTAGCCACTAAGCATATTAAATGACATAAATAAATTAACTAATTAATTAAAGCACAACTAATTAAATTAACACTACAATTTATCTAGGCGTGAAATAAATACCAAAGCATGAAAAACTACATTAGAAATCAATTAAATAAGATGGAGAAGAAAGAGGAATAGTAAACTTACATTAAATGGGTACACACCAATAAAGTTCAAGGAGAGGAAACTCCCACAAAATAATACCCAAATATCTCTAAACCCTAAAACTAACTAAAACTAGATATCTTCCAAAAATAAACCAAAGGGCCTATTAATAGTAAGTTACAATTAGAAATAATGAAAAAAGGAAAAACAAAATAAAAAGTGATTAAGTTCTCTTTTAACTAAGGAAAGAAAAGGAAAAATAAAATAAAAAAAGGGAAATGGGGAGGTAACAGGTCTCAAACAAAAATAGGCCCGGTCGACCGGCGGCCAAATCGCGATCGACCAGTGAACAGTCCTAAATTAAGTGCCACCCCGCCTAATTAACCCCGGGTGATCAGTCCTAAATTAAGTTAGAATAGGTTTCTCAGTTGGATCATTCTTAGCATCGCTGTCGCTTTTTTAATTACTAACCACCTAAGTGAGAAAATTAGACTGGTGCCAAATTTTATCTTTCATTAATTTAAATGAAACTCATGCGGAATATAAAATAACACAATAATCACAATTTACTAAAACAACCATTCACAATTATTTAACAGACCGAATAAACCATCGGCCCAAACTCCAACAAATATAAAATAAAGACAAGTAATCAATCTCAACAAGTCTGAAAAAAACTAAATGAACTATGAGCGACATGCTCAGAATAACTGATAGAAATCTCTATACTAGAATGAAAGAGTGAGGCGTCTATCAAAACTCCCGCAACATCCACATATGCTGCAGCAACGGATTTCCTGAAATAGAGTCAAGCCTGGCGTCCCTGTGGCTGGACACCTAAAAGTTTTTTAAAAATTTATAGCAAGGGTCAGTACCCAAAAACATTTGAAAAACATTTAGCAAATGGTTAACTTGTAGTAATAAATAAATATGCTTGCTCTCCATATTTTAGTTAGTGCCGCACTTCCTTGAGAACATTCCCACCCCTCCTCTAATGTGCACTACTAACGCCTTAATTAAATTCACCTAATTCTTCACCTCATGACTAGATAAATTATATAACCCCTTGCAACCACCCTACTCTACCCGAGTATGCCCTAACTTATGATTTTTAAGTTATTATAAACACCAACTTAATTAAATCATTTCCCTTTTTAATTCCATATAACACTCACACCTGTTATACACATAATACAACTCACACTTTGTATTAATTATCCCATATATAATTATTTACCTAATTATATATTTAGTCAAATTGCAGTATTCACAAACATACTGAAGTAACATCTAATAATAGTATTTCCCCCGAGTAAAGTCTCACCGGGTATAAATTCTCTAAAGTGCTATCCCACTAGGTGTAATCACATAACCTAGTTACCCCAAGTCAGATTCGCTCACTAACTTGGTTAATACATACACATTGGAGGTGGTCATATTCCTTCCCTGAAAGTTAGATGCCCCTCACCCATATAACGGACGCTATGACCTGGGATTTTACTCGTCCTACTCCTCAAGCTAGGGGATTCATCCACTACGCGCAACCTCCCCCTAAAGCACTAGAGTATATAATAATAATATCTATCCACTGATATTAATACACACACCATATATATACTATCACATACCGTATATATATAAATATAAAATATCCCGGCTACACCGTTCACTAAGTCCCTGACACAAGCCCATTACATTATATTTTGAGTTTATGGCCCAACTCTAATTATTAATTAATTTGCACATTAATTTATTTTGGTATCGCCCCAACCAATATATTCGGACTTACTCTCGTGGCCTGAAATAACACCACCCAAGTCTAAATCCCCAACTCTAAATTATTTAGCCTTCACCTAAATAAAATTTACATCTCGATATCGCCCAACCATTATTCCCGAACTTGTTTACTACATCCCCATTTAATCATTTCGAAACAAACTTTCCAGAATTTAACCTTAGTGTGTCACACCTAATTTCCTCCAAATCCCAATTTATTTTAATTATGATGTCACACTAAGCCGCCCTCAAATCCTAATTAATTTTATTCACAATTAATTAGATTTAAACCCATGTATTAATTACTGAAAATTAAGGCATGGAAGAATTCTTTTTAAATTTCCCTATATATTACAAACTGGGTGAACTGTCAAAGTTTCCGGACCATCGATCGATCGATGGTCCACCTTCGATCGATCGATCGATCAGGTCCTCGTCTTCCCCGAGTTGGCTGTTTCAGCCATAGACGCCCATCTCCAAACCCTAGTTTCTTCTACACTGAAAACCAAGCTTTCCCATCGAAAATAGACATCAAAAACTTTATGGGGAACCTCTATAAAGTCCAACAACATCAGTAAATTCCCTTTCTCTACTGTTTTTACAAATTGGGGTAAAATTTCATTTAATCTTTTTAACCCATTTAAGCATCAATTCCTTGGCCACAAATTCGTCTCTAATTCATCCGAATTTACACATATTATCAGATACAAATATACAACTCAGATTATATATGATTTTCTAATCAATTTAGCAATCAGATTCATGGTTTACAAAACCCCATGTTCATACCCATTTAAATCCCAAAACGAATTTCTTTGATTACACACATCACATGAATATGAATTGAAATACACTTTACATGCTTCGGCAAGTTAACCACTTGCCTTAGGGTTCGTAGAGTCTGAATTTGGAATCGTGAGTGGTCAAGGTTGAAGATGACTCTTTTTGGCCCTCCTGTGATCCCCAATTTGACTTTGGCTGCTGTTAGGGTTTCCTAACTCTCTAAGTCTTATCTAAAATCAACTCACCATTCCCTTGTTTCTTTTAATTATTTAATTAACCTTAATTCCGTTTTTTGTCTAATGGGCCAAGCCCAAGTGATCCAAATGTCCCCGTGTGGGCCCGACTATGTCTAAAAATGTCCCGTGACCCGTTTACTACCCTCGGGTACAATTTTCTGACTATCTCGGCCCATCAGGATTCAACCGTACACTCAGAATTGGCATCCGAATTAATTTATAAAAATACTTATTTCGCACCCAAATTAGTCTATACCGACTCCCGGCTGAAATAAGTTCATATCCCGTCATTAATACCCGAAATGACGTAAATACATTATTACTATTCACTTAGTAAATAAGTTTCCCTAAATATTAACCATTCACTTCCCGATAAATATTTAAATATAATTTTCCATAATTAATTCAATTAAAATTACGACTCACAAGTAATTTTTTTTATTTCCCGAATTAATTAAATACGTAATGCATGAAAATATGGGGTGTTACATACTCCCCCCCTTACAAAGGAATTTCGTCCCCGAAATTAGGTCGTACCTGTGATGAAAAGCTCTGGATATTGTTCCCACATATCCTCCTCCCGCTCCCAGGTAGACTCGTCTACGTTGTGATGACCCTACTGTACTCTAATTAGTGGAACAACCTTGGATCGTATCTTTCGCTCACTACGGTCCAGAATAGCCACAGGTCTCTCCTCATATAAGATGTCTGGCTATAAATCAATTTCCTCGAGTGGAATGTGCCAGAAAGCCCTCTCGCTCCTGCGATATTTCTTCAGCGAAGCCACATGGAACACGCCGTGTATCCGCTGAAGGTGCTCTGGCAATCGTAGCCTGTAAGCTACTGGCCCCACCCTCTCGATAATAGGGAAAGGTCCCACGTACCTCGGTGCTAACTTACCCTTCTTACCGAACCTCATCACCCCTTTCATAGGGGACACCCGAACCAATACCTGATCCCCAACCTCTAGCTCCACATGTCTCCATGAAGCATCAGCGTAACTCTTCTGCCTATCCTGAGCTATCCGAATCCTCCCTCGGATCAACTCTATCTTGGCAGACGTCTCCTGAACAATCTCTGGCCCCAAAAGTTTGTTGTCCCCCATCTCTAACCAAAAGCGAGTGAACGACAAGGTCTCTCGTATAGTGCCTTGAAAGGTTCCATACCGATCATGAATTGGTAAGAGTTGTTATACGCGAACTGTACCAAAGGAAGATATTTCTCCCAACATCCCCCAAAGTCTAATATGCATATTCTGAGCATATATTCCACCATCTGATTGACCCTCTCAGTCTGCCCGTCAGTCTGTGGGTGATAGGCTGTACTCAAATGTAACTCCGTGCCCATGGCCTCCTGAAAGCTCTGCCCAAAGTGGGCCACAAAGATCTTGTCTCTGTCGGACACAATGTTAATCGGTACCCTGTGCAGCTTAACAATCTCATCTATGAATAGCTGGGCATATCGCATCGTCTCAAAGTCTGTGCGAACCGGCAGAAAGTGGGCCACTTTGGTCAATCGATCCACAATGACCCATATGGAATCGAGACCCCTCTGCGATGTAGGTAACCCTGTAATAAAGTCCATGAAGATGCTCTCCCACTTCCACACGGGAATCTCCAGTGGCTGTAGCATCCCTGATGGTCTCTGATGGTCAACTTTCACAAGCTGACATGTGGCACATTTCGAAACAAACTCTGCTATGTCTCATTTCATTCCTGCCCACCAATACTGCCTCCTCATATCCTGGTACATCTTATCCCCACCGGGATGTAACGTGAATCTCGACCCATGGGACTCTGTCATAACATCATGCCTCAACTCCTCATCTTCTGGCACAATTAACCTCCTATTAAGGCGTAAGCCTCCTTTCGATCTGACCGAGTAACCCTCTGCTCCCTCAGCTAGCAACTGGCTCACCCTATTTCGACAGATCTGATCCTCTGCCTAGGCCCTTATAACCCACATAATGATCTCAGGTGTGATGGATAATGCTGACATGCTTGCCCTGGCTACATCATCCTCATATCGAAGTTCTCTCCACTTCGCTTTCTAGACTTTTGATATTTCCCCGGTCGGTCTCCGGCTCAATGCATCTGCTACCACATTAGCCTTACCAGGATGATACTGAATATCAAACTGGTAGTCCTTAACGAATTCTAGCCATCGCCTCTACCTCATATTCAGATCTTTCTGTGTGAAGAGATACTGAAGTGATTTATGATCCGTGAATAACGTGAACTTCTCTCCCAGAAGAAAATGTCTCCATATCCTCAAAGAAAAAATGACCGCTGCTAGCTCCAGGTCGTGAGTGAGGTAATTCCTCTCGTGGGGCTTTAGCTTTCTGGACGCATAAGCTATAGCCCTTTCCTCCTGCTGAAGCACACCCCCTAGTCCCTGTAAGGATGCGTCAGTGTAAAATCGATACTCTAATCCTCCCTTCGGCAAGGCAAGTACGGGTGCAGATGTCAACTTGTCCTTTAGCTCGTCGAAAGCTAATTGACAATGATCACTCCAAGTGAAAGGTACTCCTTTCTGGGTCAGATTCGTCAAAGGGCCATAATCTTTGAGAATACTTTGATAAACTGCCTGTAATAACTGGCCAATCCCAAAAAACTGCGCACCTCAGTCGGTGTCGTGGGATGCCCCCACTCCCTCACCGCCGATACCTTACCTGGATCCACCGCAATACCCCGGTCTAACACCATGTGGTTAAGAAACTATACTTACCATAGACAAAATCCACACTTCCCGAATTTGGCATAGAGTTGGTGATCCCGCAGTGTCTGTAAAACCATACGCAGATGCTCTACGTGCTCCTCCTCGGTGCGCAAGTAGATCAGGATGTCATCAATGAACACGATGACAAACTGATCAAGAAATTCCCTAAAAATCATGTTCATGAGGTCCATGAACACTGTTGGTGCATTGGTGAGCCCAAATGGCATCACCCTGAACTCATAAGATCCATACCGCAATAGGAAAGCGGTCTTAGGAACATCCTCCTCTCGGATACGTAGTTGATGATACCCTGACCTCAAGTCGACCTTAGAGAAGTAAGACGCCCATCTCAACTGGTCAAATAGATCATCAATCCTAGGTAACGGATACTTATTCCGTATAGTCCCCTTGTTCATCTCTCTATAGTCCACTCATAACCGTAGTGAGCCATCCTGCTTCTTTACAAACAACACCGGTGTGCCCCACAATGATGTACTCCGCCAAATGAAACCTTGACCCAGAAGCTGCTGAATCTGCTCTCTCAACTCACGCATCTCTAAAGGGGCCATACGGTATGGGGCCCGAGCGTTCGGCCTCGTCCTCGGTGTTAAATCGATCACAAATTCGATTTCCCTGCTAGGCAGCAACCCTGGTATTTCCTGGAACACATCCTCAAAGTCCCTCACTATCGGGATTGAGTCCAACGGAATCGCCACCTCCTGTGAGGTCTCCTCCTCAATGTAATACAGGTGCATGCGTGACCCTCCCTCAGGTAACGACATCGCTATCAAGAACATCTCTTATCCTGGAATGGAGAATACAATTAACCTCTCGTAACAATCCACAGTCGCCCGATAATCGGCCAACCAATCCATACCCAGGATGACATCGTACCCCTCCATATCTAACACTAAGAGGTCCGCTGCTAAACTAAGTCTCCCAATCAAAATGTCCACTCCCCGACAAATTGAGTAAATCAAAGCCCCGCTGCCTACTGGTGACTCAACACACATCCGAAGACTACCCGCGGTCTCTAGTAACTCGGCCCGTTTAGCAAAATTATTTCTAATGAATGAATGCGATGCTCCAGTATAAAAAAGAATACTACCCTCATAACCATGAATGAGAAACATACCCTCAACTGCTGGCGGTACTTGCTGCGCTAGAGGGTTGGGAACATCCCGGACGTTATACACATGCCCGTAGTGCATTTTCCCCTGCTGCGATGGGGCAGGTGGGGCTGGTGCTGCTGGCGGCATCTACCCCTGTTGCCCCTGTTGATCCTTCTATTGATGACCTCTGCCCCTCTGTGGGCATTCCCTCTTGAAGTGTCCTAGTTGTCCACAGACAAAACAGCGTCTCTGACCATCCCCCTGTCGTTGGCCCTGTTGGCCCTGACGTGGTTGGCCCTACTGGCCTCCTCCATTATTACCTTAGCCTTGACGGCCCTAAGGAACCTGCTGCTGCTGATTCGGTCACGGCTGCCCCTGCCTGAACCCCTGTCCTCCTGGTCGAAACCCACCAGACTTAAACTTCTTAGCCTGATTCCCCTACTGACTGCCAGTCTACTGCTGAGTACCACTCGTATCATTATAAGTAACTGCCTTTCCCTGTTGGCTCGGCTCCCCTGTTCTATTGCTCCCCTTCGCGTGGAAGCAATGGTCGTGGCAATGCACAAGTGCGGCATTAACGACATATGTATAAGTCACTAACGCCGAATTCCCAATAAAATGTTGCCTGATTCGCCAGGCTAAGCCATCCATAAACCTCGATTTCTTCCGTTCCTCATCGCTCACCTTATTTGGCACAAAGTTTACCAAACGGGTGAACTCTTCCTCATAGTCTGCCATTGATCGGTAATTCTATACTAAATCACTAAACTTTTTCCTCATCTCAGCCTCTACCGCTGCTATCGACATCAAATCTCGTTCCTCGGCGATGGTAACTGACTCCCACCACTGTAAGGCTCCCCCGACAGACAAAAGGTAGCAAGCATCTGTTTCTGTACCTCGGTACACTCCAGCATGCGCAGATGGCGCTGAATGTTCTTCTTCCAGTCATAAGCCTCTACTACATCTGTGCTACCCCGAAACTCAGGAGGGTGACCCTTCTGGAAGGTCTCCCTAACTCGCTGCCAAGATGGTGCCCCCACTGGAGCCTGAACTGCTGATGCCACTGGAGGTGGTGCTTGGGGTTGTGGAAAGTGAGCTGCCATAGCCCGCATCGTTGTCTCGACCGCCTGGGCCTCTATCACTGCCACCTGAGTAGTGGAAATCAACTCGGGTGGGGGTGGTATCTGAGATGTAATATTTTGCACCTGTGGCTCCTGATGAGCCTCCCTGACCTCATCCCTAGCCTCAGCCTCTCCGCTCTCAGTCTCCTCGGTGGCATCTGAAATTGATTGAATCGTATAAGTACACAATTTACACAAAAATATACACAACAGAAATATTATATCTCACAAGCGGAAAATGAATCAACAGCCCTAATAATAGGGCTCTGTAACAACCGAGTGCTACGCTGAAACGTAAAAAGCCGAACAGATCCTAAGGACACTAGAACCTGATGCTCTGATACCATCTGTGACACCCCGCCTAATTAACCCCAGGTGATCAGTCCTAAATTAAGTTATAATAGGTTTCTCAGTTGGATCATTCTTAGCATCACTGTCGCATTTTTAATTACTAACCACCTAAGTGAGAAAATTAGACGGGTGCCAAATTTTATCTTTCATTAATTTAAATGAGGAGAAATATAAAATAACACAATAATCACAATTTACTAAAACAACCATTCACAATTATTTAACTGACCGAATAAACCATCGGCCCAAACTCCAATAAATATAAAATAAAGACAAGTAATCAATCTCAACAAGTCTGACAAAAACTAAATGAACTATGAGCGACATGCTCAGAATAACTGATAGAAGTCTCTATACTAGAATGAAAGAGTGAGGAGTCTATCAAAACTCCCGCAACATCCACATATGCTGCAGCAACGGATTTCCTGAAATAGAGTCAAGCCTGGCGTCCTTGTGAGGTTTTTAAAAATTTATAGCAAGGGTTAGTACCCAAAAACATTTAGCAAATGGTTAACTTGCAGTAATAAATAAATATGCTTGCTCTCCATATTTTAGTTAGTGCCGCACTTCCTTGAGAACATTCTCACCCCTCCTCTAATGTGAACTACTAACGCCTTAATTAAATTCACCTAATTTTTCACCTACTCTTGACTCACTTGAGTCTGTATTGTATAAGCGTTCATCTAGTTTGGAAATTGTGACAAAATTGTGTCTATCCTAGAATCCAAAGAACCCCATAGTTTGGTTCGCTATTTCATCCCTCTTGATTGATTGATCTAGACAATATTACCAACACTCACACAGTAGAATTGATCTCATACATTTCATATTGCATATAATTGTGTGTATATATGTTGAGTGTGCTTAAATCCCTAAAATTGTCTTTTAATATTTTTTTGGGATTTTATAAACTTTTAAAATAAGGTTTCATTAATTAAAATTTATTTTTAAAAGTTTGTGGGGTCAATCTACAATTATGTATTGGTGGTTATATTGACTGAATGTTTGTTTGGGTAGAATTCGAAAGCGGCAGAGACTTCAGGGTGCGTTTTGTATTTATTTTAGACGCGCGTTTGTTATCTTATGTTTGCCCAACATCTGTTGCCTTCTGATTGGTTGAGTTTGTGTTTCTTTATAGAGAGTAAACCAGCGATTGCTTACAGCCCTTGGATCGTTTTTATCAACGATCTGCATGCGCTCTTACATCATCCCTGTGAGCCTCATATGAACCAATCAGGAGAGTTTTAATCACCGCATATCGTGAACCCTTGGATCAAAATCAATAAACCTTGACTCAATCTGAGCCATTGATTTTGAACCTTACTCTCGAATCTTCTCAGCCTCCTATAAAAGGACCCCTTCCCTCAGCCATCAGAGACTTTTGCCATTTCGACCTTTTAGAGAGAAAAGAGAGAGTATATAGAGAAGAGAGAAAATAGAGAGAAAGAGAGAAACCAGAAAGAGAGAGAAAGAGTTAGAAACCCTAACCCTAACCCTAAATCGTCAAAACCTTTTCAAACCTAAACCTCTTTTCAAGTCCTGTATATACCAAACACAACCTTAAGTGTTTGAGAGTTGGTTTGTTTAGTTGGTTTGATGCTGTAACCTCTTCGTTCTTAGATCTTGTGTCCAACTTAAATATTTTTATTAGATCTAAGTTTTTGCTTTATAGAAATTTCAGATCTGAGTACTCTATGTTACATTTCACTTAGATGTACATATTTTGTTTCTCATCTTGAGAAATCTATTGTTGATTCTTTTCTGTAAATGTTTTTAACTTTGAAATCAATAATAATGTTTTCTGTTTCTAGTTCTCTTGAAACAAGACCTTTGACCTAGTTTGGAATCGCACTTGGTGATTTTCAATCTCAACAATATTTTCAAAACCTGAGATTGATTAAGATCTTGATATGTTTTCTGAGCAAGATAGCCGTGGATTCTAGGATTATTATAAAGGTCAAATAAGGTTAAGTTTTGTGAGAAGAGAGAAATAGAAAAATCACCGCATATAGTTCTTATATGTAATTTGTTAGGACTGATTGTATGAAATAAGTGCGTGTGTGTGTGTGTGTGTGCATGCATGTGTTAGAAAGCACCTCCACAAACACTATCACTCTACCACACTAAAAGTGTTGGTAATAAGATCTTGAGAACAAGAGTCGACGTAAAGAACTTGAACAAATTTGAAGTTAGCAAACTGGGTGAACAACATCAACAATCAGAACTGCAGAGAAGTTATAAGGACACCAGACGGTACATTCCTAAACTTATATAGGTCTGAGTTGTATGCATGTTTGTTAAATAGTTTGTAACTATTAAAATTTATTTTAGTGGTTTTTTTGGTTTACTCCGTAGAGGGAGTCATGGATGTTCCCTCAGTAGGGTGAGGTTTTACCACGTAAAAAATCCTTGTTCTTAATCTTTCTACATCTCCTTATCTCAATCTTGGTTGTGCTGTGTTTAATATTTTTTTAAACAGATTTATCAAACTTGTTATCATATCTTGAATAGTTCGCGTACATAATTTTTTAAAACACATCTTGTGATTTATTAGTTTTGATTTTAAAGAAAAGAGTTTTTCAAAAAAACTGTTCGGAGTTACTTAAATAGTTTAATTTTATATTTAACGACTTTAGTAATAGATTTTCAATTGGTATCAGAGCTTTGTAAACTTCTTTTAAAGAGATCCTGTGTTTCTGAATTTTTTTTCTGAAAATCGAACATGGACGAGAAAAATGAAAGATTAGTTAACTTGACCAGACTTCCTATCTTTGATGGAACCAATTTTTCTTACTGGAAAGTAAGGATGATTGCTTTCATTCAAGGAACTTTGGGAGATGATGTCTGGGACATTGTTGAAAATGGTTACATTTTTCCTACTAAACCAGCCACTGAAGGAAGTAATGAGAGGGTTAAGAAAGTATTAAGTGAGTTCACACAAGAAGAGAAACAAGTTTCTCGAAACAATAACAAAGGAAAGAATGCCATATTTATGTCCATAAATGAACATGAGTTCAAAAGAATCTCATCCTGTACCACTTCTAAGGAAGCTTGGGACACTTTGGTTACTGTTCATGAAGGTGACACTAGAGTTAAGGCTGCTAAAATGTAAATGCTCATTCAATAGTATAACTCTTTAATTATGTCTGAATCTGAGTCATTTGATGACTTCTATATGAACTTGACTGATATTGTGACAAAACTGCATGCTAATGGGATAACATATGACGGACATGAAATTGTATCTAAAATTATGAGATCATTACCCCAGAAATTTGACAACAAAAGATATGCTAGTGAGGAAATGTGTGACATAAATCTCACTCCTGAATTACTCAGTAGTAAATTAAGAACTGTCGAAATGGAACTAGAATTTAAGAAACAATTGACCCAGTCACATAGGAAACAGACTAGTTCCAATCTGAGCTTTTCTTCTAAGTTGATTAAACCTGAGTTTAATATTCCCAATGATGACTCTGATGAGGAATGCGATATAGAGAGTTTGGACAATCAGATTGCCTTAATGTCAAAATAGTTTAAGAAAATTATTAAGTTTAGAAACAACATGGCAAACAAACAAGGCAAGTCCAATTATCCAACTCACTCTAATCATAAACCTCACGAGAAGAGTCAAGACAAACATCACAAGGACTCTCACACTAGACCTAACAGAGACCTTAAGAAGACTGAATGCTTTAGATGTGGTAAACTAGGACACGTTGCACAAGATTGTAGAGTTAACTTGAACACTCAAAATAAACACACTAGAGCCAACATTTGCAAGACATGGGATGATTCAAGCGGCTTTGAAAATGAGGAACCTGAGTCATCTGATGTTTTTGTCCCCTGCATGATTTCTTTGCCAAGATTATCTATAATGATGATATGCTTGTGTTTGTTAGTGAGGATAAATCTAGTAATTCTACTTCTGTTGTTTTGAATCATGCTGTTACTGGTTTATATGCTTTAATTACTAAGAACATTGTTATTTCTACCTCGGGGTGTGTGAGTCAAAGGGAAAGCGATAATGACGGTGTCAATGGGTGTGTGAGTCCAAGAAATGAAGCCTTAGGGGTCACTTCACACACTACACTTAGTGACACAGACAATGAAGATCTCCCAGATATTCACACACTTTACGCTAAAACTCTCAAGAAAAGCACTAGACTAGAGAAGATTGTGAAAGATCTCACCAAGAAGTTAGAAGATCTAAGCCTGATGGTCAAACTTAATGCTGAAGAGTATACTACCCAATGTTTAACTCATGAAAGTGAAATCAAAATATTTGATCAAAAACTGAGAAATTTGACTAAAACAAATGAAACTCTGGAGAAAAAATACAAAGGGATATTGTTAGAATTGGAACAAACTAAAGAAAAGACAGCAACTATTTTCAAAAAATTTACAAAATTTGAAAATAACTCAAACTGTTTTGATGGATTTGTTGATGAATCAAAAACCAATTCTGATGATCGAACTGGAATAGGGTTTTGCCCCAATTTGAAGACACAAACAAAATCTTTTGAAGCTATCAAGTTTGTGTCAGGAGGTAAAAGACCTATTGAAACCTGCCCAGACTTTCATACTCTAAAAACTGAGTTTGACTCAAAACATCAAAATTTTAACATTGGGGAATCAAGTTCCTCTATACATGAAAGTTCACCTAAGGCTAAATACGTCTGCCCCTCAATTAGGAAGAGTGAATCAACATTCAAAACTGTACTATCTAGGAATAGACTTCAACCTCAAAATTTCTTAAAACCTACGTTTAGAGACTTTCCTAAGGAGACCCTAACCTTGAGCAATCTTTATTGCTCCTACTGCGATATATACGATCATTCTTTTTATGGTTGCTATGCTAGAAGACTAGTTAAACCTGTCTGTAATCCTACTATCTATAGGAATTTTAACTATTCTAGGAGAAGCCGTAACAATTATATGCTGCCTAGACAACCAGACAAAAACTCTAACTATAGGAAGAGAAAAACCAAACCTAAAAGAACATTCCCTAGAAGGATTCCTAAACACTTTCCTAAACCAAATGCTCATGTCTTTCATAAAACTCAAAATCACGCGCAAAACATTTTTCAACAAAAATCGAGTGCTCGCAAATTTTATCAATTGAGAGCTAATAAGCGCAAAATGAAAACTAGAGCAATTTGGGTTAGAAAAGATAATCTATTACCCTAGATGAAGTGTAACATTGTTATTACTGCTTTCAAAGCTGAACACACATCGTCTGGTTGGTATTTAGACTCTGGATGTTCTAAACACATGACTGGAGATGATACAAAACTCTTGAACAAACCAGCTTTGCTGGAGGAAAAGTTATTTTTGGTGTTGGAGTATCATCTCATATCATAGGTAAAGGAACTCTCCAAGAAAAAGGACTTCCTGTTCTTGAAAATGTTCTTCTAGTTAAAGCTCTTAAAGCCAATCTACTTAGTATATCTCAATTTTGTGACTCAGATCATACGGTTACCTTTTCAAAAAACAATTGCATAATTTTAAATGAAAAGAGTGAATGCATAATTACAGGATTCAGAACTCCTCACAATTTTTATACAGTCATGAACAATTATGAAATCTGTAATTGTAATAACCCGCGTAATTTTGGGCTATTTTAATTAATTTCTGGAAAATGGAGGAAAATAAAGTTTTTGATAAAATTATTTTTATTGCTCAAATATGTTGGTTATTATTTTTAAAGGCGATAATTTCAAACGATTTCGAAATCGGAGTTAAAACGGATTTTAAAATGATCTTTAAATGTTTTTAACTCTTGGAATTCTAAGTCGGCGAACTGTCAATTTTTGGGCACGATCGATCGATCGAATCCTAGGAGTAAATCGATCGACCTCCCCAGATTTCGTGAATATTAAGTAATTTTCAAGAGTTGTTTTGACTTCCAACTCTTCATTTCTTTGCCTTATTTAAAGGAGTCTTTTGGATTCCAACTCTTCATTTCTTTGCATTATAAAAGGAAGTCGTGGGCAACCCTTTTAACCTACTTTTGGCACAAATTTCGGCAGCAAATATATTTTATATTCCTCTTCTTTTTATATACACATTGGCCCTTGAGATTTGTGAGTTCCAACCTTAGATTAGAGGTTTTCTTGGGTCTATTTTGTTGGAGGTTCTTGGAGGAGCTGTTGTAGATCTTTTGTGTTGATCTTGAGGATGTGATCATTGGTTTCTCATCATGGTTTGAGGTATGGGGTTTTACACAATATGCTCCTTAAATCTCGCGAGTGTCATTCTCTTTGAATTCTTGTTAATTGAACTCATATTTGAATTGATAAATTCATTGAAATCTGGAAAATAATTGTTGAAATTATTTTGATTCATGCGGTATCATTATATTGTTATTGAGCACGTTGTCATGAGATTTTAATATGACATGGATGTTGTTAACCCGCCAAAATACCTATTCCCGGCTATGGCTTGATAAAGCATATGCGAACGGGGTGAGGCCTGGTTACCCATTGATGTGTTGTTGAGAAATTATATTGATAAATGCTTTGAGATTTACATTTGATTTGAATATTCGTACTCGTGTTGTTACGCTTTATTCATCGTTAATATATTTGTTGAGCATCTTTCCTGTCGTATTGTGTACTTCCCCATATTTTATTTTAGTTGGCAGGTTAGCGTGGATTTGAGCGCTATGGACCAATTGGGATGATTTTAGCATGGATTATTTTGAGAAGAATATGTTTGGAAGATTTGTATTAATAATTTTGATGTATAGAGCATTAGATATTTACTTTAGTTGTATTTAATTCGAGAGACTTGTTGCAATTGAAGAGATTGAGATTAGTGGATTTATATTATTGTGGGTTTATTTAGATGCTCTATACCTTGTCACTTGTGGATTTGGATTTATTTTATCGCATTAGCGCTCCGTTCGCTCTCCCCGGGCGGGAGGGGTGTTACAGTAATGTTGCCAGAATGGATGACAATGAGATATGGCATAACAGATTGGGTCACATAAATTACAATAATCTTAGTAGATTGACCTCTCAAGATATAATTAGAGGAGTTCCAAAAATCAAATCCATTTCTAACATTGTATGTGGTTCCTGTCAGGAAGGAAAAATTGTTAAAGCACCTCATAAGAAAGTTAAAGATATCCTTACCTCTAATCCCTTGGAGCTCATCCATATGGACCTATTAGGTCCCTCCCAAACTGTTAGTCTCTGTGGACACAATTACATTCTAGTTATGGTTGATGACTTCACTATATTTACATGGGTAGCCTTCTTAAAACATAAGTCTGACATTTTTCAAACATTCTTAAAAATACTTCTTCGGATAGAAAATGAGAAGGACACTCAAGTAAATAGAATTCGTAGTGATAGAGTTGGAGAATTCAAAGACACCGGTATAATAGAGTGTGACTATAATGGTTACAAACACGAGTTTAGTGCTCCTAAGACTCCTCAACAAAATGGTATCGCCGAGAGGAAGAATCGTACTCTTCAAGAGATGGCACGTGTTATGTTACATGCGAAGAATTTGCCTAAATATTTTTGGGTAGAATCTATTCGTACTGCGTGTCACATTATCAATAGGGTCTATCTTAGAAAGAATTCCAAACAAATCCCTTACGAACTTTGGTATAAGAAAAAGCCCAATCTTAAGTACCTTAGAACCTTTGGCAGTACTTGTTATGTATGCAAAGATAGGGAACAGTTGTCCAAATTTGAGAGCCGGGGAGATAAAGGTATTTTTCTAGGATACTCGCCTAACAGTAGACCCTGTCGTGTTTACAATCTTCGCACAAAAACCTTGATGGAATCCATAAATGTAATTGTAAGTGACACTACTGTAGAGAGTAAGGCTGGTGAATCAACTATTGAGGAAGAGCCTATAAATGTTTTAGAAAATGACTCTCCTGAAATAGATGAATCATTACCAATTGAGATACCTGAAGTTCCTAACTGGGTTTTTAAAGATCATCCCATGAATAACATTGCTGGTAATCCTAGTGAGCCTGTGCATACAAGATCTCAATTAAGAAATTATGCACATTATGCATGTTTTGTTTCCTTCGTGGAACCAAAGAATGTAAATGAGGCATTGAATGACTCTCACTGGATTTCTGCTATGCAGGAAGAACTTCTTCAATTTGTCATTCATGATGTTTGGTATCTTGTACCTAGGCCTAATCACAAAAAGGCTATTGGCACACGTTGGATTTTTAAAAATAAGTCTGATGAAAGTGGGATAATTATTAGAAACAAAGCTAGATTAGTTGCTCAAGGGTACTCTCAAATTGAAGGAATAGATTTTAACGAAACATTCACTTATGTTACTCGTTTAGAATCTGTTCGCCTTCTCTTTGCCATAGCTTGCCACTTGCATTTTACACTCTACCAAATGGATGTCAAATATGCATTCCTTAATGGAATATTGACTGAAGAGACCTATGTAGAACAACCAAAAGAGTTCATTGACCCTCAATATCCAAATCATGTATTTCGTCTTAAAAAGGCTTTGTATGGCCTTAAACAAGCGCCTAGAGCCTGGTATGAGCATCTTTCCAGGTTCCTCTTAGATAAATGTTTCAAAAGAGGTCGAAATGATCAAACCCTATTTGTCAAACATTTTGGCAAACACATCATTATTGCTCAAGTTTATGTTGACGATATTATCTTTGGATCAACTTCTCCGTCAGAAGTAAAATCCTTCTCTGAGATTATGCATAAAGAGGTTCAAATGTCTCTTATGGGGGAGTTGCAATTTTTCTTAGGTCTCCAAGTCAAATAAAATTCATAAGGATTATTTGTCTCGCAATCTAAGTACGCTTTAGAGATAGTAAAAAAATTTGGCCTTGAGAGTGCTAAAGATGCTAAAACACCCATGAGTACTATGGTAAAACTATCTAAAGATGAAACTGGAAAATCTATAGATCCTACTCTATATCGTAGTATGATAGGAACCTTGCTATACCTTACTGCCTCGCGTCCTGATATAATGTATGCTGTGTGTGTATGTGCTCGTTATCAAAATAACCCTAAAGAGAGCCATTTATCTTCTGTTAAAAGAATCATTAAATATGTAAAAGGCACTCTGAACCTAGGACTTTGGTATACTAGTGACACACCAAGCACTATAATTGGGTACACTGATGCTGACTGGGCTAGGTGTACTGATGATAGTAAAAGCACATCAGGAGCATGTTATTATATACGTAATAATTTGGTAGGATGGAGTAGTAAGAAACAAAACTTCACATCACTCTCAACAGCTGAATATGAATACATAGCCACTGGAAGCTGTTATGCTCAATTACTTTGGCTTAAACAAATGCTAAGTGATTATGGTATTCAAGAAAATAAATTGCATCTCTATTGCGATAATCAAAGTGCGATCAATATTTCTAAAAATCCTGTTCAACACTCGCGAACAAAACACATAAAAATAAGACATCACTTTATACGCGAATTGGTTGAAACTAAGGAATTAGAAATCAATTATCTTCCTACTGGTTTGCAACTCGCAGATATGTTTACCAAACCTTTAGATTACAATCAATTTATTTCTTTGCGTAAATCTATAGGAATGGTGTGTGCTGATTAATCTCTTTGATCTCTCTATTTTTTCCCTTTGTCTATTTGAGAAAAAATGGGGGAGAAATGTGAGTCTAATGAATTTCACCTATGCTAAATAGCTTGATCTTAGTGATTCATTTCAAGATTCTGTACAGTTATTCTCAACAGTTGTAATAGGGTATTCAATTGTAATTAGTTGAGTTATGTACTTTTGCTTTCTAGGAAATGGGTAGATAGATTTTTTTTAGGAATAGGTTTCCTTATTCTTGTTTCCCTACGAGTTATAGATGACTCAAAGGAGATTTTGTCTCATATTTACAAAGGGGAAGATTGAAGCACCTTATACTCTTGACTCACTTGAGTCTGTATTGTATAAGTGTTCATTTAGTTTGAAAATTCTGACAAAATTGTGTCTATCCTAGAATCCAAAGAACCCCAGAGTTTGGTTTGCTATTTCATCCCTCTTGATTGATTGATCTAGACAATATTACCAACGCTCACACAGTATAATTGATCTCATACATTTCATATTGCATATAATTGTGTGTATATATGTTGAGTGTGGTTAAATCCCTAAAATTGTCTTTTAATATTTTTTTGGGATTTTATAAACTTTTAAAATAAGGTTTCATTAATTAAAATTTATTTTTAAAAGTTTTTGGGGTCAATCTACAATTATGTATTGGTGGTTATATTGACTGAATGTTTGCTTGGGTAGAATTCGAAAGCGGCAGAGACTTCAGGGTGCGTTTTGTATTTATTTTAGACGCGCGTTTGTTATCTTATGTTTGCCCAACATCTGTTGCCGTCTGATTGGTTGAGTTTGTGTTTCTTTATAGAGAGTAAACCAGCGATTGCTTATAGCCCTTGGATCGTTTTTATCAACGATCTGCATGCGCTCTTACATCATCCCTGTGAGCCTCATATGAACCAATCAGGAGAGTTTTAATCACCGCATATCATGAACCCTTGGATCAAAATCAATAAACCTTGACTCAATCTGATCCATTGATTTTGAACCTTACTCTCGAATCTTCTCAGCCTCCTATAAAAGGACCCCTTCCCTCAGCCATCAGAGACTTTTGCCATTTTGTCCTTTTAGAGAGAAAAGAGAGAGTATAGAGAGAAGAGAGAAAAGAGAGAGAAAAGAGAGAGAAAGAGAGAAACCAGAAAGAGAGAGAAAGAGTTAGAAACCCTAACCCTAACCCTAACCCTAAATCGTCAAAACCTTTTCAAACCTAAACCTCTTTTCAAGTCCTGTATATACCAAACACAACCTTGAGTGTTTGAGAGTTGGTTTGTTTAGTTGGTTTGATGTTGTAACCTCTTCGTTCTTAGATCTTGTGTCCAACTTAAATATTTTTCTTAGATCTAAGTTTTTGCTTTATAGAAATTTCATATCTGAGTACTCTATGTTACATTTCACTTAGATGTACATATTTTGTTTCTCATCTTGAGAAATCTATTGTTGATTCTTTTCTGTAAATGTTTTTAACTTTGAAATCAATAATAATGTTTTCTGTTTCTAGTTCTCTTGAAACAAGACCTTTGACCTAGTTTGGAATCGCACTTGGTGATTTTCAATCTCAAAAATATTTTCAAAACCTGAGATTGATTAAGATCTTGATATGTCTTCTGAGCAAGATAGCCGTGGATTCTGGGATTATTATAAAGGTCAAATAAGGTTAAGTTTTTTGAGAAAAGAGAAATAGAAAAATCACCGCATATAGTTCTTATATGTAATTTGTTAGGACTGATTGTATGAAATAAGTGCGTGTGTGTGTGTGTGCATGCATGTGTTAGAAAGCACCTCCACAAACACTATCACTCTACCACACTAAAAGTGTTGGTAATAAGATCTTGAGAACAAGAGTCGACGTAAAGAACTTGAACAAATTTGAAGTTAGCAAACTGGGTGAACAACATCAACAATCAGAACTGCAGAGAAGTTATAAGGACACCAGAGGGTACATTCCTAAACTTATATAGGTCTAAGTTGTATGCATGTTTGTTAAATAGTTTGTAACTGTTAAAATTTGTTTTAGTGGTTTTTTTGTTGTACTCCGTAGAGGGAGTCGTGGATGTTTCCTCAGTTGGGTGAGGTTTTACCACGTAAAAAATCCTTGTTCTTAATCTTTCTACATCTCCTCATCTCAGTCTTGGTTGTGCTGTGCTTAATATTTTTTTAAACAGATTTATCAAACTTGTTATCATATCTTGAATAGTTCTCGTACATAATTTTTAAAAACACATCTTGTGATTTATTAGTTTTGGTTTTAAAGAAAAGAGTTTCTTCAAAAAACTGTTCGGAGTTACTTAAATAGTTTAATTTTATATTAAACGGCTTTAGTAACAGATTTTCAACCCCTTTCAACCACCTTACTCTACCCGAGTATGCCCTAACTTATGATTTTTAAGTTATTATAAACATCAACTTAATTAAATCATTTCCCTTTTTAATTCCATATAACACTCACACCTTTTATACACATAATACAACTCACACTTTATATTAATTATCCCATATATAATTATTTACCTAATTATATATTTAGTCATATCGCAATATTCACAAACATACTGAAGTAACATCTAACAATAGTATTTCCCCCGAGTAAAGTCTCACCGGGTATAAATTCTCTAAAGTTCTATCCCACTAGGTGTAATCACATAACCTAGTTACCCCAAGTCAGATTCGCTCACTAACTTGGTTAATACATACACATTGGAGGCGGTCATATTCCTTCCCTGAAAGTGAGATGCCCCTCGCCCATATAATGGACGCTATGACCTGGGATTTTACTCGCCCTACTCCTCAAGCTAGGGGATTCATCCACTACGCGCAACCTCCCCTATAGCACTAGAGTATATAATAAAAATATCTATCCACTGATATTAATGCAAACACCATATATATACTATCACACACCGTATATATATAAATATAAAATATCCCGGCTACACCGTTCACTAAGTCCGTGACACAAGCCCATTACATTATATTTTGATTTTATGGCCCAACTCTAATTATTAATTAATTTGCACATTAATTTCTTTTGGTATCGCCCCAACCAATATATTCGGACTTACTCTCGTGGCCCGAAATAACACCACCCGAGTCTAAATCCCCGACTCTAAATTATTTAGCCTTCACCTAAATAAAATTTACATCTCGGTATCGCCCAACCGTTATTCCCGGACTTGTTTACTACATCCCCATTTAATCATTTCGAAACAAACTTTCCAGAATTTAACCTTAGTGTGTCACACCTAATTTCCTCCAAATCCCAATTTATTTTAATTATGATGTCACACTAAGCCGCCCTCAAATCCTAATTAATTTTATTCACAATTAATTAGATTTAAACCCATGTATTAATTACTCAAAATTAAGGCATGGAAGAATTCTTTTTAAATTTCCCTATATATTACAAACTGGGCGAACTGTCAAAGTTTTCGGACCATCGATCGATCGATGGTCCACCTTCGATCGATCGATCGATCAGGTCCTCGTCTTCCCCGAGTTGGCTGTTTCAGCCATGGACACCCACCTCCAAACCCTAGTTTCTTCTACACTGAAAACAAAGCTTTCTCATCGACAATAGACATCAAAAACTTTATGAAGAACCTCTATAAAGTCCAACAACATCAGTAAATTCCCTTTCTCTACTGTTTTTACAAATTGGGGTAAAATTCCATTTAATCTTTTTAACCCATTTAAACATCAATTCCTTGACAACAAATTCGTCTCTAATTCATCCGGGTTTACACATCTTATCAGATACAAATATACAACTCAGATTATATATGATTTTCTAATCAATTTAGCAATCAGATTCATGATTTACAAAACCCCATGTTCATACCCCTTTAAATCCCAAAACGAATTTCTTTGATTACACACATCACATGAATATGAATTGAAATACACTTTACATGCTACAACAAGTTAACCACTTGCCTTAGGGTTCGTAGAGTCTGAATTTAGAACCGTGAGTGCTCAAGGTTGAAGATGACTCTTTTTGGCCCTCCTGTGATCCCCAATTTTACTTTGGCTGCTGTTAGGGTTTCCTAACCATCTAAGTCTTCTCTAAAATTAATTCAGCCATTCCCTTGTTTCTTTTAATTGTTTAATTAGCCTTAATCCCGTTTTTTGTCTAATGGGCCAAGCTCAAGTGACCCAAATGCCCCCGTGTGGGCCCGGCTAAGTCTAAAAACGTCCCGTGACCCGTTTACTACCCCCGAGTACACTTTTCCGACTATCTCGGTCCATCCGAACTCAACCATACACTCAGAATTGGCATCTGAATTAATTTATAAAAATACTTATTTCGCACCCAAATTAAACTATACCGACTCCCGGCTGAAATAAGTAGTTATCCCGTCATTAATACCCGAAATGACGTAAATACATTATTACTATTCACTTAGTAAATAAGTTTCCCTAAATATTAACCATTCACTTCCCGATTAATATTTAAATATAATTTTCCATAATTAATTCAATTAAAATTACGACTCACAAGTAATTTTTTTTATTTCTCGAATTAATTAAATATTTAATGCATGAAAATACGGGGTGTTACAGGCCGGTCTACCGGTATTGCAGAACTCCATACCCACATCGCAGCAGCATACCCACATTGCAACCTCGACAACAAACAAAGCTCCACCACATCAGTTATTTCGTGCCAAACGCCAAGCTACAAAATGGACCAAAATCGAGACCCTCATGGGTGCTAAAAACCTCCATAGCCAAATACCTCCATTGATGAACAAAACTGAAAATGGGTATACCCCAAAACGCAAATTCGTGTCCCAAAACGATATACAGTCAAAATCCATGCTCAATTTCGGACGAAAGCTCTGAATTTTGGGCGAACCCAAAACCCGAGCCAAACCCGGAATAAAGAACCAAAATCGCCCATGAAGTTTCCTGCCAAAAACATTTTAGGGACATATACGGAATTATAGGATTTGTTATAAAAGAGAAGAAGGATATAAGGGGAATTAATTAAATCGTTATTTTTCTTTTAATTCTTTTCCGATTAAAGGTCCGTGTTTCCTTCGTTCGGACTCGGATTTGCGTATGGCCACGCGAATCTTGGCCCGAGGGCTACTACTTCCATGAAGACTTTGGGCAAAAATTCCGAAGTGTAAAATTATCGAAATGCCCTCGAACGTGCGAATCGCGATGGAACTTAACCAGAACGCGTTCAAAATTCATACTAAGCACCGTAACACCTATAAAAGCTCAATAATACCTAAAATAAAATGTTAGCATATAAAACGGAGGTTTTCTGGTTATCGAGCATAATTATAGCAATTACGGTACCCGAGGGGGCTAAAATACATAGGTTCGAGGGTATAAATATGCAAGATTCGATACGAATTAAGTAGCTAGAGTCGGTGAGAGAGAGGCTCAGCAATAGCCGCAGGCACCATAGCCACAACCACCTCAGGGGACAGTGACGACTGCAGAGGTGGCCACTATTATGGCACAGACAGTTAATGTTACTATAACTACCATGACACTCTACTTTCCTCAGGCCCAGCCATCACATCAACCAGTGGAACCGATTATCCAGGGTCACCTGGGGCCGTCAAATTGGTAGAGAGTGCGAGAGGCATTTCAGAATTGCCACCCACCAGAGTTTCAGGGTAGTTCTGACATAATGTTGGCTTGTCAATGGAAGAAGGATATTTGACACCACCTTTGCATGGTTGAGTGTAACGACGTTCAGAAGAAGATGTTGGCCACATTTAGACTAGTGGCAGCATCTTTATAGTGGTGAAAGACTATTACAACTATCGAGGAGAGGGACACTATGCCTATTAGTGAGTTCTGAGTGCAGTTTGACCTCAAGTACTTTCCACCAGTCGTGGAGACAGAGATGCAAAAGAAGTTTAATGAGGTGGTTTAGGGTGACCATTCAGTACCTGAGTACGAGGAGAAGTACGTATTCCTGGCTAACTTTGTGCCCGAGGAGGTGAACAACGAAGATAAGAAGAAATTGAAGTTTTGGATGGACTCTCCTAGAGGATCAAGCAACACTTGATAGGCAACCCCACATTGAGGACTTATACTGAGGTCGTCAATGTCGTACGTCTTCATTGTCAGGATCATTGCTTCCATCTGAAGGGATTCAAGAGAGGGGGTGAGCCTAGCTAGTCAGGCAAGGTAGGAGGGAACAGTGCTAGTGGAGCACCGCAGTAGCAGCATCAGCAAATGTGTAGGCACTAGGGGTAAGATTCTCGACAGGGGGATTCGGCTAATAGATTTAGATCTGGAGGTTATCGACCTGAGGGTGTTGGATTAGGCAGGGTAGCAGGGTCCTTAGCAGCAACAACATGTTCCTTAGGGCCGTTAGGGCTAAGGGAGCAATGAAAGAGGCCACTAGGGCCAACATTAGGTGCAGACTCGATAAGGCCATCAAGGATAAAGATAGAGATACTTTTTGGGTCGTTATTTTACTTATGAATAGACGGGCCACAAGAAGAGAGACTGCCCACAGCATGATAGAGTCCCACAGTAGCAAGGGTAACTGGCGTTGTTATCCCCGATAGCTCCAGCCCCACCATAGTAGGGGTACTTACTGTACAGAAGTGTCTATAATGTCCATGATACAGTCTTATAGCAGGAACCACAGGCACCACCAGCAATAGAGGGTACGTTTCCTATTCACGGGTTTGAAGGTAGGATTTTATTTGATACGGGGGCATCACACTAATTTATAGCTACCAGATTTACACGTGCGGATGGTTTTATTACAAACAATCCATAGTCTCATTATGTATGTAAAGTAACCTTCAGGTAGTGGGTCTCTTATACACTCGATCTGTAGGTGCGTGAATATTGACGTGGGGATACTTTGTTTATCTTTCAACCTTCTAGTGTTAGATAAGGAGGGTTATGACGTCATTTTAGGTATGGACTAGTTAACTGGATACCGAGCGATGTGGATTATTTTAGGAGGACCATTGTGTTCTGTATACCAGGACAGGAGATGATTCTAGTAGCAATGCCTCTTCCTAAAGAAGGGTCGAGCACACACCTATATTACATTGATGAGGAGACCTTATATGAGTTGGTTGTCTTTTTAGATTCGATTACAGTGGTGAGGGAGTTTGAGGATTGTGTTCCAGGAGATACTCAAGCTGCCACCCAGTCGAGAAATTGAGTTTGTCATTGACTTAGCGTCAGCTATAAGATTGATTAACCAAGCACCTTATCTCATGGACCCTTCAGAGATGCAGGAGTTAAGGGAGAAGATTCAGTAGCTCTTTGGTAAGGGTTTCATTAGGTAGAGTGCATCATTATGGGGTGAACCGATATTGTTTATTAAGAATAGGGATGGATCGCTTCATAAATGTATTGATTACATAGATTTGAACAAGATCATAATTTGAAATAAGTATCCACTACCTCATATTGATGGAATGTTCGACCAGCTGAGAGGAGAAGTTTACTTCTCCAAGACAGATTTAAGATCAGGATATCATCAGTTGCATTTCAGAGAGGAAGGCGTTCCTAAGACTACTTTTCTGACACTGTATGGATCGTACAAGTTCAGAGTGATGCCGTTTGGGCTCACTAATGCGCCAGCAGTGTCCATGGATCTTATGAACCAAGTTTTTATAAAGTTCCTTGACTAATTTATGATCGTATTCATCGATGATATTTTGGTTTACTATCGTTCTAAGGATGAGCATGCAGAGCATCTTCGTATGGTGCTGAAGACATTACAAGACTATCAGTTGTACACCAAATTCGATAAGTGTAGATTTTAGCTACGTGAGGTGAAGTTTCTAGGCCATATTATGTCAGACGGGGATACTTATATTGATCCGAGTATGATATCGGTGGTAAGGGAGTGAGGACAACCCACGACATCGATCGAGGTTCACAGTATTCGGGGATTAGCCAGATATTATTATCTCTTCATTAAGGATTTCTCGAAGACCATGGGTCCATTGACGAACCTGACTCGCATGGGGGTGCCATTTATTTAGGACGATCATTGTCATTTATCTTTCGATGAGCAAAAGGATAAGTTCACTTTAGCACCTGTACTCGCATTGCCTAGGGGAGGAGTGAAGTACCACGGTTATACAGATGCATCCTTGTAAGAACTTGGGGGTGTACTATAGCTGGAGGAGACGGATATAGATTAAGCATCTCGCACGCTTAAGCCCCACGAGAGGAATTACCCCATGCATGACCTTGAGTTAGCAGCGGTTGTGTTTACCTTGAGGATTTGCAGGTATTATCTTTTTGGGGAGTAGTTTACCTTATTTATGGACCATAAATCACTTCAGTATCTATTCATATTGAATTATCTAAATATGAGGCATAGGAGATGGTTGGAGTTTATAAAGGATCACCGATTTGATATTCAGTGTCATCTTGGGAAAGATAACTTAGTGGCAGACGCATTGAGCCGACGGCATACTGGGGAGATAATAGAGGTTTAGAAGGTGAAGTGGGGGGATCTTCGACACGATGATAAGGTTGATAGATCTTGTATGTTCGTATTAACTATCACGCTCGAGATTATTATGAGGGTGGTGAAAGCACAGGCAGAGGATTAGTTTTGTCAGGACAGAGTATGCCAATTGTTAGCTGATGGGGTGGAGTCTTATTCGATTACTTCTAAAGGAGACTTGCGCTTCAATGGGAGACTCGTGGTTCCATAAAATGAGGATTTGAGACATGAAGTAATGTTAGAGTCTCACGAGTCAAGGTTTATGGTACATCCCGACGGGGATAAGATTTATCAGGATATGTGTAGGCAGTATTGGTCATAGAGGATGAAGCGATACATAGCGAAGTTTGTCTTAAAGTGTACTACCTTCCATCTAGTGAAGGTAAACCACCAAAGATCGACAGGGATATTATATCCATTAAAGGTTCTAGTGTAGAAGTGGGAGAGTATCTTCATGGATTTCATTAACAGGTTACCGATATCGCAGCGAGGTCACAACTCCATCTGGGTGATAGTGGATCTGTTGACTAAGGTGGCCCATTTTCTATCAGGTCAAAATTTTTTTGAAATGAGGCAGTATGCGTAGTTGTTTATTTTTTAGGTAGTGAGATTGCACGAAGTTTCGATTAATATTGTGTCGGATTGGGACAAGATTTTTGTGTCCCACTTCTAGCAGAGTTTTCAGGAGGCTATGGGCATGGATTTACATTTGAGTATAGCGTATTACCCACAGACAGATAGGCAGATGGAGCGAGTTAATCAGATGTTAAAGGATATACTAAGGATGTGCATACTTGACTTCGGGGGGAGCAGTACCTTTCATTCATGGATTTTGCGTATAATAACTCCTACCAGTTCATCATCGGCATGGCACCATTTGAGGCACTGTATGGATGGCCTTGTCATTCACGCACTTACTGGTTAGAGGTGGGGGACAACAAGCTATTAGGGATAGAGATAATTTAGGACACTACTACCAAGATTGAGCTGATTCGGGAGCTCATTCATATAGCTCAGGACAGGCCAAAGAGTTACGCCGATGCAGATAGGAGGCACTTAGAGATAGAGGTTGGTGACCAAGTTTTGGTACGAGTGTCTCCTATGAACGGAGTCATGAGCTTTGGCAAGAAAGGGAAGCTAGCACCGAGATATGTGGAACCTTCTTCAATTATCGAGAGGGTGGGACCAGTTGCATATAGGCTGGGCTTACCATAGCACTTTACAGCAAATTCACGATGTGTTCCATGTGACATCGCTGAAGAGGTAGTGGAGGAGATAGAGAGATTTTTTACATGTTCCATTAGAGGATATAGACTTGCAGCTATATATCTCATACGACGAGAGACCGATGGCGATACTTGATCGTAGTGAGCGTAAGCTCCGATCGAAGATGGGTACCCTTTATTCAAGTTCAGTGGGGGCACCATAATGAATCAACGTGGGGGCGGGAGGATGACATGCGAGAGAAGTATCGAGAGTTATTCACCGCAAGTACGTTCCAATTTTGAGAACGAAATTCCTTTGTAAGGGGGAAGTATGTAACAACCCATATTTCTGGGTACCTAGAATTTAATTAATTCGGTTATTTTAAATTACATGTGTGCTTTAATTTAATTGAATTAAATATCATGTGTTTATTAAAATATTAATTAGGAGAGATAATGATTAATATTTATGGAATAAATTTACTAAGTGAGTAGTAAATAATTTACGATAATTATTATACGTCGTAGCGAGTGATATCGACATGACCGTGTTAAATCTCAATTGAGAGTCATGTGTAAACTATATTGAGGTCGAGATAGGAAATTTATGTAGAGCAACTCAGATGGCGATTTTGAGGTCACAGTTCATTTCGAATGGGTCAAAATAGGCAGAATAGTGTAGTTGGGTGTACTGATTGCGTCCCGTGGCAATTTTAGACCAAATCGACGCTAATGGCGTTTTGATCATTTAGGAGCCTAGGGTAGAAGTAACTCCAAAAATTAGAGTGTTATATCATGCCCTTTGAGTTAACACTTAGGAGAGAGAGGAGGCCATAGGAGAGGAAGAGGAGAAGAAAACCTAGGCCATTCCACACCCTTTCGCACCACCAACGTTGTCGGATTTGTGATTGGAGCAAGGAAAGATCAACCTCATCATCTTAGAATGAAAATCAGGCCTGATTTATCAAGGCAAGTGTTTATATTACAATATTATAATCATGTCATAATACTCATGTAGTGTAGGGTTTTAATTTCATGGTTTAAATGATTTCTTGGGATTCGGATGGGTGAAATTCATGATTCGGGATAGAAATTCACATAGAATAAATATCTATATGTAGATGATACGAAATCTAAAAATATTTGATGATTACTTGAAACAAATCTGGGTATATTGATGAATATGCATGAAGAACGCCATAAACTAGGGTTTTATGAATTTTTTAATTTAAATTTGTTCTCGGGTAGATTTCTTAAAGATTTGATGATATATTTACATTAAAAATAGTCCTCATATGTATACATGATGATTGGTTATATTTTACGGGAATTTGGCAAGGTTTCATGCAGGTTTGAGATAGTATAAGTGGCTAAAACTCATAACAGCAACGAAGAGGGAACTGTCAGGTGAGGTGAATCGGTTCGGATCCTATAGCGAATCGGTTTAGTTGCCCAATTTTTTTAAGTTTGATTTTTATGTATAATTTCGTATGGAACTAATTACGGAGAACTTTGGTGATTGTTTATTAATTATATAAAGACTTCGAGAATATCAGTAAACATATAGTTAAGGCCCGGTTTAATCTTAATGAGTATAGAATTGGAACTTGGATCGACAATAGTTAACTAATTGTGTTACGTATCAAAAAATTACAAATTGGGTTACGAAAAGAGTAAACGATAACCTAAGATCAATACCAGTAGGATAGTGATGTGTTAACTACTAAATTTCCTTAAGGGATAATTGGGACCCTTCGGGTAGTGAGTGATACTCGAGAAATGTGAAAATAATACTATGTGTGATTCGTTAGTACGTTGAATATTCGAGATATATAAATACTACGTACGGTATATATTATAGGTTGTGTTTATACCTATACTGAAGATATATATATAGGTTGTGTGAACACCTATTATGTGTGAACATACCTACTATGCCTGCTATCACGGGAGGTTCTGCGCAGAGGGCGATTCCATCAAGGTTTGGATGTGTGCCACAAAATATAAAACTTAGGGAGGCTCACTATCTGAAGTGTATTAGTGGGAATGGCAGGTCATTTGGGTACGTTAGGTATGTGTGTAGCCCAAAGACTTGAAACTATGTTTGCCTCCTTTATGTGTTGTTTGATTTATGGTTTGAGGAGACTTTTCAGACCGATAGTCCCTGATTTGGTACGAGAGGTATATGGACTTCATAGCAGTGTATGCCTGCATCGCGGTGGTCATTCTGGGGGATACTATAGTTGTATATATTATAGTGTAATAAATATATACAAGTGTGATTACTCATTCCATCCACAGGGATGCTAAGCTAGATAACTCATTCCAGGGATGCATAGCAGCACTTGTGGAGACTTGTAAGATTTGTGTATACGCTTCAGTTATTCATTCCTAGATTAGGATTATGATTCAGTATTTCCTTTATGGCATGTTTTCCCTTCACTTGATACATTATTTCAGTTTTATTTATTAGACTATGTATTTGGATTCAGTATTATTTCCATAGACTTATCGTTGGGATGTTAACTTGGAACCGATGGTTTATTCGGTACTTATCATTTATCTATTTAGCATGTGATGATTCATACTTCTATTATTTGTGTGGTTGGTTGAGTTATATTATTTTAATTTTCGCATGTGGTTATATGTTAATGAAAGATAAAATTTGGCACCGGCTTAATTTAACATAGGTGGTTAGTAATTTACAAGTTTTCAAAAGTGATGCTAAGAATGAAACAAATGAGATTCTTGTTTATTTTGATAAAGGACTGATCCTTCGTGATTAAAATAGGCGTGGTGTCACAAAAAATTAGTATTTCATTAAAGAAAAAAACTAGTTTATTATAAGTCTTTGCAATTTGTTTCCCTTACTTTCGGTCGCATTTAAATTACGTTATTTCCAATTACATATAAATTCCGTTACTTTTAATTTCTTCTCTCAAGATCAATTTTAATTGTTTTTAGTTTTCATTCCCACTTCGTATCTTTAGTTTAATTTAATTTTAGAAAATATATTAATTAATAAAAATTCTTCTCAATTGAAGCATTCTAACAAAGTACGATCTCTTAATTAAACTTTTGTTAATTAAATGTTTTTGGCAATACCAAGAATTTTATCCCGGCACGCTCACAAAATTATCTTTGACCCTCTAGAAATAGTAAAAGTGAATACAACAATAATAAAGAAAATCAAGAAAACTCTAGAGTAGATCCAGTAACTACTGGAGTTGGTCAAGACATAAAACCATAAAATTAAGATCCCATAGTGGATGAAGGCCCAAGTTTAAGGGCTAGAAATCTAAATGTCTTGCCTATAATAGATGCAGACATGCAAAATCAAATTATTAATTAGTTGAACCATGTGTTTGATCACCTTTGTAATGCAATGCAAAACATTAATTTTATGGTGATTGTTATTACAAATAAGATCACAACTCCTATTGTAACTCCACAAATCAGTCACACGATTATACCATTAACTGGAATTAACACGATCAATCAAGTAGTTTGTTCTTTATCAACATATTATCGACCAAATGCAAGGGAAACCACTCAAATATTAGTATAGGAATAGTTACTTTTAGGAATGTTAATATAGCCACCTCCACCTTTCCCAGAGAAATTACTGAAGGATTTGAAGGTTTACTAATACATGGGATTCACTGATCCACTAGGGAAGTTTGCTATCCCAACGATGAACAATTCTATGCCTCAGTATGTATATGATACCAATTACGGATTTGGTGTTACTTCGAACCAAATAATGGTGAGTAACCCTTTATTTGAGCCAAAGCTCGAGGGGTTAGGAAAGCTAGGAGATTTGGCAATGAATCATTTAGAAGGATTGAAAACACAACATACAATGCACCATTATTAATGCTTCCACAAACTATACCACACTTGCTATAAAAAAACCCAATAGTGCCACTAATATCGGTTGTGAATCAATCAGTGGAATAACTTCTTAGGAAACCACCTACAGTGGTAAGAAGAAATGAAATAGTGCATCTCATCCATGAGATTTATGGACCTATATATCGAGGGGTCTAGACTCCTATGTATCAAGATCCAAATCCTAGGTGGATTGACATAATTGAAATGCCAGAAGGACTTAAGTTTCCAACCTTTTTATTATTCTCAATGAATGATAGTTAATCTACTGTTGAATATTCAGTCATGTTTACAACTCAATGTAACGATGTCGGCACTAATGAGTTTTTAAAATTAAGGTAGTTTTTGAAATCTTTGACTAATGAAACATTCACCTTGTTTATGAGTTTACCACCAAACTCTGTCGAAACTTGTAATAAAATTGAAGATATGTTTCATGCATAGTAGTTCCAAACTAAACCACAAGTTTCAATGAATGATTTGGCCAGACTAAATTAAAGTCCACATAAAAAGGCCACCCATTTCATAAATAGGTTTAAAAAGTTTAGGAACAAGTGTAAAATAGACTTCTAGAGCATGGAGGTAAATAATAATCTTGGGAACAACCTCATATAAAACTGAAGATACTATAGCCTTCGGCCTCATGTCCTTGGCCTCTTAAGGTTGTTTCCAATGAGTCAGCCATAAGTGGGTCGACCAAGATAGGTTCGACCTCAACAAGGTCATCCTAATTATGACAGAAAACTAAGAAAATGTAAATTTCACTAGAAAAGGCATATCGAGCATTTCCAACCTATATAAGAATGAGCATAAATCAACATTGTGCATGAAGGAATAATCATACATTCTTAATAGCTTTTATAAGGACTAGTCGCAACAACTAACAGACTCGTACTAATCAATAGACAATATATGACTTTGGGCACACATTATACCCTAAGCCTCCTATATGTACCCGTCTTTCAACAAATTGTACTCTAAGTTAGCTCATTGCTGTAAAACTTACTAAAAATCTACTGAAAGATACTTTAGAGAGAGAAAGTACCATTTGTAACTTGTATAACACTCTTGTGATAATGAAGAATGATTTACCTTATAGTGGATGTAGACCCTGGGGCTGAACTACTTGAATCTCCGTGTGTTGATATACTTTCTCTTCTTTTTATTAGGTTTTACGATTCATTTACATACCCAGATAATGTTCATCGTAATATTTCATTGAGTTCATACTTTAACTAGATTGTTGCAATTATGTGTAACATCAATAATGTCCTTTTTTCTAGCTTTATAAAAAAAATAACATAGTAATGGTTTTTCCGTTTAAAAGTAAATGCATGATTTATGGTATGGTTTACAAGAACCTGGTGTATAGACTCAAGAACCACAATTGAGGACTGTAACTCTTTACAAAGGTTCGAGGTGACCGGGCAACTACTTAAAAGAGATATGTTACTAATAAGTAATAAGAATAAGGCAACAATATTAGAAGTAGGATATTTTTTAGATTATGATGAAGACATAAAGATAATGTAGGTAAATTATTTAATGTGCCTGGTTTTAGAGGAAAAGTTAGTTTCAATTTCTAAACTGTTGTTTAACAGATATTCAATTAATTTAGTAAAACTATTTTATCAAAATTGAATATCTGTTATTTGTTCTGGTACATTGGGAAATAATTTTTACATTATTAGGTTTGTTTCACCAATACTGTTATATACTAGTATGAATAACATTAATGGATAAATCATCAAAGAGAAAGTTTCCTTCTTAGTTGAACCAAACAAAATTTTCACATTTATGCTTACGTTATTTTATTCTGAAAGGAATTAAAAGACTGGTTTAAAATAGATAATTGAGTTCAATGAAAGTGGTCACATTTCTAATATGTGAATCTCATTTAGAGGGTAAAATGATCAAGGTTCCCTTTACGGACAAAAGCTAAATATCCAAATATGTCTTGAAAATATAATTCATTTCAATATGTGTGGTCCTATGACTATCCGGACAAAGAGGTGGTTTTGAGTAGTTCGTCGATTTCACTGATGATTACTAAAGGTATGGATGGATTTACCTTATGCTCCACAAATCTAAAACTTTTTATTAGTTAAAAGTGTGCAAGGCTATGGTGGAGCATGGGTCGGGCAATCTAATCCAAACTCTACGATTTGATCATAGAGGTGTATACATATTGGGAGAGTTTAAGAATCATTTATTGAATATAGGGATTGTATCCCATTTGTCTACACCGGGCATTCCATTTTGGAATGGTGTAGAATAAAGAAAGAAATAAGACTCTTTAAATATGATAAGGTCCATGGTTAATTATGTTGGGAATCTATATACACAAAATAAAAAATTTCATCCATAGATCTTCGATTAATCTAACATTAGAAAGAGGTAAAACCATAAACTAGGTTTGAAGAACAGACCTAGGGTTTGGAACACAACACCTTTGTGAATTTAGTGGCAATCCAATGGAGAGAAAAGAATTTATTGATGATGTAGGGATTCTTTCTTTTAGACCTCTAAAATCTTGCTTAAACCTTCTGAACGCCAGGTTAGTGGGTGGACATCATTTGAGATTAAAAACCTTGTTTATGAGTGAGATATAGTGGTCTCTCTCTATCCCTCTTCATAAAAATGGGAATAGTTCTTTCTCACACCTTTTCCAAACCCTAATGATGAATAATGATTCAGGCCCCTCCCACTCCTTTATATACAAGTACAAAGGGGGAGCTTGGACCAAACTGGGATCTTGAGAATATGGGCCTGACTACTTGAATATTTGGACTACACCAGGGACCCAAGATAAATAATTAAATTAGATACAAATAGATACTTAGAAATCCCAAATTACATTTATCGAAATGTATTTCCTTTTTTTATTTAATCATAATTAATTCCACAAAATAATTATAATTTCACTCCAATTTAATTATCTCATAAATCACTCGTATATAATGAGGCCCTATTTGAAAAGTCGATAGCGGTATATAATATGATTCCACACGTTAAGCTTTAGATACCCGCTTCGTCAAATCAATTTGTCACTAATTGACTTTAACCAACATCTAATTAATTCCTTAATTCTCAGTCTTAACTTATTTTACTACTCCATTGGATTATAAACAATCCACTTATCAGGTTTAGTTGTGAAAACAAATCTTATAATTCTATCAAGATGGTATTGTAATCCAAGGTATTATCGAACGTGTACTCCTCTGAAGTAAGATATCTCATACTTACTTACATAATTATTGCCCAATATGTGGGGATTATTCGATTCAATCTAAGATTGAATCACACCTGTAGCAATGAACACAACAATGACATAAGCATTATAATCCTCATAATTCTCGAGATTACTAATCTAGGCACCCTTTGCAAATAGTGTGAGATTTTTTAGTATAATCAAGATAATCCTTAGACTGAAATCTCATGGGTGGTCCTGTTCAATACATTCCAGGGATGTACCGATCACAATCCTCTATTAAACTATCGTACAAGTTCTCAAACCATTAAACAGTTTCCTTCAATTTGAGATAAACTATTTGGATTGCATTGCAACCGCTCAAATAGGATGTCAACTTCCTTTCGAGGTTGTGAAATTTTCAATAGTGATGGAACCAGATTTCCAATCTCCTTCTGATCAACCCGAAGTTGACTCACTATAATTCCTACTAAGCTCTATTGACCTCCATTTATATAAAATAATATATTCAAACAAATATAAAGCATTCTCATAAACTTGATTCTGATTTTAAAATGAATAAAACAATCCCTTACTAATCAATAATAAAACATTTTATACATGGTTTTACGAATAAACACCAAAAATCTCCCACTTAGTCTTAAAGCCATGTGGCCATGCACTTGACTCATATTCCTTTTGCATAACTCTTAAAGGTCCTAGATGGTAAGCTCTTTGTAAAAGAATTATCTAAGTTTTCCCCAGTTTCAATATTGGTTACGTTAATGTCGCCCCTCTATACGATCTCCCACTTATGCTCAATGTGCTTCGCCTTCTAATGAGTCCTTGGTTCTTTAATATTTACAACCACGCAGCTATTGCAACAATAATTGTAATAGCTAATTGTACTTAAGGAACCACACCCCCAAGTCATTTAGGAAGTTCTAGGACCAAACAACCCTTTTGCTGCCTTTGAAGAGGCAACATACTCGGCTTCCATGGTCGAATCAGCAATACATAATTTTTTTATACTCCTCTAACTTATGGCTCCACCTCTTAAGGTAAACACATATCCCGAGGTCAATTTCCTGAAATCCCCATCTGATTAAAAATTTGAGTCTGTGTACCCAACGAGTACTAGACTGTCTATTGAGTAAACTATCGCATAATCTCTAGTCATATTCTGGTACTTGATAATGTACTTCATAGTAGTCCAATGCTCCCCACCTGGGTTAGACTAAAATATGTTGATGACGCGACTAAGAATGTATCTAGTGTGCGTGATATTTAGGCTCAAGTGTAAGCCTATCGCTCAAGTAATAATCCGATAAGTCGGGTATCGATCCTCAGGGAAATAGGACGAACGGAGTCGAAATAATGTTGGACAGACGAAGGAAACCTAACTTTGACTCTAAAAAAAAGGAAAAGGTTATTTGATTTGTGAAACAACTACAACTATATGCACTTTTGAAAATGATTAACTAATGAAATTATGAATGCAATTTTTCTACTTGCAGAATTTTGAACGACTTGACTAAAACTGTAACTATGAATGGAGAAAGATAGGTCGGGTTACACTCCCCCACACCTTAGTAATTCACTTCGTAGGATACTAGATTCAGAATTAAAGCTTTAAATGAATCCGATTTTTAATACTCCTAAGTATTACATATGAGGGATCCTAGCCCGCACAATATGTAAGCAAAGGTTGAATTAAAATTCGGTCTTTATTTCTCATAAGAATTACACATATGAGGGATCGTAGCCCGAACAGTATGTAAGCAAAGGATGAAATAAAGTAGTATCGCATGAATTACATTACAATTCATCTAATGTTTTGATTCCAACTTCTATTTCCACTATAGTGAATTACATCGGGTGGGGTTCATGCACCCCAACCCTTAAAAATTTATCCAGACATATGAAAACTGGAAGAAAATATTTTTTGGATGAAAGGAAACATTTTTACGAACATTTGAAGGTGACGAATAATGAAATTGCTCACTATTGAAATAACTACTGCACATATGAAAATAAGAATTGAAATAATATTACTTGAATTGTAAAACTGGAAGCAAACTAGGGTTTCTTATTATTCTTCTTCTCTAAACTGATTACAAAGCTTCCCTAACGAATCAGAAGCCTCCTCATGTCTGGGAGGAGTTTACAATTTATAATCTACTAATTCTAAGAGTTCGAACCATGCAGGATTCTGATTTTACAGCGGATAAGTTCAAATTTCTGATACCATAACCGATCCTACTAAGAGGGTTCGGTTCGGTTCCATCTTTTACAGCATTTACAGGAGGTTATTCAAGCATAGGATCGGTTTGTTTTTCCTCTTCTTAGGTTCGGTTCCATCTTTGACAGCCTTTACAGGAAGTTTTCTAGGATGGGATAGGTTCTTTTTTTCTTTCCTTCAGTTCAATTTCCTCTTTTCAGGAACTTTTCATCCTTGTATTTCTTTGAAGCTTTTGATACGAAACTCGGATTGGGATGCCGAACCTTCCTAAACACTGAATACCTGCGAAATGGATGGAAAATACACAAAACTCAGCGTACTCAATAGAAACTTGTCAATAGCAATGATATGATATAAAACCACTCGAATTACACTTTGTGGAGAAATAAAAGCCTCTAAATTAAGGGGATAAATGGGAAGAATTTATGCCTAATCAAACCCCCCCAAACTTAGAATTTTGATCGTCCCGAGCAATGTAAAAGAATCAAAACATGGTCTAACTCTAAAATGGGATAGAATACCTCTTTCGTGGGCGAACGATTCCATTTAGCGTATGCAATAAGCCTTTAAACCCCTAGGTTACCCTAGTAGGACGAGTTATATCTCGTGAGGGTTTTTGCAGTGAATATACCCACAAAATTCGACTCAAAGAAAACTCAAAATACGTAAAAATTGTATAATTCAAACCTTTCCAGAAAATAGTCATCGTCAATTCATGTTCAAGAGTCTCAAATCATAGTGCGCGTGTGAAGCCGGAAATTTAATCGCAAATTTCTACCGATTGACCGTTACATTACTTATTCAAAAATTTATTTTGATTTCAAAATCTCATGGAATGCTCTCATAAACTAATCACTCGGAATGTGGCTTATTCTCTTGGTATACGTGATTCATAAGAGTAAATGCATTGAAATCAAGTTCATGCACACAAGTAGAAAGACGAAAATTTTATGGTAACCGAATCTCATCATCGGATTACGGTTATAAGAAAGCAAGAACATTGCCTCTAATTCATATTTTTTATCTCTTTTATTATGTTTTTGTGTATTCGCTCTCCACGCGGTAACCAATTTCGCAATTTTGGACTCGGTTAGGACTTTTTTGGGTTAAAGGTGTATTGGGTAAAATGAGAATGGTACGGGAAATCTGGAATTGGAAAACTTTCTTATGATGTCCATTTGTGCTTTTTCGGGCTTTTGCTCATTTTTTTTTTGTTCTTATTTTTCTATTTTTTTCTATTTTTCACGCTTCTCTTTTCTTGTTGTTTTTACTGAGCATAATTATCTTTTTTCTTGTCCCTTTTCTGCACTTTTCGGACTTAATTTCTGGGATTATCAGTTTTCACAATTCCGGGCCATTTGGGGGTTTTCGGGTTGTCAAACGAAAGGAAAAATTATTCGGCTCAATTTGGGGTTACGAAAGGGATAATTTTCACTACTTTTTATTGCTAATCTTTTTGGGTGACAAACGAGGGCCTACTTCATTGTTCGAAATACTAATTGCGTACCATATGCGTCTCGAGATGAATTAAGTTTGAGATCTATTTGGCACATTTTTCAAGGCAATATCACACACATTTTGTATAATCGATCAAAGTGAAAGAATTAAGAGCCTTGACGACTTATGAGAACGCTGATAAGAACTTTGAGTTAACAATTAACTCGGATTGATTTTTAAATTCACAAACATGATAGATTCGAAATCTCACCAGGGTTGTTAATCTCCACATTAATTCGTTAAGTCGTTTATGTTCGCTCAATTTCCATCATTGGTCAATTTCGGCTTTGTGTATTATGTTTTTACAATTTGAGACTTTAAACCAACTTTTAATGTTATTTTTGAAAATTTTGAATTCCAATTTTTATTTGTTTTGAAGAAAAATATTTTTGGATTTTTCAAGATTTTATGATTTTTTTTGAAATTTCTGGGCATTTTTGAAAATTTGTGAAGTTTTAGAAAGACGCACTTATGAGCCCCCCTAACTTAGACTTTTTCATTGTCCTCAAGCAAAAAGGAATAAAATCTAACTCAAAGTGAATTAAAAGTGCGGAAAAATAAAATAAACAAATGAGACAGAAATGCAGAATTTTTTTATAGATACTTAATACCCGTGTTACAAAGGAGAGGGGAGCACACAACTAACATATGTAAACAACCACCACAACACACAAATAACAAACAACAGATAAAGGCTTCATTGGGGAGGCATATTTGAGGGTACAAGTGCACTGGGATCAAAGGGATCATAGAAGAAAGTGGGGGAGGTCCGCCGAAGTTGAGCTCGTATAAGTGCGCTTGGAGACGATGCATCATGATCGTGTCCCATCGGTAGGCCTCTTGATCCCGTTGATAGGCCGCTTGGCCCCTGTTGTATTATGTGATGAACCCATCAAAATGAGTTTCTATGGCTGAAAGGCGCTTATGAAAATCTGCACTTGGTGGCTCAAAGTCCGAGTCATCATCCTCGTCGATTCTTCCTCTTCTGCCCCGCCCATCTCGACATCCTCAGCCTCGGGCTCTTCAACATGGATCTCCTCCTTGGCATCTACATCAACCACCACCCGGGCTGCTCGATGGGCCACTCTCTACTGGGCACTCCTAGTGCGTGACACTTTCCCAATGGGTTCCGAGAGGTGGGGGAAAGCGGGAGGTGGCTGGATACCGGCATCGGCAAGGACGGAGGTTATGAGACATGCATAAGGGAGGGGCACCGTACCTTTTTTATCCAAGGCCATGCAAAGAATATCGGTGTAAAGCATGCAGGCGAGATCGAGAGTGAAGTTTGGATCGAAAAGTTGGTACACGAGGGTAGCTCGGCGTGGGCGCATCGCCGAGTCATTTGTGGTTTGAAGCAGGTTGGCGCACACAATATGGAAGTTAATGCACACCTTATCATTTAGGCATACCACGGGGAAGGTGCCCCTTTCCCAAATCTCGTTGGGTGCAAGACGATCGATGCATTGCTGTTTTGGGATGGTGGAGGCATTGGTTGGGTAATCATAGATGTCCGGGTGGGGGATGCCCTTGGTAGCAAGTTTGCGAGTTTAGATGGACAAGAAAAATGGGATGGGGTGGCCGTTGGTAAAAGCTTGGCTCTCAAACTCGCCCGTGCGGATGAGAGAGCCATAGAAAGATCGGACTTCATCCGCCCACACTACATTGTGGGGTTCTTGGAGGTATTGCGTCCACCCCCTCTGGCTGAAAATAGTGGTGACTGAGCGGGGCAACTCATCCCAGTTGACGGTGCGCTCAATGTGTAGTTGGCGGTAGAAGCTGAAAAAAAATTCGCACCATAGGCGCACCATGTGGGAGAGGTATTCCCCATTGTCGTTGGGCAGAATCTCAGTGGACATATATTTCGGGGGAAGAGCGGGATTTGCCATGGAAATATCTGGGAGTTGGGAATGAGAGATAGGGTTTAGAGAGGTGAGATGAGATGGAGGTGTGGATGGAATGGTAGGGGAGAAGGTCAATTTATAGGTGGTGGAGAGGGTTGGGGGAGGAATTTGGTGGGAAAAGGGGAATAAATGTTTGGAGGGAAAGATGGGAAGGAATGGAGGGAAAGGAGGGGATAGGGTGAGGGGGGCACCTCGGGAAGAACCAAAATTGAAGAACCCGAACCGATCCGGTTCAGGGGAGAACCGATCTGGTTTTAGAATTTTTTATTTTGTGATTTATCAAAATCAAACCGATCCGGTTAAGGGGATTCGGTTCGGTTCCATCTCAGGCAGAACCCTCTTACTTAGCATGCTGAACTAGAATCTCACACCCTCGAATTTTGGACACTTTCTCACTTATTCCCCCTCTTGGATTTCTCGATGCCCACACGAAGTGCGTGTTGGTGCGCGTGGTCCTAACCCTAACCTTACGTAACCTACCTATGGACTCAAGATAATCTACCAAAGCACAACTACTATACACAAGAATTCACCCCATATGCGTCGGGGGTACGATGACCTCTCAACTCAAGCTCACTCTACCCCGTAAACGGGGTTTGACAACCAGATGGTGCCGATCTCTTCTACGCACGCCTCAACATATAGCTTTAGCACTGTCCATTGATTTTGAACGCATTTCCCCTTTTTGGTTCTTCCAACTCTACATCTCCGTGGGGGAATACGCTTCCACAATGAATGGACCAGTCCATCGGGACCGTAATTTACCCAAAAATAGATGAAACCGAGAGTTATAGAGGAGTACCTTTTGTCCCGATTGAAACTCTTTTCATCGGATAATATTATCATGTGCTAGTTTCATCCGGGCTTTTAAAATCTTGGTATTATCATACGCATCATTGCGTATCTCCTCTAACTCATTCATTTGAATCTTGCGAGCTTCACCGGCTTTGTCTATATCATAATTTAATCTCTTAATAGCCCAATATGCTTTGTGCTCTAACTCGGCGGGAAGATGACAAGGCTTTCCATACACAAAGCAAAATGGGAACATTCTAAGTGGGTTCTTGTATGCGGTACAATAGGCCCATGTCAAATCGTTCAATCGAAGGGACCAATCTTTCCGTTCAAGATTGACGGTCTTCTCTAATATGTGCTTAATTTCACGATTTGCCAATTTGGCATGTCCATTCGTTTGTGGGTGATAGGTCGTTCCAAACTTGTGAACGACGCCATACTTTCTCATTAGCTTCTCGAATGGCCTATTGCAAAAGTGCATGCCATTATCACTAATTATTGCTTTCAGAGCACCGAAGCGAGAAAGTACGTATTCTTATAGGAATTTTATCACCACTTTATTGTCATTAGTCTTGGTAGATATAGTTTCCACCCATTTAGAAATGTAGTCTACCATGACAAGGATGTATAGGAAACCAAAATATGGGGGAAAAGGGCCCATGAAGTCAATACCCCAGCAGTCAAAGATCTCAATAATGAGTATCGGGGTTAATGGCATCATGTCGTATCGGGTAATCGCTCCCATCCTTTGACACCTATCGCAAGATTTGCAATAATTGCTCACATCCCGGAATATTATGGGCCAATATAAATCGCATTGAAGAATTTTAGCTGCTGTCTTTTTCATGAAAAAGTGGCCTCCACATGCTTCCGAATAACAAAATTGGATGACTTTTGGGATTTCGTCATTCGATACGCATCGTCGGATGAACTGATCGGTGCAATATTTAAAAAGAAATGGATCATCATAGAAAAACATGCGTGACCAAGTGATGAACCTGTTCTTATCTTGCGGTGTCCAATCGGGAGGGACGGATCCCGTGACAAGATAGTTCACTATATCCGCAAACCAGGTGTAATACCCCGAATTTTTATGATTTTTAAATATGTGATTTAATAAATTATCTTGCGGTGTCCAATTGGGAGGGACGGATCCCGTGACAAGATAGTTTACTATATCCGCAAACCAGGTGTAATACCCCGAATTTTTATGGTTTTTAAATATGTGATTTAGTAAATTAAATTGCCTTATATTATGAGATTTATTATAATTAATTTGAGTTAATTAATTGAAAATTTATTCGGATTTAAATGCTAACGAGACGAGAGTTAGTATTTGATTATTATAATGTTGTTGAATATTATCGAGTGATTAAGGTAATATATGATCATTGTATTTATTAAAAATTGTCGTGAGTTGAAAATACGGCAGTTTCGATAATTAAGTTAGGACGCGCGTGTCATTTGTGTCAGAACCCAATTTAATGGATTTAAAAGTATTTTATTTTATGTCATCCATATGAACATTTTGAGTGTGTCAACGTGTTCAGAAGGGTCAAAATAGTCAGAAAACACTAGTCGGGAGTTTAGTTTGGGTCCTGGGACATTTTTAGGCTTAACCGGCAGCCCAGGGGGGGTATTTTTGTCATTTTAGATTTTAAGGAAATTAGACCTACGAATTTTAGAGTTTATTTAATTGTTATTGGGAAGGCCATTAGGGCCATTATTATCCAAAAAGTAAGAAGTGGGCTACGTGAGATAGAGGAGAAGTTACAGAAGGTTTTCCATGGCCATAACCACAACACACCATCACCACCGCCGGATTTGTGATCGGAAAGAGAGAGGGAAACAACCAATAACGTCATCAACGGATCAAAATCGGTATTTTCAGGCAAGTGATTTATCTTGCAAAGATTCAAAGCATATATTTTACATGTTATTGTAGATTTGAAGATTTATCATGAATAATGAAATAAATTGTAAAATGGGAGCATTAAATATTAAATCCGGGTAGGGTTACATGTAGTTAAAGCTTCTGGATAGATCTTAGATACGAAATCATGTTTCATGTGTAGGTAATTACGAAATTAAATCAAGATTTATGATGTTCTTGAAGAAATTTGTAGGAACTAGGTTTAGAGGAATAATAATGACTTTTGATCCAAGAAACCATTGCTTGGGGATGATTTAACGATTCTAAAGTGTTAAAAATTATGTAAACATGTTGGTATGATGATTAGTATACTTAGTTGTGAGTTTTGGACGTTAGGATGAAGAATTTGAGGTGTAAAAAAAAGAGGAAAATCGTAACTATTTAAGAATTCTGGGTTGATACCTGCTTGATCGATCGATCGACTCAAGAATATCGATCAATCGACTGATAGATCGATCGACCCTTTCTTCGATCGATCGACCTCTCCTGATTTTTGGAAATTGTTTTCCTTTAAGGTTTAATGAAAATCCCAAAGCCGATGTTGATTCTTAGGGTGATTAAAATAATATTATGGGACTTAGATGAGGTCAGTAGGGACTTAGTTATTGTCGGAAAATGTTATAACTTATGGGATCGAGCGTTATAATTACAAACAGATGAGTAGATCTTTCGATTTTGGGATTGAAAGTGGAATGAAAGATAATTTAAAGGATTATATATATGAGATAACCTTAGGAACAAATGGGAGACCTAGTATTCACTTGGGATAGGTATAGGTACCCGAATTCGTATGGCGAGACTTGTCGCGTTAAATAAATATTACGTAGAATATCCGAAACGTAAATAATGTGTGTGAGACTTAATATATAGGGGAGGAGTATACCTATATTGAAATTGTATACATACCGGTTGTGTGATTTTCTAGTATATGGATTATTGTGTGTATAACATACCTACCATACTTGCTATCACGGGTGCTCGTTCCTAAGAGGATAGTCTGGTCTCGATGTGACCTTCGGGGGGACTTTAGATTTATACCTCAGAACATAGAACTTGGAAGGGCTTATCGCTGAATGGATAAGTCTGCTGACCTTGGGAGCGTAGGTATATGCGTGACCCATGGGTATGTGAACTATGTTCGCCTCCACTATGTGTGATTTTTATTTAAACGGTTCCTGAGTGATTCGAAACTTATGATCCTTACGTACGTGATGTACAGGGATTCGATAACCGAGTATGAGGCCATCGTAGGTTCTATCCTTGTGGGGTGCCTGATTTTCATATGAGATATTATATGGGTCTATATACATATACTTGAGATCGTTCTGTTGTGTTGCTTAATCGATGTGAATAGCTCAGATATTTGAATGGGTTAAAAATATGAATTTAATTTAGACTGGAGATAAGAAATTTAATGAATGTGAACATGGGTTATAACTATGGCTCATTTGGGTATTACCAGCAGATACTCTATGTTAGAATGCGAAGGCAGGAGTGGTACAAATTAATTAGATAGTGGCATAACTAGGATGGGTTAAGGGCATACGTTAGGCGTGCACAATAGTTGAGAGGTAAGAAACTCATGTGAGAGTATGCAACTAACGTGTTTATAATATGTGTTGTTTAATTGTAATTTAAACACTTGCTAAACTTTTAAATTGTTTTCACATCGGGCTCTGACCCATTTTCCTCCAAATCTATTTTTGTTTTGTAAAAACATTTTAGGTGCCCAGCCACTGGGACGCCAAGCATAGGAGTTCCATTATGTTGACGTATTGTAGTTGCTGTGGAAGCTACAGAATCTTAGTAGTAGACGCCTGCATATTTATCCTTGATTCCTTCAGAGTCAATTGTATCAGTTATGGCATGTCGCCCATTCTTATTTAGAGGTTGTAATTGCAGACTATCATTATTTCGGTTATTGGTTTATTTATTCAGACTCCTGTATTGGGACTTTAATTCCTTTGGCATTTTATTATTGGAGTGTTTACTCCAGACTCAGTTGATTTCATTTCATTGTGTATTCTTATGAAATTGTTTATGTGATTAATGGTTAGTGATTTAGTTCTTGGTTTTTTTTACTTAATTAATAAAATTGACATCTCTTTTTTTAAATATGAGGTGTCTCGTAATTAATTAAATGTTTTTGACAGTGACGCTAAGACTGAACCAACTTGATATTCTGTATTAATTTAATAAAGGAGTAGCTACCCGGTATTTAATTAGACGGGGTGTTACACCAGGACAAAGAAGAGGTGGAAAAGAGTTGCTCATCCGAAAAATATTCGTCTATGAGTGTAAGATCACTAGGTATGTCGGACGAAATCCGTGATAAGTGATCTGCAATGACATTTTCTACTCCTTTTTGTCTTTAATGGAGAGATTAAACTCTTGTAGGAGTAGGATCCACCTTATGAGGCACGTCTTTACATCCTTCTTCTCAAGTAGATATTTTAAAGTCGCATGGTCGGTGAAACAAGTGATGGGGGGCCGATAAGATAGGACCGAAATTTGTCGAGAGCGAATACTACTACTAGCAACTCTTTCTCCATGGTGGAGTAATGTAGTTGTGGTCCGGTAAGGGTCCGACTAGAGTAGTAGATGACATAAGCCTTATTATCTTTTCTTTGGCCCAAAACAACCCCTATCGCATAATCGCTAGCATCACACATAAGCTCGAATGGTAAGGACCAATCCAGAGCTTGCATAATGGGAGCGGATACAAGCATGTTTTTCAGTTTTTCAAAAGCGCTTTGGCATGCTTTCGCCCACTCAAATGGGGTGTCCTTCATGAGGAGATTGCTTAAGGGTCTAGCGATGGTGCTAAAATCCTTAATGAACCGTCTATAAAACCCCGCATGGCCTAAGAAGGAGCGCACGTCTTTCAGCAATTTAGGTGGGGGTAGGTCAGCTAGGACATCTATTTTTGCTCAATCGACTTCGATCCCTTTGGATGACAATATGTGGCCAAGAACTATACCCTCGGTTACCATGAAGTGGCATTTTCCCCAATTCAGCACTAAGTTCTTTTCTACACATCGGGCAAGTACTTTTTCAAGATTGGCTAAACATAGGTCGAAGGAGGTGCCAAAAACACTAAAGTCATCCATAAACACCTCTAGCCCTCTCTCAACCATGTCACTAAATAAGCTTAACATGCACCTTTGAAAGGTCGTCGGTGCATTACACAAATCAAATAGCATACGTTTGTAGGAAAACGTTCCAAACGGGCAAGTGAATGTTGTTTTCTCTTAATGAAGTACATCTACCTTAATTTGGTTATATCCGGAATAACCATCTAGGAAGCAATAATAAGGGTGGCCCGCTACTCTTTCAAGCATTTGATTGATAAATGGCAAGGGGAAATGATCTTTCCTAGTTCCCGCATTGAGTTTTCGGTAATCAATGCAAACGCGCCATCCAGTGGTGGTACATTGGGGAACTAGCTCTCCCCAGGCATTTTCAATCACAGTCATGCCCGACTTCTTCGGAAAAACTTGAATAGGTCTCACCCACTTTCTATCCAAGATTGGATAGATAATCCCGGCATCCAACAGCTTTATAATTTTAGTCCTCACCACATCTTTCATTGTGGATTTTAGTCGTCTTTGCATTTCTCTCGAAGGCTGAACAGCCTCTTCGAGATGAATCTTATGGATGCAAATTAGGGGGATCATCCCTTTTAGATCAGCTATACACCAACCAAAAGCATCTTGGTGTTTCCTCAAAATCTTTAATAATTTACCCTCCTGCTCTTCATCTAAGCTAGAGGAGACAATAATAGGAAATGTCTCACTTTAACCTAGGAAAGAATATTTGACGTTGGAGGGTAGTTTCTTCAATTCGAGAGTCGAGAATGTGTCGCTAGAGGGCACCATACGTGCTTCCCTTGGCGGTAACTCTTCGAATCGAGAAACCCAATTAATATCTCTTTCATCCTCATTCGATGCTCTCTCATCGAGTAAGCCTCCCAACTCCTTTATCTCCCTCTCAAACTTGGTGTAGGATCCCTCACTCTCATGATTAGAAGCTAGGAAAACTTCTAGGGCATTTCCACAGTAATTTTCCTCAAAGTGTTCTTCTACGATCTCCTCAATTAAACTTACTACGTGAAGATCATTTTCTACCCCTGCTTGTTGGGCTATGTTGAAGATGTTTGTTTCCAAAGTCATATTCCCAAAAGTGTTTTGCATCTGCCCATTTCTAGTATTGATGACAGCGTTAGTCGTGGCTAATAATGGGCATCCAACGATGATGGGAACATGATTTTTTTAGGCGAAGGAGGGATCCGTGTCCTAAATGACAAAATGTATCGGGAAGTAGAATGTGTCCACTTGGACTATCACGTCCTCAAATATACCCCTTGGTATCTTCACGGTTCGATCCGCTAATTGGAGAGTGATCCTTATGGGATTAAGATCACCCAGATCAAGTTTCCTATAAATCGAATAAGGGAGAATGTTGACACTTACTCCCAAATCGATCAAGGCTTTTTCAAATTTATTTTCTCCAATGGAGCAGGAAATGGTGGGGGCACCGAGATCTTTATATTTAGGGGGGAGATCGTTAAGAAGGACTGAACTCACATTTTGTGCTAGAAACACGTTCTTCTTTACCTTCATCCTCCTCTTGACTGTCAATAAGTCTTTTATGACTTTTGCATAAGATGTAATTTTCCTTATTGCTTCGAGGAAAGGTAAGTTCAACTTTACGTTCTTAAGAACTTCTAGCACTTCTTCACTTATGGTCCTGTTATGGCCAGGAACTAATCTTTGAGGAAATGTTGACACAGAGGGTGGTTTCACTACTACCTCGGGCTCACTAGTGTCTTCTTTATCATTCTCTTTCAATAGGACATCTTCGGCCTCTTTCGTATCGGGCGAAATCTCCTTGTCTTTGTTTTTGTCGTGCGGAGGAGGTAATAAATCAATGACTCTCCCACTACGAAGAGTGGTCACAGCTTAACATTGCTCCTGATGTTCTGTAGAGGTGGATCTAACACTGGTTAGAAAACTTGCCCTTCTCTTGGATACTCAACAATGATTGCATCTTTAAAATATTCGTATTTATGTCGTTGATCATGCGCTCATGTCCAGCAGTGGTTTCATTCAGGGCAGTGATGAATTAGTTTATCGAATCCTTGATATTTCTCCGTGGTGGAGTGATATATGCCCCTGGAGGTGGTGGTGCCTGCATATGTCCTTGCATGTGTGGTGCTTGTTGAAAGTGTGATGGTGGAGGAGGGGCAACATGTGAATTAGGATTCATCGCAGCATTTTGTTGCCCATAACTAAAACCAGGATGGTTTTTTCATGAAGGGTTGTAAGAATTTTCGTGCAGTGCACCGAAATTACCCTTAAATCCTCCTATACCACTCATTTGCTCTTGAAGCATAACTTTGTAGGCGGGTATCGTCGAGCATTCCTCTGTTGAATGTCCCTCCTCACAAATATCACACGCCTTCTCAATGAGGTTCAGGATGGAGTCGGTTGGTCCTTTTGCACATATCTCAAGTATTTCTCGCATTCCTTTCTCAAGTAGATCGAGTCGACTATCCCTCATAGTATTATTATCTACGTAAAATAGGTCAAACGCCGATGGATTGATGGTCATTTGGCGAGTTCGATTATGAGCTCTAGGGTAAGATGTATCCCATGCTTGGGTAGTCTCGATGACGTACCTCAGGTGAAGCTCAGCATCGTTGGCGTCCAGGTCGATAAATGGACCATCACACATGGTTTCTATGAGTTATTTGGAATTTATATTCGGCCCATAATGGAAGAAGGAAATGATTTGCAGTTTACCAAGTCCATGATGAGGGCACAAAGTGATTAACTCATTAAAATGCTCGTAACATCAATCGAACGACTCATTTTCAAATTATTGGAAGGTTTGAATTTGAGCCTTGATGGAGTTCGTTCGATGTGGAGGAGAGAATTTCTTGAGAAATTTAGATTGCAACTCGTTCCATGATGCAATTGAGTTTGGAGGTAAAGACCATAACCAGGTCTTAGCCTTGTCCGTTAGTGAGAATGGGAAGAGTTTGTGGCGGATCACATTTTTTGTGCAAGTTTGATCACCGAGGGTCTCGCACGCCTCCTCAAATTCTCAAATGTGGAGATATGGATTTTATGACTCCATCCCATCGTAATTGGGAAGTATCTAGATCATCCCATTCCTAAATCAAAATTTCCTTGCATTATACGGGAGTAAAATGCATCCCGGAGTGACAGTTCGCTCGGGATATAAAATTTCTCTCAAAGGACGGTACGAGGCCTCTTCCTCACCGGTGGCTACACTATCGTGTTTTGACATGGCTCTCTCACTTAATGACTCTGTATCCTCACTTGGTATACTCGGAGCGTGCTCTGTGGTGTGTCCTAAGAGGGATGTCGGAGTGTTACTTGCAATTGAGTGTGGAGGCGTGGGAGGTGGGACCCAGAATTGTGGAACGTTTGGAGTGTGAGGGTTGTTGGGGTCGTACTCAACTATCGGGTTTTTATGAATGCTGGTTGGATTATTTTGGGGAGTTAGAGTGAGTTCAGGATTTTTCATTAACATGCTTATGAGAGATGATGAACATTTTTTGTGTATTTTCAATTTTTTTATGTTTTTGGATTTTTGGAAATTTTTGGTCAAAGTTTTAGATTGACTTGATCTAATCCTAAGTCTACTTAAATCCCCGGCAACGGCGCCAAAAATTTGACGCGACTAAGAATGTGTCTGGTATGCGTGCTATTTAGGCTCAAGTGTAAGCCTGTCGCTCAAGTAATAATCCGATAAGTCGGGTATCGATCCTTAGGGAAGTAGGACGAATGGAGTCGTAATGACGTTGGACAGACAAAGGAAACCTAACTTTGACTCTAAAGAAAAGGAAAAGGTGATTTGATTTGTAAAACAACTACAACTATATGCACTTTTGAAAATTATTAACTAATGAAATTATGAATGCAATTTTTCTACTTGCAGAATTTCGAAAGACTTGACTAAAACTGTAACTATGAATGGAGAAAGATAGGTCGGATTACACTCCCCCACACCCTAGTAATTCACTTCGTAGGATACTAGATTCAGAATTAAAGCTTTAAATGAATTCGAATTTTAATACTTTTAAGTATTACATATATGAGGGATCGTAGCCCGCACAATACGTAAGCAAAGGTTGAATTGAAATTCGGTCTTTATTTCTCCTAAGTATTACACATATGAGGGATTGTAGCCCGCACAGTATGTAAGCAAAGGCTGAAATAAAGTAGTATCATATGAATTACGATACAATTCATCTAATGTTTTGATTCCAACTTCTATTTCCACTATCGTGAATTACATCGGGCGGGGTTCATGCACCCCAGCCCTTGAAAATTTAGCCAGACATATGAAAACTGGAAGAAAACGTTTTTTGGATGAAAGGAAACATTTTTACGAACATTTAAAGGTGAGGAAGAATGAAATTGCTCACTATAGAAATAACTACTGCAGATATGAAAACAAGAATTGAAATAATATTACTTGAATTGCAAAACTGGAAGCAAACTAGGGTTTCTTATTATTCTTCTTCTCTAAACTGATTACAAAGCTTCCCTAATGAATCAGAAACCTCCTTATGTCTGGGAGGAGTTTACAATTTATAATCTACGAATTCTAAGAGTTTGAACCATGCAGGATTCTGATTTTACAGCGGATAAGTTCAAATTTCTGATACTAGAGCCGATCCTACTAAGAGGGTTCGGTTCGGTTCCATCTTTGATAACCTTTACAGGAGGTTATTCAAGCATAGGATCGGTTTGTTTTTCCTTTTCTTCGGTTCGGTTCCATCTTTGAAAGCCTTTACAGGAAGTTTTCTAGGATAGGATCGGTTCTTTTTTTCCTCCTTTCGGTTCGGATGCCACTTTTCAGGAATTTTTCCTCCTTGTATTTCTTTAAAACTTTTGATACGGAACTCGGATTGGGATGCCGAACCTTCCTAAACACTGAATACCTGCAAAATGGATGGAAAATAAATGAAACTCAGCGTACTCATTAGAAACTTGTCAATAGAAATGATATGATATAAATCCACTTGAATTACACTTTGCAGAGTGATAAAAGCCTCTCAATTAAGGGGATAAATGGTAAGAATTTATGCCTAATCAAACCCCCCTAACTTAGAACTTTGATCGTCCCGAGCAATGTAAAAGAATCAAAACATGGTCTAACTCTAAAATGGGATAGAATACCTCTTTCGTGGGCGAACGATTGCATTTAGTGTATGCAACAAGCCTTTAAACCTCTATATTACCCTAGTAGGACGAGTTGTGTCTCGTGAGGGTTTGAAGTGAATATTACCACGAAATTTGACACAGAGAAAACTCAAAATATGCAAAATTTGTATAATTCAGACTTTTTCAAAAAATAGTCATCGTCAATTCATGTTCAAGAGTCTCAAATCATAGTGCGCGTGTGTGAAGCCGGAAATTTAACCATGAATTTTCACCGATTGACCATTACGTTACTTATCCAAAAATTCATTTTGATTTTAAAATCTCACGGAATGCTCTCACAAATGAATCACTCGGAATGTGGCATATTCTCTCGATATGCTTGATTCATAAGAGTAAATGTATTGGAACCAAGTTCATGCACACAAGTAAAAAGGCAAAAATTTTATGGTAACCGGATCTCATCTTTGGATTACGGTTATAAGAAAGCGGGAACATTGCCTCTAATTCATATTTTTTATCTCTTTTATTATATTTTTGTGTATTTTCTCTCCACGCGGTAACCAATTTCGCAATTTTGGACTCGGTTAGGACTTTTTCGGGCTAAAGGTGTATTGGGTAAAATGAGAATGGTGCGGGAAATCTGGAATTGGAAAACTTTCTTATGATGTCCATTTGTGCTTTTCCGGGCTTTTGCTCATTTTTTTTTTGTTCTTATTTTTCTATTATTTTCATTTTTCACGCTTCTCTTTTCTTGCTATTTTTGCTGAGCATAGCTATTTTTTTCTTGCTAATTTTTTGCACTTTTCGGACTTAATTTTTTGGATTATCAGTTTTCACAATTCCGGGCCATTTGGGGTTTTTTGGGTTGTCAAACGAAAGGAAAAATTATTCGGCTCAATTTGGGGTTACAAAAGGGATAATTTTTCACTACTTTTTATGGCTAATCTTTTTGGGTGACAAACGAGGGCCTACTTCATTGTTCGAAATACTCATTGCGTACCATATGCGTCTCGAGATGAATTAAGTTTAGAGATCTATTTGGCACGTTTTTTAATTTAATATCACACACATTTTTCATAACCGATCAAAGTGAAAGAATTGAGATCCTTGACTACTTATGAGAACGCTGAAAAGAACTTTGAGTTAACAATTAACTCGGATTGATTTTTAAATTCACAAAAATGCTAGGTTCGAAATCTCACCGGGGTTGTTAATCTCCACATTTATTCGTTAAGTCATCTATGTTCGCTCAATTTCCATCCTTGTATTTCTTTTCAGGAACTTTTCCTCCTTGTATTTCTTTGAAGCTTTTGATACGAAACTCGGATTGGGATGCCGAACCTTCCTAAACCCTGAATACCTGCAAAATGGATGGAAAATACATGAAACTCGGCGTACTCATTAGAAACTTAACAATAGCAATTATATGATATAAATGCACTCGAATTAAACTTTGTGGAGCGATAAAAGCCTCTAAAATAAGGGGATAAATGGGAAGGATTTATACCTAATCAGTTGGCCATGCCATTATTATAACATATATCTGGTCTAGTACATACCATAGCATACACAAGTCTTTCCACCATCGAAGCATAATGTATATTCCTTATCCTATACATCGTATCAAGTGTCTTAGGAAACTGATTCTTAAATAAAGGAATTCCATGCCTCAATGGGAGAAACCCTTTCTTGGAATCTTTCATGATAAACTTTGAGAGCACTGTGTTGATATAAGTTGCTTGGGATAATCCCAACATCCTATTTTTCTTATCATGCAGTACCTTGATTCCTAGTATGTGATTGGTTTCTCTTAAGTACTTCATATCAAACTGACTAGACAACTAAACTTTTACACTATATAACACAACCACGTCATTCTCGATTAGGATAATATCATCTACTTATAGTACTAAAAATACCGCCATATTTCTGTCATTCTTTTCATACACACAAGTTTCATCCATACATCGATTAAAACCAAAAGATTTTATTGCCTGAGAAAATTAGATGTTCCAAGACCTTGATACTTACTTAAGTCCATTAGTGGATATCTTAAGCTTTCACACTTTGCTTTCTTGGCCCTTTTCTATGAATCCCATGGGTTTCACCATATAGATGCATTTATCAAGACTGTTGTTCAAGAATGCAGTCTTAACATCCATATGCCAAATCTTGTAATCGAGGTGAGCAGTAATGGATTAGAGAATTCAAATAGACTTAATCATGGTTACCGATGAAAAAGTATATGCGTAATCCATCCCCTCTTTCTGAGTGCAACCTTTCGCAACAAGTCATGCCTTGAAGGTTTCCACCTTCTCGTCTACCCCTATCTTCTTTTTGTGGATCCACTTGCATCCGATGGAGTTTTTCCCATCTAGAAAGTATACAAATTCCCACACTTTATTTGATTACATAAAATCCATCTCGGTATCTATAGCCTTTAGTCAAAGCACAACATCCTTATCTTTGAGTACCTCATTATAATTATCAGGATCCAGTTTGTGTTCCTTTAGGAATTCACTGAAGTGCTCTCCCAAATACACTAACCTATCAGGTTGATATTAGACCCTCCCACTAAGACGCGACCCCATTTATGATCCAGTATACGTGACACGTGAATCCTGATCATCAATAATACTTCCACTATAATTTGGCAGTGTACTATCAATATCAGGTTGTATTTCATCTTCTATCGGTGGTTCCAAAGTATTTCTTTATTCTTGTCCTCTTAGATCTTGCAAGATAATCTTGCTCTTAGGATTGTGGGTAATCATATAATCTTCCTCTAAGAACCTAAAATTTATGCTAACAAATACTTTTTGGTCCTTGTGAGCGTATAATTAACCACCCTTGGTTCCTTTAGGGTAACCCACAAGGATACATACATTTGTTATTGATTTTAACTTCCCTGGCTCCTTCCATAACAAATGTGCCAGGTAACCCTATATCCTAATATGTCCCAGACTAAGCTTGCACCTAATCTATAATTCAGATGAAATCATTGAGACATATTTTGAAGGAACTAAGTTCAATAAATATGCAACCATCTCTATTACAAAACCCCAGAAGGAATATGACAAATTCGAATAACTCATCATGGATTTAACCATATCCAAAAGAGTCGTGTTCCTCATTTTCGCTACACCATTTTTCTTTGGAGTGCGCGGTGCAGACAACTAGGTCATAATACCCAGACATGATAAGTGTTCCCTAAACTCTCTGAAGAGTTATTCCCTTCCAATATCTGATCATAGGGTATGGATTAGTTTAATGTGCCTATGCTCCACCTCAGCCTTATACTTTTTGAACTTATCAAAGGCTTCATACTTGTTGTGCATAAGGTAAACATATTAATACCTCGAGTAATCACTTATGAAAGTGATAAATTACTCATAATTGCCTCTTTTTTGAATAGTTATAGGCCCATATAAATCAGAATGAACTAATTAAAAAACATCTTTGGCCCTATATCCTTTGGCTATAAATGTGCTTTTGGTTATTTTTCCCTCTAAGCATGATTCACAAACTCGAAGTGACTCTATTTCCAATTAACTCAATTTTCCAATTGAAACCAGTCTTTATATCTTTTTTAGATTGATATAACCTAACTGTAAGTGTTAAAGATATGTTTAGTTTAACTTTAAAGGTTAATTAGGTTGTTCATTTCAGTTCAGTAGTAAGAAGTAGCGGTGATACATGTCTTTTAATATAAAGATCATTTTCCAACGTTCCAAAATTGATAAAAAGATTTGCCATTTTTTTTATAAAAATAAATTGGGTATCCATTCATCACGAACTTGGAAACCAAAATCAAATTTCTTCTAATATCAGGAACATACAAAAATCTACTAATACTAACTTATTATCTCCACTGAAATTTAGAACTATATTCCTACTGTTACTACTATTGCCTTATGATGATCGCCTATGAATATAAACATCTCTCTATCATCGATTTCCCTAGTTACCTAGAACCCCTGTAAAGAATTGCAAACATGATTAGTGACTCCTAAATCTACACACCAGGTTGAGTAAATTGCACCACAAAATATGTCTCAATGATATAAGAGAAATTATAGTTTCCATTATTCGTGGCTAAGAAGATGGGGCATTGATTCTTCCAATGTTCTTCCTGTTGAAGATGTAATAGTTTCCTTTCGACTTATTTCCTTCTCCACGGGGCTTAAAACTTTGCTTCAAAACTTTAGGTTATGCCTGGGACTTTCTCTTCTTTTTATTTTTCTTTTTCTTACCTTTCATAATGAAAGTAGAGGATCCTTTCTTGGCAACCTGAATCACACCCTTTTGCCTCTTGATATTCTCTGTAGCTTGGAGTTCCTTAAGCAGTTGGGCTAGTGAGTAATCAAATTTGTTCATATAATAATTTAGGCAAATTTGTTAAAAGGACTCTGGTAGTTAATGGAGCATGAAATTAACTTGGGGTTCCCCATTGATATCAGATCTAAGCACCTTCAGTTCTCCTAAGATGGACATCACTTTTAGAACATGCATGTGTACGAGAGTAACCTCGGTAATCTTGGTGTTGACCAACCTTTTCATATCATCTAACCTTACGGCACGGTTTTAAACCTCAAACATATCCCTATGGTTCGAAATCGTGTTGTAAGCAATGAACATGTGCTGATGTTGGTGTTGTAGCACATTAGTCATAGAGAACAATATGTAGCAAGGAGACATTTTATCAGACTTTTACCACCTCTCGTAGACTTGGACATCCCTTTAGGGTCCCCCTTCCTCCAACTTGGCAAGTCAGGTCTCCATCAAGACAAACTTAAAGTCCTCATTAGTTAGAACAATGTCTAGATTTATTTTTGAGTCAATATAGTTCATTTCAGTTAACTTGTTGTCCTTTATGATTGAAGCAAGTGTGTTGAATAATGATTTCATTTTGAAATTTGAGAATTATAATTTTCAAAGGTTAATTAATTTCAAAATATACGTGTGAGAATTTAACTTCGTTTTAATTTTAAAGTGTCTCTTTAACCGCCATTCTAAAGTAAAATCCGTTATACATCCTAGTTCCTTTATGGAGTGAGATTTCTCATTGGGAGCTTAAATCACCCCACCCTGAACCAGACAGACTTTCATCTTTCAATTATTTACCTGGACAGTTCAGGATCCGTTGTCCAACATGATTAAATAATCAACGACTTTTGGTCCCATAATTAATGAAAGTGATTTCGTTGCGGATGATATAATTTATTATATCTAAATGTATACCACCAGTTCAGTCTTTGAGATAGAATCCGCTCGTGATGAACCTTTTCGTTGGGGAGATCGAACTCATTCACATTTTAAATCTCAAAATTATCACTTAACAGTTTTAGTGAATCCCTGGTGCCTTGATTAAGTTCATCCACTTGGGGTCCAGACTAGCTGAATTGAGGAATCAATCACACATGATTTATTAAAACACCGATGGATATCGTGGGGTTTATGTTGAAGGCCCTCTCCAACTTAGTATTTTAAAATAACTTGAGGGTTTTGAAAAATAATTTATTGAATTCTAAAAGACCAAATTTAAATCTTGGTAATTTCCAAATTTACTTTAATGAATTAAATATCTTGATCTCACATTTTAATTTTCTTAGAATAAAAATAAAAAATTTAATTTTTCAAAATTAAATAAATCCCGAAGATCTCAATTTAATTCACACTTTAAAACTTAATTACCCAGATTTAATTTAATGTAGAAAAGAATAAATACAACACAAATTTTCAAACAAAATCGGTGATCTAGGCCAGTCTCAAAATTATAGTCCATGTTGTCCTTAAAATCGAGCGTTCCAAATTATCCAATTAATTAGAACACGAATTATACAACATAATATAATAAAGATACATTTCAAATAAATACAACAAAAAAAATTACCATTTTCATCATGGCCTAATCTTCTTCTAGAAGTAGAACTCTTCAAACTGAAGAACCCTTATTGTAGAACATTTTCCTTGACATAGAGTGCAACTTGATGTAGAACTCATCACAACCAAGATTTCTTGAGGGTCTTTGTTATTGAAAACTGATTCTCTTGGCCTCGAAGTAAGATGAGGAAGAACCATCACTAGAATTCACCGAAAAACACCCAAAAGGGTGAAACTACTACACCAAAGCAAGCTTTTAGTAACAGACTAATTTATGATTACTAACAGTGTCCTACTGTCACTAATTTTAACAAAAATTTACCATTACTAAATTAACATATGTGTTACTAATTAGCTTAGAATTTTAAAAGTAATTAAATCAAATGGAATTTCGTAACTCACCTCACAAAATAGAAGGAGGATCTCCCAAAATAGAAGCGGGGTACTTCCCTCCCAATTTGTCTCTCCATAAAATAATCCCTAAATTTCCTCCCCATTTCTCTCATTTTCTCTAACGCCAATGAAGGTCATGGTGTCAACACCCTCACCTTGATGATGAAACTCTCACTTTTTTAGAAAATTACAAGGTAAACCCCTATTTATTTCTTTCTCTTAATCGATTCAGAATCATTAATAGGGTCTTAGTTTAGGGTTATGGACTGAGTTTGGTATTTTACAATTTTTGTTTGGGTTACGATTTATGGATTCATGAATCGATTTAGGTTCCTATTTAGACCTTCCATTTGGGTTTACGATTTATGGATTCATAAATCGATTTAGGTTCTCATTCATGAATCAATTTGTGGGTTATAATCAATCGATTCATAATCGTTATTAGGGTTTTTATTTCAATTAATAATCGATTTAGGTTTTGATTCAGACCTTCCATTTGGCATAACCGATTCCAAAAAATCTTTGTCCGTCAATGTTCATATTTATGACAATCAACAGTTAATGTCATTGGTATCTAAAATCACTTTATATTAATATGGAAAATGACAAAGACCTTTCTTGGGTTTGTATATTTGACTCAGAGGGTAAAAATTAATCTGCAATATGTTTTGGTCATTTAAAGTTAAATTTTAATTTATTTGAAGCACAATAGGTTCTTAAACCAAATATGAATTATATTTATATGTTAAATATCAGTTTTTGGTCTGAGTTAGTCATTTGCATCAAATTTCAGGAGATTTGGAGTATTATTCTTGTTCTTCTAAGAATCTTAATGAAACAAGTGAAGAAGTATTAATCATGTCAGCTACTAATTATACAGATGTTGTGCACAAATTTATATCGTCATAGAAATTGACATCATGAAATTGATGTCATTATTGGGGAATTTTTTGGAGGTTCCATAAGTTAGTGATATACTTGAACACAATGGGGTGTGCATACGAGTTAAGTTTACCAAAAAAATGATATTTTAACATTCCTCTTTACTTTTTTTGTATATCTAGACACCCCATCATAGGAACCCCCTAGGCACCTCCTTAGATCCCTATCATTCACTCGTTCACCGTAAACCTTAGGTCATACTCTGAAAATCGATCTAGAGGCCACTAGACACTCCCAGACCCCATTTGACTCTTGTAATTTTCTCACCTAAGTGAAAGCTCGATGAATATTCTAAGGGCTCTGAATCCCCTTTCCAACAGTCCTCATAGTGGGCAAATCGACCTTACGGTTTAGACGAAACCGTTCGTGTTACCCCCAAAAACTGATCTAGAGGCCACTGGGCACTCCTGGACCCCATTTGATTTTGATCAACTATCTAGCTTGAGAAAATCTCAATGAATATTTGAAGGTCTATGAATACCCATCCAACGGTCCGTCCCGTACGCTAATCAGACTTACGATACGGACAAACGACCCATTTTCCTTCGAAGGGTCACCGGGCACTTTCGGGTCCCGTTTGACCTCGGTAAGCTTTCTGAAATAAATGAAGCTGAATCTTGAAGGGCAAAAAATACCCTTTCCAACGGTTCATCATGTGCACAAATCGACCTTACGGTTTGAACAAATGATCTGTTTTCCTCCGAAAAACTTTTCGTTAGTGATCAACGGGTGATTTTTGTCCCCGTTTGACCTTGGTCAACTCCCAGACCCAAAAGCGGCTCAATGAATTCTTAAAGGGATCTTAATACCCTTTTCAACGGTCCACCCCATGCACATTTCTATCTTAATATTTTCATTTTATGCTCATTTTTTTGAAAAACCTATCCCAGACTGTCAAATGGCACCCCGGGACTCCGCCTATCGACAATGTACCTGAGGTGCTATGACGATAAGCAAGTCCAGACCCCTGCCGATTGGCACCCTCCTTGACCCTATAAATAGAGTCCATGATCTTAGCTTGAAAGAATAATTCAAAATACCCCTGAACACCCCTCTCAACAAGTCAGAGAACAATCTCTCAAATTTAGATTTGTCCCCTTTCCTTAAAAAACCCATTTTTCTACATTCCCTTCCATCACTTTATTACCTCGCTTGGTGAATTTCCTTTACTTCTTCATACCACTTTCATTCCATTGCAAGATTAGCGTATCTACATCTAAGATCAAGCTCAAGGACTCATAAGGGGGTAAAATTATCCATTATTTTCTCTAATTCTTCCATTTTATTATTATTTGCTTTTTTTGTACTTTAGCATTTTGTTTCCTTACCTCACATACATTAATCTCATGTGTATATCACTTTTCACTCACTTATACATTTCACACACTTGTATATATTCTACATGCACACTTACACTTATATTCACTTCTACTCGCACACTTACATTATCAATGCTTAGATTCACTAGAACACACCCACACTTCTCACACTTATATATATATATATATATATATATATCCATGCTCACTTATACATCTTACATACCACTTCTAGTTGATCCATATATAGGCTCACTACCACACACACTCACTTGTAATTATTCACATGTCACTCACTCATATGTATATATCCCCATACTTCCCCATCACCATGCGTAATATAGTCTCTATGCTTTATGTAAGATTTACTTTTCACAATACTTGTATATACTCCCTCTTTACTGTAGTACTAACTTTAGTCATCATGCAAATAAAAAATAAAAATTCTCTCTCTTCGTAAGATACTAATTAAGACTCATGCATTTTTCATACTACATCACCAAGAGCATGGAAATATTTATCAAAATTTTGTCCCGTACTGGGGGGTCACTAGGTGATGGGTGTTGGTCATGTGTGGCGCAATTAACCTAAGAGATATGACTATCACCTTACATTAGCCTTGTACCTTCGACGTATATCGAATGGTTCCCCACGCATCATAATGCTTGACCGAACTCACGACAATAGGTCTTTAGTAGGGAAGTCATTCACATACATCGAGTATATCGAATTCACTCTCTCACGTACCATCCCCACGAGGTATATCGTGAGGCAATTCAATTACACTCGGGTATATTAAATGGCTTATCCATACATACCGATGAATAATTGCCCTTATAGACAAGAGGTATATTATGGAAGTTATGCTAAAGGGGTGAACCCTTCCACTAGCCCAGCAAGTGCATAAACCTCATATAGGCATCAAACCTAGGGGACACATATTTAGTTTACCGGTTACCATACGAAACTCTACCGAAATTATGGGTTGGTGTACAACCCAAAATTTTGCATTATTTTGCCTTTTTTCAAAATAGGACCCTGTCCGTGAGCCTAGAAACAAGTCAAATTGGGTTTTACATTTTTAAACCCTATTTTCTCAGGCTCAGGTCCTATACGGCATTTTTTGCATTTTGTCAAACCTAATACAAGTGAAAACCTAATAATATTAATAATAATAATCATGCTGAGATTCCTCTCCTTCTTCCCTTTCTTCTCAAAACCAAAATGCCAAAAATATTTTCCTCTTTATTTTACAAAAATATTTAAAAAATTATCCCTCCCTTTAAAAATAAATTCGAAATATTTAAAAAATTATCCCTCCTTTTAAAAATAAATTCAAACCGCTTTCCCTCCCAGGTCGATTGCATACTCGATTTTGGCTTGACTCCCTATTAGCTTCGATCTTCCGTCAAATGGCCCCGAAGCTTCGCCGCTTCTTCTGCTACTTCGTCCTAGTTTGAGATCTACCTCTACGATCTATACATGAAAAACATCAACCAAGCACCGAATGTTTAGTGAGATCTGATGGCCAACTCAGTGCCAAGATTGACAACCTTCAAACCAAGGTCCAAGAAATGTAACGACACCGATCCCAGATTCTCAAAGAACTCGAGGTCCTTTTTTTTGTACTATCGGTCCACCCACTCTCGAGCTTTTCTAGGTCCCAGAAGAGTATCATCATGTTCTTTATGCCCACCTCCCAATGGTCCTCCACCATCTTATCTCCTGATTCCAAACCTCTCCCAGCCAGGGGCTAATCTTCCACTACTCGTGGATCCCAAAGAGGAGGAACTGAACAAGGTCAAGGGAGACCTCGAACTGCTATCAAACAAACTCGACAATGTTAAGATATTCGAGAAGTACGTGGACTACACCTATATGTCTCCTTACCCCAAAGCCAGACTATCAGAGAAGTTCAAGATGCCAAACATTGAGAAGTTCAGAGGTGCCTTCGAAGATATTGGTGCCTCCGAAGAGATAATAGCCCAAAAGTTTCAACAGACCTTGAAATAAAATGCCCTCCGATGGTTCTTCTCACTTAAACAATCCAGAATCAATAGTAGGGAAGATGTGGCCCGAGAATTCTTATCCTAATACAAGTATAATGGGGAGTTATAGTTCATGCGATGAGACCTAAAAATTCTTAAGCAAAACCATAAGGAGTCAGTGAGTAGCTTCATTAGAAGGTGGAAAGAGAAGGCTTCCACCATGACCAGCAGGCCCTCCGAGGAGGAACAAGTCAACATTGTCAAGAAGAACTTTTTACCTCATATCTGAGCATCCATAATCCATGGGAGGACAATACTACCCGTATTTTCAAGCTCTCTGAGAGGATAGTGTGGCAATTAAGGAAGGTGTTACCAAAGAAGAATCTGAACCGAAGAAGGTAACCAGACAGTTCACCCCCCGAAAGTGTTAGAAGCCTGTTACTGCTACAGTTTCAACCATCAACAACATATACTAACCTATAACTTCTTAGGCACCCGAAAGTCGCCTTATTCTTGCTAGAAAAGAGTACACAGAGCTCCATGCTCCCTGTCTAAAATTTACCAAGATCTATTAGCCAGAAATCTCATCAAACCATTGGACCCTCGCTCATTACCAAATCCACTCCCTACAAACTTCAAGTCCGATGCCTGTTGTGACTTCCACTAATCCACAGATCATACCACTGACCAATGATCCAAGAAATGATAGATAGGGTTATCATTACCCCACCAGCTAATTCCAAACCCAATACCATTCACAACCCTCTTCCAATATATGGAACTAGGAAAAATTCCATCTTCCTAGAAAGTGACCTAGAATTTGACCCTTCCACCTAAATCATGCCCATCAAAGCACCCAGCATCACTACAGTTTCCCTTAAAACTCTCAAGGTTTGCCCGTCCTTCCTCTTAAACCCTATATGTCTTGCTAATAAAGATTTGTCGCTCCTTATGAGGGTCTATAGTATCGTTCCCACTCGATCCGGGGGGAGGCATGGAGCTACCTGCTGTGTTAAACTAACTCTTAAAATATGGGCTAAAATTACCCATCGAGATGTCCATCTATTATCACAAATTCATTAGCTTATTCATGAAAGCCCAGAAGTGGGCTCAGGAATTAAATGAATGGGTAGTTCCTATTAAAGAAGTCAGTCTAGATGATGTTGTACAGATTATGGCCGATGTGTTTTGCCACAAAGAATAAATCTGCAACATTTTTGAGTTACTTACTACTTTAAAATTTAGGGACGGACGGTCCCTTCACTCCCGTACTTCCCTGCTGGGTGGGAAGACTTATATGATGAATCCATTGATGTTATTTAATGCATTAATTGCTCTTTTCGAGAAGACATAGTCGCCACCGGATGGGGGTATGACTTTGACAGCTCAGATGATGAACCGAGTCATGAAGAAGCCAGTCTAGTTACTAGTTTATGTGGAATGATTTCCTTTGAGGATTTATTAGGAAAAAATAACAAGTCCGTTCAACCTAAGATAGATGAATCCACTGGATTCTTATTATTCCCCACCTCAGTGAACCATATGACCAGATTAGGGCGGTATTACAAGATATGATTCCTCATGAAACCAAAATATAAAAAGGAAAGGGAGTGGCTAACGAACTTTCGATGCCAGAAATAACTGTTGAGGAAAGAAAAATCCTCGATCAACTCAAGAAGATCCAAGCCAATATCACCTAAATGGACTTTTCATGCCCTTTCATATACACGAGAATGCCTTAATAAAACTCCTCAGATGACCCATATTTTTACCTCTACCACTTCTAAAGAAGTCGTGAATATGATTGGATCCCTGATCTCTTCCAGACTCCTTTCCTTTTCTGAAGAAAAAATACCGAATTTCGGCCCTGATCATAATTATTCTCTCAACATCTTCGTCGAAGTATTGGGAAAGATAGTCCCACTATCATTTATCGATAATGGATATGTTCTTAATGTCTGTCCGCTCAGAACCTTTAATTGTTTAGGACTGAAAGTCAGTGATCTCACTCCCACCTCTATCATCATGTACGCTTATGTAACACTCATCGAGAAGTAATAGTAACTATAAAACTCACCCTAGGGGCTAGCCCTATCAATCTTCTGATAGAATTCCAGGTCATCTACATACCTGCTTGTTTCGACCTACTCCTCGGTCGTCCTTGGCTCCACAACATCCGAGGAGTATCCTCTTCTCTTCATCAGAAACTGAAGTTATTTGCCAAAGGGCAAGTCATTATCATTTTGGGGGACGAAAACATTGTAGATAGTGCCAGTACCAGCAACCCAATTTTGGAAATTCAATATGGGACTAATGACATGCTCCTCTTCAATTTTAGAATTGATCTGATCCCCGTCCTAGTAGGGGGAGACTTCAAAGATCGAGTTTGTCCAGAGCATAAACCTCATGGAAATGTCAATGTGATTCGAATGTTCAAGAACATGCACTTTATGCCTCAAATGAGGTTAGGACGATGCTAGCAAGGAATTCTTGGGCCCATAATCCTAAAAGAGGCCTTTCCCCCGTAGGGCCTTGGTTACTAACCTTCACCGAATAAACTCAAAGAACTCCGTTGATCGAGACCTAAGAGAATCTTAGAGAATTAAAAGACTATTTCAGGAGACTCTTTGAATGAAAGATTTGTCAAGGTCCCTGAACCATGGTACAACCATATTGATAAGAAGATGAAATCGGGGCTGGAAATCTTCTTTCGAGACACTAACTCTTGGGCTGAATACTGCAAACATGAAGTGCAATCTCTCACCGAGCAAACCATGGCAATTACCAAGGACTCTGAGGAAAGTGACTTTGAAGAATGCTTCGACTTGTAGACGCTAGGACTGAGTCTCTACATGATTCGCTCAAATGCCATGTTGTCGAACCCGTGTGCCCAGATCGTGACTGTTGATATGCCTATCCTCAACTGGAATGCCATACCAGTCTAACCTGCTCAAATTTAACCCAACCCTGCTATTTACCCTATTCAAGTCTCTTCATCTATTCTTATTTTTCCTTTTCCTAATAAGAATGTAATCGAGACCTCTTTTGACGAGACTCTCATCTCTATTTTTCCTGAAAATGAATAAGGATTTTGAGTATCTTGTTATGCCTTGCATAATTGTCTTGGTTCTAATCAAACTCTTAAAGATAATGACTTTGTAAATGAATAATTCTTAACTGATTTCAATAAGGAAAATAATAAACAACACAATTGTGTTCAAACAAATAATGATGAGACCGTTGTTATTAATCTCGATTCTAGTGCCATCAGCGCAAGATTATGATAGAGTCCACCCTTAACGAGCGTGAGCATGCACAATTGAAGAATTATTAAAGGAATTCATAGACGTCTTTGTATGGTCCTATGATGACATGCCCAGTATTGACCCAAAAAATATCTCAGCATGAGATCCCGACATTCCCACAATGCTAGTCGGTCAAACAGAAGCTAAGAAAACTTTGTACCAGATAGTCACTCGAAGTCAAAGAGGAAATGGTCAAACAGTTTAACGCGGGTTTCATTCGTGTGGTCGAATACCCAACATGGCTTGCCAACATCATCCTCATGCGAAATTTAGGAGGAATAGTCTGCATATGCATCGACTACCGGGATTTGAATAAAGCATCCATAAAAGACGATTACCCATTGCCAAACATTGACATGATCATGGACAACACATCCATTCGCGCCCTCAAATCTTTTATCGATGCTCATGCATCCAAAACCATGTCTCCCTTTCCTATTATACTAGACTTTCATAAATATCACAGTCGAGGCTTTGCTAACCTAACACATTGAAGAATACTGCAAGGAAATATACATATATTATACAAGTCAAAAATTGGCCGAGTATAAAGTCAATTACACAGCTTTAGAGAAGCATGTGTTGTCACGATCCCAACCCAATAATAGTAGGGAATGAGTGTCTTGACGTGCCACCGAGGCATTCATTCTTATGGCCTTAAAATATTTCTTAAAATAAATGCAACGGAAATACATTCACATAGTCATGAATCGTAAACTATTGAAAAAAATAGAATTACGTCATCAGAGTTTTCTAAAATGGAACTTCATATATATTAAAGTATGAATGGATTACAACTTATGCCAAATTAAAAACTTATTACTAAAGAGACAAACATGCTCTATATCCTAAAAGCAAACGTTATATTTAAAAGTATAACAAAAGAGCTCCTTAAGCTAGATTTTCAACATAGTCCTTCTACACTCAACCCTCCAGTCTAATTATTTCCTAAAAAATCATTCTTTATACAACGTCAGCTAAAAGCTGAATAAGATTTAATCTCCCAAAATTCTAAGGTTTTCAAAAAATAGATACATATTCAAGTCAAAAGAGAAGGCATATATATATATGGATAGGAACTTGCAATAAATAGATATATATTTTGAAATGATAGTATATATATCACAATTGGATAGCTCAGAATAAGAAGAATGCAACAAATCAAATGTGATATATTTTTCTTACAATCATATCATTTTAATGGCCAAGTACACTCTAATACCGTGTTCTTCTACCATATTATACCCCGGGAGTTGAGGGTCAATCGAACTAGTTCGTCACAACGCCTTATTTAGGGCACACCACCGATAACCCAGCTGGGAAGGTCAGTCAGTAAAGAGGTCCCTTAGGTCGAATCTTATTTTCAATATTCAATATCATTTTCAATACTCATTTTAATCGGTATGTCTATATGGACAAATATAAACATATCACAATGAATCAATCATCGATATCAGATGCATTTTGAGAATAAAAGCAGTTCACAAAATACATAGTCTGCATAATATCATATAATTGAAATGTGCAAGAAATGACATAGGGTACTCACCAAATATAGAGGCACAAAAATACAGATATTGAGTCTTGGATCACATGTTAATCTAATATATACAATAAAGGTTGAATTGCGTATTCTGAATAAAGCCCAATTCTAAATATTGTGTTTTAAATCCTAAAATAACTTACTAAAAAAGGTTACTAAAACCATTTTCTTAATTTTTAATATTCATTCATCGTATTTAAAGAATTCAAATCATAGTTCTTCCTAATCAGTCGGTTCCCAGTAGAGATGGAGGGTCACAGGGCACCACTTAAATACCATCTCATCTAGACATAAAATTTCTGGATTTATTCCCAGTAGAGATGGAGGGTAACAGGGGCACCACTTAAATACCATCTCAAATAGACAGAATTTCACCAAGACTAACTTTGGAATTACTTAAACGAGATTCCATAATAATGAGCAATTACTTACAAAAAATGTATATATATTTTCAAACAAGTTTTCATATTTTGAAAATGAAATCCATTTAGATTGTTTCCAAATTTTAAGTTTTCATTAGTGAAGCCTTTAGTGTATATTACCAGCATAACTACTAAGTAAATCAATAAAACACGAAATTAAAACTATAAAAATGCATTACAATATTTAAATAAAATCATACCTACGAAATGAATTCTTTCTTTAAAATTATAGAACTCCTTCTTAAGATATTTTCCAAGCTTTCTATCACTCTTTCTTACTATAATTCTCCAGGAATTGGTGTGAGTTATAAATGATCCCAAAGGCCCTATTTATAGGTTTCCAAAAGTATTACGGAGTTGACATGTGTCTAGGTGATCAAGCATTTACGGTGTCAAGTCATCGTTTGGGTGTCGCATTCCGAGATGGTCTTACAGTCTTAGCATCACCAAATGATGACAAGTGTTTTAGCTCTCTCTCTCTAAAGACGACATGTGTAAGGTGGAGGTGATCAGCATGTGGTGGAAAGGTGATATGGGCATAAGAGTCATTTTACACATGAAGGGTATTTTGGTAATTTCACACTATATATTTTTAATATTTCTTTGAGGTCCTTGAAAATATTTTATTTACGAAATAGCCCTTTTATATTTTTATTTTAGTCCCTAAAGTTTCATAAAATTATATTTTCTTACCCAAAACTTATTATTTACCTTAAGATATGTCATAAGACTTCGATTTGATCCAATTTACGGTTGATTCTTCATATTTTGAGAACGTGTGTGCTCGCGTTCAAATGATCAAATTATATATAAAACCCTTTTAATCCAAACAAACCCTAAACATGCAGCAGTATGTGATTGAATAAATTGATAATCTACGCAAGAACATTCAAACACATGCAATTAAGGAAAAATCCCCCTCAGGGGCAAAACCATTTATTTTCACTATAATTTGTAAGAGAACGGCTTACAATCGGATTACAATGAAAATACAAGTTGACTAAGAATTACCCTCGGGTATCGGATTCTGTAGTCACGGGTGGAATTATCCCTTTCCAGTAGGGTTGCAATGAAGAAGAAGAACAGTCTCCTCCACAAGGGTTGAACAAACCAAAGTTGTGTTCTTGGGTTGCAAAAGGATTCACAAAAGTTTGACAATAATGTGTGAATCAAAACATGAGTCTTGGGACTCAAAAATATGAAGACTAGATGTTTTTTTTGGACTCTCAAATTCGTCTCCTAAAGACTTGCAAAACAACTCCCCCGAAGTTGGTATTTATAGGAAAAAATATGAAGAGTCCCACGTTCTTAAAACTCTAAAATTCTATCCAGCGTACAAAAAAAACAGCATTCTTTAAGGAATTTTCTCTATCTTCAAAAGGTCATAACTCCTTCACCGTAGCTCGGATTGAGGTGCCATTTTTTCCAGTATCATCGTTGCGGCGAACTCTTAAACTTTCTAGTTGACCAGACCTCCGAACTATGGATGTGAAATTATGAAAATGCCCTTGAACTCTCCTATTGTGCCTTTTTTTTACTGTTTTGACTTCCCTTGCGTACCACTTGCATTAAGTCCCTAAAATCTTGGAACGTGGAGTCATTGAGGCAGATGTGGGACATATTAGTAGAGATAATGCATGCTTGATTCCCGAAATTCGGATAGAGGCCGTCATGTGAGATCGTGAGGAGACGTGCCAAATGTAGCGGCGTTCGACATAAATAAATGAAACATTTCGGACATGTGAAAAATGTCCTTACAAATCTCCCCCTATGTCTATGCCGGTACATACATAAAAAATCTGAATTATCAAATATGAAATTGCCTATACAAATCTACCCTCCCATGAACACAAAACTGGAAAAGGTACAAATGAATAGTCTTCATCGTTTGTTCTTTAATTCTTCAGGAATCTCAAAACTTTTCTCATCAGGGTGTGCAACATATAGATCTGCAATCTTCATACCTACACACATGAGACAAAGCAAATACCACATGACATATCGAGTTTGAAATGAGATAACATGAATATCAATATATGATAAAAATATAAGCAACATCTCAAAAACTCCCCCAGAATTCAAACTCCCCCATAATATGATAATTCTTTCTCCCCCTTTTTATGATGTCCCCAAATGGACAAATTAGAGAAATAAATCAAATAAGCAAGTGCGGGGTGTCACTAGGATAAAAACGCACCATGAATAAACAGAAAGCAACCAAGTCAATGATAGCGTAAATGAAGTGGTGTGATCAAATTCGATAGGAAAATCAATGCATACAAACATGACATATGTGCACGATGAATATTGGATATTCCTAGCGAATGAACTCAAATGCTTCCTTTGGTGTAAAAGAGTGACAATATAAGATATTGACTCAATCAAATCAACAAATTAAAGCTCAAAATGATTTTCACACCAATAACGTCCAAAATGATTTTATGCTTTTTCAGGACTTTCAAGGAAGTGCAAACCCGTTTAGATTCTCCAACCAAACTCCCTCAGATATTATATTGAATAGAGGCATTCTAAATTCTCAAACTTTGGAGAATTGATGATGAAACCTAAGTGGCCCATATTTGGCATGAATTGCTTTTTATTGCCTGTAAAAAAAAAATTTTGGGCTCTTTTAACCTCTTTGGACCTCGGATATTAAAATTCCTCCATTTTTTAGGTCCTTTTTAACGGTGGCTTTTGCGCAAAGGATAGATGATTACCTTTCGCAGCCCCTCCCCGTTATACAAAAACACACAGTCTCACCAAAACGGTTTTTACATGCATTCCAATCTTGTCAAGTTTTATCGCATATTGTACATTGTATAGACATGATTGAGATGAAAACACGCAAGCCAACATGAGATAGACAAGTGCAATAATCAAATATAGCCGTGTATGTGTGCAATAAAGGATATAGGAGTCAAACATGTAGGAAGATATCACTAATTACATCTCAAAGACTCCAATCAATGTAAAGCACATGGATGAAATGATGTAGCCTCTTAAATCTCTATCAAACAGTCACATGGATAAATGGAATGAAGTTGTGACTTGGCTATCTTACATGCTCATCCATAAAAGAAGCAAAATACAAAAAAAAAAAATTGGATTTTTTCAAAAATTTGGAAAAATAAAATCTTTTTGTGCTTTTCTCAAAATTTTTCTTAAAGGAAAATCTTTTTGTATTTTTTTTTTCAAAAGAAATATAAAAAGCAAAAAGAATAAAACAAAGCTGTACAACAAAGTAATGGTACATATAAAACAGACTAGCAATAGGAAGCATATGATATGAACATGAAGAAGCATCCTATTCTAGACATAGACCAACCCCTCAGTCAACTGTGCAAATCCCTAAAGATTTTCTAAGACTCTCAAATCTAAGGGCATATAAAGGTTTCGTGAAAATATCGGCTAACTGACGGTCGGTAGGAACAAAACTCAGGGATACGACTTTCTCTTCAACTAACTGACAAATAAAGTGCTCGCGTATCCTGATGTGTTTTGTGCGCGAATGCTGAACTGGATTGCGGGATATGTGTATCGCGCTCGTGTTATCACAGGAAATGGTCATGGTGTCCTGTGATATCCCATAATCCTCCAGCATTTGCTTCATCCACAAGAGTTGTGTGCAACAACTCCCGGCGGCTATGTACTCAGCCTCCGCAGTGGACAAAGAGGTGGAATTTTGCTTCTTGCTCAGCCAGGAGACAAGAGCAGAACCAAAATAGAAACACCCACCAGAAGTGCTCCTACATCCATCTACATCCCCAGCCCAATCGGCATCCGAGTAGGCGGACAGACGGTCATCGGTATCAAAGGAATACCAAATCCCGTATGAGAGAGTCCCACTTACGTATTTAATAATACGTTTTAGAGCAAGTAAATGTGACTCTTTTGGGGATGCCTGATAACGCGCACAGACTCCAACACTAAAGGCGATGTCGGGACGACTGGCAGTCAAGTAGAGGAGACTACCTATCATACTCCGATATAAGGTTTGCTCTACGTCCATGCCTGAAGTGTCCTTACTAAGCTTGGTAGTGGTACTCATAGGTGTACGTGCATGCTTAGCGGAGTCTAAACCAAATTTCTTCACTAGGTCTCTAGCATACTTGGATTGGGAGATGAACATCCCATCCTCTAGCTGACGAACCTGGAGACCAAGGAAGAATGTAAGCTCACCAACCATGCTCATCTCAAACTCACTTTTCATCTCCTCCTCAAAGTGGTGAGCATGCTGGGAGCATGTGGATCCAAAGACTATGTCGTCCACATAGACCTGGGCAACCAAAATAGCACCGTCATCTCTCCTGACAAACAACGCCATATTTACTCCCCCTCTCTTGAAGCCACGAGCTAAGAGATAAGAAGTAAGCCTCTCGTACCAAGCACGGGGTGCTTGCTTCAAACCATACAAGGCTTTCCTCAGATAGTAGACGTGCTCAGGGTGCTGAGGGTCTTCAAACCCTTTTGGTTGTTCCACATAAACCTCCTCCTGTAGAATGCCATTCAAAAAGTCACTCTTGGCATCCATCTGATACACCTTGAAGCGCAGATGACATGCGATGGCGAGCAGAAGACGGACGGACTCAAGCCTCGCAACAGGAGCAAATGTCTCCCCAAAGTCTACACCCTCTATCTGTGTGTAGCCTTGAGCGACCAACCTAGCCTTATTTCGGATTATGGTACCATTTTCATCCATTTTGTTCTTAAAAATCCACCGGGTACCTATCACATTAATCTCACTAGGTCGGGGGACAAGTTCCTAGACATCATTCTTTTTAAACTGAAGCAACTCATCCTGCATAGCAGATATCCAGTGTTCATCCTTGAGTGCTTCTTTATGGTTCTTGGGCTCGCCTTTGGACGTGTAGCAAAGATGGCTAACAACGTTCTCTAGCTGAGCACGAGTCTTGACCCCTAGAGTGGGATCACCAACAATGGCAGAAGGGTCATAACTCTTGCGAACCCAAGCAGGTGTGTCCCCTAACACAGGAGTAGGGTCCACAGAGTGTGAGAGAGGAACAGGTAAATCACTGTCGGAACAATCCTCATCCTCACACTGAAGGTTAGGATCAATAACCGTCGGAGGTTCGTTGTCTTGCACGGTGACGTTTATTGATTCCATAATCTTAGAGCTCTTCAGGTTAAAAACCCGATACGCTCTGCTATTCGATGAATATCCTAAAAATATTCCCTCATCGCTTCGGGAGTCAAACTTTCCTAATTGCTCTTTATCCCGTAGGATGTAGCATTTACTCCCAAAGACACGGAAATATGCCAGGTTGGGCTTCTTGCCAGTCCATAACTCATAAGGAGTGTGAAGTGTGTGTGGACGCAGATACACCCTATTCACCGTGTGGCATGCAGTAGACACTGCCTCTGCCCAAAATCTCCTAAAAACTTTACGACCTAGAAGCATAGATCTTGCCATCTCTTGGATCGTTCTATTCTTTCTCTCAACAATCCCATTTTGCTGAGGAGTTCTCACAGAAGAAAACTCATGTTTGATCCCAAGGCTATCACAGTACAAATCAACCTTTGCTTCCTTGAATTCAGTGCCGTTGTCACTACGTATTCTGTTAATAGTGACACCGTGTTGATTTTGCAGGACACGGCACTTGGTCGTTAAGAAATCTACAGCATCGGATTTCTCTCTCAGAAAACCTACAATGGAGTATCTGGAGAAATCATCTACCATCACGAGGATGTACCTCTTACCACCTAGACTCTCAGTACGAGTGGGACCCATAAGATCCATGTGAATCAACTCCAGAACACGAGAGGTGGTAATGGAATGTAACTTCCTATGAGTACTACGAATTTGTTTTCCCAACTGACAGGGTCCACAAACGGTCGAAGTTGACTTTCCAAGAGATGGTAAGCCACGTACTAGGTTCTTTTTAGATAAACGATTGAGATCTCTAACGTTCACGTGACCTAGACGTTGGTGCCACAGATCCATAGGAGTGATCGTGGCGCTGTTGCAGACAAGTGAGGATGTGGGCTCAGTCCCATAGCAATTATCCTCGGTCCTCAGCCCTTGCATCAAAAGTTTACCGGCTTGATTGTAGACTTTACACGCGTCCCGGTCAAACTTTACTGCAAAGTTAGTGTCGCACAGCTGGCTAATGCTGAGAAGGTTTGCTTTCAAACCTTTGACGTACAAAACATTTTCTAGCTTAGGAAAACCAGGTAACTCGATAGTACCTCGTCCTATAATGCTAGACTTACTCCCATCTCCAAAGGTGACTCTGCCATCTTGATAATCCTCAAGAGTAGTAAAAAATGAGGCATCACATGTCATGTGTCTGAAGCACCCACTATCAAAATACCATTGAGAGGTATTATGTGCTTTGAGAACAATATGAACAACAAAAGCCTTTTTATCTTTCTTAGGTACCCAAGTCGAGGTGACCTTTTGTTTGCCTTTGTTGTTGTTGATTTTAGCTGGAATGTGAGAAGCATTCACTAACGGCAAAGACATCCGTCGGAATTCTTCCATTAAACTCTGAGTCGTGGCAGCTAAGAACTCAACTCGCTCTCTCAGACTAGAAAACTCATCAGTATGACGTGGTGGAGCAGTAGTACGTCGTGTCCGACCCATGCTATAGCAAGTTTCCCTAAGGTGGCCTTTTCTTTTGCAATAAGTACAAAAGAGCACTGTCAAAGGCGGACCTCGGTTTGCTTTTCTAGGTCGAACTCTCCTTCGAGGTTTTTTACGGTGACCATAAGGAGTTGTAGTAAACTCAGGAACTGGTCCAGGTGCAATTTGGGACGTGGAGGCACCATCATATCCAATTCCTTGACGATCACCAAAACCTAAAGCGGGGCCGAGGAGCATCTTTCCCATCTTCCCAGATCTGTCCTCGATTTGTACCTTGACTTCCCGTGCTTTCTCAAGATCATGAGTCAGCTGGGCAACAAGGGCTTCAAGTTTCTTCCGAGTCTCCACGGAGGAATGGAGCTGACTCGTAAGACTAGCCACTTGCTTGATCAAGTCCCCTCTCTCTTTCTCTAGAGTACTCTCTCTCTCTCTAAACAAATTCTCATTCTCGACACAGGTAGATTCTCTCTCTCTCAGGGCGGTGCAGGTGGAGAACTCTCTTTCTCTCGCTTTCCTTAAATCTTCCTCTAGGCAAGTGATCTTAAGAACTAACGCTTTGTTACGCTTTTTAGTTTTAAAAGACTCAGAATATAACTCAGCGTAGGCGCGTTGTATATCACTCTCGCTCTCACTTGTGTCATCCTCCCCCTCACTCACATCGATCTCACTGTCGAGGTGTCCCTGTGAAGCATCATCCTCATCGTCGTGAGGAGAACTAGGAGTGCTCACTTGGCTGGCCATGAATGCGGTGAAGTTACACTCATGCGGTGACTCATCTCCAGAATCCACCGTCTCGACCTCACTGTCGTCACTAAGGGTAGCATTAAGGACAGCTTTCCCTTTCTCTCTATTCAGACGATTGGCACACTCAAAAGCTCTATGACCCCTACCATCACACTCAAAACATCTCTCACTTTCTTTCAGAGAAGGATTTTTGGAAACTTTTTCATTTTTCTTTTCAAACTTATTTTTCTCAAATTTCTTTTTATCTTTAAAATTGCCATTTTTCTTAAATTTGAGAATCCTCTTGAAATTTTTTGCGAAAAGAGCCAAATCATCTAAGTCAAAATCGCACTCAGAATCTGACGTGTCAGTCTCTCTCTTTCTAGATGACTCTACCCTCTTTCTAGCTGACCCCTCACTCCTTCTCTCTTGGGCTTTAAGAGCAATTCCCTTATCTTTAGATTTAGAATTTTTAGGGAACATATCAATTTCATAAGTTTGCAAATCTCCTACAAGTTCTTCCAATTTTAGCGTATTTAAATTACCCATAGAATTTAGCACAGTGACTTTAGGGATAAAACGCTTAGGCAAAGAACGAAGAATCTTTTTAACAACTCTAGCATTCGGAATATGTTCACCAAGATTAAAACTAGTATTCACAATGTCAGAAAGTCTAGCATAAAATTCATCAAAGCATTCAGAATCATGCATGGTGATTGTTTCAAATTGAGTTGTCAAGTTTTGCAACTTAGACTCTTTCACAGCATTAGTTCCTTCATGGGTGAGTTGTAAAACATCCCATGCCTCTTTTGAGGTGGTACACGTCATTATGCGTTTGAACTCATCAGGTGTGATAGACCCAGAAATAGCACTTAGACCCTTAGAATTAAAAGATGACCATTTAATTTCTTCATCAGACCAAGAAATGTCAGGTTTCAAGTTGGTCATATTATCAACAGTCACGGTGGGAGGAGTCCACCCTCGTTCAACCAAAATTCAGACACGTTCATCAATGGCTTTTAAAGCCGACCTCATACGGGCTTTCCAATAAGCATAATTTGTCCCGTCAAAAATAGGCATTTTATAATATGACTTCTCCATTTGAACACGCACTTTTTCAAAAATCAATTTTTTCAGAAAATTGATATCTTAGAAAAATTTTGCGGAAAAAAAAAGGAATACGCGATAGATTAGCGTAACCTGCTCTGATACCAATTTGAGAACGTGTGTGCTCGCATTCAAATGATCAAATTATATATAAAACCCTTTTAATCCAAACAAACCCTAAACATGCAGCAGTATGTGATTGAATAAATTGATAATCTACGCAAGAACATTCAAACACATGCAATTAAGGAAAAATCCCCCTCAGGGGCAAAACCATTTATTTTCACTATAATTTGTAAGAGAACGGCTTACAATCGGATTACAATGAAAATACAAGTTGACTAAGAATTACCCTCGGGTATCAGATTCTGTAGTCACGGCTGGAATTATACCTTTCCAGTAGGGCTGCAATGAAGAAGAAGAACAGTCTCCTCCACAAGGGTTGAACAAACCAAAGTTGTGTTCTTGGGTTGCAAAAGGATTCACAAAGGTTTGGCAATGATGTGTGAATCAAAACATGAGTCTTGGGACTCAAAAATATGAAGACTAGATGTATTTGGACTCTCAAATTCGTCTCCTAAAGTCTTGCAAAACAACTCCCCCGAAGTTGGTATTTATAGGAAAAAATATGAAGAGTCCCACGTTCTTAAAACTCTAAAATTCTATCCACCGTACAAAAAAAACAGCATTCTTTAAGGAATTTTCTCTATCTTCAAAAGGTCATAACTCCTTCACCGTAGCTCGGATTGAGGTGCCGTTTTTTCCAGTATCTTCGTTGCGTCGAGATATTCAAATTTCTAGTTGACCAGACCTCCGAACTATGGATGTGAAATTACGAAAATGCCCTTGAACTCTCCTATTGTGCCTTTTTTTTACTGTTTTGACTTCCCTTGCGTACCACTTGCATTAAGTCCCTAAAATCTTGGAACGTGAAGTCATTGAGGCAGATGTGGGACATATTAGTGGAGATAATGCATGCTTGATTCCCGGAATTCGGATAGAGGCCGTCATGTGAGATCGTGAGGAGACGTGCCAAATGTAGCGACGTTCGACATAAATAAATGAAACATTTCGGACATGTGAAAAATGTCCTTACATATTTAAAAATGGAGTTTGTTATATTAATAGCCAATAATACCACATATCTAATAATACAACATTTATAAGATACTAAGTAACACATGAGTGTAAAAACAAACTATATACATATGAGCATATAAAAGTGGGGTCATTATATCCTACCCTCCTTATAAAAAGTTTGGTCCCCAAACTTGACTCATATTAATTTACAAACAAGTATGGATATCTCTCCATTATTTAATCTTCTCACTCCCACGTTGCTTCTTCAACCGAATGATTTCGCCATAATACTTTGACTAGTTGAATTATCTTGGTCCATAATATTTTATCTTTATGGTCCAAAATTACTACCGGATGCTCAATGTATGATAAATCTTCTCTAACTTGAAGAGGTTCGTGACTTAAGATATGTGTTGGATCTGGGACATATTTCTTTATCATTGAAATGTGAAACACGTTATGTACACTAGAGAGTTCAGGTGGTAAGGCTATTTTATACGCAACAACTCCTATCTTTTCAAGGATTTCAAAAGGTCCTATGTATCTTGGGCTCAACTTCCCTTTCTTCCCGAATCGTATTACTCCCTTTGAAGGCGATACTCGCAAGAACACATAATCTCCTTTTTGGAATTCTAACTGTCGGTGTCGATTATCAAAATAACTCTTTTGACGGCTTTGAGAGATTCGAAGTCGGTCTTGTATTAATTTTACTTTCTCTGTTGTGATCTGAATCAATTCTGGTCCCAATAATTTTCTTTCTGAAACTTCTAGCCAACATGCAGGAGAACGACACCTTCTACCATATAGTGCTTCATACGAAGCCATTTGAATACTTGCTTGATAACTATTATTATAGGGAAACTCTATTAATGGTAAATGATCATCCCAATTCCCCTTCAAATCAAGTATACATGCCCTAAGCATATCTTCTAAGGTTTGAATGGTTCTTTCAGACTGTCCATCCGTTTAAGTATGAAAATCGGTGCTGAAATTCAATTTTGTTCCCATGGCTGCTTGTAGGATTTTCCAAAAGCTAGACACAAATCTAGGGTCATGATCAGAAATATTTAAAATTAGGGTTCCATGATGCCTAATAATTTCCCGCGCGTACAAATTGGCTAACTTTTCTAATGAATGGGTAATCTTAACGGCAAGAAAATGAGTAGATTAAGTTAACCTATAAATAATTACCCAAATAGAATCATTACCATTTGAACTCCTTGGTAAACCTGTCACAAAATCCATGGTAATATGTTCCCATTTCCATTCAGGGATAGGTAGAGGTTGTAATAATCCTGATGGTTTTTTATGTTTAGCTTTTACTTGTTGACAAACCAAATAGTGAGATACAAATTCTTCTATCTCCCTTTTCATATTGTTCCACCAAAACACTTCTCGAAGATCTCTATACATCTTGGTATTTCCAAAATGAAATGTAAATTTCGAGTAATGAGTTTCCTCCAAAATTTCCCTCTTTAGTTGAGCATCACGTGGAACACACGCTCTATTTCAAAAGCTCAATATATCATCTCGTATCATAAATTCAATTATCTTCCCTTCAATAACCTCTTCTCTAATCTTCTTCAATTGTGGGTCATTTACTTGTGCAATATTGATCATTTCCATCAACGTGGGTTGTACTTGTAAGGTTACAATTATTCCTCCTTTGCTATAAATACGTACATCTATTTCCATACTTCTCAAATCCCTTACCAAAGGTTACTGATTTGTAATGAGACATGCTAAATTTGTTGTAGGCCTCCTACTTAAAGCATCAGCTACTACATTTGCTTTCCCTGGGTGATAATGAATATTTAAATTGTAATCCTTCATCAATTCTAACCACCTCCTTTATCTCATGTTCAATTATTTCTGAGTAAATATATATTTCAAACTCTTATGATCGGTATAAATCTCACAACTCTCACTATATAAATAGTATCTCCAAATCTTAAGAGCAAAAATTACAGCAGCTAATTCTAAGTTATGGGTTGGATAATTTTGTTCATGTGGTTTTAATTGTCTCGAGGCATAAGCTACTACTTTTCCATTTTGCATTAGCACACATTCCAAACCATTTTTTGAAGCATCACTATAAATCACCAATCCTCAAGTCCCTAAAGGAATAGTCAAAGTTGGGGCAGTTACTAATCGATTCTTAAGTTCTTGAAAACTATTCTCAACTTCCTCAGACAATTCATATTTTACCTTCTTTTGTGTTAACCAAGATAGAGGTTTGGCAATGCTAGAAAATCCTTCAACAAATCTTCGATAATAACCTGTTAATCCAAGGAAACTACGAATCTCTGTTACATTAGTTGGCCTAGGCCAATCTAGTATAGCCTCGATCTTTTGAGTGTCAACCAACACTCCCTCCTTGGAAATGACATGTCCTAGAAAAGATACACTAGGCAACCAAAACTTACACTTCTTTAATTTCGCATATAGTTTCTCCTTCCTAAGGATTTGTAATACTATCTCTAAATGCTTCTTGTGTTCTTCAATACTCTTAGAATAAATAAGGATGTCATCAATGAAAATAACTACACATTGATCCAAATATTTCCTAAACACTCTATTCACCATATCCATAAAAACGGCTGGTGCATTAGTAAGTTCAAATGGCATCACAAGAAATTCATAGTGACCATATCTAATACGAAAAGTTAATTTTAAAACATCATCTTCCTTAATTTTCAATGGGTGATAGCCTGACCTAAGGTCATTCTTAGAAAATACTTGCGCACCTTGTAGTTGGTCAAACAAATCATCTAAACGAGGTAGGGGTATTTATTCTTAATGGTTACCTTGTTCAGTTCACGATAATCTAAACATAACCTCATCGTCCCATCCTTCTTTTTAACAAATAACACTGGAGCACCCCAAGGGGATCTACTTGGTCTAATAAAACCCTTGTCTAATAAATCTTGTAATTGAACTTTTAATTCCCTTAATTATAAAGGTGCCATGCGATAAAGTGATTTCGAGATTGGTATAGCTCCAGGAATAAGTGTAACACCCCATAATTTGAGGATTTAGTATTTAATTATTTTTGGGAGAAATAAAATATTTAAATTGGAGGAACTTAAATTTATGAATTGGAGAATTTATAAGAGTGAGAAGAATTATTCATAATTGGCGACTTTAAGTTAAATTGTTCGAATTTAAAGTGTGTTGCATTTTGAGGTTAAAATTAGACAGAGTTATAAAGTATTTTGGATGGCAATTTTGAGTGCTCAGTTGAGTTCGAAAGGTCGAGATATTCAGAAAAAAGTGTCCGGGGGTAGTAATTGGGTCTCGGGGTATTTTTGGGCATAGCCGGACTCACACGGGGTGATTCGGGCCCTTTTAAATCAGGCCCATGTGGCAAAAACGGGATTAAGGGTTTTAAGACTAATTAGGGAAGTGTTGAACGGAATTCAACACAACTCTAAACCTAGGGTTTGAGAGAGACACAGAGGAAAGCAAATTAAGATCTAATTGGGGATTTTTGGAGCCAAATTAAGGGACTAATTGGGGTGTTCTTCGGCAACACCTTAACTACACCAACGGATCAGACCCTATGAATGATTTCAGGCAAGTGGTTAACTGTTGTAGTTCTTAAATTGATGATAATCAATTCATATCATAGTATGTGTATGTGAAAATTCGTTTTGGGTGTGTAGCCATAATTAAATTGAGTTTTTCTGAAAGTAGAGTAATGGTTAGATTTAATTACTCAAAGGATGTTAGGTACTAATTTGAGACTATTAAGGTTGAATTGTAGGGTGGATTACAGTAGGTATTAGTGTTTAAATTGATTGAGAATGATGAGATTTATTTTGGTAAAACGAAACCCGGATGAAAAACCCAAATCTGATATACTTAAGGTTATGTATAAATTTGATGATGGATTAAGGTCTCTAGGGTATTTAGAACATTTTCTTGCATAGAAATAATGTTGGTTGTGATTTGGGTAAGAGTTTGGGAAGAAATAAAAGCTTTAGGGTTCGTCCATGGCAGAACATAGGCTGGAGAAGACGATTTCTAGAACGATCGATCGATCGACCTAGGGGGTTCGATCGTTCGATGATGCAAAAATTTTGGCAGTGACGCCAGTTTTAATTACATGGGATATGTTTATTGAAAAAGGGTCTTGGGCTGATTTAAACGATGAAAATTGAATAGGGGTATGACTCTTGGTAATTATAAGTAAATATAATTGGAAAATTTGGGAGAGATAAATGTGTGACACATTATGGACGAAAATTTGGGAATAAAATTCTGAGATTTAAAAATGGACCAAGTGAGTGAGTCTGGGTAGGTTGGGTAAGTGACACCAAAGTATTAAATTAATTATTGAGAGAATAAATTAATTTGGAGTTAGAATATAAACTCGGAAAATATTAAGTTATGGACCAAGTGAGCGAGTCCGGGAATAATGGTTGGGTGACACCAAGTATTAAATTAATGGTTGTGTTAATTAATTAAATTAGAGTCGGACCATAGACTCGAATTAGTATTAATTAATTAATGTGTAAATTAATTAAATTGGAGTCAAACTATAGACTCGGATTAGGATTAATTAATTAATGTGTAAACTAATTAAATTAGAGTCGGACTATAGACTCGGATTAATATTAATTAATTAATGTGTGAATTAATTAAATTAGAGTCGGACTATAGACTCGGATTAGTGTTAATTAATTTACGTGTGAATTAAATAAATTGGAGTCGGACCATAGATTCGGGGAGATGATAAATTATTTAAGTGAGAAAATTAATTAAGTTGAGTCAGGCCAAAGACTCAGGAAATTACAGGCTAGTGTTACAGGATTTTTAGTACACGGTAAAGTCGGAGTTTATATTATATATATACGGTGTAGTGATAGTATATATATATGTGTATATATTGTGTGTGCTATTAAATATCAGTGACTAGATGTTTATTTAATTTATATACTCTAGTGCTATCAAGGGAGGTTGCGCGATGTGGGTGAATCCCCTAGCTTGAGGAGTAGGGTGAGTATATCTCCAGGTCATAGCGTCCGGCATATGGGTGAGGGATTTATCTCACTTTCAGGGAAGGAATATGACCGCCTCCACCACGTTTATATTTTGGGCCAGGTTGGTGAGCGATTCCAACTTGAGAAACTAGGTTATGTGAGCACACCTAGTGAGATAACATTTTATAGGGAATCATCCGGTGAGGGTATACTCGGAGGGATGGATGTGTATATATATGTGTGTGGATGTTATGGTAAATGTACGTATATAATGGTAGTAAATATTATATGCGGGTAATAATATAGTGTGTGATGTAATTGTTTTATATAACTTGTGATACAGTTATATGATTATTATTTAAAGGAATTTATTAAGTTAATTGGTGAGATAACTTGTAATTCATGAATAATTATACTCGGCCTAGAGTAATATGGCAAGGGGATGTTACACCAGGACTAGTTGGACGGGGTAGTACAACTAGGTGGGGTTAAGGTAATCGTTAGGTGTGTACATTAGTGGAGGGGTGAGAATGTCCTCAAGAGAGTGCGACATTAACTTAAATATAAAGCGCATTCATGCATTTTAAATTCCTACAGTTAATTCACTTGCTAAATATTTTCAAAATGTTTTGGGTTCTAACCCTTGCTATAAACATATTTTCAAAACCTTTTAGGTGTCCATCCACAGGGACGCCAGGATTGATATTATATTCTAGGGACACGGAGCAGCGGTATATGTGGATGCTAGCAGGAGTTTGGATTAGACACATCGTTCTTTCATTCCTAGAGTGGGAATCGTTTATCAGTTCCAGTTTTATTTAGGTCATGTCGCCCAGACTTTCAGTCCAGTTTTCAGATTTGTTTTATTTCGGTGTTGAATATTTGTATTAGATTATTTTACTTTGGTGACCGGTGGTTTATTCGGCATGTAGTCATTATTTATTTGGTTGATTTAATTCAGTTTTGTGAATGGATTATATTTATTTCCGCATGTACTAATTGGTTTAATTAATAAGATAAAAATTGGTACCAACTTTTGGAATACTAAGTGGTTAGTAAGTTTTAAAAAGGTTTTCGACAGTGATGCTAAGGATGAACCAACTAGTATTCATGTTTTAATTTGGTATAGGGTTGATCACCCGATATTTTATTAGGCGATGTGTCACAATAAGGCCAATCGTAAACTTTATTTCTCTACTAGGAGGTAGACCGGGTAAATCATCTGGAAAATGTTTGGCTATAGGAATATCTTCTAAACTCGGCTCTTTCATTTTCAAATCAATAATACTTGCATGAAATCCTTGATACCCCTTTTTAAGAAAACTATAGGCTTGCATTGCAGAGATAATACCCATGGGAGATAGGATGCATGTTCCTTCAAAACGGAATTTTGGTTGGTTAGGAATTTGGAAAGTAACTCTCTTCTCAAAACAATCTACATTAGCATGATATGATGCTAACCAATCCATCCCCAAATTGACTTCAAAATCTCTTATGTCTAAAATTATCAAATCGACAAATAGTTTATGACTACAGACATCTATAGGGCAAGATTTATATACTAATGTCCCTCGAACCTACGCATTTTAGCCCCCTCGGGTATCTTATTCCCTGTATTTATGCTCGTTAACCATACAACCTCGGATTTCTACGTTAACATGTTTTGCAGGGGTTAATTAAGCTTTTATAGGTATTTGGATGCTAAGTGTGAAGTTCGGACGCGTTCTCTCGATTTTTGTACACGATCGCACGTTCAAGGGCAATTTATTCTTTTCACAGCTTGGGCACCTGGCCCAACATCTCACGAAAGTTGTATCCCTCCTCGCAAGCTTCGCGTGTCCGTGAACGGTGCGCGATTTCGATTCAGAACGAAGAAGTTACGGGACTTTTAGCGGAAGGAAAAATAATGAAACCAAAAGAGGAGGGGAAGAGGAGGAAAAGGAATGCAGCAGGCTGCCTTGGCTGAAACCTGCTTGATCGATCGAGCGATCAAAAGTATCGATCGATCGATCCTTCAGATTTTTGTCACGATTCGATCGATCCTCTGTTTTCTGCAGATATTTTGCCTTATATTTTCTTTTTCCTTTTCTTTTCTTTACTTATTCCAACTTACTATAAATACCAAATTTTGTTGTAATAATCATATATTATATTTTAGCATAGATTTTAGCTTAGAATAGCTTGGGGTTTGAGGGTTTTGGAGAGTTCTTCTTCAATTGTTCTTGGATTTACACCCTATTTGGGTTTAATGTTGCACTATTCATCATCCTCTCCACTAATATAGTGTGTATTTCCTTATTTCTTGCTTTGATAATTAGATTTACATGCTTTGTTAATTAGTTTTACATTCTTTCTTTAATCGATTTCTAGTGTAGTTTTATCGCGTTTATTTACCGCATTTTTACCATGCTTTCTAGCTAATTTAAATTAGGTTGTGTTCGAATGGAACTCACTCGAGTTGACGCGTTGCTTGGCTTTGGTGATGGCATTTATGGGTCTATTTCGGGTATGTTGTCCTAGTTATTGCGCCTAGGAGATTTGACGGGGCATATCATGTATGTCCCATGCTTACGACCTTTCGTGCGCAATTTTCGGGGTATTTGTTGACGTTAAAATCTTATTAGGCTTTTATGCGAATTTAGGGGCGTGACAACCGTTGATTCAATTAACTGTTGAAACGAGACGCATTCCTAATAACTCGTCGACCCATGTATCCATTTTATACAAATTAACTCGGGTGAGGGATATTTGACGCAACCTATAGTTTTACCGCTTTGTTAATCTAGTTTAATTTACACTCGCCTAGATTAAATATTTCCCTTTTATGAATCTTTTCCTTTTTAGTTTGTAATTTATCTTTTACACTTTTATTTAGGCGTACTAAATCACTTAAATTCTAGCATCTCATCTCAGTGGATATTTTCGATACCCAACTTACCGCTATACTTGCCTCGCAAGTGTAGTCGTAACTTAGGTTTTTGTATTGAGGTGGTGAACAGAAAACAACGATCAGCATTTGACACGCACTACTTTTCACCCTCAATCAACGTGTATGTTATGATTCAAGGGTTCAGGAATATTAGGAAAGCGATTAACAAAACCTAAAGACACAAATGAATGGGCAGAACCAGGATCTATTAAAACTTGAAAAGGTTGTGCACATATAGAAAGTGTACCTGACACTACTGTATTAGAAGCCTTTGCATCGAAAAGATTAAAAATTCTACCTTGTCTGCCATGATCCTTATTGTAATTAAAAGTCTTTATTGGCGTCTTCCCTTTGTTAGGGCAATCTCTCATTTTATGTCCCTTTTGGCCACACCCAAAGCAATTTCCTGTCTCCAGGTAACATGGTTGCCCTCTATGAATATTACCACATCGTTGGTATCTATCAACATTAAAGGGTTTGTTCACAAAAGGTCGCCCTGTATTGGGTATAGTCCTAAAAGGTTGATTATTGGGGTCCCTTCCTCTTTGTTCCCTAAACTTCCTCTTCCCCTCTCTAACTTGATTATATTCTTCACTATTCTTCTCAGCTATCGTTGCCCTAATCACCACATCATTATATGATGTCAACTTCAAGATGTAAATTCGACTACAAATATTCAACATCAACCCACGTTCAAACTTCTTGGCTTTTAAAACATTGGTTTTCACAATATGAGGTGCAAAATGGGATAACTCGGTAAACTTCACCTCGTATTGACTAACTGTTATGTTTTCTTGAACTAAACTCATGAAGTTGGCTGCTTTTTGGTCTGGTACTATTTCAGGAAAGTATTTCTCATAGAATATCACTAAGAAGTCATTCCAACCTATGGGATTATTCCTTTCCTCGTATATTCTCTTAGTCATTCTCCACCAATGTTCGGCTTCACCTTCTAACATAAACGCTCCAAATGAAACTCTTTGTTCATAAGTACACTTAAGAACATCAAATATCTTTTCTATTTGCATCACCCAACTTTCTGCTTCAGTAGGGTTATGAGTACCTTTAAAAGATGGAGTAATCAACTTCTTGAACTGTTTAATAGTACATTTACTTATTTTAGGATTCCTTGTTACTCCATTATTCACCCGATGCTCCACAATCTTTGCTAGACTTTCGATCGCCTTGTATGCACCTTTTAGTCCTTCAATACTCAAATCACTAGTTCCTATATATGATCTTCTCTTGGTCATTTTCTACAGTCATGGCAAAACGTAAGATCTACTATACTATATCAAGATTGAAAACTAAAAGATCAATTATAAATAATATAACACATAGGAGGGTTATCACATAAATCGGATATTTAATATTATCTCCTAAGGATGGAAACATGAAATCTATAACGCTCGAACCCTGTGTTCAGGAGTCTACGGGTGCATAACCTATGCTCTGATACCACCTCTATCACGAACCCAATAGTAAGGAATGAGTGTCTTAACATGCCACCAAGGCATTCAATGTTATGGCCTTAAAATATTTCTTAAAATAAATGCAACGAAAATACATTCACATGGTCATGAATCGTAAACTATTGAAAAAAATGGAATTACGTCATCAGATCTTTCTAAAAGGGAACTTCATATATATTAAAGTATGAACGGATTACAACTTATGCAAAAATTAAAAACTTATTACTAAAGAGCCAAACATGCTTTATCTCCTAAAAACAAACGTTATATCTAAAAGTATAACAAAAGAGCTCCTTAAGCTAGATCTTCAACATAGTCCTTCTACACTCCATCCTCCAGTCTAATTATTTCCTGAAAAATCGTTATTTATACAACGTCATCTAAAAGATGAATAAGATTTAATCTCCCGACATTCTAAGGTTTTCAGAAAATAGTTACCTATTCAAGTCAAAAGAGAAGGCATATACATATATGGATAGGAACTTGGAGTAAATAGATATATATTTTGAAATGATAGTATATATATCACAATTGGATAGCTCAGGATAAGAAGAATGCAACAAATCAAATGTGATATATTTTTCTTTTAATAATATCACTTTAATGGCCAAGTACACTATAATAACGTGTTCTTCTACCGTATTATACGTTAGTAGTTGAGTTTCAATCGAACTAGTTCATCACAACGCCTTATTTAGGTTACACCAGCGATAACCCAGCTGGGAAGGTCAGTCAGTAAAGAGGTCCCTTAAGCCGAATATTATTTCCAATATTCAATATCATTTTCAATACACATTTTAATCGGTATGTCTATATGGACAAATATAAACATATCACAATGAATCAATCATCGGTATCAGATGCATTTTAAGAATAAAAGCAGTTCACAAAATACATAGTTTGCATAATATCATATAATTGAAATGTGCAAGAAATGACATAGAGTATTCACAAAAAATAGAGGCTAGAAAATACACATATTGAGTCTTGGATCACACGTTAATCTAATAAATACAATAAAGGTTTAATTACGTATTGTAAATAAAGCCCAATTCTAAATATTGTGTTGTAAATCCTAAAATAACTTGCTGAAAAAGGTTACTAAAACCATTTTCTCAATTTTTAATATTCATTCATCGTATTTAAAGAATTCAATTCATAGTTCTTCCTAATCAGTCGGTTCCCAGTAGAGATGGAGGGTCACAGGGGCACCACTTAAATACCATCTCATTTAGACAGAACATTTTCGGATTTATTCCCAGTAGAGATGGAGGGTCACAGGGGCACCACTTAAATACCATCTCAACTAGACATAATTTTACCGGGACTGACTTTGGAATTACTTAAATGAGATTCCATAATAACGAGCAATTACTTACAAAAAGTGTATATATATTTTCAAACAAGTTTACATATTTTGAAAATAAAATCCAGTTAGATTGTTTCCAAATTTTAAGTTTTCATTAGTGGAGCCTTTAGTGTATATTACCAGCATAATTACTAAGTAAATCTATAAAACATGAAATTAAAACTATAAAAATGCATTATAACATTTAAATAAAATCATACCTACGAAATGAATTCTTTCTTCAAAATAATAGAACTCCCTCTTAAGATATTTCCCAAGCTTTCTATCACTCTTTCTTAAAATAATTCTCATTTAATTGGTGTGAGTTATAAATAATCACAAAGGCCCTATTTATAGGTTTCCAAAAGTATTACGGTGTTGACATGTGTCTAGGTGATCAAGCATTTACGATGGCAAGTCATCGTTTGGGTGTCGCGTTCTGGGGTGGTCTTACAGTCTTAACATCACCAAATGATGATAAGTGTTTTAGCTTTCTCTCTAAAGACGACATGTGTAAGGTGGAGGTGACCAGTAAGTGGTGGAAAGGTGATAAGGGCATAAGGGTCATTTTACACATGAAGGGTATTTTGGTAATTTCTCACTATATATTTTCAATATTTCTTAGAGGTCCTTGAAAATATTTTATTTACAAAATGGCCCTATTTACATTTTTAATTTAGTCCCTAAAGTTTCATAAAATTATATTTTCTACCCCAAAACTTATTATTTACCTTAAGATATGTCATAGGACTTCAATTTGATCTAATTTACGGTTGATTCTTCATATTTAAAAATGGGGTTTGTTATATTGATAGCCAATAATACCACATATCTAATAGTACAACATTTATAAGATAGTAAGTAACACATGAGTGTAAAAAGAAACTATATGCATATGAGCATATAAAAGTGGGGTCATTACATGTGTCGCATTCGTCTGGGTCACGCAGAAGTTACGGCACTACATGCTTGCATTTCTAATCAGACTAATATCTCGAATGGATCCCATTAAGAACCTTCTAGAGAAACCTGCTCTATCAAGTCTAATGTCCCGTTGCTTGGCATTGTTTGTCGAGTTTAATATTATGTATGTTACACAAAAAGCCATGAAGGGGAGGGCCATATCCAACTACCTTGTCGATTATCCTATGGAAGGGATCAATGTTTTAGTCTCTAAATTCCTAGATGGAGACATTCTCTACACCTCTCAAGAGGACCTTAGATGATAAATGTTCTTTGGTGGAGTGCCAATAAGAAAGATACGGTTGTGGGATACTCTTGATGGCCCCCGATGACTCTCATAACCCTATTGCAATCAAGCTAAACTTCCTTTGCACCAATAACATGACTAAATACAATGCATGCATTGTAGGCCTTAAGATCGCCATTGAAAAGGAATCCGACGCTTAGACGTCTACGGGGACTCTGCCCTCATCATCGACCAGATTCTCAGAAAATGTAAAGTTAAAGACGAGAAACTCCCACCCTTTTACGCCCACCTAGAAGAGTTAGAATCCCAGTTCAAATATATAACCTTCCATTACCTGGCTCATATAAAGAATAGTGTAGTTGACGCCCTTACAACCCTAGACCCCATGGTCGATATACCTGAAAGAATGATGATGGCCCCTTTTCTGATTCAGAAATAGGTTATGCCCACCCACTACTACACATTGAGCTCGTTACTGAAGAAAACCCCTAAATGGATGAAATATGGTACTATAATATTTAGCACCTCCTCAAACAAGTCAAGTATCCCAAAGATGTAGATAAGAAAGACTGTGTGACCCTCTGCAAGCTGGATGCTCAGTACATCATTTGTGACAAAGTGCTTTTCAAGATAAACTTCGATGGAACCAATTTCTATGGCATAGCAGGGGCTGATATTGAAGGAATGATGCAGAAAATCCACATGGGAATGCTGACCCCACATAAATGGTCACATGCTTGCCAAGAATATCATCCGTCAAGGGTACTATTGGACCACCATGGTTCAAGATTGAACGGCCTATGTTCGAAGATGCCTAAAATGCAAGCATTTTGTCAATCTCCCACACTTACCTCCTTGGTAATTATACAACATGACCTCTACCGGCCCTTCTCCACTTGGGGCATTGACATCATAGAGAAAGTCACTCATGAAGCTTTTAATGGTTATAAATTCATCCTGGTCTCCATTGATTACTTCACTAAATGGGTCAAAGCCGAGTTATACGTAGTGCTGAATGCCAAAAAGTGGACAAGTTCATAAAAAAGAACATCATTAATCATTATGGGGTTACCCATGAGTTAGTATCAGATAATGGACTCCACTTCAAAGTCGAGGTCACATAACTACGAGTACGGGATTCAAAGACACAAATCTTCTCCCTTCCAACAAAATTCTCAAAACCATCATCAGCAAGATGATCGAGAGTTGTAGAGATTGGGTTGATCAGATCCCATATGCCCTTTAGGGATACCTCACTTCAATCAGAATACTACTAGGACTACCCCTTATTTTCTGGTATATGGCATGGAAGCGGTCCTACCTATTGAGATTGAAATACCTTCCTTCCATGTCATGCTCAAGAGCAAAGTTAGCGAAGAAGATTAGAATCAGGGCTGCTTTGACGAACTATCACACTTTGATAAAAAGAGATATAAGGCTCTATACCATATATAGGGGTATCATCGTCGGATAGCACGATCATTCAACCAAAAAGTCAAGGACCACAGTGTCTAGGAAGGAGAACTTGCCCTCAAAGAAATAGTAGAACACATTTGGGACCCTAGAGGGAAATTCAAATAGAACTATGCTCACAGAACTCAACGGAGAGGAGATAACGCATCCAGTTAATCTAGACCGTCTCAAGAAATTCTACCCTTAGTCAGATATCTTGGCACGCTATGACTCTTCTCATCCCCCTTCTATTTTTAAAAAAAATTCTTCATTTCCCCTACCTATAACTACATGGAACCTGATCTTCTAAAAACATTTCTTTTCAAAATGAAACTCATGAAAACTTTCAAAATATCCAGAGGTAAATAGGCATCCCATACGACATATATAGGCACGGTCTCCTTCTTTTTCCCAAAATGCTATTATTTTTAACCTCTAAGAATCGCGACCCATCTCATCATTCACATGAACAAAAGGATTATGTATGCCTTAGCGATTTGTATTAAGAGTTCAAAATATAAAGCTCATCAAGAGGCACAACAAAATATGATCAAAATTATTTTTATCTCTAATAAGGGAACACATCACCGTTAAATGAAGTATCGATGAAGGGAGCTAAACAGATCACCCCCTTCCCACTGATAAAATCATTTTAAATAAACCTACCTAATCCATACCAGCTTCACAAAAATTATCCCTAACCCCATAGAGAAAGCCCAAAATCACCCAAAACAAAAATTATCCCTGCTTCACAAAAATTACCAGCTTCACAAATGATGCTCTCAACTGCCAGATGGCCTCGCTTTGTCGTCATTCCCTGCCCCGGAGGTTCCCTAGTCTCCCACTCCTGGTTAACACTCCGTATGCACTCCATGCAGCGATACTCCCTGACAAGTTGAGCTGAAACCATAACACCCTCGTCCAGGCGTCGAAGGCAACAATCCTCCTTTTTCCCAGTCTCTTCCTCCATAATTTTCCCCACTACTCGCTTCCACAACCACTTCAAATAGTCCCCAAACACATACTAAACCCTCTTAAAAATTAAACGAACGGGTAGACGGCTGATGGAACTGCCACAAGGAACCCATTATCATCTATAATGATTCAATTAGGTCCCCTAGAAGAAGTTCGTTATGCGAGGAGGCACTATTTGTTCCCACCCAGCTTGGCATAGAAACTGCCAAGGGAAATAGAAGGAGGTCTGATGAAGGCCAACCAATAACACATATCGACACAATCCCAACTGTAAAATAGGTTGCAAGTCTCCCAACCATATCACTGACCAACGAAGACACCGAGCTCCGTAATCCACGAACCAGTTAACCTAATTCTTTATCGATGGGCAAAAGCTGAAGAAAGGCCGAACGAAGAAATTAGCACACCTACCAAGGGATAATCGTAAGGATCCACCTAACGAAATCTCTCTATAAGCCACATAAACAACATCACTAGGCTCTCCTTTATAAATCAAAACGACCCTATTTCAAAGCATGGAGACCATTCAAAGTCTCCACTAGCAGCACTGTCGCATAACTACGGCAGTAAAATATCCACGTCACTATCGTAGACACTTGGGGATCAACCATCAAGTCCCTTGTCACTAGTAATACCTTCTTAGTGAGGCCCAAAGCATCATCTTCGACAAAGACAACATCATCAAAGCCCCTCTGATGCACCAAATACATAACCATTGGAAGAGAAATAGTCCCTTCATTAACCAACAGTTAAGTTACCGAAGGGAAATATGTAGAAACGCAACCAAAAATGCTCAGGGAGAATGAGAAAAATCGGGCATAGCCACCACAACACTAGGTCTAACCCCAACATTATTGATAATTCCTCATAGGTAAGACAGACCTCATCCAATCCAAACCAAAAGACATGATCCTCAAGGTAATAAAATTATATTATCACTGCTAGCAAGTTCCAGTCTATGGCCCGATTACGCCATAGAGAAACCCGACGCAAGATTAAAGTGTCGTAGTTAACATTGTAAAGGGACATGGCCTCTAAACCTTTGAGGTAAGAAGATAATTCTTTATGCATGGGAAGAGACATTTTGAGAAAGAGAAAGAAGACATAGGAAGAAATAAGATTGGTGGTGAAAAGAAAACATCCCCTAACTCTCCTTTTATATCCAAAAACCTTTGCAAATAAACAAGCCATCCGGAATTCCATTCAACTTTAAGTACCCAGATGTGCAGGAAGGTGCGATTAAATCCTAGGAGTGATTTGACTCGTCCCCTATGCCGATAAGTAGGTCAAGGGTTAAGTTGATTGACAACCCCCTATTTTAGGAAAATTCCGTTTTTCCTTTGTTGCCCAAAATCCATTTCCAAAAATCCTTACTTTGAAAAGTTACCCAAAGGTTATTCCTTTTCATTACTCCTCTTTTAAAATAAACATTTTCCTCAAAATCATTTTTATTCTGATCTCTGTCTTCGAAAAATAAAATAATCTCAGCAGCAAATTAAAGTGCATACAGAGTAAACCAATAAATCAAAATAATTAAACAATAAAAATGCATCATTTTTGCCTTCTTGTGTCTCTCTTTTCAGGTGCAAAGCCATTACATCAAGCATACAATATGGTCAATACCAAGATCCCCTAGTCAATGACATATCTATAAGAAAATCTCAAAGGGAAAGAACCATAAATATATTTTACTCCATCTTCCACACAACGTTCTCCCCCATGTATCAGACGTACCCAAACTCGTATGCCATCAACCTCCTTATCTACACCTGCATGCCCGTATCCCCTACGGCCCCCAATGGAAGACTCCAAGGGTAAAAAGTCACCTACATCCCCAGCAAGGATTCAACAATCCACCCACAAGCAAAGTTATGAAGCACCCTCCCCATGTCGATTGACAGTTTCTTTTTGCTCTTTCTAAAAAAGCCCAAGAGTCCATGCCTATACCGATTGTCACCTTCCCAAACCTGCCTATCGACAGTCCCCTTCAAATTTTGTACAAAAAATGCTTGGAAAATCTAGAAAATGCCCAAAAAATTCTCAAAAAAGCCTAAAAAATATGGAATATTATTTTCCCTTCAAGATTGACGTTAGATGGATACCTGTAGAAACCATTCCTCAATGCTTGATCTCCAAATATTTAGGGGATTATGGCCTGCACTATGAGATGGAAATAGTTTGGCCCCCTTATTTATTGAATACTCCGAGCAGCAGTAATAGGAGAATGCTTCATGATTTTGACTTTATCAACTCTCCATACACATTGGATGATCCTCTAACAGGCATTAAACCAGCTCCGAGCTCGTCTAAAGCTGAGGGAAAGCATCCAATAGAATAATCTTGAGAATAGTTTGTTCCTGTATTTCATTTGTACATAATATTTTCATGTAATCATCATTAATATAAATGAAATGCAATTTATTAACTTATATTATTAATTTGTGAATGCCTGAATGACTTTGTTATTTCATTAGTTCTATTGATACACTTAGGCATTTTTATAAATTTAGTATCAGTTACCAATGAGATTATCATAGGTTCTACTAATATACTTAGATTTTTAAGTTTAATAACAGTTACCATTAATGTGGCCATAGGTTCCACTAGTGCACCTAGATTAAAATTCAAGTTTAGTACTAGTCACCCGTGGTATTGCCATAGGTTCTACTAATGCACTTAAATTTTTAGGTTTAACATTAGTTACCAGAAATGATCAGGCGTATGTGGAATATGCGTCTATATTCCTATTTAGGAATCTTCACAACATTCTTCCTCCATAAAACTTGTTGATTTTTATACAGAGTTTTATCCCTGATTTGTCTTAACCAAGTACTGAGGACTTGAAATCCTGTTTTGACTTAAGTTTATGTTTTGCTGATCAAGTATCGTCTTTTTTGCTGAGAGCCGACCAATTACGAAATTCTCCATGCCAATTGGCTTCAATATTGTTGGTCTTTTGAATCACCTTTTTAAGTACATAATCCCCCTCTTTTAAGTTGGTCGGCTTCACCCTCTTGACCCTCTTATTATAGAAGCGTGTTGTTTATTGTTGATAGGTAGCATTCCTCAAGGCTGGATCTTCTCGCACCTCTTCCAACATGTCAAGGTCTAGCATTCACATCAAATCACTAATGGGAGAATCAAAATTTAATACTTTATGAGTTTGTAAACCTATCTCATCCGGTATCACTGCTTTAGTCCCAAATGCTAGCATATATGGTGTTTCCCCTGTTTCAACCCTAGGTGTTATTCGGTAGACCCATAAGACAGAGTGAAATTCATTTATCCAATTTGCCTTTACCTCATCAAGTCTCTTCTTCAACCCATTGAGAAAGGTTTCGTTTCTTCTGAATCTTGTATTGGGCACAGTATGCTGTAAAATCCTCATTATCGAACTGGGTACCATGGTCAGTAATGAAGGCATATGGAAAACCATATCTACAAATGATATTTTTCCAAATGAACTGGTACACCTTCTCATAGGGCACATCCACTAATGGTTCTACTTCAACCTATTTAGTGAAATAATCAACAACTAGGACCAATTACTTAAATCTTCCTCGGATGGTCGATAATGTCCAGACCAAGTCTATCCCCCAAATAGCATATGGTTAAGGTGAAGTAACGTGAGTCAAAGGTGCATGTGGAATTTTGAGAAGATTGGAGAAATTCTGGAACTTGCCCACTTCTTTGCAAAAGTTATACAATATGTCCTTATGGTCGGCTAATAATACCCTTGAGTATTCATTTGTTGTAGTAATGATCTTCCTACCACATGAGCTTCACAAGATCCCTCGTAAACTTCTTTTATTATAGCTCTAACCTCTGTTGGGTGAATATAGCGCTGTAAAGTGACTGTTAACCCTCTTCGGTACATAACTCCTTTATCTAACACGTACCTTGCTGCCTTATACTTAAAAATTTTAGCCTCCACTGCATGTACTGGCAAAATTTCTTCTTTAATGTAAGCTCTGATGGGATACATTCAGGAAGATGCCATATCTAGTGTAATAAAATTAATCATTAAATCTTCATCAATACTCCGACCAGCTAGAATCTCAATGGGGATTGTTCTCCAAAGTTCTATCCTGGTTGCTGATGCAAGTCGATCAAGTGCATCTGCTCGGGCATTCTTTAATCTTGGAATTCTGCTCATCCGAATAGTGAGAAATTTGGATATTACCTCCATAGCTTTGGTAAGGTACCTTTTCATCAAGTCACCTTTGTCTCCATACAAACTTAAGATCCGATTGAACACAAATTGAAAATCATTGTGCGCCACAACTTTCTCGACATTTAGTGTTGTAGCCAAACTTAATCCCACAATTAATGCTTCATACTCTGCTTCATTATTTGAGGCCTGGAACTGGAATCTAAGTGTATACTCAATATCAATCTCGTCAGGGGTATTGAGTATAATACCTGCTCCACTTCATGTCACACACGAAGATCCATCCATATATAAATTCCATAATGGGATGTTATTATCAAAGCCTTGGTCTGATAATGTCCCGTAATGGAATATCTTCTTTCTTATCTCCTCATATCTGTGAGCTACCTCTTACATCCTGGTTGATTATTTCGATAGGTCGGCAGGAACTTCTTCTGAACTATCCCCTGTTGGGGTCTTCTTGTATTGTTAGTTATTGCTGACTCCGATTGAGCTTTCCCCTGTTGGGGCTTGCTCTGTCTGAACACTTTGTTGCTCGGGTACCTCCGGATAAGTGAATTCTGCAATGAAGTCTGCCACATCTTGTCCCTTTAATGATGAATTTCGTTGTTATACAATATCATACCCCCTAGTTCGACTGCCTAATACATCAATCTACCATACTTCTTCGGTTTATGTAGAGCTTGCCGAAAAGGCATATTAGTGTACACCACTATGTGCTTGGAAATAAGGCTTCATACATCGAGATGCCTCTAGAAGTGTTAAAGCAAGCTTCTCCAGTCATAGATACCTTATTTCTGATCCTTAGAAATCTTTACTAGTGGAGTAGACTGGTTTTTGCACTCTATCATCTTCTCATATCAAAGTAGAACTTACAGTCGTCTCAAAAATGGCTAAGTACAAATATAATTTTTCTCCTAAAACTGGTCGGGAGAGTAATTAGGGTGATCCCAGATATTTCTTCAACTTCTTAAAGGCTTTATCGCATTCGTTGTTCCATTCAAAGGTCTTCTGCAGCACCTTAAATAATGGCAAACATCTGTCGGTTGCTCGGGACATAAATTTATTCAAAGCGGCTGCTCACCCAGTGACCCTTTGAATATACTTCTTACAAGTTGGGGATTACATTTCAATCAACGCCATCATTTTGTCAGGATTAGCTTCAATTCCCCTCTGATTCACTATGTACCCGAGGAACATTGCACACCAAATATGCATTTGGTCGGATTCAGCTTCATCTGGCGCTTTTCCAACTGATCAAAGGTTTGGCTGAGGTCGATAATGTGATTTGTAGCTTTTTTACTCTTTGTCAGCATATCAAACACATAGACCTCCATGTTCTTGTCAATTTGATCTTCAAAGACCTTGTTTACCAACCTCTGTTAGGTAGCACCTGTATTTTTTAAACCAAACGGCATGGCATTATAACAGTAAGTTCCTCGGGGAGTAATAAAAGAGGTACTTTCCCTATCTTCACGTTTCATTTTAATCTGGTTATAATCAGAATAGGCATCCATAAAGCTCAATAGCTCATGTCCCGACGTAGCATCCACAAGCTAGTCAATCCTGGGCAAAGGAAAATTATCCTTTGGATAAGCTTTATTCAAATCAGTGAAGTCCACACACATTCTCCACTTATTATATTTCTTCTTAACCATAACAACGTTGGCCAACCAATCTGGATACTTCACATCTTTAATGAATAAAGCTTCTCTACCTCCTCCTGAATAGCCTGATGCTTCTCGGGGCTGAACACCCAACGCCTTTGTTTCACTGGCTTGACATCCTTATTGACGTTAAGCTTATGGAAGAGGAAATTGGGATCAATCCCAGGCATGTCCTAATAACTCGAAGCGAACACGTGCTTTCTCTGTCTCAGGAATGTCACTAGCTCCTGTTAAAGAATATGGTCTAGCATTGATCTAGTCCACTTGTGTATTTTGGTATGGCTCGTCCTTGTCTAAGATGATATTCTCCGTTGCCTCCATAATTTGTCCTTTTACCAACTCTGTCTTTTCTCTTGGATCTAAGGTTTCCACCTCAAATTCGCTATTAGGCTCAGTTATGTCTACTTAGTAAGTGGTGTTCTTGTTCATTATTGCTTCCAGGTCCTCTTGCTCGACGGAGGAGTAATATCATTCTCTGGCTACTTTTTGATCACCCTTCACCACACCTACTCCAAAGTTGGTCGGGAACTTCAAATACTATTGGACTGTTAAGGGGACTGCTTTAAACTTCTTCAATCCCACTCTGCCCATGATGACATTATTGGCTGACTGCACGATTTTATCCATCACAAAGAAACAAACTTTCTCGATTCGACTTGCTGGCCAGGTGTCGAGCAACACCTCCAGCTTGATTGTGCTCAAAGGATAAACTTTCTCACCAGAAAACCCGATCGAAGGCCTGTGGTACGGATCTAGCTACCTGAGCTTCAAATTCAGATTTTGAAAACAGGAATAAAACACGATATTCGCTGAGCTGCCGTTGTCAATTAACACCCTGGAAACGATTGTGTCTTGGTAGCTGAATTTGACCACTAGAGGGTCATCATAGGGGTAGAGAACTGCTGATAAATCATTTTGCGAAAGCCCAATTACCAACTTTTCTTTGTTCTCCTTCCTTGGCTAGATTGATCCTCTGGATATAAGAACAAGCTGGATCCTCATTGAGGTAAGCTTTTCTCTCAACAACGTGATATACACCTCCAGTATCTCCACCTGTAATAATCTGACAATCAAAGGTACCAAAACTAAGTGTAAGTACCTCACATTCTGGTTGCTTAGGTTTTTTAGGGAAGTCGGGATCATCTTCAGGATTTTTTTTCCCTTCCCTGGGCTTGCATGGAGAATTTGACCTACGTCGAGCACCTCTATCGTCCTGTTGATCAATAATTTTTTTTAGTTTTCCTCGACGGATGAGAGTTTCTATCTCATTTTATAGAGCAATACATCCATCTATCGTATTCCCATAATCTTTATGAAATTCATAGTATTTGGATCTATCCCTCTTCCCATCAGGTGCTCTTAATTTCTTTGGCCAACGTACCTCCTTGCTATGTTTAATTTCCTCTAAAACGTGGTGAATGCCCATTATTAATGGAGTGTAGTTATTTTACTTCCTGAGCCTATCATCACTCTTTCTTTGCTTTGAATCTTTTTTATCCTTATGCTCCCTTTAATCTTTCTTCTTAGTTTTAACCTTAGGCTTTGTGACCGAGCTCTGCTTTGCTGCCATTGCTTCCTCAGCATTCATTATCTTAGCTTCTTTATCCATTAACTCAGTCATAGTTTTGGGAGGATCTTTGGAAAGAGTGTAATAAAGATTCTCTGGAAGCAACCCACTCATAAGAGCTGTAATAGTTGGTTTCTCCTCGTAATCAATTACCTCCAACTTCTTATTATTTAAGCGAGTAATATAATCCCTTGTGCTTTCTCCTACATATATTCTCACGCTTAACAAGTGAGCTACTCTCTTTACTGGCTCAACCTCGAAGCCGAAATTACCAATAAATAGCTTGGTAAGTTGGTTAAAATCATAAATTTGCCCCCGAGGAAGGTTGTTGTATCATATTTGGGCATTTATGGTACTTGAGAATGCCCTGCATCTCATCTCATCGGGGACACCATAAATATCTGCTATTGCTTGACACTGCTCTATATGAAGAACAGGGTCAATTTTTTAATCATACTTAGGAATAACCATAGGTGCTTTGAACTTCGAAGGAGTAGGAAAATCCACAGTAGCTTGAACAAAAGGAGACCCTTTCACAAAGCTTCGTTGCAAAGGGTTCTTCGTATTTACCATTTCTCCTAACCTATCTTCCAACCTTTGGATTGAGCCTTTCCATGCATTCTTACCAATATCAAATTTATGCGATATAGCTCAACTGTTCTGACCAGCTGTCTGTGCTGAACTTTCCTCCTGAGAGGTTTGCTCGGCATGGATGGATTATTGGGCCCATGATTTGGATTAGGTCGAGGCCTCATGTTTATCGGTTGATCGTCTAGTATGCCTAGACAATTCCCTAGGAACATTTTTATTCCTTCTGGGTCCCAAGCGATCAAAGGGTGATGCTCGACTCAGTCTTTCTAAAGTACTTATCCTTTCAGGAGAAAAAGACTACTCATCATATAAATCCGAAGTCCTGACGAAAGAACTTACTCCTAGACGATAGGACATATTAATGAAAGTCCTGGAATGGCTATGCCTCCTGAGGTAAGAACATACTCCCGGACGATATGAAGCATCTCTAGAAGTTCTAGAGTGGCTATGCGTGCTGGTTATTGGAGGTGGCAGTGGCATAGTTCTGTGAATAGACAAGGCAGGAGATCCGACCTGCAGTGTTTGGGCCAATTGCGTGATAGTATCTGGCATAACATCCTGTACCTTGGCGAGACTATCCAAAATTCTAGTAAGATCATTATTTTTTGGAGGAGCAGGTGAAATAGGTAAATTATCATCTTGCCTAACACTGGATTCAGGAATGTCAGTCATCTTTGGATTAATGAATGAGAATGAAAATGTTTAGAAATACGTTCCCACAGACGACACTAATATGTCGATGTAAAAAACTACACTAGTTCTAATTATTTAATCACAGATAAAGATAAGTAAAAGAGACACAAAAGTTTTTAAAGTGGTTTGGCTATAAGGGAAAAGCCTATGTCCTCTGTATTTCTTATTACCTTGTATTCTGTGATGCCTCTCGTGTTTGAATGATTTCAACTAGCCCTTGATAAAGGGATTACAATGTATTTATAGTCTCATAAGGAGATAGAGAGTTATAATGTAAAAGGATGGAATGCCTTTACAAATTAGGCATTTACATTAGTACATGGTGCTCATAATGTACATGACCATTGGCGCTTTGCTGACCTTGTTGGTCGGTCTTCTCATTATTGTTCGGCATTCTGCATGTTGGTCGACCTCCCATGTGTTGGTTAGTGGGTCTATTTCTTACTGACTAGGATTCTTACTATGTTAGATGACATATGTCTGTTTCTGATTGGTCCGCGTAAGTGGGTAATTTTTCATATCAACACTCACCATCACTAGACATGCCTCAAGTGGATACCTAACATGATTATCCTCAAAGTGTCTGTGCAATACCTCCTTAATAAGATCCGACTTGTGTAACTCGTCCTCATCACCCATTTGCTTGGTGATGTTGATGATATTCATTTCGAGTGTCATATTCCCGAACGTGAGTTGAATTTTCCCATTACGCATGTTAATCAAAGCATTAGCCATGTTTAGAAAAGGGAGGGAAAGAATAATGAGAACATGATGGATCGAGAGGGAGGATGGCTCCATGTCCCAAATGATAAAATCTACCAGGAAGTAAAAAGTGTCGACTTGGACAATTACATCCTTAATTCTTCCGCGAGGTACCTTTACGGATCGATCCGCAAGTTGGAGAGGCTTAAGATCTCCTAAATTTAGCTTTTTATAGATAGATAGATAGATAGATAGATAGATAGATAGATAGATAGATAAATAGATAGATAGATAGATAGATAGATAGATAGATAGATGGATAGATAGATAGATGGATCGATGGATAGATGGATAGATAGATGGATAGATAGATGGATAGATGGATAGATAGATCGATGGATCGATGGATCGATAGATAGATAGATGGATGGATATATAGATAGATAGATAGATAGATAGATAGATAGATAGATAGATAGATAGATAGATAGATAGATAGATAGATAGATAGATAGATAGATAGATAGATAGATAGATAGATAGATAGATAGATAGATAGATAGATAGATAGATAGATAGATAGATAGATAGATAGATAGATAGATAGATAGATAGATAGATAGATAGATAGATAGATAGATAGATAGATAGATAGATAGATAGATAGATAGATAGATAGATAGATAGATAGATAGATAGATAGATAGATAGATAGATAGATAGATAGATAGATAGATAGATAGATAGATAGATAGATAGATAGATAGATAGGGGATAATGTTGACACTCGCCTCTAAATCTGGTAAAGCTCTCTCTATTTTATTCTCTCCAATAATGCACGATATGGTGAAGGCACCTGAATATTTATACTTGGGTGGAAGGTCACTCAAAAGTATCGAACTCACATTTTATGCTAAAAACACCTTCTTCTTTACCTTTAATTAATGTTTCACCGTGAGCAAGTCCTTGAGAAACTTTGCATACGCAGGAATTTGCTTGATCGCCTCAAGAAAAGGTAAGTTACGCTTCACTTGCTTTAGCACTTCTAGAATGTCATCACAGGAGGCCCCTTTATGATGAGGGACCAACCGTTGAGGGTAAGGTGCAGTTATAGGGGGTTTCACTACCACTTTGGGCCTAACCGTGTCGGTTATTCACTCTTTTCTAAGGGGCCATCTTCGGCCTCTTGCATGTTGGGAGAGACTTCCTTATCTTTTTGCACGTCGTGTGGGGGAGGTGACAAGTCAACAACTATCCCACTACGTAGAGTGGTTATCACTTAAAATTACACTTTATTTTCATTGGGAGTAAAGCTCACAAAATTTTGACCTTGGGCGGGAAACCTGCCCTTCTCTTAGACACTTAAGGAAGATTGCAACTTAGAAAGCGATGCATTTAAGTCGACAAAACTTTGAGCATTTTGGAATTTGTCGTTGACTGAGTTTGTATAAATTGAGCAAGAGTGTCCTCGAGACTCTTTCGCTGTGGGATCACATAAGGCGCGGGAGGAGGCGCTTGCATGGGTGGCACTTGTTGATAAGGTGGGAGTGGTGGCGGTTGTTGGGCAACGTGTGGATTCGGGTTTATCATTGCATTTAGTTGCCCATAACTAAAATCGAGATGGTTTTGCCATGAGGGATTAAAAAAATTCACATAAGGGGCGTTAAAATTACCCTTATAATCTTCCACCGCTCAACTTGCTCTTGGAGCATCACTTTGTAGGCGGGTATCGTCGAACATTGATTCGTTAAATATCCCACCTAAAAAATTATGCAACTCTCCTCCGGCAAATCTCGAGATGAGCTAGATATATCTCCCCCCACCATTAACCACGCCTTCTAGTTGCTTGGCTAAGTGGTTAATTTGGAGTTTCAACTTGGCTTTCTTGTCCAAGTGATAGATACTGGACGTGGAAGGAGTTGTGGAATTGATTCTAACTTTGGGTTAGGTGTACAAATCGGATGTGTCCTAAGACTAAGTAGTCTTAGCAACATACTTAAAGTTGTCCTTCACATAGTCTGCATCTAACTCGAAGAACTCTCCCAGCCATATAGTTTCAATGAGTTATTTTGAGCTTAGGCTAAGCCCATGATAGAAGTAAGAGATGCGCCTCCATTTCTCAAAGACATGGTATGGGCACATGTTAACTAACTCATTGAACCTCTCCCAACACTTATTAAAAGGCTCGTTATCGTTTGGCTTAAAAGTTTGAATTTGAGCCCAAATAGAGTTGGTCCTATGTGCAGGAAAGAATTTCTGGAGAAATTTAATCTGCATGTCTCTCCGCGTAGCTATCGAGTTCGGTGCTAATGAAAGTCTTGGACTTATCTTTAAGTGAAAACAGGAAAATCTTGAGGGGCACTATGTCTTAGGTGCGAGCTTGATCATTAAACATCTTGCACGCCGCCTTGAACTCTCTAATATGGAGATAAGGCTTCTCGGACTCCATACCGTGAAATTATGGGAGAATTTGAATCATACCATTCCTAAAATGGAATTGCCTCGCATTATACAAAAATATAATGCATCCCGGAGTGACGATTTATTCCGAATATAAGAGGTCTCCTACGGGACGATATGGCATCACTCCCTCTCCCATTTTGAAATTAGGGTGATCAGACATCACACTCACACTTATAGAATCACTTACCGGAGTTCCTAGATGTTCGATTCATGGTGTGACTACTCGGTATAGGAGGTGGTACCCAGAAATTCGGAATGTTTGGAGTGTTATTGCTAGAGGGAAGGAGTTCGAGTATATGCTCGGGATTTGGATTGGGCTGAGTATTTTGTATTTAAGACTCGAGAGAATATTTTTAATTTGCTTTTTATTTTTGGGATTATTATATATAGGTTTCATATGAACAAAGTTTCCCTAACTAAGTCCTATTAACTTTTCAACCATTAAATATGTCTTATTCCTAATTTTTTGGGAATTTTTTTTTCCACAATTTATCCTTTTAAAACCAACCATCCGTAACTTTCTAGGGGAAGTTACGCAAGTGGTTGAACTTTTTTTTAGTATATTTTTAAATTTCAAATGATTATAACTTTTGATCGACAAATCCGTTTTTCACAAAATTATTATTTTTGAAATCTCCTCGCCGAGATCTATCAAACAAGATCCATGAAGACTATAAAATTTTAAAGAAAAAAATTACACAGACAGTAAACTTTACTGTATGCACCAGAAAATAAAATAGTTTTATATCTGCGACAGTTAATCAAACACTAACATTTACTGTGTTAATATTGTAACACCCCACTCTTCCACCACTAATATTGTCCCAACTTTAACTACCGCACCCAGCGATATGGGTTGTTTTTTAGATCTATATCCACAAACTGATGGCAATGGGGTTCGAACCCCTGACATGTGCATAATCAATCACATACCTAACTATAGTCAATTTTATTATATACCACAAGTGCACGGGCTATTATAGAATAGTGAGTGTAAGTACGGGTCGAACTCACGAAGATTTATCATTTTTTCGTTAAAAATTATTGTGACTGTCCAACTAGATGAAATGGGTTTGGAATTGGGATGTGATTTTAACTATGCAAAACAAACAACAAGTAAGACTACGAGAGATATAATCAAAAGAGCGTGAAAACTAGGACGTTGGATCCATTTATCACGTTAAACTAACACTGTGCAATAATTTAAATTCATCATTCTCGATTTTATAACTCAAATTAAACCGACTCTCGTCGTATTTAATTCGAAAAAATAACACGTTAGAAGTCCAAAATAAAATTTAACGTCTCTAAATTTAGACGCCTAAAATTCCTATTCCCTTAAAAAGTTCACTTTTCAATTTCAAAATATAGTCTTTAAGCATGGGCTATCAATCAATTTAATAAAAGTATATCCCATAAAAAATTACTCATACTTAAAAAAAATGATTTTTTTTTCAAACAATGCCGAAGGTTTAAAACGCACTCTCGTGTTGTTTTAAATGAATACCGAATTTTTTAAAAGTATTTAGCACATATTAGGAACAAAAATGAATTTAAATCACACACAATAATAATCACACATGATAAATTTCACCTAGTACTAGTAAGGAAATTAAGCGATCATAGTTGTAGACATAATAAATTTGCAAGAATGAATGCTAATTTTCATTAAATAAACAAACTTACAATTGGTGTGTCACAAATATTCTTGACAGAATTCCTCCCACAAAATAATTATTCACCCTCTCTAGAGCTCTCTCTACAACTCTCTGTCATTTTTTTTCTTTCTCCAAAAAAATGAACCAAAGGGTCCTATTTATAAGCTTAGGGGTGAGGTATTTGAGTGGGTGTAAAACACATATTTTTAATTGGTAAAAACCAATTTCACGAAATCTGAGTGGGTTGGGATTTGAAATCCATCTTTATCCTTGAAAATCTTGACCGAATCTGATAACTTTGAATGATATGGTTGACTGGACACATGTCGCGATCTGGTGCTTTTTGGATCAGTGATGTGTCATGCTGACTGGGCGAGCTGACTGGGCGATGTCATGTCTTGTTGGACTGATGACTGGGTCGATAACTGGGACTGTTTCCTTTAAACAAAAAATTAATGGGGCTGCTAGGCTTCGAACACAAGACCCTTTAACAAACAATAATACTAACTACCACTGAGCAGGACATCCCCTTTGTTAAGTATTATGTGCCCAATAGCTTTTAGCATTTAAATTCAACTAAGTTCTTGTATTTACACTTTAGACCTCAAGCTTCTCCAAACCTTCATAACATCTTTATTTCTTTTTCGTTCTTCACCAAACTTTAGAGGTACCTGTAAAAATATAAAATAACTTATAGTAATTCAAATTCATCCCCTTAAAGTTTAGGAAATTACCAATTTACCCTTATTTGCCTTTTAAACCCCGAAATTCATAACTTTTTCGTTTTAACTCCGAATTCAACCAAATTTCAGAGAGAACTTTATTTTGCCTATATAAACTTTTAAAAATGATTTTCAGGCCCATAAATTTTATGAAATTATGATTTCACCCCCCAGAGTTAATAAAATCACATTTTTAACTCAAATTTTATTTTTTTCTTTTAATTTACGAAAAAGACTCTAAAAGCTCATTATTTATGATACAATGGGCCTAACAGGGCCTATATTTGAGCATAATTCATGCAAAATATTACACTCATCAAATACCCCCAAACCTAAACTTTGCTAGTCCTCGAGCAAAAATCAAAATTCTAAAATCTAACTCACTTTCATAGGAATCACGATTGCACTTAGCATGTGCAACAAGCCGTTAAACCTCTAGGTTATCCTAGTGAACGAGTTTTGTCTCATGAGGGTTTGCAATGAATATACCCACAAAATTCAAAAACTTGTCTCAATACAGAAGACTCAAAAGTAATATAACCAAGTTTGAATGCAAACTTCACAAATATAGTAGAACTTCATCTCTCAATCTCAACCTATCGTGTGTGTGCATAGCCAATATAACCGTCCATTTTAAAAAATTTGATCGATATATTTCTTATCTAAAAGTTCGTTTTGATTTTAAAATCTCACGGGATGTACTCACAATTGAACACTCAGACATGGGTTGTTTTCTCTCGGTATATGTGAATAAAAGAGTAAATTTAAATGAACAATTTTCACATATACATGATGAAAAATGGACTTTTTATCGTGGATGAATATGATCTCATGAACGGAACATCGATTAATTTTTGAAAACATTGAATCACACCATAGATCCTATTCATCTTCTCTCCAAACTATAACTAATTCCCCTTGAGATCGATTAGGACTTTCTTTGGTTGTATTGTAAGTTCGGATTTTGGCTACAAAGAATGGATTTTGGAGTTCAAAACTTCTGAGAATATAGAGGTTTTTCGGTAGTTTGACTTTTAGCAATTTTTTCTTCTAGCCTCCATTTTTTTTTCGCTTTTTCTTTTCAAACTCACATTTTTTTTCACCTTTTTCTTTTTCTTTTTCTTTTCACACATTATTTTTGCAACATCCTTTTCTTTTGGCCTTTTTCCAACCGTAATTTTACCCTAGTAATCTCAGAAAATGGGTATGGCTTATTTTTATGGGCTTTAAACTCCCAGTTGGAGTTGGGTAAGATAGTGGGCTTTCAACAAAAGGCTTATCTTATTTTTGGCTCAAATGGGCTTGCAATGTAATAATGTAAAAAAAATGTTGGAGTTTGGGCTTAATTTTTGGGCTTTCAAACGATGGCCTAAACTCATTTCTCAAGTTTCATTAAGTTGATTTGTGTCTCAAGAAGACTTACTAAGACTTCTAGTGCATAAAATTCAAATTTTGACTTTTTTTAATAATCGAACAAAACAATGAATTTGAGATCATCAACGAATTTATCGCCGAAGGAAAGTTTAAGTTATTTTAACTCGGATTGATTTCAATCTCTCGAAAATGGTGAATGGTACAAAAATCTCACCAGACTAAAATCTCCACATTTATTCGTTAAGAATATTAGCTTTCGTCTTAATATCCATTTTTTATCATATTATATGGCTAATGTGTAAAAATTTCACAAGTTGAGAGATCAATGAATTAATTCTATATTAAGAAATCGTTTCAAAACTCAATTATATTGAAAATCCTTTTGGATTTTTGAATTTTTTTTTATTTTTTTTCTTTCAAAGCGGAGAAAAATGACCTCAATACCCCCAAACCTGATTTCTACATTATCCTCAATGTAAAAGACGAAAATTGAAAAAGGTGGGATAGATATGAAAGATATTACCGTAATGAGGGACTTTTTTCAACGCACAGTTCCTGCAAAACAAAAACTATGATACAATAATAATGACCTGATTTCATATTCACTCATGGTACACAGGGTCTTGGAGGATAATGTCCTCCACTTCCCGATCTCGCAATTCTAGATATGGCTTCAACCTTTGACCATTAACTTTGAAAATTTCACCATTTTTAGGATTCTCTATCTCAATAGCCCCATGTGGATAGACTGTCCTAACAATAAATGGGCCGGACCATCTAGACCTCAACTTACTAGGAAAGAGATGCAATCTAGAATTGTACAAGAGAACTTTATGTCCAGGCTCAAATGACTTTCGTAAGATGGACTTGTCATGGACCATTTTCATTTTCTCTTTATACCATTTTTCATTTTTGTACGCATCATTCCTAATCTCTTCCAACTCATTGAGTTAGAGTTTTTGGACCTCTCCCACAGCAGGTAAATCGAAATTGAAGGTCTTAATGGCCCAATAGGCCTTGTGTTCTAACTCTACCGGAAGGTGACAATCTTTTTCATAGACAAGCCTATATGGGGACATACCAAGTGGTGTTTTGTAGGCAGTGCGATAAGCCCACAATGCATCCAATAACCTTAAGGACCAATCTTTTCGGTTTGGATTCAATGTTTTCTATATGATAGTCCTAATTTTCCTATTGAAAACTTCTACTTGACCACTGGTTTGAGGGTGATAAGAACATCCTACTTTGTGCGTGACCGAGTACTTTTTCATAAGACTTTCGAAGGATCGATTACAGAAATGGGTTCCCTAATCGCTAATAATGGCTTGAGGCGTACCAAAATGGGAGAAGATATTTTCTCGAATGAATTTGACCACCACGTGGCGGTCATTCGTCCTACACGGTATGGCTTCTACCCACTTAAACACATAATCAACTACCAAAAAAATGTAGAGATTTTTATAGGAATTTGGGAATGGACCCATAAAATCAATGCCCCAACAGTCAAAAACCTCGATAATCAGAATGGGATTTAAGGGCATCATATTCCTACATGTAATCTTTCCTAACCGTTGGCAACGATCACAACTCCTGCTGTAATTGTTCGAGTCACGGAAAATAGTGGGCGAACAGAATCCACACTACAAAATCTTTACAGCGGTCTTCTTGGCACTGAAATGACCTCCACGGGCTTGGTTATGGCAAAAAGAGATTACGCTTTGAATCTCGTGATCGGGTACACACTTTCGAATGATTTGATCGGGACAATACTTGAAGAGATACGGGTTGTCCCAAAAGAAATGCTTGTCTTCCTTTAAAAATTTGGAACGATCTTGCTTAGACCAATGCAGTGGCATTTCACCCGTCACAAGATAGTTCACAATATCGACGAACCATGGAAGCTGAGAGACAAGCATCAGTTGCTCATAGGGAAATGACTCATTTAGTGGTAACAGGTTAGCGAATGATTCAATGGTTAACCTAGACAGGTGATCCGCCACTACATTCTCGTACCCTTTTTTATCCCTAATTTCAAGCTCAAACTCTTGCAGTAATAGGATCCACCTAATGAGACTGGCTTTAGCATCCTTTTTAGATAAAAATTATCACAGGGCCGAGTGATCGATGAAAATGACAACTTTGGATCCTATCAAGTAAGACCTAAGCTTCTCAAGAGCAAAAACAATAGCGAGGAACTCTTTTTCAGTCGGGGAATAGTTCAATTGGGCATCACTAAGAGTGCTACTTGCATAATTGATGATGTGAGTAAGTTTCTCATTACGCTGGCCTAGAACCGCACCTATGGCATAGTCGGAAGCATCACACATGATCTCAAACGGCTGACTCCAGCCGGGAGGTCTCATAATAGGTGCAGAGGTTAATTATGTCTTTAGCCTTTCAAAGGCTTGAAGGCATTCGTTAGTGAAATTGAAGGGTGAGTCCTTGGCAAGAAGATTGCACAATTGTCAAGATATTTTGCTAAAATCCTTAATAAATTTCCGATAAAAACCGGCTTGTCCTAAGAATGACCAAACTTCACGCACAGTTTTAGGGGGTGGGAGATTAGCAATGAGATCTATTTTAGCTTTGAATACCTCGATACCCTTTTCAGAAATGATGTGACCTAGAACTATGCCTTGTTTGACCATAAAGTGACACTTCTCCCAATTAAGCACAAGTTTCTTTTCCTTACACCTCTTCATAACGAGGGTGAGGTGATGGAGGAACTCATCAAAACTAGACCCAAATATAGAAAAATCATCCATAAAGACTTCGAGAAATCGCTCCACCATATCCGAAAAGATACTCATCATGCACCGTTGAAAAGTGGCGGGGGCATTGCATAACCAAAAGGGCATGTGTTGGTAGGCAACAGTACCAAATGGACACATGAAAGTGGTCTTATCTTGATCCTCGGGAGCGATGGGAATTGGATTGTAGCCGGAATAGCCATCGAGAAAACAGTAATATGGGTGGCTGGCTAATCTCTCTAGCATTTGGTCTACGAAAGGAAGAGGAAAGTGATCATTCCTTGTAACAGCGTTCAACTTCCTATAATCAATACACACTCGCCAACTGGTTTGAATCCTAGTAGGTAATAACTGATCATCATTATTTTTCACCATCGTAACACCGAATTTCTTAGGGACCACTTGAACGGGACTGACCCATTGGCTATCAGAGATGGGGTAAATGATACCCGCATCGAGCAATTTTAGTACCTCGGCTCTGATGACCTCTTTCATATTGGGATTAAGTCTACGTTGTGCTTCAAGAGAATTTTTAGCATTATCTTCTAAGTGTATCATATGCATGCACATCGAGGGACTTATCCCCTTAATGTCGGCTATGGTCCATCATATGGATTCCTTGTGTTCTTTGAGAACACGTAATAGTTTACCTCCCCGTTCTTTGTCTAAGTTAGACGCGATGATAACATGCAAGGTGTCAAAAGGTACTAAGAACCTAGACTCAAGCATTTCAGGAATTGGCTTTAATTCAAGCTCGGGAACTTTCTCAATCGAGGGTGGAATAGGTGACGGGGAAAGTGAGAGGTGTTCAGGCTTATGCTTCCAACTTCCTACTTCCATGATAGGGGCGGAGTCGAGGAGGGAATTTACTTATTCGAATAAACTTTTCGACATCAAATTCGGACCCAAAAAATGTAAGACATGTTGCTAAAGTGCCTTCATTATAAGTTTGCTCGAAAGTCTCTTAGACGATACTATCAATCATGTCGACATCCACGGGTTCATTGTCATCGGGTGGTTGTTTGGCCAAATTGAACACGTTAAGGTCCATAATCATGTTCCTAAAAGATAGGTTCAATTGTTCGCTATGACATCTAATGACGGCATCAGATATGGCGAGGAAAGGACGACCCAAAATAACAGGGATTTGTGCAAGAGGATTTTGCACTTGTTGGGTGTCCAAGATAACAAAGTCAACGGGAAATATAAAGTCACCCACTTTAATTAGGACGTCCTCAATAATACCTCTCGAGATTTTCACAGAACGGTCGGTTAAGGATAATGTAATCCTAGTCGGTTTTAACTCCCCCCCCAAACCTAGTTTCTCGTACACGGTGTACGGCAGAAGGTTCACACTTGCTCCTAAATCTAGAAGGTCTTTCTCAATGAGGTGTTCCCCTATCTTGATAGAGATCGTCGGAGTACCGGGATCCATATACTTGATGGAAGTTCGATAAGAAATGATCGAGCTTGCTTGCTCGGCGATAAAACTTTCTTGGTTATATTGGTGCTTCTCTTGAAGGTACAAAGGTCCTTCAGAAATTTGGTGTAGGACGGGACTTGTTGAATAGCATCAAGTAGTGGGATATTGATTTGTACTTGCTCGAATACTTCCAACATCTTATCAACTTGCGCCTTTTTATTTTGGGGCACCAAACACTGAGGAAACAGAGCTTTAGGGACATAGGTTTCGATAGATGGCTCGGAAGGTGAGGGTGAGGAGGAAGTTGGATCCACAGGTGGATCTTCCTTTTCCTTACCTTTCTCGAATTCACTCTCGGTAGGTGGGGAAATGTTTTTCTCTACTTCCTTACCGGACCTAAGCATGATGATGGCTTTTACATGATCTTGGGTATGTGATGCGCTCGTGTCGTCTTGAATAACAAATTGGCCCCTAGGCATGTTACCCTTTGGATTGGGTTTGAGTTGACTCGGGAATGTTACCTTATTTCTATCACTCAACGGTTAACTAGCTGGCTCATTTGAACCTCGATTTTGCTAATGGCTTGAGTATTCACGTGCATGCTTTGCTGGGTGGATTTGAGGACATTTTGAGTGGTTTGCTGGAATTGAAGAGTACTTTGGGCAAGAAGGTTCATCAAATCCTCTAAAGATTGGATCTTTTGGGATGAGGGATTCGATGGTGCGGTTGTATTCTTTTGGAAACCCGATGGTGGGTTATTGGAAGATTGGCCTCCACTTCCTTTGTATTGACCCTTGGACCATGAAAGATTGGAGTGGTCTCGTCACCCCGAATTGTACGCGTTGGAATATGGGTCATACTTTGACCTATTTTGATAGAGGGCATTTACCTGCTCGGTGAGTGTCTTGTGGGTCGGAAGGGTGGGGCAATTCTCGACTAAGTGGTCGAATGCATCACAAAACAGACAAATAGGGGAACCTACATGTTGAACGACCGCATGTGCGCTTCGATTGCCCTCTTTGCTCGTCTCTAAAGCTTCTAAACGTCTGGCGCCAATGTGGCCACTTTGGCATTTAAATCATAACTTTGTTTGACTTGGTGAGCGAAACCCTCATTGGAGGTGGTGGATCTAGATTCTCTATTGGGTGCCCATCGCTGGGACTTTTTGGCTATGGCTTCTAGAAATACCCACGCATTAACCTCACTCTTGTCGATCAAATCACCATTACATAGTGACTCCAACATAGTTCTGGTGTTACAATCGAACCCCTCATATAAAATTTGGACTTGGCGTCCCATCTCAATCCCATGGTGAGGGCATTACAGTAGCAAGTCCTTGAATCGCTCCAAATACATCCACAATGCTTCTCCCTCATTTTGGCTAAATATGTTGATGGTGTGACGTATCGACGCCGTCTTTTGGTTAGGAAAGAATTGTTGTAGGAAGGTGACACTCATTTGGTTCCAAGTGGTGATGGATTTGCGTTTTAACAAGTTAAACCAACTCTTAGCTTTGTCTTTCAACGAGAACGAGAACAATTTAAGCTTAACAATCTCATCGGAGAGTTATTGTTACTTAATGGTCCCACATATCTCCTCGAATTCAAGCATGTGAAGGTAGGTATCCTCTTTTTCAGTATCCCGAAACACGGGCAATAATTGGATTATTCCCTAATGGAATTGAAAATTGTTTGCATTGTGATCGGGGAGAAGTATGCTTGAAGGCTGACTAGACCTAGTCGGATAAAGGTAATCTTTAAGGGAACGTGGTGCTAACTCGTCTCCCATCTCGATGAATAACGAAAATCTACCAATGTAAGTATCGGGAATTCTAGACTCCACACTCGACGAACGACCGATATAATTTCGAAACCAACTTTGCATACACTCAGCTCACCCATTTTTTTTAATGTGATGAAAAAATATTTGACTCAAACCACGTAATTCCTAGCTAACACACAGAAATTGAATTATCTAATTTAGGTGAGGGAAATTTAAATTTTAAAATCTAGTTTTCCCTAGATTAATCGACAACATCAAGGGTCTCCGAATTAATCTCCCTAATTAAACAGCTCCTACTCTTTAACAAGGGAGAATTTAAAAGACGATCAACTACGGTTATCACCTCAAAACCTTTTTTTTCCTCCAGGTAGGTGGTCGGCACGAAGACACATTAAAAACCACCAATCCCAGACAAGGTGAAACAGAATTGATTTGACAAGTTCGCGTTGGAGTAGCTTTTAATTCTACCATTGTTAAGAGTTACCTGGAGAAAAAAACGGGTTTTGAGGTTAAGAGGTTTCCTATGAGCTATGCGATATCCTAAGGCCAATGTCTACTTGATTTTAAATTAAATGTGATGGCTCAGGATATACAAATGCTCGGATAATTAGTGATTTGCGGGCCAAGGAAAGGTGATGAAATCCCCACCTTATCTTTCACACGGGTTTTGCCCTTAAGTCAATTTATGCAACTTGTTAAATTAAATACGAAATTAAACCACGTAGGAACACACAAAAAAACGTACCTCCGGCGTGAACTTTTTACGGTCACATGTTTACGCCGGATCGAAGTTTAAGTTGACGTCGATCGGAGGAAAACGCCGCCTACGTTTCAGTCGTCCCCGATAGTTCCTTGTGCTCGTGGCAAGATTGCACAATTTTTTTTCCACGTTCGCGCACCGTTGCACACTTTTTTGAATTTTTCTTCACTTTTGCCCCCTTTTTTTTCTACTTTTCCTTTTTTTTTGAATGTGCTTCTGGAAAAAAAATAAAATAAAATACACCAAACGTAAAGTGCGACACATACAAAAAAAATTAAACAAAAGAGAATAACAAAAAAAACGACGCGCACTAGTGGTGTATTGAAACAAAAAACACTTATGAAACGATTTTTTTTTAAATACTTGATAAAAAAAAAGAATAACTGCTATTTTTTTTAGGGTTGACCTATTGAAAAAAACGAATCTGAAAATTTCCAGAAATTTTTTTTTTTTTTTCAATTTTTTAGGATAAACTTAGTGCTAAAAGTGCTATTTATTAAAAAAAACTTAAATAAGATTTTATTTTATTTATTATTTTTTTTACCCAATAAAATAAAAATATTGCTGCTGAATTTTTTCCATAATTTTTTACTTTTTTTTAATGAATTTTTACTAACAAAAATGTGAAAAGTAAAAAAACTAGTCTCAAAGTCACAACTCTTTTTTTTTTAAATCGAACAAATCCCCGGCAACGACGCCAAAAACTTTTTGTCAATTTTATTATATACTGCAAGTGCACGAGCTATTATAGAATAGCGAGTGTAAGTACGGATCGAACCCACGAGGATTTATCAAAAAAAAAATCGTTAAAAATTATTGTGACTATCCAACTAGATGAAATGGGTTTGGAATTGGGATGTGATATTAACTACGCAAAACAAATAAAAAGTAAGGCTACGGGAGATATAATCAAGAGAGCGTGAAAACTAGGACGTTGGATCCATTTATCACGTTAAACTAACACTGTGAAATAATTTAAATTCGTCATTCCCGATTTTATAACTCAAATTAAACCGACTCTCGTCGTATTTAATTAGGAAAAATAACACGTTAGAAGTCCCAAATAAAATTTAACGTCTCTAAATTTAGACACCTGAAATCCTTATTCCCTTAAAAAGTTCACTTTTCAATTTCAAAATATAGTCTTTAAGCATGGGCTATCAATCAATTTAATAAAAGTATAACCCATCAAAAATTACTCATACTTAAAAAAAATAATTTTTTTTCAAACAATGCCGAAAGTTTAAAACGCACTCTCGTGTCGTTTTAAATAAATACCAAATTTTTTAAAAGTATTTAGCACATATCGGGAACAAGAACGAATTTAAATCACACACAATATTAATCACACATGATAAATTTCACCTAGTACTAGTAAGGAAATTAAGCGAGCATAGTTGTAGACATAATAAATTTGTAAGAATGAATGTTAGTTTTCATTAAATAAACAAACTTACAATTGGTGTGTCACAAATATTCTTGAAAGAATTCCTCCCACAAAATAATTATTCGCCCTCTCTAAAACTCTCTCTACAACTCTCTGTTATTTTTTCTCTTCCAAGGGTCCTATTTATAAGCTTAGGGGTGAGGTATTTGAGTGGGTGTAAAACACATATTTTTAATCGGTAAAAACCAATTTCACGATAGTTGAGTGGGTTGGGATTTGAAATCCATCTTTATCCTTGAAAATCTTGACCGAATCTGATAACTTTGAATGATATGGTTGACTGGACACATGTCGCGATCTGGTGCTTTTTGGATCAGTGATGTGTCATGCTGACTGGGCGAGTTGCTTGCTGACTGGGTGATGTCATGTCCTGTTGGACTGATGACTGGGGCTGCTTCCTTTAAACAAAAAGTTAATGGGGCTGCAAGGCTTCGAAAACAAGACCCTTTTAACAAACAATAATACCAACTACCACTGAGCTGGACATCCCCTTTGTTAAGTATTATGCGCCCAATAGCTTTTAGCATTTAAATTCAACTAAGTTCTTGTATTCACACTTTAGACCCCAAGCTTCTCCAAACCTTCATAACTTCTTTATTTCTTTTTCGTTCTTCACCAAACTTCAGAGGTACCTGTAAAAATATAAAATAACTTATAGTAATTTAAATTCAGCCCCTTAAAGTTTAAAAAATTACCAATTTACCCTTATTTGCCTTTTAAATCCCGAAATTCATAACTTTTTCGTTTTAATTCCGAATTCAACCAAATTTCAGGGAGAACTTTATTTTGCCTAGATAAAATTTAAAAATTATTTTTCATCCCATAAAGTTTCTAAAATTATGATTTCACCCCCCAGAGTTATTAAAATTATATTTAACTCAAATTTTATTCAAACTTGCATTTTTCTTTTAATTTACGAAAAAAGACTCTAAAAGCTCATTATTTATGATACAACGGGCCTAACAAGGCCTAGATTTGGTCATAATTCATGAAAAATATTACACTCATCACTTACCAATGGAGCTAAAAGATCTTGGTGTTAGAAGAGTGCAAATTTACATATATGAACCATTACTTTCCCTCACCCAGGCAAAGTGGGATGCAATTTTCTGACTACCAAATCAACTATGGCCCAGTCTGTTACAATCCACCCCCCTTAGGGAGCCCAACGTCCTCGCTGGGATGAAATCAACCATAATCCAATATGTTGGTACACTTATTCCGCCTGTGTACTGGCTGTGATACCATTCTGTAACACCCCACTCTCCCATCACCAATGTTGTCCCCACTTTAACCACCGCACCAAGCGGTATGGATTTTTTTTAGCGTTATATCCACAACTTGGTGTCAGTGGGGTTCGAACTCCTGACATGTGCATCATCAATCACATGCCTTACCAGTGGAGCTAAAAGGCCTCGATGTTGGAAGAGTACAAGTTTACATATATGAACCATTATTTTCCCTCATCACCCAAGCGATGTGGGATGTAATTCTCTGGATATCAAATCAATCATGGCCCAGTCTATTACAAATATTACACAGACAGTTAAATTTACTGTGTTCCCAAGAAAATTTTACCCATATATTTATCAAACAAGATCCACGGAGCACATAATATTTCAATGGAAAAAATTATAGAGACAATAATATTTACTGTGTACACCTTTAAAATAGAATTAATTAATGGTTGAATAGTATTTAAAAAAATTCTCAAAATAGAAAATACATATAATAATACATATTAATTGGGCTGTCACATTTGTTGTTATTATTAAACAATAATAAAAAAAATATTAATTAAATAAATTGGTCAAATAATATATATATATATATATATATATATATATATATTATAACAACCCGAGACTTTAGAGACGATTATTTATTTATTTTTGGGAGAAATAAATTAATTTTATTTGGAGAATCATTAAATTGGCATTTGAGGTCAAAATTTGGAGTTGTTAGAAAGTGTTTCGAATGGCAATTATGAGGGTGTAGTTGTTTTCGAAAGGGTCGAGAAAGTCAAAATGACTGTACTTGGGGTCTATTTAGGTTCCGAAATAATTTAAGTCCGTTTGACTCGAATTTAAGTTACCGAGTCATTTAAAGTGTGTATTATCATTTAAAGATGTGTATATTGGGAGATAAGGCTTAAAAGCCTACGGGAGAAACAATTCTCCAAAGAGAGAAAGAGAAATAGAAAGAAAGAAAGAAAGAAAGAAAGAAAGAGAGAGAGAAGAAGAAAGAAGAAGAAAAAGAGAGAGAAAGAGGATTTTTCCAGCCAATACGTGATCTCGAGGACGGATCAGACCCTCCGAACTTGAGGCAAGTGATTAAACTTGCTAAATAATTGTTGTGTATCATTTATTGCATGATTTATGGATTAAATCTTTGGGATTTTAGGTTTAGTTTATCAAAACCTAACTTTTGGGTATAATCTTAGATTTGTTATGTAGATCTTGAATTTGATGATAGAAATTAGTTTAAATGTATTCTAGGATGAATGTTAATGATATATATATGATTGGGTTGAATAGAAATGAAGATAAGATGATTAAAACATTTTTTGGGATTTTTGGCTTACTAAAAAGTTGCCATTTTCGAGCCTCCAGGTAGGCCGAATCGATTCGCCCCCTAGTCGAATCGATTCGGAAATATGCAGGTGACCAGGTCTAAGTGACCGAATCGATTCAGACCCCAGCCGAATCGATTCGGCCTAAGACTGAGTCCAAGGTCTGATGACCCAAATCGATTCGCCTTGGAGGCCGAATCGATTCGCTGGGCCGAATCGATTCGGAATTGGCCCGAATCGATTCGAAAATAGGGCTTTTTGAGGGATGTTTTCCAGGGAGAATTTCATTTCGTTTTGTTCGAGGTTATCGATTGGGAACCTCTATAGGATTTGTTTGGAGTATGTTTTGGAGACTTTTAGGGAGTTTCCCTTATAAGAAATTATTGGAGTCGTATTGACTTAAATTGAGGAATACCGATTAGAAATTATGGTATATTCTAAGTGGGGAAGACCACCTTGATTGGAGATTCTATTTGGAGATAACAATTAAAAATATATAAAAGAATGAGAATAAGTTTAGAGATATTGGATCTTAGGACCAAATTCCAAATGGGATAACTTTAAAGGTTCATAAAAGAAATTGAACCCTATTATGGATGGAGAAATATAAATGCTAATTAATGAGCATACGGATATAGAAATATTCTTACTGATGATTGATTTGGGAGATGTCTCACACGATGAGAAATGCTAAATGAAGTGCATTAGGATAAAGAATATCCTTAACATAAATAGAATTGGGAGACAATTCATAAATAGAAGCGACATGTGAGCTTCAATCGAGAAATAGTATAGTGTATACTAAGTGGGGAAGATGTGTGAGAATTTACGATTAGTATATCATGAGGGAAATATACTAAACAATGACATTAATTCTATTGAGCCTAAGAGCGTATAATAAATATGAAAACAATGTGACAGGTATACCTTATATGATTGTATATCTTTATATGATGTGATGATATATGTATACCTTATATGATGGTATATACATATATACTGAAGCATACCCCCCTCCTTGCTATTATTGGGAAGTTGCGTGCGATGAGGGTGAGCATCCTGGCTCAAAGAGCAGGGTGTGGATATTCCCCAAGTCATAATCGTCCATGGTGATTATTATGAGATATATATATTTATTTTGGGGGTGAGAAGTCGTGGGTATGTGTCATTATCACTTGCCGGTTAGGAACTATTACCGCTTCCCGGGACGTTGTGTGCGTGAGTTGATCACAAGGTGGGTGCCGTTGAACCCCACCAGGTGTCCCCAATTTTCTACGTGGATGGGAAACTGGAAGATGATAGCAATGTGAGCCTGCGTCCTCGAGTTATAGCTCGGTTGGATGGTTATGATATTGTTGATTGTGCTTATACTTGAGTATTGAGGGCATAATGGACCTTAACGACCGACATTGCCAGGATTAGTGTATCGGGGGGGGGGGGGGTTCCTTGTTTGGATTTCACCTCGGCGAAATGTCCCACGCACGAACCGCAGTGTAATGTTGGAAATTGGGGAGGAGTTAGTCCTTAATGCTCATATTTATATCTATATCACCTATCCCGACGATCGAAAGTGCCAGGAGTAGTGTAACGGGGGGTTCCTTGTTTGGATTTCACTTCGGCGAGACGTCCCACGCATGAAACGCCGTGTACTGTTGAGAATTGGGAATAATAATTAATTAAAATTTGAGTAATAAGAACTTGGGTTACATGCATCATGCATTGAGGGCACAATGAATCTCGAAGATCAATACTGTCAGGAGTAGTGTAACGAGGGGGTTCCTTGTTTGGATTTCGCTTCGACGAGACGTCCCACGCATGAAACGTAGTAAAGTATTGAGAACCTGGAGAAGTTTAGTCCTTAGCACTTGATGCTAATAACTCATATATATATATATATATATATATATATATATAAGGGCATAACTAGAATATATGAAATTCTAGTAAGAGACTGTTGATGTATTGTGATGATGTTGTTATGAGGATGGTTATATAAACTTTATATGTTCAATAAATGAACAAATATAAAGAGAACTATGACATTACAAATATAAAGTAATGTTTTAGATGGAATTTAGATAAGTGTAGATTGCGACATAAGTTAGATGATCTTAATCAAATATTTATTTTGGGATCTAGTTAGATTTATTTGCCTAATTAGATTTGGGCATTTATTTGGAGACCACGTGCATACGTTTAGTTGCGCGCTCTAGTTGAGAGGTGAGTTTGATTATTATGGAGAGTTCGACTCCACCTTAATCATGTAATAATGCATTTATAATTATTATGCATTTTAATGCACTTGCTATAAAATATTTTCAACTCGGGCTCTGACCCGTTTATATCTTCTCCTGCCTTGTATATATATATTGTATTACTTTAGGTGTTCCTCCGCAAGGACGCCATTGATGTTTATCCATCCAGCGTATTCGTAGAGCTGTAGCAATAGCGGACTGTTGCGGCACTTTGTTTTAGTCGATTCCTATCAATTGTATATCTAGATTAGGATTCAGTTTGTATATTGAGTTTAGACTCAAGTGTTGTAGATTAACACTTTTATATTTTCTTCCTCAGATTATTGTATTGTCTGTGACCCGACAGCTTATTCGGGTATTTCATTGTCGAGATTTTGTTGTACATTGTATTGTACTCTTTTATATTATTAGAGTTGCATGTATCACTCATCATAGTTAGATGTAGTATTGTTGGTTGTTTGTTGTATGGTTGGTTTTACTCAGTGTTAAATGGAAGTTTTAAATTTTTGGCACCCTCTTTGAATAATTTCGGATAGTTTGCCTTATATTATTTAGTATTGTCAGTTGATGTTGAGACTGTGCCATCTGAGATACCTGATTTAATATAGTATAGAGTTGGCCACCCGTTATTATTTTGAGCGGGCTATCACATATATATATATATTCTTATTTGTAAATGTCCACGCCAGTGGCACCCAATACCGCCCCTACTCACCCCAATTCAGAGCTCCGATGGATCCGAACCCCATTTATCTAATATTTTTTTTATTTTTAAAGGTTCGTGATTTGGCATAAATTCTTTCGATTTATCCCCTTAATTTAGAGGCTTTTATCACCTTATACAATGTAAAACACATTGATTTATCTCATATCTTTGCTACAGACATTTCCTATATAGTGCATCAAGTTTCGTGTATTCTTCTTGCATTTTGTAGGTATTTTATACAAGTGAAGAAAAGAGGAAACTCAAAACCAAGAAACCAAGAAAGAAAGAAAAAAGAAAGTCAGAGGGCAGAAAAGTAATTCTACATCTAGAATTCGGACGAGGAACCAAAACGAAAGTTGAAGTCCTCGAGTTTATAAGCATTTAGGAAGAAACGACATCCAAATCCGAATCTCAGATCAAAAGTTATGAAGCTTCGAAGTTGAGAAAAAATCACAAGAAGAGCAAGAAGAAAACTATAATCGAACCGATCCGATGCATACCAAAAGTGAATTGGTCCGGTGAAGACAAAGTTCCTCTAAAGAGCGGACCGATTCGATATGTACTAAAAATGAACCGGTCCGGCATCTTAAGATTTTCTGCATAAGATGGACCGATCCGATGAGAAATAAAAATGAATCGATCCGGTATACCAAACCGAACCGATGACCCCAAACCGGATCGGTTCGGCTCTCGATTTTCTGACTTATTTTTTTAAAAATTAGAGTTGTACTTAGCTCAAACTCTTGTAAATCCGTAGGGTATTTATTCCAACTGATTACCAGACTTTTGGGGTTTCTCTCTTTGTAAGTTTGAGAGAGCTTTTGAAGATAAGAACCCCAGGGAATTACTTTCTTCAACAATTGTTCAAGTTTTAAGCATTAATTCAAGAGTTTCTTCATTCCAAGTAATATTTCTTCATGCTTTCATATTTTGTTTGATGATACGTAGGAAATAGGTTACAATTCGTTTTTACAACTTTCGTCCTTTTTTTTAAGCAATTATAAATTAATGCAATACATATTTCTTGTTCAAGCATAGTTTAATCGTTTAATCATGTCTAGCTAGATTTCTGAGGGTTGGGGTGCATGAACCTAACCCGATGTAGTATGCACGTATAAAAAATTATTCTTAGAACTCGAATCAGTTTAGGGTTAGTCTCCTTTCCTTCATCGTTACGAGCATTGGTTCTAATTCCCTAAGGATTGACCCCGTCTTACCAGGTTTTATTACTTACGCGACATGCTTGCACTTGAGACTATATAAGCATGCACTTTAGACACTTTTGTGGTCATGTCAGTCCGCGTCAGCAGCACCCATGCCACCCCTACCCACACCAAACCGGAGCTCTGATGAAGGTCGTTGGAGCGCCGACAATGGGGGTGGGTGGTGGTGGGGATTGGGTGCCACTAGAGCGGACCTTTAAAAATAAGATAATATTAGAAAAAAGTGTTTTGGATCCACCGGAGCTCCCGTTTGGGGTGAGTAGGGGTGGCACGGGGTGCAGCTGACGCGAACCTTCAAAAATAAGAGAATATATATATATATATATATATATATATATATATATATATATATATATATATATATATATATATATATATATATTGACCGACACAATAAATTTTATATTTGTGAAATATCAACACAGTAAATGTTATTGTTTGTGAAAATATCACAGATATAAAACTATTGCAACACAGTAAATATTACTGTTTGTGAAAACGTCACAGATATAAAACTATTTTAGTTTCTGGTGCATACAGTAAAGTTTACTTTATTCACAAGAAAATGTGACATTTTCAAAAGAATTTGTGAAAATATCACAAATATAAAATATTTTATTTTCCAGTTTGGGGTGGGTAAGGGTGACATGGAGTGCCGCTGGCGCGGACCTTTAAAAATAAGAAAATATTGGATAAGTGGGGTTTGGATCCACCGGAGCTCCGGTTTGGGGTGAGTAGGGGTGGCATTGGGTGCCGTTGGCCCGGACCTTTAAAAATAAGAAGAAATATATATATATATATATAGGTTATTTGACTCATTTATTTAATCAATTTGTTTGTATTATTGTTTAATAATAACATCAAATGTGACAACCCACTTAATATGTATTATTATATGTAATTCCTATTTTGAGATTTTTTTAATTAAGTCTCGTTGACTATTCAACCATTAATTAATCTTATTTTAAAGGTGTACACAATAAATATTACTGTATGCGTAATTTTTTTCATTGAAATATTGTGTACTGCATGGATTTTATTTGATAAATATACGGGTAAAACTTTCTTGAGAACACAGTAAATTTTACTGTTTGTGTAATATTAACACAGTAAATGTTACTATTTGTGAAACTGTTACAGATATAAAACTATTTTGTTTTTTTGGTGCATATAGTAAAGTTTACTGTCTGTATAATTTTTTTTCTTTGAATTTTTTTAGGTTTCATGGATCTTGTTTGATAGATCTCGGCGAGTAGATTTCAAAAATAGTAATTTTGTGAAAAACGGATTTGTTAATCAAAAGTTATGATCATTTGAAAATTAAAAATAAAATGAAAAAAAAAGTTCAACCACTTATGTAACTTCCCCTAGGAAGTTACGGGTTGTTGATTTTAAAAAGGTAAAATTGTGAAAAAAAAAGTCCCAAAAAATTAGGAATAGGACCTATTTAATGGTTGAAAAGTCAATAGGACTTAGTTAGGAAAACTTTGTTCATCTGGGACCTATATATAACAATCCCTTTATTTTTCTGATTTTTTTTTTGGAGTTTTGGAATTTAGGATTTTTTGGCTCTTTTTTTGGATTTAAAGTAAAATTCTTAGATTAATTTGACCCAATCTAGTGTCTTTACCTAGTCCCTGGCAACGACGCCAAAAACTTGTTACGACACAGAATATGTGTGCTACGTGTGTACCTAGGACTCAAGTGCAAGCCGTTTGCTTAAATAATACCCGGTAAGTCGATGTCAAATCCTCAAGGAATAGGACAAATAAACGTTTTAACGACGATAAGGTAGGCTTTGAAATCTATGTATCGACTCTTAAAGAAAAAGAAAAGGTGATTTGATTTTTGAAAATTTCTAATTAACTAAAAAAATAACTAGCTAGTGCAATTTAATTTGAAAGACAATAAAAAACTAAAATTTTGATTATTTGAAAACTATTTGGAAAAAATGGAGTCGGGATTCAATCTTTCGAACCGGAGGTATTTTCGTTAGATATAAAATTCTTGGTAATTATATACTTAATTAAAAGAAAACATTAATTAAATCGAAGCACTAAACATGTGAGAATATTAGTCCGCACAATATTTAGTCAACAACTAGATTAACACGAATGACAAATTTATTGACATCTATATCGTATCCTCAAACAATCTGGTTGCCTATAATAAATGGAGTTAAGAGACCTACAATATTAGTCTCAATAAAAGTATCAAACCCTAATAATTACATACATAATTAAGTCAAATTTTATATCTAACATCCATACCTATGTTGTGTTCATGTTCCCTAACTCTAAAAAAGTATAGCCGGATATGATCAAAATAGCTAAGCATGAATTTAGTGAATTGCAAGTAGAAAAAATGAAGAAATAACAAGAAATGTGCAGGAAATTAAAGTTACCAATGATGGAGAAATTAAGCATGCAATAACAACCAAGCCTGAGCAAAATTTAGGAAATAATGTAATCTTCTATTAAATTTGGAGTGTAAAAGTATGTAAAAGTTACTCTAAGAAGTTCTTAATATTTTTATTCCTTACAATGAACGATAATGATGAATAATAACTCCTAATAGGTGTTTACAAGGGTTAAAAGTAATTTAGATAAGTCCTCATAAACTCAAACTCTTCTAGCTAAAAGATGGGAAAAATTGAAATTCCCATCTTGGCCCGAACCCATTGAGTGAACCCATACTGAACCGAACCTATTGAGCTAATCGGTTTGCATAGGGAAACAAACCGGTTTGGTTGAATCCTTTGCCTACGGCTGCCTTGTGTGCTCGTTTTGCTCTTAATTATAACTTTGCCACTAGATTATCTTTTCAACTTCGAATGCGCATAACTTTCTAATAGTAGCTCGGATCAGGGTGCCATTTCTTCTAATGTTCTCGTGACTTCAATACCTTCAACTATTCAGTTGGATCCTCCTCCGGGTTACTGCTGAAAAATAATAAAATTGCCCTTTACTTCCCTTTCTCGCGGTTCTTTCACCGTTTCGGCTATTCTCTTCCATCCACTTGAACAATTTACACGTAAACACATGAGAGAAATATAAAAAAACACGAAATACTCACCAAAAAGGTTTAGTAGCATAAACATGAGATAAATTTAGGCTAAATGAACTGTACGAAACCATAAAAATACCGAAATTAAGGGGATAAATATTGAATATTTATGCCTAATCACTTGCACAATTATCGCTTTGATTATTATGGGCGAGATTCAATTTTACGTTAGACCAATAAATCCCCATAAGTTGGGAGATGATTGTGTGAGTAGGTTTGAGATCATAATTAAGAAGAATCCGCGTCCAAGAAAGATCTTGAATTGTGATAACCCCTTAGATAGACTTATATGTTTTTTCTACCGATAAACCAGATCGTGGATTTTATAATTCGATAAAGTATCAAATAAGTAAAGTCTAAGAATTACGGAACAAATAAGATGTTGGTTAAAATAGATTAGTGACTAATTGATTTGACCAAACGAGTATTATATACTTAACGCGAGGAATCATATTATGCACTATCAATCTTTGCAAGCACGACCTCTTTATTCCGAGTGATTTTGAGATAATTAAAATGGAGTGTATTCGTGATTATTTAGTGGAATTAATCACGATTAAATAAATAAAGAAAATAAATTACGGGGATGTAATTTTGGATTTTTGATCTTTTATTTGGAAGCCAATTTAATTATTTAGTCTTGGGTTCCTAGTATAGTCCATTACCCAAGTAGTAGGCTCAGACTCTATCGAAATAGAATTTAGCCCAAGCCCATGTCTTATACCTATATATATTGGTGTGAGCTAGGGTTTTAAGTTGTAGATCCACGTTTTTGTGAAGGGGGAGGAGAGATAAAGTGATTTCCCACATATTTTTATCAAGTTTTCATACTTAAGAGTGTCCACACACAAGATTTGCATTGGTTGGATCATATACTAAAAGATCCAAGGCTTTAGGTGGATTATAGCAAGGTGTTTTGGAGACCTTGGGGAGGGAATCAAGATCATCATCTTCATATGCATATTTCTCCTCATCCGGGTCACGAATAAGATCCGCTAAGGTACCATGATTCAAACACCAGGTTTATCCTTTAAGCCTAGTTCTTATTTTTACTTTCCAATGCATGATCAATTGATGTTTTTTGGATAATTTTTTTTCGTGTATATGTAGGGATGACAATTTTAGAAATGACACAAAAATACGAAACGAAATGACACGAAATTGACACGATATTTCGTGTTCGTGTCGAGTTTTTTTGACACGAAGTCGTTTCGCGTCGTGTTTGTGTCAAAATTATAAGTCATTTTATCATGTTTTGTCGTGTTAATCGTGTTATTTCGGGTTTTTGCATCTATTAATGTTTAATTTAGTGTAAAATTTTTGAAATCGTATTAGTCATGTCGTGTCGTGTTCTATTTGGGTCGTGTTTTTTTCAGAGAAAAAATACAAAGTCGTGTCGTGTTTGTGACCAAAAAACCCTTGTCACGTCATGTCGTGTTGGCCCGTGACCCGACCCAAAAACACGAACTATCACCCCTATGTATATGTCAATCCCAATCCCCAATAATTTGGAACGACACACTGACGTTTTGCAACCGTATTAGCTTGTGTCCAAATCCAATAGTAGTGGAGCTTAGATACAGGCTAATACGGGTACGATATGTCATCATAACTGTGACACCCCGCCTAATAAAATACCGGGTGATCATTCCTATACCAAATTAAAACAGGAATCCCAGTTGGATCATCCTTAGCATCACTGTCGAAAACTTTTTAAAACTTACTAACCACCTAGTATTCCAAAAACTGGTGCCAATTTTAACTTTTTAATTAAACAAAACAGCACATGCGGAATTAAAATATAAACCATTCACACGACTGAATGAAAGTAAATTGAATAATAATTACACAACTTGCCGAATAAATCACTGGCCACCAAATAAATAATCTAATACAAATATTCAACACCTGAATGAATTACACCTGAAAACTGTACCGAGAAGTCTGGGCTACAAGCCCTAAATAAAACTGAGACTGATACAAGATTCCTACTCTAAGAATGAATGATGCATCTAATCCAAACTCCTGCTAGCATCCCCATATGCCGCAGCTCCGTGTCCCTGGAATAGAATATCAATCATGGCGTCCCTGTGGCTGGACACCTAAAAGGTTTTAAAAATAGTTTTATAGCAAGGGTTAGAACCCAAAACATTTTAAAAATATTTAGCAAGTGAATTAACTGCAGTAATTTAAAATGCATGAATGTGCTTCATATTTAAGTTAGTGTCGCACTCCCTTGTGGACATTCTCACCCCTCCACTATTGTGCACACCTACCGGTTACCCTAACCCCACCTAGTTGTACTACCCCGTTCAACTATTCCTGTTATAATCATCCCTTGCCATACTACTCTAACCCGAGTATAATGATTCTTGAATTATAAGTTATCTCACAATTAACTTACTTAATTCCTCTTAAATATTAGCATATAACCGTGTCACTAGTTATATAAAGTAAATACACCACACACTGTATTATTACCCGTATATAATATTTACTACCATTATATATGTACCTTTACCACAATATCCACACATATAATATACGTACATCCATCCTTTCGAGTATACCCTCGCCGGATGATTCCCTCTAAAATGCTATCTCACTAGGTGTGCTCACAAAAACTAGTTATCCAAGTTGGAATCGCTCACCAACTTGGCCCAAAATATAAACGTAGTGGAGGCGGTCATATTCCTTCCCTGAAAGTGAGATACATCCCTCACCCATATATACCGGACGCTATGACCTGGGGATATACTCGCCCTACTCCTCAAGCTAGGGGATTCACCCACATCGCGCAACCTCCCTTGATAGCATTAGAGTATATAAATTGAATAAATATCTAGTCACTGATATTTAATATCACACACAATATATACACGTATATATATATATATATATATATATATATATATATATATATATATATATATATATATATACTATCACTACACCGTATATATATAATATAAACCCCGATTTTACCGTGTACTCAAAATCTCGTACACTGCCTGTAATTTAATATCACACACAATATATGAACACGTATATATATACTATCACTACACCGTATATATATAATATAAACTCCGGCTTTACCGTGCACTCAAAATCCCGTACACTGCTTGTAATTTCCTGAGTCTGTGGCCCGACTCAACGTAATTAATTTTCTCACTTAATAATTTATGATCCTCCCGAATCTATGTCCGACTCTAATATAATTAATTCACGCCTCAATTAATATAATACTTTCCCCGAGTCTGTGGTCCGACTTTAATTAAGTTAATTAACACACCCATTAATTTAATACCTCCCCGAGTCTACAATCCGACTCTTATTTAATTAATTTACACGTTAATTAATCAACACAAATCCGAGTCTGTGGTCCGACTCTAATATAATTAATTTACACAATAATTAATTTATACCAAACTCCGGGTCTACAACCCGACCCTAAACTAATTAATTACAACATCAATTAATTTAATACTTTTTCGAGTCTACCCTCCGACTCTACCTTCATTAATTATCACATCTATTAATTTAATAACTTGGTGTCACCCAACCATTATTCCCGGACTCACTTACTTAGCCCGTAACTTAATATTTCTCGAGTCTTTATTCCTATCACAAGGGAACACACAATAGGCATTCACAACCCAAGTAATCCTATAAAACAGTAGGTATTTACACAACCCAATTCTTCATACTTGTACGTAATATATTTATCTCTAATATTCACCGTACTTGTTTGCTTTACGAATTTATTTCACTTTCGTATTAATTCAAGTATTCACACAACTCTAAGGGTCCTAGTTACCCCTTGTTATATCAATTCAGTAGTTACCCTTGTTAACCCACTGACCTAACGAATTTAAGCTCACTCACGCTTTTCCGTAATTATATTCTTATCATCTCGAATTAGAGTACGTCACAATCAAGCCTATGAATCTCCACCTTAACTCTCTCACAAAATTAAAGTTCAAAACTCAATCATAGACCTACTTCGATATCATTATTCCATCAATATATTTCATCAAGGTCCCAAACACTTCCCCGATAAAATTTTAGACATTTTAGGCTTAAAAAGAAAAATCTCAAATTTTCTGGAAGATTAAACACCCTCTAGTAAAATTTCGATTTTTCCATCTACATTACTCCGATTGACCTGATTCCAAGTTCATTGGATAGCTAAGAGAAATATCTTTTCAGTAATGTATGGTTCACACTCTGATTCGAAGTAGAATTCAAATCGCACACGTTTAAAGTCACGTCAAAATTCTGGCAGATTACTATGTTGACAGATCAAACACCCTGTAGTAAAATGTCGATTACTCCCTCTACAGAACTCCGATTGATCTGATTCCAAGTTCATTGGATATCTAAGAGAAATAAATTTCCAGGCATGTATGGTTCACACTCTAATTCGAAGTACAACTCAAATGGCATACGTTTAAATTTGTGTCAAAAATTCTGGCAGGTTGACATCTTGTGTTCATCAATTAAACCCTAAGTCATTCAAGATTCATGTTCTTCATCCAAGAACTCATAAAGATTCCATATTAATCATCAATTATATTCAAATTTCATTTTATCTTTACTTAGGGATATATAATACACCTATTTCTTACTTTGAATCTCATTCAATAGCTACATGAACAAAACCCCCATTTTTATACGCATTTATCCCCAAAACGAATTTTGGTTTACACATCACTATGATATGAATTGATTATCATCAATTTAGAGATCACAACAGTTAACCACTTTCCTGTAAGTGTTCGTAGTGTCTGATCCGTTGGCGTAGTCCCTCAATTTGGCTCCAAAATCCCCAAATTGGCTTTTGCTAAGCTTTCCCCCAATTTTCCTCTCAAGCCCTAGGCTTAGAATTGTGTTGGCTGTTGATTTCCTAATCCCTCACTTAGGTTAAAACCCTAAATCCCGTTTTTTACCTAATGGAATTAATTAAAGTGGCCCAACTCACCCCGTGTGGGCCCGGCTATGCCCAAAAATACTCCGAGACCCAATTACTACCCCCGGGTACTCTTTTCTGACTATCTCGACCCATCCGGACACAACCGCGCACTCAAAATTGGCATTCCAATTAATTTATAAAAATCCTTATCTCACACCCAATTTAGTCTATACCGACTCCTGGCTGGGATAAGTGCATACCTCGTCATTAATACCCGAAATAACGCGATTAAATTATTACTATTCACTTAGTAAATAAATTTCCCTAAACATTAACCATTCACTCCCCGATTAATATTTAAATATATATATTGCCATAATTAATTTAATTAAAATTACAACACATAAGTAATTTAAAATTCTCGAATTAATTAAATATTAAATGTACAAAAATACGGGGTGTTACATACTTCCCCCCTTACAAAGGAATTTTGTCCTCAAAATTAAGATAAACATAGTGTTCCAATATTCACATATTACTCACTAGTCATGTGCCTCCAAGCCCGCTATATCTATCCCATCCGCTTCTAACCATACGTTACACAAGTATGCATTTAAAATTTTCCAGGGCGCACATACACCCTATACCCGCACTTAACCGCACAAAATTTGCCTTAATTAACCCGTGTGCCCATACACCATATCCTCGCGCTCTACCGCATGAAAGTTACCCGACTATGCTAGTCGTAACCCGTAATATAACTTCGAATCCCGTAATCATATCACATATATAAATATATATATACATATATATCTACTGCCCGGGTACCCAACCCATGTGCTAACGTCCAAACATCTCCCCATAAATACTTGTCTCTCAACACAAAAGTATATATGCTTACCCTTATGCTACTAAAGACAACATAAAATACCGCGCCCTTACTATCACTAGTCCTAGCGCAAAGTAAACCCCGAGCTATCTCTCTTTGCTCGAAAATAAATCTAACCACCCTGATTCACTTCAGTAAACATTCCCACTTACCGGAATAAAATGTGAGAACACAAAACTTCACTATGTGCTATCGCACCACGCAATACAATATATATATATATATATATATATATATATATATCCACATATATATAGGCTATACGCCCTCTCATGTGATACCTAGTACCAACCATACCCTGGTGTCGCGAACACCAAAATTTTACACCACTATCCACAATAGTTAAATTCTCATCGCTATCCAGTCGATTTTTAGAAAATATTATCAACCCTACTCCCATAATTCTCGAAAGTAGCAACTCTTCGTATAATTCAAACCTTCACTCAGTGTACACCTCCATTCTTCCGTGAAGAACACTAAGGAACTCTGCTACCCTACGGAAAGTTTATCCACATACTATGGCTGCTACCGCCAATGTACTCACTAAATTCGGCTCACCTGCGAACATTAGTGAAAAATAAGTCTTATATTGTGACATCCTCCCTGTCACTCAAAAATATACCCCATTCCACTAGGGTAAAAATAATTACCTCCATACTCCAGCTGCAACGGCTGGTTCTTGAGTTCTGGAGCATCTTCTCCCCGCCCGAATGCACCAATGACTTGCTTTAGTGGCTGTACATCCAGGACCTCGTCCTGTAGTTGCCCCCTGCCTTGCTTAAGACAATCTCTCTTCAAGTGTCTCGCTTTCCCCACCGACGAAACACCGTCTAATACATTCACCCTGCCATTGGTCCCTTCCATGCCGACCTTGTTGAATTCCCTGGCCATCCTGCTGATAGCCTCCAGTTCTAAATCGTTTGGCTTGGTTTCCCTGCCGGAAATCCTGCCCCTGATCTCCCCCAGTCTGCTGCTGGGATACCCCACTGGTATTGTTCCCTCCTGCCTTATCCGACTGGCTAGTTTCCACTCCCCTCCCGCTTCCTTTCACGTGGAAGCGATATTCCCGACAGTGCCGGAGTGTTGCGTTAATGACATTAGTATAATCAACTAATGCGGAATTTTCAATTAAATGTTGTCTGATTCTCCAGACTAACCCATACATAAACTTTGCTTTCTTTCTCTTTTCCTCGCTTACCTCATCCGGTACAAAATTTGCCAACAAGTTAAATCTTCCTCGTAATCGGCCACTGAACGGTCTCCCTTTGAGTCTCCTCACAAAATTTTCTCCTCATTTCAGTCTCGACCGCTGAAGGAAAAATACTTGCGATCGAACCGCACCCAAAACTCTGCAGTAGCTAGTGTGTCCCTTTCCTCAACTGCGGTGATCGACCCCCACCACTGTAGCGCCGCTCCCACTAACTAAAAGTGGTTAGCATTTATTTTCGCACCCCATCGCAATCTCCCATGCGTAGGTGACGCTGGATACCTCTCTTCCTTGACACGCTAGTACTACACCTGAACCTCCTCGCAACTCTGGTGGGTTCCCACTAAAAATAACTTCTTTTTTTTATTTGCACCCCAACGACCCCGCGTGAGTCTGAACATCCGACGCCACTAACACTTGTGGCGAATCCCGTGGAAAGTACCTTGTCGTTTGCGACTACCGTCGTTTCAATCGCCCGCGCCATTAGTTCGATTACCTGTGCTGCCAAAATTATCTTTGGCAGTTGCTGCCGTAACTCTTACTCCTGACGAGCCTCCCTCGTCTCACCTCCCCCTGCTGCCCTAGCTGCTCTCCCTCTCCTGGGCGTCATCTGGAATGAGAATCGAATTGTATGAGTTCACTTTCAAATATAAATTCACAGAAGAATGTATATGCGCATACGTATGAGAATACAACAATCCTATGATAGGGCTCTATATCAAAGATTGCTAAGCCGAAGCGTGAAAAGCCGCACAGATCCTAAGGACACTAGAACCTGATGCTCTGATACCATCTGTGACACCCCGCCTAATAAAATACCGGGTGATCAGTCCTATACCAAATTAAAACAGGAATCCCAGTTGGATCATCCTTAGCATCACTGTCGAAAACTTTTTAAAACTTACTACCCACCTAGTATTCCAAAAACTGGTGCCAATTTTAACTTTTTAATTAAACAAAACAGCACATGCGAAATTAAAATATAAACCATTCACACAACTGAATGAAAGTAAATTGAATAATAATTACACAACTTGCCGAATAAATCACCGGCCACCAAATAAATAATCCAATACAAATATTCAACACTTGAATGAATTACACCTGAAAACTGTACCGAGAAGTCTGGGCTACAAGCCCTAAATAAAACTGAGACTGATACAAGATTCCTACTCTAGGAATGAATGAATGATGCGTCTAATCCAAACTCCTGTTAGCATCCACATATGCCGCAGCTCCGTGTCCCTGGAATAGAATATCAATCCTGGCGTCCCTGTGGCTGGACACCTAAAAGGTTTTAAAAATAGTTTTATAGCAAGGGTTAGAACCCATAACATTTTAAAAATATTTAGCAAGTGAATTAACTGCAGTAATTTAAAATGCATGAATGCGCTTCATATTTAAGTTAGTGTCGCACTCCCTTGTGGACATTCTCACCCCTCCACTATTGTGCACACCTACCGGTTACCCTAACCCCACCTAGTTGTACTACCCCGTTCAACTAGTCCTGGTATAATCATCCCTTGCCATACTACTCTAACCCGAGTATAATGATTCTTGAATTATAAGTTATCTCACAATTAACTTACTTAATTCCTCTTAAATATTAGCATATAACCGTGTCACTAGTTATATAAAGTAAATACACCACACACTGTATTATTACCCGTATATAATATTTACTACCATTATATATGTACCTTTACCACAATATCCACACATATAATATACGTACATCCATCCCTTAGAGTATACCCTCGCCGGATGATTCCCTCTAAAATGCTATCTCACTAGGTGTGCTCACAAAACCTAGTTATCCAAGTTGGAATCGCTCACCAACTTGGCCCAAAATATAAACGTAGTGGAGGCGGTCATATTTCTTCCCTGAAAGTGAGATACATCCCTCACCCATATATACCGGACGCTATGACCTGGGGATATACTCGCCCTACTCCTCAAGCTAGGGGATTCACCCACATCGCGCAACCTCCCTTGATAGCATTAGAGTATATAAATTGAATAAATATCTAGTCACTGATATTTAATATCACACATAATATATACACGTATATATATATACTATCACTACACCGTATATATATAATATCAACCCCGACTTTACCGTGTACTCAAAATCTCGTACACTGCCTGTAATTTAATATCACACACAATATATGAACACGTATATATATACTATCACTACACCGTATATATATAATATAAACTCCGGCTTTACCGTGCACTCAAAATCCCGTACACTGCTTGTAATTTCCTGAGTCTGTGGCCCGACTCAATGTAATTAATTTTCTCACTTAATAATTTATGATCCTCCCGAGTTTATGTCCGACTCTAATATAATTAATTCACGCCTCAATTAATATAATACTTTCCCCGAGTCTGTGGTCCGACTTTAATTAAGTTAATTAACACACCCATTAATTTAATACCTCCCCGAGTCTACAATCCGACTCTTATTTAATTAATTTACACGATAATTAATCAACACAAATCCGAGTCTGTGGTCCGACTCTAATATAATTAATTTACACAATAATTAATTTATACCAAACTCCGGGTCTACAACCCGACCCTAAACTAATTAATTACAACATCAATTAATTTAATACTTTTCGAGTCTACCCTCCGACTCTACCTTCATTAATTATCACATCCATTAATTTAATAACTTGGTGTCACCCAACCATTATTTTCGGACTCACTTACTTAGCCCGTAACTTAATATTTCTCGAGTCTTTATTCCTATCATAAGGGAACACACAATAGGCATTCACAACCCAAGTAATCCTATAAAACAGTAGGTATTTACACAACCCAATTCTTCATACTTGTACATAATATATTTATCTCTAATATTCACCGTACTTGTTTGCTTTACGAATTTATTTCACTTTCGTATTAATTCAAGTATTAACACAACTCTAAGGGTCCTAGTTACCCCTTGTTATATCAATTCAGTAGTTACCCTTGTTAACCCACTGACCTAATGAATTTAAGCTCACTCACGCTTTTCCGTAATTATATTCTTATCATCTCGAATTAGAGTACGTCACAATCAAGCCTATGAATCTCCACCTTAACTCTCTCACAAAATTAAAGTTCAAAACTCAATCATAGACCTACTTCCATATCATTATTCCATCAATATATTTCATCAAGGTCCCAAACACTTCCCCGATAAAATTTTAGACATTTTAGGCTTAAAAAGAAAAATCTCAAATTTTCTGGAAGATTAAACACCCTCTAGTAAAATTTCGATTTCTCCATCTACATTACTCCGATTGACCTGATTCCAAGTTCATTGGATAGCTAAGAGAAATATCTTTTCAGTAATGTATGGTTCACACTCTAATTCGAAGTAGAATTCAAATCGCACACGTTTAAAGTCACGTCAAAATTCTGGCAGATTACTATGTTGACAGATCAAACACCTTGTAGTAAAATGTCGATTACTCCCTCTACAGAACTCCGATTGATCTGATTCCAAGTTCATTGGATATCTAAGAGAAATAAATTTCCAGGCATGTATGGTTCACACTCTAATTCGAAGTACAACTCAAATGGCATACGTTTAAATTTGTGTCAAAAATTCTGGCAGGTTGACATCTTGTGTTCATCAATTAAACCCTAAGTCATTCAAGATTCATGTTATTCATCCAAGAACTCATAAAGATTCCATATTAATCATCAATTATATTCAAATTTTATTTTATCTTTACTTAGGGATATATAATACACCTATTTCTTACTTTGAATCTCATTCAATAGCTACATGAACAAAACCCCCATTTTTATACGCATTTATCCCCAAAACGAATTTTGGTTTACACATCACTATGATATGAATTGATTATCATCAATTTAGAGATCACAACAGTTAACCACTTGCCTGTAAGTGTTCGTAGTGTCTGATCCGTTGGCGTAGTCCCTCAATTTGGCTCCAAAATCCCCAAATTGGCTTTTGCTAAGCTTTTCCCCAATTTTCCTCTCAAGCCCTAGGCTTAGAATTGTGTTGGCTGCTGAGTTCCTAATCCCTCACTTAGGTTAAAACCCTAAATACCATTTTTCACCTAATGTACTTAATTAAAGTGGCCCAACTCACCCCGTGTGGGCCCGGTTATGCCCAAAAATACTCCGAGACCCAATTACTACCCCCGGGTACTCTTTTCTGACTATCTCGACCCATCCGGACACAATCGCGCACTCAGAATTGGCATTCCTATTAATTTATAAAAATCCTTATCTCACACCCAATTTAGTCTATACCGACTCCTGGCTGGGATAAGTGCATACCTCGTCATTAATACCCGAAATGACGCGATTAAATTATTACTATTCACTTACTAAATAAATTTCCCTAAACATTAACCATTCACTCCCCGATTAATATTTAAATATATATATTTCCATAATTAATTCAATTAAAATTACAACACATAAGTAATTTAAAATTCTCGAATTAATTAAATATTAAATGTACAAAAATACGGGGTGTTACAATGACGTACCAAACTATGTCACTTTTTTGAGTTGTCCTAGAATTATTGTAAGAAGTACATTAGAAAGAAAATACTTCCTCATCCCGTCAATTTTATAACTTTAAGTCTTGTCTACCCGTAGTGTATATACACATAAACCATTGACAAATAGAAAAAAAGGCTTACCATCACTTTTGATAGGTCTGTCAGGATTACTTATAAGCATGGTAACATATGCACATTGATATACCAATCAGGATATAAGAGAGTAGTAAATCCATTATATAAGACTCATTTGCACAACAACTTGAGATGTCCCAAGTACATGGGTTAAGTAGATGGAAAATAGGTGACTCGTGTATATCTATAACTAAAGGAACCTACATTTCCTTCTTGTTTCTTCTATACACCTTTTCTACTTCCAGTGCTAAACACAAACAAAACATAATGAATGCAATTACACAAATAGTAGCAAGCCAAAAAAAAATAGACTATATATTTTCCATTTTATTCATTCATGATTCTATCACTTCTAATTCCTTTTTATTATTTGCTTTAATTTGTTGATCATAGTTTTAATTAGGCTTCTCAAAGACACGATATTAGTTTTCAAACTAAACACTTCACTTTCAAGCTTTACTATTACATTTAATATCAGCGTATTAACTTCAAAACCATCATTAGATTCACCACTCTATCAATTTCGCAATCAACTTATTTTGCACATCATATCCTTCATTATTAATTTCTTTGATTTCAGTCATTACATTTTCTCTAATGAATTCAATCATCTCTTCTTTTAGTCCTTCGGTATTTGTATTGAATAAAATATACTATACAATGTCGTATAATCATTTGTTTGATTGAATAAACCAAATGGGCAATGGTAAATGGGTCATTTCACAAGCCATCATCTTCTATTTCATTCCATTAGCTACCGAGTTAAATTCATTAATTACTGGCAAGAGTTATATATTATAATAATTTTTTTATAATTGCTCATTATATTTTTAGTTTGGTATATCCCGTTACACCTATAATCATCATATATAGTCTTAAGAGCTTCAATCGAAGACAAGTTGGTGACCAAATGCCACAATCGAAGATCGAAGAGTTGAGATTGTCACTATAATCATCGAAGAAGGTATATGAGGTTGATTTTATATAATCATTATGTTCGGGGGTATTTTGAAAGTGTTTTGAAACAAAATATTTTTTAGAAGTTTTTTTTAAAACAAAAAATTATTTCTAAGGCAACTCGTTAGAACGAGGTACGGAGGGTTGTTCGAACGAAGTTCTTACACTCATTTGATATCACTTGTTCGAATGGAACTTCAAATGATGCAATTTTCTTATCATTCTGGAATGTCGTTCGATCTCTCGTTCGATGTCATTAAAAAAACTTTGCATATTTCATTCGAACGAGGTCCAGTTCGTTCGAACAAGCCTGCAAAAAATTATTTGGTTTCAAACGTAATGTTTTCTAGTCTATCTCTTGGAGATTTCTCTCCCTATTTAAGAGATACGAAATTGCATTTCTTTGCAAGTATTTTTCCATATATTTTCTGATCAAACACTTTGGTTTTTCAAATCCGAACCCCTTGGATGTTTTATGATCACTTTATCAAACCTTGAAGAACACATCATATGTTCATATCCCTGTGGAGTCGATTCTTTACTATTAAAAATATGAAAGGAGTTTTTTGAGGCTAATCGGTGGACATCGAGGAACGTGGAGCTTATTGTGGGACGTTGCTGGATATGCACCGCTTTCTATTATAAAAAAGGAAGGAGATATAACTTTGTACTCAGTGAATTATAAGTCTGTAAGTCTGTCTGTGTCGTTCTGTAATACTTTAGTTGTAACAGTCCTGAAAAAGAGGTTTCCCCAAAAGGGTTTTTTCCTCATATCTTGCGTTGTTACTTGTTTAACTCGATTTATATTCAATATATCGCATGTTTATTTTTACTCAATTAATCAATATAAAATTGAATTATGTTGCATTTGGCTTGTTTGTGACCTAATATACGGATTTTACCTATTTACCGTATAACCGGACGACTCTACACGTCTTTCAAATATGCCTATGTACCCATTTTAATTTATTAGAGTTATATGTGCCTATTTTATTCTCGAGGGGTTTCTATCACTGCATGAGTTTTGTGCTCTTTTTTTATTTTTACTTATTCACTAACCCCTTGGCTTGTTTAATTGAGTACACAATGTAATCTGAACAAATTTATGTTTATGCCATATGAGCGTTGTGGTATATTTTTTGCAAAAAAAAAGGAAAAGACTTAATGTAAAATTTGTTGGGTATTCATTCAACTAAGTGAGGTGACTTAGGTCTAAACTATATTAAAAAGTTATATCTAGGCTTGTACCTTTCTTATACCATATTGGAATCATACTATTTAGGGTTTTGTATCATCATTGCTCGCTACTTCCAAACAACAATTAACGAGTGGCTCGAGATTCTGTCCCTTACATACCCAAGGTGAAAACAAAAACACCCCTAATCATTTCAAGGCCCCTCATCTTACCATGGCATGAAGCCTCACGAGAAATGGTGAGATATATTTCATTAATCATGGCATGTGGGACATAGCGGGTGCATGCCACCCACGTCATTTGAGTTAATAAGTAACTCCTAAAAGGGGATAGGCACAAGGGGATATTATATTAACTTTGATAAGTTGAAAGGAGAAAGTCCACCTACAAGAGGGCTCCATATTCAACTGTATAAATAAAAAAAATGCCTTTTAGGTTGGTCATGTGAGAAAAAGTATGTGAAACTAATGCCATATTGTACTCTCTCTAATTAATAAAATATCTCTCCCCATTCCATGAACGTATTCAATTTACTGAACCAACTATATATTGTTTTTGTTATGTGTAGTGGTTGTAGAAGGTATATTTGTCGCTACCATTTGGCTTTTATGATTGTTTGATTCGAACTTATGAGTTTATGCACCTACATATTTTCTGAAGGTTGTAGCTCGTATATTTGTAGCTACCATTTGGCTTGTATGATTGTTTAGCTTGAACTTGTGAGTTTGTGCATTTACATATTGCCCAAACATATTTAAACTAAATATATATTACTGATAAAAATAATAAATTATCGATAATAATTGCAGGGCAATTACAAAAAATATAAACAAATAAGTTACATGATTGAAGTAAAAAAACCCACAAATGCAACACATTCGACCGAGGATACTATTGGACAATATGGTCTTAAGGCAAATACATCCCCACTACAATATTGACGGTCTGTTAACCGATTGCCTCTTAGAATACAACGATTTTCCAAAATAAAAGTAATACTCTGATTTGTTTTGCTTGCGAGCTAACATTTTTGCGATGAATTCTCTTTAAAGCAAACTCAGACTACTGGATATATGTGGACACAATCTCGATTTATATTGTTTGGGAGAAGAAGAAGAAGTGAAGCAAATATTTAGAAATAAATCTTATATCTAAATGAACATGTATCGGTTTAGAATAGGCTTGAACTTATTCGTGCATGGACACGAATTTTGGTCTAAACAAAAATGGTAAAAAACACCAATAAAGAGACACACCAATTCAGGCATATAAATGCTAAAAATGGCTAAGAATGAGTTTGATAAATTCACCCAAGAAGGTTCGATTGGAAAAATGCGATCGTTAAAAAACGAAGTCCATTTGGTTGTGGGATATAGGCCCAAAAATCAGACCATGCATTAAGTAGATCCTCTCTCATTCAAAAGAGTTAGAATACTATCAAATTCCAATCACTTAAGCCATATATATATATATATATTCCCCACATTCCTTCTTATATTTGTATGTGGGACAAACCCGTTTCACCAAACTATACACTAATTTTATCACTTCACATTGGGTACATAGATGCTAACTTTACATTCACCTCTTAATAGTTATGAAGAGTATGAATATACAACTTTAATCTCATCATAGAGAATAACGTATTGATATGTGGCCCGCTTAAAAGATGCCACGATCCCATTTTATTCAAACCTAAAATTGACCAGATATGACTTATTCATAACCCATATCCCAACAAAAAACATTCGAAAGGAATTAAGACACGGAAGGAAAAAAAACTTGCATAGCGACAAAAAAAAATGAAATTTAAAATTATACACTCCCCCGATCTTTTGTCAAACAACCCAAATTAAAATAAACAAACCTTAAATGACTCCCGTAAATAAATATTAATTTCATTAAGGACTAAATTTACTAACAATATACTTGAGAACCCCAATTCCATAGCTCAAAATTGAAATTAAAAAATCTTACAATTCAAAATATGAATTAAAAAATTTTCAAATCTAAAATCAAGCAAGAAATTTTTTGTTATCAAATACACCTTAACTAAAATACAAGTGTGCTTTAAGCATTTTAACCATTAAATATTAATTGTCAAAAAAGGCATTTTGAGGGTTCATCTATTTTTTTGGCTATCCAAAAATATATTTTAGGCTTCATATTAATTTTAAAGTTATGTCTCTATTTAGTGTCTCTTTCTGTTTATATGCCAAATAGACGTTCAGACTGTTCTCTCTCACACACTCTCACACACAGTGAGAGAGAAATATATATTGTACTTGTTATGAAGGACAATTAGAGAAATTATTAGTTTCAATTTTAAAGAAACCAAAATGGGTTCTTTGATAATTGGGTCCTTTCACAAGCCTTCATCTTCTTTTTCATTTTCAGCTGCTGTCGACTTAAATTCACCCACTAATGGTAAGAGTTTTGTTTATTTTGATTTGTGAGTTTATTTGTGATCTTTAAGTCTTGAGGGTTTTTGGGGTTTCTATGTTTGCATGAGTTTTATGTTTTCTGTTTAACACATTCACTAACCCATTTGCTTGTTTGATGGAGTACAAAGTGCAATTTGAGCAACTTTGTGTAATGTCATATGGGTTTCTTGTTTTGTTTTTTGTGGAAATAGGGCAAAAAGGTTATGTGAAATTTGTTGGGTGTTTATTTGACTAACTCAGCTGACTTAGGTATGAACTATATTCAAAATTTTTATTTAGGCTTGTGCTTTTCTCACGCGGTAACACGACTCATATGCAAATTTATATGTTTAAAAACATGATTAACAGGATAACACGACTCATAATTTTTACACGAACACGACACAATACGAATTTTTGTAAAAAGAAAACGACACGAACACGACATATTGCGTCAATTTTGGGTCGTTCCATGTGTTTTTGCGTCGTTTCTAAAATTGTCCCTGTAGTTTTGAATTTCAATTAAGAGGTACCAAATACTGTTTCTTTATTAAAAAATTGAAGAGGCTAACGGATATATTTGCCTTTGAATGATTAAGAGGTATGATTGAACAATGAACTAAATACATATATTCAGAGGTTCATTTAGACAGAAAACAAACATATTCAGGCTTCGACTTCGAATAAAAAAATAAACACAAAAGAAAGCACAGCCGAGACTCTCGAGAGGGTATTTCCATAATGTGAAGTTAACCCCACTTAGGATTGATAGACATATAACTCAAAACTTCTCCAATGCAACTATAAATGTGCCTCTTTCATTCCACTTAGGATAGAAGTTGAGTTCTAGTTATTTGCATTGGAGAAGACTTTTTGTATAAATAATGTGTAAAATGATTTTCAGCAACAAATAATTCACATTGTCTATTTACATATCCATATAAGCAAAAGATTCGTTTGGAAAAAGAAGGATTATGGATCAAAATATCCACGAAGTTGTGTCGTGTTTGTGTAAAAAAAAATCTTGTCGTGTTGTGTCGGCCCGTGCCCCGACCCAAAAACATGAATTGCCACCCCTAGTTATGGGACAAAATTAGTTTCATGTTAATTTCATTTTATGGATGTCATCTGATAAAAGCTGCAGTGAAACTCAATTTTCGCTTTTGGGGTTGTCATGGATAGATTCTTTTTAGGATTGATTTGGTTCTATCAGTACATACTATCGTGAAGAGTTTTTTTTTGTTTGAAGTTTTGGTATACTCATAATAGTTTGGAACCATTTAAGGTGATAGTTTTGTAAGTAGGCTGTTGTTTTTGTGAATGAGAGGGAGGGTCAGTTTTTGTTAGAAGCTGCACCCTTTTTATTTTTATTTTTTTGTTTATTACTGCTTGATGTAGTACTCCTCTGTTTTGGACATGCTATAAGTATGTCTTTCGTGTTAATTAACAAATCTTTGTTTTTGATTAAAAAATTAAATCAACGTCACTTAAGAGTGTAACAAGAGAGTTCAGATTATTCATGGAAACATAGCATAAGGAACGGAATTAGACCATCTCCAAACGTTTGGCCAAAATGGCAAAATTTTCAGCATTTATAAAATGCAAGGGCTTGCGAATCCAAGCTTTTAGTTAAAAAGAAAAAGAAATAGTTGGGCAGCAAGTAAAATGCCTCCCAAACTATTTTTTTTAAAAGAAAGAGTCAAAGGTTGGGAGGGGGTGGGGTGGGTGGGTGGGTTGGAGGCGAAACAAATGCAGCCCATGCCAAAATTTGCTAAGGTGGTAAAATTTTCTACCAAAATGGTCCGATATTGGGTTGGAAAATGGCTCATTTTATTTCTTGATTTTGCTCGATCGATGCATTGCATATGGCTCCCAATATTTTCGAGAGGTAATACTACTACACGAGGCACCCCGTACATCTCTTTAGAATATGACGTTCGTTTTACGGGGAATTTTTCGAGGACCTTTTTGCGACTTTTGTGTTGCCAGTTACAATCTACTGCTTTTACTTAGAGGTGGTGAACCATAGTGTAAGGGGGCCTTCTCCGGTGCTTGTTCCGTGCTTAGCTGATGATAGCTGAGTCCATGGGATGTTCTGAGTTCGCATTTAATGAAACAGTCATCTAGATTGTCTCGTTTTGTATAGTCTTATATATGTTGCCGTGTGCACTTGGTGGAGATTCCCCTGATTGAGCTTGTGTCTCCGACCACCAACAATTTTGTCATCTGCCTTGCTGCATTTGTGATGATGTCGTGATCGATTACGTCGTATCATGTATGTTGGTTTTGGCTCTCCTATTTTTTCAGTTTTGGGTTATTTACAAATTTGCCATTTTGGCTCAAATCTATAAATACAAGTGTTATTTCTAGGTTTTGGGAGATGACAAGTTTGAGAGCTATTTTGAGAGTTATCAAAGCTAAAGAGAGGTAGAGTCCCATTTGAGGGGTGAGTTCTTGTGAGGTTGTGAGTGACTTTCTAAGAGAGATAAATTGTGTGTATAACCTTTGGGTTCCTCCATTTATCTATAGAAAAAAGAAATCCTCCTTGGTGGATGTAGCCCAAATTTGGGTGAACCACGGTATATCGTTGTTGTTTTGCTTTGATGATTGCTCGTATGTTCTTATTGTCTCTTTATTGATGCTTGGTTGAATTGATTGGGAGTTTGCACACTAATTCATTTTCGGAACAAGGTCTTGGGTGTTTTTCGCACACCAAATGTTTGATAAAATTTCCGAGTGAGTTTTATCGTCTTGGTCGCTAGAGATAGTCTTGCTTTAGCGCAACAAGTGGTATCAGAGCTTTGGTTGCATTGTTTGCCCGGTATTTTGGTTCGAGGTTGAATCAATTTTGGCAATTTTGGCATAGCTTTTGTTTTTGTTCCAAATGACGGAAAATGTGGAGAGTACTCGAGAATCACCCTCTACGAGCGGAGGGTCTAAGAGATGGGATCCTAGTTATGGATCGAGTGGCTCAATGAAGACGGACATGAAAGCTTTTGATGAGAAGATTAATTTCGGGTTATGGCAAAGGCGAATGCGAGGCGTTCTCGTCCAACAGAGATTGCAATTAGCATTGTTGGGGTAGAGGGACGACCGATAGGCATGACCGATGCCGAGTGGATTGACATTGATCAAAGAGCTGCTTCGTGTATTGAGATGCTTATCACGGATGATGTGTTGTATAACGTGATAGTGGAGACCACTGCTAAAGGCATGTGGGATAAGCTAGAAGAGATTTATTTGGGAAAGTCGTCAAATAAATTGTTCCTCAAGAAGAAACTCTTCAAGCTTGAGATGAAGGAGGGTGAGGATATGATGAAGCATATCAACGTTTTTAATGCCTTGATAAATGACTTGAACCGGATAGACGTTCAATTCATTGATGAGGATCGAGCATTGTTGTTGCTTGCATCATTACCCGATTCATATGAGCATTTTATGACCACTGTCATGTTTGGGAAGTCTACGCTCCAGTGCAACAAGGTTGTGCAAGATATTCAATCCCATGTCACGATGAGAAAGAAGGAAGGTGGAGGTGACGGGTATTCCCATAATGAAGGCCTTACGGCGAGCGATGGAGGTGGGCAAAATGGTGGGAGAAACTCCAACTGGGGATTTAATGACGGTAGTAGGTCTAGATCGAGGGGTGTTGGTGGTAAAGGGCCGAAATGCTACAAGTGCCGGGAATGTGGTCATATGATCCGAGAATGTCCTGTGTGGAACGACAAGGTTAAGGGAAAGGTTGATTCCGAGAGGGCAACAGTAGCGAGTGCGAATTATGAAGATGAACTTAGAGAACTTCTCACAATCTCCAAGGTTAACTCTCTTTCCCAAGATGAGTGGATATTAGATTCAGGATCGTCGGATCACGTTTGCTCCAAGAGGGAATATTTTGAGACTTTTACGAAAAATGGAAAAGGTTCCATGTCTTTGGCTAACGGAGAGAAGGTTGCCGTTGGGGGTGTCGGGATGGTGAAACTCAAGATGTTTGATGGGGTGGAGCGCACTTTGGGTGGTGTGGCCTATGTCCCAAAGTTGCGAAAGAATTTGATATCCATTAGCCGTTTGGATTCTAAGGGTTGCCGGGTGTCGGTGGCGGGTGTAGTCTTGAAAGTCACACACGGTTGTATGGTCCTAGCGAGGGGAGAGGAGAGGGAGGGGTTGGATAGTCTAAATCAGACTTCGAGAAAGATGGGGAAGCGGTGTGCACAAGTGATCGAACGTTCGAGGCATGTCTCGTTTGTGAACAAAGCGGAGACATTGGGTGCTAGCTCTCCGAGAGTAGACGGTAGTGATGGGACAATACCTACTAGTGGAGGGGATGGATCGAAGTCCTCATCCAAGGCCAGTGGATGATGTTGACTCAGTTTAGTTGCACACATGCATTTGCCGATTGGAATCGAGGAGGTGTAGGACTGTGATGGATTCGAGGTGTGTGTAGCTAGTTCAAGGAAGACCGATGAGTTATTGTTTGTGAACATTGGCAAACTGGTTTGCGAACATTGGCAAATCGGAGTCTTTCGTGACAAAGACTTGGTACATCTTTCGAGGGTGAGATTTGGAGGTTGTGAGAGGTGAGGAATTTTTCTTCTCATCCGTGGTTATTTTTCAAGGTGGAAGATGGTGTTGATGTGTTTGAATGTTTTGTGTAAAGAGGGTGTACGCTATATGTATTGTGTGGGGGTGTACTCACCGGGTTACATGAGGAGCGAGATTCACCGTATGGTTACATGGGAAGTATTCAGATGCATGAGATGGCGAGTTCTTAGTTTAGAACTTGGTTCCTCGGCGGGTGAGTCGTTTGGAGTCTTGGAGTGAAGACTTGCGGTATCTCACTTCATGGTTGAAGTTTGGGGTGGCTTAGCATCGGGTGGAGCATATTGGCTTATTAGACATCGGTATGATCTTCGAGCGGATTTGATGTTTGTATTCCGAGTTTGATTGGATCGTGAGGATCGCCTGGGGGAATCGCATTAGCTTGGTAGATGGTGGGACGGCCTCCAAGCGGGTTCAATTTCAACATTCTAGAGATTGGCTGGATCGTCAGGATCGCCAAGGTGGAGTTTGTTGGTTTTGGCTCTCCTATTTTTTCAGTTTTGGTTTATTTACAAATTTGCCATTTTGACTCAAATATATAAATACAAGTGTTATTTCTAGGTTTTGGGAGATGACAAGTTTGAGAGCTATTTTGAGAGTTAACAAAGCTAAAGAGAGGTAGAGTCCCATTTGAGGGGTGAGTTCTTGTGAGGTTGTGAGTGACTTTCTAAAAGAGATAAATTGTGTGTGTGTATAACCTTTGGGTTCCTGCATTTATCTATAGAAAGAAGAAATCCTCCTTGGTGGATGTAGCCCAAATTTGGGTGAACCACAGTATATCGTTGTTGTTTTGCTTTGATGATTGCTCGTATGTTCTTATTGTCTCTTTATTGATGCTTGGTTGAATTGATTGGGAGTTTGCGCACTAGTTCATTTTCGGAACAAGGTCTTGGGTGTTTTTCGCACACCAAATGTTTGATAAAATTTCAGAGTGAGTTTTATCGTCTTGTCGCTAGAGATAGTCTTGCTTTAGCGCAACAATGTATGCCTCGTATAAGGGCCAAATTGATCCTCATCCGAGAGAGGTTGAGTTTCATTAGAAGATGATAATGCGTTCTCATGTGGCTGGGTAGAAAGTATTATAGATTCAGAGACGACGTCAACATCGACGGGAGAGTGCACACATTAATTGATATTTTGGTTGGGCCGTCCATTGACCGAGGCCATATGTATATTGGAGGCTACATTGCAGAAAGTCGGCGCGGCATTTTACCAACAATTCCGCTCCTGTATCCCTTTCAAGAGGGGGAGAGTGACGCAGAAGTGTAGATGACGCCCTCATCTTATTTGCCCATAATTTTCGTTTATTTTTATATCATTGTTAGTAGGTGGAAGGATAGTCTTGTCTTTGTGCAAATTTAAACATTATAGAGGGGATAGACAAATATTGTATTGATACTTTTGAATGCTAATGTTGTATGTGTGTGTGAGAGAGAGAGAGAGATAAAGGAGCATGAGCGATGAGGTCTACTATTATGCTTTTTCTTTATAGATTGGAGGGATGAGGTCTCCATTATTCTTTTTTTTTCCTATATATGAAGTGCCTCTCTCATTTTCGAGGGACACTAACAAAGAGATGGATATATGAGAATGAATGAAAGATATTTTCCATTCTTCCTTCTAGCGCGCATGTAAATATCTACTGCGTTTTACATCAATTTGTATCAGAGTGGGGATATTAACAAACCCTTTGCTGTTCGACCCAGCTCCGTCTTCACCCCCTTCCTTCGCTAAACAATACCCGCCAAGCCGACCACCGATCATTCTCTTTTTTGACCCACTGATCAATCCCCCCTGTCCTTACCCCATTTAGCCCCTATACACCTCTTATCCGAAACCTTATTCCACCTACACCTCTCGTCGCTTCAAAAATCCTAGTCCGACTTGCTATAGACCCCCGGCCCAATCACCCCTGACCCACAATCCACAAGCAGTACGAGGCCTCTCTGTCATCTTGCAAGGTGCTCCAACAATTGGTAAAGTCACCTAACTCCAACCACCACTCCATTGGAGGCGCCTATTTAGAGGTGACGGTTTACATTGTGCAGCGTTCGGGTCCGACTTTGCAACCAAATCACCACCAAAGCTGCGAACCACCCAACCAGGTGCCAGCCACCTACTGACATCACTTTGGTCATGACCCCAACCCTTATTCCCCCTATGACAACCACTCCCGACTCTGATTGGCTACGCGACAGCTTGTTCAATACTCGGTGCTTGTCCAAAGGAAAGTTTTTCACTGCCATTATCGATAGTGTCTAATATGGCGATCTCGACTCCTAAAAAATTGTGGACAAACTCGGGCAACCCACAGAGCCGTTGCGTGCGCTTTGCCGTATTGTTGGGAGGGTGGAGCCCAACTCGCCCCGGACAGGAAATGTCGCACCCTCTTCTCTATTGGGCCCTCTGTGGACATGGTCCTTTCCACAGGCGTTGACATGGCCATTTGTCAACTCCTTGGTCGGCCGTACGATAAAGAGAACATGCATCATGGGAGGAACAACTTTTCTACCTTTCACTAGGCGAGACCCCTCCCTTTATCAGCCTCTCTAGTCTTGTGCTGTACTCTGATAGCCGATGCACATGAGGAGGAGGGGATGTGTTTCTTTTACTTGAGAATTTTGGCATACCAAGAGAGTCCTTGTGCGTGTGTGTGTGAAGTTTGTGGGGTTCCAAATTCTGTACTTTCTTGGAAGCTTGTTTTTGCACGAGTTTCACCCTCTCTTGCAGATTTTTCCTTCTTATCTAAAAGATGTTTAATAGAATCTTTTTTGTGACACATAAAGGAGTATTTGCAACCTTTTATACTTGTAAGGGGTTAGTTGCACCATAGCGGTATTTAAAATTGGAGCAATAGTTTAGTGTGTTTCTTGCATATCACCGACCTTTTATTATGTATAGGATTTATGCTAGGGATAAAAACTTATTGATTGAGTGTTAAATGGCGAGCTTATGTAATAAGCATATATATATATATATATATATATATATATATATATATATATATATATACCCATGAGCTATTGTTGTCCATAAATTGTGAAAATACTTTTTAGCATTATACCTTTTTGCTACCCCAAACAAAATGGGTCCTTATAGTCAATATATAGTGTTTGGGTTTTCCTCATCCACAATTTCTTACCATTTTACTGTCTGGAATTAATAGGTTCTCATGCAGCAGTACAATTTCCAAGGTGCAACACATGGAGTTTCCTTCAAAAATATTGTGCCATCAGATTACAGCGACAGCCTGTGACGCATCATCATGTTGGAGTTTTTTTTGATGAAAAATCTGCACTCTACCGGAGACGCAATACTACGTTACGGGTGAATTCAGCCTCGGAATACCCTCTTGAATCTGAGCCTGAAGCTTATAGTCCCAAGAGCCGTTCAATCTCCATGCTAGATTCCTTAGATGCTTTCTACAGGTTTTCGAGACCTCACACAGTTATAGGAACAGTTAGGTTCAACTTCAATATAGTTTACATATATTTTTGAATTCCAATCAGGGTTATTTCGACTCTTACACCACTTTAATTGTCAACTTTTTACTTGCACCCCGAAAATTAAAGAAATTGAAATACATCCCCATCTTGGGGTTTTAAGTCGATTCCTTTTTGGGTGCAAGTCAAAGTATGGGGGTGTATATCAATTTAATATAGTTTTTTTTTTTTACTTTTTACTTTTTATTTTTTAACTTTACCCCCTGAGATAGTTGCATTATTTGATTTACTTCCCTTGAAGTTCAAATATTAGTCTTACACTCCGCATGCAACAGATAATGCATAAGGTACAAGTGGGTTAATGCACAAGTGGGGTAAATCTAATATTTTAACATAAGGGGGGTAAGCCTAATTTTGATATTATCTCGTGGGGTCAAGTCAAAAAGACCCTTTAATTTATTAACTTTAAGGGTTTAAGTCAAAAGTGGATATAAAAGGGGGTATTTTGACTTTGCCGACCATGTATTTATTATTATTTGACTTTACCCACCGTTTTTTAGACTTCACCACTCATTTTGACATTCAACGACCATTTTTTTCCACTTTTTGCAACACTTTTTCTGTCACTAAATGTCAGAATGGGGTAAAGTCTAAAGAAAATCAAAATGATAGGTAAAGTCAATAAATGATAACTACATGGTGGGTAAAGTCGAAATACCCCATATAAAATTGGGGGTTAAATTAAAAAGAACCCTTCTAATTATTTGTCTTGTTTTCCCTTTCTCTAATGCTTTGAGTTTGAAATAAGACTTGCATTACTTTTCTTTGAGCAGGCATTAAGCATAATTTCAGTCTCTCTCCTTGCAGTTGAAAAGCTTTCAGATTTTTCTCCATTATTCTTCACTGGGGTGTTGGAGGTGCTTCTAATTTTGACTAATTTGATTATATCTCTCTTATCCACTCAATACATTTAATTTTAACTCACCCCGTCTTATTTTCAGGCCATTGTTGCTGCTCTTTTTATGAATATATATATTGTTGGTTTGAATCAGTTGTCCGACATAGAAATTGACAAGGTATCTGATCTAATAATCTTTATTAAGGGTAAAATGCGGAAAGCCCCTAAACTATTAAGTGATTGCAAATAACTCCTTATGTCACTTAAACTTTTGTAACGCCACGGAGGAAATGCGAACAGTGTGAATAGTTCAAGGAGTTTTTTGCATAACTAATGTAGTTCAAGGGGTCTCTTGCAATTTTCTCAGATATTTATGACCGTTAAATTAAATCAAGTATAAGAAACAATGGAAATCATTATTATTGGTTTGTCTTGACAGTATATTTGGGTGTATTTGACTGCAGGTTAACAAGCCGTATCTTCCCTTGGCATCGGGGGAATATTCATTCACAAAGGGCGTCGTGATTGTTTCGACGTTTGCTATTATGGTATAAAACATTTTTGAATATTTATCAGCTTGAATAGATAATATCTAATTAAACTCCCTTAATTGTAAATCAATATATTTTCATTACATCCATTCCTTTGCTTTTAACTATAATCTTAGTCTTGTTTTACGATCATTAAATATTTAAGTTATAACGACTGTTGTACTAAAACATAAATTATATATTTTCAGAGTTTTTGGCTTGGATGGCTTGTTGGTTCATGGCCGTTATTTTGGGCTCTTTTCATCAGTTTTGTACTTGGAACTGCATATTCAATCAACGTGAGTTGCTTCCTCAATGGGTTATGCGTTATATTCGCCTAGAAAAATCAATAGGACATAAGTATATATGTTATTTTCAAGAAATAGAAAAACATATAAATTACTTCTTGTTCAACAATCACAATGCTGATTTCATGCTTCCAAAGCTGTTGGAAAGAATAGTTAGATGAAAATCATCTTTGGTTGAACCTTATTTTGTAAGACGAGATGATGAAGAGGAAGTGGATGATGCAAAAGGCACCATGCATAACTTGTCAAACTATGAATGATGCAAACTAAACTGGTTAGAAAAGATGGAGACTATGTGTAGTAGTGATGTTCCAAGTCTCTTCCTAGGATATAGTTCTTGCACTTTTGTAGAGAACGTCACATCTCAATTAAGGTTGTAAAAGATGCCATTGGGAATGATGCTAGGTGCTTTTGAAGATTACTCACATTAGGGTGGTTGACTAAGTGTTAGCCCAACGAAACTTTGTTCTCCGTCCTCCCTGCTAACTCTCGAAAGATCCCAAAAGCGAAACTAGCTTCGAATGAATCTTTGAGATTCCATTTGAATTGTGCCTAACCCAACTCCCTTTATTCCTGCAATTCAAAACTTTTATGATAAAAATCAACTACTTATAGGTGATACCTGGTGTTAAAGCTGAGAGTTGTTGCTCTTACATATTGTTGAGTCAATTTGTCCACGAGTGAGATTTATGCTGCTCCAATTGTTGCTGCCTTATCCTTCTCGAAAAGCTCTTGAATGATGTTGGAGAAATTCCATTAAGTGTTATTAAAGGGATCTTGAGAGACATTTAATAATGAATTAAGATATTACATATTAAAGTAATAATCTCAAATAACCCAATATAAGTAGTGTGGTTTTGCAAAGGGTTAGAATACCTAGTCATGTGGTGAGTTGCATTATTGCAAAATAAAGATGAGTTTCATAATGTAGTCAATACATAAGTTCACACACATAATATGCATACATCTTAAAATGTGTTTCGCTCATAAGGTGAAATTTTCAAACTAAGTTCCAAAAGGTGCTAGGCGGGTGGCAGGAGGGATCACCTAGCACCTAGGCGATTTTTATTCATATTTTGAAGTATAAGACTACAAAATATCAACAACTACACAAACAAAACAATTCAACACAAAAGTATAAGTAGGCGCATCAATTTTTTTGTCCTTCTCCACAAAATTTTATCCAAAAAATAAAACCATTACCCCTCTAAAAGGGGAGGTATGTAAAATCTCCCTAACTTAAGGAAGTCCTTTCCAGAGCCTGACTCTCTCTCTCTCTCTCTCTCTCTCTCTCTCTCTCTCTCTCTCTCTCTATCTATCTATCTATCTATCTATCTATCTATCTATCTATATATATATATATATATTGGCTTAGGCGAGAATACAGAGTACTGCCTAGCGCCTAGGCGAAATTTAGAACATTGGTTAGAACATTCCATTCAATTAATAGATTGAGGTCATATAAGGTATCGATTTTGGTTTACTTAAAGTTAAAGGTCATCTACACAAGTTATCATGATAGTTAAATTTTTATGAAATCTCTTAGATTGTTTTCTAGAGGCCATATCTTGGTGCGATGGCAAGTGCCCTCGCCCAAGCTACGGTTGGTCTGGGGTTCGATACATGAGAGCAGCCTCTCCATATATGGGGGTAAGGCCAGATGACATCTGCCTCTCCCAGTCCTTCAGTTAAGCGGGAGCCTTGTGAACTGGGTACGACCTTTTTATCTTAGATGTTTTTTTCTAACTCAAGCTGTTTAATCATTGAAATCATTCAGATACCGCTTTTGAGATGGAAGAGATTTGCGTTAGTCGCAGCAATGTGCATCCTGGCTGTACGTGCAGTGATCGTTCAAATTGCATTTTATCTACACATGCAGGTTCTTTGTCCTACTTAAAAAGTTATATCATTGTTCAAATATCATTATCTTAAAGCTATTTATCAAAGTGAAAATATAACAGAAGACTGAAAATAATGAAAAAGTCGTATTTGTTTTTGGCTGAAACAGTGTCAAGATATCTCTAATCAAAATTTCAATATCCATGTTTTTTGTATTTTGAGTATTAAAATGGGGCCTAAAGATAAAAAATAGAAGAGAAAAACTAAAGGGGATATGCAAAAAATCCCCTTGAAGCACTCTTTGCAAGATTTATGGATTTTGTTGCAAAAATCCGCTTATGCGTCGCTATAAATCATCACTTAGATGTTTTTTTGCACTAAAAATTGTTTTTTTGCATGTAGGGTCCGGGGGTGGTATTGAAAAACTGCCTAGTTTAAGGGAGTTCATGCACTTTCCCCAAGACTAAAAAGAAATAAAACAATAGCATTGTGTCTTTCATGATGTGTATTTTAATAGTAGTGTTTCTCTCGTGCGTTTTCATTGTTTGATTTCAAATATGTTTTAACTATTTTGCAGACCCACGTGTATGGAAGACCGGCTTCTTTTTCAAAGCCTGTGATTTTTGCAACTGGATTCATGAGCTTTTTCTCTGTTGTCATAGCACTATTTAAGGTAAAATCTATATTACTTGTATTGAGTTATATAGCACAGGTATTTCCCAGTCACTAAGAGAGGTGGCCATTACAAATTTCCTGTGTTTGAAAGGGGCCGAAACATTTCACCTAGATGAAAATATGTTCATTTATTTTTAGTTAAATTTTTTCATTACTTTTTGGAGTTACCGTTTTGTTGACAATATATATATATATATATATATATATATATATATATATATATATATATTTTAAGTTTACGTCGTTGCCCCGTGAGATAATTCAATATTCAGAGATACTACCCCCTAGATGTACATTAATTAGAGTTTCCCCCCTCCCCCTAAGGCACCCACTTTTACCTTATGCAGTATCTGTTGCATTGGGGTGGGTGGGGGGCTAACTCTAATCAATGAACATATTCCCGGGGGTGGGGATGGGGGGGTATCTGTACATACCGACTTATTTTAAGATGTAAATTAAAAAAAACACCTAAAATATAGTGTGTATATATTCTTTTGGCTGATGGGTATACACTTATTTACCGTTTTACAAGAGCATAAGTTCCAACTCCATGTAGGTGACATACTTTTTACAGTTTAACTTCACTTAGGTGATATATCACGTCAACCAAAACTTTGATTAATGAACATATTAGGGGGGTATCTCTACATACCGAATTATTCCAAGTGGTAAAGTTAAAAAAAACCCCTAAAATATAGCTTGTATACTTTCTTTTGACTAACGAGCGTACACTTATTTACAGTTTTACACAAACAAAGGTTCCAACTCCAAATAGGTGAAATACATTTTACAGTTTAACTTCGCTTAGGTGATTTATCACATCGAACGAGAACTTTAACAGAGTTTGAAATGTCTTAAAAAAATTCTAAGCAAAAATATGAAGTTAATGCATAAAAACACTACCCTTTGGTAACACGACTTCAAACATCTATGCTTCCTACGAAGTTGGTGCTCTTTTTTATCCTTTTTTTTCCAAATCAAGAGAGCAATGTTATAAAATACATAAGTGGCAAAATTTTATCATGTGTTTTTTCTTGGTAGCTGCATGAACCATAATGTTCTAATGACAAAGTGATCACTGTTTCAAAATCTAACAACATATTTTTTTATATACTCTTTTTTAGCACACTCCCTCTACTAAAAATAAGAGTCGCACTTTCGTTGTTATGGATTCTCAAATTAAGAGTCGCATTTTGAAAATAGTTGTATAAAATTCCACGATAGTTGAATCTGTTTTGATACTGACCATTGATGATTTTAAAACTACCACATTCTTAAAAATAAATTACTTTAAAAAACAACTCAAGTCAACAGCCCTTATCTCAACTCCATGGCATCGGTTACATGGATCCTGTTTTACCAGGTCTTTTTTGAAAATCATTGCAGGAAAAAAAAGGGAAATAGATAAGGGCAAACCCAGTGCACGAGGCTTCTGCCACTGCGGGGTACTGGGGGTTAGATGTACGCAACCTTACCCCGGCATATGTAGAGAGGCTGTTTCCGTGACTCGAACCTGTGACTTCCAGGTCACAATGGGGCAACCTTACCGTTGCTCCCGGTTCACCCTTAGGAAAAAAGGAAAATAAATAAGAAATATTTTGTTTGGGGGAAATGTTTCGTTTTTCTTGGTTTCGGTTAGGTGGTCTATTTGACACCATCAAGACAATTATATTAAGTTGTAAGTTTTACCCGAATATTTTGTAGGATATTCCTGATATAGTTGGAGATAAGATATTTGGGATTCGTTCCTTTACCGTTCGACTAGGTCAAGAGCGGGTTAGTTGTCAATATGCACTAAATTCTAAAGTAGATCTGTGATATTTCAATTTTTAATGCCAACTTCAACTCGTGCAGGTGTTTTGGATTTGTATTTCGCTGCTTGAAATGGCGTACGTTGTTGCTATACTAGTGGGAGCATCGTCAACATGTCTTTGGAGCAAATGCGTTACGGTAATTCTTTCATCTTTTATTAGTTGTTTGGTATTGTTAAATAGCTCACTCCTCCTCTAAGACTGTTTTAGGGTGAAATATATTTCACCGGGCCGAAAAGTGAAATGCTAGGAAGTTTTTGACATATTCAGAATTACTAAATTATTCAAGGTCATATACTTGTAGCGTGTTCACTTGTTTACAATTTTGTACAAACATAAATTCGAACTCGGAATAGGTGAAAATACTAATAATCATATTGCTTTTTAGCAAGGTTCTAAAAGCCCCGAGGCGTGGTCGAGGCGTAGAGGTCAAGCCTCAAGCCTTAGGAGCCTAGGGGGAGCTTAGGTGTAAAAAGACGTTTTTCCTTTTTTTATTATTTTAATTATTCCAAGGCTAGTAATATAATAAAATAATACATACCTTGAATTTTGAAAATATATCCATATGTTCGGTAGCCATCTTTCTCATATTCATGCTCCATAACCAATATTTGTCAACTAATCCTTTGTTTTTTAAAAAAAAAAAGTGTCTCGAGCCTTTTACCAAGAATAAGACGTAATAAGGCGTAGGCGATGCGTTTCTCTCAAGCCTCAAGCCTAAGCGGGCCTTTTAGAACACAACTTTTTAGTGACATATAGTGGGCCTTGCAAGAAAATGTGTAGTTCAAGGGGTTTTTGCATGAAAATTTATTCAGAGGGTTTCTTGCACAAACTGCATAGTTCAGATAATTTTTTTGCATTTTACCCCTTTTTATTTTATTTAGATTAAATTCTACTCTAAATTGGGAATAGGATGCTCTTATACAAATGCTTAAAATTGATTGATCCATGGAAGATAGGCCATTGGTGATATATTGCAACCTATTAAAGTATCTCCAGTTGTATAATCAAATTTGAAGAATTTAAAGTTACCACATCAGCTTTTGATTAATATTTAGTGATTTGCTAAAATTAATTACCCAAAACTCTACAATGGTTTTTTGTTGTCTATTATCAAAAGTATGGGACTCAACACACAAACTATTGTTATAGTGCCGGTAAACATTTATTAGTATAAAAATTACCGGACAGCTCGAGATTCCTATCTATGAGTATTATATATATATATATATATATATATATATATATATATATATGTATATATATATATATATATATATATGTATATATATATATATGTATATATATGTATATATATATATGAATCTGAGCAACTAGCTTATGATACATATTGTCTCTCCTCGGGATGGCATAGGTTGTGGGTCATGTCACGCTGGCTTCGTTACTTTGGAACCGTGCAAGATCTGTTGACCTGCAGAGCAAAGCAGCAATAACATCATTCTACATGTTTATATGGAAGGTAACCTGTTTTTATATTTACTAGATTCAAATTTAGCTGCAAAACCATTTCAATCCGATAAAATCATGGACGGGTTGGGTCCGGTTTGTGTTATCATATTGGCGCGTGTCAAAAATTATTTGGGTCCCTTTGACTTTACTCGTTGCCCCCTATATTTATGTTCAGCCTTTAATTACATCCATGGTTTTGAAAAATGTCGTTATAGCCCCCTTTAAACTATGCATTTTGTTGCAACGATTCTCTTTTGGGACTTTTTAGCGATACATCGTGGTTTCTCGCAAGAAATGTATAGTTAAAGGGAATTTTTGCATTAAAAATAGTTTCATGAAGATTTCTTGCAAAAATGCTTAGTTAGAGATTTTATTTTTATTTATTTTTTAAAAACTTTATATTCTTATGTAAAAATTTCTATTTCTTTTGCAGCTCTTTTATGCTGAGTACTTACTCATACCACTTGTAAGGTGAATATGTGGGTTGAAAAACACTCTTTTATTTCCTCTTTTTCTTCTTCTCAATATGTGGGTTGAAACTATGTGCAAGAGCATGAAACTCCATAATTGTAATAGATATTGGTAACTTGTATCGTTGTAGTTTAATCCGTTGAATTGTTTGACTAATTATGTCACTTAGAACTAGATTTGAGAAATTTAGAAAAATATGAGGATACTTTTGGATTTTTATTTGACTTGAACAAGTTAAAAACTTTGGATGATGATTTTTAACACATGACAATAATTGTGATATTGATTAAAACCGGCATATGGGCGTTTTTGGTGGATGTGGACGGGTCAGAAATGGTTTGGATAAGATTTGGGCGGTTCTAAAACAGGTTGAGGCATGTGGTGTTTTAGATTTGGGCTGCTAAAAAATAGGGTCGATTTGAATCAACCCTTCCCTTTCCTCTCATGAGTTTTACTCATTTATGTGTAGGTTGAAATTCTCAAAACAGATTTGTTGCAGAGAGAGAGAGATAGAGAGAGAGAAGGTTGGGACAAAAGTTTACACAGTTATAATAAATCGGTTCTCAATCACACTCTCCGTCATGGGGCGCCTTTGACCTGCTGATAACTCGCCTCGAATCGGAAGAGTTGACCATTAAACCCATTTTGGACCCAGACAGCAATTGATGAGATCCAGTCAGTATTGTTTAGGTGGTTAGCAGTTGGATTCCTCCTAGTTTACCCATATTGTCGGTCCTAATATTGATGGAAATGAATTATTTTTAGAATTGCAAATTTTGAAAACGGCTTTACCAAAAGAAGCTAAAAAGACAATTGAGGTCTTAGAATATTTTAAAAGAATGAAATGTTGTTTTTCAAATGCTTAGATTGTTTATAGAATAATTTCGACTATAACTGTTAGGGTTGCCTTAGTCGAAAGAAGTTTTTCAAAGTCAAATAAAAAAATTTTATCTTAGTTTTTACAATGACAGAAGAAAGATTAAATGGATTAACTATGTTGTTAATTGAAAAAGATTTGTTAAAAAGATTAAATTTGATGATTTTGCATCAAAAAATGCGATAAGAGCACTTTTTTAATTTTAATTTTATTTGATATGTTTCATTTGGTTGTTCGACCAATGCCTCAAAAATTAGCACCACCACCAAGAGAAAGAAACTATTTTGGAATTTTCTTATGAGTTTCCTCTAAAAATCAATGTATTAATATTTTACGATGTTGAAATGAGTTTAGATCATATATCACTTGTTTAAGATTTTCCCTTTTCTATTTTTGAATTTTTCAACTTACTTTGGTATCAAGGTCCCTAAATTCACTATATTAAAGGGAGTTTTGGTCCTGGTTGATAATATTAGGGTACATTTGATAGGTTTGAAATTTCTAAGCAAATTCAGAAAAGTTGAAATTTTTTAAAATTTTCCAGTTTTTAGATCGTTTGATAGCTTAAATTTGTCTTGAAATTTGTTTTCTAGGTACAACACTCCTTTAGCACAATTTGTAATCTTTGGGTGGAATCTAATTCTTTTTTTTTTTTTTGGGGGGGGTGGGGGGAGGTCAGGTTTTTGTTTGCCACTTTTGGGTGACAAATAACTCAAAATCAATTTTTTTAGAACTCTATATATTTCATAAATATAGATTATTCATAAATTTGTAAATATATATATATATATATATATATATATATATATATATATAGGGAAATGATCAAGTGAGGTCTTAGTTTGAGGACCCTGAATGAGGATCATTTTTTTAAAATAGTAAAAAAAATATTTTGGGGTTGATTTTTTTTTAATGTTTTTTGAACATTTCAATATGACCATAAAAAAATAATCAGCTCAAAATGAATTTTTTTGCTATTTTAAAAAAATCGGTCAAACTTTGTCAGTTTTTAAGTTGATAAAAACTGACAAAGTTTGACCGATTTTTTTAAAATAGTAAAAAAATCATTTTGAGTTGATTTTTTTTATATGGTCCTACTGAAATGTTTAAAAGCTATATAAAAAAAAATATCCTAAAAATATTTTTTTTTACTATTTTATCAAAATTGGTCCGCGCCAGCGGTATGCAAACAGAGGTCCTCATGAGATCCGCTCTCTCTCTCTCTCTATATATATATCGTATATTTTATGTATTTTAGTATATATGTATATTTTCTATATTGCGTATATATGATATATATATATTTCGTATATTTTTTTGTATTTTAGTATATATGTATATTTTGTATATTGCGTATATTTCATATATGTAATTTTAGCATACATGTATATTTTCTATATTGCGTATATTTCATATATATATATATATATATATATATATATATATATAAATAAAATTTTCACATATATATATCTATTTTCCAGCTTTTGTGTTTAATAGAAAATGTTAAAAATTGATAATTTTCCAACTTCTATCAAACAGACACATTTTGAAAAATATTCATTTGCCTTGGAATTGTTTGCCCTAGAAACAAATCCCTGGAATCATTTGCTTTTCCTGAGTTTTCTATCAAACGGATCCTTAAAGAACTTTGATCGGGTACTGTTAATCACCACCACCCAGGTGATAATTTTTTTGAAATACATGTGTAGTAGAGTACAAAAGTGGAATGCTAAAGCCCATCTGTGGACCCTAATGCCGAATGCTACAATTGCAGTTTGCACAAAGGTGGTTGAAAAATAACACAGGCAAAAATGCAATTGTAACAATTATTTTTTTTTTTTGTCAAATTTGACACTATTTTGCTAGCATATTTGTCATCCTTTCTTTTTACTTTCATGCGGAACAACATGTTCCTTTTGGGCTTGGGCTTCCCACTTTCTCTATTGCAAATTTGAGAGGGCTTTATCAATAAAGCCTCATACCTATTACATGCTTTTTTAAGTCAAGTTTTACCATATAACATACCCATTAGGGATGATCTTATATATATATATATATATATATATATATATATATATATTTTGATCTCCATATGTGTTTAGTAAGAGCGCATCTTTAAAGATTTCATTTGATCATCATAAGAAAGATAAATCTATGTTTCTTCTCGAATTGAATCATCAATGATTTAAAGCAGATAAATAGATCGAACAATAAATCCCATTTCATTTTTTTCGTGAGGTGGCTAAAACTGAAAAAAAAGGACTGATGTAAGGAAAGAGTTAGGTCAGGACCAAGTTAGTTATGACACTAACGAACCAGGCTTGAAATCCAATTAACCTCTTTTATATAATACTAGTTGATTTATGGGTTTTTCACTTAACCTCTTGCAATAATATCGTATTTTGACTTGACCCCCTAGAAGATGAAAAATTAGACACAACCCCTTAGATTCTAACAATGTTACTTTTTCGTTAAAAAATGTTCCAATTCATATTTTAACTTACCCCCTATATTTTTTTTTAACAAAAATACCTTCTTCTCCTTACAATTCTTATGTTGAAGCAATAACCTGTTGGGTTTTGAGCAACATTTTTGTCCAATATTGCTTCCACAATAATTTTTTTTAATTGTTCAACCAACATATGGTTTGCCGTCCCAACATTTTCCTCATTATTTATTTTATATGTTTTAAGTGGAGTAGCAAATTGTCACCCGAGGTTTAAATTTGCCCAAACGTCTTAATTTTCAAACTATTGTATTTTGATAAATGTGGGATTTTTCCTATTTGCTCGACGCTTCGAATTTTTCTAAATGGCTATATTTAATCCTATAGGTTGCCATTTGCCACTTTTTGCTTTCTTTTAACCTACTTTAGAAGATGGAAAAGTCTACGTGTACCAATTTTTTTTTTATCAGTGTATATCCCAACTGCATTAAAATACTGTATCCCTAAGTATAAGTACAATCATTTGATGCACTTGATACACAAACTTGGTAAAAATACTTGGTACGTATGCATTACTCAAAATTTTATGCCTGAAGTATATGTGGTTTCTTTAGGGTTAATTGCACTTGTCACTTCAAATTTTGTGGTTATATCAGATTGCCCCATTGTATGTCAACTATGTCAATTTCAACCTTAAACTATAATATTTGATGCAATGTGGCCCCATCCACTAACATAGTTAGATTTTAATACAATCACATAATGTGTTTTGCACGTGAAGGGCATTGTGATACACTATGCCCCCTCAAACTCGAATGGTTATATCACTTTGGCCTTACATGTGGTTAGTTTTCAAAATTTTAACATCGTGAGTCGAACGGACCATACTATATCAAATATCAAAGTTCGTGGTTATAATTGATAAAATTAAGGGGCTCTTATTTATTACTCCTATTTAAAACAATTTTCATCATATCAGTCCTATTAATGTAGAAGCTATTAAATAAGTCCTATTAACCTAAATTAAAAAATACACATGAAAAACAATATCCCTATAACATTTAAAAAAATACTAAACCCTAAAATATCTATCAACGTTGCCATTTCCATCGCCACTGCCCTACCACCAATACCAGATCCACCACCACCGTGGTATGATAACTATTGTTGTTCTTGCAACCACCACAACCCACCCACCACTGATTCCACTATCTCCACCACAGTTATATTTATTAAAAGTTTAGAAGAAGAAGAAATATTATAAATATTTACTCTGAGTGTAAAATCAGGATATTTTTCTCTTTGTTGTTTTTCTTTTCTCTACATTCTTCTCCTTCTTAGTAAATATCTGCTTTAGAGTATATATAGTTACTCTTTTAGAGTTGAGTAAATATTTGCAGTCCAAAGTAAATATTTACTCATAATGCTTTTATATGCACAATATAATATTAAACCTAACAAAACACACACATTCACCAATATGCCTCTCTCTCTCACAGGAATACACATACATATATATATCGAACGAACATATACACACTCAACACACATAATAAATATTTACTCGTGACTAAGATGTTTAAGAAGCAGATTGGCTCAACCATTGAATACTACATTGTTGATCTGATTTCCAAAAGAAAATATGCAACTGATGACATTATAGATCTTTCCAACATATTCAAAATTCTCAAGGATTACATAATGACGCTGAATGACTCTAAGTGCGCATTCAAATTCAGTTCTGAAAATTTTTCGAGACACTTAGTCACAAAAAGAGGGAGTGAAGATAACACGAACCAAATCAAGGATGTTCAAGATATAAAGATGTCGACTACTATTAGAGACATCCAAGTCTTGATCGGGATGTTAGCCTCCCTTAATCGGTTCATATCATGATCGTCTGATAAGTGTCTTTCATTCTTCGAGGATCTAAATAAGGGAAATACAATGATCTGGATGCCAAATTGTGATCAAGCAATTGAAAATATCAAGTAGTATTTGGGATCTCCACCCTTGCTATTAATATCGATCAGTGGTGAGAAGATCCAATCGTGTCTAGGTATATCCCAACATGCAACCAACGGAGCATTGATTTGACATTAAAATGGAAAGCAACTATCGATCTACTATATCAGCTACATTCTCGTTGAGTCAGAAATGAGATACATGCCCATAAAAAATTAGGCACTGACGTTGGTAACGTCATCAAGGAAGTTGCGACATTACTTTTGACTCCCACACTATAATCGTCCTCATTTCTTTTCCTCTAAAAAAGTACTGAAGAAAGAAGATCTATCCAATAGAATAATCAAGTGGTCAATAGAGTTAACACAATTCAACATTGTTTATGAGCCCTAAACATCCATTAAGGGGCATGCTCTAGCCTACTTCATCACAGAGTTCTCAGTCACCTTAGAAGGAAATAAAGTTAAACCTAACCCCATTGTAGAGATGCAAAACTCCAACAGTAAAATCAATAGCAGAAATGGAAACTGTTCATCGATGGAGCATCCAATAAATAAGGAACCGACGTGTGGATCGTCATTGTCACCCCACAAGGACGCCTGATAGAGAATGCAATTTGTCTTGGATTAAGGTTTTCTAATAACAAGGTAGCATATGAATCCATGATCATTGGCCTGGAAAGGGAGATCACATTAGGAGCACAAGATATTGCAATATATTGCGATTCCCTTTTAATTGCTAATCAACTCAATAGAGAATACGAAGCCAGGGACCTAAGAACGCTCACATATCGTAATAAAGTTTAGGAAAATTTGAAGGCTTTCAGTATGATGTCAATAGAATAGTTGCCTAGGAACTACAATAGTAAAGTTAATTCCCTAACCACATTGGAATCAACACTTGACACTAAGGTGAGAAGGTTGATTGAAGTATAGGACGTTAACAAACCAAACATTGATGACCCAAAGGTCATCCCAGAAGTTATGCAAACTGAATCAATCCCTTTTTGGATGGATCAAATCATCTCTTATCTAAACAATGGATATCTACCTCTAGACGATAAGGAAGCTCATAAATTAAAGATCCAGTCACTGAGGTTAAGCCTCAATTTAGAGGGAAAACTTTACTAGAAATTATTCATAAGCCTTATTCTCAAGTGTTTCCACCCAAATTAAGTCGGAGGCATTCTGAAAGAGATGCACAAAGGTAGCTGCGGAGCTCATGAGGGTTGAAGATCACTTTCATATCTCAAGGCTATTGGTGGACTTTCATACATAAGGATGCCGTAAAATTCATCTGTAAATGCGTTAAGTTCCAAGAGTTCTCTCCCATCATCAAACAACCAACCGACGATCTCAATCCTCTCATAAGTCTATGGCCTTTTGCTTAGTGGTCCACGAACATTGTGAGGCCTCTACTAATAACACCAGGGAACCTCATAACTGCTTGTGAGTATGTAAGTGAATAGTTTATAACTTATGTGGAATAAATGAAGGAAATTATGGGGATACATTAGTATATTTGAGATATAGTCATTAATATATTGATTATATGGTCTTCTCAACAAAGCTCAATAATTTACCGACAAAGAACATAACCTTGAGGAATAAGATGTTGGTAATCTTTGACTTTTAGTGTATGCTAATGTTGGATGAGGCATATTTATAAAATATTAGTAAATATAGGGAGATATAAGAAAAAATTGAGAGTTTACTTATATAGAATTTTGAGGGTATAATACAATTTTAAGATTATAGTTGTTGCACTAGCCATCGAATACATGACAATAGAAATTATATTTAAAGTAACTTCAGTGATAGATATAGTGTTGTCTGACCACATAATTTGTAAGAATAGTTGGATCTGTTTGTAACACTCTGTATTTTTATATCATTTAAATTGGTGAATTTAAAATAAATAAATTGCGTAAACAAATTGCTTGAATATGATTATGCATGATTATGTGATTTGATTATACCGAATGTGTGGATTAGTAGACAATTAATTTTCATGTTATGTGAATTATTATTGTCTCATGATTAACATAACAAAAATGTGTAATTTATTGTAGAAATTATTTGAGTACATTCAGGGGTGATTTAGGAACTCATTTAGGAATTTTAAATATCTTAAGTTGGGCCCGAGGTATAGGTATACCATTAAGAGAGATTTTGGATCAATCCGAATATCATTATGGGCTTATTTGGGGGCCCGAAATTAGACATTAAGGGCAGATACGGGATTAAGGGTTATAGTAGGTTAATAACCCAACCTAATTACACATTCCATCCTCTTTTGAGTTAATCTAGCAGACCTACACCCTCTAGAGGAAATTACCAAAATTGGAGAATAAGAGAGAAACTAAATCTCAAGGGAAGAGGCTCCTATCATTTCTAAAAGGCAAGAATTTTCTTGCAAAACTTTTAATAATATGTTTCTTAATTCATATGCATGTATCTTATAGCAATTTTAGGTTATAAATTTGATTGGAGATTGAAATATAGATAGAGTTGAATCTAGGGTTGTTTAGAATTAATTGATGATTAATTATGTTTTGAGAATTAAACACCTTAGTGATAAACCCAGAATTAATATCATTTGATTGGATAAAATGCTACTATAATCCATATGATATGATTAACGTTTATGGATAAATTCAAATCATGTTTTGATCTTACTATTCTGAATTTTTTTAGATAAAAATTATGAACTTGTTGGGTTTAGACAACTTGTGATGTTTATTATCCAATTACTTGAAGGGGGGGGGGGGGGGAGGGAGTGTTTATAATACATAGATAGGGTATAAAACGATGTAGACATGTTTTGCTGACTATAATAAAGTTATGGCACTTGAAATTAAATGGTATAAGGCCTAAAAATGAGTATGGAACTTTGGGGAAGAAACCCTTATTAAAAAACTAACAAATCTGGGCTTCCTGCCCAAAACGAATCGATTCGGCCTTCGGGGCGAACCGATTCGGCCTGGGGCGAATCAATTTGGCTCTAAGGTGCGAATTGATTCGGCTCCTGGAACTGGTTCAGGTTTAGACGATGAAAAGGTTTGGGGGATTTTTACGAGTCCAAGCGTGTATATGAGAGGCTATCCAAGTGGAGGCATATTTAATTAAAAATGAATTTGTGTCGTTATCCAATAATTGGTGAATTTAATAATTAACTAGAGTGTTAATATTCAAAACAAGGATTTATATTTCGATGATGACAAAATCAAGTTACGGTAATTATGAGAATGATTACCTATCCATATTGTGTGCTATGTGTATATATATTTAATATTCTGTGGACATACCCGTGTTCGTGTGAGGCGTATCGATAACTTGGGGTTGCGTACGTCGTCAGACCGGTAGCACGTGTCGACATAGGTGGGCTAGGCGTAGTGTAAGTCATTATTTTAGGTCATACGTTCAGGGCATCGCTTCGTGATTAGAGAAGTGGGATGGCCAAATTTATTTTCATAGCTGGGGACATGGGCATGAGATGGTGTACTGCATAGTGATCATCCCACTTATGTGTGCTTTGTCCATGTCTGTTTGGTGAGGGACTCCTCCCAGACTTGGAGATAGAGGACGAGATGGACACCGAAGGTAGATGCCTTCATGTTTCGTATATATATAAATCAATTAAGAATGAATCAAAGTAGTTTAGTGATGTAAACCATTGTTGATGAACACAATGCTATGTAAAATACATAATGTGATGAAATAGTATTTCAGTCTTTCGGACAAAGATTATATGTATATGTGGGATATTTTCCCTTGATATTGTTATGTTAGCAAAGAGATCGGATTATATGTTTGGGCTTGGGTTAAAAATGCATATAGTATTACATTTGGATAAGGGGTGAGATACTTACTGCATGTGAGAGCCAATGGGCAGTATATAATATGAACTGACTGCATTATTATATATTAGTTTTGTAAGTTTGTTCTTGCAACTCTAGGGTCTTGAACCAAATTATAAAACATTTTCCCCAAGTTATCCTAGATAGGAATAGCAGGGCTGGCAGAGGATCAAACTTTCATTTGCATTTGCTTAGTAGTGGATTTAGCTCTTTGATTCTAGCACAGGTTGCTACTTTTTATATCATTCAGTTTTAAATTACTAAGATTATATGGGCACAATCTCGAGACTTATTTATTCAAATAATTTATTTCCAGTTATGTTGGGACAGATGTTTTATGATTTATATGAGTTGGGACTTATTCACTGTCAGTTTATTATGTCATATAGCTTAATTGTGCATGGATGTTTTAAATTAAAATTTTATTTTTACGGTTTGATGCTCAAAATGGTATGAATTGTTAGACAAGCCCCATGTTCGGCGTATTGTGTCTGGTCAGCCCTTACGTGAAAAATGGGAGTTATTACGCAATTTTGCCAACCCATTTTGCAAAAATCAAGAAGTGCTTATCTAAGATGGAAAAATGTCTTTGATGGTTAGAGATGATCGTAAATCCCCTTGGAATATTTTAGAAGTATAATACTCTTTACGACAATTCCACACTGATCCCCATGAAAATAATTATTTAATGGATAAAGATTGCATGCAACATGGTATCATAAACAAAGTCATCTTTATAATAGAGAGAATGCGAGTCTCGTGTTGCACATGTGTTGAACATACCTCATATCTGTATTAGTATTGAGTATGGGAACGTGATGCCCTCATATAAACAACATTCCATTTAACTTTTGTCAACTATAATCACAATTAATTAGACTCATATTCCCAATTCAACATTACTTGATTTAATTTTATTGGTATAAAGTAGTTCATTATAAAGGTATTTTAATGATTATTGAATTATAGAATTATAAAACTTATGATTGAACTTTAAATTTACAATGTTGCATTTTTAGATGATACTTTATAGATTCACATTATCCAGTTTTAGAGTTACAATTTTATAGTAGCATTAAACTATCACAATTACACAAATGTATTAGATTTAATATTACACAATTAATTTATTGCTTCATTCATCCCAAACCAAAAGTCATGTGTGCTTTTCTTTTTTCTGAATTAAGAGTCTAGTTTCTAAAAAAGTACGTAAAGCTATGTGCGATTCCAAAATTATCCATCCCACCAATATCCATAAGAGATCAATGATCTTAGTACATGTGTTGGATTCTAAATGTATTCAATATTCTTAGAAGGTAAATTTTGAAAAGTGAGATTTCTTTAAAAAATTGGACTTCAAACACTCTTAATTTAGGATGGGAAGTATAATTTTTGTAACCTAAAATAACACAACAAAGTGGACCTATAAAAAGATGACACCTGTCATCTTACTCAGTGAGCCCATAAACAACAAACAAATGTGGTCGGCACCATTATTTCTTTAGTCGGCATGCTAGTCGACCACCCCTAAGAATATGAACAAACACACGTGAGACTCTCAACAGTCACCATGCATATGCACGTGAAGAATATCCCGCTGCTAATTATAATGCAAAGATGTAAATACTTAATGTATAAAGGTATTCCATCTCTTCATTTTCCTACTACTATAAATAGCTCACCATCTCTCATAGCTAAGGGCAACCAAAAACAATTTATCTATACTCTAGAGTGTTTCTGAGCGGCATGTACTAAACCCTAAGCCATAGTGAGAATGTAGCCTTGGATGTAGGCACCTCATTAGGCTGAACCACATAAACCCTTGTGTCCATCTCTTTGTCTCTCATCTCTCTTTGGCATATTTCTTTCTCATTTTATCCGTGGTTATAATTATTAGTTTAATTAAGCTAAGATTAATCCAAATCAATAAAACAAATTTAGATACCAATAGATTGGCATCGTCTGTGGGAATAGACATGACATTATTTGTTTCCTTCCCATTTCCCAGCAAGCAGTGAATTTTTCAATCACTTTCCATCAATCATTGAATAATGGTAGACAATCCAAAGGTAGCCATACCGCTGGAGATTATTTTAGCCCCTTTTCCCATCCTGGTATAGGGGATTTATAAGGAATTATACTGAACATAGCCAAGGGCCAAGAGGCTATACAAGAGACCGTAAGGCAACTAACTTAAAAGTTCTAAACCAGGCCTATAGTTGGTCCGACCGCTAGAGGAAAAAAGTTACCTCTAGCACCCTATGGAGACAGGCAACCTACACATGAAAGGCGCAGATCTAGATATTCTAGATCCACCAATGACAGATCTTTACCGCCCTGGTGCAACCTCATCAATCAAATCTACTGATTACTACGACGGGCTTCCACTCTCTCAAGAGAGGTCGAGCGCCCTAGATAGGTTAAGCAAGGGTTTAACCTTTGATTTTTTAAGTCCATGAGCTATTAGGGACCGTAATCATAGATAGTCCTCTAGATCATAAGATCACCAAGAAGGGCTTGTTAGGTTAAGAACTAGTGTGGGAGGATTCATGCATGTCGAGCAGACTTCTCAGGAAGAGATTTCAACCCAAACCCACGGCCAAGCGACTAAGACTGCTTTAAATAAAATCGGTCCAGAGGAGCATCCCTGGAAAGGTTCTATTCAGTGGTTGGAGGATTGTCTGGGAGAATTGGCCAAATCTAAAAGCCCCTTACACAGGAGTTTTGTGAAGGGATCACCTTTCATCCCAATAATTATGAATATCCCTACACCTTCTAAGTTCGAACTATCTGTGGTAACTCCCAAGTACGATGGAAAAATTAATCATGTACTTCATGTGGAACAATATCAAGTTGCTGTTGACATTTATTCAGTCCCAGACGAGATGCGTTGCTGGACATTTTCTATCACTATTTGGTATAATAATCTGCCACGAGGACATATATCTAGCTTTCCACAGCTTGCGAAGATGTTCATTAGTAACTTCTACTTTGGAGCCAAACGAATCAAGAGGGTAGATCATTTGTTGAGTGTTAGCCAGTGACCAGGAGAAACTACACGCAAATACACAACTCGCTTTAATAGAAAAAACTCAAAGTTATGGATTATGAGGAAAAATGGTGATCACTACACTGATGAGCAGTTTACTCCCTGAAAAGCTCTATTACGGTCTAGCCAAAGATCCCCCCAAGACCATGAATGGGTTGATGGCCAAAGTAGGAAAAATTATAAATGCCGAGGAAGCCATGGCTGCGAAATAATCTCACGACTCCAAGACTGACAACAATAAAGGCTCTGAGAAAAAAGAGTAGAAAGACAAGAAAATGGAGAAACCCAAGAAGTATGATGAGTATAATCCCCTCACTTTTGGCGTACATCACATTTTGGAGGAAATTCAAGGAAGTGTGGATTTTAAATGGCCCAGGGAGCTGAAGTCTCCCCCAAACCAGAGAGATAAATCAAAGTATTTTGAATTCCACAAAGACCATGGGCATAACACAGACAATTGTACAATATTGAAGAATGAAATAGAAAGTCTATTCTGAAGTGGCATACTCTTCAAGTTCATTGATAGAGAACGTCGGTCAGAAGAGCAAGAAGCCCGGAGATGGTCAAAATCTCCATGTAGCAGAGGAGATGATAAAAAAAAGGTAAAAATGATGATGCCGAGGATGATCTGAATTTGCTAAAAAGACCTGGGGAGCCTATGCGCAAGGTGAAAATGATTTATTTTGGTTGTAATTTCATTATAGGTGGTGACGCTGGTGGAGGAGATAAAATAACCAAGAGAAAATTATACCTGAACGAAGCCAAAGCGTTCTCTTACATTTGATAAATCCACTTATCTGGTGATGTTTATAGTCTCCCAAGGAAAGTGAACAAAGACAGGTTGGTGATAGGATTCTCCAGAGATGACCTCTATGGGGTGCTTTATCCTCACTATGCCCCTATAGTCATCACGATGATGGTGTGTGATGCAAGAGTTTCCAGAATATTAGTGGACAATGGCAACTTAACTAAAGTTATGTTCTATGACTTCTTCAAAGGACTGGGATTACATGGCAGCTAACTGGAACTATATCACAGACTCCTCATAGCTTGCTCGGGAGAAAGAATGTATTCTTTGGGAACTGTCAAATTAGGTGTCATAATTGGCACTTGCTCGGTTAGTCAAACTGAAAGGATTCATTTCTTCATCTTAGATAAGAATGTCCACTCGTCTTACAACATCATCTTCAGTAGGGTTAGCCTGAAAACGTTTGAAGTTGTACCATCCACTTTACATCAGTGCCTGAAATTCCCTACACATTATGGGGTCAGTGTTGTTATTGAAAACCAAATTGCATCCACAGAATTCTATTACACTTCAATCGACCAGGAAAAAGTGAAGAAATTAACCCCCACCTACCAGATAAAGACCACAGATTCTTGTGAGGAGGCTAACCTGATCAAAGGAAAAGTTTTAGAGGTAGTAGAGACTATAATCCTTGACTATGAGTGCCCATAAAGGACAACATATATCGGCTCATCCATGGATCCATTACTCAATAAGGAGTTAACAAACTTCCTCAAAAAATAGAAAAATGTATTCTCTTGGAGCCACGAGGATATGCCAGGGATCGAAGGATGCCAAGCCGATCAAACATAAACGATGAGTCTTTATACCCGAGAAGAATATGGCCATCCATGAAGAAGTTAAAAAGATACAAAAATCAAGTTTCATTGAAGACGTTAAATATCCTAAGTGGTTGGCTAATATGGTTATGGTAATGAAGAAAAACGACAAGTGGAGCATGTGTGTTGACTTCACATATATCAATAAGGATAGTCCAAAGGAATACTTCCACTTGCCAAGGTTTGATCAGCTGGTCGATGCCACTATCGGATATGAACTGCTTAGTTTTATGGACTTCTACTCAGGGTACAGCCAAGTCAAGATAAAACCGAAAGACAGTGAGAAGACCTTCTTCATTACTAGTCGAGGTACCTACTACTACAATGTTATGCCTTTTGGGCTAAAAAATGCTGGAGAAACATATCAAAGGCTAGTGAATAAGGTTTTTGAAGAGAGGATCGATAAAAATATGAAGGTATATGTGGATGACGTGCTCAGAAGAGCAAGCAAGCAGTCAACCACATTAAAAACTTGGGTCAGACATTCGACTAGTTAGAGAAGCACCAGATAAAGCTTAATCTAACTAAACGTGTGTTCAACATATATAAAGGAATATTCATGGGCTTCATAGTGAACCAGTGAGGCATTGAGGGTGATTCAGACAAAATTCAAGCTCTGATAAACATGCAGTCTCCTATAAATAAGAAGGGCGTGAAAAAGTTGACTAAAAGAGTAGCAATCATTATCAGATTTATATCTCGAGCTACTGATATATGCCTACCCTTCTTTAAGGTGTTAAAGAAGAATTTTGAGCGGAATGAAGAGTGTGAGAATGCCTTCCGAGAGTTAAAGAAATATTTGGGGTCTCCACTATTGGTCTCTCGACCATTTGTGGGAGAGAAACTATACCTATATTTAGTAATATCTGAGTGGGTAGTTAGCTCGGCACTCATCCGACTAGATAATGGGGTGCATAAACTAGTCTACCACATTAACAAGGCCTTTCGGGGAGTAAAAATTCGTTACCCACATTTGGAAAAGCTTGACTTATCTCTCATTAAAGCCTCACAAAGAATGAAACGATATTTCCAAGCCCGCACTATTGTGGTATACACAGACTTGCCATTGTGCTAAGCTATTCACAAACCATAGACGTCAGGGAGATTGTTGTCTTGGGCTGTGGAGCTTGGGGAGTATGATATACACTATGAGCCTAGAATAACAGTAAAATGCTAAGTAGTAGAAGATTTCATAGCGGAGTTTACTTATGAAAAAAACCTACTGAGGAGACTTTTACGAAAGAGAGCTCAGTAGTAAATCCAGTTAAGCATACTTCTTAAGAAGAGCGCTAAAAAATTTAAACACCCGAGAAGATTTCTCTGAAAGATAACTCCATGGATGAGATAATCATCCAAGAGGAAAATAGACCGAAAACATCCACTAAATGAGAAATTATTGCATGCTACCTGGAGCAGAGTTAAAATATATTCAATTATGGAACCCTGATTAAAGGGGATTTTGAAGAAGAGCCACCTGTTTGGATGATGTATGTGGATGGATCATCATGCACCACCGACAATGGTGCTGGGATGATAATAAACCCCTCAGATGACATATACGTGGAATAAGCACTTAGCTTCCAGTTCAAATCTTCTAATAATGAAGCAGAGTACGATGCATTGATCGCGGGGTTTTAATTAGCACGTTCTCATGTCACCGAGCAAGTACTAGCTCACGGCGACTCCTAATTAATTATCAATGAAATGTTAGGAGTATACGGGTCAAAGGATATTTAATGACAAGGTACTTGGACAAAGAACAATACAAAATATCAAAGTTCCAGGCGGTTAAAATGGTCAGGATTCCAAGAATTAACAATGCCCGAGCATACGCACTCGCTCGACTTGCTTCTGCGACTAGAATTGAATTAAGGAGGACCATTTAGGTATAAGTGCTTATGCACAGAAGCACAAATAAAGAAATAATCAACTTGTTCACACTAGATTTGGGTCCATTATGGATGGATTCGATCATGGAGTATATTAAAAAGGGCACTCCCTGCCAACTGATCAAAAGGAAGAAAGGAAATTAAGGTACGAAGCAACCAACTATGTTATGAAAGGAGGAATTTTATACAAAAAAGGATTCAGTGTCTCACTACTCAGATGTGTCCATCCCAGCGATATGCAAAATATGATTAAAGAAATACATGAAGGATCTTGTGGAGCCCATTCGACAGAAAGATCATTGTTTAGGCGAGTAACCACAAAAGGCTATTATTGGCCAACCATTGTGTTGCTTATGCAAGACGCTAAGATAAATTCTACAGGTTTACTACCATTGATAGGAAACCTGGATCTGTGCTCAAGCTGATCACATCTCCATGGCCTTTTGCTATAGGAGGAATTGACTTGATCAACCCAATACTGAAGACGAGAGAAGGTTGAAATATTTAGTCGTTGTAATAGATTATTTCACCAAGTGGGTGGAAACCGAGCCTTTTGTAGAAATGACTTATGAAAAAGTATTCTAATTTATATAGAAGAGCATCATATGCCGATATAGTATGCCGTATGCCTTTATCACTGACCACGGCACACAGTTTGACAACCAAGAATTTGAAGATTATTGTACCGAGTCTAAGATTCAAAACCTGCATTCCGCTCTTGGAAACCCTTAGTGCAATGGACAAATAGAAGTGACCAACAAAACTATGTTCGACGGGATCAAGAAAAGGTTGGATGATGCCAAAGGAAACTGGATCAATGAACTGCAAAGCAGACTCTGGGCCTATAGGACCACGTTGAGGATAACTACCGACGAGACCTTTTACATGTTGGCATTTGGAACAGAAACAGTGGTCCCAAAAGAAATTCGTCTGCCCAGTTACAGAGTACTCAACTTTAACTCCCCCAAGAGCGACCTCAAGCAAAGGCTAGACTTAGACTTAATTGAATAAGTAAAAAAAAATTCAGCACTGTGCATGGAAATATACCAACAATGAACTGCCCGATTATATAACATGAGGATCAAGCCGAACAACCTTAAGGAGGGAGACTACGTGTTAAAAAAGTTCACCAGAAAGAAAATAAATTAGAGTAAAGTTGGAATGGACCATAACGTATTTCTACAATTGTCTGACTAGGGACTTATCGCTTAGAATCCCTAGAGGAGAATAATTCAAGAACCCCTGGAATGCCGAGCACTTAAAGAAATATTAGTAGTGATAAATTGGAATGCAATCTCTTACTGTTCCTATAATTCATATATGCTTTCAACAAACAACACCAAGTTTCATCAATAAGTTACTTTCCTTTTTATGTTTTATTTTTATTTTTTTCTGGAGGGGAGATGTATAATTACAAACAGTAAAAACTAAATACCTGCTACCTGTCCTAAAAATTCAAATAAAAAACTTCACGTATAACTTTGTCTTTGACACGAACGAGAAGTTCCAAACATAAAACTTCATGTATGAATCCTTAATGTCAAGAATAAGAAATTTTACCAGATCAAATTAAGAAAAATTCCTAAAAACATTTGGTTGCCAATGGTAACTAACGTGAGCACTTAGTTAAAATGATAGGATCCATTTGAGCGACCACAAACATGTTAGTAAAACCTAAGGCAGGACAACTTGTGTTCGTCCGACCTGGTAACCAGTAAGGTAGATTAGTCGGCTTAATTCCGATCACATAGTCGTAAGACTAAACCACTGGTAGGCCACAATCACACAATAAATCAATCCATATTTCATTCAAGGAAAACTTTTATTCAAATAATTCATTATTTTTGCATCCTTACAAGAAAAGGTCAATCATGCGCTATTACAAAGAAGAAATAAAAAACATAAGTTGCTTATTCTACTGGGCATTTTTCAAAAACCTTGTCCATTCCAACAGGAGGAACATCTAAAGCACATGAAAGAACAATTGATCCCAATTCACTGAGTCTTGAAAGTCTACTAGAACTGGGCTTGTCCATGATGTGCAGGGACCGACTGAGAACATCATCTCCATGCAGACCATAATCCCCAAGGTATTTTTTGACCAAGCTAATGGGGATTGCATATGTAGGAATATATATAGTATACAACTTGAATGAAGGAGTAGGTTGGTCTAAGCATCCAGGATCATGCCAATACCATAAAGTGTTTTCCCTCGGCACCTTCAAGGTAGTGAGAGCATTAATCCATCCCTACTTATAACCTTCCCTTCGGGCTTGTTATAGCTCCTCACCTAAGTGTTCTAAATCTTTATCATAGCCATTCATACAGATAGTGAGGAGATGCTTATAAAAGTGATGAGTGGGATGATCAACTTTCTCATTCAACTTTTTAATGGTGGTCGACTAGTTCTTTATCAGACTTGCTTGGTCGGCCAAATTCTTTTTCATTCTCTCTTCCTCAACAGATCGATGAGCAGTAACAACTTACCTAGATGGTTAGCCCCTCTTTTATTTTTTTAGTCTCTCTAAATGATTCCCTTTCACTCTGATTGGCATCAGTATCATCATTTGTGCCCTCAAGTTCATCCCTCGACATATGATTTTCTTGTTCCCGTAGGATGGCCACTTTTTGAGTACTTTTTACCTCGGACTTCAGAACAAATTCCTTTTTGGAAAATGCCAAGGACAAATCTTTTAATTTTTTATCAAAACCACTATCACTCCGGAGGAAAGCGAATTTCTTTTTATAGTCAACCGATAAACTGGAAATTTCTTCATTATCATCGCTCTGAAGTTGAAGTATTATTTCATAATATGAGGCATTGGTCAACACGGCTTGATGAAACAACCTGCGCATATGGAGGTATGCCTCTCTGGCTTGATTGGAGATATCTAGACCGAGCATCTCATTTATTTCCTCTTTATCAATATCTTCATAACCTACCCCAAATAATTGACCACTTCTCTTAGAGAGTTCACTCTCAACAGATGCCAAGATAGCCTTCTTGGAATTAAACTGAAAAGAATAGAACATTGCATAAGCATGGAAAGAAAAATAATCGCTCAAATGAAACAACATCATTACTAGAAATAAAAAGAAACTTTATTAAAACTGTTAATATGAGTTACAAGATGAGCATTGTTTGATCTACAGAAACATTACTAAAGGACAAAATCAAAAAGACCCTAGCCATATAAACCTTCTCTTTATCATTAATGACCTCCTCCTCAGGGCGAGCAACAACCACCGCCAGTTCTAGTGGCATTGGAGATTTAACCATGCCCACCTCATCATCCACCTCATTTTCAATCTCTGAAGGCATTCCCAGATTATGCTGAAGAAAGAGATTAGAGTCCAAGGTAGTACTGACCTAGGTAAGGGCGATATTCCATCCTTATTTGAAGGATGATTTCTTCAAGTACTCTACTTGCACAACATCAGTGGATAATGCCTTATCCATTACCGGTCAGCTCCACAACCTAGCCTTTGGCATCCTCGACCATCTTCTTAGCCTCATGATTAGCCTTCACAGGCTGGTGAAGCTTCTTTTTGACATCACCTGCAGCTTTCTCGGTATTGACCTTCTCATCCTTCAGCTTATTGGTGGCTTCTTACCATTTCTTCATATCACCTTCATATGTATTTTTGGTAGCATATAGAGATTCCTTCATGCCTTGAAAAGCAACCACTACATTTATAGAAGATTCCCGCAGTTGGTCATTTTTCCTCAACAGTTGATTATAACCAACCAGGAACTGTAAAATCCAAAAGTTATAAAAGTCAGTAAATGAATAAAATGGATATATATAGCAAAGAGGAAACAATGACAAACACTTACCATGGCTAAGTTATGGTTATCCCTCTCCAACTACCTAATCCTAGAATGGGTAGAAGCAGTAGCCTCATCGGTTGGAAGGACTTCTGACCCAATTAGCCTTCGAGCAAGGCCTAGGTTAACGACCACAGTAGGGGGACCACCATGTCCCTGGTCGCCCTAATTTCTCCTTGTTAACTCTAAGGGAACAATAGGACCCTTGTTCAACCTCTTGAACCTAGGCTCTTGAGTCGTCATTGAATCATGCTCCATTACCATAGGGTGTTTAGATATCCCAACATCTGATTTTTTCTTCTCAAAAGGAGGAGGAGATTTGGAACCAGTAAGGAAGTTAGGGATTTTTCTCTTCACCATCTCTCATGAAACTATTGTCAACACTAGTGTGAGGTCTAAATATTCAAATGAGGAAGATCTACCTCTAGCAGAAACATTTCCTTCAGCTTGATGAGGATATTTTAACTCAGCAACCAAGGAGGAGGAAGTTGGCTCCTCTAAATCAATAAGGGGGTTAAGGGAATATCCTCAATGGGTCAAGCGATGAAGGAAATGATGGATATCTAGTATCTGAGCATAATGGATGCTAAGTGAGGATGATCTTCCCCTATTCTTTATTGGATTGACCAAACAATTTTCAAGTCGACGAAATTGACTTCGGATGGACGGGGGGGTATCTTTTTTTTTTTGTGAAATAAAAAGACAAAAAATGCTGTTAGTAATAGAATTAGCTAAATGACCAAATATGGAAAAAATACAGAAGAATAAACAAGTGCCGACCTATGCTCTATTCCTACTGAGGGCAAAGGGGCCCATTATAGTCCTCACCCTCAAGAAAAGGGGCAAACTGCCAGTTTTTTACTATCAGTCCATTATCCAAATAATACTTATTGGAATCCAACAAATTTACTACCAGAGCCGTGTTTAAAAATATGGTCTTCAGTTAATAAATGTTGTCATTTGTGGTCCCCCAAATAAAGCAATATATTAATTCTTTTATCCCTATATGTTTTTTAAACTCATTAATGCGATTAACCCCATTTACTACACTCCATGTGTTGGGAGCCACTTGGGCCGGGACCACATTAAAATATTAGTAAAATTAGAGGAAGAAATGATTGGTAGGGAAAGTTACCCCACATTCTGCAATAAATATGGTAGGGATGCAATGACCTTCCTCCAATGAACTAAGGTCACAAGGACCTGTTATGAACTATGTTTTCACCCATTTTAGAATCTTATATTTTGTCCTAAAGGTCTCCAAAGAGCTCTCATCTACGACATACATCATTTTGACAAAAAAGAAAGGAAAGACAAACAAAAAGGAGTCCTTACAGTGAAACAAAACATAATAACAGTTCTTTTATAAATGGTGGAGTAAAAGCTTGAGAATAAAAAGATGATTTTTAAATTCAAGTGAGAGAAACAGGAGGAAATGATGCTTTATAGGACTTGTGACGTCCCCTGAGCTACACAAATTATAAAGATTAAGTGTACCACCTCTTCGCATTTCGATGGCGTCTCAGTTCCCAAGAAACCAAAATGACCAGTCTACCCCCAAATGACAATTTCATATTTTTGCTACTATTTATAAAAATTGCCACTGGCCAAAACTTGATAGTCATAAAGTTACAAGTCCCAGAGGTTGGCAATCGACCAAGCATCTCTAAATAGCCAAGTAATTCCTAACAGATAATACTCCATCTTTTATTCATTAAACTACTCCAATCAAGAATGAAGTGTTGGGGGATTTTGTTGTAACCTAAAATAACACAACCAAGTGGACCTATAAAAAGGTGACACCTGTGATCTTACTCAGTGGGTCCATAAACAATAAATAAATGCGATCGGCACCATTATCTCTTTGTTGACATGCTAGCCAACCACTCCCAAGAATATGAACAGACAATAATGTTAACAGACACAAGTGAGACTCTCAACAGTCACCATGCACATGCACGTGAAGAATATCCAGCTGCTAATTATAATTCAACGATGTAAATACCTAATGTATAAAGGTATTCCATCTTTTCATCTTTCTAGTACTATAAATAGCTCACTGCCTCTCTCAACTAATGGCAACTAGAAACAATTTATCTAAACCATAGAGTGTTCTTGAGAGGCATTTATTAAACCCTAAGACACAGTGACATTGTAGCCTTGGATATAGACACCTCATTGGGACGAACCACGTAAACCCTTGTGTCCCTATCTTTGTCTCCCATCTCTCTCTAGTTTATTTCTTTGTTATTTTATGTGTGATTATAATTATTAGTTTAATTAAGCTAAGACTAATCCAAATTAGCAAACAAAATTTAGACACCAACAATAATGTTATAAAGTTACTTTTGGTATAATGCAATATTATAATATTAGGTTAAATGGGTTGGGCTAGGTTTGGGGTTAAGTCATGCTTATATTTGGATGTAAACATTTTCAACTACAATGATTGTGATTTTAAAAATAAACTATGACAGGTAAGATTACATCCAAAATATAATTTAGGGTTATAATTGAATTGAATTAGAATAAATAATCCTATAATTTGATATATATATTCTTACCTTATTTTTTTCGTCTCGAAATGACCTCAAAATCTTCCACGCTATTCCAAATAGGTGAAATCTATAGGATAAATGTGTGGTCATTGAGACATGATCTTAAAAGATGATCATGAGAATATTATAAGTATAAAATTATATATTTTTCTCTCTCCTCCTTAATTGATAGATCATCTCTCTCTCTCTCTCTCTCTCTCTCAATATCTTATCACGTGGAATAATAAGTATTGTTTACAAAACTAGCTTACAATGAAATAGGAATTAGTCTCTCTCTCTCTCTTAATTTTATTATTGTAATAATTAGTCTTTATTTTCAAAAAAATAATAATTACACCCCCTTTCGATCTCTATTGCAATATTATGATTTCAAACTCATTATTATTTATTACTTAATTTCTCCAAACAATAAGATTACTTTTTCTCAGGAAATAAATAAAATAATGAACATTTATATCATAACATTCTTAATATTCTCATGAAACTACTTAATTTATATGTGTTGTTGGATCAAAATATTCACCCATTAAGTTTGACACAAGAAATACTTATAAGCATCTCAAGATGGTATTATCAATCTCTACATTGAGACATAAATACATAATCCAGTCCCACCATGCACTATATATACCTAATTCACCAAGATTATTTATCCTAGTATAATTTTACCCATTAAGTCTACCCATTCACATGTTCATTTATTATATATAAATGAGTATAAGTAATCATAATAAGTAAGATTGATTTATTTTCTTATATTGTCACCATTAAGATATTAACTTAAATTTGCTTCAATTTAAAGTGCACAAAGTTTTTTAATACAATAAGTTAAACTACACCATTTTCAATAGTTAAGAGAAACTATAACAAATATTACACTCTAGCCATACCAATTATGGGCCAAATTCATCTAAGATTAGGAATGATGAACTTCTATTTGCATGGATCTAATGAACCGATCGTAGACCATATCCAAGACATTATAGAATTTTTCTCTACCAATATTCTCCAATGCTAATTTTCTCCCCACCAAAATCATCAATTGCCCCAAGGAAATTAAAATAGGCTCCCTTCTCGCCGTAACTTAATAGCCACGCACATTGGTAACCCTGCTACAACTTGAGTGTCATGGGATGAATGGTAATTATTCAACGGTTCTTATATTTTTATTTTTCTAATTTTCTTCATTGTGACGACTAGGTTTTTGTTTGTAAAGACTAGTTTTTCGTGTGTAATGACTAGTTTTTAAAAATTCTTTATAAACACTAATGCCAATCGCAATAAATTTCAGCACCAATTCCTAATTTACATTACAAGTTGTGAAAATTTAGCTACTTCTATTTCGAGATAATGTCTTTTTCATTTTACGATTTGTTCAGATGTTGTTTTCGCATGCGGTGCTCTTTTTCCCTATATATTATTAACGAGGTATCTTGGTATGATGGCTATCTTGTACGAAAGTGAGACACACGTGAAAATTGGAGTTTTTCAGTGTCTAGAAAATGACCATGATTCTCAGAATGATTGCTTATGGGGCTTGGCTAAATCAATTGACTATTATGCATGAATTACGAAGAGCACTTCCATTGAAAAGCTAAAGATGTTTTGTGATGATGTCTAGTTCGTATATTTGAGTCAGTACTTGAGGACACCTATGAAACAAAATGTCCGATGATTGATCACAAAAGGGATAAAAGTGGGTCCCCAGGCATGCTAGTTGGCGTAGACTTCATGCACTCAAATGGGGGAAATTGTGCCGTGGATTATCAAGGGTCAAAATCAATCTCACCACAAGATAGATACGATCATTCTTGTAACTGTAGTTGACCGCAACCTTTAGTTTTGACATGCATTTTTTTTGATATATTGGGTGCAAACAACGCGTTTAACGTTCTCGACCTGTCGAATGTTTTTGAGGATCTCATACATGGAAGATCATTAATTGCAATCACGTTATTAATGGGTAGTCATATAATAGAAATTATTACTTTGCTAACACTATTTAACTGAAATGGACCACTTTTGTCCAAATGGTTGCACAATCGCAGATCGAAAAATAAAAATACTTCACATAGTGTCAAAAGGGTGCTAAAAAGGTTGTAGAATGAGCTTTTGGTAAGTTCGATTTCCCATTATCAAAGGCCCAACTCATCTTTGGTACCGTGATGATAAAGGATGCATCAAAATGGCTCGTATCATTCTTCACAACATGATTGTAGAAGGTGAACGGGACGAACCTGATCTTCTGTCATGGTAACCCAATGTCTAATAAGGCATGTTAGAGCCTGTGTAGTTGCTCAACTGCAATGACATAAATGGTGAGCTCGATTTTTTTCACAAATCTGGCTTCGTGACTCCGTAACAAATATGGATGTTCACTATTATACAAAAGCATTTGTGGAATTTACGTGATGGCATATAATGTCTTTCCTTAATTGATTTTTTATTTTTCTATTTTCTTTAGTTGTGCATTTTTCATTATGTGCGTTCATTAATGGATTTGTTTTTTTTTATTATGTGTTAGTCATACTTAAAAAACAAAAACAAAACATTAAAAGAGTTGACGAACAAAGTACATAAATAAATTAAAAGGAGAAGATAAATAAAAAATAAAAAAGGGTTTCTTGACAAATGCTTTGGAAATAGTCTTATGCGTGTAAAGTAAACTCTACGCATTACTATATCATACAATGTAAGCATACATATGCTGATTCCTCAATAATTTAATGATTATGATCCATATAAAAAAACTTTATAGTATCACATTAAAAGTAGACCTAACGGGTTCGTGTAGTATTATATTATTTTTGTGTGCTTAACAATGGGTAGTGGATCATCTATAATGGGTTCGTGTCATGTATATTTGGGTTTGGGTCACTATTTTTAATTGTATTTAGGTTCTCAACTCATTAATACTATTAACTCAAAAAAATATACTCAATTTCGTTAAGATTTTTATTGGTGTTATGTTTGAGTCATGTTAACGGAACTATGGAGATGTTACAAGTCTAATTAAGAATTGGCTAAAGACCAATCCAAGACGAAGCCGTGCTTCCAATGATTTTCTAAATCTTGCTCGATAAAAGTCATGTTAGATGAGTCTAACCCAACACCTTTGCTAAAGTAAATTTTTAACCAGACATTAATATATAATAGCAATATATTTATGGATTGGGCTGCCCTATCGTAACCACATGGTATAGTCCACTTTGGAGTCCCAAATCTTTCATTGAGATGATACATTTAAAACCTCGATGGCTCTAAAGTGCATTGCATAATGTATTCATTGTAGAGAAACCGAATCCTATATTGGTAATAAAAACACGAACTAACAATTAGGCCAGAGTTTTAATAGTATTATGCTTATTAACGTAAAAAATAAATTGTAATAAACTCATATAATTAATAATTATATAGAATAGTTTTAATATAATCATAGAATTTGTATTTTCAGAAAAATAAAACTGTTAAGAACAAAAAAATAGGGACTAATTGTACCAAAAACAATTATACCTTTGTCGACCAGAGATCTCATGTCTGGAGGATTGTAGATCAAATAACTATAGGCCGAAAGAGGTCTTATTATTGGAGGCCCAATAATATTAATAAAAAAAACACTACTATTAGAAGAAAAATGAAAATAGTTTTAAAACTTAATTTAATTGTATGAAATACGTAAGGCCAACTGAATCCGCTTATTTTTAATTAAGCCCAAATGTACATTTACCTTAAGTCCAGGCCTTTAAATTAAGCGAGCTTAATGGACCACTCTAGCCATTAGTAATCAATCTAACCATTTACATCGTATTGGGGGTGATAAAGTCAGGTTTGTGTCAGGTCATAAACAAATCCTGTAAAAAAAATAATATTGTTTACTGAACGAGTGAAAATAAATAAATTCATACACAATTCATTTATTATTTAATTAATAACATGACACCGCTTGTGTAAACTTGTTAAATATATAAATGGTTTTAATTCATATGCAAATTCAACCCATTTAGCCAGTAAACAAATTTTAAGCCCATATAACCCATTAATCAAGTACTTGTAAATACTATATAATAAACTACTTATTTATACTTAGGTAAGAGTGGAGGCGTTTCTTAAGATTCTGTTGTAGAATATATGAATTTTATTGATAATTATAATAAATCGGCAAATGAGTTTTAAACAGACAGGGAGTTGTAAACGGGTGATGGATCACACAACTCATAACATAAACGGGTATAAAGGGTTTCGTGGATTTACAAAAAAAATATTAATTTGTTTCATTAGTCTAGTGGATCCATTGGATTATGGATTCCATGTCATATCATGTTAATGATAGTGTCAACTTGCCACCCTACCCCATATATATAAAGATTCATTCTTGAGAGACTCTCAAAGTAATACCCAAAAATATGATTTGGTTATGTCTCAAACATGAATTGTTTGATATTTTAAATATACTCTTGCGAACTTTATACATCAACCAATATGTATTTGACACATCATCCAGTCTAATTTTTTTGTGTCATTTTGAGTAGAGTATATATATGACAACCCGTTGTATATATTGCACAAATAAATGCAAGATGTGTGATCTAATAGTGGATGGTTATTGGCAGTGAAAACATTCAAGTGGACCACTTTTTCCTATTTATCTTCCAGTCACTGGTATGAGTAGACTATAACACCCTCATTTTCTCATGTGCCATTGGCCATTCCGATACATCAAAGATATGGCTTGCTAATCAATTTATATCATTATCACCATAAATGAAAATACATAATAACTGAAGAATTTGAACAATCCACAACATGTGATAACAATAAAATAATCATAACTGAAACAAACCAACTGTCTCAACATCCAACAAGTATAAATGAAATAATCTCAACTCTCATTAATAAATCCAATTGAATAATGAACCAGACCAACATGGTCCATATATATGTTTGAATAAATAGTCTGAACTGAAATGAATGAAAAATAAATAACAACATATGCTATGAATCAAATGGAGGAATGAAATAGTAATGAAGTGACAAATATGAATTTCCTCAGGCTTGCTACTCCTGTCTATGAATGCTAGAATTTTTTTTATATAATTTGGGTCAGAACCCTAAAGTTGCAATAAATATCTTACAATATCGATGCACTAATAATCACGTGACTCATTTATGATAAACATGCTAAGATGTCGACACCCACATACAAAAGATATCTCACACCTCATCATAACTGAAATTCTAAACAAGCGTTCTAATCCAAGGTATAAACAATACTAACAAGTCTCTATCTCTAGACTAATAAGTGAACATCACATAATGAAAATACTAAATTGGGACGTAACCATTTACAAACATAAAGAATACAACCTAATACCAACTCCCACACATGTCACTAGTAAAATAGGATACACACAATCTCATAAAATAACACAATAGCATGCCATAAGGTTCTTTATGAAAGTGTCCATCACCGGAATATCTTATCAATTATTATAAGTCTCATAATAACCACACGTAGGCATACCTTTAGTTACCTTCTCGTGATTCGATCGGTAAACCGGTATGAGTCCTTCATCTAACAAATTTTAAAACAATCACACACATAAGAATGGGGGATCACTATGCACTCACACGAATGGCTTGTCCCATATAAAAACCCTTTCGATTGATCAAGTCATTCGTGTATCATGTTTTAAGGCAGTGACTAAATGAACATATGATCGATTTATATCAACCTCCATAATTCTTGGGCCAACATCCTGGAGTGCGGTACCTGATCACCAATAGAGAATGTTCACATTAATACAATTCACACACACACACACACACACACACACACACACATATATATATATATATATATATATATATATATATATATATATATATATATATATATATATATATATATATATATATATATAATCAAGGAAATGATGAAAAATAAAAGTGGGGTTTAATTAGGGTTTCAGATTAATCAACCTTTAATTACACTTGACAATTTAACGTTGAGGATTGGAATGATTTGTCTATGCTCAAGAGTAATTTAATTAAAGGTTAACTAATCTGAAACCCTAATTAAATCCCACTTTTATTTTCCTTAATTTCATAATTATATATATCCATTACCAAAACAACCTCTTAGTTCCTGATAATTGTTCTCATAGAAATAAGTAAATAAGCGGAGGAAGAAAGAAGAAATACAATATAAAATAAAAAATAAATATGTAACATTAGTGGCCATCCCTCATCTCCAGGTTATTATAGAGGCCTCCATCCGGCTTCATCCAATCCCCTCTCTCATCTGTTTCAACCTATAAACAAAACCCAATATTCAAATTACCATAACTACTTTGTTTTGAGTCTAAATTAAGTTCGATTTTTGACTATGGATCGAAATTAAATTCTTGACATGAATATATCAAAACACAACATAATCATAATGTCTGAAAAATCTCAACTTTAATAAAAACATAATCTACAGATTCAATTTGTTTAATTATTACCACCACTAATTACTCTATTTCATGCAAGATTAGGTATGTCAACGGGCCGAGGGGGGTTGGGTTAGGGGTTCCCTCTCCATCCTCATTACCCCTCTCCAAACCTGATCGCGATTAGACCATCCTACCCCTGCCCTGTTTAAAAACCCCGCGGGGCCCTAAAACCTCCCCAAATAATTTGTATAATATTTTTTAAATGATTTTTTTAACAATTTATATAAGACTTAACGAACATCACTAAATAAAAACAACGAGGAGTACTAATTGTAGATATCTCCTTCACTTTTAAAGATAAGAGTATAAAAAATCTCAATTTGGATGAGAAATTATGTAGTTAAACACGTCATTCTTTAATAAATGTTTCACATCATATCATTTCTCTTATTAATTAATTTCATCGTTCTGAAACAACAATTTTAAAATGATTTTAGAATTTGACTGATTTAATAAACTTATTATTTACAAAGATAAAACACATACATGTATAGCTTCATTTTAGACTCAATCAACCAAAGTTACACATAGTTCAAAGCAAAATGTACACACATATACAAAATACTGAAAATTTGGAAATTGTCTCATCGTTTTTCTTTTGTCGTCCTTTTGGGATTTCTATTTGATCTGGATTGAAATCATCTTCAATCTGTTAAGATCCGTCAGATCCATGTATAATATAAGTTGTTTCAGATGTGTTAGAATGGAGAAAATCCATTAGAATGGATCATAGACGTTTACGACTAGCTGGGATGATGATGATTGAAGAGGCAGGGTCGGATTATAATCCCCCGTATATTTTATACATTAAATAAATTGTGAAATTATCTTATCTTAATTTCATTTCATGATGTGTGATGTCATCATTGTGATATATATTCTGATGCATTATATAAATTATTTAAGAAATCATATTTAATACATGATAAAGCAAAAAATAAATATTTTAACATGACTCTGTGTTATGGGTGACTATAGAATGGTAAGGGATTTGTTATCGAGAGTTTTTTTATTTGTATTATCCCTTTAATGTCGAGTTCTAACAGTTGTGAAGTGTTTCCAATAATGTCATGTCACACTAAATGAATACATTAATTAAATTGTGGACAATTGGATTCGTGTAGACTAAATTACTAAATTTTTTGACTTAGATTAGTAAGTCCATTAGGAAAGATTGTGGTTGGTTTCATGATATGTATAATGTCCATTTTAGTCTAAAAATATAGGTTTTAGACCCATTGGTCTAGTATAAGGCTTGGACAAGATTTTAGACTTATTAGAAATATTTTTGGACCTAATTAGATGAGGCCCATGTAGGGGTTTAATCTAATTTCGTGGGTTATAAGTCTTGAGAGGTCATTAGGGTTTCCTTATTTCACAAATTACAATTAGGAAGGATTCCTAAGGACTTGAGAGGAAAGATTTCAAAAGAATAAGTGGAATAAAGAGGAATTGGGCATAATTTCTTCACCATTTAGGATTGAGGCAAGTTTAATTAGGATTTGATTTTAATTGTGTTCGATTATTATATTCCTATTCATGTGAATCTGAATGAAATCAAATATAAATATTAATTGAAGGTTATAATTAGTTAGATTATAATTTGATTAATTAATATAAGAAATTAGACTAATGACATAGTTGATTATGGAGGATTTCTACATGAATTTTGATGGAAATTGTTCTAGAATGAGTAGTAATTGATTATATTATGTGTAAGATTCAAAATCCCCATGTTACTGTTTTAAATTAATGGACAATTGAATCAATTGACAAGATTGTCTAGACACTAGGGTTCTTAACATAAATTGGAAATTGACCTTTAAATCCTTTTAGAATTGCGCAACATGTTTAAATATAGGTTTGAATTGATACTCTACACACACGCGCGCGTGCACACACACACACACACATATATATATATATATATATATATGAAGGAGAGTTAACTACATTTGGTTTGAGGCGCTTGATACACTTTAATGGAGGTTTGTAGTTTTTAATCTCGTAACTAGGAAGCTTATGAACACTGGGACCATCAATTGACCGATTGCACTATTTGGAGAAAAGCTCGTTTAGATCTTGTTCTGAGTTTATTTTGATAATAGAGGGATAGTTCAGAACGACTTGTAGGTTCTTTATCCATGTAGGATTATATGAACGTTATTATTTCGAAACTTTGAAACTGATGCTGGAACTGAAGGACTTAACGCTATAAAAATTTGTAAAGTAAGAGATTTCTGTTTAGATTTAGTAACTTTGTACACTAGGGTTTACTATTCTTGTATTTTATGTGCAACATACCTGATTTTGAGTCCTCATGGTAGTATGTACTAAAGGGGATATCCTGATGGGGAATGTGAGATGTTGATTGGTACCCTAGTTATGAGAGGAGATTTACCTTGGTTACTTTACCCCTAACACTACATAAATGTTATACCTGTATTATCCCATAGTTATACTACGAGAGAAGTCTTTCATATGGTATTGGATATGAGTCTATATGATTGGTATTAAGGCATAATGATGATCCTATACGGGTGGGACAACCTATAACTCTACTTAGTAAGACGCGAGAGTTCTCAAAGGCATTATGTAGGCCTTCATTATATTCGAGATGGAATGGAGAACTTATATGTTAATGTACGTGGTTGGGACCGTATTGATGTTAAAAGTAAACTTATAGAATGCCTTTATTTATATCCATATACAGTGGTGATATTGAGTTTAGAAATATCGAGTATCCATTGGTTACATTCAATCTATGGGATTAATACTTAATCACAGGATCACATGGGATTAGGTCTATATGCATGAGATATCTAGGGTTGGGATTAAACTTTAAAATAACTAAAAGATGAGAGGAAGGTGCATAGTAATATGGTAGACAAATTAACTTAAAATCTTATTCTATTTGGACTTATTGTTAACGTTATATTGACTTTACTTTTCAGGACCTAGGCTTCCGTTCTCGCCTCAGCCCTGATCTTCCTATTTACATTTCATCCTTTAGTGCTAATATTAGGATGTAGGTATCGGGTCTGCGTACCCATTCTGTTTATTACTATTTACTTCCTGATATTGGTTTGTGTTCAGACAACTTTATTATTTTATGTCAGACGTTGGTTATGTCAAGAATGGGATCATATATTATTGGGCTTACACTTAAGTCAATTGTACCAACTCCTATATTATTTAGTTTATATTTTATTAACCTATTATTAGATTTTATGGGGGTGTCAAAGTTGGTATTAGAGCATTCCATGTTCTAATGCCATAGGGTCTTGAGTGCATCCATCGCTTTTCGCGTTGCATTCTTTGATACTATAGAGCTTTAGCATCTAGATTTTTACTCTACTACCTGTACGTTTACTATTATGCTTTTGGTTTTGTATCTTTGAGATGGTGAACACCTATAGACTCCAGGTAGGACCACGATCGAATACGAGAGTCGAGTTAGAGGCAGCTCCACCTCAGTCACAGTAACAACCACCACCACCACCACCACCACCACCACCACCACAGGGACATGCTCCAGTTAGAGCGCCGACATACTTAGCTATTATCATTGTCCATATAGTGGTTGAGACTCTGGTAGCCATACATATGCAACAACTACCACCATTCATGGTTGCACATATACATGCACCACCTGTTACTTCTTCGAGGGAGAGTACCTGGACTGCTTTCAAAAAGGGGCACTCACTATAGTTTTTGATATCTACAGATCTTATCATATCACTACAGAGGAGGTAAGATATTAAGTGACATTTATGACCCGAGGAGTGCACGGAGGTGCAATAACAGATGCTTGTGAGTTTCAAATTGGTTGGGGATACGTTGGATTGGTGGGAGTCCGTTACCACCACAGTTGATAGGTCCCTGCTGACCTTAGCATAGTTTTGGAATAATTTTGGGGGAAATTATGTCCCTTAATCATAGCAGAAGAAGTTGAGGTCTCAATTTGACATGGTAAAATAGGAGAATCGAATGGTTGCTGAGTATGAGTGAGAATCCACTCGCCTTTTGCACTTTGCACCGGATATTAAGAGTTCTGAAGAACAGAAGATGGATCATTTTATCAGAGGATTGTCATGGATAATTAAGAAATACTAATGGGTAATTCAGTGTGTGCTACATATATACAGGTAGTGGATGCTGCACTACTCCATAGCCGTGACACCCCGTAATTTTTAATAATTAGGTTGATCAAGTCTAGTTATTAAAAGTTATAATTTGTCAAAACAATTTAAATACCATCCTTATAATATAATAAGAAACAAAGATCAATGATAAACCAAAGTAAAGGTCGACATGAGAAATCCTCAAATACTAATAGATAATGAATAAGAGTTAATTACATCAACAAGGAAAAATTGATACATACTAATTCTCTCGACACCAATTTATCTTTTACAACTGAAATAAGTATGAAGAAAAAAGTAAACCTTGGATCTATCCAAAAAACTAAAATAAATATAAAAGTTGGTACAATTCCTACATCTTCAAGGCTCGATGGTGAATGGAATGGAAGACAATGTGCTTGAGTAAGAAACTAGGCTGCGTATATAAGAGCATTGCTACAACATGATGGGTCAGGCCCACTGCAATAAGATAATAATTACGCACTCATGTAGCCAAAAGATCAATCAAGAGTATAAATAATAAGTTCTATAGTTATTAGATGAACCGTTATCCATTTAAATTTAGAATTTATACATATACTAAAACATCCTTCTACTTGTCTATATCGAGTATACCAAATCCATGTCTCAGAGTCGTCCCATGCAATATTATTTATCAATTCATAATAGGCCCATAGGGTATAGCCTAACATTATTCGAACGGTGTAACCATTACACTTCCTCCTTATGGATAAGGTCAGAAAATAAAATGCGATTTGATATTTTGTTTACGTTTAAAATAATTAGAGTATTAGTATTTTCAATTATTATGTTTTAAAATCCAAACATTCCCATATAAGTAGAGTTTAATGAGTAAAGGGGTAATTTTAAAATTATCATATGGCCTCTCAAAGTTTAACTAAATTACAAAACCCCACTGGGACCGTTCGTACGTGTAAAAACTAACCGTTTGCGCGTTTCCGTTCACACGGTAAAAACCATGTCTGTTTGCATGCCACCATTCACATGATAAAAACAATGTTCGTTTGCACGGTGCACAAAAACCAAGGCCATCCAGAATTAGATATGTACACCCCTGTCCTAAGTTTAGAATTCAGGTCACCATTTGCTTCTTAAAATAAAGTCCTAATCCTTACTAAACCCCACTTATGGCATAGGATGACTATAAGGGTCCATCCTTAAGTAAAATTATCAATTTATCATAATTATTTGGGAGATTGCAACATATAATATCATAACAGATTTCAACCTTGGAATTTGTGACACCCTGCCTATTTTAATAACGGGTGGCCTATCCTCTACTAAAATAAAATAGGAATATCAGTCTGGTTCATTCTTAGCATCGCTGTTGAAAACCAATTTATTTACTAATAACCAATTAAGCACGATGTCAAATTTTAAAGACGTAATAACTTCCCTTGTTAAAACATCCAACCACTAAAGTAAGGATTCCACAATTTAAATAAACATTCACCACAAGAATAAAAATGAATACTGATAATGTAAATAAAATAAAATAACCAAATAACTCTCGATAACTCCAAATATAATCTAAATAAATAATGTAGCAAAGTTATCCAATAGTGGGAGACATGCTCGAAATAAGGAAACTAAAATAACATCCTATCTAGATAGATTTGATATAAATGTCTAAGCGACCTCTCCAGGCATCCACAGCTGCTGCAACATCGTCTAACTAAAAGGACAACTAAGCCTGACATCCCTGTGACTGAGCACCTAAAAGGTTATGAAAATGATTTTTGACATGGGATAGTGCCCGAAACCATTTTAAAAATATTTGCAAGTGTTGAAATTGCAATAAAGAATATGCAACATAATTATTCACGTTCATCCGATGTCGCACTCGCATACGATTATCCTCGCTCCTTATTTATAGTGCGCACCTAACGCATGTGTTTTAATTTCCTAATTATGCTACCCGCCTAGCTAGTCTAGTCACTCAATGTATCCCAAAATGCTAAACCTTTAGCCTAATCGTGCTCCACGTATTATACTTTGCTTTTTTCTTACATAGCTATCACATAAGTTGTAACATTAAAATTCTCAATTATATTCTTATCATTAAATAGTGAGCATAACTGTACACTAGTTATAATTTTAATGTTCACATATTCGTTAAGTTCACACACACACACACACACACACACACACACACACACACACACACATATATATATATAAAACACTAATGTATACTTATATACGTAGCATTCCATAGCTGTCCTCCCGGATGCATATAATTTAATGTTCTCACATTCATTAAGTATACATATACATATAACACTCTTTTATACGTATATACATAGCATCCTCGAGCTATCCTCCCAGATGCATTCCCTAGTATGCTATCTGGCTCCAGGTACATCATGTACCACTCTCGGGACACTGAGTCGGAACCTCACCACTGATCCAAAATTGTAAACACATAAACTGGAGGCAGTCATAGACATATATTCGTGGGTAATAACTATACCATATTACTCCATCGAACTCTAAATTCACATATAGTGGTCATGCAACAGTCATATGACCTGGAGAAATATGACCCAACACCTGCTGGTCACGCCAGGGTGGACCGCCCACTTCGCGCAACCTCCGATCCCTAGAGTAGGTATGTTCACATATATCAATCACTATATATATATATATATATATATATATATACATAAAACCGATTAATGTGCATAATGTCTCTCGTTGCACTAGCCTACAAAACCCCAAGTCTATCCCGACTTCTCGATTTTTCATGAAGTATTCACTTACTTATTATTAATTCTCTACAATTCTAGTCTACTTGATCACTTAGCCTAATCAACCCCAAAATCCTAACCCAATTTCATAATTTTCACCCTAGTACGTTCACCCGATTATACTTGTAATTTCTTACCCGAAATTTATCCCCGTTTAGCCTAAAGCACTTTCTAATCTTGGGAATAGGTTAATATGAGTTTTAAAAAGTTCTCCCATGATCTCCCCTTTATATATATGTATATATATTATTAATCCCAGTAACATTTACACAATGCATGGACTGGAAAAAACATTTCCAATCTATACAGGAGTGTTTTTTATTAGTGTAACTAAATAGTTTGATTAGTATTATAAGACCCAAAATAGGAATGTTAAACCATTGAGGTATATGGAGTATTCTACAACCTGCAAGCACCCATAATGTTAAAGATAGAAATTGTATTTGGTTTTCTGGATCACATCCTACGTTAAATCTTTAATCCTACATGGCTTGTGAAGGAATTTTGATCTCATAATTACTCTTACAACTATACCTAATTTTATTTGAATTAATATCAAAACTATTTTTATTCGATTCAAATCCCAACATATTCATGTTTAGTTTAGAGTTTTAATGAGCATGCAATCTGAATTCATTTCGATAGGTAGTAATTTATGTTTTGGAGATATCAATTCATGTTTTGGAGGTAGTAATTCAACTAAAATCCCAACATAGTCATGTTTAGTTTAGATTTTTAATGATCATGCAATCCGAATTCAGTTCGATAGGTAGAAATTCATTTGATAGGTAGAAATTCATGTTTTGGAGGTACTATATCGATTTGTGATATTCTCAAAGAGATGTCGTAATGATGAAGAGTTCTCGTGTTCGGGTGTTAGTTGTAGGAAATAATTTTTATATTATAAGTATTCTACTTATTTGAAACAATTCTTAGTTTGGTTTATGATATGGGTAATGTCGTTAATTTGTATTCTTCTCATGCTTTGCTATTATCGAATTACAGTTTAATGCTTTATTCATTTGGATTTGATCATATTTTGGGGATTTGAATCAATCTTGGTTTGTTGGTTAGTGAATATATTAATTTTGATTTTAATCAGTTTAAGCATTATTTCAAAGTCCGTGACATAACTCGAATATGAAATAATTCTTAGATTGTGACTATTCTAATTATTTTAAACAATTCTTAGTTTGGTTTATGATATGGATTTTTATTCTTCTAATGTCGCTAATTTGGTTCAATAAATATTCCAAACTAATTCATTATTTATATTTCTAAATCATTTTCTCATATATATGTTTATACTAATATCAATTTTTGCAGGAAATGTCTTCATCAAGGCGTCATGGAAGCGGGGGTGAGGAAGGCTCATCTAGCATTAGGCCCCCAAGGTGGGAAATTTAGGGATATTAGTGGAGAACAAGATGGACATACAAGTTAGGACCTTAAAATTGCTCAAGACGATTATTGGCCCTGGGTACACTAACTGGAGGAAGGTGCCTTATGAGCTTAAGATGTCCGTTTGGGGGGGCATTACAGGTACTTGCTTGACTGAATAATATTTATACTATATTTTATAATTTAAATACTACTAACTCACTTTCTTTTTGTTTTGCATTTTCTAGACTAGAATAATTCGACTTGCCCCATAAGCATGCAACTCCATGCTCGAACGACTAAGAGATCAATGGAAAATGTGGAAGAAAAATATGAGTGTACGGTATTTTTATCGGGATCGGGAGTCCTTCTTACGGCGTAGAGACATGGTACCTGAGAAGGAGCCAACCTCATTGGCAAGCTGCCAATAATATGTCGATAATGAGATATCGGGTAAGCAATTGTCCTCTCATGAATTGGGGAGGGAAAATTGGGGCAAAAGGTCGACGTGCACTACTGCGAGCATACGTCTTACGCTAAGGTGGAGCATAGGATGGTAAGTTTTGAATGTTATTTCATTTTAATTTTATTTTATTCTATTTAATGATAATTATAAACTAATTCACTCATTTTGAAATATTTTATTTCAGGCGACGGGGAGTGGTCCTGAGGTTACGCTACATAGGATCGTTGCCTATGTGGCAATTCGAACGAAGAAAGGGAAGGATAAAGAGGTGAATCCGACCGTGGTCGGCACTATTATAAGTTATAATTTTAATCACATAAGTTTTTCTTAATTCATCTAATTGTGTACTTTTTTGTTATTTCAGGAAAAACTCAAAAAAGTCCATAGCTTGTAGAGTGATGCCGACAAGCCATCTTTGAGTACAGACGCACTTAGCCAAGTGCTTGAGCGGGATCAAAAGGTTACACTACACCAAATCTGCCCATTTGTCAAGGTCATTGACCTTGACAAATTCACCTTGTCAAGGTCAATGACCGTGACATTTCGAGGCGAGATAACTTTTTTTGTCACGGTCGTGTCACGGTCATTGACCTTGACACAAAACTCGCGTTTTGTGTCACGGTCGTGTCAAGGTCAATGACCGTGACACGTTGGTCACAGTTTATAACCGTGACAAAGCCGTGACCCTTTTTAAAAAAATTGTCACGGTCAATGACCGTGACAAGCCCGTGACAAGATTTGTCAAGGACTTGTCACGGTCAATGACCGTGACAATTCTGGGCAGAATTTAAAAAAAATCTGCTGGGCAGTATGGCCACCACCACTGCCCAGCAGTATATTTGTACCTGTTATAACAACGTTGTACCTGTTCCAAACATCATATATCCAACACAAACTAAAGATAATGCAAATATATATTCATGACAGTATAATCCAAATTTTCAAAGTAAAAATAATATACATGACGATATAATCCAAATATAATTAAAATGGACAAACTTAAAAATAATGTTACTACATGTCTTGGGTAAATGTGAGGAGGTGAGTAGGCCACATGACATACGAATTGATGCACCCACTAATATATGTCGTGCCGCATTGTTCGCGCAACCACAGTAGGGAGTTCTCCTTCCCGGGTATGACATGCGTGACGAGCACCCTGGACTCCATCCCTTGAAGCACACGTCCATGGACTATTCCACCCTCGATGATATCCGGGTCCCTCAACCCCCGCCCTATCCGCTGGCCATCAAATATGTCCAATATGAACACGCTCGGCCAACCAATCGTCGATAATGGTCTGTTGGAGGGCGTCAAATAGGGAAGTGGATCGTCGAAGTACGAACGTGTTGGTGATGAAGCAGCGAGGTCCACATCCTCGTCATCCCGCACCTCCTCGTCCTCCCGCACCTCCTCCTCCACCGCCTTCTCCTTCCCTTTCCCTTTACCTTTCTCTTTACGGTCTCCACCCAACGTACGCTTCATGAATGCGTACATATCTTGGACCGTCGCCTCCAAACGGGACAGCTTCGCGTCGTGTGAATCCACCGTTCGAGCCAACCCGGTGTCGCTCGTCTCTAATCCGATGATCCTAGATTTGGCCACCCGCGAGCTCACTCCCCTTGTCCTCCCCTTGCGATCAGAGCCAAGCACTTGGCTAAGTGCGTCTATGGACAAAGATGCCTTGTCGGCATCAGACTGCGACTCATGCACTTCCTTAAGCTTTGCCTGAAACGACAAAAAGCACATGATTAGTAAAATAAGTAAACTAAAAAATTATAACGTAATTAACAATAATTAAACTGTCGGATTACTTACAATCGTGGCCGCAACGCTCGGGGACACCTCCTTGTCCTTCCCCTTCTTCGTCCGAAGAGCCACATAAGTATCGAGCCTATGTGGCTTACCCCCTGGCCCACTCCCTACCCCCTGAAATAAAATAAAGTAAAGTAAAATTAGTATCGGCCCCGCAAAGTAAAATAATATCCAATAAGATATTTCTGTAGTTATAGATAAATTAAATATTACCTTCATCCTATGCTCCACCTTAGCGTAAGAGGTCCGGCCGGAGTAGTGCACGTCCGTCTTTTTAGCCCGATTTTCCCTCCCCGATTGGCGAGATGCCAATTGTCGATCCTCGATCTCATTGTCAATGAACTTTTGCCATTGTGCCAATGAGATCGGCTCCTTGGGCGGGACGGATCCGCGCCATTGTAAAATGGTCTCTCGTGTTTTTCCAAAGTACCGTGTCCGCATATTTTTTTTCCACGTCTTGTGTTGCTCCCTCAACTGCTCCAAGACGGAATCGCGTAGCTTTGGATCCAAGTTGAATTGTTCCTGTCCAACAAATACAATGTTAGTTGCGAATAAATATAAATATAAATATAAATATAAATATAAATATAAATATAAATATAAATATAAATATAAATATAAATATAAATATAAATTGAAATTAAAATTGAAATATTCATATAAATATTACCTGTAGTGCCGCCCAAACAGCTAACTTGAGCTCATACGGCACCTCCTTCCAACTCATAAACCCCGGGCCGATGACCGTCTTTAGCAGCTCGAGGGATCTCGCTAAAAGCTCCGACTTGTTTTCGACGGTAATCCCAAATTTTCCATATTTGGGGAGCCTAGGGGCGGAGGAGCCCTCGTCGCCTCCGCTACCACCGAACCCAGACGACGACATCATCATAAACAGCATCATCATCATCTTCGCCCTAACATCTGAAGGAGACATTTTTGCTGTAAAAAAAATGTTATTAGTACAGATAAAAAAAATGTTATTAGTACAAATAAAAAAATGTTTCGTCTATATTATAACGTATGTGTAAGTTCCGTCAATACCACCCCCGCCACACGCACACACACGCACACACACACCACCCCTACCCACCCCACCCCACCTCCACCCCCGCCACAGGCACACACACACACGCACACACACATATTTTGAATGAAAATATCAATTATTTATAAAATTGATGTCTACTTTTAGTGTTGTGTATATATGTTAGTCTACTTCTGCTTTTTTTTTAAAATAATCAATTAACCAAATTTCATAATAGTGAATAAGGGTTAATCCTAGCCATTGATTAAGTGTATTATTAGTAAGTACAAAAATTAAATATGGACTCTTAATCTAGGATATAAGGAGTATTTGTTAGTGAAATAATAATTTAGTGATAAAAACACACTCGAACACTACCAAGTTTTGACGACACGGGTCTCTAGAAAGAAAAACAAGCATTTCCAAATTATTATGTCCTCTTTCTTGTTTAGTGTCTCGTGAATTGATAGTATGATTTTAAAAATAGTATACAAAACTAGGTGAGATTTTAGAATTACACGTCGAAATAATACATGTTGTATAATAATAATACAAGTGCATGCTTTGCAATCAAAGGTATTTATCTTTAGGGGTTTGTAAATTTAGGATTTATTGTAATATGTATTTTGAAAATAGGACAACAAACATTTTATTTATGATTTTAGTCCCTATTTTTGAATAAAACCGCTGGTGCGGACCCATATTCATAAAACGTTAACCAATCATAACATGCCACGTGTCCCTTTAATTTGAAAATAGGGACTAAAAATGGAAACAAAATGTTTGTTGTCCTATATCCATAATCAATATTATTTTAAGTCCTAAAATTACATAATCTATTATCTTTATAAGGATAAAATTATCTTAAAATGATTGGTAGGGAATGTCTATGAGGTGGATGATAATTTATTTGATATTTTATTTTATTTCTTTTGGTTAGGTTATTAAGACTTTATTTGAATTGATATCTTAGTAATTATTATTTAATATTTATTTTGAGCAATTATCTTATAGTAGGATTATTATCCTAGAAACAATTCTATCAATTCAAATAAATTGATATCAATTCAAATACATGTCTTGGATATCAATTCCCACCCCACCCCACCCCTCCACCACCCCCTCCCCCACCACACACCACCACACACACACACACCCCACCCCACCCCACCCCACCCCCTGCCCCCCTCCACCACCACCACCACACACACACACACACACCCCACCCCCTCCCCCACCACACACCACCACACACACACACACACCCCACCCCTAACCACCCCCTGCCCCACCCCTCCACCACCCCCTCCCCCACCACACACCACCACACACACACACACACACCCCACCCCACCCCCTCCCCCACCACACACCACCACACACACACACACACACACACACCCCAGCCCACCCTCCACCACCCCCTCCCCCACCCTGCCCCACCCCGCCCCACCCTGCCCCACCCCCTGCCCCCCTCCACCACCCCCTCCCCCACCCTGCCCCACCCCGCCCCACCCCCTGCCCCCCTCCACCCACACACATACACACATATATATATATACACATACACACATATATACACACAAATATATATATAAATGAAAGAGAGAGAGAGAGAGAAAATGGACCTGAAAGTAGAGAGAGAGAGAGAGAGCAACGTCGAGAGAGAGAGAGAGAGAGAGAGAGAGAGAGAAATGGAGGGAACGGCGCGGGAGGGAAAAAAGAAGGGGGATAGGGTTTTTGCTGGAAAAGTTGTCACGGTCGTGTCAAGGTCGTTGACCGTGACAAGACCGTGACAATTAAATTTGTCACGGGATTGTCACGGTCAATGATCGTGACAATTCATTGTCACGGTCGTGTCAAGGTCAATGACCGTGACATAAAACGGGTGTTTTTTTGTCACGGTCAATGACCTTGACAAGGCTGGCCGGCTGAAAGGTGACAATTTGCCCATTTTGGTGTAGTGTTATTACTCGAAGGGTGAGCTCTCAGATGGGAAAGTTGAGGCTCACCAGGATTGCGTCGAGCAACACTGGGCTAGCACGCAAGGTGGACGAGATGCAGACCATCAACGCCGAGAAGTTTGAGAACCTGGAGAAAACATTGAATAAAATGTTTTTGTTTCTCAAGCATGGTCTTCATGGCCGAGATGGTCCTAGCTTAGGGAATGGTAAGGAGAAAGTGGCGGGTGAGGGGACCACTGCTTGTCTTTTTCATCTTCACTCTCACCGATACCCCCTCGTCTCCATATGACATATTCACCAACCCACCCATACTTCCTCGTACCAACTAGATCATTTACAATAGATTGGGATAGAATGTATTTAGTATACTTACGGGGTGGTGATAGAATAGACAAGTGATTGAGGGACCCGATTATACGCCTAGGTCCCTTGGTGCAAAACTGTTCGTTGCAACCACACGAGGCTCGGGTTCACATAACGAAAGTGTTGGTGGGAAAAGAGAATAAAGCATTGCGATTGAACGAATAGTGTAGCGTACGAGCTATTGAGGGTCATGTCAATTCTTACGTAGTATGGCCTATCTTTCTCCTTCAAGTTGTGGAGATATGTCCTGGCTTAAAGTTGATTAAAACAACGCCAATACTTCATAAGAAAGATTAGGGATGGTTGCTCACGCAAAGATGAAGCTGCTCGAAGGATATCCTGTGAAAATTGTTGCTCGTACAAAGATGAGGCCGCTTGATTGACCTTTAACAAAGTTCAAACCCAAGAGATAAACTTGCAAAGCAAAAATTATAATAGTAACTTTGTACTTATATTTAGCTCTCTTTGTAAATATCAAGTTTACTTTGTATAGTTGTGAGGTTGCTCGGTACCCTCGAGGGGCCATGTCTGGCAAGGTATGGGAGAGCTTACATGCTCTATCGAACAACGTCATTATGGGAATCTCATAGGGATTTGGTTTGGAGGATTGGGTGTAAGGCAACGTTGGAAGAGACCAACCCCTTTAGGGTACTTAGGCAAAACTTTGGTTTATACACAAGCCCGACTCAATAGTACCTCGAGATACCATCTCTAGGAACACACTCAAGGGTTACAATCCTAAATAGTTATCCAAAAGGTTAACCTTTAATGATTACATAAACCACAAGTTGCTCGAACAGTCATTAGTCGAGCAACCTTCAATTCGATGAACTACCTTTTTGAGTGATGTAACAACACATCGCTCGCAGGTTACTCTTTACCAACTCTTTGACGTCAGCATGTCTGACATTCAGGAACTCGATAAAATAAATTTCAAGTGAAGATATTCCTTGGATGGTAGGTCCATAGCTGACACATCATGTCCTATTTAATGCGTTCACAACTCTGAGAGTCTAAGAAATGTTCTCGTCAAAATATCATGTCTGGCTCATTTAAAGCAAAATCTTTGGCATTAAATTCCCAAGATTATTAAAATCAAGAGGGGTCAAATGCATTTATTACAGTAAGGTCACTCGAATGATATTTCTCTCTTATAAATACCTCCAAAGTTATACTATTTGGGGATCGCACTTTTCTAGCCTAGAACTGTTGCCAAAACATTCCCAAACAAGAGAGTTTATCGTGAGAACATTTATTACATGACCAACCTTATTTACTCCATTTATGTTTTAAGATTATTACCTTGCCTTTATTTCCCTAAAGGTGCTTTCTCCTACTCCCTCCAATCAAGTCAATTGTGGGCTCTCCGTTTTATTGATTGTTTTGTTATAACATTTATGTTGTAAGAATATATTTAATACACGAGTTTTATACAGTGAATGTACCAATTTGGGACTTATATTTATTCTCATTAATGTCTGTTCTGAAGCCCTGATCACCATCTTGATAGGGGTTATGCCTACCTTAACATTATTATCATTCTAAGAACTCACCTCCCACACCAGTTGATAATGAATCAATAATATGTAATAATATTTTTTTAGTGTTCGATTATCATGAATATTGAATGTTGTTTAGTGCCTGATAATGAATGAATACTATATAGCCTAGTTCTTATTAATATTTGTTTAGTGTTTGATTATTAAGGTTTTTTGAATGTTGGTTACTATTATTTATTGAGAAAATATATCATATATTTGCTATTACAAGTGGTAATATACTGTTGCGCAGTGGTAGTGGCCTTACTGCGTAGTAATTTTTTGTACTGCTACTTAGATTTGTCACGGACTTTGACCGTGATAAGGTCGTTATAAGGATAACTTGTCGTGGACTTTGAACATGACATGTTTGTGACAAGTAGAGTTGTCAAGGACATGTAAGGTTAAAGTTCGTGATAAGTTATCCTTGTCACGACCTTATCATGGTGTTTGATCGAGACACATCTTTGACAAAGGTCAAACTTGTCACGGACTTTGTCCGCAACATGCTCGTGATAGTTATGTTGTCACCCCATGAAAGATCATGGAATTATCAAGGTTTTTTAACGTGATAAGGTCAAACTTGTCTCAGAATTTTACCGTGACATGTTCGTGACAAATTTGTTGTCACCCCAAGCCTTGTAATGATTTTTGACCATGAAAAGGTAGACTTGTTAAGGTTTTTGGCAGTGACAAGTGGCCAGTTTTGGTTTAGTGAGGCATCCACAATTTCTGCATCATCATCTCACTGGAAGGACATTTAAGCCCGGCGTCCCTGTGGTTGAGCACCTAAAAGGTTTTGAAAAAGATTTTTGATACGGGTCAGCGCCAAAAACCAATTTAAAAATATTAGCAGGTATTTAAAATGAAATAATGAATATACAGCAGAATTATTCATGTTCATCCAGTATCACACTCGCATGAGATTATCCTCGCCTATCATCTATAGTGCACACCTAATGCATGTATTTTAATTTTCTAGTTATGCTACTCCGCCTAACTTGTCTTTCCACTTAACAAAGCCCAAAACCCTAAACCTCTAGCCCAACCGCGCTATAAGTATTATACTTTGCTTTGTTTTTACTTAGCTATCACATAAGCTATAACATTAAAATTCTCAATTATATTCTTATCGTTAAATAATGAGATTAATTTTTTATTAGTTATAATTTCAATGTTCACATATTCGTTAAGTTCACATATACATATAACACTTATTTATATATATATATATATATATATATATACCTAGCATCCCCGAGCTATCCTCCCGGATGCATATAATATAATTTTCACATATTCATTAAGTATACATATACATATAACACTATTTTCTATGTATATACATAGGATCCCCAAGTTGTCCTCCCAGATGCATTCCTTAGTATGTTATTAAGCTCCAGGTACGCCACATACCACTCCTGGGCCACCGGATTGGAATCTCACTACCATCCCAAATCGTAAATACATAAACTGGAGATGGTCAAAGACTTACATTAGTGGGTCTTAACCACACCATATTAGCCCACCAGACTCTAAACTCACATACAATGGTCATGAGATAGTCCTATAACCAGGAGAAATGACCCAACACCTGTTGGTCATGCTAGGATGGACCGCCCACTTCATGCAACTTCTGACGATAGCATCCCTAGAGTATGTATGTGCACATATATCAATCACTCATATATATATATATATATATATATATATATATATATATATATATATATATATATATATATATATATATATATATATATGTATGTATATATGTATGTATGTATGTATGTATGTATATGTATGTATGTATGTATGTATGTATGTATCAAAATGATAACATGTACCCTTAGGGCACATGTTTTGAGCCTCAAAATAGTAAGTATTATAGCTCCACGTGAGTATTTGTTCCCTATTAAATGTATGTTGGAACTCCGTCCCTACTATTTTTGGGATCTTAATGTGTGAACTTAGGGCACATGTTATCAAGACCCTATATATATATATATATATATATATATATATATATATATATATATAATCGGCTAATGTGCATAATGTCTCTCGTAGCACTAGCCCACTAAACCCCGAGTCTATACCGACTTCCCAATTTTTCATAAAGTATTCACTTACTTATTATTAACTCTTTTACTTCATATATCTAGTCAACATTCTATTCTAATGGATAACTTAGCCTAATCAATCATGAAATCCTAACCTGATTTCATAATTTTCTCCCGAGTGCATTCACTCGATTATATATGTAAGTTCTTACCCGAAATTTATCCCCGCGGTTAGCCTAAGGCACTTTCTAATATTGGGAATAGGTTAATATGAGTTTTAAAAATTCCTCCCATGACTATTCCCAATTTATCCCCGCGGTTAGCCTAAGGAACTTTCTAATACATGTAAGTCCTTATTCCATTGAACTCTTAAAAATCATAATTTCGCACAAATCTATATTCTGACAGATTAAACACCTTTTACTAAAATGACTATTACTCCCTCTACAGAAGTCCAAATGACCTCATTCAAAGCTTACTGGAAAGATAAGATTTGTACCTTTCTTTAAATTTATGTATCATAGTCTAATTCAAAGTAAAAATAAAATAGGATGAGTTTGCAATGATGTGAAAATTTCTGTCAGATTCATCAATTAAATCAGTACATCATTCAATACTAAATCCTAGTTTCAAGATTCACTCTTTTATCTTTTAAATAAATCAAGAACCAATCTTTTCATTCTAATCACATCATATTTACCATGTTATAATCATTAGATCAATCTTCAATAGTTACTTTATTCAAACCCCAATTTTGCATGGCTCTCCCAACCCAAAAATCATGTTTCAACACCAAATTTCTACATGAACGATTGAAACCGCAATAGTAATTATAGCAAGAAAAAGACTCGCCTTATGATTTAATATTATATGGATTCTCTCGATTGAGTTCCTCTTTATGTCGTGATGCTGTGCCTAGAATGATTAAATCCCCCTCCTAGATCACTTCTCTTCACTTTTCTTGATTTTTCCCTTTCTTTTCTCTCTTCTCTCTAGGCGTTGGTCTCTTTGATGGTGTAATGGAATAAGGTTAGGCCCCATGTGTAAAATGATCTAAACACCCTTATACGGGTCTCCTTAAGCCTAAAGAGTCCCCGAAACCCAATTACAACCCCCGGGTACCTAATTCTGACTATCTCGACCCATTCCGGATTATTGGCACACTAAAAATTACCATTTGAATTATCAAATATTATTTGTCCATCTCATGCCCAACACGACTCTATCCGCATGTCCCGAATGAGATACCGTTAAACTCGTTGATTTTAGTCACTTATGACGTAATGTAATTTAACATGTTTTCATTTACTTATCACACAAGTAAATATAATTTCACATAAATATTAATCATGTTATTAGTTAATTAATATTTATTCAATTCGCACTTTAATTCTCAATTTAATTAAATTACTTGCACACGTGAAATTTAGAATGCTAAAAAATACCAGGTGTAATAGAATTTAAAAGGGAGAGAATAAAAAACATTTAAGAGAGTAGTCTACCATATAATTTCATGTAAATAGCCATTCTAATGTAAAACTATAATTCTCTTAACACAATTCAATTAATCTAATTACTTTAATAGGAACATCATATTCTCATATAATTTTCTAACTTAATCCAATCAAACTAATTTAACTTTATTTAAATAAAACATAAAATTCTCAATTTAATTCAATTAAATTGGTTTAACTAAAACAAAATTTTCAAGAATTGGGTTTATTCATTCATTTACCAAAAATCCTAATTTTTTCAATACATGAGCTAAAACCTAATTATATCTAAATATTTTTATAATTGATGAAAATATTATTTGGGTAGAAATCATTATTTACATCATGAGAGGAGAGAGTATAATTATCTTGCCTTATATGAAATATATAAATCCCGATATGTGTAAAAGGAGCCCTCCTTAAGTAAATAGTTGAGTTGTTCTTCAAGAATATCCCCAAAAGCCTTGTGAATAGAAAAGATGATTTGGCATGAAGTTTTGGTGGAGGTTATTGTGAGTTTGTGAGTTTAGAATAAGAATTTGGGTTTCATTAGGGTTTACTTATGTTTTTATACTAACTCCTCCTAATTGTGACTTTATTCTTATGCCCTTAACCCCATCTTTCTCTCTAAGTATGTTACAGTTACCATTATACCCATTCTCCTAAATAGAATTCCTCTTTCGTTCAATTGTTATATTAATACAATTCTAAATTAGTATTTACTTTAATAAAATTTGAAATTATATTAAACCCCATATAATTATTCCAACTTCAAAGTTTATTATATAACTTCATTTCTGACTCAAATAATTATAAAACATGAGTTTTTGCTTAAAATTATCATATCAAAATATTTCAAATTCACTGTTTCCCAAAATTAATTAATTATTTAATTAGTTAAAAATCCTTTAAAATTACGAGGTATTACAATTGCGATAACCATCAAGAGTTTCAGCGAGAGAGAGACGAAGAAGGAAAAAGGAGGAGCCAGTCAAGGGACGAAGGTCGTCGATGTGGGAGAGTCATCCTGAGGGCAATGGGGGCTCCGATTAGTATCATAGAGGTCCAGTACATGGGGAGAAACCCCCCCAAAGAGGTTTTGTGGGGATGGCTATCATTGTCAGGGAGGTCAGGGATAACATGGCCATTAGGGTCAGAGAGGACAAGGCCATCTAGGCTTGTGGCAGAGACCACAACACAGACCCCAGGGCTAGGGTCAGGAACATTAGGGTCATTTTTTGATTCGTTCTATCAAGGGCGAGTGCTTCACATGTGATAAGATTTATTATTCATTTTGAAATTTCCCTAGAGTCAATCAGGTTGGATAAGGTCATCAACATGGGTATGACCAGGCTCTTTTAAAACCACCCAGTTTTTGACATTGCCACCTACACTATAATGTCCATCACTGCCTCCTTTGAGGGCTCAGACACCAGGATGCCCACAATTGCATTATGGATGTGTGTTCAATGTCTACCAGCAGGATCAACCACCACAACTCTAAAAGATTACGGACATGTTTTATGTTTATGATAATTATGCTCTGGTACTTTTTCACATAGGAGCGTCCCATTATTTTTCTAATTGTAGATTTTATTCTCTATCAGGTATGCAAGGTATAAATACGGACGTGTCTATACATTTGGATACCCTAGTAAGTAGGGGTGTTGATTTTCTTCAGGTTTGTAGATACGTAGCAGTGGAGATCAGTCCGTAGTGTTTTCCCGTTGACTTTTTATTATTGGATATGTATAATGTTATTTTGGATATGGAATAGTTAGCGACATATCACGCTTATATCGATTACGGAGGGAAGGCTATTACATTTTCTATTCTCAAGCAAGAGACGTTTCTTATTGCTATGCCTAGGCTCGAGGGAGATTTTATAATGCATCTATATGATATCGACGTGAGTATATCTAAGGAGGTCATAGTATCATTATATTATATTCCGATCATCTAGGATTTTATGGATGTATTAGAGGAGGTACCAAGATTATTGCCTACCAGAGATATATATTTTATATTGACTTGGCTCTAGGCTCCAGTCCCATTATGAGGGCACCGTATCATAGGGAACCATTAAAAATACGAGAGTTACAGGAGCAGATTTAACATTTGTTGAATTAGGGGTTCATATGAAGGAGCACATATCTATGGGGAGCTCCTGTGTTATTCATATAGAAGAAACATAAGGCATTCCGATTGTGCATGGATTATAGATAAATGAACAAGGTCACGATACAGAACAAATATCTGTTGTCGTGTATCGATGACATGTTTGATCAGTTGAGAGGCTCGTCATTCTTTTCTAAGATTGACTTGCGCTCGAATTATCACCAGTTATGGATTTGGTAGGAGGACATTCTAAAAACGTCTTTTCTTACACAATACGGATCATATGAGTTTCGGTCATACCATTTGGGCTGACCAATGTGCCAGCAGTTTTCATGGATATGATGAATCGAGTGTTTCGTCTATACTTGGACTCGTTCATCATTGTATTAATTGATGATATTATTAGATATTCACATTCAAAATAGGAGCATTCGTGTCATTTGATGATGATTTCGCAGTCGCTTAGAGAGAACAAACTGTACACCAAGTTTTTTAAATGACCCGAGAGGTACAGTTTTTAGGGTTGTTATATCTAAGAATATAATTTTGATGGATCCCAGCAAAATATCTGTTGTTATGGAGTGGGGACAACCCATGACACCTATAGAGTTTTTGAGTTTATTGGGCCTAATAGGATACTACATGAGGTTCATCATGGAGTTTTTAACATTATTGGACCACTGACTCACCTTACCTAAAAGGGAGTACAATTTGTATGGCGTACAGACTATCAATGAGCATTAGAGTAGCTCAAGGATAAGCTCACCACCGCACATGTTCTTGCTTTAGCTCAGGGAGGAATATAGTATATGGTTTTCACTAATGCATCACTTCAGGGTTTGGGAGGAGTTTTGATGCAGGACGAGAGACCTATAACTTATTGTTCTCGTAATATTAAATTTCATGAGGGAAATTATCCAGCTCAGGACTTGGATTTAGCAGTAATACTCTTCCCTCTTCATGTTTGGCAACACTATTTACTGGTTTGGAGGTTCACTTTATTGTTTGATCACAAGAGTCTTCAGTACTCGTTCACACATAGGTATTTAAACATGAGGCAAAAAACATGGCTTGATTTTAAAAAGTACTACCACTTTTCCATTATGTATCATCCAGGAAAAATGAATATGGCAGCAGATGCGTTGAGCTGAAGACTAATTGTTACTTTATTGGCATTATGGCAGAGTGTAAGGAGAAATTTTCGATAAAGTCAATTTGGATGTATTTGAGCTTATTTCGTGTTTTAAAAAAACCTTTGAGTCATAAGTTAGGACTTGAGTGTGTTTACCTGTAATACCCTGTATTTCTGCATATTTAAAATTTAATTAATTTGGAAATTAATTGGGAGAAATACGTTTTGATTAAACTACACGAGTGACATAATTTAAAGTGATTAAAAAATAAATGAGATTATTCAATATTAATCGAGAGATAAATACTGATTAATATTATGAATGAAATTTACTAAGTGTGAATAGTAAATAATTGATGATTATTGATTTACGTCATAGCGAGTGATATGGGCGTATATGATTTTATCTCAACTGGGAGTCACGTGTAGACTAAATTGGGGTTGAGATAGGAAATATATTTAGAGTGACTTGGATGATGATTTCGAGGTCATAGATGGTTCTTAAAGGGTTAAAATAGTCGGAGTAGTATACCCCGGGGTATAGTTTGGGTCCCGGGTCAATTTTAGACCAAATCGGCACCTATTGAGGGCATTTTGGTCATTTAGAAAAAGGAAGTTTAGGGACCTACGAAATTTACAACTCTATATCAGATGTCAAGAGGCATAAGCTAGGGTTAGAAACATAAAAACCTAAGGGAGGCCATTAGAGAAGGAGGAGAGACTATTTTCAAAGCTTAAAGAGGTGTTCTTGAAGAATTGGACCTTGTTCTTCCGTCCTAATCATCTAAGGAGTGAGGATTGGAAGAGGAGAACATAAATCAATCATTACCACCATGAAATCAGATCACACCTATTAAGGAAAGTGTTTATATACGATGTTTTTAAAGTTATAATACCCACGTGTTGGGTTTTCAAAATAAACTTGATTTAACTATGATTCTTGAAAGAAAAAGAATGGATTTTGATGCATGATTGGGTAGGTTTTCACGTAAAATGATTTACTATCTATAGATAAGTAGAAATCATATGATAAGGATCTATCATTTCGAATTAAATATAGGTTTCTGAATGAGTGTAGGGAAGAACACAAAATAAGGGGTTTTGAAGAAGTTTTGGGTTTTTGATTCATTATTAATTGAATTCTATGAAGATTTAATATATTTAGAATGTTAGAAACCCTAATGCATTTTGAAATGGTTAGGAATAATTGGTTGTGATTTTGGTATAATATAATGTAAGTTTTGGTAAATGAAAATGGTGGAAAAATGCTTGAAGAGGACGAAGTGGCCAAACTGTACATTTTTGAATCGATTCGGCAAGGGGCAAATTGATTCGGTTTACCAGAAAACTTGAATATTCCCCTTTTAAGCCTAGAATTCCTAAATCGTTGTCGTGAAAACCTTTTGGACCTTGTTAAATGATAATGGGGGAATTATTATATTACAATAGGCTCATAATAGGGGCATGTACTAGTCTTATTGAGAGGATTAAGACGAGATTGAATTGGGTGAAACTACATCGTAATTAATTTGAAAGACGGATAAAGAATTACGCGAATTTTGAAGGAATTGTATATAGACCAGTAGGGTAAGTTAGACTTAACTACTGAAATTAATAAATGGGTAACTAGGACCCGTAGAGTTGTGTGAATACTTAAATAATAAGCGTGATAAATCGTAAAGTAATAAGTACGGGGAGTATAGAGGGAAAGATACTACATACAAACATGAATAATTGGGATTGTGTGTATACCTACTGATTTATATGGATACTTAGATTGTGTGAATATCTATTGTATACCGGTTGTTATGTGAACATACCGCTACTTGCTATCCCCGGGGTTAGGTAGTGATATGGGCCATCCCACCTTAGCGATTCAAGCAAGGTTTGGATAAGTACCCTAAGGCATGGAACTTTAGGTGGATTACTATTTTGAGTGATAATAGTGATACCGGTCACCGTTTAGGTATGTTGGTATATGCACAGCCCTAAGACTGGGAACCTTGTCCCCCCCTTAGTATGATGATTATTTTAGGTTCGACGGTGTTCACTAAACCATATGTCCTTGAGGTATGAGATGTACGGGGACCCTATATCCTTAAGGTACGAGATGTATGGAAATTTGATAGCAAAACATCCATGAATCACGATTGTCGGTCCGAGGGATGCCTTAGATAGTATATATAAATATATCCATTGGTACACATATATATATATATATATATATATATATATAAATGAGACATTTCTACTCGTGTGAATAAGTAGATAGTAGATTGTGTATATCTAAGAAAGTAAATTAAGTAGTGAAACTTAATTATAAAGGTTGAAAGATATTATGTGTGAAATATTGTGTGAATTAAGTGGAGAGACTTAATTATAAAGATTAAAATATAGTATGCATGGAATGTTATAGGAGAAATAAATAACATATGAGAAATGTTAATAACATAGAGTACTCTACGGGCGGTACGAGAACTTTATTGCGTAGATAAGTTCAGTCAGACGCTTTAGTTAGTTAGCTTGGGTAGTATAGCTAGGTGGGCTAAGTATAGAACGATAGGCGTGCACTAAAGATGAGAGGTGAGGAAACTCAAGAGAGTGTACATGAACCTAACATGTGTAATAAATAACTGATTTTAAATTGTGATAAACGCTTGCTAAATATTTTCAAAAAGTTTTGAGTACTAACTCTTGCTGTCAAATATTTTTAAAACCTTTTAGGTGTCCAACAATAGGGATGCCAGACTTGATTATTCTATTCCAGGGATGCATTGCTGCAGCACATGTGGATGCATGCAGGTTCAGACTAGACACCTCGTTTCTTAATTCCTAGATTAGGATTTCAGATTCAATATTTCAGTTTTGGCGTGTTGCCCCCTACATTTACTTTTTATTTGATTCAGACAGTTATTCAATTTATGAGTATTATTGGATTACTATTTGGTTTGGGATATTTGTAGCCGATGGTTTATTCATTCATTTTATTGTGCGTTGGTTTAAATATTTCATGTGGTGAATGATTTATTTAGTTTTCCGCCTTGTTATTTATTTGATTAATGAAAGATAAAATTTGGCATCGACTTTCGAATACTAGGTGGTTAGTAAAGTTTTAAAAAGCTTCTGACATTGATGCTAAGAATGAACCATATGTAAATCCTGTTTTAATTTAATAAAGGCCTGATCACCCGGTGTTGATTTGAGCGGCGTGTCATAGATGGTATCAGAGTATCAAGTCCTAGTGTCCATAGGATCTGTATGACTTTCTATGATTTTAGTGTAGCGTTTTTTGAAGTATAACCTTTTGATAGGATTGTTGTATTCCTTAGTGACACCCCGCCTAATAAAATACCGGGTGATCAGTCCTATACCATATTAAAACAGAAATCCCAGTTGGATCATCCTTAGCATCACTGTCGAAAAACTTTTTAAAACTTAATAACCACCTAGTATTCCAAAAGCTGGTGCCAAATTTTAACTTTTTTAATTAAACAAAAAATACATGCGGAAATAAGTATAAACCATTCACACAACTGAATAAAACTCAACTGAATAATTAATTAAACAATTTTCCGAATAAACCATCGGCCACCAAAGCAAATAATTCAACACAACCATCCAATACCTGAATACATACATCTGAAAACTTTACTGAGAAGACTGGGCGACAAGCCCTAAATAAAGCTGAAACTTGTAAATGATTCCTGTTCTAGGAATGAATAAACGATGTGTCTAATCAAAACTCCCGCTGGCATCCACATATACCGCAGCTCCGTGTTCCTGGAATAGAATATCAATCCTGGTATCCCTGTGGCTGGACACCTAAAATGTTTTAAAAATGTTGTATAGCAAGTGTTAGTACACAAAACGTTTTGAAAATATTTAGCAAGTAATTTATCGCAATAAATATCAGTTATCGATTACCACTGTTCTAAAAAACCCGCCTAGGCCCCGCCTAGGCTTAAGGCTTGGGAGAAACGCCTCGCCTTACGCTTTTCACGCCTTATTCTTGGTAAAACCCTTAAGGCGCACTTTTTTCTAAAAACAACAATGCTTTAGTGAAACGATGTCGCCTTTTAAAGAATTTCTTTACAAACCGGACCATTATCTCATCCAAAATAATCAAATAGTATTTTAATTTGCATATATACAGACATATTTTTATGATATGTGCAATTTTTGTATTGGAATAGCCTTGTTATGGTTAAAAAATATTAAAATATATTAAGAAGGCCTAAACGCCTTTTCACGCCTTTTCACGCCTAGGCCCGCCTAGGCTTCTAAGGCTTAAGTCTTGGCCTCCACGCCTTAATCACGCCCCGCGTTTTTTAGAAATCGACGATTACACATGCTAGGATGACGCACACTCTCTTGAGTTTCCTCACCTATCGTCTATCGTGCTCATCTAACGTTCCTACCTGGTCTCACTACCCATCTTAACTAGGTCTCCAACATCTACACACCTCAGACAATCTAGCTCATCAGTACCTCCCATACAGTACGCTACATGCTACCCTTAATTTACATTAAGTCATTAGTTAAGTTTCACTTTAACTTTCCCATACCTCCCATACAGTATGTGCCCGAACGTCTGGCAATTATCATTACTCTTACCTTAGTATCAATACTTTAAAATAAAGTTCTCATACTTAATCAAAGTTTAGGTAAATACTACCTACCTTCTTAACTAATCACACTCAAGTAGATTTTATATCTATTCTAGCTGTCCACTTATGTTCCATTCACTCTTACCCATATTTAGTTTCTCCTATTTAAATATTTTAATAACTCCCAAAAATAATTAAATATTAAATCCTCAAAATTACGGGGTGGTACATACTTCCCCCCCTTACAAAGGAATTTCGTCCTCGAAATTAAGATGAGCGTAATGTTCCAAGTTTCGTATATCACTCTCTAGTCATGTGCCTCTAAGCCCGCTATATCTATCCCATTCGCTTCTAACCATAAGTTACACAAGTATGCATTTAAATTAACTAGGGCGCCCATACACCCTATACCCGTGCTTAATCGTAAAAAAATTACCTTAATTAACCCGGGTGCCCATGCACCCTATCCCCGTGCTTTACCGCACGAAAGTTACCCGACTATGCTAGTCGTAACCCGTAATATAACTTCGAACCCGTAGTCATATATATATATATATATATATATATATATATATATATATATATATATATATATATATATATATATATAGAGGCAGGCTCCTGTGCACACTAAGTGTGCACAGTGCTGGCGCACACCAATTATTTTAAAGGATTAAAAAAAATATTCATGAGTTGATTTTTTTATGTGATATCTAAACATTTCAACGAACCCATGTAAAAAAAATCAACCCAAAAAAACTCTTTTTGCTATTTTTAAAAAATCGGTCAAACTTTGCAGCTTTTAAAGTGCTTAAAAGATGCGAAAGTTTGACCGATTTTTAAAAAATAGCAAAAAGAGTTTTTTTGGGCTGATTGTTTTTACATGAGTTCGTTGAAATGTTTAGATAACACATAAAAAAAATCAACTAAAAAATATTTTTTTTACTATTTAAAAAAAATGATGTGCAAACTTAGTGTGCACAGGAGCCCGCTTCTCTCTCTCTCTCTCTCTCTCTCTCTCTCTCTATATATATATATATATATATATATATATATACTTGCCCGGGGTACCCAACGCATGTACTAATGACCAAACATCTCCCCAGTTTCCAACATTGCGTTAAGTTTCATGCGTGGGATGTCTCGCAAAGCGAAATCCAAACAAGGAACCCCCCGATAAACTACTACCTAACATTATCGGTCATTGAGATCCGTTAGACCCTCAGTCCATAGCACGATAAATACTTGTCTTTTAACACAGAAGTATATTCGCCTACCCTCATGCTACCAAAGACAACAAAAAATTTCGCGCCCTTACTATCACTAGTCCTTGCGTAAAATAAACCCCGAGCTATCTCTGTTTGCTCGAACATAAATCTAACCACCCTGATTCACTTTAGTAAACACCCCTACTTATCGGGATACAATGTGAGAACACAAGACCTCACTTTGTGTCTATCGCACCACACAATATAACATATCTACACACATACACATAGGCTAAATGCCTTCTCAGGTGATACCTAGTACCAATCATATTTTGGTGTCGCGAATACCAAAACTTATCATCACTCTCCGCAAATATTCATATCCATCGCTATCCAGACGATATTTGGGAAAATTATCGACCCTACTCCCATAATTCGCGAAAGTAGTAACCCTTCGCATAATTCAAACCTTCTCTCGGTGTACACCTCCACTCTCCCGTGGATAACACCAAAGAATTTTCTACTCCACAAAATTTTTTCACTACCTACTATGGCTGCCATCGCCAGCGTTCCCACTAAATTCGACTTATGTCGAACTCTAGTAAAAATAATTCTTATATTGTGACAACTCAAAACATACCCCATGCCCATAGGATAAAAGGTAATTACCTCCATACTCTAGCTGCAATGGTTGATCCTCGGGTCTATGAGCAGCTTCCCCCTACCCGAACGCACCCATGATTTGTTGTAGTGGCTGTACATCCCGAACCTCATCTTGAAGTTGTCCCATGCCATGCTTAGGACAATCCCTCTTCATGTGCCCCGCTTCCCCACAAATGAAACATCTCTTAATAAATTCAACCTGCCACTGATCCCTTCCTTTCTGTCCTTGTCGAAATTCTTGGCCATCCTGTCGATAGCCTCCAGACCTAAATCACTTGGCCTGATTCCCATACTGGGAATCCTGCCCCTGATGTCCCCCTGTCTGCTGCTGAGATACCCCACTGGTACTGTTCACTTTCGCTTTATTCGACTGACTGGTTTCCCCTCCCCCCTTGCTTCCTCTCACGTAGAAGCGATATTCCTAACAGTGCAGGAGTGCTGCATTTACTACGTCCGTATAAGCTACTAATGCGGGATTACCAATCAAATGTTTCCTGATCCTCTACACTAACCCATCCATGAACTTTGACTTCTTTTTTTCTTTGTCTCTTACCTCATCCGGTACAAAAATTTTCAAACGAGTGAATTCTACCTCATAATCGGCCACTGAACGGTCCCTTGTGTTACCTCTCTAAATTTCCTCCTCATTTCAGTCTCAACTACTAGCGGAAAATACTTACGATCGAACCGCACCCAAAACTTGGCAATAGTTTCTCTATCCCTTTCCTCAACTGTGGTGATCGACTCCCACCACTGTGGCGCTGCTACCACTAAACTAAAAGTGGCTAACATTTTCTTCTGGACCTCATTGCAATCTACCATGCGTAGGTGATGCTGAATATCTCTCTTCCACTGTCATGCCATTACCACATCTGAACCCCCTCAAAACTCTGGTGGATGGCCCTTTTGAAAGGCCTCTCGTACTTGCTGCCACCCCGACGGCCCCACGTGAGCCTGAACATTTGGCGCCACTAATACTTTTGGATGATCTCGTGGAAAGTACCTTGCCATAGAGATCATCATTGCTTCAACTGCCTACGCCACTAATTCAGCTACCTGTGTTGCCGAAATTATCTCTGGTAGTTGCTGCGGTAACTCTTGCTCCTGATGAGCCTCTTTAGTCTCATCTCCCCCTGCTGCCCTAGCTGCTCTCTCTCTCCTGGGCGGCATCTGAAATGAGAATCGAATCGTATGAGTTCACCCTTAAATAAAATAAATGGCAGAAGAATGTAAATGCGCATACGTATAAGAATACAACAATCCTATGATAGGGCTCTATATCAAAGATTGCTAAGACGAAACGTGAAAAGCCGCACAGATCCTAAGGACCCTAGAACCTGATGCTCTGATACCATCTGTGACGCCCCGTCTAATAAAATACCGGGTGATCAGTACCATACCAAATTAAAACAGAAATCCCAGTTGGATCATCCTTAGCATCACTGTCGAAAAACTTTTTAAAACTTACTAACCACCTAGTATTCCAAAAGCTGGTGCCAAATTTTAACTTTTTTAATTAAACAAAACAGTACATGCGGAAATAAATATAAACCATTCACACAACTGAATAAAACTCAACTGAATAATTAATTAAATAATTTTCCGAATAAACCATCGGCCACCAAAGCGAATAATTCAATACAACCATCCAACACCTGAATACATACATCTGAAAACTATACTGAGAAGACTTGGCGACAAGCCCAAATAAAACTGAAACTGGTAAATGATTCATACTCTAGGAATGAATAAACGATGCGTCTAATCAAAACTCTTCCTAGCATCCACATATGCCACAACTTCGTGTTCCTGGAATAGAATATCAATCCTGGCGTCCCTGTGGTTGGACACCTAAAAGGTTTTAAAAATGATGTATATCAAGTGTTAGTACACAAAACATTTTGAAAATATTTAGCAAGTAATTTATCGCAATAAATATCAGTTATTGATTACACATGCTAGGATCACGCACACTCTCTTGAGTTTCCTCACCTCTCGTCTATCGTGCGAATCTAAGGTTCCTACATGGTATCGCTACCCATCTTAACTAGGTCTCCAACATCTACACACCTCAAACAATCTAGCTCATCTGTACCACCCATACAGTACGCTATATGCTACCCTTAATTTACATTAATTCATTAGTTAAGTTTCACTTTAACTTTCCCATACCGCCCATATAGTATGTGCCCGAACGTCTAGTAATTATCATTACTCTTACCTTAGTATGATTACTTTAAAATCAAGTTCTCGTACTTAATCAAATTTTAGGTAAATACTACCTACCTTCTCTACTAATCACACTCAAGTAGATTTTATATATATTCTAGTTGTCCACTTATGTTCCAGCCACTCTTACCCATATGTAGTTTATACAATTTTAGTTATGCACTAATAGTTCTCACTCCTATCACGCTTGAGTATATATTGAAAACAATACTTAGGTATACCCCACCTAATCTTACTACTATCACACATAAGTAGGTTATTCAGACGGTATATCTTTCACACACCCCTATACCCAGTACATCATATCCTATTATCGGTCCTATTTCACACATTAAGGACAAATGATTCGGAATGTCTCCTCGAACCTTTCTCGGAATGTCTCCTCGATTAATGTTCGGAATGTCTCCTCGAACATAGTTTGAAATGTCCCCTCGAACCTGGCTCGGAATGTCTCATCGAGTAATGTTAGGAATGTCTCCTCGAACATGGTTCGGAATGTATCCTCGAGTAATGTTTGAATTGTCTCCTCGAACATGGTTCAGAATGTCCCCTCGAATTTGGCTCGGAATGTCACCTCGAGTAATGGTCGGAATGTCTCCTCGAATATGGTTCGGAATGTTCCTCGAACCTGGCTCGAAATATCTCATCAAGCATAGTTCGCAATGTCTCATCGAACTTACTAATCCTATCACAAGGAAACACATAATAGGCATTCACAACCCAAGTAATCGTATAGAACAGTAGGTATTCACACAAACCAATTATTCATACTTGTACGTAATATATTTCTCTCTAATATTCATCGTACTTGTTTACTTTACGAATTTATTTCACTTTCGTATTAATTCGAGTATTCACACAACTCTAAGGGTCCTATTTACCCCTTATTATATCAATTCAGTAGTTACCCTTGTTAACCTATGAACCTAACGAATTTAAGCTCGCTCACGCTTTTCCGTAATTATATTCTTATCATCTCAAATTAGAGTACGTCACAATCAAGCCTATGAATCTCCACTTTAACTCTCTCACAAAATTAAAGTCCAACACTAAATAATATACCTACTTCCATATCATTATTCCATCAATATATTTCATCAAGGTCCCAAACACTTCCCCTTTAAATTTTAGACATTTGAGGCTTAAAAAGAAAAAGCTCAAATTTTCTGACAGATTAAACAGCCTGTAGTAAAATTTCGATTTCTCCCTCTACAGAACTTCGATTGACCTGATTCCAAGTTCATTGGATAGATAAGAGAAATAAATTTCAAGGAATGTATGGTTCATACTCTAATTCGAAGTAAAATTAAAATCGCACACGTTTAAAATCAAGTCAAAATTTTGGCAGATTACTATGTTGACAGATCAAACACCCTGTAGTAAAATGTCGATTACTCCCTCTATAGAACTCCGATTGACCTGATTCCAAGTTCATTGGATAGATAAGAGAAATAATGTTCCAGGAATGCATGTTTCACACTCTAATTCGAAGTAAAAATCAAATGGAATACGTTTAAAGTTGTGTCAAAAATTCTGGCAGATTGACATCTTGTGTTCATCAATTAAACCCTAAGCCATTAAAGATTCATGTTCTTCATCCAATTACTCATAAAGATTCCATGTTAATCATCAAATATATTCAAATTTCATTTTATCTTTACTTAGGGATTAATTGTACATGCAATCCTACCCAAACATGTGATCAATTCAAACATTTAATCCAAGGGTTTTCAATTGAATCAACTACTTCTTAAAACTCCCTTCACATGGGTATTATAACTTGAATTTAATTTGCAATAAACACTTGCCTTATGTCCAGTAGGTCTGATTTACTGATTGTGGTTGGTGATATATGATCTTTCTCCTTCAATCTTTCTTCCCAATGAGTTTGTGGTGAAAGTCTCATTTGAATCCTTCCCACTTCTTCCTTTTTGCCTTGGAATTGTTTCTCTCTTCTCTCTAATGGCGATGGTGTATTTTTCTTCACCCTAAGCCAACCCTCCAACTCTTATAATCTGACTTAGAGTTCTAAAATTTGTGGGTCTCCTCACCCTAAAATGTAAAAAGGCCAGAATGCCCTCGTATGGGCCTAGTTTAGCCTAAAAATGCCCCGAGACCCAAACACTACCCCGGGTACTCTTTTCTGACTATCTCGATCCATCCGGACTCAACCGTGCACTCAGAATTGTCATTCGAAATACTTTTTGACATTTCCAAATTTCGACCTCAAAATGCGACACACATTAATTCGGACAATTAAACTTAAAGTCGCCAATTATAAATAATTCTTCCCACTCAAATAAATTCTCCAAATCATAAATTTAAGTTTCTCCAATTCAAATATTTTTATAACTCAAAAAAATAATTAAATATTAAATCCTCAAAATTACGGAGTGTTACATACTTCCCCCCTTACAAAGGAATTTCATCCTCGAAATTAAGATGAGCGTAATGTTCCAAGTTTCGTATATCACTCTCTACTCATGTGCCTCTAAGCCCACTATATCTATCCCATCCGCTTTTAACCATAAGTTACAAAAGTATGCATTTAAATTACCCAGGGCGCCCATACACCCTATACCCGTGCTTAACTGCAAAAAATTTACCTTGATTAACCCAGGTGCCCATACACCCTATCCCCGTGCTTTACCGCACGAAAGTTACCCAATTATGGTAGTCGTAACCCGTAATATAAATTCAAACCCGTAGTCATATATATATATATATATCTACTACTCGGGGTACCCAACCCATGTACTAACGAACAAACATCTCCCCACTTTCCAACGTTGCGCTAAGTTTCATGCATGGGATGCCTCGCAAAACGAAATCCAAACAAGGAACCTCCTCGATACCCTACTACCTAACATTGTCGGTCATTGAGATCCGTTAGACCCTCAGTCCATAGCACGTACCCCTAAATACTTGTCTTTTAACACATAAGTATATACGCCTATCCTCATGCTACCAAAGACAACATAGAATACCGCACCCTTACTATCACTAGTCCTAGCGCAAAATAAACCCCGAGCTATCTCTCTTTGCTCGAACATAAATCTAACCACCCTGATTCACTTTAGTAAACACCCCTACTTATCGGGATAAAATGTGAGAACACAAGACCTCACTTTGTGTCTATCGTACAACACAATATAACATATATACACAAATATACATAGGATAAATTCCCTCTCAGGTGATACCTAGTACCAATCATATCCTGGTGTCGCGAATACCAAAACTTACCCTCACTCTCCGCAAATTTTCAAATCCATCGCTATCCAGCCGATATTTGGGAAAATTATCAACCCTACTCCCATAATTCTCGAAAGTAGTAACCCCTCGCATAATTCAAACCTTCTCTCGGTGTACACCTCCACTCTCCCGTGGATAACCCCATATAATTTCGATACTCCATAAATTTTTTTCTCTACCTACTATGGCTGCCACGGCCAGCGTTCCCACTAAATTCGACTTATCTGCGAACTCTAGTAAAAATAATTCTTATATTGTGACACTCTCACTGTCACTCAAAACATACCCCATGCCCATAGGATAAAAGATAATTACCTCCATACTCTAGCTGCAATGGTTGATCCTCGGGTCTCTGAGCAACTTCCCCCCGCCCGAACGCACCCATGACTTGTTGTAGTGGCTGTACATCCAGGACCTCATCCTGTAGTTGACCCATTCCATGCTTAGGACAATCCCTCTTCATGTGACCCGCTTAATAAATTTACCCTACCACTGATACCTTCCTTGTTGTCCTTGTCAAAATTCCTAGCCATCCTGTCGATAGCCTCCAGACCTAAATCGCTTGGTCTGATTCCCATACAGGGAATCCTGCCCCTAATGTCCCCCTGTCTACTGCTGAGATACTCCACTGGTACTATTCCCTTCCGCTTTATCCGACTGACTGGTTTCCCCTCCCCCCTTGCTTCCTCTCACGTGGAAGCGATATTCCTGACTGTGCAGGAGTGCTACATTTACTACGTCCGTATAAGCTACTAATGCGGGATTACCAATCAAATATTGCCTAATCCTCCAGACTAACCCATCCATGAACTTTGACTTCTTTCTTTCTTCGTCTCTTACCTCATCCGGTACAAAATTTGCCAAACGAGCGAATTCTTCCTCGTAATCGGCCACTGAACGACCCCCTTGTGTTACCTCTCAAAATTTCCTCCTCATTTCAATCTCAGCTGCTCGCGAAAAATACTTACGGTTGAACCGCATCCAAAACTCGGCAATAGTTACTGTATCCCTTTCCTCAACTGTGGTGATCGACTCCCACCACTGTGGCGCTGCTACCACTAAACTAAAAGTGGCTAAAATTTGCTTCTGCACCTCATTGAAATCTACCATGCGTAGGTGATACTGAATATCTCTCTTCCACTGTCATGCCATTACCACATATGAACCCCCTCGAAACTCTGGTGGATGGCCCTTTTGAAAGGCCTCTCGTACTTGTTGCCACCCCGACGACCCCACGTGAGCCTGAACATCTGGCGCCACTAATACTTTTGGATGATCTCGTGGAAAGTACCTTGCCATAGCAATCATCATTGCTTCAACTACCTACGCCACTAATTCAGCTACCTGTGTTGCCGAAATTATCTCTGGTAGTTGCTGCGGTAACTCTTGCTCCTGATGAGCCTCTTTAGTCTTATCTCCCCCTGCGGCCCTAGCTTCTCTCTCTCTCCTGGGCGGCATCTGAAATGAGAATCGAATCGTATGAGTTCACCCTCAAATAAAATAAATGGCAGAAGAATGTAAATGCGCATACGTATAAGAATACAACAATCCTATGATAGGGCTCTATATCAAAGATTGCTAAGCCGAAATGTGAAAAGCCGCACAGATCCTAAGGACCTTAGAACCTGATGCTCTGATACCATCTGTGACACCCCGTCTAATAAAATACCGGGTGATCAGTACCATACCAAATTAAAATAGAAATCCCAGTTGGATCATCCTTAGCATCACTGTCGAAAAACTTTTTAAAACTTACTAACCACCTAGTATTCCAAAAGATGGTGCCAAATTTTAACTTTTTTAATTAAACAAAACAGTACATGCGGAAATAAATATAAACCACTCACACAACTGGAAAAAACTCAACTGAATAATTAATTAAACAATTTACCGAATAAACCATCGGCCACTAAAGCGAATAATTCAATACAACCATCCAACACCTGAATACATACATCTGAAAACTGTACTGAGAAGACTGGGCGACAAACCCTAAATAAAACTGAAACTGATAAATGATTCCTACTCTAGGAACGAATAAACGATGCGTCTAATCAAAACTCCTGCTAGCATCCACATATGCCACAGCTCCGTATTCCTGGAATAGAATATCAATCCTGGCGTCCCTGTGGGTGGACACCTAAAAGGTTTTAAAAATGTAGTATAGCAAGTGTTTAACACACAAAACGTTTTGAAAATATTTAGCAAGTAATTTATCTTAAAAAATATCAGTTATTGATTACACATGCTAGGATCACGCACACTCTCTTGAGTTTCCTCACCTCTCGTCTATCGTGCGCATCTAACTTTCCTACCTGGTCTCGCTACCCATCATAACTAGGTCTCCAACATCTACACACCTCAGACAATCTAGCTCATCTGTACCACCCATACAGTACGCTATATGCTACCCTTAATTTACATTAAGTCATTAGTTAAGTTTCACTTTAACTTTCCCATACCGCCCATACAGTATGTGCCCGAACGTCTAGTAATTATCATTACTCTTACGTTAGTATCAATACTTTAAAATCAAGTTCTCATACTTAATCAAATTTTAGGTAAATACTACCTACCTTCTCTACTAATCACACTCAAGTAGATTTTATATATATTCTAGCTGTCCACTTATGTTCCAGCCACTCTTACCCATATGTAGTTTATACAATTTTAGTTATGCACTAATAGTTCTCACTGCTATCACGCCTGAGTATATATTGAAAAGAATACTTAGGTATACCCCACCTAATCTTACTACTATCACACATAAGTAGGTTATTCAGACGGTATATCTTTCACACACACCTATACCCAGTACATCATATCCTATTATCGGTCCTATTTCATACATTAAGGACAAATGATTCGGAATGTCTCCTCGAACCTTGCTCGGAATGTCTCCTCGAGTAATGTTCGGAATGTCTCCTCGAACATGGTTCGGAATGTCCCCTCGAACCTGTCTCGGAATGTCTCCTCGAGTAATGTTCGAAATGTCTCCTCGAAATGGTTCAGAATGTCTCCTCGAGTAATGTTTGGAATGTATCCTCGAACATGGTTCAGAATGTCCCCTCGAACTTGGCTCGAAATGTCTCCTCGAGTAATGTTCGGAATGTCTCCTCGAATCTGGTTCGGAATGTCCCCTCGAACCTGGCTCGGAATATTTCATCGAGCATAGTTCGTAATGTCTCATCGAACTTACTAATCCTATCACAAGGAAACACATAATAGGCATTCACAACCCAAGTAATCATATAGAACAGTAGGTATTCAGACAAACCAATTATTCATACTTGTTCGTAATATATTTCTCTCTAATATTCATCGTACTTATTTACTTTACGAATTTATTTCACTTTCGTATTAATTCGAGTATTCACACAACTCTAAGGGTCCTATTTACCCCTTATTATATCAATTCAGTAGTTACCCTTGTTAACCCACTAACCTAACGAATTTAAGCTCGCTCACGCTTTTCCATAATTATATTCTTATCATCTTGAATTAAAGTATGTCACAATCAAGCCTTTGAATCTCCACTTTAACTCTCTCACAAAATTAAAGTCCAACACTCAATAATAGACCTACTGCCATATCATTATTCCATCAAGGTACCAAACACTTCCCCGTTAAATTATAGACATTTGAGGCTTAAAAAGAAATATCTCAAATTTTCTGACAGATTAAAAACCCTGTGGTAAAATTTCGATTTCTCCCTCTACAGAACTCCGATTGACCTGATTCCAAGTTCATTGGATAGATAAGAGAAATAAATTTCAAGGAATGTATGGTTCACACTCTAATTCGAAGTAAAATTAAAATCGCCCATGTTTAAAATCACGTCAAAATTTTGGCAGATTACTATGTTGACAGATCAAACACCCTGTAGTAAAATGTCGATTACTCCCTCTATAGAACTCCGATTGACCTGATTCCAAGTTCATTGGATAGATAATAGAAATAAATTTCCAGGAAAGTATATTTCAAACTCTAATTCGAAGTAAAACTCAAATGGAATACTTTTAAAGTATTGTCAAAAATTCTGGCAGATTGACATCTTGTGTTCATCAATTAAACCCTAAGCCAATCAAGATTCATATTCTTCATCCAATTACTCATAAAGATTCAATGTTAATCATGAAATATATTCAAATTTCATTTTATCTTTACTTAGGGATTCATTCTACATGCAATCCTACCCAAACATGTGTTCAATTCAAACATTTAATTCAAGGGTTTTCAATAGAATCAACTAATTCTTAAAACTCCCTTCACGTGGGTATTATAACTTGAATGTAATTTGCAATAAACACTTGCCTTATGTCCAGTAGGTCTGATTTCGTGATTTTGGTTGGTGATTGATGATCTTTCTCCTTCAATCTTTCTTCCCAATGTGTTTGTGGTGAAAGTCTCCTTTGAATCCTTCCCACTTCTTCCTTTTTGCTCTGGAATTGTTTCTCTATTCTCTCGAATGGCTATGGTGTATTTTTATTCACCCTAACCCAAGCCTCCAACTCTTATAATCTGACTTAGAGTTCTAAAATTCGTGGGTCTCCTCACCCTAAAATGTAAAAAGGCCAGAATGCCCTCGTATGGGCATGGTTTAGCCTAAAAATGCCCCGAGACCCAAACACTACCCCGGGTACTCTTTTCTGACTATCTCAACCCATCTTGACTCAACCGCGCACTCCGAATTATCATCTGAAATACTTTTTGACATTTCCAAATTTCGACCTCAAAATGCGACACAGATTAATTCGGAGAATTAAACTTAAAGTCGCCAATTATAAATAATTCTTACCACTCAAATAAATTCTCCAAATCATAAATTTAAGTTTCTCCAATTCAAATATTTTTATAACTCCCAAAAATAATTAAATATTAAATCCTCAAAATTACGGAGTGTTACATACTTCCCCCCTTACAAAGGAATTTCGTCCTCGAAATTAAGATGAGCGTAATGTTCCAAGTTTCGTATATCACTCTCTAGTCATGTGCCTCTAAGCCCACTATATCTATCCCATCCGCTTCTAACCATAAGTTACACAAGTATGCATTTAAATTAACCAGGGCGCCCATAGACCCTATACCCGTGCTTAGCTGCAAAAAATTTACCTTAATTAACCCGGGTGCCCATACACCCTATCCCCATGCTTTACCGCACGAAAGTTACCCGACTATGGTAGTCATAACCCGTAATATAACTTCGAACCCGTAGTCATATATATATACATCTACTGCCCGGGGTACCCAACCCATGTACTAACGACCAAACATCTCCCCAGTTTTCAACGTTGCGCTAAGTTTCATGCGTGGGATGCCTCGCAAAATGAAATCCAAACAAGGAACCCCCCCGATACGCTACTACGCTAAGTTTCATGCATGGGATGCCTCGCAAAATGAAATCCAAACAAGAAACCCCCCGATACACTACTACCTAACATTGTCGATCGTTGAGATCCGTTAGACCCTCAGCCCATAGCACGTACCACTAAATACTTGTCTTTTAACACAGAAGTATATACGCCTATCCTCATGCTACGAAATACAACATAAAATACCGCACGCTTACTATCACTAGTCCTTGCGCAAAATAAACCCCGAGCTATCTCTCTTTGCTCGAACATAAATATAACCACCCTGATTCACTTTAGTAAACACCCCTACTTACCGGGATAAAATGTGAGAACACAGGACCTCACTTTGTGTCTATCGCACAACACAATATAACATATATACACACATATACATAGGCTAAACGCCCTCTCAAGTGATACCTAGTACCAATCATATCCTGGTGTCGCGAATACCAAAACTTACCCTCACTCTCCGTAAATATTCAAATCCATCGCTATCCAGCCGATATTTGGAAAAATTATCAACCCTACTCCCATAATTCTCGAAAGTAGTAACCCCTCTCATAATTCAAACCTTCTCTCGGTGTACACCTCCACTCTCCCGTGGATAACCCCAAAGAATTTCGCTACTACACAAAATTTTTTCTCTACCTACTATGGCTGCCACGGCCAGCGTTCCCACTAAATTCGATTTATCTGCAAACTCTAGTAAAAATAATTCTTATATTGTGACACTCTCACTGTCACTCAAAACATACTCCATGCCCATAGGATAAAATATAATTACCTCCATACTCTTGCTGCAATGGTTGATCCTCGGATCTCTGAGCAACTTCCCCCTCCCCGAACGCACCCATGACTTGTTATAGTGGCTATACATCCAGGACCTCATCCTGTAGTTGACCCATGCCATGCTTAGGACAATCCCTCTTCATGTGACCCGCTTCCCCACAAACGAAACACCTCTTAATAAATTCACCCTACCACTGATCCCTTCCTTGTTGTCCTTGTCAAAATTCCTAGCCATCCTGTCGATAGCCTCCAGACCTAAATCGCTTGGTCTGATTCCCATACCGGGAATCCTGCCCCTAATGTCCCCCTGTCTGCTGCTGAGATACCCCACTGGTACTCTTCCCTTCCGCTTTATCCGACTGACTGGTTTACCCTCGCCCCTTGATTCCTCTCACGTGGAATCGATATTCCTGTGACAGTGCAGGAGTGCTGCATTTACTACGTCCGTATAAGCTAATAATGCGGGATTACTAATCAAATGTTGCCTAATTCTCCAGACTAATCCATCCATGAACTTTGACTTCTTTCTTTCTTCGTCGCTTACCTCATCCGGTACAAAATTTGCCAAACGAGGGAATTCTTCCTCGTAATCGACCACTGAATGGCCCCCTTGTGTTACCTCTCAAAATTTCCTCCTCATTTCAATCTCAGTTGCTGGCGGAAAATACTTGCGGTCGAACCGCACCCAAAACTCGGCAATAGTTACTGTATCCCTTTCCTCAACTGTGGTGATCGACTCCCACCACTGTGGCGCTTCTACCACTAAACTAAAAGTGGCTAACATTTTCTTCTGCACCTCATTGCAATCTACCATGCGTAGGTGATGCTTAATATCTCTCTTCCACTATCATGCAATTACCACATATGAACCCCCTCGAAACTCTGGTGGATGGCCCTTTTGAAAGGCCTCTCGTACTTGCTGCCACCCCGACAGCCACACGTGAGCCTGAACATCTGGAGCCACTAATACTTTTGGCTGATCTCGAGGAAAGTACCTTGCCATAGCGATCATCATTGCTTCAACGGCCTACGCCACTAATTCAGCTACCTGTGTTGCCGAAATTATCTCTGGTAGTTGCTGCGGTAACTCTTTCTCCTGATGAGCCTCTTTAGTCTCATCTCCCCCTGATGCCCTAGCTTCTCTCTCTCTCCTGGGTGGCATCTGAAATGAGAATCGAATCGTATGAGTTCACCCTCAAATAAAATAAATGGCAGAAGAATGTAAATGCGCATACGTATAAGAATACAACAATCCTATGATAGGGCTCTATATCAAAGATTGCTAAGCCAAAACGTGAAAAGCCGCACAGATCCTAAGGACCCTAGAACTTGATGCTCTGATACCATCTGTGACACCCCGTCTAATAAAATACCGGGTGATCAGTACCATACCAAATTGAAACAGAAATCCCAGTTGGATCATCCTTAGCATCACTGTCGAATTTTTTTTTAAAACTTACTAACCACCTAGTATTCCAAAAGCTGGTGCCAAATTTTATCTTTTTTAATTAAATAAAATAGTACATGCGGAAATAAATATAAACCATTCACACAACTGAATAAAACTCAACTGAATAATTAATTAAACAATTTACCGAATAAACCATCGGCCACTAAAGCGAATAATTCAATACAACCATCCAACACCTGAATACATACATCTGAAAACTGTACTGAGAAGACTGGGCGACAAGGCCTAAATAAAACTGAAACTGGTAAATGATTCCTACTCTAGGAATGAATAAACGATGCGTCTAATCAAAACTCCTGCTAGCATCCACATATGCCACAACTCCGTGTTCTTGGAATAGAATATCAATCCTGGTGTCCCTGTGACTGGACACCTAAAAGGTTTTAAAAATGTAGTATAGCAAGTGTTTAGTACACAAAAAGTTTTGAAAATATTTAGCAAGTAATTTATCTTAATAAATATCAGTTATTGATTACACATGCTAGGATCACGCACACTCTCTTGAGTCTCCTCACCTCTCGTCTATCGTGAGCATCTAACGTTCCTACCTGGTTTCGCTACCCATCTTAACTAGGTCTCCAACATCTACACACCTCAGACAATCTATCTCATCAGTACCTCCCATACAGTACGCTACATGCTAACCTTAATTTACATTAAGTCATTAGTTAAGTTTCACTTTAACTTTCCGATACCGCCCATACAGTATGTGCCCGAACATCTTGTAATTATCATTACTCTTACCTTAGTATCAATACTTTAAAATCAAGTTCTCATACTTAATCAAATTTTTGTTAAATACTACCTACCTTCTCTACTAATCACACTCATGTAGATTTTATGTATATTCTAGCTGTCCACTTATGTTCCAGCCACTCTTACCCATATGTAGTTTATACAATTTTAGTTATGCACTAATAGTTCTCACTACTATCACGCCTGAGTATATATTGAAAACAATATTTAGGTATACCCCACCTAATCTTACTACTATCACACATAAGTAGGTTATTCAGACGGTATATGTTTCACACACACCTATACCCAGTACATCATACCTTGTTATCGGGTCCTATTTCACACATTATGGACAAATGATTCGGAATATTTCCTCGAACCTTGCTCGAAATGTCTCCTCGAGTAATGTTCGGAATGTCTCCGCGAACATGGTTTGGAATGTCCCCTCGAACCTGGCTTGGAATGTCTCCTCGAGTAATGTTCGGAATGTCGCCTCGAACATGGTTAGAAATGTCCCCTCGAACCTGGCTCGGAATGTCTCCTCGAGTAATGTTTGAAATGTCTCCTCGAATATGGTTCGGAATGTCCCCTCGAACTTACTAATCCTATCACAAGGATACACACAATAGGCATTCACTACCCAAGTAATCCTATAGAACAATAGGTATTCACACAAACCAATTATTCATACTTGTAAGTAATATATTTCTCTCTAATATTCACCGTACTTGTTTGGTTTACGAATTTATTTCACTTTCGTATTAATTAGAGTATTCACACAACTCTAAGGGTCCTATTCACCCCTTATTATATCAATTCAGTAGTTACCCTTGTTAACCCACTCACCTAACGAATTTAAGGTCGCTCACGCTTTTCCGTAATTATATTCTTATCATCCCGAATTAGAGTACGTCACAATCAAGCCTATGAATCTCCACTTTAACTCTCTCACAAAATTAAAGTCCAACACTCAATCATAGAACTACTGCCATATCATTATTCCATCAATATATTTCATCAAGGTCCCAAACACTTCCCCGATAAAATTTTAGACATTTGAGGCTTAAAAAGAAAAATCTCAAATTTTCTGGCAGATTAAACACCCTGTAGTAAAATTTCGATTTCTCCCTCTACAGAACTACGAATGACCTGATTCTAATTTTATTGGATAGATAAGAGAAATATATTTCTAGGAATGTATGGTTCACACTCTAATTCTAAGTAAAATTAAAATCGCACATGTTTAAAATCACGTCAAAATTTTGGCAGATTACTATGTTGACCGATCAAACACCCTGTAGTAAAATGTCGATTACTCCCTTTACAGAACTCCGATTGACCTGATTCCAAGTTCATTGGATAGATAAGAGAAATAAATTTCCAGGAATGTATGTTTGACACTCTAAATAGAAGTACAACTCAAATTACATACGTTTAAAGTTGTGTCAAAAATTCTGGCAGATTGACATCTTGTGTTCATCAATTAAACCCTAAGCCATTCAAGATTCATGTTCTTCATCCAAGAACTCATAAAGATTCCATTTTAATCATCAAATATATTCAAATTTCATTTTATCTTTACTTAGGGATTCATTCTACATGCAATCCTACCCAAATATGTGATCAATTCAAACATTTAATTCAAGGGTTTTCAATAGAATCAACCAATTCTTAAAACTCCCTACACATGGGTATTATAACTTGAATTTAATTTGAAATAAACACTTTCCTTATTTCCAGTAGGTCTGATTTCGTGATTGTGGTTGGTGATTGATGATCTTTCTCCTTTAATCTTTCTTCCCAATGTGTTTGTGGTGAAAGTCTCCTTTGAATCCTTCCCACTTCTTCGTTTTTGCCTTGGAATTGCTTCTCTCTTCTCTCTAATGGCTATGGTGTGTTTTTATTCTCCCTAAACCTAACCCTAGACTCCAACTCTTATAATCTGACTTAGAGTTCTAAAATTCGTGGGTCTCCTCACCCTAAAATGTAAAAAGGCTAGAATGCCCTCGTATGGGCCCGGTTTAGCCCAAAAATGCCCTGAGACCCAATTACTACCCCCGGGTACTCTTTTCTTACTATCTCGACCCATCTGGACTCAACTGCGCACTCAGAATTGTCATCCAAAATACTTTTTGACATTTCCAAATTTCAACCTCAAAATGCGATATACATTAATTCGGATAATTAAACTTAAAGTCGCCAATTATAAATAATTTTTCCCACTCAAATAAATGCTCCAAATCATAAATTTATGTTTCTCGAATTTAAATATTTTTATAACTCCCAAAAATAATTAAATATTAAATCCTCAAAATTACGAGGTGTTACATCCTCTATATATGCGACTTATGTTCTCCTGCTATTAGTATAGTGGCGTGATTCATATACGAGTCCGGTTGAGCTTTTTACATCGAGTAATATGGGACGACTAGTGAGGACCTTTAGAAAAATTACTGGAGGAGAGGCAAAAGACATAGCGTATTCTGAGAATGGTGATTACGATAGAAGTCACCAGGATTATTATTCAGGCAAACGATGATAAGGTAATCATGCGGGGATAGTATTTCCCCAAACACCGTTGTAGAAAATGGTGACACAACTTCTGACTCACCCAACATTGTAGACAAATGGTGAGCCAAGGGGACTCTTTTGAAGAGTCACCTGCAAGATTTCGGGAAAGAAAAGAAGTGTGATGAATCGATGGATGGAGGTAATCTAAAGAAAAGAGTGCTGGGTGGAGTGCAACGACACCCATGGCTAAATTTAGGGCCAAATTCTTGCTTATAGGAGCAACATGGTGGTGATAGGAGTGAGTCACCCTATATAAGGAAGTGGATATAGGATGAATTAAACAACTTTGGGAGAAGTGATCATAAGCTCTTACATTTGTTGTTCGATAGAGATACGATTGGAGTTTCGGAACTCATCATAAAGTAAATTAAGTCGTGTGAAAAAGTAGATAGTAGATTGTGTATATCTAAGAAAGTAAATTAAGTCGTGAAACTTAATTATAAAGGTTGAGAGATAGTATGCGTGAAATGTTGCGTGAATTAAGTGGAGAGACTTAATTATAAATATTGAAATATAACATATGTGAAATTTTATAGGAGAAATAAATAACATATGAGAAATGTTAATAATATAGCGTACTATATCGACGGTAAGGGAACTTAGTTGCGTAGATAAATTCAGTCGGATACGCTAGTTTAGTTAGGATAGATAAGTGGGATAAGTATAAAACGTTAGGCGTGCACTATAGATGAGAGGTGAGGAAACTCAAGAGAGTTTACGTGAACCTAATATTTGTAATAAATAACTGATTTTAAATTGCGATAAATGCTTGCTAAATATTTTTAAAACGTTTTGAATACTAACTCTTGCTATTAATTATTTTCAAAACCTTTTAGGTGCCCAGCCATAGGGATGCCAAACTTGATTATTCAATTACAGGGGTGCGTTGCTGCAACACATGTGAATGCATGCAGGGTTCAGACTAGATGCCTCGTTTCTTTATTCCTAGATTAGGATTTCAGATTCAATATTTTTGTTTGGGCGTGTTGTCCCCAGCATTTAATTTTTATTTGATTAAGACAATTATTCAGTTTATGAGTATTATTGGATTACTATTTTGTTTGGGATATTTGTAGCCAATGGTTCACTCGGCAAGATTTTTATTCATTCATTTTATGCGTTGGTTTAGATATTTCATGTGGTGAATGATTTATTTAGTTTTCGCTTGGTTATTTATTTGTCAAATGAAAGATAAATTTTGGCACCGACTTTTGAATACTAGGTGATTAGCAAAGTTTTAAAAAGTTTTTGATAGTGATGCTAAGAATGAACCATATGTAAATCCTGTTTTAATTTAATAAAGGCCTGATCACCCGGTGTTTAATTGGGCAGGGTGTCACATTACCCTTTCAATCCTATGGCGTGTTTGATTAAAGATGTAGCGACCAATATATTATGCTCATCACCGTGTCGAGTTTTGTGCCTTGATTTCATCTTTATGTTCCGAAGATCTATCAGGTATGAATGCATAAATATTTATATCCTTGGAGATTTGAAAATTGGGTGTTGGTTTTATAAAAATGGTTTTAAAATGTTTTAAACTATTTTTTGAATGTTTTTAAAAATTCTCTAAGTCGTAAGAATGACATTCTTGATGTCGTTCGAATGAACCTTGTGTTATCATTAGAACTAATCCAATGAACTTCGAATGACTAGTTTTTGGCTTACTCTAGTTTTCATTCGATATCTTGTCTGATGTTTATTCGAACAAACTCCGTGGAGTCATTCAAATGAGCCTTCAGACCTCATTCGAACGACCCAGTGAACTTTTTATAATCTTGAGATTTTTTAAAGTGTTTCATATTTATCTCGCTTCTTGAAAACCTCCTAAATAGGAGTGCGGAGCATCTGTTTTATTTGAGACTTTTTCATATCCTTAGAGTCATAAAACTATACTAAAAAGTTCTCCAAAGATTTTGATCTTCCATAATCATGTTTTTCGACTAAAACTCGAGTTTACACCCAACTGTTTAAAGATCCAAGTATTTCATCATATTATGATTTGAGATCTTATTTTTAGGTACCATTAGTTTATTCTATTCATCTTATCTATAATTATTTCATACGATGAATTCTGTATATGCTTTTTACTCATGATGTACTATGTGTTGTGGTGAAGAAGAAGTGAATTTTGTGTTCCAATCCACAAATGATTGTTTAGCCTGATTGATGGATACCTAGGCGTGTGTTATCACACATTATATCAGTTGCGTGGGTGGAATCCTACGTATCACTATGCGTAGGTTGAGGAACAAAGAGTGCCAAGGATTGCAAGGGCGTCAAGTGTTTATTGTAAGTCTATTGTCGTGTCCTTTGTAAATCCATACATAGTTAATTTGAGTGGCTGGATCATCTAAGGTTTTTCCCATTACAGGTTGTCCTTATACATTGGCATGTTGTGTGATTGGTTTTATTTTTTTCACTATCACCTAGATGCATGTTTTAGGATAACATGAAATTGGTTAGTCCGTTTAACACAATGATTTGTTTATTGGTTCTAAGTTTGATTTGGGTTAAACTTGTTTAATTGCAACCTCTGCCATATTAGAACCCTATCAGATATAGAGGAAAGTGTTATCAGAGCAGGAAAACTAAGATATCGTGTAGATCCTTGTTTCGTATTGTCTGAGGGGTGTTTGATTGTTTTTCCCTATATTCCTATTTGTGTGTTTCTCTCGATGGGTCGTCATAGTGATAAGTGGTCCTATATGCTTAGCGATGATGATGATTTTCATATTCGACAGGATTTTAATGAGTTTCCTAGCATGTTTAAAAATTAACTCGTTTGAATTTGAAGTTTGCTAAAAGAGTTAAATTTCTTGAAAAATAAATTTTTTGCTTAAAATATGAAATTGAATTTTTGCAAACTTTTCAAACTCAAAAGAGATATCCTCCATGAGAAGCTTAGGGACATGAAATGTGATTTCAAAAATTTTAAATTGTCCAAGAAAGAGAGATGATAAAGTCTAGTTTTTAGATAATGAGTTTAGAGACTCTAAGATATATAAGGCTAGGGTGAAAGATCATGCCATAGAAGATAACGATAAATTGATTAAGGGTATGAAGGCACGTGAGAATACTCTTAGGGATAAGTTCCTTTACATTTAAAGGGATCCAGACAACCTTTTAACAATGATTAAAAATATGAAGGAGTCCCTAAATATTGAAGAGTCTGTGTTTTCACTTGTGTCTAGAATTTTAAAGTTAGAAGATGATCTAAAAGACTCAAGTAGTGATAATATTGACTTCGATAATTCGAACTCTTCCATTGTAAAGTCAAGACCAACATTTATTTTAGTGTGTCAACCACTGCCAAGGACCTTAGACAAGGTCAACCCATAGGTAACATTCCTCGTGTTTACACATGTTCTCATTGTGGTAGGAAAGATTAGTTGAAGGAATTTGTTAAGATCTTACTAGAAGTCCTAGGATGTTTAGATCCCGTGTCACCATGGTTCTCAAAACCCGAGTCACTAAGTATTAATCTATTTGGATTAGGAAATATGTTTTGAAGGCATGATGTGTTAGACTGATTGATTCTCTCATGCTTTCATATGATTTTTATCATGCTATATCTTATGGTTAATTGTGTTTACATATTTTTCATACACTAGATTTTGTACATCATGTTATGTATGCTTGCTTGTCGTGTGATGTTTTTCTTTTATCTTTTGATTTTTAATCTTATTGTGAAAATAAGCAAAAATATTTTCATTTGTCTTTTGAGTTTTGTTTGCACGTGGTTTCTTTGAAAAAATGTTTAAAGCTCATAAAGGTTTTTGGTTTATGTGTAATTTAGTTTTCCATATCTTGTATGGCATATAAGTGTGTTTGAATCCAGTTCATTCCATGTTTTCATGTGTCTAGGACATTTGATTATGATTTTTAATGCTTAGATTGTTCTTAATTATGCTTGCATGGAGTAGGTTGACTTTGACTTCTTAATGTCTTCACTTTGCATATGCCTCCTCATATATTTAAACTTCATGTGTTATATGAGCTAAGTGAGATGTTATCCTACCAATCTTATCATATACATGTATATTTGATTGAGGAATTTGTGCATGTAAGAAATAATGCCCATGAGTTTTCTATTTTATTGAAAATATGTGTTTACACAGGAATAGGTTAAGAAGGAAGAAATCTTCCTTACGTAAAAGGCAACCATTGGCAAGATCCAAAAAAATTAAGAGGCAAAGGAAAAGATAAAATTGCTAAGGACAATTTGTTTCATTGATTATTCAAAAGAATGATATCTTCAAAAAAACAAGAGTGAAAAAATAGTATATTTATAATTTGAGGGTGTTAGGCTAGTTTGTATTATGCTTGTTTATCCATTTATGAGTTCATTGCGTATGTAAATATGAGTCTAAATCATTGTTTGATGAATTTAATTCAATAAAATAGAACTCCTTGGACATATTTTGAGTGATTGAGTAATATTGTTTTTGCTTCTAGTTCACGCTCATTCACTCTTTTTATCGTATATTAAGACACATCGATATTATGATAGTGTGTAAAGCTTTTTGTGTTTTGTGTCTTTTTTGTGGTGTTTATAAGCGAACATAAAAGATAAACATTTTAATGAACCTTAACAAAAAACACATACCACCCAAACAATTATAATTACTTTGTTGTAATTGGTCCGCATCAGCGGCAACGAACACGCGTGTCCGTTACTGCTGACGCGTGTCACACTCGTGTCCGTTACCATTGGCGCGGACAAATTACGGCATAGGAATTAAAATTAATTGGGCGTTAGGTTTTTTTTGTTAAGGTTCATTAAAATGTTCATCTTTTATGTTCACTTCTGAACCTCTCCCTATAGATATGTGCTTGGGTGTCATTGGTATCTTTTGTATATTCGTTTTTATTTTTGAGTCTTTGTGTTTGATTTAATCTATGCGTGCCACATGATCTGATTTAGTTTTAAGTTGTTTTATATTTCCATCTCCTTTTTTTTGTTTACATTGGTATCTCAGGCTTCATTGTGTATTCAAGTTGGTATCATTTTTACATCAAAGTTGGTAATTGATCATTGCTTGGATTATTTGTGCTTATGTTGTCCAGTTATCTTTGTCGTTGCTTATTGCCCTAGTTATTGCACTTTACACCAGTGCATGATATACTTATTTTTCTTATATTCTTACACATGTTTCATTCCGGAGAGATTTTGTTCTATTGGGGATATATGATTTTATTATGCACTTTTTTTTCTTTGTCGGGTCCTGAACAAAAAAGAGGAGAAATGATATCTTAATCATTATAGCCCAAGGGGGGGGGGGGGGGGGGGGGGGAGGGAGGGAGATTTTTTACTTGGGGGAGATGTCCTAACTTAGGTAGAGATTGTAATAAAATGGGTAGCATTTATTCACACGAATATTTATATTGTTTATATATTCTTTTTTCATTTCAAGGTATGTTTAAGTGTGAAAGTTTGCAACGATGCGATAAAGTTTTCACAAGAAAAATCTACTCAGTTTACGTGTCTATCAAGTTGTACTTTTTTCTTTTGGGGTTGGGGATTGAGTATTTAGATGTGCTTGACGGCCCATAGGTTTTTGTTCTGTGTTTTATCCCGAAATAGACAAAGGGGGATATTTGTGAGGAAGAATTTCCAATAGAGTCAATTTGTATGTATTTTGGCTTATTTCGTGTTTGGACAAAACCTTAGAGTCATAGGTTAGAACTTGAGTGTGTTTCCCTTATCAATCCTATGACGTGTTTGATTGAAGACGTAGTGGCCAATATATCATGCTCATCATCGTGTTGAGTTTCGAGCTGAGTTTTTGTCTTCATGTCTTGAGGATCTCTCAGGTATGAATGCATAAATATTCCGATTGTTGATGTAAAAAATTAGATTATCTCTAATTATTTAATCACAGATAAATAATATAATAAATAAGTAAGACAAAGGATTTTTAAAGTGGTTCAGCCGTATGAGAATGGCCTACGTCCACTATTTTTGTATTGCTGACTGTTTGCTTGGAAATCTTGATAAGTAGTTTATCGAGAGATCCAGATTCCACTTCTAATGAGGAGGTTACAATGTATTTATAGCCTTGAGGCTGTACATGTGAAAGGACAATGCACTGTTATCTAGTATACATATACATCTGTACGATAATAATGAGCATTTAATGCGCAGTCATCTTTTTTATTCTCGTGATTTAGGTGCTCTGCACTCCAAGTAGCTCGGACCGCCTGAGTTGCTCGGTACGCCAAGTAGCTCGGGGCTTAGAGTAGCTCGGTACACTTAAGTTGCTCGGGGCGCATGAGTTACTCGTGGAGCCTGAGTTTCTCGACCAAAATGTTTGTATTTGGCAGGTAGATCTCCACGTGTTTTCAAATGATTGGTCCACATCAGCAGACTAAATTTGGTATCAACAGAAGCCCCCAATGTTTCACAGTTGAGGTTAAATGAGAGTGTGGAACATTTTGCTTGAAAACTGCTTGGATTATTGATTTTTAGGAAAATTTTCGTTGTATACAACTCCTTTTTTGAGTGCATAGTATCAGGCTTCATAAATATTTTGAATTTTCATGACCACTTCGATATTTGTGCCCTTTTCTTCTTTTAGCCTCCGAAAACGTAAACGTCTTCCCTTGTAATCATTTTCTTTCTCTATTCCCGAGGTAAAGTATTTAAGCGCGGCAGAAATCCTATCTTCTTTCACTTTTCAAATTTGTATCTTTGAACTCTTCATCTTTTCACTGTTTTGTGCCTTCGTTCTTTCCATCGTTCATTGACAACTGATCTCTATTTTCTCTATAAGATTTTCTTCCTTCCTCTTTATTTTATTTGCCATGGTTTGTCCTGTTGAATCGTTAGATAAATTTCGATCTGAGTTTTCAATCCCTTCGTGGGTTATTTTGGAAGAACTTTCTGAACCTTCTGATTATTTTTCTTTGGCTGAGGGACATTGGTTCCCCAGTCTTTTTGTAGCCAAATGTGGCTTTTCTTTCCCGCCAAATCCCTTGTGTTTGGAGTTTTGCCAATACTTTGATGTTGTACCTGCAAGAATAGCTCCAAACACATGGAGGATAGTTAATGGTGTACATAGGTTGAATCAACTTCATGGAACTCGTTTAGGGATTTCAGAGATTATTTTTTGCTACATATGGGTTACCAGTGAAATTACTTTCTATTTAAAAACTAGGTTTTTGAATAGAGCGTTAGTCGTCAATCTTCCCGATGCCAATAGGGATTATTTTGATCATGGTGTTGTGATGAAAAAGGGGCAACACCCTCCATTAAATGGAGATGATGTATACCAAGGTCCCAAGTGTCCACTTTATGGCAATGGCATAGGTTGTTTTTATTTTTGAAATCTTGTTTTCTTTGTATTTGATAAAATGCATCACTGACAACTGATTATGTTTGTTATAGTTGATAGTAAAAAGAAACCTCCAAAGGAAACTAAGGTTAATATAAATCATTTAAAACTTATCTGGAGCTTGCACCAATCTGTTGCTGAGGAGCATATTAGATCTGCTTCTTACTTGCTGCAATACAAAAGCTAAACTTTATCTTTCATTTCTCGTCCTCGTCCAGTGGTGGTTGATCTTGACCAAGTACCAGCACCAGCCTCTGAGATTAGTATTGAAGGTTCTTCTTCTGAATCAAATATTCCGATCACTGATATGATGAAGAAAAGAAGAGGTCCTGCCTTTTTTGACAAGTCTACCTTTGCCCTTGTGGAGGCAAAGAAAAGTAAAAAAGATGTCCCAGATGAGGGGACATAGAAAATAAATGTACCCCCTCCTGTTGTTGCCCAGGAAGATTGCAAGAAGCCCCATGTGGCTTCGAGTAAGACTGTTGCTATTTCTCCTCTGAGCGATGTTATCGTCATATCACCAGTAAAGACAACGTCTTTAGTTGAAAATGCTCCTGCTCCTCTGAGGAGATTCAAGAAAAGTTATTCTGAGAGACCTGCTGAACCTGTCTCTCAACCTTCAAATGTTCAAGGTGGTGTTCCAACTTTTATTCTTTCGAGCTCTGTTGTGGGCTTGGTAAGATCCTGGACTGTCCCAGAAGTCCAAGGCATTGAAGATACTCTTTCTCGTGAGAGAATTACTACTCTGGATGCTTAACACATTGCCTCAGTAAGTATTGTTGGCCCGAGTCTTTTACTTTCTAATATTATGCTCATGTATTGACTTAAATTTATTTCTTTTTTCAGCTGGTGACGTGTTTCAACAGCATTTTGAAGAAGGATGAAGCTATTAGGGCTTCAAGCTCCTCGAGTGGAGTAGAGGAAGCTTTTGTTAGGCTGACCCAATCTTTGAAAGATTCTCGTCAAAAGTACGAGGAAGATAAAGTTGCTTGGGAGAAGCAATTCAAGTCCCTTGAGCTAGAGAGAAATCAAGCTGTGAGTGCCTCTAAGGAATTGGAGAAGAAATTGAAGGATTTTGAACAGAGCAACAAGGAGCTTGAGGCTAAGCTTAAGTCTACTGAAGATGAAGTTGTTAAACTTCAAGATGTCGAGCGATAAAAAACGTAGGTGGAAGAGAAGTTGAAGTCTATCGGGGAGCTCCTTAGAGAAAGGACCTCTTCGGAGAAGGAAAAAAGGAAGGCTGCAGTAAAAAAATCATTCAGTGTTGGTTGGGACAAAGGCTGGAATAAGGGCGTGGCTGTGATGACTTCTCAAATTGAGTATGCCAGTGTCAAATACTTTAGGGATGGATGGGTGGCAGCCTTGCAGGAGCTGAATGTTGCTGAGACTTTTGAGTTATTCCAGCAGCACACTCATGTCCCTACTCTCTCTCCTGGAGAAGAAGAAGAGGATGGAGCTGCTTCAGATTAATCTTCTATGAGGACTGGAGATCAAGTCCCTGTTGTTCCTGTTGTTCAATCTTTCGAGCAACTCCAACCAGCCAGCACTTCTGTCGAGCAGCGTCCCTTGCCTTCCGAGCAACCAACTCTTTCATCCAAACCTTCTGAGGAAGTTATAGGAAATAAGGAGAAGGTGTAGAGTTATTCGGGTTTTTATTTTCCTATTTTCTTGAAGGTAACCTGGAACTATGTATCCCTTCTTATGATGAATAAAAACTCAAACATTGGTTGTTCGTCTTGAATTTCTCTTTTACTTGCTCTGTCTGCATCATTATTGATTCTTTTTATTTCTTCTCTTTGCTAGTTTATGGCCAGGATGGAGCTCTTATCAGCTCATGACACAGAATTAATGAAGAAATGCAACGACTATTTTAAAGCTGGTCATGCAGATCTTAATGAGGCCCAAATAATTGACGTCCTTGAATCAGGTGCTTCTGACCGAGCAGTTAAAGCTTACTAATACCTGAAATGTTTGCTTGATCGTGCTGTTGCCAATAATGTGGCCTACTATGAGATGATTGAAGATCTCCAAGGAACGATCGAGGAACTTCAGTAGCAGCACAAAGAGTCCTCCACACTTTTTCATCAAGGATACGAGAAGAAATATCAGTAATTGAGCGCTGATAAAGGGTATGATAAATTCATCTCTGCTTATGAGAAGAAAGAGAGTGTTCTGAAGCTTCAAGTTGAAGAGCATATGCATATCGCTAAGTTGTTGGAGTAGGAGAACATTTCTTTGCAAGAAGAGATAAAATAACTCAAATCTGCTGCATCTTATTCGGGAGCCTTGGTCCCTGTTAACGATGAAGGTTTTTCTTTCTTGGAGGTAGAAAATACAACTTACGAGATGAGTTTGGAAACTTTGAAAAGAGCTGGACCCTCCACATATACTCGTGGACGAGAAAGATCTTCTTCTCGTGGATGAGCAAGGACTGGTCGGGTTTCTATTAAAGAAGCGAGAACTCAATCGGCCTTGGAGAATCAAGCAGTTCAGTTGATGGCGAAGAATCAAGCTTTTGCAGAAATGTCCAAGAAGATTCTAAATTTTACTAACCAACTCTCTTCCCAGAGTTTTATTTTGGAAAATAAGGAAATTATGGTGAAGAGTCTCCACGAGCAACTGAAGAGGTTAACTTATCAGTTTTATAAACAACCAGAGAGTTTTGGATGGCTGGGTATAATGAAGCCCTTTACAATCTTGATGCTCGGATCCAGCAGTCGAATAATGAGGGGTACAAGTAGGGATGGTTGAATGCTATGTGTGTGCTATAATTGGAGTAGGGACATTACTTATGGGATTATTATGAGCCTGGAGTGCTCGACTTGCCCATGCCTCCTTTTAAGATTGATTTTAGTTGGATTCCTTCTCGTGTAATTCCTCGATGATTGAATTCCAAGTATCTCGGTGATTACAGTCTTCATGCCAACTTTGAGATTTATCGCCCAGAACATTTGCTTGATCGGCCATCTGTAATGAATGTTAGAATGCAGCGAGATGTAAATTTTATAAATTCCCCTTATGCATTAGATGATCCTCCTGTCAGGGTAGAACAAGTTTCAAAGGCAGAAAGGAAAAAACCAATAGAATAGGGTATTTTATGTAATGAAGTATATTTTTCACATCATGTGTAATTCTACTTGATTTGAATGAAGAAATTTTTAGTCTTTTGCTATTTCATTGTCTTCTAAATAATTTGTATAATGTCTTTGCTTGTTAGTTGGTAAATATATGTATGTATATACTATACTTATCCCATTTGTTGTTTGATTATAGTGACTTGTCAATTGAATTGCCGACCAACCCGAGTTGGTGGTAATTGATATCTGACCAACCGGAGTTGGTGGTAATTGATTCCTGACCAACCGGAGTTGGTGGTAATGAGAACCTGACCAACTGGAGTTGGTAGTAGTTGATTTCCGACCAACCGGAGTTAGTGGAAATTGCTTTTCGACCAACCGGAGTTAGTGGTAATTGATTTGCCGACCAACCGGAGTTGGTGGTATTAAGTTTTCGACCAACCGGAGTTGGTGGTAATTGCTTTCCGACCAACAGGAGTTGGTGGTAATTGATTTCTGACCAATCGAAGTTGGTGGTAATTACTTTTCGACCAATCGGAGTTAGTGGTAATTGCTTTTCGACTAACCAGAGTTGGTGGTAATTGATTTGTCGACCAACTGGAGTTGGTGGTATTAAGTTTTTGACCAACCAGAGTTGGTGGTAATTGATTTTCCGACCAACCATAGTTGGTGGTATTAAGTTTCTGACCAACCGGAGTTGGTGGTATTAAATTTCTGACCAACCGGAGTTGGTGGTAATTGATTTGCCGACCAACCGGAGTTGGTGGTATTAATTTTCCGGCCAACCAGAGTTGGTGGTAATTGATTTGCCGACCAATCGGAGTTGGTGGTATTAAGTTTCCGACCAATCGGAGTTGGTGGTAATTAATTTGTCGATCAACCGGAGTTGGTGGTATTTTCTCTGAATTTGGTGTGTAGTGTGTAGCACTAATATTCTGAAAAAATTTCAACAAAGAAAGAAACTGAGTGAAACATTACTTTATTCATATTGAAGAAACTGCATTACATAGGACTTTCAATTACTGATAATACTTGCGCAGATGCTCTTCATTCCATGCATTCTTGAATTCTTCTCCTTCCAAAGTTTCAATCCTGTATGTCCCTGGACGAACAACTTCTGTTACTCTGTATGGTCCATGCCAGTTGGCTTCCAGTTCGTTATTCTTTTGGATCACTTTCTTCACTACATAATCTCCTTCCTTCAAATCACTCTTCTTCACTCTTTTGTTATAGAACAATGCTGTTCGTTGTTGATATGCTGCATTCCTGATTGCTGCTTCTTCCCTAACTTCTTCGAGCATATCCAGGTCTAATATTCTCATTAAATCACTGACAGGAGAATTGAAATTAAGCACCCTATGCGTGGGTAGACCCAATCCAGCAGGTATTACAGCCTCACTCTGAAATGCCAGCATGTGTGGTGACTCTCCTATTGTTGTTCGTGGTGTGGTACGATCAGACCACAACACAGAATGTAGCTCGTTAATCCAATTTTCCTTTGCATCATCCAATCATTTTTTCAAACCATTGAGCAGCGTTCTATTTGTCACCTTAGTTTGCCCAGTGCAGAGTGGATCTTCAGTACATTGGATTGATGACAATACGCGGCAAACTCTTCGTTATCAAACTGGGTTCCATGGTCAGTAATGAATGCATGTGGGAGACCATATCTGCAGATAATATTCTTCCAAATAAATTCATAGACTTTGTCGTATGTCATATCAATGAGAGGCTCAGCTTCCACCCATTTAGTAAAATAATCCACAACAACCACGAGGTATTTGAATCTTCCCCTGGTCGTTGGAAGTGGCCCGGCCAAGTCTATCCCCCATATGGCGAATGGCCAAGGGGACGTGATGGGTGTTAATAATGCTTGGGGAGTTCTTCGGATAGAGGAGAAACGTTGGCATTTATCGCACTTCTTAGCATAAGCTACGCAATCAGCTCTCATCGTTGGCCAGTAATACCCCTGCATTTTTATTCTTTGCAAAATCATCCGATCTGCTACATGGGCTCCACAAGACCCTTCGTGGACCTCTTCGATCAAATCTTTCACTTCGGAGGGATGGACACATCTTTGTAGCCCATCTATAACTCCTCGCCTATACAAGATGCCATCAGTCAATATATAACGAGAAACTTTAAACTTCAGTTTTTTAGCTACGAGTTTATCAGTTGGCAAAGCCTCCTCTTCAATATAGGCCCTAATGGGGTCAATCCAAGATGGTCCCAAGTCGAGGGCGATGAAGTTTATCATCCAATCTTCGTCTATACTCCGACCAGCCAGGATTTCTATTGGAATTTTTCTTCGTAGCTCCGTGCGTGTGGCTGATGCTAACCGAGCTAGGGCGTCTACTCTTGCATTCTCCAGTCTTGGTATTCTAATCAACTGTACTGTAATAAAACTTGATACAACCTCCATTGCTTTGGCATGATACTTGACCATTAATTCTCCTTTTGCTTCATACACCCCCAGAATTTGATTTGCGATTAATTGGGAATCACTGAACACAACGACTTTCTATGCTTTCATAGTTTTGGCTAGACTTATACCCATAATCATATCTTTATATTCAACCTCATTATTAGAAGCCTTAAATTAAAAGCGCAGAGCATACTCCACATCAATCTCATCCGGACTATTTAAAAAAATTCCTGCTCCACTGCCTGTAGTGCATGAAGAGCCATCAATATACAAATTCCATACAGGTACTTCATCATCAAATTTTTGATCAGACAGAGTTCCTCGGTGGAATATTTAGTGCTTCCTTTTGTTCTCCTCCGACACTTCTCACTGCTCGTTGATCATCTTATCTTGCTCGTCTACAGACGTAAGTTGGTCGGGGTTTAAATTTGATGATCCTGTAACATCCACAGGTTGGTCGGAGGCATCTTCCTGAGTAAACTCTATGATAAAATTCGCCACTGCCTCCCCTTTGAGTGACGATCTAGGCTAATAAACTATATCATACTCGTCAAGTTATACTGCCCAGTACATCAATCTTCCCGATTTCTCCGGTTTATCCAGAGCTTGCCTTAATGGCATATCAGTGTACACAACTATAGTGTGAGCCTGGAAGTATGGCCTCATTCTTCTGCTTGCTTCGATCAGAGCTAGTGCCAACTTCTCCAATTTTTGATATCTTATTTCTGCTCCTCGGAATGCCTTGGTGGTGTAGTAGACTGGTTTTTGTATTTCGCCCTCCATTCTTATCAATTCTGAGCTCACTGCATTTTCTGAAACTCCCAGGTACAAGTATAGTTTTTCTCCCATCACTGGTCTAGATAATAATGGAGGTGTCCCCAGATATTTTTTCAATTCTTGAAAGGCCTCCTCGCATTCATCATTCCACTCAAAAGTTTTTTGGAGTGTTTTGAAGAATGGGAGACATCTGTCTGTTGCTCGTGACACAAATCTATTAAGCGCTGCAACTCGCCCTGTGAGGCTTTGTACTTCCTTCTTCGTGGTTGGAGATCGCATCTCCAATAGAGCCTTGATCTTTTTAGGGTTCGCCTCAACACCTCGTTGGTTAACAATGTATCCGAGAAACATTCCTTCTCGCACTCCAAATATGCACTTGGTGGGATTTAACTACATTTGGTATTTCTCTAGTTGATCAATGATCTGACCTAGGTCAACTAGATGATCAGCAGCTTTCTTGCTCTTCGTCAGCATATCGTCAACATAAACCTCCATGTTATGACTGATTTGTTTTGCAAACACCTTATTCATCAATCGCTGATATGTTGCACCTGCATTTTTCAGTCCAAAAGGCATAACATTATAGCAATAAGTTCCCCTTGGGGTGATAAAAGAGGTACTTTCCCTGTCCTCAGGCTTCATTTTAATCTAGTTGTACCTAGAATAATCATCCATGAAACTCAACAATTCATTCCTCGAGGTAGCATCCACCAGCTGATCGATTCGGGGTAAAGGAAAATGATCCTTTGGGCAGGCTTTATTAAGATCAGTGAAGTCCACACACATCCTCCACTTGTTGTTTTTCTTCTTCACCATTACCACATTTGCTAACCAATCAGGATATTTGACATCCTCAATAAAAGAGGTTTTTTGTAGTTTCTCTACTTCTTCCTGTATGGCTTGATTCTTTTCAGGACTAAACACCCTTCTTCGTTGCTTTACTGGCTTGATTTCCTTGTTCACATTGAGTTTATGACACAGGAAACTCGGGTCTATCCCTGGCATATCTTATTGACTCCATGCAAAAGTCTGCTTTTTGCGTCTTAGAAAGGCTATCAATTCCTGTTTTATTGATACATCGAGTGATGCACCAATTTGAGTTGTTCGTTCTGGATGCTCGTCGTCCAGAATGATATTTTTGGTAGCCTCCATGACATGTCCCTTCACGAGCTGAGACTCATCTCTAGGGTCTAACGTTTCAAACTTTGCATCTTCTATTTCATCCACTTGATAAGTAATAGTCTTCTTTCTGGATTCTTCGCGTTCCTCTTGTTCGGCAGATGAATAGTAGCATTCCCGATCTACTTTTTGGTCACCTTTCATAACTCCCACTCCAAAATTGGTTGGTAATTTCAAACATTGATGTACAGTAGATGGTACTGCTTTGAACTTCTTCAGACCTACCCTTCCCATGATGATATTGTAAGCTGATTGGACATTTTTATCCATTACAAAAAAGCGTACTCTTTCTGTTCGACAAGCAGGACATGTACCAATAAACATATCTAACTTGATAGTTCCAAGTGGAAAAACCTTTTCGCCAGTAAAATTGAGGAGATGTCTATGATAGGGCTCCAATTGGGCTAATTTCAGATTCAAACTATCAAAACATGGGTAGAACATGATGTCTGTCGAGCTACCATTATCCACCAGTAACCGTGAAATTACCACTTCCTTCATTCTCATATTGATCACCAGTGGGTCATCATGAGGATATAGTACACCTGCCAGGTCGTTCTTAGAGAAACCAATGACCAATTTGTCTTTATTCACCTTCCTCGAGCGATCCTCTTCAGCCAAATTTATTCGCTGAATGTACAAGAAAGCTTGAGCTTCATTGAGGTAAGCTTTCCTCTCTGCAGTAAGGTCTCCACCTACTGCATCTCCACCTATAATAACATTACATTCAAACGATCCAAAACGGATTAAAAATACCTCATGTTCTGGTTGTCTTGGTCTTTTGGGGAGATCATGGTCATCTTGATCAGCTTCTGGATCTTCTTCATGACTTCTTTTCTTGTCTTCTTTTGCTTGACGAGGAGATGTAGATCTTCTCCTTCCTCGATCGTTGGTCTTTCCACCACTTTGGCGATCAACATACTTAGCTAATTTTCCTCGTCTGATGAGTGCTTCAATTTCATTCTAAAGAGCTATGCATTGTTTGGTCGTATGACCATGTCTTTATGGAATTCACAATATTTGGACTTGTTTCTTCTGTCGGGATCTGCCTTTATTTTTGCTGGCCATGCTAGTTCCTCGTTGTTCTTGATCTCTTCTAGAATCTGATTTATATCTACCTTTAAAGGAGTGTAATTTCCAAATTTCTTCATCTACTCCAGTGTTTTATTTTCTTTCGACTGCTTGTTGCCACCGTTGTTCTTCTGATCCTTCTTTTTGGTTTTACCATCTTCCACCTTGGTCTCCTTAGTATCTGCGTTCTTCTTCGCAGCCATGGCTTCCTTGACATTCATGATTTTGGATGCTTTTTCCATCAGTTCTACCATGGTCCTAGGCTGATCTTTGGCTAAAGTGTTGTACAATTTATTTGGAAACAATCCACTCATCAGAGCAGTAATTGCTGTTTTCTCTTCGTAATCAATTACTTCAAGTTTCTCGTTATTGTAACGAGTAATATAGTCCCTGGTGCTTTCACCTGCCTTCTGTCTAACACTTAGCAAGTGTGCTACTCGTTTAACTGGGTTCGCTCCAAAAAAGAAGTTCCCGATAAAGAGCTCTACCAGTTGAAATAAAGTCTCAATTTTCCCCCGAGGAACATTGTTGTACCATATCTGAGCTGATCCGGTAAGAGTTCCTGAAAATGCCATGCATCTCATCTCATCTGGAACTGCATAGATATCGGCAGCATCTTGGTATTTCTCTATATGGAGGACATGGTTAGTCTTTCCATCGTATTTAGGCGTTACCATAGGAGCTTTGAATTTTGATGGTGTGGGAAAATCCACGATTTCCTGTACAAATGGTGTCCCTTGGACAAAAGTTATTTGTAGAGGATTCTTGGTCTTAGCCATTTCCCCTAATCTGTCCTCCAACCTTTGAATAGAGCCCTTCCATGCATCATTTCCTTCCTCGGGCCTATTGGTTCGAGCAACTCATCGCGTTGAATTTGCCTCTTGGGATCGAGATGCTGGTCGTGATTGGGCAGAGCCCTCCCTTAGATCGGATGGTCATGGGGAGTTCCTCGACGCAATCTTAGGAGGACTTCTATTCCTCCTAGGGCCTAAAGGATCAAAAGGAGAGACTCTACTTAACCTTTCTAGAGCACTAGTCCTTTCTGGAGATAGAGTGACGTTTCGTTGATAATCTGTAGCTCGTACTGATGAAGTCCGACCAGGTTGATAAGAAGGATCATTAGATCTCTCAGTACGATATGATTCAGTGCGTCTAGATTGAGATTCCTCTGGGAATAGCGTTCGCCTAGTTCATAAAGAGGGTAAACGGGTATTTCTCTGAACACTTCGTTGTCCTGATTGGGCCGGCAATCCTCCTTGAATAATTTGTATAAGTTAACGCATGGTTTCTTGCATGACCGTTTGCCCTTGGGCTAAATTAGCCATTATACCAGCCAGATCTTGAACATTTGGGGGAGTAGAAAGGTTTGGAGGGATCACATTATTTCGATTACTGGATTCGGGATTATCAGCCATTGATAATGAATTGTTTTGGTGAAAAACGTTAAGTACAGTCGTTTCCCACAGACGGTGCCAATCTGTTGATGTAAAAAATTAGATTATCTCTAATTATTTAATCACATATAAATAATATAATAAATAATTAAGACAAAGGATTTTTAAAGTGGTTCAGCCATATGAGAATGGCCTACGTCCACTATTTTTGTATTGCTGACTGTTTGCGTAGAAATCTTGATAAGTAGTTTATCCAGAGATCGAGAGTCCCCTTCTAATGAGGAGGTTACAATGTATTTATAGCCTTGAGGCTGTACATATGAAAGGACAATGTGTTATTATCTAGTATACATATACATCTGTACGATAATAATGAGCATTTAATGCGCAGTCGTCTTTTTGATTCTCTTGATTTGGGTGCTCTACACTCCAAGTAGCTTGGACCGCCTGAGTTTCTCAGTACGCCAAGTAGCTCGGGGCCTAGAGTAGCTGGGTACGCTTAAGTTGCTCGGGGCGCATGAGTTCCTCGGGGAACCTGAGTTGCTCGCCCAAAATGTTTGTATTTGACAGGTAGATCTCCACGTGTCTTCAAATGATTGGTCCACATCAGTAGACTAAATTTGGTATCAACACCGTTCATTAGAGATTCTAACATTGGGGATTGTTTTTAAAATATTTTCAATTATTTTTTAGATTTTTAAAAATTTTGTCTTTAGAATGGCATTCATGAAGTCGTTCGAATGAACTTTGGGTTCTGATTAGAAATGATCCAACAAACTTCAAACGATTGATTTTTGGCTTACTTTGGTTTTTCGTTCGATATCTTGTTCGATGTCTTTTCCAACGAACTCAGTGGAGTTGTTTAAATGATCCTTCAGGCCTTGTTCGAACGACCCAATGAACTTTTTATAATTTTGAGATTTTCTTAAAATGTTTCATGTATATCTCATTTTTGGAAAGTCTCCTATAAATAAGAGTGCAGAGCAGTAGTTTCATTTGAGAATTTTTCATATCCTTAGAGTCATAAAACTCTTAAAAAAGCTATAGCAAGGTTTTGATCTTCCATGCTTATGTTTTCCAACTAAAACCCTAGTTTGCACCCAACTGTTTAAAGATCCAAAATTTTCATCATATTATGATCTGAGTTCTTATTTACGGGCACCGCTGGTTTATTTTCTTCATCTTGTTGAGAATCATTTCGTACGGTGGAATCCGTGTTATGGTGTTGCGGTTAAGAAGCGGTGGATTTCGTGTTCCAATCCATAGACGGTTACTGAGCCTTATTAGTGGATACTGAGGTGTGTGGGGTCATACATTCTGGCAGTTGCATGGTTGGACTCCTACGTGTCACTGTGCGGAGTTTAAGGAAGAAAGTGCATCTGTGTATTATTTATTATCATGTCCTTTGTAAATCCATACATAATGAATTTGTGTGGCTGGGTTGTTAGAGATTTTTCCCATTGTGGATTTTTCTTATACATTGGTATGTTGTGTGATTGATCTTGTTTATCTTCTATCATTTAAATGCATATTTTAGGATAAGATAAAATTCGTTGATCTATTTAACACAATAATTTGTTTATTGGTGCTAAGTTTGATCTGGGTTAAACTTGTTTAATTGAACTTAAAATTAAAAAAAGTTTTGAAATAGTTGGTTTTTCTAGTTTTGCACCCTTTACCATATTAGAATCCTATACAATATAAAGGACTTTCACTTGATATTTTGGCAACAAAATGAAAGGCCACGCGTGAGATGTATCTAGCGAATGCTTTCTTAGCTGTTGTGACCGTTAATTCGACTATTATATCACAAGTGCTTTGAACACAAAGTTTGGATTTTTTTGCGAGGAGAAGAAGAACAAACTTATAGTAGGTGGAGTTCCTTTTTTTCAATTAGTTCAGATGGAGGATTATGACTCCAGGGATGACTAGTAGTACTAGAGGATTTAGAGGTGAAGAAGGATGTTTTAGCTAAGGCCCATGGTTCATAATATATAGTAATTTTCGGAGGGGATTAGATGTACTAAAATATGCGAATATTATATTGGTAGTCAAGGATGACAAGGGACATTTTTGAGTTCTTGTCAAGATGCACCACTTGTTATCTAGTAAAGATGGAGCACTAAATATCGACAGGATAGTTGTAACCACTCGATATCCCTCAATGGAAGTGTGAAACCATCTCCGTGGACTTTATCGCAGGGTTCCTGAGATCACAGAGGGAACACAATTCCATATGGGTTATTATTGATAAACTGATAACGGTGGCCCATTTTCTCCTAGTTCAGATAGTTTTCCCTACAGAATAATTGCTTAACTTCTTATGGCAGAGATAGTATGACTTAATGGAGTACCACTGGATATTACGTCTGATAGGGAAAACACGTTCATTTATCGATTTTAGAGGGGTTTTCAGGATGCGATGGGGGTGCAATAGACTAAGAGTACAACATTTCACCCTTATTAAGATGGTCAGACTAAGCGGGTGAACTTGAATTTAGAAGACATGCTTTGATCTTGTGTTTGATATTTCAAAGAAAGTTGGGACACACATTTGTCTATTGTGGAGTTTGATACAACACTAGTCACTAGTAGACTATTGGGATGACACCTTACCTAAATTCATACATACGGTCATGCCGTTCACTTAGTTATTGGATGGAGTTTGGGGAAAACATGATGTTAAGACCATACATTATTCGAGACACCTCAGAAAGGTGACACTCATTCGAGAACGGATGAAAATAGTCCAAGACCAACAAAAGAGTTATGCCGATAAATGAAATCATAAACTGGAGTTTTGGGTCGGAGATCAGGTGTTACTGAGAGTCTCTCCAATTAAGGGTATTTTTAGATTTTGATCGAAAGGGAAGTTATCTCCCCGATACATTGGTCCTTTCACGGTTTTGGATAGGATAGGCCCGATGGCATACCATTTGGCCTTAGTCAATTATCTTCAGCGGGTATATGACATCATTCATGTGTCCATGTTGAGGAAGCTTATGAGAGACGAAGACAAATATTAGCACATCGATGCCGACGAAATAACCAGATGCCAGCAATGAAGAAAAAACACAACATATTCTTAATAGGAGTGAGCAGACTCTGCGATCGAAGGTCATTCTATTAGTAAGGGTCCAGTGGGGTCATCGCAATGAGGCTTTGTCTACTTGGGGAGAGAAATAATGAAATGCGAACGAGATATCCAGAGTTATTCAAGTCAGGTGTAAATTTCAAATTTTAAGGACGATATTCCTTGTTTTAAGGGGGAAGAATGTAATACCCCATATTTTTATGCATTTAATCAATTGTAAAATTATCTTATCTTAATTGCATGTCGTGAAATGTGATGTCACCCTTGTGATATATATATTCTTATGCGTTATATAAACTATTTGAAAAATCAAATTTAATACACGATAAAGTAGAAATAAATATTTTAACATGACTGTGATTTATGGGTTACTATGGAATGGTCAGGGATTTGTTATCGAGGGTTTCCTTGTTTGGATTATCCCCTTGGTGTCGAGTTCTAATGATTATGAAGTAGTTTCCTATAATGTTGTGTCACACTAAGTTAATAAATTAATTAAATTGTGGACTATTGGATTCGTGTAGACTAAATTACTAAATTTTGTGAGTTATATTAGTAAGGATATTAGGAAAGTTTTTGGGTTGGTTACAGGATACATATAAGGTCCAGTTTAGTCTAAAAATATAGGTTTTCGGCCCATTGGGATAGTATAAGACTTGGATAAGGTTTTAGAGTTATTAAAGATGTTTTTGGACCTAATTAGATAAGTCTCATGTCGGGGTTTAACCTAATATCCCGGGTTATAAGTCTTTAGATGTCATTAGGGTTTCCTTATTTCACAAATAATAATTGGGAAGGCTTCCTAAGGAGTACATAGGAGAGACTTCAAGAGAAGAGGAATACGAAGGAATTATAAATAATTTCTTTACTAGTTGGGATTGAGGCAAGTTTAATTGGGAATTGATTTTAATTACGTTTGATTATTATATTCATATTCATGTGAATATGAATCAAATCACGTGTAAATCTGAATTAAAGATTAGAATTAATTAGATTATAATTTGATTAATTAAGACAAGAAAATAAACTGATGACATAGTTGATTATGGAGGATTTCTACATGAATTTTGATGTAAATTATTCTAGGATGAGTAGTAATTGATTATATCATGTTTAAGCTTCAAAATCCCGGTGTTAATGTTTTGAATTAATAGAAAATTGAATCAAATTGATAGGATTATCTAAGAACTAGGGCTATTATCTTAAATTGGAAATTACACTTTAAATCCTTTTCAAATTGTGTATAGTGTTTAGATTTAGGCTTAATTTGATATTCTCTCTCTCTCTCTCTCTCTCTATATATATATATATATATATATATATATATATATATATGTATATATATATATATATATGTATGTATGTATGAAGGAGAGTGAATTACATTTCGGTTTGAGGAACTTGATAAACGTTAAAGGAGGTTTAGGGGTTTCAATGTCGTAATTAGGAAGATGTTGAACATTGGGACCATCGATCAAGTTGATTGATCGACCATCCCCGTTTGGAGAAAAAATGGTTTAGATCTTATTTTGAGTTCGTTTTGGTAATTAAAGGATAGTTTAAATTAATGTGTAGGTTCTTTATCCATGTAGGATCATATAAATCTTATTAATTAGAAACTTTGAAACTCATGTTGGAACTGAAGCACTTAACGTTACGAAAATTTGTAAAGTCAGATATTTCGATCAAGATTTAGAAACCTTTTATACTAGGGTTTACTATTCTTGTATTTTATGTGCAACTTACCTGGGTTTGAGCCCTCGTGGTATTACATACTAGAAGGGATATCCTTATAGGGGACTTGCGACGTTGATTGGTACCCCAGTTATGAGAAAGACTTTACCTTGATTACATTACCCTGAACACTACGTGATTTCTATACATGTATTATCCCTTGGTGTGGTGTTACAGGCCCAAGGAGTGAAAGATGACACTGTTCCTGTGGGGAGGTAATTTCATTGCAAAGTTAACAGCGGGCGCAGGGGTGACTGTCTCCCTTCTCGTCACTTCTCCGAGGTTAGGTTATCGGTATGAGGTTTTGGGTACTCGGTGGCTTTACCCTTAGATGTGGTTTGATGCCATGTCTAGGTTTAGTGCACGCCCCTTTTGGTAAGGGTGACCTTCTTGCGAAAAAAGTGGGGGTTTCGTAGGGTGTTCAGAGTCGCCATTTTGTTTCGTGTAAAAATAAATAAAAATGTTTGGTCTATCCCTTTAAGGCTAATCCTAAGATAAGTTTTAAAGTCTACAGTTAGTCTAGAGATTCTTGTTGTGTGGGTTTGGGAACTGGGTTACGAGTGGCGAAGGTGTTAGGCACCCCACTTATTTTGTATGCTTATTTAATTCTATGATAATTATTCCTCTTTGCATTAATTGATTATTTTTAGCTATTTTAGAATTTGTTTAGATACCTTAGCGTGAGGGTCCCTTAAATTGTAGATAATTACTAATGCTAGGAAATGGTATAAGTGAGGGGTATAAGAATGTCACTTCAACCGATGCAGGTATACAAGATTTTTTGTGTATGACTCCGTAATTTTATTCTCATAACGGGTGGCCATTGATGTAGGAGCTAGAGAAGGCTCGACTTTGAGATAGTTTGATATCTCATTTGAGGTTTGAGGAGATGTAGAAAGGTGGAATATGGATGTACCTCTTTAGTGACTAATGTATACGTGTTTTCAAGTTTGTATGTACGGATATGTATGGGACCGTATTTGAGATAATTTTATATCTCGGTTTTTGTTATTTAGACATAATGGGTGAAATTTAAGAGATAGGTGCATCTCTATGGGTACAATACATCATTAGACATGTTGACTTGGCTCGAGCTCATGAGAAGGTCTCGGTATTGCACCTACGTACCTAGAGGAGTTGGGATAAAAGTCAACGTAGTTTGGTTGTATAAATATTCTAATGTGAAGTGTGAGTAAGTGTAGGACTTGGCTTAAGAGGGAAATAAACTATCCGTGGGACATAAATGAGCTTTGGTGGAGGGTCACAGTGTGAGTCGACATGATGTCGCCGACAAAGACATTCATCACTTGTGTGGCGATCACTAAATCAAAGGTGTTGTTGAACCTTCTGGCTAGTTTGGAGGTATAACGCCAAGGATGTCGTGTTATAGACATCCTCGGCTAGGGAGGTAAAGGTAGAAGTCGATGGAGTTTGGACTGGTAAGGGAGACATCCCTAAGAAATAATATGTCAAGAGACGTATTATAAAGCTTGGGCTTCATTAGTTTTTCTCAATATAACACTTACGTACTCAAGGGAAATGGGATCAAAGCCAACATAGTTCCAAAAAAATGGGGTTGGATAATATATAGGGGTGTAGGACTAGAGATGGAGACATCCCTAGGAGATAATATGCCAAGAGATGTATTATGAGGCTTGGGATTCACGAGTTTGACTCGATATAGTCCCTACATAGCCAAGGAGACTTAGGATCAAATCCAACGTAGTTCCAACAAACAGAGCACCTAGTCCTTAATATAGAATTTCCATTGTGTCGGATCGATATATTTATTTGTTAAGAAAATAAGTTGATCAAATGCCGATTTTTGAAAAGTATTTATACGAAAACATATATTCACGGTGCTGCAGCTTTTACGGGATTAGTTCACTCGGAGAAGTGGTGAGAGTAGCCGAATCTTAGACATTTGCCTAAAAAGTTTCTTGTTAACACAAATCAATGTCACTTTCTTGAGAAAATATTTTGAAGATTATATTTTCATGTTGATGTATTTTAGTCATGGCATTTGATTAACATTTGTTTAATATATGCGCATGTCAATATAGTAAAACTTTTGAAATATGAACATTGTAAATTTCATAACCGGTCCCCTAAACGGGGGCCGAGCTAAAGAAGATAAAAAAATATGTACAATTTATCACAGTATATACATGTGGGGCATTAGCCCAAAATTTATTGCAGAGGTTCTTTACCCTAGTGGGAAAGTGGACAAAACTGCTTAAAACAGCCAAAAAACTGTTCCCGCCAAATCTCATTCGAATGACATTTCGTTCGAACGACATTCTCGTTCGAACGAGTCTTCTAACGAAGTTCCAGTATGAAATCGTTAGAAGCTCATTAGAAATCTCGTTAGAACGATCATCTCATTCGAACGACATTTCGAACGAAGTTCCAGTATGCCATAACGGGAAGTCGTTGGCAATCTCGTCCGAACGACTTGTGGTTCGAACGACAATCTCGTTCGAACGACACTTCGAACGAACTCACAGAATGTTCAAAAATTCTTTTTAAGCCCAGAAACTTTTATATACTTTATATATAAGTTTTAATAGAAAACATTCTGAAAACAAAACACAGTTTTAAAAACCTAACACCCAATATTAACCGTTCCAAGATCCTATATATATATGTAATGCATTCATACCTTGGGAGCATGGAACCACTATTGATGACGTAGAAACAAGGGACTTAAACACGACATTCTGATGAAGCTTTATACACTTGGCCGCTAAGTCTTCAACAAACACGTCATAGGCTTGAAAGATGATCAATATACTCTATCCTATGACTCAAACATTTTTGTCCAGAATTGAGCCAAAACTACAAAGGACTCAATTGGAAATTTGCGTCCTTACAAATCTCCCCCTTTGGCTATTCCGGGACAAAAACCAAACAAAAAGTCCTAAAGGGCCGTCAAACTCTACTAGACTAATAGAAAGTCCCACCCAAAATAAAAATACAATGATTGACTCAAACAACCCAAAGGATCAATAATCTTTGCCGTTGAAAGTTGCCTCTTTATAAAATAATTCCTGCACGCTTAAGCAAACACATTACACGCATAGGGAATATCGAAATATTTAATGCAAGTTAAGCAAACACATTACACACATAGGGAATATCAAAATATTTAATGCAAGTAACATAAGTACTCCCCCTAAAGTAATTCTCTCCCTTTATCAGCTATGATCAACTTAGAAAGATGTCTCCCCCTAAGATAAATCTCCCCCAAACAAGATACGAGAACAATATGATTAGATACCATTTCTCCCCCTATCATTTCTCCCCCTTTTTGTTCAGGAATTGACAAAGGTTATATAATTGTGCATATAGTGATGAGGATGTTAAAGCACATGGGCAACAAAGATTCAACTAATCCAAGAAATAACATCGGATACCAACTAGGATGCAATATGATATATAAATTATTAAGCATGTGATATCAACAAAGAATGCAATAAGATGGATACCAAATATGAATTAAAGCATATATGGATTAGAAATCACGGCAAAGACTTAACAAAAATATCAAATATATGTATACATAATATATACCAAAGAGACTCAAGTACACATATATAGATATAAACACACAAATGACACACACAAAAGATAATAGGAACCTTTCACACTCGTATGGGAAAAATGTGTCATATGGAAACGTAAGTGTTGGGGTGTGAACAAGTAACGTTTAAATTTAGACCCAATCACTTAAAACATGTTCACGTAGTTCTTAATTGATTGCGAACTTCATCACATTTGAATATAACCTCATGTGACAATAAATATTGAACTCAATGAACAAACATACAAAATGTATACCAGCCTAGAGTTTTGATGATTCTACAAACCACATAGAGTCATGACAATAAAGACCACTAGGATAAACGGACATTGTGAAAACCGTTGATATACCATCCAATATCCCTCAATAAACATTTATATTAATTTTGAATGAATATATCAATCAAACATAGGCCTTGGCAATTATCTTTCTTTTTAAAGCCATATTTTCTGTTTTTAGGCTTTTGGACCACGTATTTCTTTTAGGTCCATTTCAAACCGTGGCTTACAATCGCAAAGGATTATTATTCCTTTCGGAGCCCTTCCCCGTGCACACATTTATATTTATCATTTTTATTTTTCACACAAATCTCACGTGCAACGGATTTTGACATGCATCGGTCCTCCTAGGTCACAAATATGTAGATGACTAGATTGGTAGGAGAACACCTCACAAATCTCAAATATAACATGTGACATTAAAATTTCAAAAGAGCTCGTGTATGTGTGAATAGAGGCATATAAAAATAGAATTCATTTAATCAATACAAAATCCAACTACTCCACAAAAATATGGTAAAGAACATTTTAAGGATTGACAATCTAAACCAAAAGTTCTAGCCACATGGGAACGTTAAAGGAGGGATTCAAACACAAGTATATGCCACTTAAAGTGCGTCAAACCAAAATACACACAAAATAAAATCTGTTTGAGTTTTTGAACTTTTTAACCAAAAAAAATATTTACTCAAAAGACAAACAAAAGTTTATTTGTATTTTTCATTAAGCCTAAATAACTAACAAGGTAAAAACACAGATGATAAACAAAAATCTTTTTGTATTTTTCATTTAATGCAAATAAAAATAAAAGAAATATAATACAAAAGATAAACAAAAAATCATAATTCTAGCATGTGATTAAACATGAAGCATAGACTAGAAAATGATTAAATAATCATACATTTAGCATGATAATATAGCATGAAGCACAAAAGCTAAAGTATGCAAACACTAACACATTCATCCTTTAGATTTAGCAAGGGAGAAAGCATGTGAAAGTAAATGAGAATCAAACGTCCTATTTTGCAAGGCAACCAAGTCGGATTTCCTAACCCAAATTAATGAAGAATGACTATCTTGGGATGTAGGAATTTTAAACACCTTAGTTGCTTTACGTTGGGATTTTCTTGGAATTCGATTAAGATCAAAACAAAATTTCCTAAGATGACCTTTTCGACCATAATGAGTACAAGAAAAATTACGTCGAAATTGGGTACCTAAGAATTGATCTCTAAAGACTTTCCTAGTAGATTCTCCTAAAACATTGGTTTTGGCTTTATGAGTAGATTCATTACAAGTATTGAAGCCTAAACCACAAGTGTTATTTTTAATTTGTACCGTTCCTAATACTTTATCTAATTTTTCCGAACGACACTCCAAATAAAATTTGACATTACTAGAGTCTTTTAGTTTATTTTCTAATTCTAGGATGTTAGACTCTAATAGAACATTCCTCTCTTCGAACTCGAGAAGCTCATTTTTCAAGGATTCCATTAAACTTCTAAGGCTATCTCTCTTGCCTTCTACATATTCAAGCTTCTCTCGAAGAGTCCTCTCACATGTCCTAAGGTCTTCTACCAACATACTATCATCAATGACCTTGACACGCTCTTTTAAACTAGCTTCTAACTTCAAATTAGCTCCTTTTAATTTAATAGATTCTTCATACAATTCTTGAAAAGCATTTTGAAGTTCACTCACATTAACCTCTTCTTCATTTTCACTCTCTCTTTCTTCTTCACTCTCACTATCATAAAAAATAAGGGAATCATAAACTATAACCTTGGAAGTGTCATGTGTTAAAGTTTCATCAGTTCTCACTATCACTCACATGACTAGCCATAAAAGCCACAAAGTTGGGCTTAGTGGGGGAATCGGGTCCCTCTTCCTTATCACTATCACTAAGGGTCGCATTATATGAAATGGGTCGCTTACCCTCTTTCCTTAGCTTAGTGGGGCACTCAGAAACCCTATGGCCATAACCCTCACAACCAAAACACCTATTTGACTCGTCCCTATTTAAATTTTCATTAATAGTTTTAGGGATCCTCTCGGCTTTGTCATGCTTAGAAGTTTTAAATTTCTTAAAATCATTTTTAAATTTATCTTTGTTAAATTTAAGAAATTTTCGAAATTTCCGAGCAAATAAGGCCATGTCTTCCGAGTCACTATCACTCTCGCTCTCTACTACTTGTTTGACCTCTTTCGAGCTTTTAAAGCAACGCCCTTTTCTATTTTCTTTTCAGTTTTAGAGGGAAACATGTCTAATTCATAGGTTTGTAAATCACCTACAAGCTCTTCTAATTTCGTAGAGGCTAAAGTTGGTAAAGAATTTAAAACAGTCACTTTCGGGATAAATCTATCGGGAAGGGACCTTAAAATTTTCTTTACAACTCGGTTGTCGGGTATTTTCTCTCCCAAATTAAAAGGTGAATTGACAATATCGGAAAGTCTAGCATAAAATTCATCAAAAGTTTCATTATCGTTCATTTTGATAGTTTCAAATTGAGTGGTGAGGTTTTGGAGTTTAGAAGCTTTAACGACACTAGTACCCTCATGAGTTAGTTGTAAAACATCCCAAGCTTCTTTAGCGGTCTCACATGTCATAATACGTCGAAATTCATCTGGTGTGACAGCGCTAAATAAAGCATTTAAACCACGAGAATTAAAATTTGAAAGTTTAAACTCATTCTCAGTCCATCTATCAGTCGGTTTGGGAACACGTTCATTTTTAACTAAATGAGTTGGTGGAGACCACCCGTTAACTATAGACATCCAAACCCTCTTGTCGATAGATTTAAGTGCCGATTTCATACGTGCTTTCCAGTACGCGTAATTAGAACCATCGAAAATAGGAAATTTTAAAAATGGGGAAAATTCCATTTTAGCCAAATATTATTTAAAAGATCTTTAACGAAATAATTTATTGCTTTGGCTCTGATACCAATTTGAAGTCGCCCGAAGATGGGGCCCCCGATTTTAATTTTCTTAATTAAAATATATTTCCTTTTATATAGATCGAGATGCGGAAGCGTTGTGATGGATCAACTTTAAAAACAAATTTTAATTTCTTAAACAAATTAAAATTAAACACAAGTGAAAATTAATAAAACACACAAATATTAATTTCACTTAAACCAAGTTAATTAATCCAAGTCCTAGAATTTGCCTAAGTCATATTTATTAATATTTTGAAATTAGGCCAAACCAGTTTTAACAATAGACTTGAATTAAACAAACAATTACCCAAATTTCATTAGCACCCAATTAAATTAAGTGTGACAATTAAAACCAATTTTATCTTGAATTATCCTAAGCATGAGTTCTAAGTTACTATGAAAGATAAAAATAAATCAATCACACTACGCCGCGATGTATGAGGAAAAACTCAAGACGGGAAACAACCTAAGACGGCCCTAGCCTCAAATCCACTAAATATGGAATTTACAATTACAAGACAAAAGACTTACATCACACGACTCGATCCCTCTCAAGCCTTGACGCTCCTTCTTGTAAACACCTCCACTTAATGAATAACCACGGAGCTCCACCGCGATCTCGGAATCCACCGATCGGACTTTATGTGGTCACCGTCACCCGAACTAGGAGCCTTTCTCCAAGTGGGTAAATCACGAAGACCTCTTCTTCTTTGTGGGATTTAGAAGCAAACCCACACTTCTCTTCTTCAATGGTGTAGAGAAAACGGGTGCCAAAACTCCAAGAAAGATCTATATATATGAACTTGGATAAACTAAAGTATGGGTGTAAACTAAAGTGTATAATGATTTTCCCTTGAAAATTGACACTTTAAAACAATGAACTTTTCCCTAAAACAATTTTTCTCTCCAACACTCTCTATAGGTTGGTAGGTTATGAAAAGTTAAGTTAGAAAAAGTTATTCCCGCACATAGATATTCAGCAAAAAGATAGTGGGGTAAAATAAGTGGGAAAGTGGACAAAATTGCTTAAAATTGCCAAAAAAACTGTTCCCGCCAAATCTCGTTCGAACGACATTTCGTTCCAACGACATTCTATTTTGAATGAGTCTTTTAACGAAGTTCCAGTATGAACTCGTTAGAAGCTCGTTAGAAATCTCGTTAGAACGACCATCTCGTTCGAACGATATTTCGAACGAAGTTCCAGTATGCCATAATGGGAAGTCGTTGGCAATCTCGTTCGAACGACTTGTGGTTCGAACGACAATCTCGTTCGAACGACACTTCGAACGAACTCACAGAATGTTAAAAAATTCTTTTTAATCCCAGAAACTTTTATATACTTTATATATAAGTTTTAATAGAAAACATTCTGAAAGCAAAACACTGTTTTAAAAACCTAACGCCTAATATTAACCGTTCCAAGCTCCTATATATATATGTAATGCATTCATACCATTGGAGCATGGAATTACTATTGGTGACGTAGAAACGAGGCACTTAAACACGGCATTCTGATGAAGCTTTATACACTTGGCCGTTACGTCTTCAACAAACACATCATAGGCTTAAAAGATGATCAATATACTCTAGCCTATGACTCAAACTTTTTTATTCGAAATTGAGCCAAAACTACAAAGGAATCAATTGGAAATTTGCGTCCTGACAGTGATAGGGCAAGATCCTTTTGAAGTAGATTCTTTTTTTTTTAAATTGTAGTGTCGTCCTCCTGCCAAGAATAGGGTGTGATTTTGCGGGGATCCCTTATTGAATCTACTTATCTCGATATTTATCCCGAGTTGCGAGTTTTTTGAGAGTGGAAGCAGTATGGGAACTGGAACCCTATCCTTTTTCACAAAATAAGGTGACATTTCATGGGGATCCATTATGGAGTTTGGATGTTTTGATGATCTTTGTCCTGGGATGAACGGTGAATGAGGGAGAGTGGTGTTTTGTTGTTTCTTTTTTAAGGAGAAGTGTACATGGTAGTGTATTTTCCCTTTTGAGTCTTATTATTTGTTTTTTCAAGTTATTAGACTTTATGTGTAGTTTAAATAACAATGACCCTACGGAGGCTTTAAAATGTCTTAGAGCATTGCTTTGTTACTTGACATTTTAGCCTATTTAGATCACGTCAACTATTTGGGAGTGAGGTAACAATGACCATAAACAGGGTTTACCTGTAACATGTTTTTTTTATGTTTATTTAGACTGGTTCCAAAGTAATATCTCAGGTTGCCAACATATTTTCGACAAGATAATTAGGTATTTGTAAATATTTACGATAAAAATATAGTGGAGAATCAGGTCTACGTAATTATAAATAAAAAAAAGGATTTCGGGGCTTAAACCAGTCTAGTTGATTCAAGTAAATGGTTGGCGGCTCAAGTGGGATTTTTGATGTAGGGATGGGGAATGTGCATGGGATTAAATAGTCTTCCCTTCTTGTTATGACCGATTATTTTTGCATTAAATTAGTATATTCCATTTCACCTCAGGCGTCTTAAGGAGTTTTTTTCAATCGATCGAGATTGAAAGATTGGAAAAACATGACTCCATCGAGATCAGCTAAGGTAGCCGCCCCGCTAGAGTCCATTTTGGTCCTCCCTAGTTGGGTTGAAATTTACCTCTAGGCGTCCTGGCAAGTTTGAGATTTTGTTTTAAGTCTAGGTCATCTTCTTGGATATTTGGCTTCTTGATTCGTTTGTTGTATGCTTGGGCGATACACTATTGGTAGCCCTGGTTATGGTAAGGGTCTTTTAGTCTCCTCTCACCAAGGATAACTAGTTTGTCATAATGTTCTTGGTCCCATTCAATTTCATATTCTCGAGTTTTAATCATGACCCTTAGCGAGGGTACTTCAAGTTCGATGGGTAGAACTGCTTCCATGCCATAAACCAATGAGTTGGGGTAGACCCGATGAAGTTCCTCTCTATCATATAGTATAACCAGAGGGCGTATGGGAGTTTATCTGACTAGTCATTGTACTGATTATGTTTTTTATGTTTTTGTTAGTGTCTTCAATAACATTGTTAGTTTATGGTTTGTATGGAGATGACTCATGATGAATGATACTGTATTCAAGTAGTAGTTTTAAAACTTCTTTCTCGAAGTGAGACTTATTGTTAGACACTAACTCGTGAGGTACGTCGAAGCAAAAGATGATATTTTGATGTATGAATTTGGCCACCTTCTTAGCATTCAGAACTTTGTAAGATTCAACTTCGGCTCATTTTATAAAATTGTTGATGGCGACCAAGATGAATTCCTACACGTTAGAGGCTTTGGGAGTTACCTTATCTATGATGTTTATTCCCCAGGTGGATAAAGGCTAGGGCGAGGTCATTGATTCGTATCAAATATTACATATTTCTACCTTATTTCTTTATGCATTCTAGTACTTTTACGGTCCTAAATGCCGATATTTATACTCATTCACCAGACAACCTTTGATTTGGATAGATACATGTTTTGTAGGGGTTAATTATGTTTTTGTAGGTACTAGAATGCTAAAAGTGAGGATCCATTGCATTTCGGAGAAGTTTCATCGTCAGACGCTACTTCAAGGGCATTTTAGTCAATTCACATTTCTTGTCCAGCTCATGGAAATTCTACGGCTGCGTAGATTGTTGAGTTATCATCGCGTGTCCGTAAACGGTTCATCATTTGGAGTTCGAACGATGAAGATATGCCCGTTTCCGTTATTGGACCTTTCCCCCTCTTCATGGAACAAGGATTACAGAAAATAGAGTATCGATCGACCGCGTCCCTGGGACTGGTCCACCATGATTTCATATTTTGCTGTGGGAAGGAGTAGTGGGCTTAGGCTTGAAGGACTGGTCGACCGGTCCCCTGGACGCGGTCGATCGCGCATGCCAGATATTTTGTGCTCTTTCCTTTTTCTTTTACTTTTTCCCACTTACTATAAATACCCATTTTTGTTGTAATATCATATATACATATACATAGTTAGAATAAATTTTATAGTAGGGTTTGAGGGTTTTGGAGAGTTTGGCTTTAATTCTTCTTGGTTTGACATCCAATTAGGTTGTAAGTTATACTATTCATCATCCTCTCCATTTAATATAGTTGTTTTCCTTTAATTCTTACTTTGATAATTAGGTTTACATGCTTTGTTAATTAGTTTACGTTCTTTCTTCCCGTGCTTTCTAGTGTATATTTATCGCGTTTATTTACCCGCTTTATTTACCGCATTTTTACAATGCTTTCTAGGTAATTTAAATTAGGTTGTGCTTGAATTGAACTCACTCGAGTTGACGCGTTGCTTGGCTTTGGTGATGGTGTTTACGGGTTTATTTCAGGTCCGTTGTCCTAGTTATTGTTCCTAGGAGATTTGACGGGGCATATCATGTATTTCCCGTTCCTATGACCTTTCGTGCGCAATTTTCGAGATTATTGTTGATGCCAAAATCTTATTAGGCTTTTATGCTGATTTAGGGGTGTGACAAACCTTGATTTAATTAACTGTCGAAACGAGACGCATTTGTAATAACTCGTCGACCCATGTATCCATTATATACAAATAAACTCCGGTGAGAGATATTCGACGCAACCTATAGTTTTTATCGCTTTGTTAATCTAGATTCATTTTCCCTTGCCTAGATAAACATTTCCCTTTTATGCATATTTTACTTTTTAGTTTGTAATACACTTTTTGCACTTTTATTCCTGAATACTAAATCAATTGAATTCTAGCAACTCGTCTCAGTGGATATTTTGATACCCGGACTTGGCTGCTATACTCACCAGTTGAGTGTAGTAATAACTTTAGGTTTTTGTATTGAGGAGGGGAACAAAAAACAATGATCAGCATTTTACACATGCTACTTTTCGCACTCGATCAAAATGGCGCCGTTGCCGGGGATGAGTTTGTTTTAGACTTTATTTGATTTAGTATTTCATAGTATTTTCTTTCTATTTGTATTATTTGCTAATATTTTGCAGGACTTCCACATTTGAGCACTTAGAAACGCTCGAATTTTTCCCGCGCGCACTTACTTTGTGGAATCCTCCACTTCGAGCCATTTTTGGGGTAAGCATGTCTTATTCCAATTCTTTCGGTAATCCTTGTTATAATTCTCAAAATTCTCGCAAGCCTATGACTTTCGGTGAATACTTAGAATCCTAAAGTATAAAAAATTCAAATATGACTTTGGGCGAGTATAACGAAAGTCAAAATTTGGGTTATTGGAATTTTGATGATGATGATAATGATTTTGAGTCTTTACCTCCTTATAATAGGAATTTTGAAACGAATTCAAATAGTTTTCAAAATTCCTATAATAACGAGTTTTCGTTTAAGTCCAATAGTAACTTTCAAAGTTCCCATTCTCATGTATCCTCGACCTATGACATTTGGTGAGAGTTGGCATATGTATGAGAATGAGAAAATTGAAAACCGTTATCGGGAAGAAAATCGTTCGTGGGAACATGAATTGGATTTATTATTTGAGTCCGACGACGATTTTGCTTCCGAGACTTTCGAGGTCGAGGAATGTTTTGAACCAAATGAGGTACTTGTGCCTACTTTGGAACAAGCCATTCTAGACTTTGCCCATTGCGTAATAGATATTGAAAGTGAGGATGATAATGACGCAATATCTATTTGCAATGAAATGATTTCTTCTTTCGCTCCCAAAGAAGAACATTTCATTGAAAATTATATTATTTCCTTCGAAACTCAAACTTCATGCGATGATGATTCATCTCATGAGTTTGAATTTCTTTCATACCCATTTTCATTCTCTATTATCACACCGTCTCAAGTACTCGATGATTCGGTTTCAAACTTTAATGTTTTAAACCTTTTCGCCGATGAGGAGTACTTGCTCGAGTCACCCTCCACCATCGCATCCGTGCCTTTGTGTGCGCCGCCTCCCATTCCAATTTCAATATATTTGGGAGGATATTCATCCTTTCTTGGTCCCCACTTGTTTTTGTCACCCGTTCAATCCAAACCCCCCATCGTCCCTCCAAAAATTTTAATTGGCGATGGTTCATTTCTTATGCCTTACACATGCCTTCCGTTGTGCAAACGGAATTCATATTTTTTGAAAGGCATGCTTATATGTGAGGCTACATCGGTTATCCTCCAAAGTCAAATCGTTCTTATGGTGGACCCTCAACTATTTAGACTTCTAGTGTATAGTTAGTGTGAAGCCTAAATTGTAGGTTGTATATAGTTATCTTTTTATTCTTTCTTTCTTTTTATTTTAGTTTAGTGTAATTAGTTAAATCTTTGTTATTTGTTTTTCCTATGCTCGGTACTAACTTGTTTTGTAGATTCTTTGGACTTATTCTTATGGGGAGCTCCACTTTTGGGTAATATCGCTCTTTTCCTCTCTTTAACTTGGTTCTTAATTCACATTGAGGACAATGTCAAGTTTTAAGTTAGGGGGTGTGGGATATTCTATCCATTTCTTTATTTAGTCCATGTTTTTGCTCACATGTTAGTTACTTAGTATGCTTTTCTTAGAAAAATTTCAAAAATATTTTCTTTCTTTTTTCTCCTTTTTTGGGTTTTTTGCCTTTGTTTTCGATGATAAATTTCAATAATTGCCCGATCCAATAGACAACCCAACGATGCATGTTCTCGATTTTAGAAGTTATTAGTCTTTAGTCTTGATTATTGATATTATAAATAACTTCATGAATTAAACTTTAATCCCAAGAGCACATGCACTTTCATTGTCTTATTGATTTGGTTTAAGATTTTTATAACTCGGTAATTTTTTTTTTGCATTGTATATATTTACACCGAGTAAGCTTTGTACCTTTCGTCGTTTGTGAGTGTATACACTATTCTTTTCTCATTGAAAACGTTGAATTCGTCGGTAATCTCTCTATTTTTTCATTTGACCGTTCATTAATTGAGTTCATACTTGAAATATTTTACTTGCTCATGATTTTCATATATTGTTTTGACTCGAGAATTGCGTAAACTTTGTGAAATGATCATAGGCTCTCTTTTTCATATCACCCATATTGACCTTCACCTTTATATGTTTACCCTCATTAACCCCTTTGAGCCTAAATATAGCCTTTCGTTTCAAAACCCCATTCCCATAACCAACTCTAAATTGGAGTTTTAGCCCATACATACACTTTCCATACCTTTGTTTGGAATGTTACATAGGATTGAATGATGTTGTTGTGATGTCGGTTGCAATTTAGGCATATGAGAGTTTGAAAAGTAAAGAAAAGAGAAAGTAGTGAAAAAAGTGATGAAAAAGAGAAAGCAAAAAGCAAAAGAAAAGAAAAGAAACATGAGAAAAAGAAGAAAATAAAAGAAAGAGAAAGTTGTAAATGTTGTGTATATAGTTAAATAAGCTTTGATTGCTCTCCCCGATAATACATCTAATGCCGTTTTGGAACTTGTTTTCCAATTTTGATATTGCCCGCATTTTGTCATTATCCCGAGTTTTCATTTCGAACATTTTGAACCCGTAGATACATATCCTTTATTTCATACCCTAGCCTAACCTACATTACAACCCTATTAAAGTCCTATGTGATCTTAGGTTGATGTAATTTAAAAGTCATAATAGTTTTGATAATATGTGAAAATGCATTTTGCCTCGTTTAGTGTGCGGTATCCTTTCATTGAGATTAAAGTTTTTCCTTTCATATATAGCGTTCTTCATTTGTGACATGTGTGCGGCCTAGTTTCCATTTACATCTAGTCTTTAGCCCGCATGTTCCGTGTGTTACCTCCCTGTTTCAAGTGAATTCATTTGATGAGTGTAATGCCCATGAGGATTGAATATTTGCTTGCTTTATTTAGTATCCGGTTTATTTAAGTTTTCACCAAATCTCGCTCCCCTCCCACATTTTAAGGTTTCAATTTTATGAGGTACATTCTATAATGTTAATGATTCAGACTTTTGTTTGAATTCATTCAATGTGCTAATAATGCGTATGAAATCCTTTTCGCCATTGTTAGGCTTTTCGCATGTTGGTTTGGGCATATTTTGAGGAAACCATGTGATGTTTATGGGTACCATCCCTGAAAACCCTCACGAGACGACACTCGTCCACTAGGGTAACCTAGGGGTTTAATGGCTTATTTCATATGCTAAATGCAATCATGCTCCCTACTAAAGTGGCATTTATATTTCGATGCATATATACGTTTTGTGCTGCCCTCTGTGGTCTGGTTTTGTTTGTTTCATTACTAGGGACTAGCAAATGTTTAAGTTAGGGGGTGTGATTCGTATCAAATATTGCATATTTCTCACCTATTTCTTTATGCATTCTAGCGCTTTTACGGTCCTAAATGCCTATATTTATGCTAATTAACCAGAGAACATTGGATTTGTATAAATACATGTTTTTGCAGGGGTTAATTGTGTTTTTGTAGGTATTGTAATGCTAAAAGTGAGGATCCGTTGCATTTCGGAGAAGTTTCGTCGTCGGACGCTACTTCAAGGTCATTTTAGTCAATTCACAATTCTTGTCCAGCTCATGGAAATTCTACGGCTGCGTAGTTTGTTGAGTTATCCTAGCGTGGCTGCAAACGGTGCGTCGTTTGGAGTTCGGACGATGAAGATATGCCCATTTCCGTTATTGGACCTTTTCCCCCTCTTCACGGAACAAGGATTGCAGAAAATAGAGTATTGGTGGACCGCGTACCCGGGACAGGTCGATCGCAGTTTCATATTTTGCCATGGGAAGGAGACAATGGGCTTATGCTTGAAGGACCGATCGACCAGTCCCCTGGACGCGATCTATCGTGCATGCCAGATATTTTGTGCTCTTTCCTTTTTCTTTTACTTTTTCCGACTTACTATAAATACCCATTTTTGTTGTAATATCATATATACATTGTTAGAATAGATTTTAGAAAGAGTAGCTTAGGGTTTTAGGATTTTGGAGAGTTTGGCTTTGATTCTTCTTGGTTTGACACCCAATTGGGTTGTAAGTTATACTATTCATCATCCTCTCCATTTAATATAGTTGTTTTCCTTTAATTCTTGCTTTGATAATTAGGTTTACATGCTTTGTTAATTAGTTTACGTGCTTTCTTCTTGTGCTTTCTAGTGTAGATTTACCACGTGTATTTACTCGCTTTATTTACCGTGTTTTTACAATGCTTTCTAGGTAATTTAAATGAGGTTATGCTTGAATTGAACTCACTCGAGTTGACGCGTTGCTTGGCTTTGGTGATGGTGTTTACGAGTTTATTTCGGGTGCGTTGTCCTAGTTATTGCGCCTAGAATATTTGACGCGGCGTATCATGTATGTCCCATGCTTACGACCCTTCGTGCGCAATTTTTGGGATATTTGTTGATGCCAAAATCTTATTAGGCGTTTATGCGGATTTAGGGGCGTGACAACCCTTGATTTAATTAAATGTTGAAATGAGACGCATTTGTAATAACTCGTTGACCCATGTATCCATTTTATATAAATTACCTCAGTTGAGGGATATTCGACGCAACCTATAGTTTTTATCGCTTTGTTAATCTAGATTCATTTTCCCTTGCCTAGATAAACATTTCCCTTTTATGCATCTTTTACTTTTTAGTTTGTAATACACTTTTTGCACTTTTATTCCGGAATGCTACATCAATTGAATTCTAGCAACTCGTCTTAGTGGATATTTCGATACCCGGACTTGGCCGCTATACTCACTAGTTGAGTGTAGTCATAAGTTTAGGTTTTTGTATTGAGGAGGGGAACAGAAGACAACGATCAGCGTTTTACACGCACTACTTTTCGCTGTCGATCAGTCATGCAGTGGAGATTTCAGTGACATAAATGATGTCGTGGGTCATACAACTGACATTTGATGCACCTCTTGACGTAATCCATATAATATTTTTACATGGTGGGAAAGTAGTATAAATATCAGAGTATTTTCCTGGAGAGGGTGTGACCACTTATGTGGGGGACACATTCACTGCTGTAGATTTTGTCCATGATTTTTAGGGTCGTGTTTTCGGTGACACATTGTAAGTGTATTATGTCAGAAACTCCTTTGTAAACTTATCCCCTACATATGATGAATTGGTCTGGCAATCATCGTAGGGTTAGTCGATAATTGGAAGAGGCATCCAATGGGTAATGATTTTTGTTCAGGAGGTTCTATACATCGCAGTACTAGACTATGGGTCCAACTGGCATTTATTCGATAGTGTTTACCTCAAAGAAATACGAAAGGGTGCTTCAACTGGTTACAGTGAATGTGATTTCATTAGTTCCCTTCGGCATGTTGATCATAGAATCTAGGATGGCTAGTACATAGACGAAGTTGCTATTAGTCCTTAGGAGGAAGTTGAATTTGAGGTGTTCAAATTGATTGGATACTTATTCTAAATAAGCGTGGTATGTTTGGAGCTTATTGACCCTAATCTTCCATTTGCCCATTATTTGACTGATAACTAGGTTGGAATGTCTGTAGGATTTCAGATCGGTGATCCCCATTTCTAGGGAAATTTTTAGTCTTCTGATGCAGGCCTCATACTCGACAATGTTTCTAGTGAATTCATATGTAATTTTAATAGTGGTGGAGAGTCGTCATGAGTCGGGGGCTATAAGGATCGTTCTTATGCCAAATTCCCCTTTGTTCGATGCCCTGTCAAAGTATAGTTCCCAAGTTTCTCTACCATTTAAGGCAAAAAGGTATTCATTTAGAAATTTTGCCTCGGTTTATTCTTCATTTGATGGCGGTTTCCTTACGAGGAAGTCGAAGATGGATCTCCCTTTAGTGTCATTTTATGTGACGTACATGATCTTAAACTCGTCTAGCATCAATAGCCATTTAGCCATCCTTATAAAAAGAGCGGTTTCTCAAATAGGTAATTCAGGGGGTCCATTCTTGAGATGAGTCTTATGGTTAAAGACATCATGTAGTGGCTCACTTTGTGAGTAATCCATACGGGGGATACACAAGAATTTTCCAAGATGTATTTGATCTCATATGATACCAACTTTTTGTTGACACAGTAGATGTTGCATTCTTTTTGTGAATTTTCCATGTATTGTTCCAGCATGACTTCGGTGACAATGTCGATTATGGTTATGTAGAGCAGGAGAGGTCGTCCTACTTGGGGAGGTACTAACACCGTTGGGTGAGTGAGGTACTCTTTTATCTTCTCAAGTGATTCTTGTTATTAAGCCTTCTACTAATTTTAGGAGTCCTTTTTTAGTATTTGGAAGATGGGTTCACAAATGGTGGTAAGCTAGTTTATGATCTAGCTTATGAACTGCACTTGGCCTAAGAATCCTCGAACTTCCTTTTCTATTATGGGTGGGGACATTTACCTATGGATTTTACTTTGGCAGGGTCTACCTCAATCCATCCTTCCTGACTATGAATCCGATCACTTTTCCCTTAGTTGCTCAAAAGATGTGTTTATATGGGTTTAGCCTCATTTTGAAAAGGTGCAATCTTTGGAAGAATTTTTGGAGTTTCGAAACATCTCCCTCATGACCCTTGGACTTGATAATCATGTCGTCCACATTGACCTCCACTTCTTTGTGTATAAGGTCATGTACAATGTCCGTGGAGGCTCTCTGGTAAGTTGCACCAGGATTTTTGAGACCAAAGGGAATGTCTGTATAACAAGGGGTAATGAGCCCAATTTTCTCGTAATGTTTAGGGGCATTTTGATCTGGTTATAGTCTGCAAATCTGTCTACGTAGGATTTGAGCACATTGGTGGTTATACTATCTACTAATAAGTTAATGTGTGGTAGAGGGAAATCATCTTTTGGGACATGAACGATTAAGATCTCTATAGTCTACGCACATTCGAACTTTACATTGGTTTTGGGTACTGGTATGATGTTAGCTAACCAAGTGGGGTAATCCACCACTTGGATGAAATCGAAGATGAGTTTTGTCTACTTATTCCTTTACTTATAGGGACCATTCAGGTATTAGCTTAAGGAGATTCTATTTTATAGGTTTGACACTGATGCTATCTGCGGAAGACAATGTTTCTTAAGCTATGCCCTCATTCACTTGGGGGTAGCATTTGGGTTTTCGATCAGGCATGTGACAGGGTCACTGTAAGGGCGTGCCTCGGAGAGGGATTTCAGCAACAGCTCTTAACTTTTCTCATTCCACTAATAATCCTATGGGGTTTCACTGTTCATTTCTGGAGGCTCGACCGAAGGTGGTGTTTAAGATAGGATGGTTATAGAGTCTTGTACACAGAGTTAGTTGATCTCATGGATTCTAACTAGTCATCCTTTCTCTATATTTATGCCTCAGGTGGCCGAGGTAGTGTACTAATTATGGAAGCGCTCAGTGGGGGTTAAGTCAGTGGATCTCAACATGGCTATGAGGGCAATTTCATTAGGAAATAATGCCTGTAATCCCCATTCAAGATCTGGCTAGGATATTTTTTTATCTCCTACAGTGACCCATGATACGTTGAGTTCACCTTGATTGACTTTGTTCATTTTTCCATAATCCACGTATAACCCTTCTTCATAAAAGATTTTTATTTTGGATTTTAGGGATCTCTTTGCTTCATTCCACCGTGGATCGTGGATCTTGGAGTCCATGATAGGGGAAGTATTATTACTGGAGAAGGAAGTGTCCATTCCGCCCTTGATCGGGGTCTTTGAGGTTACTGGCTATGGATTTACTATTAGGGGTGTACCTAAGACCAATTTTCCCTTAAGTTCTGTAGCATTGACAACTTCGAGGGTTCCTTGTTGATTCTTTTCAAGTTCGAACACGGGCATACATCCTATCTATGGGATGATTCAGATGGCTATATTGTAAATGACCGAGTCCTCCTTTTTCATGAGAGTGAGTGGAATGACCTAGAATTCATTAAGGAGGATATTGCTGCTATCATGATGGGTGTCTATGAGAGGGGTAACGCTAGTATTGGCTACAGTGGCCCAAATATTTCCCCCCTGGATGGTGATGAGTTCGGTGCTGAACGGGAACCTAACCTTCTATCAAGTGATGAGGTTAATGCCCCCATGGGGTGTATCCATGCCCTCCCGAGTAAGAGGTTGAAACTGGTTGAAAAAGTAGAGTACTTAAAATTTGACATTGCATTTGATAGGCCATGTTATGAGAGTGAGAGTGATGGACCCAAGGACCTCTCAACGAGTGTTATCATAGGCTTGATTGGCTATGGAATATAGTGTAAATTCTAAGGAGGTGTATCCCGAACTGGTAGAAGTACAGAGGGGACATACGTTGATGGTGGAACCACTGCCCACTAGTATTAGGTATATAATCTATCTGTGGGACTCGGTAGTAATGTGTAATGAGAATCAGTGGTTATAGCCTTGCATGGGAATGTCCTCATCTGAGAAGCTAATGTGATGTTGTACGGTGATGGAACCATTAGTGCTGACATCTCGAATGGGGTTAGATCAACAGTTACAGAAGTTTGGGATAATAGATGGACGAGGGTGGGTAGGTGTTCTCGTGGTGTAGCTAGAAACTCCCAAATGGCTATATTAGTTGAGGTTAACTGAAGTTACTATTAGATCTTATTATTCTCCCAAGGAGGGGGTATGGTGGTTATTATGAGGAAACCTACCTATTTATTAGTAGGGTTCAGAGGAGTAAAGTGTCAACTTGACATAGTGAAGAAGTTAACCTCTTTGTCCAGAGTGAGTACGAGTTTTGATCGGGTTTCTCGTTCAGATTTCTCTATGCATAGTAGGAGATCATTCGAGGATGTGGGGTTAACGACAGAAGGTGATGGTGTAGACACCCCATTTTAGGACCACCATAAGCATCTCCTTGAGTCCCTAACACTTTATCCTCACCATAAACCCTAAGTCATACTCTGAGTACTAATCTGGAGGCCACCGACGCTCCTGAGCCCCATTTGATTGCCAGTCAACTATCTCACCCGAGCGACAGATCATTGGATCTTTAAAGGTCCGTAAATTCACTTTCCGACGGCCTGCCTCGTGCTCGAATACGGTCCATTTTCCCCTAAAAACTGATATGGAGGCCATCGGGTGCTCCTGGACCCATTTAACTTTGATCAACTCTCCTACTCAAGTGAAGATCTTTGGATCCCCTGAATCCACTTTCCAAAGGTCCTCCCTATGAGCGAATTAGTCTTACAGCACGGACGAACGACCCATTTTAATCCCAAGGGTCACCCAATTTTTTCGAGCTTATTTTACCTTGGTCAACCCTCCGAACCGAGCGAAGCACTTTGGAACATCAAAAGGCCTTGCATAACATTTCTAACGGTTTGTCCCATGTGTGAATCGTCCTTACTGTTTGGACGAACGATCCATTTCCCTCTTATCTAAAAGACCGACGGGTGCTTTCGAGCCCCGTTTGACCATAGTCAATTATCGTACCTAGGAAAGACTCAATGGATAATTAAAGGGCTCTGAGTACCCTTTCCAACGGTTCATCCTGTGAACAATTCAGACTTACGAATTGTGCTTTAAGACTATTTTTCAAAAAATCTACCGAGGACTGCCGAATGGGAAACCCATTTCCCTGTCTATTGGAAGTACGTCTGGGGTTTGTTGTCGAGAAGAATGATAAGGATGATGTCGATCGGAACCCCCTTGACCCCTAATAGGATAGCATGAGCTCACTTCAAAAGACACCTAAGAAACATCCCTCTTAGTGATCTCAACAACATTTTCTCGAAGTCAGCGTGGTTTCCATCTTGATACCTCTCCCCCACATTCCATTTCCATCCTTTCCTTACCAAATTTGACAAATTCCCTTTACTCTCGTCCTACCGCCTTCATCCAGTTCCAAGAGCAACCCTTCAACATTCAAGATCAATTTTAAGGCTTCAAAAGATGGCCCAAATCTTTCATCCTCTCTTTAAATTCTCTTCTTTTCGCATTAGTCACTTAATTCTTATTTTAGCATTTCATTTGGATCGCACATATTAATATCCAACTCATTATTATTAGTATTTAACATACTATACTTTCTATAAAAAACTCAAAAATAAGAAAAAGAGGGTTTGCTTGTAAATTCTAAATGGGGATTTCTCACTAAATTTTCTCATACTAAAACATCCTTTTTCCACATACACACGTACAAGAAAAGTCCCTGGTTGGATTTATGGGATAAACCCTACCCCGTGTTATATGCAAACTACGTAGACTTTGATGCCTTTTTAGTCTACATAGGCATCTCAGGTAAAATTCGAGATTCCAGTCATGTCCTATTTTTGTTCATATATTAGTTTCATATCATATATTTGTAGTTCATGCTTGTGTTTTATCCAACCTACACCATCATATTTCTATAAATGATCGATGACTCGACAAATGAACACATAATATTTTGATTATTATTTAGGGAACACTCCTAAGGATGACCTCACTCCGCCTTTATCCATGACGCGAGTTGAGTAATTCCACTCTTTATTTATATATACATGCACACACTTCACGAAGTTATTAAGGAGAAGAATAACACATGTCCATGAGAGATCGAAAGGAAGGGATTGCTGCCTAACACCTTCCCATTCAATAATTTCGTCCCCGAATCCTTATATTAATTGGTTTCGCAAGCATCAGTATGTCTTTGACGCCGTTCTCTCGAGGCGACAATATTTCTTTTGCCCGTTTTGTGCAAAATAGGCTGGCGACTCTATCTCTATACATTACCTATACATCACCCCAATTGACGATTGCTGAAGCGCCCCGAGGAAGGGAGCGATACCCCCCCTATGTGCGCTCTGATCGAGGAGGGCTGGCCACAAAGGCAACTCTGCTGGGGACTGAATTTCATTCTTTGAAGACTAGACTCTATTTTTACATGGGTGTTATTATTGTTTTCATGTGTGCGTATGCACCTACCTGTATGTTCCCTTTTCCTCTATTACTTCTTGTACATATCTACCTCATGTATATATCACTTATCACTCATTATTCACTTCACACACTTGTAAATACCCTCTGCGTAAACTTCACATTACCTACACTTGTATATAGGATCACTTATACCCACATGCTTCACACGCCACTTAGAATATCCATGCTTAGGCTTCACAAGCACACACCTCCACTTATCACTTGTATATGTCCATGATCATTTGCACATATCACACGCCATTTGTAGTTGATTCATGCTCAAGCTTGCTACCACGTACTCTCTTGTAGATATTCACATATCACTCACATGTATCCATGCTTAGTGTAGTCTTTATGCTCCATGCTATATTTACTTTTAATGATACTAGTACATTCTTTGCCATTAATATGGTGCTCATTTTACTCATCATAAAAAATAAAAGACTCTCTCCATAATATACTAATTAAGAATCATTCATTTTGTTCACTACATCACCAAGAGCATTGCAATATTAACCAAAACTTTGTCTCGTACTGGGGGGTCACTTTGTGATGGGCGCTGGTCCAGCGGGTCGCAGTTAGCCTAAGGAATGTGACTCTCACCTTCCATTGGCCTAGTAACTTCCACGTATATTAAACGATTCCCCCCGCATCGTACCGCTTGACCGAACTCACAATGGGAGGTATATAGCAGGGAACTCGTTCACGTACGTTGAGTATATTGAATTATCTCTCACACGTTCTGTACCCAGGAGGTATATAGTCAGGCAATTCATGTAATCTCAGGTACATCAAATGGCTTGTCTACGCATACTGATTTTTCTTAAAAGAAAGAAGCATATGGTGGAAATCATGACAAATGGGGGAACCCTACTACTAGCCCAACAAACTGCATAAACCTCATATAGGTGTCAAACCTAGGGCACTTATATTTAGTTTGCTGATTGCTACATGAAACTCTGCCGAAATGCCGAGTCGGCATGCCGTCTAAATTTTCGCGCTATTTCACCGTTTTTCAAAACAGGACCTGTTCATAAGCCTAGAAATAGGTCGAACCATGTCTAACATATTTTTCAAGCCCAATTTTCTCAGGCTCGGGTCTTTCCCGACATTTTTTTGCATTCAGGTACACCTAATAAAAGTGAAAACATAATTATAATTGTAATCAGGCTGAGATTCTTCTCTTATTTTTCCCACTTTTTCCTTAAAAAACCAAAATACCAAAAATATTTTCCTCCTTCTATCAAAAATACCAAAAACATTTGTCCTCCTTTTATCAAAAATGCCAAAAACATGTTTCCTGCTTTTATTAAAAATACCAAAAACATTTTTTCCACTTTTTCAAAAATACTAAAACAACAATCCTTTCTTCCTTTTTTCAAAAATAAGCTCGAACCATATTTCCTTCTCAAGTCGATTGCATACCTGATTCTTAGCTTGGTCCCTATTAGCTTCAGTCTTCCATCAAATCTCCCCAAATCCCCACCAGTTCCTCCACTACTTTATTCGAGTTTAGAATCTACCTTCACCATATCTTAATGGCAAACATCGACCAAGCACCGAACGTGCGGCCTGATTTGATGACAGCCTTAGTCCAACTCAGTGCTAAGATTGACAACCTTCAAACTGAGGTCCATGAGATGTAGTGAACTTTGGTCCAAATTCTAGAACAACCTAAGATCCTCTTTCCTTGTGCCATGGGTCCACCTGCTCCCGAGCCTGTCTTGGTCCCGAAAGAATATCGGCATGCTTCGCGTGCTCCGCCTGCTAATGGGCCACCGCCGACTCAGCTCCATATGATAACCATATCCATCTAGGGGCTAACTTACTAGTGCTCATTGATCCCAACGAGAATGAGCTGAAGAAGGTCAAGAAAGACCTTAAACTGCTGTCCAAGAAATTTGACCAAGTTAGGATATCTGGGAACTATAAGGACTACACCCATATGTCTCCTTCTACCAAAGCAAGATTGTCGGAGAAGTTCAAGTTGCCAGCCATTGAGAAGTTTGGGGGCAGTGGCCCCCCAATTATACACCTTAGCAATGATCACCAAGTCATGATCTTTCTTGGTGCCTATAAAAAAATAATAGCCCAGATGTTTCAACAATTTTTGGAAAAAAAATTCCCTTTGATTGTTCCTATCCCTCGAAGAATCCAAAATCCATATTTGGGAAGATATCGCCCGAGCATTCATGTCACAATAAAAGTAAAACAAGGAGGTAGAGGTTACACACCTAGATCTAGAGCTTCTTAAGTAAAACTCAGTGAAAAAGTTAGTAGCTTCATTGGAAGGTGGAGAGAGAAAGCCACTACCATGACTAACCGACCCTCCGAAGAAGAATAAATCAGTATCGTGAAGAAGAATTTCTTAACCCATATCCGAGTGACTATAGGAGGTCAGTATTACTCACACTTTCAAGCCCTTTGGGAAGTGGGTGTAAAAATTGAAGATAATGTTACCGAGGAAGAAGCCGAGCCTAAGAAGGTGATCTTACAGTTCATTTCCCAAAAGTACGAGAAGCCTACCAATGCTACAGTCTCAACCATCAACAATATCTCCCAACCTGCTACCTCATGTGCACAAGAAATATGCCCTAATTCAGGCAGAAAAGAATACGCCAAGCTCTATACTCCCTTATCTAAAGTCTACTATACATTGTTAAGTCGAAACCTCATCAAACCCTTTGACACCCGTCCATTACCAAACTTTCTTCCCAAGAACTTCAAAACCTATGTCCACTGTGACTTTCACCAATCCGTGGGAAAAAAAACTAACCAATGCTTCCATCTAAAAAAAGTGGTTCAAGGCTTAATTGAACAGGGCCTTATTGCTCCACCAAAAGATCCTAAACACAATACCACCAAAAAACCACTTCCCGCATATGCAAATGCATTCTTCCTAGAAAATGACCCAGAATTTCATCCATCCACTCAAATTGTACCCAATAAAACACCTATCATCGCACCCAAACCTCTAAAGTTTTCACGCATTTTCTCTTACAACCTTCATGCTTCACCGATCAAGCTTTATTATTCCTCAAAAGATCCTTCTTTGTCATCCGCACCTGATCCGAAGGAAAAGACCTGGAGTTACCAGTCATATTGAACCAACTTTTGGAGTTTGGACTGAAATTTCCCACTGATATGACTATTGACTGTCAGAAATTCGGTCACCTATTCATGGAAGCTTGAAAATGGGCACGGGAATCAGAATAATGGGTAGTACTTGTTGAGGAAATTAGTTTAGACGAAGTGGTGCAGATCATGGCTGATATATTTCAATAGGCCAGCGAGATCTACAATATTTCCAGACTTCTCACTTCTTTGAAGCTTTAAAGACGGGTGGTCCCTTCACTCCTGCACCTCTCCATTGAGTGGGAACATTTATATGAGGAAGCTTTCAAGGTTATTGAATGAATCAATTTCTCTTGTCAAAAGAAATCATCGCCACTAGATGGGGGGACGAATTTAATAGCTTAGATGATGAATCGTGTCTGGAAAAAGTCAGTCCAGTAATCAGCATGTGCAAAATGATATCTTTCGAAGACCAATTGGGGGAAATCAGTAAAGTAACCCTTTAGTAAAAGATATACAAAGACACATGCTTCTTGTTCTTCCCCGCCTCAGTAAACCACATTACTAGATAAGGGATACACTACAAGGATTTGAATCCTCAGTCGTCGGGAACAATTAAGGGAAAAGTAATTGCCGAAGAACTTCCTATGCTAGAAATAACCATTGAGGAGAGAAAAATCATTGACCAACTCAAGAAGACTCAAGCTAACATCACCCTATGGACTATTCATGTCTTCCCAATTACATGGGAATGATTTGATAAGACTTCTCACTAGGCCCACAGTCCCTCCTTCCACCACTCTCAAAAAATCTGCGAACATAGTTGGGTCATTGACCTACACTAGACTCCTATCCTTCTCTGAAGAGGAAATTTTGAACATCGATCCCACTCATAACTATTCCCTCAACATCTCTGTTGAAGTGGTAGGAAAGACAACCCCACTCTCACTCATTAACAATGGATCCACCCTCAATGTTTATCTACTCAGAACCTTTAAATTGCCTGGGGTTAAAAGTCAGTGATGCTACTCTTACTTTTGTCGCAATGCGTGATTACGATAATAGCCACAGAGAGGTCATTGGATCTATAAAACTCACAATAGGGGTTGGCCCTATCAAACCTATTATCGAATTCCAAGTTATTGACATACCTGCGTGATTTTACCTGCTACTTGGTTGTCCATAGCTTTATAACATTCGGGGGTCATCTTTTTTCCTTCATTAGAAATTGAAATTCTTCACCAAAGGATTGGTCATCACCATTTTAGGGGATGATGATGGTACAAAAAATGTTAGCACAAGCAATCCGATATTGGAAATCCAGCATGGGATAAATGACATGCTCTTCTCCAGCTTCAGAATTGATCCACTTCCCCTTCCAACAGGAGCTAATTTAAAAAACCGAGTCTGTTTGGAACACAACCATCATGGAAACATTAATGTGATATAGATGTCCAAGAACATGCATTTAATGCTCATACTGGGCTGAGGCAACGTCAATAAGGGATACTTTAGCCCATAGTTATGAAATAGGCCTTTCCCCCATAGGTCCTGGGTTATCATTCTTCATCATAAGAACTCAAAACGCTTCGCCAACCACGATTGAAAAAGGATTTATAAGATGCAAAGACCATTTCAAGAGATTTTTTTAAATGGAATATTTATCAAGGAGGGCAAAGACTTCCCTTTCTGTAGCTTCCTTGAATCATGATATTAACACATCGATAATAAGATGAAATCGAAAATAGAAATCTTCTTTCTAGACAACTGCTCTTGGGCTGAAGACTGCCAGCATAAAGTGCAACCTCTCACCGAGAAAGTCATAACAGTTACCGAGGTCTCCGATGAAAGTGATTTCAAAGACTTATTCAACCTACAGACTCTGGGGCTGATTCTCTATATGATTCATTCAGATGCTACATTATCGGACCCGTCCACTCTAAGCAAGACTGTTGATGGACCTCTTCTCAATTGGAATGCTATACCAGTCCAACCTGCTGAGGTTCAACCTAGACGTGGCAATTTTTAATACGACCCAAAAACCTGACTCAAACTCGACACAATTTGTATGGGTTAGCTCATGTCTAAATAGGTCCGGGTTGAAATCGGGTCAGACCCTTCTAACCCGTTTATTAAATAGGTCGTGTTTTGGGTCAACCCTCTAACCTGCAATTGACCCGATTATTTTTCAAGTTCATTTCGGGTCACATTCGGCTCAAAAATCTATTAAACCCGTTTAGACATGATTAATTTTAAACCATTGATTTTTTAATCTAACGGTAAAAAAAATGAAAAACCCAAAGGGTTAATAAAAAACCCAACCTAAGTAACTCATTTCGCAACAGGTATCTCATTCTATAAAGACTAAACCTAACTCTCTTCTCTCTTCTCTCTTTCCTCTGTACCGACGTCAGCCTTCAACACACATAGCAGCGCCTCAGGTCTTATCCCTTCTCTCTCTTCTTTTATCTCTTCTCTTTCTTCTCTTATCCACACACATGCATAACAAAACAAACACACACACATAGCACACACGCACATCACAACACACACACGCACAACACAACACACACACACACAACACATGCACACAACACACACGGATTTGCACAGAACACATGCACACAGCACATCACATGTATTTTTTTTACGCAGAACACACGCACACAACACATCACACACGAATTTTTTTCTTCACTGTATATTTGTTAATTTTTAGTTGCACACATATTTTTTTATTGCACAGAACACACGCACACAACCATCCTTTGACACCTTTGACTGACCAGGTTAATTTTTTGGATAGTTTGTTTGGAAGTTTTGCACTTAGGGTGTTACAGGGAATGAATGTAATGAAACTGTAGTAACACAATTGTAAATGAAAATATGTTTCTTTAAAGATCATTCAATTTCTTTTGTTCTCCTCATGAAATTGGTAATTAACAGTTTTGTATAGTAGCTAATAAATATGTCCGTGTATTTAGTAGCCTTTTCAGTGATAGGGGAAATTATAAACTGTTAACCGATTTTTGTGACATTAATTTCTATTTAATTTTCTCTTGGCTTAGTATCACGATATATTTGTTAATAAAAATAAAATAATGTATTTTTTGTAGATTTAGTCGGATGGGCTAAATGTCAATTTGCTCAATAATTCTATTGATGTCGATGTAATGATGGAGGAGGATGATGATGGCGATGATAAAGTTGTAGAAGTGGTTCAAGTAAATCCATAAGAAGGTGCAAAGAAATCCACTATTAGTGCCAAGGGCCAAATCAAAGGAGGAAAGCGTAAAAGGAGATGTACTTCTAAAGTGGGTCTTTTTTCGAGATTCTCAAACAAAGGTCGTAGATGGTAAAACAATATGTAAGTGCAAGAAATGCGGGACTATCTTCATTTGTGATAGCAGGTATGGAACCGATAATTTAAAGCTTCATAAAGATAAATGTGAAATGACAAGCACCCGTGACATAGGACAATTGATTGTTCAACAACAACTAGCGACAAATACTATGTCGTTGGGTGACCCCAAGTTTAATCCCGAAGTATTTTGGGAGATGTTGGTTACTGCCCTCATTATGCATTGACGCGACTAAGATTTTGTCTCAAAAGTGCGTTTTACTCTAGGCTCAAGTGCAAGCCTATCTCTCAAGTAGTAACCCGGTAAATCGGGATCGTATCCACAGGGATCGAGATTGCCAAATAAGACCAAGAAAAATTATTAAATCTTGAAATGATTTCTTAAAAGAAACAAAAAGATGATTAATGATTGGGGAAATTTCTAGTGAAATAAAAATTTGCTTAAGGAAAACAAACTGAAAATTGCAAAAGAGTTTAGATCTGACAAATGGGAGAAAATAGGGTAGGGTACAATCCCTCAATCCTTGACAAATTACCTTATAGAATATTAGACTTGTAAATTAAAATTATTGACTGGATCCGGTCTTTATAAATTCTAAGCATTACGTATATGAGGTTCAAGCCTGCACCATACGAAATCAAAGTCAAATACAAAGCGGTGAATGGAAAATTATACTCGCAAAGAGTTCTTAAACATCTCAAGTACCTAGGGCAAGAGAGATTAAAAGATTGACAATGTTTGTATGATTTTCTTTCACGATTCAATCAATATTTTAATTTAACCTCTATTTCCTACATAAATAATTTGCCTTGGATTGAGTTCATGTACCCCAACCCTTGGGAATTTAGCTGGATTTCATCTCCATCGGTTTGCTATCCATTCGGGGTCTACTGGACTTGGATCATTTCGGATCGGTCCGGTTTCCATCGGATCGGTCCGATTTTCTTCAAGTTTGACTTTTTCCTTGCAACTTTGACTGGCCATATCTTCTGATTTAGAACTCCGATTTGGGTGCCGTTTCTTCCTATGCTCTTGTGAACTCATGCTCTTCAACTTCACTTTTGGTGTCGCCTTCGATTTTTTTAGTGGAACTTTACTCTTTTGCCCTTTGGCTTTTCTTCTGATTTTCTTCTTTTCCTTTCTTGCATTTCATTCCTGAAAACTTTATCACAATTACACAAAAACTAGGGAATATTGTTAGAAACAGATAATAGAGTGATATGGGCTAAAAATGATTCAATTACCTTGTTCGAGATATTAAAATCACTAAATTAAGGGGCTAAATTCAGAAGAATTTACGCTTGGTCAAATCCCCCTAACTTAGGACTTTGCACGTCCCGGGCAATGTAACTAAATCTAACCAAAATTCAACTCTTGCAAATTCCCTTTATTAAAATAAAATTCCACTTTCGCAGGCATGCGATTGCATTTAGCATATGCAACAAGCCTTTAAACTCCTAGGTTACCCTAGTAGGACGAGTTTTGTCTCGTGAGGGTTTGCAGTGAATTTACCCACAAAATTCTTTATTGACTCAAATAAATATCAAAATACTTAAAAATTGTACAATTTAAACTTTTCGAAAAATAATCACCATAAATTCATATTCAAATGTCTCAAACCATAGTGTGTGTGTGCAAAGCCAAAAATTAAACCTCAAATTTCCACCGATTGAGCATTACGTTACTTTCCGAAAATTCGTTTTGATTCAAATTCGTACGGATTGCACTCACAAACGAATCACTCGGATTGTGGCTATTTTCTCTCGGTATGCATGATATAAAGAGTAAATATAATGGACACAAATTCATGCATACAAAATTGAAAAGAAGAAAATATATGGTGAAAAGATCTCATCATCGGAATACAGTTATTAGGAAACGGTAACATCACCTCTAGTTCACACCATTTTTATCTCTTTTATTATCTTTTTGTATCTTATCTCTCCACGCCGTAATTAATTTCGCAATTCGGACTCAGTTAGGACTTTTTGGGGTTAAGGTGTAAAAGGAAAAAAATTGGGAATAGACGGAATATTCGGAATTGGAAAATGTCCTTATGATGTCCATTAGTGCTTTTTCAGGCATTTGCTCATTTTTCTCTTTCTTTTTTCTATTTTCATTTTTTTCTTTTCTTTTTCTTTTCTTTTCTTTTTTTGAGCATTTTTTTTTTGTTTTTCTCTTCCCCCTTTTTATTGCACAATTTGGACTTACTTGATGAATTTTCTCAATTTTCCCAATTCAGGCTATTTGGGTTTTTCGGGATATCAAACAAAAAGATAAATTTTATTTGGCTCAACTTGGGTTGCAAAGGGATAATTTTGTTTTTCACAACTTTTTATGGCTAATATTTTTGGGTTAAACAAATGAGGGCCTACTTCATTGTCCAAATTGCTAATCACATTACCATATGCATCTCGAGATTAATTAAGTTTAGAGATATATTTAGCACGAATTTCGAGATAACATTTCACACATTTCCCATAACCGATCAAAATAAAGGATTGAGATCATCAACGACTTATTAAAACGCTGAAAAGAACTTTGAGTTAATCATAAACTCGGATTGATTTAAAAACTCATAAAAAATTGAAAGGCTCGAAATCTCACCGGGTTGGACTAATCTCCACACTTATTCGTTAAGTCGTCAATTTTCTTTCAATTTCCATCTTCGGTCAATTTTGGCTTAGTGCATTATGATTTAACAATTTGAGACTTTAAATAGAATAAAGGTGATATTTTTGAAAAATTTAAATTCCAATTTTTATTTATTTTGAAGAAAAATATTTTTGGTTTTTTCAACTTTTTTTTTTTTTACTACACATATATATGAATACAAGCGAAGTTTTATAAATACGCACCTATCATCCCACCTAACTCAATGATTTGCATTGTCCTCAATCAAATGGATAAGAGAGATAAAGAAGACAAGATAAAGAGTGCGATAAATAAAACAAACAAATATCATATTAAAACTGTAGATTACAAACAAACTATCACACCACTGTGTAAGCAAAAAGAAAAACAAACAAACATAGCTATAAAAATCCTAAAGGGGAGAGGGGCATCCTAAGGGGCGGGTGGGGGATGGGAAGGACTGAAATCAGCAGGATCATAAGGATTGTAATAGTAAGGAGGAAGAGGGGCCTCGGGTCCCAACTGAAGACGGTACAAGTCGGCCTGCATACGCAGGACCAAACTCATGTCCCTCTCGTAGGAGGACACGAACCCGTCGAAATGCGTTTCAAGGGAGAGAACGTGCTCAGTCAAACCCGTACCAACTGGAACATAATCCGGATCAGCAGTCTCATCATATTCCTCCTCCTCACCTTCCTCCATCTCAACGTCCTCATCAGCGACGTTCTCCTCCTCATCGGACTCCTCGGCACTCGAATCGTCACCGCACCTTGCACGGACTAGCTGAATTTTCCTTTCACTACGAGTGCGGGATTCTTGTCCTAAAGGCTTAGGCAAGTTGATAAGATCTTGTGGTGGTGCTATCTCGGCATCCCGAAGCATGGAGGTAATGAGGCGACCATAAGGAAGAGGGGCGCGACCCTTTTTGTCATAGGCCACAAAAAGGATATCGGTGTAAAATGTCCGGGCTAAGTTGATCACTGTCGCAGGGTCGAACAAATGATACATCATAGTAGCTTGGCGCGGCCTCATCGCTGAATCATTGGAGGTTTGCAAAATATTGGCACAAACGATATGAAAGGTAAATCGTGCCTTGGCGGATAAGCGACCGACGGGAAATGTCTCGGTATTCCAAACCGCACCGGGCTTGATCCTTGAGATACAAATTTCTTTAGTGAGAACGGGATCGGGACCCGAATAGTCAAACTGGGCCGGAGTGATCACACCATAAGACTCGAGCTTCCATGCCACAAGGTCAAGTGAGAATGGAATAGGGATGGAATCCACAAAGGCTTGTGATTCAAATTCAGCGGTACGGACAAGAGATCCGTAGAACTGACGCACTTCATTCTCCCAAATGGCCTCATAGGGTTCGTTGAAGAAACGGCACCAGCCCCGTGACAGGAAAAGGGCTGTGACAGAATTGGGCATTTGGTCCCATAACACTTGACGTTCTATATGAATTTTTTGGGTAGGGCTGAAAAACCTACGACACCAATTTGCTTCGCGGCGGGAACGGTACTCTCAATTTTCGTCGGGAAGGACTTCAATGGAGGTATATTTCTGGGGAGCAGCCATGGAGATGGATGAGTGAAACAGAAATGGAGATAGAGTAGAGAAGGTAGGTGGAGGTGTGAAGAAAATGGGTAAGGGGATGGGTGTATTTATAGTAGGGGAGTGGGAAATTGGAGGGAATGAAAGGGTGGGAAAGGGGGAACGAATTTTTGAAGGAAGTGAATGGATTGGGGGAAGTGAAAAGGTGTGGATTGAAGAGGTGTCCCTTGGGAAATAAATTTCTGCAGACAACCGGACCGATCCGGTTTTGAGACCAGACCGATCCGCCTTACCGGATCGGTTCTTTTAATTCATCCGGACCGATCCGCCTGTCTGGATCGGTTCTTTTAATCAGATCAGACCGATCCAGTCTGCTGATTTTTCTAGATTCTCCCTCTCTCTTATTTTCACCATAAATGCTCCTATTCTCCATTCCAAACATGGGTTTACAACCGCTCATACTTCAAACTATCCTCAATGCTCATCGAAAGCGAAACACCCCTCACCCTTCGGATTCTCAACCCCGGGACTGACTCAATACTACGACTCCTAATTTCTACAACTCCTATGTACAACAATCACCCCATACATGTCGGGGGTGAGACGACCTCACCTCTCTTTGTTCAGTCAATCCCCATAAATGGGGTCCGATAGCCAGATTGTGTCGGCTTCTTTGACAATTGCTTCCAAATAGGGCTTGAGACGATGCCCATTAACTTTAAATGTGTTTCCCCCTTTTTCATCTATGAGTTCAACAGCAACATGGGGAAATACCTCTTTCACAATGAATGGACCTGACCATCTTGACCGTAATTTTCCGGGAAACAAGTGCAACCTCGAGTTTTAGAGAAGTAATTTTTGTCCCGAATGAAACTCTTTCTTACGAATGATTCTGTCATGAGCTCGTTTCATTCGGTCCTTGGATATTTTAGCACTTTCATACGCATCATTGCGTATTTCTTCCAACTCATTCAACTGAAGTTTCCTTGTTTCACCAGTTTTATCCATATTGAAGTTCACCCTTTTGATAGCCCAATACGCTTTGTGTTCGATCTCAACCGGAAGATGACAAGATTTGCCATACACAAATCAAAATGGGGACATCCCAAGGGGATTCTTATATGCGGTTCTATAAGCCCAGAGCGTATCATTTAATCTGGGAGACCAATCTTTCCTATTAGGATTGACCGTCTTTTCCAAGATGTTTTTGATTTCCCGATTATCAAGCTCGGCTTGGCCATTCGATTGAGGTTGATAAGTTGTTCCAACTTTATGGACAATGCCATACTTCCGCATTAGTTTCTCCATAGGCCTATTGCAAAAATGAGTTCCATTATCACTGATTATGGCCTTAGGCATACCAAAACGAGAAAGTACATTTTCTTGAATGAATTTTATCACCACTTTGTTGTCATTCGTCCTTGTAGCTATCGCCTCGACCCATTTTGAGACGTAATCTACAGCGACGAGGATGTATAGAAAACCAAAAGAAGGTGGAAATGGGCCCATGAAATCAATACCCCAACAATCAAATAACTCCAATACTAGAATTGGGGTTAATGGCATCATGTCACGGCGAGTAATAGCTCCCATTCTTTGGCATCTATCGCATGATTTACAAAAAGCATTCACATCCCGGAAGATTGTGGGCCAATAAAGACCACTTTGAAGGATTTTCGCAGCAGTTTTATTTTTAGAAAAATGACCTCCACATGCTTCCGAATGACAGAATCGAATTACCCCTTGGATTTCTTCATCGGGTACACATCTCCTGATGATTTGATCAGCACAATACTTAAACAAATATGGATCATCATAAAAGAACATGCGTGACCATGTAATGAACTTTCTCCTCTCTTGCGGATTCCAATTAGATGGAATAACTCCAGTGACAAGGTAATTGACGATATCCGCAAACCATGGGAGAGAAGAAGTAGCAAATAAATTTTCATCCGGAAAATACTCGTCTATGGGAATGGGATCAATAGGCACGTCGGACGAGAGGCGTGACAAATGGTCAGCGACGACATTTTCTACTCCTTTCTTATCTTTAATCGAGAGATTAAACTCTTGTAAGAGTAGGATCCACCTGATTAAACGGGGTTTGGCATCCTTTTTTCTTAAGAGATATTTAAGTGCCGAATGATCAGTGAAGCAAATGATAGGTGACCCAACAATGTAAGAGCAAAATTTGTCGAGAGCAAAAACGACTGCTAGTAACTCTTTCTCTGTAGTAGAGTAGTTAAGATGAGGGCCAGATAATGTTCTGCTAGCATAGTAAATAACATGAGATTTCTTGTCTTTCCTCTGTCCAAGAACTGCCCCAATCGCGTAATCACTTGCATCACACATAAGCTCAAAGGGAAGTGACCAATCCGGAGCTTGCATGATAGGTGCGGAAATAAGCATGCTTTTAAGTTTATCAAAAGCTTCTTGACATGCTTTATTCCACTCAAATGGAGTGTCTTTCATAAGGAGATTACTCAAAGGTCTAGCGATGGCGCTAAAGTCTTTGATAAACCTTCTATAAAATCCAGCATGGCCTAGAAAGGACCTCACATCTTTAAGTGATTTTGGCGGGGGTAACTCAGCTATTACGTCAATTTTTTGCTCGATCAACTTCAATTCCTCTAGATGAGACTATGTGACCTAAAACTACGCCCTCGGTAACCATAAAATGGCATTTTCCCAATTGAGGACTAAGTCTTTTTCCACACATCGGAATAGAACTCTTTCAAGATTAGCTAAACATTGGTCAAAAGATGGACCGAAAACGCTGAAATCGTCCATGAACACCTCAAAACCTTTTTCAATCATGTCGCTAAAGAGACTTAACATGCACCTTTGAAAAGTTGCTGGCGCATTACATAACCCAAATGGCATACGTTTATAGGCAAACGTACCAAACGGACATGTAAAAGTCGTCTTTTCTTGATCAAGTGCATCCACTTCAATCTGATTGTATCCGGAATACCCATCTAGAAAACAATAGTAAGGATGGCCCGCCACTCGTTCAATCACTTGATCGATGAACGGTAAGGGAAAATGATCTTTTCGAGTTCCGGCATTGAGCTTTCGGTAGTCAATGCAAACACGCCACCCGGTGGTGGTGCGTTGAGGTATTAATTCTCCCCTAGCATTTTCAACCACGGTCATTCCTGATTTTTTTGGAACGACTTGAATTGGGCTCACCCATTTACTATCCGAAATGGGATAGATAATCCCAGCATCTAGCAATTTGATGATTTCCTCTCTCACTACATCTTTCATGATTGGGTTTAATCGCCTTTGCATCTCACGCGAGGGCTTCACTTCTTCCTCAAGATGAATTTTATGGGTACAAATCAATGGACTTATACCTTTCAAATCTGCTATAGTCGAACCAAAAGCACTTCTATGCTTTCTCAACACATCCAACAACATACCCTCTTGCCCTTTTTCTAGACGTGAAGACACAACAACAGGAAATGTATCATTCTCTCCTAGAAAGGCATATTTGACATGGGAGGGTAGTTTCTTCAACTCAAGACTAGGAAATCTTTTTTCGGAGGGAAGCATGGTTGTCTCCCTCGGAGGTAATTCCTCACACCTAGAAATCCAGTCAACATCTCTTAAACTCTCAAAACTCTCATCTCCTTGTAACCAAGTCTCCATCTCCTCCACCTCACACTCAAACTCAGTATAAGAACTCTTTTTCTCACCACTTTGCACTAAACATACTTCCAACGCATCTCCTCCTATAATTTTCTCAATGTTCTCATCCACCACTTCTTCAATAAGATCGACCTCAATAATCTCATCCTCATCACCCATTTGGTTAGCGACATTGAAAATATTTGTCTCGAGAGTCATGTTTCCAAAAGTGAGTTGCATTTGGCCATTCCATGTATTGATCAAAGCATTAGCAGTAGCTAAGAATGGACGGCCCAAGATTATTGGAACATGATTTCTCGTATGGGGAACAGGCTCAGTGTCCCAAATGAAAAAATCAACAGGAAAGTAGAACGTGTCCACTTGAACTATTACGGCTTCTACAACCCCACGAGGCACTTTCACTGTTCGATCAGCTAACTGTAGAGTGATTCGGGTAGGTTTTAAATCACCTAAATCAAGCTGCTTATAGATGGAGTATGGAAGGATGTTTACACTCGCACCTAAATCAAGCAATGCTTTTTCCACTCTTTTTTCTCCTATGACGCACGAAATTGTAGGTGCACCTGGATCCTTGAATTTTGGTGGAAGATCATCGAGAAGGACCGAGCTCACATTTTGAGCCAAGAAAACATTCTTCTTCACCTTAAGCCGTCGTTTGACAGTCAAAAGATCTTTGATAACCTTAGCATATGCTGGAATTCGTTGAATAACATCAAGAAATGGCAAGTTCAGTTTTACTTGCTTCAACACATCCAACACCTCGGTACGCGAAGCCCCTTTGTTGGGTGGCTCTAAGCCTTGAGGAAATGGAGCAACAATAGGCAACTTGACTTCAATTTCAGGTTCAACTTCCTAATCTTTCAATTCCTTTTCTAAGGGAGGGTCTGCATACTCGGGAGTTTCAGATTCCTTAGAACTTTTGGGTTCAACTCCATCATCGTTCACCTTTGGAAGCTTTGGTGATAGATCAATCACGCGGCCACTACGAAGAGTAGTAACATCTTGACATTGTTCTTGCAAATCCGATGATGTGGAGTCAACTGTGGATTGACCTTGAAGAGGAGGTCTTTAGCCTTGGGCTGGAAGTTTACCCTTCTCTTGAGTATTCACCGCAAACTGTAACCTAGAGATGTTAGTATGCATTTCAGCAAACATTCGATCATATTTAGCATCTCTTTCTTTTTGAGCTTGGATGAATTGATTGAAATTATCTTCAAGAGATCTCCTAGGTGGAGCTACATACGGACCAGGAGGTGGTACCTGCATAGGATTTGACATTGGAGGAGCCACTTGCTGAAATTGAGGAGGTGGTGGTAGAGTCATATGTGAATTAGGAACCATCCCACCTTGGGGTTGTCCATAATTGAACCCAGGATTCCTCCACGATTGATTATATGCATTCCCTTGCTGTGCATTATAATTTCCTCGAAAACCCCCTATTGCATCAACCTGTTCAGTGTACATTGCCTTGTATGCAGGAATGGTAGGACATCCTTTGGTAGAATGACCTGCATTACAAATGGCACACACTTTCTCCTTTCCAGCTTGTACGGGTCCAGACACATCTCTCAATCGCACTTCAAGCATATCTCTGAAATTCTTCTCCAATTGGTCAAATTTTCGATCTAACAAAGTGTCCTTGTCCAAGTGATAAATACCGGATGTAGAAGGCAAGTTGGACACTTGTCGATTTTGATTTTGACTATTGGGATCAGAAATATCCCATGCTTGGGTAGTCTCTGCCACATATTTCAAATGAGCCTCGGCATCGCTCAAATTTAACTCCCAAAAACGTCTTTCACACATGGTTTGAACAAGTTGTTTAGATGCTAAAGTAAGGCCTTGATGGAAAAATGAAATCAGATGATGCTTTTCAAAACCGTGATGTGGGCATGCACTAACCAACTCCTGAAATCTCTCCCAACATTTATTAAAAGCCTCATTCTCATATTGACGAAAAGCTTGAATTTGGGCTTTAACAGAATTGGTTTTGTGTTGTGGAAAATTTTTTGATATAAACTTGGATTGCATATCTTTCCAGGATAACACAGAATTTGGGGGTAGGGACCATAACCAAGTTTTAGCTTTATCCTTTAAGGAAAAAGGGAAGAGCTTCAACCGGATTACATCTTGTGGACAAGCTTGGTCACCAAAGGTCTCACATGTATCTTCGAATTCTCGAATATGGAGATATTGTTTTTCAGAATCCATCCCATGAAATGTAGGAAGAGTTTGGATCATACCATTCCGAAAGTGGAACTGACCGGAATTATACGGGAGTAAAATGCAACCAGGGGTAACAGTTCGCTCCGGAAATAACAAATCTTTCATGGGAAGGTAAGGTATCTCCTCCTCTCCAGCACCAACACCGACACTACCATGATCCGACATATCGCTACCGAAAGGTTCAGAATTCTCACTCAATGTTTGACTCAATGAACGACTTGTGATGGAATTATTAGGCGAAGGAGGTGGAACCCAAAAAGGAATAGACTCAGAATTTTCAGAACTTGCTTCGGCAATAGGATTTTCGTGAACTTGGGTGGGAGATGTATTCTGCATATAAGCACATAAAAAGATGAGAATATATATATATATATATATATATATATATATATATATATATATATATATTGAAATCACTTGCAGATAAAAATATCTTTCTTGAAAATTTAACAATTTCGGATCCCCGGCAATGGCGCCAAAAACTTGACGCGACTAAGATTTTGTCTCAAAAGTGCGTTTACTCTAGGCTCAAGTGCAAGCCTGTCTCTCAAGTAGTAATCCGGTAAATCGGGATCGTATCCACAGGGATCGAGATTGCCAAATAAGACCAAAAAAAATTATTAAATCTTGAAATGATTTCTTAAAAGAAACAAAAAGATGATTAATGATTGGGGAAATTTCTAGTGAAATAAAAATTTGCTTAAGGAAAACAAACTGAAAATTGCAAAAGAGTTTAGATCTGACAAATGGGAGAAAATAGGGTAGGGTACAATCCCTCAATCCTTGACAAATTACCTTATAGAATATTAGACTTGTAAATTAAAATTATTGACTGGATCCGGTCTTTATAAATTCTAAGCATTACGTATATGAGGTTCAAGCCCGCACCATACGAAATCAAAGTCAAATACAAAGCGGTGAATGGAAAATTATACTCGCAAAGCGTTCTTAAACATCTCAAGTACCTAGGGCAAGAGAGATTAAAAGATTGACAATGTTTGTATGATTTTCTTTCACGATTCAATCAATATTTTAATTTAACCTCTATTTCCTACATAAATAATTTTCCTTGGATTGAGTTCATGTACCCCAACCCTTGGGAATTTAGCTACTCATGATTTGATTCAAGAATAAATTCGCATATGAAATTATGGATCCACAAGACATTGTAAATAATTTGCAAATAATAAAACTAGAGAATGGAATGAGATTACTTGAATTCAGCAACAAGAAACCAATTGGAATTCGGAATTTCTTACAAACTGAGGTTCATGAAAGAAATTGAAAACTTATGAATTACTCTCTCAAAAACTAACCCTAGAATTCCCTAGCCACTTTGTAACCTAGCCTCTCTTAGCAAAACCCTAGCTACTCTCTAGCTAGCCTCTCAAATGATGTAGGGCATTCATTTTCATAGCACCAAGAATCGAAATGGACAGCTCAATGTGCTTGTGGCATAAGTTTCACCATCCAGCACGCCAAAAATCTGCACAATTAATGCCAGGATTTCACATGACCGGACCGGTCCGGATTACCATCGGATCGGTCCGATATCCACCGGATTGGTTATTTTATTTCTACCGGATCGGTCCGGTACTAGTCGGATTGGTCCGGATTTCATCTCCATCGGTTTGCTATCCATCCGGGGTCTACTGGACTTGGATCATTTCGGATCGGTCCGGTTTCCATCAGATCGGTCCGATTTTCTTCAAGTTTGACTTTTTCCTTGCAACTTTGACTGGCCATATCTTCTGATTTAGAACTCCGATTTGGGTGCCGTTTCTTCCTATGCTCTTGTGAACTCATGCTCTTCAACTTCACTTTGGGTGTCGCCTTCGATTTTTTGAGTGGAACTTTACTCTTTTGCCCTTTGACTTTTCTTCTGATTTTCTTCTTTTCCTTTCTTGCATTTCATTCCTGAAAACTTTATCACAATTACACAAAAACTAGGGAATATTGTTAGAAATAGATAATAGAGTGATATGGGCTAAAAATGATTCAATTACCTTGTTCGAGATATTAAAATCACTAAATTAAGGGGCTAAATTCAGAAGAATTTATGCTTGGTCATGCATGATTTACCATTTTCATTTGTTGAGTATAAGGGCATAAGAGCACTCTTCTCTTATTTACGTGATGATGTACCACTCATATCTCGAAACACCGTTAAGGCGGATGTGCTAAAAAGTACTATAGGGAGAAGGCTAGGGTTAAAAAATACTTGATGAAGCTCATGGAAGGGTATGTCGAACTTCATATTTATGGTCATTAATTGTTACGGATGGGTATATATATGTTACATCACATTTTCTTGATAAGGAGTGGGTGTTGCAAAAGAGGATTTTGGTTTTTTCTTATATAACATCCCCATATAATGGGGTTTCTTTGTGTGATAAAATTTTCTCTTTTTTGAGGGAGTGGTATATTGAAAAAAATTATTTTTTGTGACCCTAGATAATGATTCTTCAAATGATTCATTTGTTTCCATGTGCCAAACACAACTAAATGCTAAAAAGGCTCTTTTGTGTAATGGGGATTCCTTTCACATAAGATGTTGTGCACATGTGCTTAATTTGATAGTTCACGATAGCTTGAAAGAAATTGATGTGGGTGTTCAAAAGATTCGTGAAAGCATCAAATATATCAAAGGTTCACGAGCTAGGAAAGTAAGCTTCGTTCAATGTGCCAAATTATTATCTCTAGATGTTAAGAAAGGTTTGAGACAAGATGTTTCGACAAGATGGAACTCAACTTTTTTAATGCTTAAAAGTGCTCTTTTCTACCGTGAGGTATTTTCTCACTTGGAATTAAGTGATTCAAATTATAAGCATTGCCCTATGGAAGGAGAGTGGGAGAAAGTTAACAAAATATGCAAGTGTTTGGGTGTTTTTTATAATATAACTTGTGTTTTCTCCGGCATGAAATATCCTACAACAACTTTGTACTTTCCTTTGGTGTTTATGGCGTACTTGACATTGAAAAATCAAATGGAAAGTAGTGATCCATACTTGCAAAACATGGATATTATGATGTTTGAAAAATTTGAGAAATATGGGGTTGAATTTAACATGATTTTGGCAATAGCCGTGACACTAGGTCCCCGATGCAAGATTCATTTTGTTGATTTTTGTTATAAGAAAGTATATGGGGTTACTTCACCTCAATTTGGGGAAGTTCGAGAAAATTTGTTTGTATTATTTGGTGAATATGATGTGAAGCCTCCTTCTTATAGTTCGATGCAAAACAGGTCCGTTGATAGTTTCAGTGATGCATCCTTTAGCATGGATACAAGAGATGTACTAAAGGTAAATTTATTTATATTAATTTGTCTTCATATAACTTGTACTAAAGGCAAATGTATCTAATTTTTATGCATATAACTTGTTTAGGAGTCTGATGATTTTGAAAGTGAGGAATTTGGTTCTTGTGCTCAAAAGTCACAACTAAAGCTTTATTTGGACGAACCAAGAATTGATAGAAATGTCGACTTAAATGTTTTAGCTTTTTGGAAAGCAAATCAATTTAGGTATCCCCAACTTGCTTCAATGGCAAGAGATGTTTTTAGCATTCCTGTATCTACGGTATCCTCGAAATCTACATTTAGTATGGATGGAAGGGTTATTGATCAATATAGAAGTTCACTTAAACCCGAGGTGGCAGAAGCGTTACTTCGCACAAAATATTGTCTCTTCTGTGCTATTGATAATTTGTATATTTGAATTTATTTTTTATTATTTTTATATTTCTTTGTTTTGATTTTAATTTTCTTTTGTGAATGCAGAATCTGCACAAGATCAACTTGATGATCTCACGAAAAATATCTTAAACTTGGATATTAACACGAAAAATTCTCCTTCATCATCGTCGGCCCAATGCTCAACTTCATTTTTGGTTTCGGGTACGTAATTATCATATTTTAGTAAGAAACTTCATATTATAACTACTTTAATAAAAAAAATCTAATTATTATTTGAACATTGAGTGTACAATAATTGATTTTCATGAAAAAAAATCATGAACCTAAATCCATTCACATATTTTCATGAAAAAAAATTAATTTTCTTTTTTAAAGTTATAGTATTTTTGACATATATGCATTTGAATCATTTCTAATGGATGCTTACTTTTTTTTGTAGGTATATGAGTTGAAGGGTTCCTTTTTGGCATAGATTGAAGTCTTGAAGATTAAGTTCACATCTTTGTAGTTTGGTTGTTTATATATTTGGATTGTATGATGGCACTTTAAACCTTTTATGGATTCGTTTAAGTATCGTTTTATACTTGTTTATGGATTCGTTTAAGTATCGTTTTGTACTTGTTTAAGTATCTTAAAATTAGTATGTTACTTATGTTATGTATGAACTTAAGTTAAATAAATAGCTTGATGGTAATATGCTACATACGACTAAGGACCCATTTTATAAAATATTAAACATATTTTATAAATATGTTATTAATATCGTGTTAACGGGTTGAAAAATAACATGTTTATTGGTTAGGTTAGCGGGTCGTGTCAGGTTTTTGAGTTAAACACTACTTGTTTATCAAACGGGTTATGCGGATCGTGTCAAGTTCGAGTAAAACACGACCTATTTATTAAGCGGGTTGTGCAGGTCATGTCAGGTTTTTGAGTCGAACACGGCCCGTTTATTAAACGGGTTATACGGGTCGTGTCGTGTAACTCGTTTATTAAACAGGCCATGCTCGAGTTTTATCTTTTGACATGATTAATAAATGGGTCATGTTTGTGTTGGGGTTTTTATCAGAATACATGTGTCTCGACCCGACCCGCAAACACGAATTGATAGGCCTAGTTCAACCCAACCTTGTTGTTTACCATATCTCTTCACCTATCACTGCTCCTCCTTTTTTTGATATCAATGTAACCGAGACCTCGTTTGACGAGGTTCCCAATGTTGTTTTCCCGAAACTAAAATAAATGAAAATTTTGAGTATCTTGTTATGCCTTACGTTAATTGTCTCGATTATAATCAAACCCATGATAATGAATTTTCAAATGAGAAATTCTTAACTAATCTTAATAAGAAGAATAAAAAATAGCATAATTGTGTTCAAATTAATGAGGATGAAACTATTATTATCAATCTCGATTCTAGTGACCAACAACACGAGATTAGGATAGGGTCCACTCTTAATGAGCATGAGCGTGAATAATTTGAAGAGCTATTGAAAGAATTTATGGACGTCTTCGCATGGTCATATGATGACATGCCCGACATCGACCCCAAAATAGCTCAATAAGAGATACCGATAATCCCAGAATGTAAGACGATCAAACAAAAGCTAAGGAAACTACGCACCGAGTGGTCGCTCAAAGTCAAAGAAGAGGTATTCAAGAAGTTAAATGTAGGCTTCATCCGTGTGATTGAATATCCCACGTGGCTCGCCAACATCGTCCCTGTGCTGAAATCAGGAGGAAAATTACGTACATGCATCGACTATTGGGATTTGAACAAAGCATCTCCAAAGGAAGATTACCCATTACCAAACATCGACATGATTATGGACAACATATCCAACCACGCCCTCAAGTCATTTGTCGATGGATTTATCGGATGTAATCAAATCAAGATGCATCCTGACCATTAGGAGAAAACCGTATTCATCATCCCCCAGGGTACCTCTTATTACACTGTCATGATAATCGAGCTCAAGAACGCTGAGACTACCTATTAAAGGGCTGCCACAACCATCTTGCTTGATTTGATACACAAAGAGGTTTAAGTCTACGTAGATGATATGATTATTATGACTAAGACTCGAGAAGGTCATGCCCTCTGAAAGTTCTTCGAATGACTACGGAGATACCAAATGCGTCTAAACCCACAAAAATGCATTTTTGGCATCACAAAAGTGAAGCTTTTGGGATTCATGGTTAGCGAAAAGGGAATCGAAGCAGACCCTACCAAGATGAAAGCCATACTTGAAATGCCACCACTTCGAATGGAGAAGAAAGTAAGGGGATTCTTGGGTAAACTTCAGTACATTAATCGATTAATCAGCCAACTGACTTCTATTTGCAAGCCCATTTTTAAGCTTTTTCGAAAAGATTATACCAACGTTTGGAATGAGGCCTGCTAGGAAGCCTTCGACAGAATCAAATAATACCTTAACCAACCTCCGGTATTTATGTCGTCGCATCCAGGTCTCCCCCTACTCTTGTACTTAATCGTAATAGATACCGCGATAATGGCTTTGTTGGCCCAATATATCGAAGAATCGAGTAAAGAAAGGGCCATCTACTATGCCAGGCAAAAATTAGTCAGGTACGAAGCCAACTATACTGCCTTAGAAAAAGCATGCATCGCCCTAGTCTGGGTCATTCAAAAGTTACGACACTATATGGATGATTTTTCCATTAGACTGGTATCCCGAATGGATCTTATCAAGTACCTGCTTGAAAAACTCGCGTTATCTAGCCAAAGTGGTTGATACTGCTAGCTGAGTGCGATATTGTGTACATCACATAGAAAGCTATAAAAGGGAGATCCATCTACGACTAACTTGCTGACTGCCCTATGAAGGGAACCGTCGTTTAGGTCTTAGAATTCTCGAATGAAGATATACTCTACACTTATCAAGAATACCTCAAATGGAAAATTTTCTTTGACGGCGCTGCCAATAAGAAAGGATACAAAATTAGCATACTCTTGATCGCCCCTGATGACTCTCATACTCCCATTGCCATCAAGCTAGATTTCCCTTGCACCAATAATATGACCAACTATGAGGCATTCACTGTAGGCCTCAAAGTCTCCCTCAAGAAAGGTATCAAACACCTAGATGTCTACGGGGATTCTACCCTCATCATCGGCCAAGTCCTTAGGATATGGAAAGTCAAAGATGAAAAGCTCTTATCCTTCCACGCCCACCTAGAAGAGCTGGCCTCCTAATTTCAATATATCACCTTCCACTACCTTCCTCGAGCGAAGAACAACTTAGCCGATGCCCTCGCTACCCTGGCCTCCATAGTTGACATGCTCAAGGGAATAATGGCCCCTTTCTTAGTCCAAAAATAAGTTATGCCAACCCACTACAACCACATTGAGCTCGTCACCGAGGAAGATTTTGATATGTTTGAGTTATGATATTATTATATTTAGCGGATCTTCAAACATGGTAGGTATCTCAAAGACATTGATAAGAAATACTGTGAGACCCTTCCCAAACTGGATGTCTAGTATATCATCTGTGACAAAGCACTGTTCAAGAAAAACTTCAATGGAACCTATTTGCACTGCATTGCAGGGAATGATGTTACAGAAAAGATGCAGAAGATCCACAGCGGGGAATACAGACCCCATATGAACGGTCATATGCTTTCTAAAAAAATCATCCGTCAAGGGTGCTATTGGACCATTATGGTTCAGGATTTCATTGCCTATGTTCGAAGATGCCTAAAATGCCAACAGTTTTCCAACCTACAACACTTACCTCATTGAGAATTAAATAACATAACTTCTACCTAGCCGTTCTCCACCTGGGGCATGACATCGTAGGGAAATTCACACCCAAAGCTTCAAACAGTTACGAATTTTTCTTGGTCGCCATTGATTACTTCACCAAATGGGTTGAAGTCGAGTTATACGCAGTGCTGAGGAAAATGGCCAAGTTTATCAGAAAGAACAACATCTGCCGATACAGGGTTCCCCACGAGTTCATACAGATAATGGGTTATACTTCAAAGCCGAGGTCAGTGAACTAGGAAAGGAGTACGTGATTAAGAGACACATATCTTCTCCCTACTGAACCTAAACTAATGGTGTTGTTGAAGCCGCCAATAAAAACCATAAAGACATCATCAGTAAAATGACCGAGAGTTATAGAGATTGGGCCGATTGGATCCCTTACGCCCTTTAGGAAAACCGCACTTTAGTCAGAACATTTACTGGGGATACCCCTTATTCTTTGGTATACGATATGGAAGCAGTACTACCCATTGAGATATAAATACCTTCCTTACACGTCATGCTCGAGAGTAGTGTTAGCAAAGAAGACTAGGATCAGAGCCGCTTTGACGAATTATCACTCTTGGATGAAAAGGATGAAGGCTCTATACCACATACAAGGGAACCATCGCTGGATAGTGAGATCATTTAACTGAAGAGTCAAGGATCGTGGTAACTAAAAAGGAGATCTTACCCTCAAAGAGATCATAGAACCCGTCTGGGACCCAGAGGGAAATTCAAGCCGAACTGCAGTGGCCTTTACATAGTGAAGAAGATCCTATTAGGCGGCGCCGCTATGCTCACAGACCTCGATGGAGAAGAGATGGCATGTCCAGTCAACTTGGACTGTCTCAAAAATTTCTACCCTTAATTCAAAATCTCGACGCACTATGAATCTTCTCATCCCCCTTTTATTCTAAAAAAATCTCTTCATTTCTATCTACCCAGAACTATGTGGGCCCTGATCCTCTAAAAAACCTTTTCGCTTTCAAAATGGAACTCACAATTTTTTTTCAAAACCCCCAAAGGTACTTAGGCAGCTCATACACCTTACATGGGCATGGTTCCCTTCTTTTTCACAAAATGCCATTCTTTTCTAACCTTCGAGAACGGCGGTCCATTTTATCATTTACGTGAATAAAAGGATTATGTATGCCTTAGTGATTGGTATAGACAGCTCAAATACAAAACTCATCAAGAGGCATAACAAAATACGATCAAAATCATTTTTATTTAAAATAAGTATCAACAAAAGGAGCTAAAAAAAGCACCCCTTTCACTGACTCAAACTAGTCTTAAAACAACAACCTTATCAAGATACACAAAATTTACTTAAAAAAAATAAGAGAAACACACAAGCTCTCCCCCAGATTCACAAATCTTCACATAAATTACCCCCATCTTCATTAAAGTTTCACATAAATTATCCCCAGCTTCACAAAATTCTATCCACAGCTGCCAAAAGACCCAGCTTCATTATTATTTTTAGCCCTCGTAGGTCCCCAAGTCTCCCTCGACTGGTTAATATTTTGAATGCGTTCCATGGATTAGAGCGCCCTGACAAGTCTGGAAAAAATCACTATCCCTCCTTCAATGGTTTCGAATAGAACAAACCACCTTTGGCAAGTCTCTTCCACTAGGATCTTCTCTGCTACTCGTTTCCACAACCACTTCAGATAGTCCCCGTACACATGCCAGACCCTTCCTACAGATTGAGATGGACGAGTAGATGATCGATGACTATACTATAAAGTACCCAACATCATGCACTAATATTCAGCCAGATCCTTCACCAAAAAGAAGTCCAGTGTGCGTGGAGCCACTATTTGCTCCCACCCAACTTGGCGCTGAAGCTGCTAAGGGAAATAAAACCAAGTCTGCCAAGGACTAACTAACCACGAATATTGATACCCTCCCATCTCTATAATAGGTTTCAATTCTCCTCATTATGGCACCAACCAATGAAGACATTGGGCTCCTTTCTCCACAAACTAGTTGATCAAGTTCTCTACAGATGGGCCGACACTGAAAAAGTACCGAGTAAAGAAGTTTGGCACACCCGCCAAGGAGTACTCAAGAGGAGCCACCAGACGAAACCTCTCAGCAGGCCATATGAACAAAATCATCGGTATCCCCCTCAGAAAATCAAAGTGACCTTCTCTCCAAGCGTTAAGACTATTTAAAGTCTCAGCCAGTATCATTATTGCATGACTATGATGGTAAGACATCCACGCTGTTATCGTATCCACCTGGGAATCCACCATAATAACCCCGTCACCAACAAAATCCTCGTAGTAAGGCCCAAGAAAAAAGCTCCCGCATATCCCGCGCCATTAAAATTCCTCAAGTGCACGGAGGACACAACAACCTAAAGGTAAATCACCCCTAGCAAACAATAGTCGATCCTTCTAAGGGAAACACAAAGTAACTTCGCTAATTCGGGCATAGCTGTCTCTATAGTGGGGTCGATCCCTAACATGACCGAGAATTCATCATAATTTAGACATACCTCATCTAGGCCGAAATGAAAGACATGGTCTTCGGGGTACCAGAACTGTACCGCCACCGCTAGCATATTCCAGTCAATGGCTTGATTACACCACAGAGAGACTCAACGTAGGTTGAAAGTCTCATAGTCCACCACTACACCAAAAACAGGAAACTGGCACAGTTTAAAACCGTGCCAGACGCAATCTGGCACGGTTTTAAACCGTGCCAGAATCAGGCGTGCCAGATTTTCTGGCGCGGTTTAAAACCGTGCCAGATTTTCCAATCTGGCACGCTTTTGGCACGCTTTTAAACTGTGTCAGTTTTTTAATCTGGCACGCTTTTGGCACGCTTTTAAACAGTGCCAGATGTTAAATCTGGCACGCTTTTGGCACACGCCAAAATCGTGCCAAATTATCTATTTTCTGGAACGCTTTTGGCACGGTTATAAAGCGTGCCAGATTGTTTTATAAGCGTTCTCATTTTTATGCATTGGCACGGTTTAAAACCGTGCCATATTTTTCAGTTGATTAAAAAAATAATAATAAGAACCAAATCTGGAAAATCTGCAAATTCCAAATTCGGTAGGAAAAATATTTATTATTTGCAAAAACAAAATCAAGAAAATTCACAAATTATGAATATCGCAGGTTGTTGATAAACTAATGTGCATACAAACTTCAAAAAATTACAAGAGATAATACCAATATAAACCAACACATGACCATAAAAGTCGACAATAACTTCAAAAAATTACAAGAGGTAATAGTTCTCATATATAAAAAAAATTGGGCAGAGTTTCCTCTATTTTTTTAGCATTCCAAAACCTGCTAACATAAAATCTGCCCATATAAAGCCCGCACGGCCATAAAAGTCAACAATAAAACAACAATAGCCAGCACGACCATAAAAATAAACCATAAAACTACGGAAGCCTGCTCGGCCATAACACAAAAAATAGAATCCTGAATACTAACGACACTAAATACATAATCCCCCTGTTGTAAAGCATTGACTTCTTCGTGCGTTCCAAGTGGATAAAAGCTAACGATTGAATGTCATCCTACAAAAAAAATAAGACACAAAAAAGATACAATATTAGTAACCAAGTCATTTTTAAAAAAATATTCAAGCAAAAAAATTCCACATACAAGAAGAAAAAGTGCATATACGACTACGCGGTCAGTTCCTATAAGTTACATTGATCCCGTGCGAGGTGTTTGTGCCTCCTACGGGGTCGTTTGGGGGCTGGTTCGGGTTTTCACCCCTTAACGGCCTGTTTTCAAGTCTAATTGTGATTTTTACAAATTATCGTCATATTCTCAAACCGGGAGTCCCGGGACTATGCGGTCAGTACCTACAAGTTACATTGGTCCCGTGCGAGGTGTTCGTGCCTCCTACGGGGTCTTTTGGGGGTTGGTTCGGGTTTTCACCCCTTAACGGTCTGTTTTCAACTCTAAGTGTGATTTTTACAAATTATCGTCATATTCTCAAACCGGGAGTCCCGGGACTATGCGGTCAGTTCCTATAAGTTACATTGGTCCCCTACCAGGTGTTCGTGCCTCCTACGGGGTCGTTTGGGGGCTGGTTCGGGTTTTCACCCCTTAACGGCCTGTTTTCAACTCTAAGTGTGATTTTTGCAAATTCGGATCATACTCTCATACCGGGAGTCCCGGGACTACGCGGTCAGTTCCTACAAGTTACATTTGTCCCCTACGAGGTGTTCGTGCCTCCTACGGGGTCGTTTGGGGGTTGGTTCGGGTTTTCACCCCTTAACGGCCTGTTTTCAACTCTAAGTGTGATTTTTACAAATTATCGTCATATTCTCAAACCGGGAGTCCCGGGACTACGCGGTCAGTTCCTACAAGTTACATTGGTCCCGTACGAGGTGTTCGTGCCTCCTACGGGGTCGTTTGGGGGCTAGTTCGGGTTTTCACCCCTTAACGGCCTGTTTTCAAGTCTAAGTGTGATTTTTGCAAATTATCGTCATACTCTCATACCGGGAGTCCCGGGACTACGCGGTCAGTTCCTACAAGTTACATTGGTCCCCTACGAGGTGTTCGTGCCTCCTACGGGGTCGTTTGGGGGTTGGTTCGGGTTTTCACCCCTTAACGGCCTGTTTTCAACTCTAAGTGTGATTTTTGCAAATTCGGGTCATACTCTCAAACCGAGAGTCCCGGGACTACGCGGTCAGTTGCTACAAGTTACATTGGTCCTGTGTGAGGTGTTCGTGCCTCCTACGGGGTCTTTTGGGGGCTGGTTCGGGTTTTCACCCCTTAACGACCTGTTTTCATGTCTAAGTGTGTTTTTGCAAATTCGGGTCATACTCTCAAACCGGGAGACCCGGGACTACGCGGTCAGTTGCTACAAGTTACATTGGTCCCGTGCGAGGTGTTCCTGCCTCCTACGGGGTCGTTTGGGGGCTGGTTTTGGTTTTCACCCCTTAACGGCCTGTTTTCAAGTCTAAGTGTGATTTTTGCAAATTATCATCATACTCTCAAACCGGAAGTCCCGGGACTACGCGGTCAGTTCCTATGAGTTACATTGGTCCCGTGCGAGGTGTTCGTGCCTCCTACGGGGTCGTTTGGGGGCTGGTTCGGGTTTTCACCCCTTAACGGCCTGTTTACAAGTCTAAGGGTGATTTTTGCAAATTATCGTCATATTCTCAAACCGGGAGTCCCGGGACTACGCGGTCAGTTCCTACGAGTTACATTGGTCCCGTGCTAGGTGTCCGTGCTTCCTACGGGGTCGTTTGGGGGCTGGTTCGGGTTTTCACCCCTTAACGGCCTGTTTTCAAGTCTAAGTGTGATTTTTGCAAACTATCGGCATACTCTCATACCGGGAGTCCCGGGACTACGCGGTCAGTTCCTACGAGTTACATTGGTCCCCTACGAGGTGTTCGTGCCTCCTACGGGGTCGTTTGGGGGCTGGTTCGGGTTTTCACCCCTTAACGGCCTGTTTTCATGTCTAAGTGTGATTTTTGCAAATTATCGTCATACTCTCAAACCGGGAGTCCCGGGACTACGCGGTCAGTTCCTACGAGTTATATTGGTCGTGTGCTAGGTGTTCGTGCCTCCTACGGGGTCGTTTGGGGGCTGGTTCGGGTTTTCACCCCTTAACGGCCTGTTTTCAAGTCTAAGTGTGATTTTTGCAAATTATCGTCATACTCTCATACCGGGAGTCCCGAGACTACGCGGTCAGTTCCTACGAGTTACATTGGTCCCGTGCGAGGTGTTCGTGCCTCCTACGGGGTCGTTTGGGGGCTGGTTTTGGTTTTCACCCCTTAACGGCCTGTTTTCAAGTCTAAGTGTGATTTTTGTAAATTATCGTCATACTATCAAACCGGGAGTCCCGGGACTACGCGGTCAGTTCCTATGAGTTACATTGGTCCCGTGCGAGGTGTTCGTGCCTCTTACGGGGTCGTTTGGGGGCTGGTTCGGGTTTTCACCCCTTAACAGCCTGTTTTTAACTCTAAGTGTGATTTTTGCAAATTATCGTCATATTCTCAAACCGGGAGTCCCGAGACTACGCGGTCAGTTCCTATGAGTTACATTAGTCCCGTGCGAGGTGTTCGTGCCTCATACGGGGTTGTTTGGGGGCTGGTTCGGGTTTTCACCCCTTAACGACCTGTTTTCAAGTCTACGTGTGATTTTTGCAAATTCGGGTCATACTCTCAAACCGGGAGTCCTGGGACTACGCGGTCAGTTCCTACAAGTTACATTTGTCCCCTACGAGGTGTTTGTGCCTCCTACAGGGTCGTTTGGGGGATGGTTCGGGTTTTCACCCCTTAACGGCCTGTTTTCATGTCTAAGTGTGATTTTTGCAAATTCGGGTCATACTCTCAAACCGGGAGACCCGGGACTACGCGGTCAGTTCCTACGAGTTACATTGGTCCCGTGCTAGGTGTTCGTGCCTCCTACGGGGTTGTTTGGGGGCTGGTTCGAGTTTTCACCCCTTAACGGCCTGTTTTCAAGTCTAAGTGTGATTTTTGCAAATTATCATCATACTCTCATACCGGGAGTCTCGGGACTACGCGGTCAGTTCCAATGAGTTACATTGGTCCCCTACGAGGTGTTCGCGCCTCCTACGGGGTCGTTGGGGGGCTGGTTCGGGTTTTCACCCCTTAACGTCCTGTTTTCAAGTCTAAGTGTGATTTTTGCAAATTATCGTCATACTCTCAAACCGGGAGTCCCGGGACTACGCGGTCAGTTCCTACGAGTTACATTGGTTCCGTGCTAGGTGTTCGTGCCTCCTATGGGGTCGTTTGGGGGCTGGTTCGGGTTTTCACCCCTTAACGGCCTGTTTTCAAGTCTAAGTGTGATTTTTGCATATTATTGTCATACTCTCATACCGGGAGTCCCGAGACTACGCGGTCAGTTCCTACGAGTTACATTGGTCCCGTGCGAGGTGTTCGTGCCTCCTACGGGTTCGTTTGGGGGCTGGTTCGGGTTTTCACCCCTTAACGGCCTGTTTTCAACTCTTAGTGTGATTTTTTTAAATTATCGTCATACTCTCATACCGGGAGTCCCGAGACTACGCGGTCAGTTCCTACGAGTTACATTGGTCCCGTGCGAGGTGTTCGTGCCTCCTACGGGGTCGTTTGGGGGCTGGTTCGGGTTTTCACCCCTTAACGGTCTGTTTTCAACTCTAAGTGTGATTTTTGCAAATTATCGTCATATTCTCAAACTGGGAGTCCCGGGACTACGCTGTCAGTTCCTACAAGTTACATTGGTCCCGTGCGAGGTGTTCGTGCCTCCTACGGGGTCGTTTGGGGGCTGGTTCGAGTTTTCACCCCTTAACGGCCTGTTTTCAAGTCTAAGTGTGATTTTTGCAAATTATCGTCATACTCTCATACCGGGAGTCCCGGGACTACGCGGTCAGTTCCTACAAGCTACATTGGTCCCCTATGAGGTGTTCGTGCCTCCTACGAGGTCGTTTGGGGGTGGTTCGGGTTTTTACCCCTTAACGACTTGTTTTCAACTCTAAGTGTGATTTTTGCAAATTATCATCATACTCTCAAACCGGGAGACCCGGGACTACGCGGTCAGTTGCTACAAGTTACATTGGTCCCGTGCGAGGTGTTCCTGCCTCCTACGGGGTCGTTTGGGGGCTGGTTTTGGTTTTCACCCCTTAACGGCCTGTTTTCAAGTCTAAGTGTGATTTTTGCAAATTATCATCATACTCTCAAACCGGAAGTCCCGGGACTACGCGATCAGTTCCTATGAGTTACATTGGTCCCGTGCGAGGTGTTCGTGCCTCCTACGGGGTCGTTTGGGGGCTGGTTCGGGTTTTCACCCCTTAACGGCCTGTTTTCAAGTCTAAGGGTGATTTTTGCAAATTATCGTCATATTCTCAAACCGGGAGTCCCGGGACTACGCGGTCAGTTCCTACGAGTTACATTGGTCCCGTGCTAGGTGTCCGTGCTTCCTACGGGGTCGTTTGGGGGCTGGTTCGGGTTTTCACCCCTTAACGGCCTGTTTTCAAGTCTAAGTGTGATTTTTGCAAACTATCGTCATACTCTCATACCGGGAGTCCCGGGACTACGCGGTCAGTTCCTACGAGTTACATTGGTCCGTGCTAGGTATTCGTGCCTCCTACGGGATAGTTTGGGGGCTGGTTCGGGTTTTCACCCCTTAACCGCCTGTTTTCAAGTCTAAGTGTGATTTTTGCAAATTATCTTCATATTCTCATACCGGGAGTCCCGAGACTACGCGGTCAGTTCCTATGAGTTACATTGGTCCCGTGCGAGGTGTTCGTGCCTCCTACGGGGTCGTTTGGGGGCTGGTTCGGGTTTTCACCCTTTAACGGCCTGTTTTCAACTCTTAGTGTGATTTTTGTAAATTATCGTCATACTCTCATACCGGGAGTCCCGAGACTACGCGGTCAGTTCCTACAAGTTACATTGGTCCCGTACGAGGTGTTCGTGCCTCCTACGGGGTCGTTTGGGGGGTGGTTTGGGTTTTCACCCTTTAACGGCTTGTTTTTAACTAAGCGTGATTTTTGCAAATTATCGTCATATTCTCAAACTGGGAGTCCCGGGACTACGCGGTCAGTTCCTACAAGTTACATTGGTCCCGTGCGAGGTGTTCGTGCCTCCTACGGGGTCGTTTGGGGGCTGGTTCGGGTTTTCACCCCTTAACGGCCTGTTTTCAAGTCTAAGTGTGATTTTTGCAAATTATCGTCATACTCTCATACCGGGAGTCTCGGGACTACGCGGTCAGTTCCTACAAGTTACATTGGTCCCCTACGAGGTGTTCGTGCCTCCTACGGGGTCGTTTGGGGGCTGGTTCGGGTTTTCACCCCTTAACGGCCTGTTTTCAACTCTAAGTGTGATTTTTGCAAATTATCGTCATGTTCTCAAACCGGGAGTCCCGGGACTACGCGGTCAGTTCCTACAAGTTACATTGGTCCCGTGCGAGGTGTTCGTGCCTCCTACGGGGTCGTTTGGGGGGTGGTTTGGGTTTTCACCCTTTGACGGCTTGTTTTTAACTAAGCGTGATTTTTGCAAATTATCGTCATATTCACAAACCGAGAGACCCGGGACTACGCGGTGAGTTCCTATAAGTTACATTGGTCCCGTGCGAGGTGTTCGTGCCCCCTACGGGGTCGTTTGGGGGGTGGTTTGGGTTTTCACCCTTTAACGGCTTGTTTTTAAGTTTAAGTGCTGATTTTTGCAAATTATCGTCATACTCACAAACCGAGAGACCCGGGACTACGCGGTCAGTTCCTACAAGTTACATTGGTCTCGTGTGAGGTGTTCGGGACTACGCGTGTCTCATTCTGGTATGTTTATTAGTTGTTTTACGTTTTCATTCACCAATGTTCAATTTTCAAATGTTGTATGCTAGCCTTAATCAATTTAGAACACTTACTTATTTCATAAAATTTCGACAGAGTTTCCTTTGTTTATTCATGAAATCCAACTTATTTTAATATTAACATAAGCCCAACAACAACAACAAGCACAAAAGCTGCAGCTAAACCACCAATAAATCCCTTCCACCGATTTAACATCTAAAAATAGTATATAAATCCATATAGCCCCTTCCTCCATGTCAACCACTTATTAAGGCCTTAACACACACATCTTACACAACACACACACGCGCACACAATTAAATGAAGAATTTACTTTGGTAAAGGTGCACTACATTATAAAATCTTCTATCATCAATATAAAATACTTACCAAATTTATTCGCAACTTGAGATCCTCCGAATAAGCTCCCTCATTCTTGATCCTTGCGTATTTGTGCAAACAACTTGAGATCTTCCCTTTTCCAATCACTTCTTCGAGTTCCGCTTTGGCTTTCACCAGTGTGCTGATGTTGTATCAGTCCCGACACAAAGAGGTCCTGCAATACCAAAATTATATTTTAAAAAGATATATTAACCATTATGTAGGGAAAGTAGTCATTTTACAACATGTGACTTAATTTTCTGACTTGTGAAATGTTCTTGGTTTTTTGTTTTATTTACCAGTTTTTCAATTTTGGCATACATGAAGAATTAGTGAAAATGAGTAAGTAATTGAGAAAGGCCACAAACCAAGCACATGTGTTCGATGTGGGTCCTATCGATTTGTCGATTTATTCCGAGTCCTATTGTGAAATATTGAGTATTGTCCTCACCATGGGTCCTATTCATTATACTAAATAATTGCGAGTGTACAAAATAAATAAGATGGTCATAAAGTCTATAAGCATGAACTATAATGTTACCATAGAAGTAGGATCTTACTTAAATTGGTATAGCATCTAAATAAAGTAACTATGATTTAAACATGCTTAAAACATCAAAAACACAATATTAATTCAAGATTTAATGATAAAACCCAATTCTGTATCAAGAACCCTAAAAATTCAATCTTAATCAATTTGATCCCATTCTCTAAATATTTACGCATATATTCAAGGGGTTTATGAACGATTCATAGTAGAAGTCAATTCATATACATAATCTATCAATTTCAACTCATATTGAAATACAAATAAACCAGACCAAAGATGAGGTAAGTTTGGTAATGGCCAGGCTATAGGGGACAATATAAACTTGATGTAACAACAGAGATGAGGTAAGTTTGGTAATGGCCAGGCTAGTGTTAAAACCAAGCACTAAAAGCTTAGGATTCACTCCATTAAAGATGAAGAGGGTAATACTTGGGAGAATAATCAAGACGTTATTAATCATATTGTGGGATTATTTAAGAAACAACTTACAGAAGACCAAACTACCATCTTTAGTAGTGTAACTACAAACCTTATTCCTTCTCTCATTTCCACTCCAGAACTAAGAATCTGAAAAATGTATGGGCACATTATGATATACAATTGTAGTTACGATGATTTCAAGCCATGAGATGAAAAATAGATTAAACAACTAACACAAACTTGAACTTTTAAAAAATGTACTAAATTGAAAACATAGCATTCTGAATAACATCCTTAAACTTACCGAAGGCGTTCAACAAAAGGTTTTAGGGACATTATCTTTTTCTCCTTGATCCGAGGAAACACATTGCAATGTAGAATTGTGATGGAGCATACTTGGGAATGTTTTTTACTGTCCGTCTAGTATGCATAACACAATATTGTCCCAACAAAATACATGTTAAATTACAGAACATCTTGTAGGTTAATAACAAGTGAAAGAATAAAATACATGTCAAATTAGTTAGAAATTACTTATCATGGGGCAAAAACTAAAAGATAAAATGGAATATTAGTAGCTCTAGAACCCCGGGCACCATTGTTAGGCTTTTGAAGTGCAAAAAAGGGTGCATAAGATTGGTAACTGCAAATAAAGCAAATAAATGTCAAAATAACCTATATAGGTACACTAACTCAGATCCGTGAATATCGATCTTTCAACACAAATAATAAATCAGATATTAGTGTTTCGTAATACCTGATTAAGGTTTGTGGGTTGTCTGAGGGTTGCTACGGAGGTCCGTTGCTCATGGCCTTAGCATTCGTTCAAAGAGATCCATCTCCGTCAAACCTAGACTCTTCTCTTCCGAATCTGTATGTCTAAATCATCTTCTGATCTTATGTCATTTCATTTAAGAACCTGTTATTGATTAAACATTTGATTATTTGAATAAAATGTAAGAGATTGTTGGAGGGTCATCATATACTATAGTAGATCATACGTACGATGCGGTGGTGGTAGGTGCAGGTGGTACCGGCCTCAGAGCTGCAATAGGGCTGCCTGAGCATGGATTTAGCACAACTTGTATTATTAAGCTCTTCTCAACTCATTCACACACAACTGCCGCTCAGGTACACTTTTGTTTTTCCTTACCTCATGCCTAAAAAATAAATACTACAAACTAATAACAATATTTATACTAATATTAATGGAGGTAAAACAACATTTATACTAATGTTAGACGCGTTGTATATTCCCTGTATATAGGTTCGCACCCTTTGCGAGGTTTCTTAATGGCATTTAATTATCTAAAAAAAAGAGGTAAAACAACACTGTGATACTAAAAGGGGTAAAATAGCTGTGCCATTTATACTAATAATTACTATAAATCAATATTCACATTTATACAAATATTAGAAGGGGTAAAACGACAGTAATCTCAGCAATATTTTTAAAACCTTAGCAATATCATAATATCTGCAATGTGTACATATATATATTAATAAAAAAATGGGAGGATTTACCTAGGCTGGCTAGACCCGACGAGTCCCAAACTCGCCATCGCTGCTACCCTCCTCTATCGCCGACGTGTCCCAAACTGGGCAACCCTTGTCTCTGGTGCCATCCACCCTTGCTCCGGTTGCCGAATTTGACCCTATTGCTTTCCAAACCTACCCGGTTTGTACCCTTCTCTGCTCCATCCATGACTCCATCTCCACAACACGGAACCACCCATACCCGAACCCCCCGGACATCTCCTGCCCCCATTTCAGCCAATCGATTTCCTCACCTGTGCAAGACCAAGTTAAACCAAAGACAAACCCATCTCCCACAAGGCAAAATCATTTTTAACCATAAACCAAATGCTAAGACCATTTCAAAGGTCGGCGACGATGGTGGAGGATGGGCATAAGGTCGGCGACGATGGTGGATGGCGACGATGGTGGAGGATGGGCATAAGGTCGGCGACGATGGTGGAGGATGGCAAAAGTCGGCGACGTTGCTGGAGGCTGGAGAATTTGTTGAGCGTGTGAGAGGGAGAGAGAGAGAGATAGAGAGAGCGGGGGCTGAGCGATCGAGAGAGGGAGAGAGCGGGAGGCTAAAAAATTAAGGGGGATAAAATTTTTTTTGGTTATTTATATTTTAGTGAAGTGTACTCAATTTTGGCACACTTTAAAGCAGTGCCAAATTTTGGCACTGTTTTAAAGTGTGCCAGATTGTCATTAAACCGTGCCAGAATCTGGCACAGCTTAAAACCGTGCCAGAATCTCCTTGCCACAGCATGCCAGATTAGCATTTTTGGTGTAGTGCACATTATACAAACACATGGCCTCTAGACCATCAAGGTAGGAGGAAAATTCTACGTGCACCGAAAGGGTCATTTGGGAATAATAAATAAAGAAGCAAGAATAACAAAGTGGGTATCAGTGGAAGAATCACATTCCTTACCTCTCCTTTTATACACAAAAGACTTGGCAAAAGACAAAGGATCTGAAAATTCGAGTAAATTCCATCCTAACAACGGTACTCTGATGTGCAAGAAAGTTCAATAACAACCTTAGAGTGATTTGACTTAACCTATAAGTCGATAGGCAGGACAAGGGGTATGCCGATCGGTAATCCCCTTATTTTGGAAAATTCCATCTTTCCTCTTTTGTCCAAATCAAATTCTTAGAAAACAAATCCTTATTTTGAAAACCCCTTGGGTCCTCTCTTATTAATTATCCATTTTTACTTATTATTTCTAAAATATATCTTTTCCCTGAGTTAATTTACACTCTTTGTCCTGAATAAATAAACATCCTGTCATCTTTGCAGTCTCAGTAGAAAACTAAAGTGCATATAAGATAAATCATTAAAGCAAGAAAAAATAAAAATGCATCTCCTATATATATATATATATATATATATATATATATATATATATATATATATATATATATGTATATATATATTACATCCTTGTAGGTAAAATAAGAAAAATATAAAAATATAATAAACGGGACGCCACCCGAACCAACAACTCTCTCTCTCTCTCTCAAAATCCTCACCCTCTGTGATGGAAGCACTTTCCTCGGTAACGAGCGATGGAACCTCCACTCCAAGAACCCGATCCCTCATTCGAGGATGCATACAAAACCAAGCAGGAAGTAACTGAATCCCTGATGTAAGTAGATGTAGAGGCCACCCAATCCTTAATATCCTTTAGACATGTGGTCGGCACCTAAACATACTGCAAGCAAAAGAAATGAAAGCAAAAGACTAATTAGTTAGTAAAGAGCAAAGAAAGAATCAAAAGAAGCAAGAAAGGGGAAGAAGAAGGTTATACCTCAGGCTTAAGGACATCATTCGTAAGCCCCCTCAACTCCAGCACCGATGCATTAGAAGGTTGTGGCATGCTCAATGACCCCCCACTACTCAATCAAAAATTATAGGAAGGGGGAGTAACCTAAATAATCGATGCCTCCTCTACCGCTGCCACTGATGTACCAAAACTCGTGGTACGGGTAGATCCCATTGGCCTACTAGTACCCTTAACCAAAGTTGTAGGAAGTGTAGGCACATTCTCCATGGGCATTAACTAGCTCATCACGAAGTCCATGTAATCATAACTCGCCACCATGTTTGTATAGAGCGTGTAGGGATCACCGACTAATGTTTCCGCCCGGGCCTTATCAGACATCTCCCTCACTCAGTTCATGTACATCGAGGGCACTGAGGGACCACCACATCATCCTCCATAATCTTTCGCACCACTCTCTTCTAGGTACCAGACGCGCCCAAACTTGTGCGCCATCAATCGTCACATCTGCACATGCATACACGTCACCCATGTATCCTTAAGATCCATCCCCCATAGGTAAAAGTTCACCTGCAATCCCCGACAGAGAATCAACTTTCATGAAAGAAAGAAAATGCCAAGAAAGAACTCAGAAGAAATGCGAAATAACTTAATCACTCGTCAAGGCATCCAAAGTCTGTCGTATTGCCGCCAAGGATAAAGATGGGTTCGATCTCCGGTTGGAATTCCTCCATCGAAACATCCAACAGAAGTCCCCCAAATCCTCACCCTTTAAAGCTATCAACCTCATGTTATGACCAATCACCTCATAAAACCACGTCAGAAAAAGACAGGAATCAACTTGAGGAAACTAAAGAAGAATGCAAGGAAATACATAAAAAGAAAATAAACTGAAGTTACCTCCAAATGGTACGTGGCCCCTGTAAAGGTCTATTGACAACACTGACTAAAAGCACACAAAGAAGAATAGAGGGACGCCAAAGTCAAGCTCCCCCAATCATAATATTAGACGTCGAAATCGTCCTCAAAAATGGAAAAAACTAGAGATGAACGACGTTGCGACTAGTCGCCACCAAAAATCGACCAAGAAAAAGCAAAATGAACAATCAGGGAATTTGTCTCACCTTTCACCCGTCAGTCATGTCTATTATCCTACTAAAAATCACCTCTCGAAGAGCAAATATGAGGAAAAAATCCCCAAAAATGATCCTACCCACATCCCCCAACACCGCCTGACCCGCCTCTGGAGTCACCCTCACCGTGCGATCCACCTCTTTCTAAACACCCTCATAGTCAATCTCCAGCAAGCAACTGCTGAACATCTATGGGAGTAACAATAATCTCCATGAAGCCTAAATGGAAAGTGTGGGTAGTGTCCCACCACCTCTCTCCCAAAGTGCACAACACCGCGATGGAATGCGACGTCTTATCCAAGTCCTATGCCAGATGGCCAAAATCAGCAGAAGAAACCATTTAGCTAAACCGCCATCAGGAGATTCTCCTAAACATCCTTCAACCCATTCTTTATTCGAGAATGCATACTCAAAGAAGCTATATCGATTTGCCAAAGAAAAAGAAGAAAAAACCTTTTATCAACACAAAGAAAAAAGAGAAAATGAAATTGAATACCAAAAGTGACCCTACTTACGTAGACATGAGAGTTCTTCACTCTAAATGAACGGTGGTATGTAGACTCATGCAAAAAGAAACACTCTTCAGCTATCGTCTCAAAAGCATTGAAGGAATTCACGTTGCCTAAGTCAAGGGGCACCCTAGACTACTATGCCAGGTCAGCCCAATCGTCAATGCCCAGCAACTCCAAATTATATCCCTCATTAGAAGAACTCGCCATTTTAAGTCTTGAAAGGAAAAGGACTTAGAAATGGTTTTTAGAGAGAGAAAGTATAATATTTAAGAACCTGAAGGTGTGAATTTGAGGAGGGATCGCCCCATTTTTATAAGGGACTGTGCACTATGTCGATCGGTAGACCCCTATTCATATCGATCAACACCTTCATGTTCCTCTTTACAAGGAAGCCCAGGAGTTCATGCCCTTACTTAACGAAAACCCCTCCAGCCTGCCAATCGGCATCCCCCCAACAAATTTTGTACAAAAATGCTAGAAAAATCCAAAAATTCCCAAAAATCCCTGAAAAATATGAACCTCATATTCCTCAAGAATACCATTTTTCGAAGCATTAAGCCCCTGAAAAACCCTTAAGATCCCTAGAAGGATTAACCTTCCAGCATTGCATCAGCATTCGAATCTATTATAATTCCGCAGCGAAATCTCAATCTCAAGTCTTCCCCAGCGAAATCTCAATCTTAAGTCAGTACTTCCCCAGTAGAATCGCATACCTAAATCAAGCTCATCCTCATCGGAATATCCAGTCAAAATCCTCCCCCAAACTAGTCCCCCAGTAGAACTTCAAGATACGCCACATCAAAATCCCTCACGGCTTCCCCAGTGAAGTTATCCCCTCTCTAAATCTACAAGTTCCCAGGATAGCAACTTCCATAAACTTTAGGTCCTCAAAATTGACCTCGACCCGCAGAGTCGATCCCTATAACTTTAGGTCCTCAGCATTGACCTCGACCTGTAGAATCGATCCCTACAACTATAGGTCCTCATGATTGACCTCGACCCACAGAATGGTCCCTACATCTATCGGTCCTCAGAACTGACCTTGATCGGCATAATCGGTCCCTACAACTTTAGGTCCTCAGAATTGACCTCGACTCGTTGAATCAATCCCTAAAACTATAAGTTCTCAGAATTGACCTCAACCCACATAATCAGTCTCTATAACTTTAGGTCCTCATAATTGACCTCGACCCACAAAATCTGCCCCTACAACTTTTGGTCCTCAGAATTGACCTCGGCCCTTAGAATCGATCGTCACAATTTTAGGTCCTCAAAACTGACCTCGACCCTAGAATCGATGATCCTCGACACAACCTTGTAACACCCCGTATTTTTTAGGATAAAGAATTTATTTAATTTGGTGAATTGGAATTTAAACTAAATTGATGATTTAGAGAAATTATTTAAATTGGAGAATCTATTTAATTTTGAAGATTAAATTTATTCGGAGAATTTAGATTTAAATTAATCCGGGTTATCTCTTTTAAGAATACATGTGTCAAAATCTGAGGTTGAAATTGAAGATTTTAGTTACGTAACTCCGATGACAATTCTGAGTGCACGGTTGGTTTCGAATAGGTTGAGATAGTCGAAAAAGAGTACCTGAATTAATTGGGTCTCGGGGCATTTGTAGGCATAACTGGGTTCATACAAGGGTGTTTGGGTCATTTTAATTTAGCCCATAGGCTTAATTTTAGGATTCACCTAATAAAACCTAAATGGGAGAGTTTGTGGTAGTCATAACTCAAATAAGAAAACCTTTGTTGAAGAGGAGAAAAGAGGGATCAAGTGGGAGAGCTATTGGGAGCCAAACCAAGAAGAGATTGATGTGTTCTTCATCAAATATTTTCTACAACAAAGGAATCAGACACTACGAAATTATCCAGGCAAGTTGTTAAACTTTCTTTTAATTTAATTGCAATATTTCAATTCATATCATGGTGGGTGTAATTGAAATTCGAGTTGGGATGAGATTTCGTGAAAAATGGGTTTTGATGATTTGGGTAGTATAAGTTGTGTAATTTTCAATATTCATAAGGAGAAATTCAGGCCTACTGTTTCAATTATAAACCAAATTCGAAATCTAGGAAAAATTTTGGTGGATTAATTTGTGGGAAGGATTGAAGTTAAAATTTGGGGATTGTGTAAAACCGTAAACCAAACTCGTATATAACCTGATGGTGTTTGAAACTGTTAATGATTTATGAATCCTAAAATGAATTAGGGATGGTTGAGTAGAAACCACCGATCTGGTGGGAACAACGGGGGAGAAACCGGATGGGGATTTGGTCATCGCCGCCGCCGATGACAAGCCTCGTTAAAATAGGTATATTGTTTTGGGATTCTTTTTATTTAATGGTATATGGTGGATTAGGGACAGAGTAATCAGGTATTCATTAGTGGAGTATACCCTGATTGAAGATGTGATGAACGTTTAGGATCATGGGAAATCATCTATGGAAGAAACTGGACTATGGGGGAAGACGAAGTGGGGCGATAAAGGGACAATCATTCGAACGACCCTCCTTGTTGTTCGAATGATGGGTGGAAATATGGCTCAATTTTGTCATGTTTATCCGGCTTGAAGACTTGGGAAAATTATTATTATTTTTTTGTGACTTTAGAGGATTATTAAGGAGATTATAATTGGGGAAAATTATATAGAAATCCATACTTAGGGTGTTGGGAGATTGGTTAAGGAATTTTTTAGGTAAATAAAAGTGTGGAATTTATATAAAGGTTGTTGAGAAATAAATTCATAAGAGGTTAAAAATATGGACAAAGTTAGGGAGCCCGACTATTATGGTTGAGTGACACCACTTATTTAAACTTAATTGAGGTGGAATTAATTTAATTAAGGGTAGGAGGTTTGACTCAAATTATTTTTAGGCTAAGTGCTATGGGAGTTAGGCACGGAGTAGCCAGTTAAATTTATTATAGGTGTATATAATAAAATTGTCGAACATTAAATTTATCGAGGGAGGTAAAATTCAATAGTGAATTTTTTGTGGAATAAAGTCCAAAGGGTGAAGATACGTACCGAATGAGTGAGTCGGGGTATTGTAGTTGGGTGGCTCTACTTAAATGACAAATTAATTATTGTGAGATTAATTAAATTACAAGTCGAAATATAGAGGCTTGGGTATATATTTGGTCTAGTGATATAGGTGTTAGGCATGAATTATCCGGTCTTTACATAAAATATGTATACGAATATGTGAGATAGTATATATTTATATACTTGTGTGCTCCATATATATCGGTGAGAATAATATTTATAGATTGAGGGTATACCTATATTGATGCTATATGCATATATGTATAGGTTGTGTGATTACTTATTGGTTGAATAATTATGTGCAAACATACCTAGGCTACTCGCTATCACGGGAGGTTTCGCGTCGTGGACAGTCCTATCCTGATGAGCCCATTTGGGGGGATATTGACTTGTACGTCAGAACATAGAACTTAGGGATTGAGAACCACTTGTGTGAATAAGGATGTGACCGGTAATTTGGGTACGTTAGGTATGTGCGTTGCCCAAAGACTTAGAACTATGTTCGCCTCCAATATGTGTTATTTGATTTTGGTTCGAGGGTGATATCCGAGACGATGTCCTTATTTAGTACATGATGTACCAGGACTTGATATCAGAGTATGGCCATATCGCAGGTCTCCACCTCGGGATGCTGTATAGTTATATATTATAATAGTGATGTGAATATATATATATATATATATATATATATATATATATATATATATATATATATACGTGTGGTTTATTCTACTTCGGGTGCTTTAGTTGACATTGTAGATAGTGATATCCATAAATTCATTTTAGTATGTGAAAACTTTATAATTGATGACACTAAATAAATAATAAGGGATTGGAATTTGGTATCTTATTATATGGGCCATATGGGTGATCACAACAAAATGTTAGGCGGGAAAAAAGCCTTAAGTCTGAGAATATTATGGAGGATTAATTAAAGATGATTAATTGAGTTAATAATATAAATGACGTATGAATTAGTAGTAAGAGTACTCGGGTTAGATAAGTGTAATAGGAGGAGGCGTGATACGGCTAGTTAGGTGGGGAAACTTAACTAGGAAGGTTAGCAGGTAAGAGTTAGGTGTGCACATTAGAAGAGGGGTGAGTTATACCTCAAGTGAGTGCGACACTAACTTAAATATGAATAGTGTGAATGCATATTTAATTACTGCAATTTAACTGCTTGCTAAATATTTTCAAAATGTTTTACTTGGGCTCTGACCCTTGTCGAATTATTTTTAAAACCTTTTAGGTGTCCATCCACAGGGACTCCCAGTTTGGGGATTCTATCCAGGGTAGTGCAGTTGCAGCTCATGTGGAAGTTGCAGGACTTTACTATAGACGCTTTGTTCATTTATTCCTAGTGTAGGGTCTATATTTCAGTACTGGTATTCAGTTATTTATTTAACCTTATGTATCCAGGTTATGATTTTAGTTTACTGTTGTATTCTATTATTGAACCAATGGTTAATTCGATCACCTTTATTTATATTATTCATCTGTATTGGATTTAGTTATCGGTTTGTGTTGATGGTTTATTATTTATTTCAGCATGTCGTTAATTAATGAAAGATAAAATTTAGCACCAGTCTAATTAAATTACCAAGTGGTTAGTAACTTTAAAAAGTTTTTCGACACTGATGCTACGAATGAGACATATGAGACCAACGTTTTATTTTGTTCACGGGCTGGCCACCCGGTATTTTAATAGGCGGGGTGTCATAGATGGTATTAGAGCATTAGGTTCTAGAGTCCTTAGGATCTGTGCGGCTTATTACGTTTCAGCGCAGCGTTCTTTAATATAGAGACTTATTATAGGATTTTTGTATTCCTTCACGTGTACGATTTATGTTCCTCTGCTATTAAGTATAGTTGATGTGATTCATATACGAGTTCGGTTGGGCTTCATACACCGAACAATTTTAGACGACCAACGTGGGTCGTTAGGAGGACTACCCGGGGATAGGATCAACAGAAGCCATGGAATATTTTTAGAACGGTGACCGTGATAGAAGTCACCATAGAAATGGAAGGCGAAGATCCAAAGACAATTGTGTAGGGTGGAGTGCAATGGCACCCATGATTAAATTTTAGGCAAACTTTTGGCTCATAGGAGCGACGTTGTAGTGGTGGGAGTCGGTCATCACAACCATGGAGAGATACCATGGGTAACGAGGAGTTTTGGGTGTGGGTTGCTCACAAATCCTCTCATCAACTGTTTAAACAGAGAGGTAAAGGGGATTTCAAGACTTATTTCAAAAGGGTCGTATAGTGGTCAGTCATGAAGGAGAGTTGACGTGTTTAGCGAACTTCATACCCAATGAGGTGGATACGGAGAATTAAGAAGGTCTATAAATTAATAATGGACTCATAGGTAGAATATACAAGCATGGATGAGGAAATTGGGATAGAATGATGGGGACCGTTATTGTCAATGTTATGAGAAGGGAGCCAAGAAAGTTGGAGAATCTAACCGAAGGGTAAGATTGGACTTAACAGTTCTAGTGAGGCACCACAAGAGAGGACACCCAGTAGAGAACTCATATTAATGATTGAGATCAATAAAAATCCTACTAGGTGATATGGATTCAGTCAGGGCCGTCAAGGTCAGTAATTAGTCCCATAGGGCTAGCGGAGCCAAAGGGACAACGAGGGTTACAATCAGGGTCAAGTATACTAGTCATGTGAGAAGGAAACCCCCGACATAGGCAATGGGGACAGAGAAAGGGGAATAACACAGAGTGGTGTCTTACATGTAAAGAGTAAGAATACACATGTTAATATTGTCTGCAGTGAAATGGGGGAGAGGAATGGGGTGCCCAATAGGGGTAATAGTTATACAAAATTTTTGGTTCGGTTGGGATAAGGATGTTATGTCCAGGAACCATTTGAACAGCCAGTGTTATTGACAATTGAAAGTATGAGTTTTATCCCATGATGATTGGGGTCTATTTTATGTGACATGGGCGAGTCATATTAGTTCGTTAGTACTAGATTCACATGAGAAAAGGCTTAGTAGAGGTGTCATTAATATTACTATAGTGTGTATATATTTATCGTGGAGTAGCGAAGCTCTCTTCAGTTCCATTTGCAAGGGAGCGGGTGTGGACACTGAGAAGACATATATATTTGATAAGGTTAGATCATGCTGAAAGGTGATATTCGAGGTATGATTTTATCCTGGGTATGAACTGTTGTGCGATGATGGGCGGTTATAGCAAGACTATTGTGTTCACTGTTCCGAGGGTAGTATGTACATTTTTGCGATGTCTCTCTTGAAAGAGGGTTGAGCTCACAGAGATATTTTAGGAAATAGACTTCAGAGAGTACAGTTGTCTAGTTATAATGGATCCCGGTGTGTAGTGACTTTTATTGATGTGATTTCGAGTATATTTGTTTACCTTTGAGCAGAGAGATTTAACCCATTGTTGTTTACGTGCTAAGAACTTAGTGATCGTGAGAGCATTGTATAATGTGATTCCTAGAGATACATAGGCATAGACTATTCGATTTATGTGCTGGGAGACAGAATTTGTGATATCTAGTTATGTTCTTTGGACCCACTAATTCTGATGATCGATAATGCTAAGGAATAGTGCATTGGGGAAGTTCTGATGAGACTTATCGCGAGATGTTACACGGATGGACCTTAATAAATGTTGGTAGTAGTGAGACATTTTTGGATGCTAGTGCATCGGTTTTAAATGTTAAATTATTGAACATGTAGAAAAAACACTTTAAACTGATAGCTATTACGATATGTAGCCAGGAGAGCCGAGTATTGCTGTAAAGGAAGCACTGAGAGAACTTTTGCACCACAAGTTAATGTATGGGGAAGCATCAAGAAGAATTAAATTGCAAATTGTGGGGTAATCGAGAATACCTGTATGATATAGCCACACCGAGAGAGTGCGGAGATGAACTTAAGATAAGTGTATTACGTACGATACGTTAGTAATATTTATGTCGGGATGTTTGGACTATAGTATAGAGTATGGTAAGACTTTATGATCATCATTTCGAGAAATGATTTACTTATGCTAGTTATCACTTGAAAAAGGGTCTAGTCAATATATAAGGGTATGTATGTTATTGTGTTGCATAATAGACTTATGAGAAAATGTTGGTATTGTTATATTTGATCCCGGGGAGTAGGGATGTTTACTGATGAGATTCAGGGTGGATAGGCTTTTCATCGAGTGGGGAGATATAGCTCATGATTAATTCACACTAAGAAACTAGTGATAGTAAGGGGCGCAATATTGTATGATGTCTTTTGTAACATGAGAGTGGACGAGTATACTTTTATATTAGGAGAAAGGAATTTAGGGGGTACGTGATATGGACTGAGGGCCTAGAAGATCTCAACGACCGTCAATGTCAGGTAGTAATGTAATAGGGGGTTACTTATTTGGATTTCACTTTGCGAGACGTCCTACGCATGAAACTTAGCGCAACGTTGGAAGTGGGGAGATGTGTGGTCATTAGGACGTGGGTTTAGTACCTTGGTTAATATACCTATATGTGGTTATAACTGTGAGTTGAAAGTTATATTATGATTTATGGCTAGTAGAGCCGGGTGACTTTCATGCGGATGAGCATGGGTACAGGGTGTAAGGGTGCCCTGGGTAATTAATTTAATTCTAAAATAATTCGTGATTACAAGAGGTGGATATATGGGTAACGATCTTAAGGGAATGTGAGTAGGGAAGTATTCGAGGCTTGGAGTACTAGACTCATTTCAATTTCGAGGACGAAATTCCTTTGTAAGGGGGAGGTATGTAATACCTCGTATTTTTTAGGATGAAGAATTTATTTAATATGGTGAATTAGAATTTAAACTAAATTGATGGTTTGGAGAAATTGTTTAAATTGGAGAATTTATTTAATTTGGAAGATTCAATTTATTTGGAGAATTTAGATTTAAATTAATTCGGGCTATCTCTTTTAAGAATACATGTGTCAAAATTTGAGGTTGAAATTGAAAATTTTATTTGCGTAACTAGGATGACGATTCTGAGTGCACGTTTGCTTTCGAATAGGTCAAGATAGTCAGAAAAGAGTACTCAGGGTAGTAATTGCGTCTCAGAGCATTTTTAGGCATAAGCGGGCTCACACGGGGGTGTTTGGGTCATTTTAATTTGGCCTATAGGCTTGATTTCGGGATTCACCTAATACAACCTAAGTGAGAGAGTTTGTGTAAGTCACAACACAAATACGAAAACCCTAGTTACAGAGGAGAAAAGAGGAATCAAGTGGGAGAGCTTTGGGGAGCCAAACCAAGAAAAGATTGATGTGTTCTTCATCAAATCTTGTTTACAACAAAGGAATAAAACACTATGAAATTATCTAGGCAAGTAGTTAAACTTGCTTTTAATTTAATTTCTATATTTCAATTCATATCATCGTGGGTGTAATTGAAATTCGGGTTGGGATGAGATTTCGTGTAAAATGGGTTTTGATGATTTGGGCAGTATAAGTTGTGTAATTTTCAATATTTATAAGGAGAAATTCAGGCCTACTATGTGAATTAAAAATCTAATTCGAAATCCAGGAAATTTTTTGGTGGGTAAGATCGAAGTTAAAATTTGGGGATTGTGTAAAACTGTAAACCAAACTCGTATATAACCTGATGGTGTTTGAAACTGTCAATGATTTATGAACCCTAAAATGAATTAGGTAAGGTTGAGTATAAACCACCGATTTGGTGGGAACACCGGGGGAAAAATCGATTGGGGATTTGTTCGTCGCTGTCGATGGCAGAACTCGTCAAAATGGGTATTTTGTTTTTGGGATTGTTGTTGTTTAATGGTATATGGTGGATTACGTACAAAGTAATCAGGTATTCATTAGTGGAGTATACCCTGATTGAAGATGTGATGAAGGTTTAGGAGCTTGGGAAATCAGCTATGGCAGAAACTGGACTGTGGGGGAAGACGAAGTGGGGGTGGTAGAGGGACGATTGTTCGAACGACCCTCCCTGTCATTCGAACGACGGGGAGAAACATGGCCCAATTTCGTCCAGTTTATCCGGCTTGAAGACTTGGGCAAATTATTTTTTTTTTGTGAGTTTAGAGGGTTATTAAGGAGATTATAATTGGAGAAAATTATATAGAAATCCATACTTAGGGTGTTGGGAGATGTGGCCAAGGAATTTTTTTAAGGTAAATTAAAGTGTGGAATATTTATAAAGGTTGTTGAGAAATAAATTCATAAGAGGTTAAAAATATGGACAAAGTTAGGGATTCTGACTATTATGGTTGAGTGACACCACTTATATAAACTTAATTGAGGCAGAATTAATTTAATTAAGGGTAGGAGGTTTGACTCAGATTATTTTTAGGCTAAGTGCTATGGGAGTTAATCACGGAGTAGCCGGTTAAATTTATTATAGGTGTATATAATAAAATTGTTGAACATTAAATTTATCGAGGGAGGTTAAATTCAATAGTGGAATTTTTTTAGAATAAAGTCCAAAGGGTGAAGATACGTATCGAATAATATTTCTTTACACTTGTGTGCTCTATATATATTGGTGTGAATAATATTTATAGATTGAGGGTATACCTATATTGATGTTATATGTATATATGCATAGGTTGTGTGATTAATTATTGGTTGAATAATTATGTGTAAACACACCTAGGCTACTTTCTATCACGGAAGGTTTCGCGTCGTGGACAGTCCTATCCTGATCAACCCATTGGGGGGATATTGACTTGTACCTCAGAACATAGAACTTAGGGATTGAGCACCACTTGTGTGAATAAGGCTGTGACCGGTCATTTGGGTGCGTTTGGTATGTGAGTAGCCTAAAGGCTTAGGACTATGTTCGCCTCCAATATGTGTTATTTGATTTTGGTTTGAGGGTGATATCAGAACCGAAGTCCTTATTTAGTACGTGATGTACCAGGAATTGATAGCAGAGTATGTCCGCATCGCAGGTCTCCACCTCGGGATTCTATATAGGTATATATATATATATATACGTGTGATTTATACTACTTTGGGTGCTTTAGTAAACATTGTAGATAGTGATATCCATAAATTCATTTCAGTATGTGAAAACTTTATAATTGGTGACACTAAATAAATAATAAAGGTTTGGAATTTGGTATCGTATTATATGGGCCATATGGGTGGTCACAGCAAAATCTTAGGTGGGAAAAAAGCCTTAAGTCTGAAAATATTATGGAGGATTAATTAAAGATGATTAATTGAGTTAATAGGATAAATGACGTATGAATCGGCAGTCAGAGTACTCGGGTTAGATAAGTGTAATAGGAAGAGTCATGATACGGCTAGTTAGGTGGGTTAACTTAACTAGGAAGGTTAGCAGGCAATCATTAGGTGTGCACATTAGAAGAGGGTGAGTTATACCTCAAGTGAGCGCGACACTAACTTATATATGATAATGTGCATGCACATTTAATTACTGCAATTTAACTGCTTGCTAAATATTTTCAAAATGCTTTACTTGGTCTCTCACCCGTGTCAAAATCTTTTTAAAACCTTTTAGGTGTCTAGCCATAGGGACGCCTAGTTTGGGGATGCTATCCATGGATGCGCAGCTACAACTCTTGTGGAAGTTCCAGGACTTTACTATAGACGCTTCATTCCTTTATTCCTAGTGTAGGATATGTATTTCAGTACTGGTATTCAGTTATTTATTTGACCTTATGTATCCAGGTTACGGTTTCAGTTTACTATTGTATTCTATTGTTGAACCGATGGTTAATTCGATCACCTTTATTTTTACTATTCATCTGTGTTGGATTTAGTTATCAGTTCGTGTTGATGATTTATTATTTACTTCTACATGTCATTGATTAATGAAAATCAAAATCTACTACCAGTCTAATTAAATTACTAGGTGGTTAGTAACTTTAAAAAGTTTTTCGACAGTGATGCTATGAGACCAATGCTTTATTTTAATCACGACATGAACACCCGGTATTTTAATAGGCGGGGTGTCACAAACCTTAAGTCCTCAGAATCGACCTCGACCCTCTGAACTGGTCACCCTTTTCCCTTTGGTCAGCAGAATTGACCTTAAACGCCCTACTTCCTAACATCAATGTGGTGTCTATTCGATGACCTTCACTTGTTCCAATCTCACCCGTTGAGGGTCTCTATATACACCCCATTCTAGGACACCCTAAGAATCTCCTTAGGTCCCTATAACTTCCTCCTTCACCATAAACCCTAGGACATACTCCGAGTACTGATCTGGAGGCAACTGCACACTCCCGAGCCCCGTTTGACTGCTGGTCAACTTTCTCACTTGAGCGACAACTCATAGGATCTTTGAAGAGCCATGAATCCCCTTTCCAACGGTCCACCCCGTGCACGAATCGGCCTTAAGGTTTGGACAATCTGTCCATTTCCCCTTGAAAATTGATCTAGAGGCCACCAGGTGCTCTCAGGTCCAATTTGACTCCGATCAACTCTCCAACTCAAGGGAATCTCTTTGGTGTAATACCCCATATTTTTATGGCTCTTAAAATTGGGGATTAATTAAATTAAATTGAGTTATTAATTTCATATTAATCCAAAATTTTATTTTAAATATTTACTAGCGTGACGAGAGTTAGTAATTATTGGGAATTTGTTGAATATTATTATATGAGTAAAGTAATATATGAGATTGATTTTATTAATATTGTCACGAGTGAATAATATGACAATTATGAAAATTAAGTCGGGACGCGCCAGTGTCGTGTCAGGACTATATGAGTATTATAAAAGTGAATAAATTATAAGTCACTCATATGGTCATTTCGAGTGCGCCAACATGTCCGAAAGGGTCGAGATAGTCAGGAAAGTGTACCCAGGGGTTTAGTTTGGGTCTCGGAGCATTTTTAGGCCTAACCGGTAACCCGGGAGGGCATTTTGGTAATTTCCATTTTTGGTATTTAATTACCTATGAAAAGTAGAGAAGTATATTAAGTGTTAGAGGTTGTCTTATAGGGTTAGAACCTGCATATTTCACATAGGCCATTAGAGGAGGAATGTGAGGACCTTCCCAAGGCTAGAGCCACCATAGTTGCTCAATTTTCACCACAAACACCGCCAAAGTTTAGATCAGAGGAAGGAGAACACAACCACATTATCAAACCTCAGAAATTCAGACTCATATTCTCGAGGCAAGTATTTATCTTTCTTTCCTTTTAGTTAATGTTCTACCCATGTTAGAATAGTATTGTTAAACACATGTTTCATGGAAGAATTTAATGATTTAGAGAATTAAATCATATGTTTTAGAGGAACTAGATATATTCTGGAAATCTCAATCATATATAGAGGATTATCCACGAAATTTAATGGATTTAGAATCAAGAAATCTTGAAAAGAATTTGAAGAATGGAAGTTTTATGCAAAAATTAGGGTTCCTGATAATTATGATATTTTACCCCATTAATTCAATAACTTTGATGAATTTGTACATGTTTTACGTAGGAATTCATGTATATAGCTATATGTGACCAGTAGTAAAATTTTTTGGGACTTTGGGGATCGTTAATGGATTTTTGGGTTCAGGTTGGAGAAGAAAACCCGTAGTTAACAATTATAGAATTTGAAATAACTGCATAATCGATCGATTGAACAAGAGAATCGATCGATCGACGACCAATCGATCGACCCCTTTCCTCGATCGATCGATCCCTCCTAGAAAACAACATGTTTTTCCCCTTTTCGTTTAATTCGGATAAAATGAATAGGAACCCTTGAATATTATTTAAAGAGTATAATGGGTCACGAAGAGGACCAGTAGGGTCTAAGTAGACTCCATTAAGTGGAATTTTTATATGGGTTTAAATTGTGAGTTAACGGGGGATTTTCGTCACACATTGGAAATTGTGCGTACATTCACTAAATAATTAAGAGACTCGTGAAAGACTTAGACCAGAAGGTTAGAGAGGGTGTACCTACTGAAATTATATTTAGTGAGAGAGAATGCTTCGAGAGATGAGAAGTGAGTATGCAATGATTATAATTGAGAATAAACGAGACGAACCCTTTATGCGAGATAATCAGGTAAAATTGTACTGTGTACGGTTAATAATTATTATTATTGGTCGTGGGCGAACCTAATTAGAAAATGAGAATATTCATACATATATGGCCGAGTACATGTGTATATATATTTATATTATGCTTATGTATAATCATATCTGCGCTACTTGCTATCTTGGAGGTTACCCCGTCGGGACAGTCCAATCTCGATGGGACCTTTATGGGGGATATTGACTTATACCCTAGAACATAGGATTCCCTGGTACAGGCTATCTGAGAATGATAGTCAGACGGTCCTAAGAGACGTGAGGGGTATGTGCTGACCTCTTAGTGACTTGGAACTATGTTCGCCTCCATTTTGTGTGTATTGTGTTAATACAGTTCGAGAGTGATTCCGAACTAGTATTTCCCTTAGTACGAGTGATACGGGGACTTGATAGCAGAGTATGCCAGCACCATAGATTTTTTGTGGGGTGTCGATGGTATATATATTATATGAGTGACTAAGATATATATACTTATATTTGGAAACTTTGTACTGTGCGTATAAATAGTTAAGTAATGAATAAATGCTCCAATAATATAATAAGTGTTCGGGAACTTTGTAACGGTACTGAGTTATTCTAAGTAACGTAAGAAATCTTGAAGAGATTGATTTTGTTTAAACTAATTATCATAACCTTTTTACTTCTCGGGATAAGACTTTATGGAAAAATAAGTTAGAGAGACTTATGAGTTTAGTAGAACGGTAGGCGTGCACACTATACGAGAGGTGAGAATTCTCAAGAGAGTGTCGCATACTAACATGGTTGCCACATTAGCCGGTAAGCCTTTTAAATACTCGCTAAACTATTTTAAAACTGTTTTACACTCGGACTCTGATCCATTTTCTGTCATTTTCTCTCTCTCTCTTATATATATATATATATATTACAGATGCTCCGCCACAGGGGCGTCTAGTGTAGAAGCATTTGTCCATACGTGCTGTAGCTTGTTTGGGAGTTGCAGGTCATTGCAGTAGACGTTTCCTATTTTAGTTCCTCAGACTTCTGTTTAGCTCTTTTAGTTCAGCCAGGTGTCTCCCATTTCCAGACTCTTGTTTAGACTTGATAGGGACTGCATATACTCCTATCATTTCAGATTTGGCTTTTCATTTGGGATTATTTTATCCATTACATTGTCAGTGGTTGTAGTTATTTATTTGGGTTTGAGTAATCTAGTTTGGCATGGTTAGTTAGATGATTAGTATCTTTATCTTTTGAATTATTCAATTTGTGTATGTTTAAAAAAATTATTTTTATAATGGAATTAAATTAAATAGGAATTTAAATTGTTTTGACACTTAGCTTAATTATTTAGGGTGTTTGAATTGGAAATATTTAGTTTGCGACAGTGATGCTAAGAATGAACCAACCGTTCACGTTGTTGTTAATTTAATGAAGGACTGATCACCCGGTATTTAATTAGGCGGGGTGTTAGAGGTGGTATCAGAGCATCAGGTTCTAGTATCCTTTAGGATCTGTGCGGCTTATTATGCTTCCAGCATAGCTTTCTTTGATATAGAGCCCTATGTTTAGGATTATTGATTTCTTTGGTGAGATTTCTTTCTCCTCCTATAACGTATGTATATTAAGTGAATCTTATTTGCGTTTGGGCGTGTTCGAGCAATGAAGTATGGCAGGCAAGTTCCATTGGCTGGATAGTAGGAGGCAGGGGGTTGTGAAGTATATTCGAGGATGATGACCGTGGTCGAGGTCACCCCTATTATGGTACGAGAGTCCAGAACTGTAAAGACGTCTAGGACGCAGCCTACGATTTCCAAGTGCTGCTATGGTTGAAAGGGAATCCAAATCAGACTCACCCAGCGTGGTATGACTAGGAAAGAGTCGAACGCAGCTTGTAGGAGAACCGTCAGTGGAAAATATAGAAACGCAGAGATTGTGTGTGTTAGCCAAATGAGGTAAAATATCCAAAGACTTGGACATATGACGAAGTGTGCCTAACTGAAAGTGAAAATTTGGGGCAAAGTTTTCTTGGCTCGTCGGAACGAAGTTATGATGGTGGGAGTCAGCCATCACTTTTAGAAGTGGAATGCTATGTCTATAGAAGGATCTTAGGTACAGTTTGACCACATGTTCCTTTTTCAGATGTTCAGGATAAGATGAGGACGTTGTTCTGAACTCATCACCGGAGGGCCGGACAGAGGTCCACGTGTGAAAATAAATTTAATTATTTAGCGAGTCTCGTGCCAGAAGTAGATACAAATGGAGAAGAGGATCTCAAGAGGAAAATCGACTCATAAGAAAAGATGATAACACTTAAAGAGAATTCTACGGGATAGTTGATCCTTATGGTGGCAAGGTTAAGCATTGTTCATAAGAGATGTTAACGCCTTTGCGTGGGAGGCTAAAAGAATCAAAGAATTAGTTAGAGAATAAGACTGGGCAAAGCGGTGTTAGTAAAACACCACAAGGGGGAGACCCACTAGGGAACCCATTTTAACGATTCAGATAGTTGAATTCTTACCAAGCGATGGTGAATTTAGTAAGGGCTATTGAATCCAGTAGCACGTTCCTTAGGGCTAACAAAGCTAAGGGAACGACGGGGGTAGTCATCAGGATCGAGACTATTTAAGTCCAAGAAAAGGACAACCCTAATATGGTTAGTATGACAGGAGATAAGTGGGTTATGTGTTGAGGTATTTTGTGGAAAGTAAAACCACACGAGTTAAAAAATTTCGAAGCGAGTAAAGGGGATAAGATTATGGTGCCCAGTAAAGGGCGACGATTAAAGTGATTTTTGTTTTGGTTTGGACAGGCATGTTATGTCCAAGGACCATTTAAGCAGCTAAGGCAATTGGCAAGGTAGAAGTATGAGTTTTATTCTCGGAGGATGAGGCATGTTTTATGTGACACAAGCGAGTCATTACATTTTTGTTTATTGCTAGATTCTCATGTGAGATGAGTTTAGTGCTTATATCTATAACGTTATTGTTATGTGAATATTTTCCCTAGTTTAATGGGATTTTCTTTAGTGTTATTCGTGGAGGATGAATGGGTGTATTAATAGTGTTATATACTTTATTGAGGTTACTCGTCTTAGTAATGCATTATACGGGTATGATATTATCCAAATTATGGTTTTATAAGTAATGGTTAAAACGATAGTGGGCAGTGATTACAAGGCCATCGGGGTTGCTGCCCTAGTACAACATGTTTTGTTCTGGAGAGAACTCACCTGCGAGAGGGTCGGGCTTGCACTCATATTATATTATAGAGGCTTTGTAGGATATAGTGGTCTCGAGATGTTTAATACCGGGGTGGTTAGGGACTTTTTTGTTATGATTTGTGTGTATTGGGTTTACCATTGAGCGGAAAGATTTCACTCATTATTATGCTTAGCGCTCAGGACTTAGTGATATGAGGAGCGCATTGTAATATTTATCATTTTGTAGCAAGCCTACGATTTCTAAGATGGAAGAGAGAAATTTGGTGAATTTATTGGATGGGGTGACAACCTCAAGATAAGGTCACGAGTCCCTTAGAATGTGTGTAACAAGGTGACCTAAAAGAAAGTAATTATTATTCTTTTGGGTGGTATACACTATTAGACAGTATGCCCAATCTTTCTTTGAAAATAAGAATCGCGCCGGTAAGGGGTCCTTACCGGTATTGTTCTGAGCTAGAATGAGATCATTGAACCCCACCTCCAAAACCAGAATTTCAGGAAGAAATGGGGATGACATTTCGTTTGGAGCAGGTTGCATCATCTATAGCCCGAGGAGTAGGCGAAAGGTGATAAACGACTGGTGGAGCGGTACGAGTGTAATTTTGGACCCATTGTGGTCATTTCATATCCGCACACATTTATAGTTAGTAAGTGAAGCTTATAACGATAAATGGGAGGAGATATTACCTAATGGTAACGTAGTGTGTAAACACTCGTACCTGTTTATTATGGAAAAACTGCTTACTAAAATTTTATGTGGAAAAAACCTTAACTATCCTCCCTCTAGTTGTTTAGAGGTGAGTGGATAATCAAAATTTTTGACCGGTCGAGTTAGAGTCTGATGACTATGGTGGAATTACCACGGCTGTTTTAGGTGACTTTTGACTGTCATAAGAGTTACGTCGCCAAAAATTGAGATTTGAATAACTGACAAAAGTGGTCAAATGTTCGCATGGTTTCTCTCAGAATGGAAGTTTTGTGTTTAGATAAATACAAGTAATTGATGCGTAATGAGGTGCGGCCTCCCAATAATATTGAGATAATGAGGGACAATGATGTGTAGGCTCGTCTTATTCGAATAGCAACGGACTGGAGCACAATGTGAAGTGTCTTTATTAAGGTGTGACTCTATAACTGATAGTATTGAGAGTGTCAAATAAGCTTACTGTGAGGCGGGGGGCTATAGTAATTCGCCTTACCCTAAAGTCAGTTTTGGGTATTGATAAAGTATCCAGATCTAGTTTTGCTAGGTATGCCTTATTTTTCCAAATTTTGGGATGAAATTCCATTATTAAGGGGGAAGTATGTAATACCCCGTATTTTTATGTCTATTAAAATTGGGGATTTATTGAATTTAATTGAGTTATTAATTTAATATTAATCCGGAATTTTATTTTGAATATTTACTAGCGTGACGAGAGTTAGTAATTACTGGAAATTTGTTGAATATTACTAGATGAGTAAAGTAATATATGAGATTGATTTTATTAATATTGTCATGAGTGAATAATATGACAATTATGGTAATTAAGTCGGGACGCGCCTGTGTCGTGTCGGGACTATATGAGTATTATAAAAGTGAATAAATTATAAGTCGCCCGTGTGGTCGTTTTGAGTGCGCCAACGTGTCCGGAAGGGTCGAGATAGTCAGGAAAGTGTACCCGGGGATTTAGTTTGGGTCTCGGAGCATTTTTAGGCCTAACTGATAACCCGGGAGGGCATTTTGGTAATTTTCATTTTTGGGATTTAATTACCTACGAAAATTAGAGAAGTATATTAGTTGTTAGAGGTTGTCTTCTAGGGTTAGAACCTACATATTTCACAGAGTCCATTAGAGGAGGAAGGTGAGGAACTTCCTAAGGCTAGAGCCACCATAGTTGCTCCATTTTCACCACAAACACCACCAGAAGTGTAGATCGGAGGAAGGAGAACACAACCACATTATCAAACCTCATAAATCCAGACTCATACTCTCGAGGCAAGTATCTATCTTGCTTTCCTTTTAGTTAATGTTTCACCCATGTTATAATAGGATTGTTAAACACATGTTTCATGGAAGAATTTAATGATTTAGAGAATTAAGTCACATGTTTTAGAGGAAATAGATATATTCTGGAAATCTCAATCATATGTAGATGATTATCCATGAAATTGAATGGATTTAGAAGCAAGAAATCTGTAAAAGAATTTGAAGAATGGAAGTTTTATGCAAAAATTAGGGTTCTTGATAATTATGATGTTTTACCCCATTAATTCAATAACTTTGATGAATTTGTACATGTTTTACGTAGGAACTCATGTATATAGGTATATGTGACCAGTAGTAATATTGTTTGGGAGTTTGGGGATCGTTAATGGAGTTTTGGGTTGAGGTTGGAGAAGAAAACCCATAGTTAACAATTGCAGAATTCGGAATAACTGCTTGATCGATCGATCGACCAAGAGAATCGATCGATCGACGATCGATCGATCGACCCCTTTCCTCGATCGATCGATCCCTCCTGGAAAATAACATGTTTTCCCCTTTTCGTGTAATCCGTATAAAATGCGTAGGAACTCTTGAATATTATTTAAAGAGTATAATGGGTCACGAAGAGGACCAGTATGGTCTAAGTAGACTCCGTTAAGTGGAATTTTTATATGGGTTGAAATTGTGGGTTAACGGGGGTTTTCGTCACACATTGGAAATTATGCGTACGTTCACTAAAGAATTGAAAGACTCGTGAAAGACTTAGACCAGAAGGTTAGAGAGGGTGTACCTACTGAAATTATATTTAGTGAGAGAGAATACTTCGAGAGATGAGAAGTGAGTATGCAATAATTATAATAGAGAATAAACGAGATGGACACTTTTTGCGAGATAATTGAGTAAAATTGTACTATGTACGGTTAATAATAATTATTATTGGTCATGGGCGAACCTAATTGGAAAATGAGAATATTTATATATATATGGCTGAGTGCATGTGTATATATATTTATATTATGCTTGTGTATAATCATACCCACGCTACTTGCTATCACGGAGGTTGCCGCACCGGGACAATCTTATCTCAATGGGACCTTTATGGGGGATATTGACTTGTACCCTAGAGCATAGGATTCCTTGGTACAGGCTATCTGAGAATGACAGTCAGACGGTCCTAAGAGACATGAGGGGTATGTGCTAACCTCTTAGTGACTTGGAACTATGCTTCGCCTCCATTTTGTGTGTATTGTGTTAATACAGTTCGAGAGTGATTCCGAACTAGTATTTCCCTTAGTACGAGTGATACGGGGACTTAATAGCAGAGTATGCCAGAACCATCGATTTTATGTGGGGTGCCGATAGTATATATAATATATGAGTGACTAATATATATATATATATATATATATATATATATATATATATATATATATATATATATACTTATATGTGGAAACTTTCTACTGTGCGTATAAGTAGTTAAGTAATGAATAAATGCTCCAATTCTATATAAGTGTTCGGGAACTTTGTAACGGTACTGAGTTGTTCTAAGTAACGTAAGAAATCTTGAAGAGATTGATTTTGTTTAAACTAAATATCATAACCTTTTTACTTCTCGGGATAAGACTTTATGGAAAAATAAATTAGAGAGACTTATGAGTTTAGTAGAACGGTAGGCGTGCACAGTAGATGAGAGGTGAGAATTCTCAAGAGAGTGTCGCATACTAACATGGTTGCCACATTAGACGATAATCATTTTAAATACTTGCTAAACTATTTTAAAACTTTTTTACACTCGGGATCTGACCCATTTTCTGTCATTTTCTCTCTCTTGTATATTTATATGTATATATTACAGGTGCTCAGCGATAGGAGCATCTGGTGTAGAATCATTTGTCTAGACGTGCTGCAGCTTATGTGGGAGTTGCAGGTCATTGCAGTAGATGTTTCGTCTTTTGGTTCCTCAGACTTCTATTTAGCTCTTTTAGTTCGGGCATGTGTCACCCATTTCCAGGCTCTTGTTTAGACTTGATAGGAACATCATATACTCCTATCGTTTCAGATTTGGCTTTTCATTTGGGATTGTTTTATCCATTACATTGTCAGTGGTTGTAGTTATTTATTTGGGTTTGAGTAATCTAGTTTGGCATGGTTCGTTTGATGATTAGTATCTTTATCTTTTGCATTATTCAATTTGTTTATGTTTAAAAAAAAAGATTTTTGTAACGAAATTAAATTAAATAGGACTTAAATTGTTTTGACACTTAGCTTAATTATTTAGGGTGTTTGAATTGGAAATATTTATTTTGCAACAGTGATGCTAAGAATGAACTAACCATTCACCTTATTGTTAATTTAGGAAAGGACTAATCACCCGGTATTTAATTAGGCGGGGTTTCACATTTGGATCCTTGAAGGGTCCCGAATCCCCTTTCCAAAGGTTCGCCCTGTGCACGAATCGACTTTATGGTAAGGAAAAACAACCCATTTTACTTTGAAGGGTCACCGAGCATTTTTTTTATCTTCGGTTGACCTTGGTTAACTCTCTGAACCGAGTGAAGATCTTTGGAACATTGAAGGGGATCGCATAACCATTCGAACGGTTAATCCCGTGCATAAATCAGCCTTATAGTTCGGATAAACGATCCATTTCCCTCTTGTCCAAAAGATCGACGGGCGCTTTTGATCCCCGTATGACCACAATCAATTCCTGTACCCGTGAGCGGCCCAATGGATTCTTAAAGGGATCTGAATACCCTTTCCAATGGATAATTCTATGCAAGATTCGGACTTACGGATTGCATTTTATTACCGTCTTTTTGAAAGACTACAGAGAACTGCCAAATAACAAATCCATTTCCCTGCCTATCAGTAGTATCTCTGGGGTTTCCTACCGATAGGTAGGACAAGGACAATTCCGATAAGCACCCCCTTGACCCTATAAATAGAGAGCACGGTCTACTTTGAAAGACATCACAGAAACTTCCCTCTCAGTGATCGTTGCAGTATTCTCTTAAACTCAGCGTAGTTTCCATCTTGAAACGTCTCCCTCACATTCCAATTCCATCCTTTCCTCACCCAATTTGGCAAATTCCCACCCCTTTCCTCCTACCATCTTCATTTACTTGCAAGAGTAACCTTACAACATTCAAGATCAATTTTAAATCTTCAAAAGAAGGTCCAAATATTTCACTCTCTCTTTAAATTCTCTTATTTTGGCATTGGATACTTAATTCTTATTTTAGCATTTCATTTAAATCTCACATATTAATATCCCAACTTTTTATTATTAGTATTTCACATACTATACTTTCAATAAAAAATGCAAAAATAAGAAAAAGAGGGTTTGCTTGTCAATTCCAAACAGGGATTTCTCACTACATTTTCTCACACTAAAACATCATTTTTCCACATACATGTACAAGAAAAGTCCCCGGTTGGATTTATGAAATAAATCCCACCCCATGTTTTATGCAAACTACGCGAACTTTTATACCTTTTTAGGCTACGTAGGCATCTCGGGCAAAATTTGCGATTCGAGTCCTCTCCTATTTTTGTTCATATATTATTTTCATGTCATATATTTGTAATTCATGCTTGTTGTTGATATACAAAATTATCCTTCTATGTGGACCAATCATATATGAACACGTGTTATCCACCTGGGCATTAATCCAAGTCAGCAAGGGCAAGTCACCGACCAACTGAAGGAATGCCGACCAACTAGTTAAAGAAGCCCAACCAATACTACGAAGACCGACCAACAATGACAGTATATTGCCAATAGTTGTATAGATTATTAACATTGTACAGATGTAAATGCCTATGTTATAAAGGCATTCCATTATTCAATATTTCGACTCTTGTACACCCTCAAGGGGTTATAGATACATTATAAACCCTACATCCAAGGGATATGAAAAATGCGACAAAATGCAATTGAAGAAGCCCAAGGTAATAAACAAGATTGGACGTAGGCTTTTCTTTCAGTCGAACCACTTTAAAAATTCTCTGTCTCTTTTAGTCATATTTATCAATGATCAATTAATTAGATTCGTCTAGTTTTTTGCATCAATAGATTGGCATCATATGTGGGAAGCGTATTTCTAATTGTTCTCATTCATTCAAACACCTAAATGGTTGATATTCCTGAATTAAGTCTAAGGAATGATTTCATTCTGCTTGTCCATTCTGCCCCACTAGCAGGAAATGAATTAACTAGAACTCTGGTCAATCTTGCAAGAGGCCAATAGGCTATGCAGGACATCATCAAAAAACTCATGCAAACTCTTCAAGTAGGAGCACCTGCTCTATCTGCCCATGGAAATATGCCACCACCACCATCAATAGGTGGAAGACGAAGTCACTCAAGAACTACAGGGGATACTTCCTATCGTACAGGGTCAAATTCACTATCCAGGGCATCAGAATCCTTCAACACACAGTCCTACTCTCCAGAGAGGCTAAGTACTTTAGAAAGGCTAAGTCATGCTTCTCCCTTCGATCGTTTGGGACCCAAGGGAACAGAAATGTTCCTAGGGCCATGTCGAGAAACACTCGACGACCATCCGATCGAAGGGAAGGCTCTGCCCAGTCTAGATCAGATGCCCGACGTATTTCTTAGACTAAACAATAATCCTAAGAAGAGAGTTCAGTGAATAATATAATAGCAACACATAGGTCTGATGCTGGTAAAAATTCTTGGAAAGGTTCTATCTAAATATTGGAGGACAGGCTAGGAGATATGGTCAAGCCCAAAATTCCACTAAAAAGAAGCTTTGTAAAAGGATCTCCCTTCGTACAAGCAATTATGGATTTCCCTACTCCAGCAAAGTTCAAATCTCCAATGGTTTCACCCAAATATGATGGGAAAAATGACTAGTACTCTATATAGAACAATACCAAGTAGCCGCTAATATTTATGCAGTTCCTGATAAAATGAGGTGTAGAGCATTCTCTGGAATAATTACTGGATCTGCCAAAATCTGGTACAATATCCTTCCTCGGGGATAAATTTTTAGCTTCAACCAGTTAGTCGAACTATTTATTGGTAACTTTTATTTTAGAGACAAACCTGTAAAAAGGGTAGCCCATTTGCTCAGCGTACGATAGAAGGAAGGAGAGAGCATCAGGGACTGCATCACTCGTTTCAATAATGAGAACCCGGAGGTTGTGGATTATGAGGAGAAAACTGCTATAACGACCCTTATGAGTGGATTGCTCCTAGAGAAGCTCTATTATACACTTGCTAAGGATCCACCAAAGACCATAACAAAATTAATGGCCAAAGCAGCCAAAATCATGAATGCTGAGGAAGCAATGGTAGCCAAGCGGAGCTCGGGAGTAAATGCTGAAAGCAAAAATGACAAGAAGGATCACAAAGATTCTAAGGAGCATAAGGAGTCAAAATAGAAAGGAATTATAAAAAGGCTTAAGAAGTATAACAACTACACTCCACTAACCATGGGCATTCATCATGTCTTGGAGGAGATCAAACATAACAAAGATGTGCATTAGCTTGATAAGTTGAGGAGTTCCCCTACCAAGAGGGCCAAAACTAAGTACTATGAGTTCCATAGAGACCATGGTCATAATATGGATCATCTCATTACCCTTCAAAATGAGATTGAAACTCTCATCCAAAGAGGAAAGTTGAATTAGTTTGTTGATCGACAGAATAATGAAGGAGCGCGGCACAAATTAAAATCTCATTGCAGACCTAGAGAGGAGAAGAAGAGAGCTCATGAAGATGACCGGGATGATGATCTCGATTTACCCAAAAAAAACTCGATAATCGAAATGCGAGGTATTCACACTCAATTTTAGTTATTTTTATTGTTAAATGATTACAGGTGGAGATAGAGGAGGAGGAGGAGGAGGAGGAGATCATACAGCAGAACGAAAAGCTGACCTCAATGAGGCTCAAGCTTGCTCGTACATACAGAGGATTAACCTTACTAAGGAAGACAGACCAAGGAAGGTTAACAAAGAGAAACTGGTAATATGCTTTTCTAAAAATGATTTATCAAGAGTATTGTACCACCATGACGATCGTCGGGTAATTAAAATCAGAAAAGAGGATATCATTGTCTCTAGAGTGTTAGTGGATAATGGTAACTCGGAAGATATCATGTTCTATCCTTGTTTCAGCGGTTTGAACTTTAAGCTTAGCCAATTAGAGCCCTATCATCGACCACTAATAGGTTTTTTATGTGATAAATTCTTCCCTTTTGGAAATATTAAGATGGAAGTGATGATTGGTACATGGCCAGCCAGCTGAACAGAGAAAATATATTTCTTTATAATGGATAAAAATATCCATTCAGCTTACAATATAATTATGGGAAGAGTTGCGCTAAAGAAGTTTGAGGCAGTGCACTCTACTATTCATCAATGCTTGAAATTCCCAACCAACTTTAGCGTAGGATTTATGCAGGGTGGCCAAAAAGTAGCTCGAGAATGCTACTACTCATCTGCTGAGCAGGAAGATCTGGAAGAAATAAAGAGGAAAACCACCACTTACCAAGTGGATACCTCTAAGCTTGATGAAGAATATGAGGTTAAAACCTCATATCCAAGGGAGGAAACATAGCTGGTAAAGGGCCAGATTGTAAAGGCAATAGAAAGTACTATGTTTGATGACGACAAACCAGAGCGCACAACTCAAATTGGAACAACGTTTGATCCTAATCTTAAATAGAAACTAGTGAACTTCCTTAGATAGAGAAAACATGTGTTCACCTGGAGTCATGAAGGTATGCCAAGAATTGATCCTAACTTCCTTTTCCATGAGCTCAACGTTACTAAGGAAGTCAAATCGGTAAAGCATAGACGAAGAGTATTCATCCCCGAAAAGAATCAAGCCATACAAGAGGAGGTTGAAATGCTTCAAAAAGATGCCTTCATTAACGAGATGAAATATCCCGATTGTTTGGATAATGTAGTTATGGTCAAGAAGAAAAATAACAAGTGGAGGATGTTCGTATACTTCAAAGATCTTAACAAAGCATGCCCAAAGGATCACTTTCCTTCACCCCGATTAGATCAGCTTATGGATGCCACTTCAGGACAAGATTTACTCAGTTTTATGGATGCTTATTCTGTTTATAACCAGATCAAAATGAAGCCTGAAGACAGAGAGAACACTTCTTTCATTACTCCTCGAGGAACCTACTGTTATAATGTTATGCATTTTGGTTTGAAAAATGCAGGTGCTACGTATCAAAGGCTGGTGAACAAGTTATTTGGGGAGAAAATAGGCAAAACATGGAAGTATACATGATGATATGCTTACAAAGAGCAAAAAATCATCCGACCATATTGCCGACCTTGGCCAAACTTTTGATCAACTTGATAAGCACCAGATGAGATTAAACCCGACCAAATGCATCTTTGGAGTATAGGAAGGGCTGTTCCTCGTCTATATAGTAAATCAGAGGGGAATTGTAGTAAATCCAAATAAGATTAAGGCATTACTTGATATGCAGTCCCTAATTAGCAAGAAGGACATGCAAATGCTAACAAGGCGTGAAGCAGCTCTGAACAGATTTGTGTCCAGAGCAATAGATAGGTCCTACCATTTTTCAAAGTGGTTAGAAAGAGTTTTGAATGGAACAAAGAATGTGAGAAAGATTTTCTAAAGTTAAAGAAGTATTTGGGGTTACCTCCACTGCTTTCTTGACCAATTATGGGTGAAAAGTTATACATGTACTTAGCTATTTCTGAATTAGCCATGAGCTCTGATTTGATCAGAGAGGAGAATGAAGTTCAAAAACTTGTTTACTACATCAGAAAAGCTTTTCGAGGAGCAAAAATTAGGTACCCTAGCTTAAAAAAGTTGGCACTGGCACTGATTGAAGCATCCAGACGCTGGAAGCCTTATTTTCAATCCCATACGATAGTAGTATACACCGATATGCCATTAAGGCAGGCTTTGCACAAGCCAGGAAAATCTGACAGATTAATGTATTGGGCAGTGGAATTGGGGGAGTATGATATTATCTACGAACTAAGATCTTCTCTAAAAGGCCAAGCAGTAGAAGATTTCATAGCTGAATTCATTTATCCCGAGGTTCTCGAGTAATAAAATCAACAGGCTAAGCAAGGATCCAAAGAAAATAAAGTGAAAGATGTTGTGGACAGTCAAGCGCCTGAGGAAATTTTACCAAAAGAAGCCATTGTCGACCTATCAAATTCCTCTTCACGAACATAGGATATGTCTAAGAAGTGTGAGGAATTAAAGAGAGAAACATTCCACTATAGGATTTTGACAAACCAAGCATTTGACGATGATCTCCTAATATAGAACTTGTATGTTGATGGATCATCTTGTGCAACAGGCAGTGGAGCAGGTATAATACTTAACACTCCTGATAATATTGATATTGAATATGCCCTATGATTTCAATTCCAAGCCTCAAATAATAAAGCAAAATACGAAGCTCTCATTGTGGGCTTAAGTCTAGCTTAATCACTAAATGTCGAACATGCTGTGGCACATAGTGATTCCCAGTTGGTAGTAAATCAAATATTGAGATTATATGGAGCTAAAGGCGAATTGACAACCAGATACATGTCCAAAGCAAGGAAGGTAATAGCAAAATTACCAGCTGTTCGGATGAATAGAATTCTAAGAGTGGAAAATGCCAGACCAGATGATCTTGCTTATCTAGCTTCAACTACCAGACTTGAACTCTGACGAACTATTCCTATCGAGGTTTTGGCCAATAGGAGTATAAATGAAGATTTGATGATCAATTTTATCGCTGTAGACATGGGGAAATCTTAGATGGATCCTATCATAGCATATATTGAAGAAGGAACTTTGCCATCAGATATAGTTGAAGCAAAAAAGTTAAAGTATAAATCTACCAGATATGTGCTAAATAAAGGAGTTTTGTACAAAAGAGGATTGATAGTCAATTTGCAGTGTTACGTTCATCCATAAAAGGTCCCAGACCTAATTTAAGAAGTACATGAAGGATCTTGTGGAGTTACATAGCTGGAAGAACACTTCTGCAGTGAATAAGTGCACAATGATACTACTGGCCAACGGTACAAGCGGATTATGCATCTTTTGCTAAAAAGTGTGACAAGTGCCTAAGGTATTACAGCATTCACAAGACTCCACAGTCTGCTTTGCCATGTGGGGTATATACTTGGTCGGGCCATTGCCAATCACCCTAGTCAGCTTCAAATACTTGGTTATTACAGTGAACTACTTCATAAAGTGGGTTGAGGCAGAGCCATTAGTAGATATGCCTTATGAGACTATAAATTCATTTGGAAGAACATCATTTACATATATGGGTTGCCCTATGCCTTCGTCACCAACCATGGGATGCAATTTGACAATGATGAATTTGTTGCTTATTATGCTCAGTCCAAAATCTAAAAACTACATTCTTCTCCAAGTCACCCTCAAAGTAATGGGCAAACTGAAGTTACAAATAGAAATTTGCTAAATGGGTTGAAGAAAAAGCTTGACTATGCAAAGGGAAACTGGATTAACGAGTTATACTCTCTTTTATGGGTGTACAGAACAACCCCGAGGACTATAACTGGAGAATCCCCATACATTTTAGCATTTGGGACTAAAACAGTCATACCTACTGAGTTGGGTCTTCCATCCTATAGAGTTTTAAATTTTAACTCTCCTGTGAGTGATCTAATTCAACGATTGGATTTGGATATGCTGTAAGAAGTGCAAGAAGACGATACTCTAAGAAATGCAGCTTACCAAAAGAAAACAACTTGGTTTTATAATAAACGGATGAAGCTGACCAACTTAAAGGAAGGAGATTATGTGCTGAAGAAGGTTCTTCAGAAAAATAATAAATTTGAGGCTAATTGGCATGGGCCCTGTCGTACTTCAACAGTTATTCGACCTGAAACTTATCGAGTTGAGACTTTGGAGGGGGAAGAATTCAAGAATTCGTGGCATGCTGAGCATCTTAGAAAATATTACCAGTGATGTAATCAACTGTACTCAGTTCAATATCAATTTTTAGTATTAATAAAATGATCTTTCTTCCAATTTCTATTTTTAAATTTTTGGGGGGGAATACTAGTGCTATGCACTACCTATATACTTGATCTTGAATAAAGTTTGAAAGTTGCCAAAAAAACTTCAAAATATTGCTCGACACAAGAGTCTTCTCACTAAAACAGGCCTAAGGTTGATCGACGTAAGCGATAAGTTGCTCGGCATCAGCAAAACTTGATCGGCAGCATACCAAACAGGGTATTACGACTTCAAGATGGTCAACAAGTATAAGGATAAAACAAGATCTTTATCCTACTGGGCAAAGTGCAGGAAGAATGTTGCGAAGATTCCTCAAGAGGAATATAGGCACATATTCCACATACGCCTGGTCACACCACTGGTAACTAATACAGAAAACCTAAACACGTAGGTGTGTTAGTAAAACCTTTGGAGACACATGGGTAACTAACTCCAAATTTATATTTTAATCTAAGTATGCTAGTAGAAACCATCTATTCATTAGTAATCGATACTAAATTTATATTTTAATCTAAGAGTGTTAATAGAACTAATGAAAAAGAATAAATCATTCACATCAATAAAATAGTCACATACAATGATTAACATGATAAGTTGATCAAATATATTTTATTTCATTTTTCATTACCTAACTGTGTTTACAAAAGAAATATAGGAAAATATTCTAAAGGGCGTTTCCCCTCAGTTTTGGAAGTTGGATCCATGCTAGTTGGAGGATCATCTAAAGTGTAAGGAGAATTAATGAAAATAAAGTCTTGAAGCACTCTCCTATTATTGCTGCTTGGCCGATCTAGTAGATGAGTAGGTTGAACGAATTCCAGCTCGTCATGCAACCCATAGTCTCCTAGATATTTAGAAATCAGGCACTGGGGAATTGTGTTGACATGAATCCAGCTAACATCCAGTCTGAAAGGGGGGTCTTCAAGGTCAAGCAACCCAGGATCATACCACTTCCACAGTTTATTATCTTGGTCCACCTTCAGCACTATTAGGCAATTGGTACAACCCCATTTGTAGCCTTCATTCTGGGTCTGTTTAAACTTAGCATCAAAATGCCCCAAACATTCATTACAACCTTCTATCCAAACCTCTCTAGGTTGATTGTGAAACTGGAAGGTTAACCTCTCAACTTGATAATGCAATTTCTTCAGCACTCCATCCTTAGCTTGCAACTGATAAGAGTGAGTGGAAAGTTTCTCGAATTGAGTTTGAAGCTTCTGGGACATCTCACTAAAGGCTTGGTTTTTGGCCTTCAGTTGGGCAGCTTAGTTAGCAAGGGTTTGTTTACTCCTAGCCACATCTGTAGTACCTCGTCCAAGTTTAATCTTTGCCCAGGAAGAAGATGCTGACTTGGTCTTTTTCAGTGCTTCCAATTCTTCCTTTAACCTGGCATTTTTAACCTCCAAGAAAGAATGTCCTTCGTCGGTAGTAGCAGCAGTAGAAGAAGACTTCAAGTCATTTAGATCATCTCTTAAATTATTATTCTCCTCCTCCAACAGTTTGGCAATGGCTCTAGGTTCCTCCACTTCATGGTTGAGCAAAAATTCCTGTCTTTGAAAATGAGAAGCAATTTTTTCCATCTTCTGTTCAAAGCCCCAACCTTCACTCAAGGCTTTGTACTTCTTCTCATAGTCAGCATGCAAAAAAGCCTTGGACTCCTTATGGTCCTCCTGCAGCACTTCAATCATTTCATAGTGGGCAACATTGTACTACCCGATCAAGAAGGCATTTCAAATGAAGGTAGGCTTCATTGGCTTACTCAGACACACCTTCCCCGGGAAACTTCAATAGTTCTTCTTCAGTCAGAGATAGATGACCTGCTATAAAAAGTTCATTGCATCTCTTGAGTATCTTGAAGTTAGTAGAGGAGAAATGTTCCCAATTATACATGAACTATTAAGAGCAAGAAGAATATCCAATCAATAATAGTGTGCAAAGTATAGAGAAAAAATAAGCAAAAGAGGAAGAAGATTTCTTTTCATTGATAAATTGTCAAATACAAATACACCAGCAAAAAGAAAAGAAAAATTACAAGTACAGAAGAAAAAAAACAAATGCTGCTAAAACAAATCTACACATTCTTCATGTCTGGAGTAGGCTAAATAGAAGTAGAGGTGGAAGCGGGCAAAGACGGGTGGCTGTTAGTTGAAGGGGCAAAGGAGTCAATAGCTTGGTGTTGGTCGGTAGAATCCAACACCATATGGGATTCACTTGAACCCCCATCATCTTTAATCTCCTCATCCATGTTAGGAGGGGATCTTGGGTCATGTCTGAGGAAGAGTCCAAAATCTTGAGGGGTGACGACTTCCACCAAGGTTGCTGATCAACCATCCTTAAAGCATTTCTTCTTTGCAAATTCAATTTATGAAGAAACAAACCCAATGGATTTATCCTAACCCTTGTTGAAGCCAGCCTCCCTGGCCTTGGCCCTTTTATCCCTCTCTGCAATGACCAGGGCCTTCTCAACATCCAAATCCTTTTGCATCTTGGTAATCTTAACCCTCTCTGTAATGATCAAGGCTTTTTTAGCATCCAAGTCTTTTTGCAGATCAGCAACCAGGCCCCGAGCAGCCACTGCATCTTCTTCTACAAGTTTTATTTTCTCCTCCCATTTTTTTTGCTCATTGGCCAATGCCTGTTGGGAGTTAAGCACTAACTTCTTAAGCTCATCAAAATCTTCTTCAACCTCATGAGAAGAAGAACGCAAGGCATCGTCCTTCTCCAACATGTTGTTGAAGTCAACAAGAAACTGCAAAAAGAAAACAAGGAGAGTTAATATCAAAAATATCAAATAAAAAATAAAGAGGGCAAAGGAAATTACCAGAGCTAGGCTTTGAGCAGCCCTTTCAGAACTCTTTGATCGGGGCAGTGCAGCTGTAGTACCTACCAAACTTTATTAATTATCTGGTTAAACCAGGGCCAAGAAGCACAGGTGAGCCAGAAGCATATAAATAAACCAACTCTTATTGGTCAATGTTGACTGAAGACCCTTCTGCCAGCCTAGAAGGGATTCCTCTTTTCATCCATTTGAGGTGGCTTTCATCAGCTGGGAGCTTCTTCCCAGAATCCTCTTTATTAGATGGGGGCTTCTTCCGAACATCCTCCTTATTATATGGGGCAAGGGCGGAGCCAGCCCTGGGCGGACCAGGGCTGTAGCCCAGGGTAAAATAATTCAACAGCTTCAACACTTAACGGCACCAGCAGTTTAAGCCAAACTAACTTCATAGCCCACCCTTGAAAGACTAGTCTTTTGACCTAAAATGGGTATGAGAAATAAGATTCAATTGAAAAAAGGTCTACAGCATATATCTAGAATCATTTTCTCTTATTTACAGGAGGGAAGTTTTCTAGCTTGTTAACTATTAATGTGAGAGTGAAAATATTTTTCTTTTGCATTAGAACTACTAAGACTTTTCTTTAAAAAAATGTTTAGGACTACTTAACTTAGCAATATATAGATTCGTTTATCTATAGTTGGCTAAAATTTATAATAATTACTATGTTTAAAATATAACATTAAAAATTATACAACTTTGTTACTATATCCTAAGCATTACAAAGAGATGAGAGTTTTATTTTATCTACAATACAAATGATAAAATGGCCTTAATAATCAAAATAATTATAAAAAAAAACTTCCAATTAAATTTATATATTTCCAATTACATAGAGAAATCTCAATATAATAATAGTGACAAAAAAATTACAAATTTTATGTATTCTTATGGCAAGAATACGTTGCAAATTATACAAAAACCCAATTAATTATATAAATTTAATGATATTTATGTTTTGTAAATAAATAATTATTTGTATATCTTAAACACGTTGAGTGTGCTTCTCCTAATGATATATACGCATTAGTGTCGCACTCAATTTTACATATACTCTTGTTGGTCGCTCTTATGCATTCGCGTCCATATATGTATACTCCCACTTACCATAACATGGTGGTAACGGTAGAGACTGACAAGTATAATTACCGGAAATTATTAGCCCACCCCTCTTGAAATTCTGGTTCCGCCCTTGAGATGGGGGCTTCTTCCCAACATCCTCTTTATTTTTGGATCCATCAGCAGCTTGCTTGGAGGATCCAGTAGCAGCTATGTAACTTAAAATATTAGGAAACTTCCTCTTACCCATAGCAGCAACCAAAGGTAAATTTGAATCTAAAGAAGAGGGGAAATAACAATAAGTTCACCACTGCCAGATACAGTGGCAGAGGATGTGGAGATGGGGTCTTGGTAAAGGTTGATTAAAGGAGAGGGTGCAGCTATAGTTGGGTGAGCAACTAAGGAGGTGATGGTGTTCCTATATTGCAATAAATATGAGGCTGATCTGTTATGCTCCTCCCCAACTTTCTGGTGAATGCCCCGGATGAACTTCAACTCTCTGAGATTGATATCATTCTCTTTGGGACACTTTCTTTTTCGATCAACTGCAGTCAAAGTTAATAAGGTATACATCAGTATTAGCATTTAACAAAATATGAAAAGAAAGATAAATAAACAAATTCAACCTATCCCATTGAAACTTGGTGGGCACCTAGGCCCCTGGTACTCAACATTCCTAGTCAAAGAAGCATATTGCTAATTTTTAACAATTACTCCATGCTCGAAGTAATCTCTATTGGAGCAGAGAAGATTAATTACTGATGCTTTGTTCAAAGCCCTAGTTTTCAAATGGAAAGTGGTATCACTCGTTACCCCACTTATAGTAAAACTTAATTTTCGGGATCCCTAGATGAGTCCCACGGAGTTAGTTTAATCTATATACCCCATGAACTATTCCTAGGTATTGGGGGCTACCCTAGCTGGAACGACATCAAAATATTAGCAAAATTCAAGATAAAATGGGTTTGGGGAAAAGGTAAACCCACATTCAACAATAAAAATGGAGGGCCTCAGATAATAAAAAATATCATCGGGCAAATTGGGATGTTCTAGTTCTACCCATGAAGGGATATTCCATTCATTTATGAATTCATCAAGAGAAGTAACAGGATAAACAATGATTGATGAAGAAGAAAATAAGAAAGGAAAATATTCTTACAGAATTTAAGGATTCAGCAAGAAGAACTGAAGAACTGAGAACGATCGCATAAAAGAGAGAGAGAGAGAGAGCTTGAAGACACAACGACAGAAAAAACTCAAAAAGTTTCAGGTAAGAGATGATCGTGGCTTTTCCCGCCTTTACATGTTTCCTCGAAAATTGGAAAGTTAATGATTAAAAGGAAACGTCGATTAAACTGTTGGAGGCTAAAGACTAAAAAGACATATTTATCCAAAAATGATTTGCTAAAGTTGTGGATAATTACAAAAATACCATCCACATTATGTGCCAATAGTTAAAGTCATTAAATTTACAAGTATGGAAAGTCGATAACCGACCAAGCCTCAAAATTATTTCCCGAGCAACTTTAAGAGATAAATGTTCCATAGTCTTGTAAAAACCTTAAGCATGAAATATTGGGAGCTTCTGTTGATACAAAAAATTATCCTGCTACGTGGACCATTCATATATGAACACGTGTTATCCGCCTGGGTATTAATCCAAGTCAGCAAGGGGGAGTTACTGACAAACTGAAGGAATGCCGAATAACACCAGGAAGATCAACCAATAATGACAGTAAATCACCAATAGTTGTATACATTATTAACATTATAAAGATGTAAATGCCTATGTTATAAAGGCATTCCATCCTTTAATATTCCATCTCTTGTACACCTCTTGAGGTTTATAAATACATTGTAAACCCTACATCCAAGGGACATGAAAAATGAGACAAGAAGCAATTGAACAAGCCCAAGGCAATACACAACAACGGACATAGGCTTTTTTTTCAGCTGAACCACTTTAAATTTTTTGTCTCTTTTACTCATATCTATCTGTGATCAATTAATTAGATTCATCTAGGTTTTTTCATCAACACTTTTGTTTTGTCCAACCTACACCATCATCTTTCTATAAATGATCGGTGACCTGACAAATGCACACATAATATTTTGATTATTATTTTGGGAATACTCTTAAGGATAACCTCACTCCGCCTTTATCCATAACGCGAGTCGAGTAATTACTCTCTCTATTTATATATACATGCACACGCTTCAAGGAGTTATTACAGAGAAGAATAAAACATGCCTATGAGAGACCGAAAGGGCGAGATGGGTGCCTAACACCTTCCCATTTTGTAACTTAGTTCCTGAATCCTTGAACTAATTATTTTTGCAGGCATCAGTGTGTCTTTGATGCCATTCTCTAGAGGTGACAATATTTCTTTTGCCTGTTTTACGCAAAATAGGTTGGCGACTCTATCTCTATACATTACCTATACATTATCCCAATTGACGACGACCAAAACGCCCCAATGAAGGGAGCGAGACCCCCCCCCCCCCCCCACACACACACACACTCCCACCAATCATGGAGGGATGACCAAAAATGGCTTTCGAGCATGACTTCGGTCCAATCTAAGGTGGGGGTCTATTTTGAACTCTTAAGAGCTTTATTTCGGGTCATGAGAGGGATCAGGACATGGAGTTGTCTATCAATCATACAACTAGGTCGAATATTAGGGAAGGGGTGGGGAATTCTCCCATTATGGTCGGGACTTGGTCATTTGTCTGGTTAAGTGTCTCGGGTGGTGATTCTATGAACATTGAGGATCCCCAACTAGATGTCGTCATTCGAGGTAGTTTCTTGGTATTCTTCATCATCGAAAAGGGGTGCGTTAAACAGTTCTTGGTTCTCTCTGTTGTAGGAAAGGAGCTTTGGTTATCCTGGATCCATTTCTTTCATGATATTGGTGGCTTCACAAAAGTTTTCCCTGTATAAGTATCGATACTCTGCATATTTCCCTATGGTGAAAGTTCATTGATAAACCTGGAGAGAGTTAGTGAAGATACCACATATTTCAGACTATTGAATTTTCCCTTAGCATGGTCATGAGGAGTGGGGTGGACCAATCCATTTAGGTCGTGTATGAGTACCTCTGTGAGAGGGTATCTTCTAGTAGGGGAAGACCTTGATGGGTAATCTCGTCTTGTAGTTAAATAATACTAACTATGTGGGTTGCGTCTAGGTATGTATTCCCATAATTGCATCGTGTGTTAGTGTTGTGGTGAGACTGGGAGATATCTCTAAAACAGAGGTTATAAGCCATCTATAAGATGAGCAGATCAAGCTCACTATTGGTATCGATCGGGTATTCCTCGAAAAGAGGGATCTCACAGTTGTTATCTACTATTATGAGTTACACATGGTATCTCGTATTTCTATGGGAAAATCATCCCATAAAGTAGCTCATATGGTTTAATAAATATCGACACTTGGATGCCGGAGTTCTCCCTTGAGAAGAACTATAGGGGTGGCACTCCATATAAGAGGATACTATTTATAGTGTAACCTCGCTTCTTCATGTGGCGGATTCAGTGTTCCTACTAGTCGAGTTGATCAAGATCCTCTACAGTGGCTCTGTACCTAAACCCGAATTTGTAATCTCACATAATAAGGACTTTGAAGGATATGGGCCCTTGTTCACGTAGCTTGAGACCTTTACTTGGGGATTTATCCCATTGTGTCATCATTTCCTAAACTTGAGGGTTGAGGGTGACTTCGATTTCGGGACATGCGAATGTGTTCCTTCGGTGATGAGGAGATATTCGAAGTAATCAGTATTCTAGAAAATCAGCACAATATGCTTGGCCAAAGACAACATTCCTTGCAGGTAGAAAGAGTGTGAATCTTGGCCCTATTATCCATGAGAGTTCAATCTCACTCATGTTGTTTATTCACATCATGTGGATGGTGCCCAAGGGGTGGACCTGTGTCTCTGGTTTTTGGAGAGGTGCTCAGGTGAGTATTCCATGTTATAGGTCGTGTTATGACTGAAATATGACTTGGGAGACCACGATCCTTTAGTTTTTGCGGAATTGTTTCCACCTCTCTTTTGGGAGACTCAGGTGGGGGTGTATATTCGCTAGGCCCGAGATTACCCTATGTTTGTCTTCCCAAGCGATGACTGTTCGGATGCAGTTGGACCTCAACCCTGTGACACCCCGCCTAAAAAATACCGGGTGATCAGTCCTATATCAAATTAAATAGGAATCTCATGTGGTTTCATTCTCAGCATCACTGTCGAAAACCAAATTAATTACTAATAACCTATTAGGTCTGGCGTCAAATTTTAAACATCAAGCACAATCAAAACCATTCACGCAAAAATATAATCAATAAATGGAATAAATAAATAAATAACTGATAACTCTCGGTAAACATTTAATACAACCAAATCGAATGCATGTAAAATAAAATCGCTGGAAATAAAATAAATGACATCAATTGGGCAACATGCCCAGATATTACAACAGTACCTCCTACCTAGATCACAAGGATATAAGCGTCTAAAATAATTTCCTGCCAACATCCACAGCTGCGGCAGCATGTCTGACTCGAAAGGATAATCATCCAGGCGTCCCTATGTCTGGACACCTAAAAAGTGTACAAAAGGGAAGAAAAAGAAAAATAGATACGGGTCAGAGCTCGGGTTTTGAAAATATTTTAGCAAGTGCTTAATTTACTTTAATTTATAAAATATGATACTCTTCATATTTAAATTAGTGTCGCACTCACATGAGATATCCCTCACCTCTCATCTAAAAGTGCGCACCTATCGCATATATTTTAAAACATCATAGTTAAGCTACCCCGCCTAACTAATACCTCACCAAACTTTTGAGTCACCATACACAATTACAGTAACTCGCGTATGTACTATCCTAAGCTTTCACCCACTTATACATTATCTCTCTTGCTGATAATCTAACCGTCCATAATTAACACTCACTACTTCCGACATTTGATACTTTCATGCGTGGGATGTCTCGCAAAGCGAAATCCAAGCAAGGAACTTTCCCGATACACTACTACGCAGCTCTATCGGTTATAACTGTGTACCTGAACAACAATCGAGGTACCCAACCCATGTACTAAAGACCAAACATCTTCTCAACTTCCAACGTTACGTTAAGATTCATGCGTGGGATGGCTCGCAAAGATAAATCCAAATAAGGAACCCCCTATACACTACTATTTAACATTGTCAGTCGTTGAGATTCGTTTGACCCTCTGTCCATAGCATGTACCCCAAATTTCGTGTCTCTTGACATAAAAGTATACACATGTAAATCCCAACTCTTCCAAACTAATTTATCCATTAAATTATACTAAGAAAAATAATCTAAAATGTCCTAGGGACTAACATCTCTCAGCTCCCGACATTTTCTACTTTCATGCGTGGGACGTCTCGCAAAGCGAAATCCAAGCAAGGAACCCTCCCGATACACTAGTATGTAGCTTTGTCGATTATTGAGATATGTAAGATCAAGGTCTAAGTCTATTAATATATAATCGTTAATTATTAATAACTTTCACTAGTTATCAATCTCTTATATGTATACACACTATGCTATACACATATAGTATATCTATACTTATATATCACACACTATATAAGTATAACAACCATCCCTCAGAGCTATAACTCAAAGGATGTAGTCTTTCAGTGTTATCATCTTCCAGGGCATACTCACACATCATCCCGGGTACCAACGATCGGAATCTCACATCGACTTGGTAAAAAACAAATCACAACGTAGGGGAAGCGGCCATAGTTCCTCACTAGAAATAAGATGAATCATACCCAAGACGTCTTACCACTGAACCTCACACACGGTTAAAAATATTGGACGACTATGGCCTGAGGACTATACTCTCCCTGCTCCTTAAGCGAGGAGGATTCATCCACATCACGCAACTTCCCATGATAGCACTAGAGGGGTATATTTCACATAATTATATCATTCACACACAGATATATTTATAATCATATCAAATATATACTGTCTCTATACCCGTATATATATCATCAAATCCAGTTATTTCTGCTTATCTCTCGTGTCATTAACCTATCATCCAAATATACTAATTCATATTAATTAATAAGTATACACACAACTTATTTTAATACCATAAGTATTCACTCACTTATGATATAACCCTCACATCTTTGTATTTTCGAATAGTAGCGTGTCACGTCTACCTAGTATTCTTATATAATCCTATTCACACCTTAGGATTAACTCATATATTTCTATTCGACATATATCTATATTCTACCCATATATAATCGGCATATATATTCTACACGCATAAATATATATACGGCACCGAATAATTCCTCGAATTTCGTTCGTCCTAGACATTCTTAAATTTAAACCTCGAATCCTTCCTACTAACCCGAGACTTATACATCCCCCATTTATTCTTTTAGATGTCCTCGCACTCCATTTAGAATCCCCTAATATCTATCTCCAAAAATGAAATTCTTCCCAATCTTTTTAGTCCCAGAAAAAGCTTTCTGATTTTTTGCCAAAGCCGGATCGATCTGGTTTCAAACAAAACAAATCGATTCGGTGCCCTCGTAAACGAACTGATCCGACACTCCAAAAATTAATCAATTCGATAACCCCCAAAAATGAACCGGTCCGGTCCCTACAGTTTCATAAGTTCGTCTTCTCCAACTCCAAAAATTCATTCTAAAACTCATCCAACTCAATTTCTATGGTTTCTAACATCACCCAACATTAATATATATATATATATCTACACCCTAAGATATACCCAACACACTCAATTTATTCAAGAATTAAACCCTAATTCTTATTAAACCCACCATTCTCATTTCTTTCAATTTTCTCACCAAAGATTTTACCATTAACATGAATTTTAGCTAAGATTTCATGTAGGATTATTATCTCATCAATTTCTTATGAAATCATCTTCCAAAAACCCATTTTGTGCAAGAATCCCAAACACAAAAACCTTATAGTTTTTCATCACCAACTATAATATGAAAAATAAACACACTTCAATCATTAAAGTAAGTTAAACACTTGCCTGGTTGGATAAATCCGAAGATCTCATGTCGGAATCCGTCAGAGCTTGGTTAGAATCTTTTATTTTCTCCCTTTTCTTCCTTCTTTCTCTTCTTTCTTCTTTCTTTTCTCTCTCTCTCTCTCTCTCTCTCTCTCTCGTGGCTTATAAGAGAGAAATGAGGGCTTATCCCATATTAAACCCAAAATTGACTCGTATACACAAATGCGAGTCCCTACTAGTCCAAAATGTCCCTGGAACCCAAACACTACCCCGGGTACTCTATTCTGACTATCTCGTCCCTTTCGAAACCAAACGTGCATTCAAAATTTCCATTCGGGTTACTTATCAAAAATTCACCTTTTAAGTCCAATGCAACTTCACGTGTATTTTTTGAACTAAAATTTTATTTCTCAAAGTATTAAATTACACCACTTATGTAATTTAAATAACCATAAAAGTACGGGATATTACAAACCTCTCATTTTCGTCGTAAAGAAACTAATGAAGGGCTCAATACCTCTGGGAAACATAATCGTTGGCCCAAAGTTACAGGTCTCTTTCATTCATCTGTACTGGTGGGACTCAGATATTGGGGTGGATAAATCACGCGTTCTTTGATCTGAAGGCTGATAGCCGTAGTTATTCCGCTGCTTTTCGAAGAGTGGACTGAGGGTGAACTAAAAGTGAGGGGCACGTGGTTATTACTGTTAGTTTTTGAATCTGATAGTGTAAAGTGATGAACTTATAGGGTAGGTCTTTCCCACCCGGTGGACTGAATAGGTACCGCAAAGGTGATGTGCTCTGTTGCATGGAGGGCTTCATCATACATTTCATCCTAATCGATTAAGTGATCAGTTTTTTCTGAGAAGGGAGAATGAGTTTTGTCTCTTTAAAGAGCATAAATTATGTTATTAGGAGAAGGTCCAAACTGTAATGGTTAGTTTATAAAAAATATATGGCCATGGTGAATAAGGTCATATGGTGTATGGTGGGCTGGGTTTAGGTGATGATTTTTATGGCCAGTGATGGTGTGCCCATAGGGGTAGTCATGTGTCCTCATTAATAGTCTGCGATGGGTGGGGATGATGAAGGTTGAGGGGTCGGTGTTTGGGATAGGAGCATCTGACAAGGTATTGATACCAGGATGATATGGTAGGGGGTTGTTAGTGACATTGGGCTTTGGCTGGATGTGGTTCCCTAACATCGATGAGGTTCCAAATGGCATACCTTAAGGCCTAAAAGTTGTCTGCGATATGGTTGGGTCCCTAGTAAAATTTGCAATGCAAGGCGGATTTCCAGTTTTTATCCATGGTAGTTGCGGGCAGTCTGGGGTTGAGAGGTTTGAGGTGCCTATCCAACTTTAGGGTGATGAATACCCGACTGGGGGGGCTTGCAAGTCCATAATTGTCTTAGCCAGGAAAGAAACTCTTCAGGGGAGGCATGGCTTGATAATTTTTAAGAGGGGGACCTGGTTGTAAGGTTACAGTATTGGCATAGTTGGGGTGATGTTAAGAACTCGACGGGGTTCTAGCGGTGGAATGACTACAAGGGTAGTAATATAAAACATGGAGGCCCCAACCATGTTCCTGCATGTTGAGAACCGATTAGTGCATTGACGAGACTCTTTCATAGTGTTGGTAACTTTGGCATCCAAACTCTTCTCAATATTACACCCCATATGGCTGAGGTTTTGTAAATTTGGGATTTAGTGAGCCCAAGCTCGCTTTATACATCTTTTCAGAGGTTCCTGATCATAATTTCTATCTGGTCATTCTCTAAGGGATGATCAACTGAAAAGACGGTTGAACCCCAATTTTTACAATAAAAAATTCTTTTATACTTCCCGAAAGTAATAATTTCCTTTTTTATTATGTGGAAGTGTAAGGTGATGGTTCGATTAAAACAAATACACAAATTTTAATTTCTTCTCCAAATTAAAATTTAAACCAAGTGAAATTAACTTAAAACACACACAATTTGATTTCACTTAAACACAATTAATTAACCCAAGTCCTAGAAAATTTGCCTAAGTTATATTTCTCAATTTTAACAAATGGCCAAACCAATTTAATCACATTAATTTAAAGACTTGAATTAAATTAACTAAACATTACCCAATATTTAATTTTCACCAAATTAAACATGTAGTGATTAAAACCAAATTTTATCTTGAATTACCTAAGCATGCATTCTAAGTGAGTATAGCAAGATAAAATAAACAATAAATCACTACACCGCGATGTACGAGGAAAAATCCACAACAGGAAAAAACCTCGGATGGCCCTAGGCTCAAATCCACTAAGTACGGAATTTACAAATACAAGCAAGATGACTTACAACACTCGACTCGATCCCTCTCAAGCCCCGACGCGTCTTCTTGTATCAACCTCTGCCTAGCGAATAACCACGGAGCTCCACCGCGATCTCGGGATCTTTCGATCGGACTTTATATGGTCACCCTCACCCAAGCTAGGAGCCTTTCTCCACGTGGGTAAATCAACGCAAACATCTTCTTCTTTGTGGGATGTAGAAGTATATATATACTTTGCTTGGAAGTGTTTGGCACCGATTTTTCTTCTCTACCGTTTGAAGAGATGTTTGGGTTTGCTTCTACATCCCACAAAGAAGAAGATGTTTGCGTTGATTTACCCACGTGGAGAAAGTCTCCTAGCTTGGGTGACGGTGACCATATAAAGTACGATCGGAAGATTCCGAGACCGCAGCGGAGCTCTGTGGTTATTCGCTAGGCAGAGGTTGATACAAGAAGACGCGGCGGGGCTTGAGAGGGATCGAGTCGAGTGTTGTAAGTCATCTTGCTTGTATTTGTAAATTTCGTACTTAGTGGATTTGAGGCTAGGGCCGTCCGAGATTTTTTCCCGTTGTGGGTTTTTCCTCGTACATCGTGGCGTAGTGATTTATTATTTATTTTATCTTGCTATACTCACCTAGAACGCATGATTAGGTAATTCAAGATAAAATTTGGTTTTAATCACTACATCTTTAATTTGGTGCAAATTAAATATTGGGTAATGTTTAGTTAATATGATTCAAGTCTTTAACTTAATGTGATTAAATTGGTTTGGCCTAATTTGTTAAAATTGAGAAATATAACTTAGGCAAATTTCCTAGAACTTGGGTTAATTAATTGTGTTTAAGTGAAATCAAATTGTGTGTGTTTTAAGTTAATTTCACTTGGCTTAAATTTTAATTTGGAGAAGAAATTAAAATTTGTGTATTTGTTTTAATTGAACCATCACCTTACGCTTCCGCATAATTAAAAGGGAAATTATTACTTTCGTGAAGTATAAAAGAAATTTTGATTGTAAAAATTGGGGTTCAACAGTATTTTCAAATTGATATCAGAGCCAGACTGCTAATTTATCTCGTTAAAAATCCGTTTTTCGAATTTTATATTTTTTGTGCTCCTTTCATTTTTATGTGGTTCATTTTTGACTGACTCTCAATTTTTTTTGTATCTCTCGATGGGACGCCTTAATGATAATTTGTCCATTTCTAATGATAATGATGTTTTTGCTATTCGAGAGGAATTTAATGGGCTTAATAAGTGTAACGAAAAATTAAGAGAATTAAATTTGAGATTTGCAAAAATAATTAAATTTCTAGAAAATAAAAATTCTTGTTTTAAAGCTAAAATTGAATTTTTGCAAACCTCCATATCTCAAAAAGATATTTTTCGTGAAAAGCTCAAGGACATAAATCACAATTATAATATTTTAGTAATGTCCAAATAAGAGAGTGATAATCGAGAAAAGACTCTTAGGGACAAGTTTGCTCACATTGAGGGAGAACGTGATAACCTTCTAGGAGTTATTGAAAATTTAAAGAAGGAGTCCCGAAAAATTGAGGAGTCTAATTTATTACTTGAGTCCGATATTTTAAAAATGAAAAATGACGTACAAGACTCGAGCAGTAGTTGTGATGGTTCTAGATCATCTAGCTCAAATACTTCAGTTGCTAAAGCTAAAACCATTGTTTGTTTGGGAGGGTCTACTTTATCCAAAGACTTTAGAAAAGGTCACACCTTAGGTAACATTTCTCATGTTTTCACATTCTTACATTGTGGTAGGAAAGGTCACCTTAGGTCATTTTGTTTTGATCTTAAAAGAAGATCTAGGAAGTCTATGTCTAGCATCCCATTTGTTTTCAAATCCCATCATTTTAAATATACATCTATATGGGTTCGTAAATCATTTTTAGATGCGCTAGATATTAGATTTGTTGATTCTCATTTGCTTTCACATGAAACCTCCCTTGCTAAATTTAAAGTTTGAATGTGTTAGTTTTCTTTGCATACACTAGCTTCTTGTGCTTCATATTATATATCATTGCAAGGTGTATGCATGTTTAGTCATTTTCTAGTCATTGATTTATTTCATATCTAATGCTAGAAATCATGACTTGTTTATCTTTTGTATTTTATTCCTTCTTTTTAATTTGCATTAAATGAAAAATACAAAAAGATTTTTGTTTATCATTTGTGTTTTACCCTTTTCGTAATTCATGCTCAATGAAAAATACAAATGATTTTTGTGTGTCTTTTGAGTAATTATTTTTGTTGTTTGCTTTAAAAATTTGAAAAACTCAAAAGATTTTATTTTGTGTGTATTTTGGTTTTACACACATTTTGTGGCATATGTTTGTGTTTGAATCCTCATTTCGCTCCCATGTGGCTAGAACTTTTGGTTTAGATTGTCAATCCTTATTATGTTCTTTACCATGCTTACATGGAGTAGTTGAATTTTGTGTTAATATAATGGATTATATTTTTATATGCCTCTATTCACACATGCACGAGCTCTTTTGAAATTTAATCGTCACATGTTATATTTGAGCTTTGTGAGGTGTTCTCCTACCAATCTTGTCATCTACATATTTGTGACCTAGGAGGACTAGTGCATGTCTAAATTCGTTGCACGTGAGATATGTGTGAGAAATATAAAATGATAACTATAAATGTGCACGGGGAAGGGCTCCGAAAGGATTTATTATCCTTTACGAATAGTAAGCCACCATTTGTTTGGACCTAAAAGAAATATGTGGTCCAAAGGCCTAAAAGAAAATATGGCATTAAAAGAAAAATAATTTGCCAAGGCCTTATATGTTTGATTGATATATTCATTCAAAAATAATATATGCATATTGAGGGAGATTGGATGGTATATCAACGGTTTGCACAATGTCCGTTTATCCTAGTTGCATTTTCAATGTTTAATCCTATTTCACTTGGTTGTATTTTAATTTGAGACAAATTAAAATTTTTTAATTTGAGTATTTGGACCATCATCTTCGCTTCCGCATATCTACAAAAAGGAAATTATTATTTTTGTGTATAAAAGAATTTTATTTGTTTAAAAATTGGGGGCCTCGCGCACCAACATTAGCCAATTGACCGATTTTCTCTCTCCAACAGGTGACGAAGATGCTAGTTGCCTCTCTCTATTCTTGTTTTAACATTTTTACATCCTTGTGGGTGATGCCAAGTTCTTCATTGTATTCATACTGCTTTAGAAAATCATGACATACATTGTCCAAGGTTTGGCGCTCCTTTTGCACTTTAGGCCCATATACCAGGTAAAGGCTCCCATGGAAAATGTAGATGATAGCATCCTTTCCAACACTCCTAGGTCAACATTCTCAACCTGTATTTGAAGGAGGAAGTTAGATAAGTGGGCCAATAGAGAGCTCAGCCCTTTTGTAGGCTTTAAAAATTAGCATTTTGAATTTGTCCAGTAATCAAGCTTTTGAATAGAGAGCCACTTTTTTTATATTGGTGATCTCATCGGTGGTTTGCATTTTACTGATGGCCTCTTGAAGGAGATGCAATTCAGATTTTACCTGTATTATTTCCTAGTTTAATGGCGGGGGACAACCTCTTTGACCAATTGGGGAGCCAGAGATTCAACTCGCGATGGACCTGGGAAGGCGGCATTTGGGTACTCATGGTATTAGTGATAAGGTTCACAAGAATCATGCAGGGAGAATGGAACTTGGAAGTGGGGGCACCGATATTATCAGGGGGAGCCAGTTATAGGACTAGTATAGGTGAATCTTATAGGTTAGCTAGTATTGCTTTTACAACCAATGCATGTGGTGTTCTGGTGTTAGGGATGGGATGAAGAAGTATGTTCTCTCCTAGTTTGAGTGTAGAATTAGGCTCTTGTAGGCAAACTTGTGATATGGTCAGTGCCTTGATCTTGGATTTCATTGTATATGAGGCGGTGATGGTTTCGAGCTATTTCATAATCTATTCCATTAATGAGGGGACCTAGTTTTCTTCAGTAGACATGGAGCATACGACAATGCAGACTTAACAATCATGGGTAAGGAGTTCAATGATGAAAACTAAATGACTGCACAGAGCACATAATTATGTTTCTAGAGTCAGAACTTCATCAGATTCCTATGTTAATAGTGATAATTGTAGAAAAACTCGGGTCACTTTCGTTCGGATTTTGCAGGCAGAAGGACTGACATAAGGACAATACATATGGAGGAGAAGGACTAACATATACATTGACTTTATCTGATGTAATTATTTTATCTCTTTTTAATCGTATTTGGATGGTATTTTTTTTAGTTCTTTCATTTGGTAGTATCTTCAAAGGATGAGAGATTTAATAGATTCCCATTGGATTCGGGTAAACAAAGGTGAGATCTTATTCTGTTAGAATGACGAGGAAGGAAATAATATACTTACGTCTATTATGACATCCCTGAAAATCCATAAATAGATTGATCAAGTCTAATACAAAAATCACTAGAATAAAAAAAACATTTGGTAACACTCTTACCATAATGAACTAACTACAACTAAACAAATAACAAAACGAGATAAAGTAAAAATGATACCAATCATTCATTTAAACACACTCAAAACACAACGAGAGTAAAGAACCACAGAAATACCTCAAAACTAAAATATGAATTATAGGAATGAAAATGGAATTGGCACGCAGTCCAAAGATACCTACATCCTAAGAATCTATAATAGGTTGAGATGGCAATCTACAACATCAGTTAAGACGGTGTCTCTCATAGCCTAAGCCCTTAAAATGTTAAAATCCATAATGTTAACAACAAGTCTATGAAGAATAAAAGTATACTGAAATTGGGCTAAATCATAACTATGCTTCTACCTCTCACATTTTAATAACTTTTAAGTTTTATCCCAACCCAAACAACCTAAAATAACATGTGGTTCTAATTCCCGAACCTATATGTATCCCATGTGATTAAATCTTTACATTTTAGTTCTTAGTTTCTCATCTTAAATTTATCTCTTTCATTATAAAACATGAGTTGTGTGTAGTCTCGAACCTGTAGTACATCTCACCTAATAACCAATATACCAATAACATGATTATATATCGAGTTTTTACACATTTGCCTATCTCATGGTAATAATACAACATACACATCTTTAGTATATATAATACACAAATTCGAAACATTAAGTATATATGTAGACAATTGACTATAGGTCATATACATCTATAGTATAGTATATAAACCAGTACAACTACCTCCACTACTGCCACCCAATAGTCACATATGGTAGGAGAAAGACTTTACTCATGTTTAACATCCATACAAGGGACGACCCCCGTCATGTACAAATTCATGGGCTACTCGCACGCCCACACATATTAAAGACCTATCCGTATTGCATTTGACGATGACTCATGCGTACAATGTATAGTCTTATGTCGTCCCAAACCTAAGACCTCATCATGGTCAAGGGATAAATCATACACCTACCAATCACTCGTATAATCTACCAAACCCAATATTACAAAATAAAATATCTTTAAACTCGATATACGGATACCTAGACGTATGCCATGGAGGTAAAATATGACCAATGAAGAGCTTGTTTACTCATTGGGGTACTAGTGCGGTCCTCCCCGCATATGGCCCGTCATGGAATACCTTATAGTACGATATGCCAGGATCACTCACACATGGTATGCATTGTACATAAAACACATAAGCAATTTCCACCCTCGGTAACGGGCTAAATCAAACACATATATAACTCTTACAAATGGGTTGAGGTAAATCACATATACATTCCGACCCTAATACTACTGGGTCATACTAGCATCACTATCATAAAAAGGTATAACACATCTTTAACCTTATATTCATCCTAAAGTACATTAACCCTAACTTATTGGGTTCCCTAATCTTAGGCATGGCGGCACCCTACAATAAACTATAATCCATACGTCAAATATATTCAATCTCAATCTAATCGCCCAAGGCATTAAATATACGTCTCAACCCACAACAAACTTATATAAAACCATCAAGTATGATAACTACCATTACCGAGGGGTTTTCCACTAAATTCTTAATCTGCCCCAAAGGATAAACGTCCCACTAGTTAATCACAATGACTGTAATAATCTCGTCCAATAAGCCGTAATCCTCTAATATTCCACATTCCCAATTACCAACCCATCCTACATTCGGGTCTACACTCAAATGCCCAATCCTCAATTTAACCCTTTAAATCAACGGTTTCCCTAATATCCAAATACCCCCAAATATCAATCTCCCATAATTCAAATTATAAGAATATATCTTTATTCTATGAGTACATGAAAACTATAGTCTAACAAATCTTATCCCTACGCCCCAAAATCTCCAAAAGAAAGTTCAACCCAACATCACCCGTCCAAAATTTTGGTCCCGCGTATAGTACAAAATTCATAACAAATTCCAAACAAATCAAAAAAATATGAAACCAATGCCCACTCCTTCGTAATTCGATTCTACACAACTAATTTCCAATTTCATTGATTGATCGACTCTGGTCGATCAATCTATCGAACCTATATGAGTCATTTTCTCCAAAATAATATTTTCTTCACCCAAAACCTCCATTAATGAATGTCAAAGCTTCATTTAAGCCCCCAACCATCATCCAAATGATAAAATAATATCACATTACCAATTAGGATCTCTTTTTAACATCAAAACCCTAGTTTTAAATTAAGAATTACATCAAACTCAATTTCATACTAAAGAACCCATGAATTTCAATTTCTATCAACTGGTTAATGTTTTCAACAAATTTTTACATGAAATCAAAAAGGTTTTACATGCTTTTATATAAAAATTAACTACTAATCATTAGATAATCAATCCAAGCTAGTTTCACAATGAAATTCATCAAATTAGAGGGAGAATCAATCTAATTACAACTAATTTAGATTACTAATTCATTTATTTCTAATCACAAAACTCAAATATATAACATATTAGGTTTAGATTCATATGAATAGGCATAACTTAAACCAATAAGAGACATACCATCATTCTAAATAAACTTTCCCAATCAATACCCAAATCTCCCAAATCATCTTTCCTCTTTATGCTTTCTCTCTATAGCCTTATGATGTCTTCCAAATGAATGACTGGTTTAGGTTTAGACTCCTAACTTTATAATATAGTTTCCACGAAATTGACCTTGCGCCTAAAATAAGTCCCAACCCAAAGTGTCCAAATGAGACTCAAAATGGCCCAAAAATCTATTCAAGCCACATATTAACTCAATAGGCCTAAACCCCACTATTTTATACTAAAAGCGAACATTTTATGCTTCCCAAAAGCCAATTACCAAATATACCCAAAATAAATAACTAATAACTCAGTTATAATAATTACTCGGTATGAATCCAATTATAATTTAATTAATTAAGCATTGTGTCTTAAACCCAAATTAAATAACACAGAAAGATATAAGTAGTGACATTTCCAATCACAACAAGCACATGTAATTGATTGTTTTATTAAATTTAATAATTCATAGAAAATACGGAGTATTACTTTCTTCTCCCTTAAATAAGGAATTTTGTCCTTGAAATTCGAATTCAATATATTCCTAATCGAAAGTAAAAAAATATATTACCCGTAGCATCCTCACACAACTGTAAAAGGATCTATTCTACTACGACCTATACACTCTAAGGTATCTCTCGTTGTAAATCATGTTCGTTTAAAACTTTGCACTAAGCTATTATAAGTTTTAATACAATAACTTGTTTCCACACTATGCACATGTTAATGGTGATCGGGTTCAAACGACACTGGCCTCACCCTATCCTAGATTAACAACAAGAAATTTCTCATCGGGTTGTCAACTCCCGTTCGAAACCAAACTCCCAATTTCCCCTTATCGAAAAGAAAACCAAAATTATTGGGTCTTTTTCTTGGGACCCAAAACCCTACTCCCGCTCTATTTCAAAGAATCCTTTGCCTACTTCTACATAGTTCATACATTTGATAATGAACACCACTTCCCTTGAAGTATAAGGAACACATCCACAAATGACGTACTTGCTAACTTTTAGCCCTAATCAGCTCGTTCAATCTTAATGAAATTATCCAAAATGGTCCCATATCTTTTTTAGAACTCCCTAATCCTATCAAAATCAATTGGTTTAATTATCCCACTCTTACACTGGGATTTTAAACACTACACCCCCTCAAATATCTCTCGTGATCTACTGCCTCGACTAGCAGGAACACCCTTACTACCAAAACCATACCAAAATTACTTCATCGAATAAATTGAATGTACTTTCCTAAATATTATACACCTAATTACTTTTGGAATGTATAAAAAACTCCAAAACACGCGCCTCGATCAAAATTACTTCTCGCATGTTGGAACCCTCCTTTGGAAAAAATTCTCAAAAAATGTAACGCTCTCCTATCATCGAACAGATAAAGTACCTATTCCTAATGCTAGTTGCATATCCACTTTTGGTAAACTTCAACGTTGGTCATAAACCACCCTTAATCATAGATTAGAGTGTAGTGGATGCCACTACTGCACCATTCCCTCTTCAAAAATATATCGCCACCTATCACAACTAACTTCCACTTTGTGCGGTCAAAACTCACTAACGATGCGCCCGTTCCATATTGTGCTAAAAACTACCTTTGGGATATCCTCCATCGGATCTCACCATTAAAGATAACTCTCTCCCATTTCAATCATCTGGAGGAAACATTATCCTCCACTATTTCGACAAGTCATTAATGTGTAATAACAAACTCTCATTCTGTATTTTGACCTTCTCCAGGTCCTGGTGGTCCACACCTCCGTTTAGTGAACCATCCCCCTTTTTTAAATTTCTTTAAAGTACAATCATCCTCGTATACTCTACCGGATCAAACATCATGGTGTATACTCCCATGACACCTCTACTATCACTGATAAAGTTGATCCCATAAAATTCCCCCGTGATGGATCCAAAGCTACTGTCAATCTCTAAAGCAAGCCTATTTCTCACATAGGTGATAACTCAGCACCTACCTTAAACTAATAGTGACACCTCTACGCGATTGTAATCCCATCTAATACGTTCACATGGATGAATAAGTGTGCTATACCTTCACCTCATCCTAAGAATAGCTATCTAAAAGCAAAAGTCGGCTTAATGCATATTAAAGTCACCCCTGGTAGTCGATATAAGCATACAACATAACTATACACACAAGCTTAGTACTAATATGATGATATCTCATAAATAAGTCCACAAAGAGACTAAAAAAACAAGTCGACCAAAGAAACTGCCACGTTTCTATAATCACGATGTAAAACAACCCCTACTCCTTGGGGTTTCCACATATACATAAAGCTCGAAGATAAAAGTACATATACTTCATAATCTAAGTACACACACTAGTAATAAAGAATGATGAATCCTCCACGTCTTAGCCAGACTCATACATGCGAGCCATAAACATACCCATAACCATTCCCCAAGTTCACCCTAAAAATTTGATTGCCACTAAGGCATCAAATAACTAAGTGGTCTCACTCACCACTATTGTAATACCTTCCTGAATAGGAATTATCGAAACGATGGCCCCACTGGAAGCCCTGCTGACCTTGCCTCATAGATCGTTACTACTAAAATTAGCTTTATTTACCCTACTCTCATAGATTGTGTCTCCACTAGCCATAATTACCTTGAACCTAGTGGACAAAGCATATCCCATCATCTACTCTTGCAAACCTCTTGGAGTCCACTCCCTATTAGCCGTTTCTTCTACTGGTGAGGTCTCTCTCCTCTGGTCAATGCTACACTGTCTCAACATATTGGGCCCACTTTGGCCTTGGTCTTCATAATCTTAGGGACTCTATACCTCCAATAGTTGTAATAATCCTATTGATGTAGGATGGTACCTTCAACCACCTGAGTGCAAGTGGTGAAGAGAAGGTTACTGACTAATGCTTGCCAAACCCTTCACACAAGGTTTTTGCCGATGCCAAAAAGTCTTTTGCGTACTAACTGATATGAGAACATCCTCCTTCGCCTCCATATCAATATATTTCTGTGTAGAACGAGAAAGATAGTTGAACTCCCCCTCATATTGGCTACCACGTGGTTGCACAAATGAGGTCTTAGAAAACTTATTCCTATGCTGTTATGGATGGTGAGTGAAAATATTTCCCCTCAAACCATACGCTAAGCACTTATTAAGGGTATCGAGTCCAAAAACCTTTGACTCTCAACCAAAGTCGACCTCATGCATGGGACATCTCGTAAGCAAAATCCAAATAAGTAACACTCCCGATACGCTTGGTTTATTCGACTCATTCATTAGGAAACGATGGCTTGAAACCCCCTAAGTGAGTATCATTATAGATGATATAAACCCTAAATGATAAGGATCTAAATCAGTCAAAGAATGCAACGTGAAAAAATCGACAAGTGCACTCAAGATCCCTAGGACACTAGAACCTAGAATGATTTGATACCAACTGTGACACTCTGCAAAATTCATAAATAGATTGATCAAGTCTAATATAAAAATCACGGGAATAAAAAATATTTGGTAACATTCTTAGCATAACGAACTAATTGAATTTGAACAAATAACAAAATAAGATAAAGTAAAGCTAAAATAATATACAACCAACTCTGATACAAATCATACTTGTAAACACTCTTAAAACACAATGAGAGTAAAAAACCACATAAATCCATCAAAACTAAAATCTGAATGACATGAATGAAAATGGAATTGTCACATAGGCTAAATACACTTACATCCTAAGAGTATATAACGGGATGAGATGACAATCAACAACATCAGTTAAGACGACAACTCTCATGGCCTAAGTCTTGAAAATATTAAATCCACAACGTTAACAAAAAGTATATAAAGAATAAAAGCATAACTGAAATTCGGATAAATCATAACTATGCATTCACCTCTCGCATTTTAATATCTTGTAAGTTTTATTCCAACCCAAACAACCTAAATAACATGTTGTTCTAAATCCTAAACCCATATGTAGCCCATGTGATTATATCTTTACATCTCCATTCTTTAATCTTTAGTTTCTGATCTTTAAGTTTATTATATGCTAGTCTTAAACCTACAAGATGTCTCACCAAATGACCAATATACTAATAACATGATTATATCTCAAGTCCATACACATTTGACTATCTGATGCCAATAATACAACATACAAATCTCTAGTATGTGTAATACACAAATCCAAAATACAAGTATGTAGGCAGACATCCCTATTGTATGTCATACACATCTCTAGTATAGCCCATATTCTGGTACAATTATCTTTAGTACTACCACTGAATAATCACATATGGTAGGAGAAAGACTCTAATCATGTCTAACATCATACAAAGGTACATCCCCCAGTATGTACAAACAAATAGGCTAATCGCATTCCCACACATAACGAAGGCCTATCACTATCACTTTCTAGGATCACTTGTGTATATTAAGTATAGCCTTAGGTCGTCCCAAACTCAAGACCTCAACACGATCAAGGGATAAATCATACGCTTAACCATCACTCATATAATCTACCATACTCAATATTATACGATGAAATATCTCCGTAAACCCCCTTAGTACATGGATACCTAGATGTATGACCCTGGGGTAAAATATGACCAAAGAATTGCCCATCCACTCATTGGGGTACCAGTGTAGTTCGCACCGCACATGCCCCATCATGGAATCCCTCTTAATATGATATGCCATAAGCACTCACACATGGTATGCATTGCACATAAATCATGAAAGTAATTTCCACCATCACTAACAGGATAACATAACCCTCACAATAGTTTAAAATCAAGATTTATATGAAACTCAATATCATACTCAAGAACCCTATATTTTTAATTTCTATCAGTTAGTTCATATTTTCTACAAAATTTTACATGAAATCAAAGGGGTTTTACATGCTTTCACATATAAATTAACTTCTAATCATTACCTAATCAATCCAAGTCACATTAATAATGAAATTCACCAAATTAAGAGAAGAATCAATCTGATTACTACTAATTTAGATTAATTACTAAATCATTTAATTTCAATCATAAAACTCAGATTTATAACACAATAGGTTTAGATTCATGAGAATAGGCATAACTTAAACCAACAAGAAGCATACAGCCATTCTAAATAAACTTACCTTATGGATTGATTGGGAAATCAATCCTTAAATCCCCAAAATCCTCTTTTCCTCTTTTCCTCTTAATGCTTTCTCTCTCTTACCTTAGGATGTCTTACAAATGACAAAATGAGTGTTTTAGGTTTAGACTCCTAACTTTATAACATGGTTCCCACGAAATTAGTATTGGGCCCAAAATAAGTCCCAACTCAAAGTATCTAAATAACACTCCAAATAGCCCAAAACTCTATCCAAACCATATATTAACTCAATAGGTCTAAACCCTAGTTTTTAAAACTAAAAACGTACATTCTACGTGACCCAAAAGCCAATTACCATAAATAATCCAAATAAATAAATAACAACTCAATTATTTAATAATTACCCTGTACGAGTCCAATTATAATTAATTTAATTAATTAATCACTATATCTTAAATACAATTTAAAATTCAATTTAAATAACACAAAAAGATATAAATAGTGACATCTCCAGTCATAACATGCATACTTAATTAATCTTTTATTCAATTTAATAATTCATAGAAAATACGACATATTACACTGGGGGAATCCAACGTAAGGGACTTCTATTTTGGCGATGATATACGGATTCATACTATTACTCTTCCTTATATAAGGTGAAGCCATTTAGCCGAGAATATGAGAGGTTGTAGACCAGCCTTCGGCCGTCTAACAATATGTGAGAAATTTCATTAGAGAGATTGTCCCATAAGTATCTTATTCTTTTTGTGTAATAGGGTGTGTTCCTAGAGCTTTTTCTATATGCAAAAGGGTCAATATGACTCGACTACGGGAAAATTGCTTTTAATTTCCATGGGTCATGATATATCGGGTTGCTTGGACTGAGCAACCTTTAAGGTACATGTGAAACCGCTTTACCCTAGTAGTGAATAGGTTTGAAAGCCTATTTGATATATCCCAGTACTAAAAAAAACTTCAAACGTTACTTATCACCGAAACCTTTGGATCAACAGATAAGTTGTTCGATATACTAGGAGGGTGGATGAAAAGAGTGAGGACTCTCATTAGCGACTAGCCTTTTGGGTGCGCGACTTTTCAAAAGTATGAACTTTATTTGGGGAAGCGACTTCTTGTAAGTATGAACCTCATTTTAGGGAGATATGACTTTTCTGAGGTATGAACTTTCCTTTGAGTGAAGTGACTTTCTTAAAGTACAAACTTATTTTAAATAGCCAATTTTGGGAGCCTCGAGGGCATAAGGTTTAAAGAATATGAAAATCAAGATTATGTAGTGTATGATGAAAACAGGTAATCTTTAAATTTTTTTACATGCTCTGATATTTATTTTATCACGAGTTCCTTTGCGTGTACCTATATGTTTGGGGAAATGTACAATCATTTACATGGGGACCTAAGCATCGGGACCCTAGAGATAAGGCCACTAAATAGTTCTAAAATTTACATAAAGTAGTCATGCGAGAGAGAAATATTAAGCATAGTAGAAAGAAAATATATTGATAGTTCAATTCTCTTGATTGTATCCCCAGTGGAATCGTCATTGCGGTGTAACTGGAAATTCAGTTATGATAGGAAATATTAACTTATGATGGTAGACAAATTATTCCCAATAGAGTCGCCATTGTAGCATTGCAAGCCCGAGAGCGAGAGGTAATGCTGTACCTGGGGGAAGGAACTTCACTACGAAGTTAACGACGGGCGTAGGGGTGCTTTTCTCTTATCATGTTGTCTCCCTCCAATGTTGGTTCATCGGTTCGAGGATTTAGGTCCTCGGTGGCTTTTCCCTTGGATGTAGTTTAATATCAGTTCAGGTTTGGTACACGCCCCTTTTGGGAAGTGTGTCCTTTGTGCGAAAAAAGAGGAGGCTTCGTTGGGCACCAATTTGTTTGATACAAAAATAAACAAAAAGGTTGAGATAATCCTAAGGCAAATTTTGAAGTCTACGACTAGTCCAAAGATTCTTGTTATGCGGGTTCGAAATCGGTTTATGAGCGGGGAAGGTGTTAGGTACCCCACTTGTTCTATATGCTTCCTTAATTATATGATTATTATTTATGTTTACATTAATTGATAACTTTTTATCTATTTTAGAATTTGTTTTGAGACATTAGCGTGAGGGCCCCTTAAACTGTAGAGAAATTCTTAGGTTAGGAAATGGAATTAATGAGAGGTTAAGAATGTCACTTCAATTGATACAGGTTCACAAGGTTTCTTGTGTATGACTCCTTACTTTTATTCTCATAACGAATGATCGTCTATGAAGGTGTGCGAGAAGGATCGACTTTGATATAGTTTGATATGTCGTTTGAGGTTAGTAGAGAAATAGAAAGGTGAGAGATTAATGCATCTCTATAGTGACTAGTACATTCGTGTTTACACATTTGTATGTACGGATATGTATGGAATGTCCTGCTTTAAGATAATTTGATATCTCGTTTTATGTTATTTAGATATAATGGGTGAAAATTAAAAGATGGGTGCATCTCTATAGGGATAATAAATCATGTGACATTGGTGATTTTCAGTCGGGCAGATCTTCGTCTAGAAGTGTTAGATTCAGTGAAATCTATGTAAAGGTTCGATCGGTTTATATTTCGAGGGTGACTTTTCATAAGTATGAACCTCTTTTTGAGACTTGAAAGCGACTTTGCGAAAGTATGAGCTTTTTTTGAGGGAAAAATGACTTTTTGAAGTATGAGCTTCTTTGAGACTTTTAAAATGAGCTGGAGTATCTCAGACTCTAGGGGGAGAAGAAGTTGAAAAAAGGGATCAAAGTCAGGTTTTGGTATGCTTTAAAATAGTGGGTGGGGACCTTTATTTATAGGGGTCTGGGCTGCTTAACCGACTAGTTAACCATTTTGGACCCTCGATTTTGGTCAGTCAACACGTGTAAGGTTGAGATTAAAATTTTAAAGATATTGTAATGATTACTTTCTGGAATGGATAATCGATCAGTTATCTAATGAAAAATGGATAATCGATCGGTTAACTATTTGGGGGCTGTTAACTGATTGGCTAGTTGTCCAAGAGGGCTTATTTATTTGTTATTTTAATAGTTTATTTGATTTTTTGTTATTTTAATTGTGTCCCTACATACTTTGGTTCTTGGTATTTTGGACACTTTGAACTTTAGTGTAGGTTTTGAAAGTTGGTATTTTACGGGTTCTTCTGGGGTTGATGCCCGGGGTTTTACTTAGGATGGGACATAGTGTCCCCGAACCTCGATTGTAGATTGAGGTGTCCACACATGGTGATAATACGAGAGAACTCTTTCATATGACTTGAGTATGGAACCATATGATTGGTGTTAGTCTTAGTGATGATCCTTGGTTGATATTTTGAAGTTATAGGGTGGGATAACCTATAACTCTGCCTAATACGACGGGAGAGTTTACGAAATCATTACGTAGGCCTTTGTTATGTGCGGGTTGGAATGAAGCCCTTATATGTTGATGTACGCGGTTAGGAGCGTACTAATTTTAAATGTAGAGTTATATAATGTCTTTACGTATATATTTATACAGTGGTGATGTTGACTGTAGAATTATCTGGAATCCATTGGTTATATTCAACCGAGAGGATTAATACTTAATCACGGGATCACTTGAGCTTAGGTGTAGACGCGTGGATATCTAGGATTATTTGGGTTGGGATTAAACTTAAAAACAACTAAAACATGAGAGGAAATGCGTATTAATATGGTAGCCAAATTCACTTAAATCTTATTATATTTGGACTTGTTGTTAACGTTGTTATTGACTTTACTTTTTAAGACATAGGCCTTCGTTCTTTCCTTAGCCCTGATCTTCCTATTTACATTTCATCCTTACTGCTGATATTAGGATGTTGGTGTCAGGTTTGCATTCCCATTCTCTTTATCACTATTTACTTCTTGCTGAATTGGATTTATGTTTCAGTTTTATTATTGGATATTAGGTTATGTTGAGACATCTTTATTATGTTCTTTCAAATATTAGTTATGTCAACAATTGTATTAGATATTATTAGGCTTCCACTTGAGTATTATTTTAGTTATTTACTTTATGTACTTTATTTTTATTGTCAGTTTCTTATAATGGTATTCAAATGTATCGAATCCTATATTATCTAGTTTAAATTTGATCAACCTATTATTAGATTTTACGGGGGGTGTCACAGATGGCTAGGAAGGGATGGAGAGGAGAGATGAGACATGAGTGGAGAGAAGTTAAGGGAGGTAAAGAAGAGATGTGAAAAACCCTAAACTATATATATATATGTGTGTGTGGGAGGGGGGGGAGGGGAGACTTATTTATAAAACTCCCTACTCATAGATAAATAACCTCACCAAGGCAAATAAGAGTTCATTCGATGTTATATGGAAGAGGTTAATTAGAACGCTCGAAAAATCAAGTCTAGAAGAATTGACGAATCCTTATGCACTATCGATTGACCTATCTAGGATGGTTCTCAAGGAAACTTTTGTGCCTGATTGAGCAGGTTATGAAACAACTATACACGATCAATCATGTCATGAAATAGCTCACCCGATTGAACATGTTGCGATCAACCATCAGCTTGCTAGGCTAAAGTATCAATGATCTATAAAAAGGTGATGACGTAGAGATCATTATCTGACATATATGAATATTTTTTACACATGATCCCATTCATTCAAACTTTATATTATGTATTGGGCAGTGCGCTTAAAGGTGGAATGCTTATAGTTAAAGTAATACTTTTGTCCATGTTTTAGGAAAACTTTAACCCATGCCTAACGGGTTTGTTACCCATTAAATGACTAATGGTAGTTTACTAGCAAAAGATTTCAAAAGGAGGAAAAGGTACTCAAGGTCCCACGAGAATAAAGTAAAGACTGTATATGATGTATTATTTCTAGGGATGGAAACGGGGCAGATTTAATCAAATCCTACCCCAAACCCGTTTACCCAATCCCAAACCCGCCCCCGTTTATCCCGCCCCCGACCCGTTTAAAAACCCAGCGGGGGCCTCAAACCCGTCCCAAACTGTCCAATTTGTTTTTGATATTTTTTATATAATTTTTCGAAAGGATTTTAATTTTTAGGAAATGTGTATTCTTTTCAACCCATTTAACATCAGATATATCCTATTGAAAACAATTATTTTTTCTTAACATTATGTCAAATCAGTTTTGGACATGTCATAAAAATGTAACTTTGGAATAACAAAGCAATCTACATCATTTTTTTTACCTTAATATTAAGAGAAAAGACTTCAAATAAACTACTAATATCTCTATTATGTCAATTACAAGTACTAAACATCAAAGTGCCAAATGATCCAAATCATTAAGAAACCAACTCATAGAATCCAAATAGAAATATCCAAATGATAAACATCAAAGTGCCAAATCATCCAAATAAAAAACATCAAACTGCCTAATCATCCAAATGATCGAATTGAAAAATTCACCAAAAAACCAAGCCTCCCACCTCTTCCATATAAAATATAACAACAAGGTTGTTACTGTTAAGTACTAAAAATTCTAAAATATATTTAAAGAGAAGGTAGAGAATTAAGTTTAAAAAAATTACCAAAAGTCATAATATATAGTGACTAGTCAACATCTTCCTCCATATCATATATGGTGGAAACACAAGATGAATTATCGGTTATAGAGCAATCAGGTACACAAAATAAAATATATATTAGATATGAGTGATAAAATAATTAATTAAAAGAAATTTATTATTTACTCACCCTTTATTTCACTGTGTAACCAACTTTGTGAACACATCAATGCCTCCAAAGTATTTCGGATGAAGTCTACTATGATGTGCGCTAATCAATCTACCACTAGTGCTACAAGTAGGCTCAGATGCAACAGTCGATACAGGAATTGCTAAAATATCTCGAACCATCTTTTGTAAAGTTGGAAACTTGACTCCAATTGTCTTCCACCAAATCAACACATCAAAGTTTGGTGACCTTGGCAACACAATTTTCTCCAAATAAAAATCCAACTCCGATTTAGTAAAGAAGTAGTGGAGGAGACATTGACAAAATTTTCAAAACTAGATAGTGGATCAGCTTCATCTACACCACCAAAATTAGTGATGTCCTAATTAGAAGATAAATATGACATGTTACAAGTATCAAACAACATCGACTTAGATTGGTATTCATGTTGCAAATCGTAGCAACTTTGTCAAAATTCTTTAACTTCCTCAACCGAATCATTACCATAAATTAGTGGGAAATAAAATTCCACCAACTTCATCTTGTATCCTGGATCCAAAACAACCATTACCCCCATGATCACACGTATATCACTCCAACATTTCTCATACTTATCCGATATTTTCATTATCGTATCATTTATAATCGGATTAGGACTATTACTCCACTCAAATAATGTTAATGCTATGTCACATATTTTTGGAAATTAACAATTAGCAGTGGGATAAAGGGTGCGATAAAACATTTCAGTGATATTAAAAAATAATCTCAATTTTCCAACAATTTCGATGGCCAACTCCCACTCTTCATCCGTTGGTAAAGAAGTATATAGTTTATCTCGTTGTTGCAATCGTGGAAACACATCTTTGTAACAGATTGAGATTTGAAGAATAAAATATGTTGAGTTCCATCGAGTTTTACAATCGAGTGTCAACTTCTTGGTGCAAGGGATATTCAATTGTTTAGCCGCTTCCTCAAATTTTTCAATCCTACCCGCCAAAGCAATCCAAAACACAACACTATTTCAGACTTTTTCAACTGCCTCATTAATCACTTCTGAACCATCCTTCACAATTAGATTCAATATATGGGCACAACAACGCATATGAAGTACATTTTCATCCAAAATAAGATTTTTATTAGAGAGCTTGTCTAAAAGAACATCAATCACTGCATCATTCGTTGTGCAATTGTCAACAGTGATTGTGGACAATTTTCTATCAACGTTACAATCAAACAATGTATCAAGAATAATATCATAAATCACTTCTTTGTTATGTGGTGCGGGAACATAAATAAACTTGGTAAAATTATAATTAATTTAAATAATAAAAAAATAAAGTGGTTGTCCAGAATCCATGCATAAATTAACATAAATAAATAATATACTAAATTACCTCATTATGTGACTATGTAGAGTCCGCTCATCATCAATGAAATGAGATGTGATGGACATAAAACCTTTCTTTGTATGTTTAGATGACCACATATCGGTGGTGATTGCTACTCTACACCCAAATTTCCCCATCAAATGCATTACTTTTGTCTTCTCGCAATCAAACATCTTGATAATGTCACTTTTAATGGTATTTCTCGAGAGTATTTAAAATTGAAGTTGAAGACTACTCATAAACTTTTGAAACCCAACATGATTTACTATTGATAAAGGGTACTCGTGAAGAATAACCATACATGTAAGCTCATAACATGATTTCTCTTGAACAAAATAATGATTATTAATGTCTACATTCCCATCCTTTCTTTATTCACTTGCTCTCAACATTTGTTGTCGTATATCCATACTTTTAGTCTTATCATGTCTATCTCTATGATCATGCAAGTACTTCGTTCCATTTTTACTATATTCTTTGAGTTTACTTGAGCAAGTATTGAAAATAGAAAAGCCCCCACCATCAATGTTTATTTTCATGAAATCTAACCAAACATCTGATGTACATTTTCTTTTTCTACCAAGAACAACACCACTAGTATTCTGATAATTTTAAGTTGAAGAAGGGTTACCTGACTCTAGATTGATAGAAGGTTGACTTTGATTTTCACCTTGCTCGGACATTTTTCTGTTCAAAAGATAAATTAAACATTGTGAAATCAATAAACATCGTAAAATCAGTAAACATTGTGAAATCGTAGTGTGTGAAAAAATCAGTATACAAACTGTGTTTAAATAACTAAGAGTTTGTGAAAAATTCAGTATACAAACTGTGTAAACAAATGCCTTATAATCAATCAGTATAAAAATTTGTGTAAACAAATGGCTTATAAACAAATGTCTTATAAACTGTGTAAACAAATGACTTATAAACAAATGGTTTATAAACTGTGTAAAAATCAGTGGGTTTATTTAAACAAATGCTTTTTTAACTGATTTTATATACGAATGGCTTATAAACAAATACTTTTATAATTGATTTTATAAATAAGTGGGTTTGTTTAAAAATCTGCTTTTACAACTGATTTTATAAACAAGTGGATTTGTTGAGATTTTATAAAAAATCTGCTTAAAAATCAATAAACAAGTGGGTTTCTTTCAATAACTAATTTTGTAAACAATCAGTAAACACAATCTGTAAAAAAACAAAAATCAGAGTTGTTCTTACTAGAGCAGAGCAAAGTACGTAAAATAGTAGAGGAGCAGTTGTCCTAGGCCGGAGGTCGGACGAAAAATAACAGAGGAGTAGAGAGAGGGATGAGGGGATGGTCATAAGGCATAGGCGGAGAATTAGCAGAGAGATTAGAGAGAAAGAGAATAACGTGAGGGAGAGAAATGGATGGGAGTAACGGCTGATGCGTGTAGGGTAAAATGAAACCCTAAAACTATATTCCTCTCTCTCTATATATAAAAGGGTAAAATTGTAATAATACCCCTAAACGGGGCGGGTTTAGAATTTTTGTATACTAAACTCGACCACGCCCTGAGCCCGGCGGTTTTTTATTTCAAACCTAACCCCAAACCCGCTCCATTTATTTACCCCAAATTGCCCCCATTAGGGTCGGGGTCGGGTCGAGTCCCCGCCAAAACCCACCCCGTTGCGATCCCTTTATTTCCATTGAACGACACATAAGACTAGATACACGATAGATTGGAGAAGAGACTTCAACGGACTGGAAGAGATTCCGAGAGAGAGTTCAAACACTGTATAAACTTGAGAGGAGAAGTTTTATTAGTGATAATGAGTGTTTTTAGACATTTATTTTCATTCTCTAAGTGAGATAAAACTCGAGCTCCTATAGACGTAGCCCAAGTTGGGTGAATCAAATTATTTGTTATGTTTTTATTGGTGATGCCTCGTCCTGAGGGAGGTTTGTCAACCCATTTATATTATATAGATGAGGAGACGTCTAAGGGAGTGGTGATACCGCTTGATTCAATTTCGATTGTTGGTGAGTTCTCTGATGTCTTTCAGGACAACCAGGATTACCGCCCACCAGGGAGATAGAATTTGTGATAGATTTGGCACCAGGCACTCAGTTGATAGCCCGTACACCTTACCGTATGGCTTCAAAAGAGATGAGGGAGGTACGAGATCAGATCGAGAAGTTGTTGGGTTAGGACTTCATCCGTAGGAGTACCTCGTCTTGGGGTGCTCCCGTACTATTCGTAAAGATGAGAGATGGGTCGCCACGATTATGTGTTGACTACCAAGAGTTAAATAAGGTCACGATACGGAATAAATATCCGTTGCCCCGAATCGATGACCTATTCGACCAGTTGAGGGAGCTTCCTATTTCTTGAAGATAGACTTGAGGTCGGGGTACCATCAGTTACGTATTAGGGATCAAGATGTCCCTAAAACTTATTTTCTGATGAGGTATGGATCTTATGATTTTAGGGTTATGCCATTTGGGCTAACCAATGCACCGATAGTCTCCATGGACTTGATGAACAGGGTGTTCAGAGAGTTCTTAGATCAGTTTGTCATCGTCTCCATTGATGACTTCTTGATTTATTCTTGGACTGAGGAGGAGCATGTCGAGCATTTGAGGATGGTTTTCCAAACACTACGTGAGCACAAGTTATATGAGAAATATGAGAAGTTTGGGTTCTGGTTAAGAGAGGTTTAGTTTTTGGGGCACATCATTTCTAAAAAAGGGATATCGGTGGATCCCGGGAAGGTGTCAGTGGTGAAGGAGTGGGGACAACCCACGATGCCGACTGAGATATGTAGTTTCTTAGGGTTGGCAGGATACTATAGGAGGTTTATTAGGGGATTCTCAAAAATAGCAGGTCCGTTGAAAGACTTGACTTGTAAGGGGGTGCCATTTATATGGGATGATGCCTGCCAGTTGGCTTTTGACGAGCTGAAGGACAAGATGATTTCAGCACCAGTTCTAGTACTGTCGCCTCATATTCTGTCAGGATTGGATTATCTAGCTTCTAGCCGGGGGAGAATAGTCCTTCTCAGCGAGCTCAGATGGGGGTTTACACTTTAATGGAATATTATTAGTTCCAGAGGGGGAGGAATTATGACATGCAGTGATGGCAGAGCTGCACGATTCACGATTTGTCATACATCCCGAAGGGGATAAGATGTACCAGGATATGAGGCGACAGTATTGGTGGAGTGGAATGAAGAAGGACATCGCCAAGTTCGTTTCTAAGTGTGCCACTTTCAGCTGGTGAAGATAGACCACCAGAGATCGGGAGGATTACTACATCCATTAGAGATCCCTATATTGAAATGGGAAATCATTTCCATGGCTTTCATCACAAGGTTGCCTACATCATAGAGGGGTCACGATTCCATATGGGTGATTGTGGATCGGTTGAACAAGGTAGCTCATTTTTTTCCAGTCCAGACTGACTATATTACGGGGCAGTATGCTCAGATCTTCATTATCGAGATCATGAGCCTCTATGAGGTGCCCCTTGATATTGTATCCGATCGGTACAAGATTTTTGTGTCCAAATTTTTAGCGAGCTTCCAGCAGGCCATGGGTACGGAGTTATGATTGAGTTTGTCTTATCACCCGCAGACAGACGGTAAGACAGAGAGGGCGAATCAGATGTTGGAGGATATGTTGTGGATGTGTATCCATGATTTTGGAGGGGGTGGGCGCAGTACCTTCCACTAATGGAGTTGTTTATAATAACTCCTACCAATTTACTATTGCCATGGCTCCGTTTGAGGCGTTATATAGTAGACCTGGTCATTCCCCAGCATGTTGGCTTGAGGTGAGGGACAACAAGTTACTTGGGTCGGAGGTGATTCAGGACGCCTCGGCTAAGATTGAGTTAATACGAAATCGCATTCGGGTTGCTCAGGATAGGCAAAAGAGTTATGTCGATGCCAAGAGGTTCTTTAGGGAGTTTAGTGTGGGGGATCAAATGTTGTTGTGAGTATCTCCTATAAAGGGGATAGTTCAGTTTGGGAAGAAAGGAAAGTTTGCACTGAGATATGTTGGGACATTTCTTATTATTGAGCAGATTGGTCAGTAGCTTACAGACTTAGGTTACCGGAACACGTGCATAGGATTCATTAAGTGTTCCATATTTCTTCACTGAGGAGATATCTTCGGGATGAATTGGCCCACACCCACATTGCTTTAGAGGAGATTTATCTACAACCCGATAGTTCCTACGAGGAGGGGCCAGTTGTTATCCTAGACCGAAGTGAGAGAAAACTCAGGTCAAAGATAGTGTCGTTCGTACGAGTGCAGTGGCGGCATCATAATATAGAGGAGTCTACCTGGGAGCATGAGGATGACATGCAGGACAAATATCGAGAGTTATTCCCACCAAGTATACCTTTATTGTTTTCTTTTTCGAATTTCAAGATGAAATTTCGTTATTAGGGGGGAAGTATGTAATAACCCGTATTTTTGAGGTATTTTATTTTAATTATGGAATTAGGATTAATTAATTTAAATGGAAAAAAATTATTTATAATTAATCTGGATTTAAAATGTAACAATTACTAGCGTGACGAGAGTTAGTATGTATTGGTGATAATTATATTGAATATTCTTTAGCAAGTAAAGTAATATATGATTACGAAAATATTATTATGTTCGGGAGGGAAAAATACAGCAGTTACAATACACTTAGTTGGGGCGCGCATGTGAGTCATGTCGGTATTACTTTACTGGGTTAAAAAGATAATTTATTTTTAAGTCACTCATATGATAATTTCGAGTGCACCGATGGGTCCGGAAGGATCAAGATAGTCAGAAAACTCTACTCAAGTGTTTTATTTGGATTTCGGGGTAATTTAGGCCAAATCGACACCTCGGAAAGGTATTTTGGTCTTCTGAGATTTTGGAGAATTAAAATGGACAAAAATAAATAATTAAAAGGGAAGTTTATGTGGGTAATAGGTCATCTATCAGTTTCCAAACCAAAGAGAGAGAGAGAGAGAGAGAGAGAGAGAGAGAGAGAGAGAGAGAGAGAGAGAGAGAGAGAGAGAGAACCAAAGAGGGAGAAGAGGAACTTCATCGGTGACCTGGGATAAAGACTCAAGCTCTCACACTAAAAATCACACCAACGCGTAGATCATGAAAAGAGGATCACCCCTATACCAGTTTCATTCAGCAAATCAGAAGTTCACAAAAAGGCAAGTGTTTATTTTGCTGGATTTTAGAGCATATATGATTCATGTTAATTTAGTTGATGATTAAATCATAATATCATGTAATTGGGATTGGGATTGGAATTGGAATTGGGAATTTATTCATGAATGTGGTATAGGAATTGCATGTAGTTGAATAACTATGTATTGGGGATTAGAAACTTGAATTTTATTTATTGAAACCACAAAATCATATCTGAGTTTAGTGGGTCATTAATGGTGATTATATGAAACTAGGGCTTGTTGAAGATTTGAGAAATTAATCGAAATTCACGTTTAAATTTTAGGGATTTGATGTTAAAAATGGATGGGAAAGTGTTCTAATACTAGGGGATATAGTTTATAGTGTTGAATTTGAATTAGGTTGAACTCTAAGTGATTTTTCTGTTGAATGAATTGGGAAAACAAAATTTTTAGAAGAAATGGACGAACTCGGAATTCTCGTTCGAATGAGAATTCCAATAAGATTGCTTACTAGATTTGGGTTATAGTTCATTCGAAGTGATATCCTCGTTCGAATGACCTCATTTGAACAAGAATTCCCAACTTCAAACGAGATGTCAGAAACTCTATTTTTTGCTCGGATGAGTTAAAATCCTTCTAGGATGATTCAAGTGAGAAAAATTACCTACGTTAACATTGAGTGACTTAAGTCTAGTGGTGAGATGAGTGTGTGACTACTCAGGGAATATGTTGGAATAAGGGAGCCCTAAGGAATATTTAAACGATAGAAAGATAGATCCATGGCCAAACTGATTGTAAGAGAGCGAAAAGTTTGAGTGATTGTAAGACAGCGAAAAGCTTGAGTGATTGTATCCATGGCCATTACGTAGAGATGAGTGATAAATGAAGGAAATTTAAGAAGGATTACGTAGAGATGAGTGAACTTACGTGTATGGACAGTGGGTAATATGGGAATAACTATGGATTTTCGAATGAGTAATGAAGAATCTTAGAGTAGTGAACGATACTCGAAATTACACGAATTGGAATATTAATTGAAATTTATAATATGCCGAATATTGAGTGATATATATTACATACGAGTTGATGAAATGGGCTAGTATGTATACCTACTGAGTAATATATAAATTGGTTGTGTGAATAATTATAGATTCAATTTGATTATGTGAGTGAACATACCTACACTGCCTGCTATCAGGAGGTTTACGTGCAGAGGGTGATCCCACCTTGACGATTATGTGAGTGAACATACCTACATCTTATGACCGAGTTATCAATAAATCCACACATGCCATTGGTGGGGTCATCACGATAAGGATCAGCCTCACCTCAACTATCCTCGGTCATCCGTAAAGCCGAGACCGGAAGAATAACACCTATTCAGGTTGCCCAGGATAGGCAGAAGAGTTACGCCGTTGCCAAGAGGTTCTTCAGGGAGTTCAGTATGGGGGATCAAGTGTTGTTGTGAGTATCTCCTATGAAGGGGATAATGTGGTTTGGGAAGAAAAGAAAGTTGGCACTGAGATATGTTGGGCCATTTCCTATTATTGAGAGGATTGGGCTAGTAACTTACAGACTTGAATTACCGGAACACCTGCATAGGATTCATGATGTGTTCCATATTTCTTCACTGAGGAGATATCTTCGGGATCACTTGGCCCACGCCCATATTTCTTTAGAGGAGATTGATCAACATCCCGATAGTTCCTATGAGGAGGGGCCAGTTGCTATCCTAGACCGAAGTGATAGGAAATTGAGGTCAAAGATAGTGTCGTTAGTACGAGTGCAGTGGCGGCATCATAATGTAGATGAGTCTAGCTGGGAGCGTGAGGATGACATGTGGGATAAATATCAATAGTTATTCCCAGCAGGTATACCTTTATTCTGTTCTTTTTTGAATTTTGGAATGAAATTCCGTTATTAGGGGGGAAGTATGTAATAACTCGTATTTTTGAGGGATTTTATTTTAATTATGGGATTAGAATTAATTAATTTAAATGGATAAATTTATTTATAATTAATCCGAATTTAAAATGTAACAATTACTAGCGTGACGAGAGTTAGTATGTATTGGTGATAATTATGTTGAATATTACTTAACGAGTAAAGTAATATATGATTACAAAAATATTATTATTGTCGGGAGTGAAAAATATGGCAGTTGTAATACACTTAATTACGGCGCGCATGTGAGTCATGTCGGTATTACTTTGTTGGGTTAAAAAGATAAATAGGGTAGAAAAGATAATTTATTTTTAAGTAACTCGTATGAGCCGGTGAGTCCGTAAGGGTCAAGATAACCAGAAACTCTACTCGAGTATTTTATTTGTATTTCAGGGCAATTAGGCCAAACCGACACCTCGGAAGGGTATTTTGGTCTTTTGAGATTTTGGGGAATTAAAATGGATGAAAATAGATAATTAAAAGGGAAGTGTACATGGGTTATATGTTATCTGTCATTTTCCAAACCTAAGTGAGAGAGAGAGAGAACCAAAGAGGGAGAAGAAAAATCCATAGGTGCCATGGGATAAAGACTCAAGCTCTCAAACCAAAAATCACACCAATACGTAGATCGTGAAGAGAGGATCACCCCTATACCATTTTCATTCAGCAAATCAGAAGTTCACAAAAAGTCAAGTGTTTATTTTGTTGGATTTTAGAGCATATGTGATTCATGTTAATTTAGTTGATGATTAAATCATAATATCATGTGATTGGGACTAAAATTGGGAATTTATTCATGAATATGGTATATGAATTGCATCTAGTTGAATAACTATGTATTGGGGATTAGAAACTTGAATTTTATCTGTTGAAACCATGAAATCATATCTGAGCTTAGTAGGTTATCAATGGTGATTATATGAAATAGGGCTTATTGAAGATTTGAGAAATTAATCAAAATTCATGTTAAAATTTTAGGGATTTGATGTTAAAAATGGATGGGAAAGTGTTCTAATACTAGGGGATATACTTTAGAGTGGTTAAATTTGAATTAGGTTGAACTCTAAGTGATTTTTCTATTGAATGAATTGGGAAAAGGAAATTTTTGGAAAAAGGGAACGAACTCGAAAATCTCGTTCGAAGACATGCCCAGGTCATTCGAATGACCTCGTTCGAACAAGAATTCCAACGATATTGCTAACAAAATTTGGGTTATAGTTCGTTCAAAGTGAGATCCAAGTTCGAACAAGAATTCCTAACTTCTAACAAGATGTCAGAAACTCTAATTTTTGCTCGGACGAGTTAAAATCCTTCTAGGATGATTCAAGTGAGAGAAATGACCTACATTAACATTGAGTGACTTAAATTCTTAGTCTAGTGGTGAGATGAGTGTGTGACTACCCAATGAATATGTTGGAATAAAAGAGCCCTAATGAATACTGAAACGATAGAGAGATAGATCGTACAGTTAGTATATTGTGAGTAGTAGGGATGATAATACTACTTATAAATTCGGGGATTTGGGTTGCGTGAATACCTAACGAATATAATAAGTTGTGTGTATACTTATTAATTGAACTATTGTGTGTATAACATACCTACGCTGCTTGCTATCGCGTGGAGGTTGCACGTTGTGGATGATCATGCCTTGAGGAGCCTTCGGGTGGGATCTTGATTTGTACCACTAGAGCATGGAACCTAGGTATGGGTTATCTGTGAGAATGATAGTGATGACGGTCGTATGGGTGCGTAGGTATGTGCGTAGCCCATCGGCTTGGAACTATGTTTGCCTCCAATATGTGTGTTTGTTTTGATGGTTCGGGAGAGATTAAACCTATAGTCCTTTATGCAATGAAAGATGCACCAGGACATGATAGCAGAGTACGCATGCACCGTAACTATGTCTCGGGGTGCAGTGTTGTATATATATAATAGAGTGTATGTATATATATACTTGTGATACTATCTACTGTGTGAATTAAGTAGACCTGATTGATAATGAAATCTGAAATGAATTAAGTTGGCGAACACATAATTATATTAAATTGAAAAGCGCTTATCCATGTTGAAGAGAAATTGAATTTATATATGTATTCCTTACATTGTGAGAGAAACACATAGGAACGACATTGGACTATGATTAGATGTTAGACTGGAAACAACTAGTTAGCATGGTAATAGAAACTAGTAGGGTTTGAAGGTACGTTAGGCGTGCACATTAGATGAGAGGTGAGCATCTCAAGTGAGTGCGATAATCTAACATGAATAATATATGTGTTATAAACTCATTTTAAGCACTTGCTTATTTTTAAACTGTTTTTAACTCGGGCTCTGACCTATTTTCTACAAATCTCTTTTCTTGTCAAATTATTTTAGGTGTCTAGCCACAGGGACACCAAGGATAGGAGTTCCATTCACTCGACGATATGTATCTGCTGTGGAGGTTACAGGGCCTTGGTGGTAGACGCCTCTATGCCCATCATTTCCTCCTTTTGAGTTATTCTATCAGCTAGGGCATGTTGCCCCTTTGCTATTCAGATATTCAGAAATTTTGGATTTAGTTATTTACTTCTTTTTGTTGTGGGTTTATTTCTGTTGGATTATTGTATTTGGTACTTAGACTGGAAGTGTTTACTCTAGTTACCTTTATTATTGCAGTTATTTCCTATTATCTGAGATTGGTGTGAATGGTGAATGTTTAATTATTCATTAACCTAGTTTTATATTAATTAAAAGATAAATTTTTGACATCAACCTTTTTTAATATTAGGTGGTTACTATTTAGTAATAAAGTTTTCGACAATCATGCATAATCTGAAACAACTGGATATTCTAATTTAATTTAATAAAGGATTGATCACCCAGTATTTAATTAGGTGGGTGTCACATACAATACACCACCTAAGCCCTATATATACACTCCATCTTCTCCATGAGAAGGGATCGAATATTAAAAACCCTAGCAGAACTCTGTCAAACTGATTGTAAGAGAGCGAAAAGCTTGAGTGATTGTATCCATGGCCATTAATGCCGTTTTTTAGTGGATCACACACACACACAGAGTGGATGTAGGCCTGATTGGCTGAACCACTTAAATTGTTGTCTCATCTTCTCTTTGCCTCACCTCATTCTCTTAAAGCTATGTTGTTTATTCCATTTTTCCATTGCTATACCTTTATGAGGTCATCATCACATTGACCTGGTGGTGCTATTTCAAGCATCATCCGTCTAGTGCCGTCTGTGGGAATGAGGATATCCATATATTCCCTGCTTTTAGCTTATACTCATCAGTGTCTCTGGTGGTGAACCAGTCCTCCCCCTTTTGTCGAGTTGTTTCACCATTAAAGGAGCTCCTATTGAGCATTTAAGCTCTCCTTATCCAGCTCATAGTTCAAACAACTTTCATTAATGGTAATGGATCCACCACCTCCACATGAGAATCAAATAGCACCTCCACAGGGAGGTGGTGAAAGTTCCAGTCAATCATCACCCCAGTTTGAGATGGCTAAGGTGGAAATGGCGCTCTTCTCCCTCATATCTAGACAACAACGAATGCAAAACTCATTTGCTATGCTTAGCCAGAATTTCACGGCCAGGATAGGCGGTGCAGGAGCAGAGTTTGTAACTCCAGCCGCCAGGGAAGGTGAACCAGGTCAGCAAGCCAGGGGACCACCCCAGGCTCTAAAAAAAGACCTTACACCATGTCAGAGACAAAGTTGCTGACCCTAGGCGTTTATGCCTAGGGAGACAGAGTCAAGAACTTCATGATGACTTGGTTGGGGATGACCTTGATGATGAAAAAGGAGAGTTCGAATAATGGGAACCTCATGAGATATACATAGGAACCGTTTTCCCTATTCGACAAATAGAGGACCAAGGACGGAGGCCCAATCGAGAGCACAAGCCCAACCGAGACTATGGACCAAGGCAATCAGCCTTTGACAGGCTAAGCAGAGGGTCGGCCTTTGATAGGCTCAGCTCTCAGAGAGATTTGAGGAACCTTCTATCCAGACCAAGGAGTGTCATTGGCTCAAGAAGAAATAAGAGGAGGGACTGGTGCAGAGCTCCAAAAGATCGAGAGGAGCAAATAGAGGTCATCAGCCTACCTAAGTATCTGGAGAGGTACCCTCAGCCCGTTCATTTAACAGAGAACGATCATCTCGGCCAGACAACAGAAAAGGGGCAGCGAAAAATGCTATCCCTGCAAAAGCCGATGTTACAGCAAACAAGCCTTGGAATGAGTCGATACATAGGTTGGAGAACAAACTAGGGGATATCATAAAAAGCCGAGACCCCTTGCAAAGGGGATATGCTAAAGGATCCCTATTCATAGAGAAGATACTAAACTATCTAACCCTGGCCAAGTTTAAACCACTCGTAGTTACACCGAAGTATGATGGGAGCATTAATCCGATTCATAACATGGAGATGTATCAGTCAGCCTTCGACATCAATTCAATATCAAATGAGATGAGATGCCGAGCATTTTCAAGCACCTTGATAGGGGTGGCTCACGTATGGTTCACCTCCCTTCCTAAGAACTCTATAGGAAGTTTTAAGCAATTGGCCGACAGTTTTGTCCATAATTTCTACTTTGAAGAAGCCTAGGAAATAGATTACCCATATGTTGTACATCAAATAGGGGAAAGACGAGACTCAAAGGGAATATATAGCTCGTTTTAACAAGGATAAATCGTAAGTCGAAGACTATAAAAAAAGTATCGCAATGACAACCCTTATGGGAGGTTTTTAGAAAGAAAAACTACTATGGAAGCTGGCCGAGGACCCTCCAAAGTCCATGGTTGAACTCCTAGCCAGGGTCGATAGAGTCATGAACGCAGAAGAGGCAATGGCCCTAAAGGAAGATGAAGAAAAAAGATCCCACGACGATGGAAAGGGTTAGAAGTTCAAGGGAAAGGAAGTAAGAAAAGGTCGATAGATGACAAGTTTGCAGACTATACGCCTCTAATAGTTAGTTGTGAGAACATTCTAAATGAGATGAAAAATCACTTGTCTCTTAGGTGGCCAAAAAATTTTAAGACAACCCTTCATAAGAGGAATAGAAATATTTGGTGTGCGTTTCAACGGGATCATGGGCACTTTACAGATAAATGCTTCACCTTCAAATATGAGATCGAAAAAATGTTAAAATCTGGAAAGTTGAGAAAGTATGTTGATAAGAATGGTTTAGGGAAAGGCCGAGATGATAGAGGCCGAGATGACCCTAGAAAAAAGAGAAATGGTAAATATAGAGAAAACACTCCAGGAAAATGGGACGACTCCACAGATGACGACAATGATGATCTGGACCTCCCACCTAAAGACGATGATGTTCTAGTCAAGAGGCTCAACATGGTTTCATTTGGGGTAGGCATGATTTATGGTGGCCTAGTAAGAGGAGGCTCTGAGGTTGCCAATCGAAAGTTTTATGTGGTAGAGGCAAAGGCCATAACTAAGGCCAACGTTGCGAACTCGACATCCATTGATGCTAACCCCAAGAAAAGGAAAAAAATGGATATGGCAACCCTCATAGTCGGCTTTTCAAGACTTGACTTTAAGGGTATCCTAGCCCCGCATGATAACCCACTCATCATAATGACAAGATTACATGGATGTGAAGTACCAAGACTCTTAGTTAATGGAGGAAGTTCTGCAGATGTTATGTTCTGGCCGTGCTCTAAAGGCTTAGGACTTAGCAAGGCCAGGCTTGTCCCATATCATCATCCTCTGATAGGATTCAGTGGAGAGAAGGTTCACCCCTTAGGGATGTATGAAATGGATGTTAGAATGGGAGATGAATGGATTAAGAGGCTCACCAAGAAGATCAACTTTTTTGTGATGGACGAGAACGTCTTCCCGGATGACAACCTCATATTGGGGTGGGTGGCCCTCAAAGAATTTGAGGTCGTGCCTTCGATGGTCCACTAAATGATAAAATTCTAGACTCCCTATAGGGTAGGTAAAGTTCAAGGTTACCAAACATCAGTGCGAGAGTGCTACTTTAACCCAGCTGAGGAAAGAGAAACACGCAATAAAGCAATAACCACGTACAACATTAATACCCTTAATCCTAGAGATGAGACGAAGCTCAAGAAAGGGAAAGTCACAAAAGAGGTACAATCCATCTTTCTCAATAAGGACGAGCGAAAAAAAACCGTTCAAGTCGGCAAATCCCTAAGGCCAGGGATTAAAGATGAGATGATCAAGCTGTTAAAGAGAAGGCATAGTATATTTTCTTGGAGTCATGCTGATATGCCGAGCATTGACCCGGAGATAATGTTCCATAAACTCAATGTGGAGGAAGGTGTTAAGCCGATAAAGCAGAGAAGAAGAATTTACTCTTGTGAGAAGTACGAGGTTATAAAGCTAGAAAAGGCTGAGTTCATCAGGGGGTCATCTACCCTGAATGGTTATCAAATGCAGTCATAGTTTCCAAGGCCAATGGAAAGTGGAGAATGTGTGTGGACTTCACTGATTTGAACAAGTCTTGCCCCAAGGATTGTTTTCCTCTCCCTTGTATTGATCAAATGGTACACGCTACAACGGGGCATGAATTGATGAGCTTCATGGATGCATACTCTAGTTACAATCAAATTTTTATGAACCCGATCGACGCAAAGAAAATGGCCTTTATCATCGATAAAGGGACGTACAGTTATAAGGTTATGCCCTTTGGCTTAAAGAATGCTGGAGCTACCTATCAGTGATTAGTAAACAAGATGTTTGAAGACCAGATTGGAAAGTCTATGGAAGTTTATGTATATGATATGTTAACCAAGAGTCTGAAGGCCGACACTCACACGACCGACCTTAAAAAAACTTTTGACACCATGGACAAGTACAAGATGAAGCTCAGCCTAGAAAAATGCATCTTGGGCATCAGAGCTGGAAAATTCTTGGGTTTATTATCAATTAGAGGGGTATAGAATAGAGAAGATAAAGGCCATGTTAGAAATGAAGACCCTAAAGACCATAAAGGACGTTCAGAGGCTCACCGGACGAGTGGCTGCTCTAAACAGGTTTGTCTCTAGAGTCACTAATAAGTGTCTTCCCTTTTTTAAGATTCTTAGAAAAGCTTTTGAATGGGATGAGTAATGGGAGAAATCATTTTTAGAGTTGAAGTCATATCTCATCTCACCACTCTTACTATCTCGTCTTGTCCAAGGAGAGAAGATTTACCTTTACTTGGCCATGTCCGAGTCGACTATCAACGCGACGATAGTAGGAGATGATGGGGGTATACAAAGACCAGTGTATTTCAATAGCAAGGCCCTCTAAGGGGATGAATAGAGGTACCATAGGATGGAAAAACTAGCATATGCCCTCGTCCATGCTTCAAGAAAGATAAAGCCTTATTTACAAGCTCATATAATGGTTGTCTTAAGAGACTTTCCCCTTAGGCAAGTCATTCATTAACCTAAGAAATCAGGTAGGTTGATGACCTGGGCCATTGAGCTAGGAGAGTATGATATAGTCTATGAATCAAGGGGCAGGCCTTAGTAGGTGTGGCAGAATTCACCTGGGATGATGTCGATAGTGGAAAAGTGGATTACCATGAAGGGTCAGCCAAAACCCATACCGAGCCAGAAAAAGTCGAAACAAGAATGGCGAGACATCCAACGGTCGAGACTGATAAGTTTTTACTCAAAAAAGGTGTCATTGAAGAGGGGCCATTTTCAGAAGGGGCAGTATGGAACTTGTTCGTTAATGGTTCATCCTGTGCAAACAGGAGTGGAGCCTGTCTGATTGTGCCAGTCCCAGATGGAACCGACGTAGAGTATGCGTTGAGGTTCAATTTAAAGCCTCCGACAATAAATCAGAGTATGAGGCCCTCATAACTGGAATCATCCTCACCAGAACTCTCAACGTCGGCCAACTTTTAGTCCATAGCGACTCTCAGCTCGTGGTTAATCAGGTCTTAGGGATTTATGAAGCCAAAGATGACATAATGGCAAGGTACCTAGCAAGAGTGAAGAAGATGATGAAGGACTTTGGTGAGATCAAAGTTAAAAGTGTACCTCAGCTGGATAATAGCCGATCTGATGCATTAGTAAGGTTAGCCTCAGTAACCCGGACAAAAATTAAGAGAATGGTGCCAATAGAAATCCTTTCTCGGTCGACAATAGAGGAGGATAATGCAAAGCTGAATTTTTTCTTCAATTTAAACCTAGGACCATCTTGGATGGACCCTCAATTTATTAAAGAGGGTAGCTTGTCGGAGTCTAAGGCCGAAAGAAGGAAGTTGAGATAAAAGGTCGCTAAGTTCTCTATCCTAGGGGATGTATTATACAAGAAGGTTCTTTTACCTCTGCTCAGATGTGTCCACCCAGGCGAGGTAAATTATATTTTGAAGGATGTTCACAAAGGATGTTTCTCAAGCCATATTGGGGGTAGATCATTGGCAAAGAGGATCATCACTCAAGGATATTGGTGGCTGATCCTGGCCAAGGACTCGACTGAATACGTGAAGAAGTGCGACAAATTCCAATGGTTTACCACCATCCCCCACAAGCCCCATCAACCTCTGACATCTATAACCTCACCATGGACATTTGAATTATGGGGGATTGATTTGGTTGGACTTCTGCCAAGGGCCATGGGAAACTACAAATATTTGATTGTGGCGATAGACTACTTTTCAAAGTGGGTAGAGGCCGAGGCCATGATCAAGATCACGAAAAAGAAGACCTTTCAGTTCATATGGAATAACATTATTTGCAGGTACGACTTACCTAACACACTCATCTCAGAAAATGGTACCCAGTTCAAAAACATCTCCCTTGAGAAATATTATAAAAGGGTCGGCATCAAACAGTTCTTCTCGTCACCTGGCTAACCCCAGGCCAATGGTCAGGCTGAGGTCACCAATAGAAATATTCTTGATGGAATTAAGAAAAGGTTTGAAGAGGTTAAAGGGAAATGGACTGATGAGGTACATAATGTGTTATGGGCCTATCGGATGACAACCAAGACATAGACAGGGGAGACCACCTTTATGTTAGCATACGGCTCAGAGGCAGTAATCCCTATCGAGATTGGTCTACCCACACACAAAGTTTAGACGTATGACCCTGAGAGAAATCTGGAAGAGAGAAGACTTGACCTAGATCTGACTAAGGAAAGAAGAGAGGATGCTGATATCAGAGTGGCAGCCTATCAGCAAAGGACGGCCAAGTTTTATAACAAGAGGATAAAACCGAGGCCGATAGTAGTGGGAGACCTTATTTTGAATAAGACTTGGCATAAGGAGAACAAGCTTCATTCCAACTGGCATGGTCCTTATAGGGTTACTAGTGAGGTGGTCCTGGGCACCTATCGGTTGGATAACCTAGAGGGGGAACCATTCTCCAATCCCTAGAACGCCGACCATTTAAAAAGGTACTACCAATAGATGATTGTACAAGAGCTTTTTCATCATGAATCATTATAAAAGGGCTTACTATGAATGAGAAAAGTGAAAATGGTTTATTCCCTCATATCTTATATACTTTGTTTTGGATGATTCATTTCAAATACCCTTAAAAGCTATAAAAACATCATTTGTGGTGAGATAGTAACAAACCCAACCTTGGTGAAAGGATAACCTGGAAAGGGGGCCGCCCCCATCCATGGACTTTCAATAACACCAAGAAGGGCCAGCTTAACCACCAAACATCATTTACTTGGTGAATATTTGGTAAAATATAAGTACCTCTCTCAGTCGAGACGACAGTGCATGGACAAGATGATGCTCAACTATGCACTCTCAAAACGACGAGAGGGAGTATGATGTAACACCAGGATTTGGTGAGTCCAAATTGAAAATCACTTGGGTGTGATTCTTTACGTAAACATCATTAACTTAGTGAATATGAGATGAAACATCATTAGTTTGGTGATCTCAGACCTTAAATATCGTTAATTTGGTAATTTTACTTAAACATCATTTACTTGGTGAATATTTAGTGAAAAATAAATACCTCTCTCGTTTGAGACGACAGTGCATGGACAAGACGATGCTCAACTATGCACTCTCAAAATGAAGAGAGGGAGTATGGCATAACACATGATTTGGTGAGTCCAAATTGAAAATCACTTGGGTGTGGTTCTGTAGTTAAACATCATTAACTTAGTGAATATGAGATGAAACATCATTAGTTTGGTGATCTCAGACCTTAAACATTATTAATTTGGTGAATGTGAGACAAAACATCATTAATTTTGTGATCTCAGACCTTAAACATATAGTGATATGTGTGATGGTGATAGTTTGTGGTATCATACTTCAAAAGATGTCAAGCACAAGACATAAATATAATGGAAAGTATATGTAGAATAAACAATCATCAATTGATATTAAAGAGGTTACAGATGACAAAATTCAAGAGATATCAGAAATATAGAAGGCTATCTGCCTTAATAAGAAAGACAAAAGGCCTTAATAAAGAGCCTTCAAAGTTGAACCTCACCCCCGGTCAGGGCTGACCCATCACCAATAAGAACATTCGCGGTAACTCCGACATTGGTGACCTCAGCACCGTCGTCATGGTCGGATAACTCCTTGTTGTTTTCTATCAACTTCAGAGGGCTCATCTCGGTAGGGGCAGCAGCAGAAACAACAACAGCATTTTCAACCTCGGCTAAAGCAACACCAAGATGAGGGTCAGCAAAACCAAGGCCGATGAAGTCATCAGGCGATAAGCTTTCGATCTCAACATGTTTAAGGGCAGCCCATCATCCTACAGCCCTGATGCCCCTCTCCAAATAATCAAAGCCGAAGTCCACAAATTCATCGGACACTTTGTAATCGACGATGATTTTGTCTTTAGCCTCGGCCAGGGAAGTTTTAATAGCGACGTTAATGCTGGACTTTACGCTATCGTGTTTATCTTTGAGAGCCTTCTCATAGTCGGCCTTCAGATTAGCGACCAGTTCGCTCTCATTCTTCAGCTCACCCTTGAACTTGTCCAGATCAACCTTCCAGGCCTTCTCTGATTTCTCAGCATCTTGACCTTTCTGGATCAAGGGCAGCCTCTTCAGGGTCCAGTTGGTCAAGTGGTGGAGAGAGACCGCACCCTGAAAATAAGAAGATAGAAACATAAGTATGAGTCATAGCAAATGAATAGACAACACTTGTGAAAATCTTTGAAGTTACCTGGACAGTTTGATGAAGGGAAAACTCAGCCAGCAAAGGGATGTCCAAATATTGGAGGAAATGTTTATCGTCCTCCAAGATCATAGAGCCGAGATTATCGATAGCCTTCAGACTGTGGCCTATGATGCTATCGTCACTTATTTTTAACTGCGACAGACTAGCAGTAAGAGCATCATCTATCAAGATGGGAATGACACGATTCGAACACAGCGTCTTAGAAGGCCGAGTGGAAGTTAGATCAGTCGGTGGGACCTTCCTCTTCTTTCCAGTACCGTTGATCCTGCTGGAGGCGACATTCTTCTTATGTTTGGTGACTGGAGGAGCGACTTTGTTACCGTATCTGTTGATTAGCTTGCTCAGGTTGGGGGCCGACATCTTCCAAAGCTCGTTCGAAATCCCTTCTGAACGCTCTACAAAAGAAAAGTCTCAGAGTTAATACATCATCTATACAAGAGTATGAGGCATTACTTAGAAATAATAACAAAATGCAATAATAGCAAAGTAACTTACGAAAGTTCAGTCAGGGGGCCACCCCCAAAACCTGTCTGAGAAAGATAATATGGAGTCATCAGGTGCTCAAACCTCACAAGACGGCCTTGGTCACCTTGGCTACAAAGCTTTTTTATCTTCTCGTAGGCCTCAGGGACCAAGCCAAGATCATATTTGACCGATATGGGAACCTTGGCCCATCTAAGAGGAGTCCTAGGTGTAGACGTCCCACATGCCTGGTTGGGGCCGAACTCCTAAGAACCCAAAATAAAGAAATATCGGGGCTTCCAGTTATGTTTGGACGTCTGAGTTACCAGCAGGATTTTCTTCTCAGACTTCCTGGCTATAAAATGGTAGTAGCTTGGATGAGTCTTGGAAGATGATGGCGTGTAGAAACTAAGAAATATATGAAAGGGAAGGTCGGTCTGATAAACATCCTTCCAAAGGACGATAGACCCATTCATCACTCTCCATGCATTCGGAGACAATTGAGAAGGGGCAAGGTTTATATGGGCAAGGATGGCTCTAAGTGTGGAACGAATGGGCAGACGAAAATCGAACTTGAACATTTGCTCATATACGCAGATCTTACCATATCGGCCGTCAAAGGCTCTTTTATTCTCAAGAGGCACCCTCATAGAAATAGCAAAATCTATTCCGTAGAGGTTCCTAAAGACCAAGAGATCCGCCTCAGAGACAGTACTCTCATATTCGACAGCAATAGAGGTATCAACTTCGCTCTCCACATCACTACCAACAGGAACCTCGGCCTGAGGATCGCCTGGATTACCACTAGGGAACCTCTCATCAAACTCGGCCCCAGTAGCGGTCGATAGTGGAATTAAATTTATTGGTGGGGGGAATGCAACGTTCGGTTCTAAAATTTCTACAAAGTAGGAGCCATGTGATGACTCGGCTCCTCTAGAATATGAGTTACGAGAGGTAATCTCCTCAACATTAGACCCTGCACTTTGCGCAAGGGAGAAATCCATAGCCTATTCATAAGAATCCACACTCTCATCTTGTTGAGAGGTGTATATAAGGTCGATCGCAGAAAACTCAAACATTGGTTCACAAGTCTCAGAGACTTGGGGGTATATTACAGCTAAGGGTGGTGGAAAGATAGGTCGGACTAGAAAAGCCTCGGCCTTTCGACTCTCAGCTTGGGCTTCCTTTATTTTCCTAATCTTATCAAAACACTTCTCTCTCAAATTAGGTAATTCCTCTGCTAGCTTATACAAGGGCTATAACATCCGACAGGACGAGACCACACTTGGGTGAGAAAAGGCAAAGAAAGACAAACAACTTAAAGGGTTGATTTCTGTTGACTCAAAGATCAAACCCCTGGGAATTTAATACATTTCCTCAAGAACACTAGGAACAAACTCAACTTCGTTCACCGGAGGTGACGAATGGAGTTGCATGGAAACCTAAAAAATCGCAGTTTAAGCCTACCAAGACACCCACTATGGCAAGAACAACCCAGAAACAACCAAAGAACTTCCCTCTACAACCTTTTAAACCCCTTAACTACAGTAAAATTATTGCCAAAAAAAATGAAAGATCATTGGAAAAACAATACAAGGACTGGAATTGCTAAGAATGAAGAAAACTAGAAGTAAGGAAGGTTACCTGAACGAACTTCAGTTCTTGGATACGGGGGAAGAAGCAAGAGACAGCCTGGGATCAAAGGATTTCCAAACTGGGAAGCTTTGAGGGCTATGGAGGTTTTTTGTCAGAAACTGGCAAAGGCACGAAGGAGATGAGAAGAAAGAGAAAATGAAAAGATTCTTGAGTTTAAATATCCCCCTAATGATTATACACACTCCCCAAGTAAGCCATCATGGGGGACACAAAACCCTAAACGCGCAGCCACTAAACCTAACTTAGGGCAGACGCCACTCAATCAGAACAGTGACATGTGTCACCCACTCATGTTCTAAGTCGCATGCAACAAACACGTAAGATACGCCTAATCATTCCCTCAACAACTCGTACCCCTCAACCTCCTATTCACACAGAAGGCTAAAGGATTGGGGTTATTGATATGACCAAAGTGTACCCTTGTCTCTTAGGACGAGTGATATCACATCTCATGGATGATTTGTCATTGGAGCCACACATGCCATTAACGGGGTCGTCGTGATAAGAGTCAATCCTAGCCTCGGCCATCCGTAAAGTCGAGATCGGAAGAACAACACCTATTCAGATCAACACCATCATCGTACTCTGCCACATCCGATGACAGGAGTGGCTAACCCAACCTTAGCCTGATCTATTCTATTGAGGTCACACTTATGATAGTATGGGACCATCCTGTAGGAATTAACAACCTCATCCCCTCACAAGCCAATGTTACAGCGGTCGATGCCCAATAGTACGAGCATATGCAAGTATAAAGTAGTTATGCTCACATGGAAAATTATGTTAGAATAAGATTATTCCTTCACGTGAAGGAATATTACATCATTATTGTGCCCATGTGCTAAAGACATGTGTCTACACCTTATTGGTATTTCCCTCATACACATGCTAGTTACATACTGGGGGGGGGGGGGGTACATTGCACCACCCAAGCCCTATATATGCACTCCATCTTCTCCACGAGAAGGGATATAATATTAAAAACCCTAGAAGAACTCTGTCAAACTGATTATAAGAGAGAAAAAATTGTAATACCCCGTACTTTTGGCTATATTTATTTTTGGGATTAATTAATTAAATGCGTATTAATTGGAAATTAATCCGGGTTATAAATACTAATGTGATGTGAATTGGTATTTGATTATGTGCATATATGATTATATATGTATTTGGTATTATGAAATTTGTTGTGAGATTTATATACGGCAATTTGGAAATTTTGTTGAGACGCGTGGGACCGCCGCGTCACGGTATAATATTTTGATATTAAAAAGTGAATTTAAAATCTATAATCCGTATGGTCGTTTTGAGTGCGCCAACGCGTCCGGAAGGGTCGAGATAGTCAGAAAACACTAGCCGGGGGTATAGTTTGGGTCCCGGGGTATTTTTAGGCCATTCCGACACCATAAAGGGTATTTTAGTAATTTAGTATTTTTGGGTAATTAAAAGTGACGAAAATTGAGAGTTGTAATCTGATAAGGAATTGACCCAACCAACCCTTATTAACCCAACAAGCCACGGAGGTTTATTAAATTAGGTTTTCATAAGTTCCCCCAAAGCAAACCCTAGCCACCATAGCTTTTTGGAGAAGAAAACTTGGAGAAGGAGAGAGAGAGAGGAACTCTGCAGAAACTTCATCAAACCTACATCAAAACCAGAAATCAAACCAAGGCAAGTGTTTTAATCATATTTAAATTCGTAGAATGTTTCCTCCATGTTAGAAGATTGATAAATTACAACTATTCTTGGAAGATAATGAAAACCCATGTAGTTTGAAGTTAGAACTTGAATATTGTGAAGAGAATTGCATGTAGTATGATAGGAGACGATTTCCCCTTATATTAATTGTGATTTGAAGGAATTATAACGAAATAAATTCTGGGATTTGAGGATGATTTAAACCTAGGGTTCATGTTCTAGAGAAATTGGGAAAAGTGTAGAGATTTGTAAATTTAGTTGATGTTATGATGATTCAATCCTTGAAAACATGTTAGGAGATGATGTAAATATGTTTAAGATGAATTAGAGACCCTAAAACGTTATTGGGATGAACCTTGGATGAGATTAGAAGTGATAAAAATGGTGAAAAACGTAATTGGAAAAATCTGGGCCGAAACTGGCCGCTCGTTAGAAGCAGCCCCCAGGTCGTTCGAACGAGCTCGTTCGAACGAGCTTCTAACGAGTTGACCAGTCGTTACTAACGAGTAGGATTTTCGTTCGATATCTCGTTCGAACGAGATATCGTTAGAAGGGTCAGTTCGTTCGAACGAACTGGGATCTCGTTCGAACAGCCTCGTTCGAACGAGACTTCTAACGACCTGACAGTCCAAACTCGTTCGAAGCCTCGTTCGAACGAGACTTCTAATGAGTTGACAGTTTGACCCTTTTTGGACTGTTTTGACTTTTGGAGTCCCGGGAACTGGTTCAAGGGTAGAGTTAGTATTCCTTTGATGATATAGTGATTGATTTGGGACTTTTGGGTTATTGGGATGAGTAAATCATATACGAGAGTTATATTCAATGAACCATTTGGGTTGGGACGTGAGTGACTACTACGATGTGAGGATGAATTATAGCGCGTATAATTACAAACCGGAATAGCACGAATTGTGATAATTATAGTTAGTACGAGAATGCGATATGTACTACGATTAAAAATACAGTATTACTAAGACGTGTATTTACTTAGTATTGGTATATGGATTGTTTGTATGACATACCTACCATACTTGCTATCACGGGAGGTTGCGTTCGCTTAGGACCCTCTAATCCTTGTGTGCCTACGGGGGGGATATAGACTGGTACCTTGATGAACATAGGTCATAGAAAGACTTATTGTGATATTAATAAGTCCGCTGACCATGGGAGCGTAGGTATGTACGCGACCCATGTGATGGTGACTGTGTTCGCCTCCATTATTTGTGATGTTGTTATCGGTAAACTATTCCTGAGAGATTCGGAATATGTAATCCTTATGTACGTGATGTACCGGGATGGATAGCAGAGTATGTGTGCACTACAGCTTAGATTGCGGGGTGCTTGTATCGTATATTTATGATGTGAATAATATACATTTAATTAATGGGAATCCTCATGTTAATGTTGTAACTGTATTACGGTATTGTTTCGAAATATATAAGGAGTTAACTGATACTTATATATATGGCATATTTAGTAACTGAGTTTACGTTAAACCTCTATTTAATTAAGAGCGTTATATGATGATGGAACCAAGTATTATGGGTAGAACCTTTGGCAGTCTAGCTAGATATGTTGTCACTTAGCTAGTAGTATGGGTAGTTATAGATGGATACTTGCGTTAGGAGTGCACAGTTAGACGAGAGGTGAGAATATAATGTGAGTGCACGTCCTAACATGTACTTTACATTTAATGTTTTAAATGTTTTTAAAGCACTTGCAGGTTTTTAAAATATAACACATTCGGGCTCTGACCCGTTTGCTTTTCAAATCTTTTTCTTGTCAAACCATTTTAGGTGCCCAGCCACAAGGACACCAAGCATAGGTACTCATTCAGGTGACGAGCTGTAGCTGGTTGTGGAAGCTACAGGGATTTGCACATAGACGCTTCTATCTTTTGGATTCCAGAGTCACGATCTATCTATCAGTTGTAGGGCATGTTGCCCATTTCCATTTAGACATCTTTTACATTTCAGTTTTCAGACTTTAGCATATATTGTTTCAGTTTATTTATTTCAGTATGGGATTGTAGTGAGGGGTTTTCCTCCAGACTTTATTTACACTATTGTGATGGTTATTCTTTTACTTCAGTATGGTGAATGGTGTTATTTATTTCTTCATTACTCTTGTTGCATGTTAATCAGACTTAAATTAAAATTTGGCACTTGCTTTTTAAATACTAGGTGGTTAGTAAAAATAAAATGTTTTCGACAGTGATGCTATTAACTGAGCCAACTTGGCATTTTGAATTAATTTTATAAAGGAGTAGCTACCCGGTATTTAATTAGTCAGGGTGTCACAAAAATCTTGAGTGATTGTATCCATGGCCATTAGTGCCCTTTTTTAGTGGATCACACACACACAGTGGTTGTAGGCCTGATTAGCTGAACCACTAAAATTATTGTCTCATCTTCTATTTGCCTCACCTCATTCTCTTAAAGCTATGTTATTTGCTCCATTTTGATATTGCTATACCTGTTTGAGCTCATCATCACATTGACCTGGTGGTGCTATTTCAAGCATCATCATCTGGATTAGTGCCCCAGAGCATGGAACTTAAGGCGCTCCACTATGTGTCGTGTATTAGTAAGATTGGCAGGTTATTTGGGTGCGTTCGGTATGTGCGTATCCCAAAGGAATAGAACTATGTTTCCCTCCACTGTTGTGTGTTGATTCACTTTGGGTTCAAGGAGAAATACTGAACCAATAGTCCTTACTTGAGTACGAGAGGTACATAGACATGATATCAGAGTATGTCAGCATCACGAAGGGCCATTCCGGGGATGCTATATTTGTGTATATATTATATGTGTGGTGAAATTATACTAGTGCAATATATATACTTATGTGAAAGAGTAGAATTGATAGATGATGAATATCTAAAAAGGAAATTGAGTGGTGAAACTTAAATATCTGACTCAATAATAAAACGGGAATAAATAATTTATTATTGAGACCATAGTACCATGATATACGTGAGAGTTAGACTATCGAGAGTAGTCAGATACCTTATCTAGTTGGGCAGGGGATGATAATTAAGTAGTATACGTTAGGCGTGCACACTAGTTGAGAGGTGAGGATCTCAAGTGAGTTTACGTGTATAATACATGTGTAATAAATAACTGATTTAAATTGTGATTTAAATACTTGACGAATATTTTCAAAATGTTTTACTTGGGCTTTGACCTGTGTTAAAATATTTTTAAACCTTTTAGGTGTCCAGCCAGCAGAACTCCAACTTGACGATTAATTCCAGTGACGATTAGCTGCAGCACCGTGGAGGATTGCAGGACTCAATTAGACGCATCTATCTGTCCTTACTAATGTAGGACTTCATTTTAACATCTATGTTGGGCATGTTTCCCTATTTAGACTTTATGTATTCAGTTATTCAGTTCAGACTTATATTTGGATTCCGTTATTTACTGCTGGTTTTATTATGGGTGTTGAATTTATAGCCGATGGCTTATTCGACAAAACTTTTAGCTATTTACTACTTGCAATGGTTTGGAATCTATTAATTGTGTGAATGTTTTAATTTAATTCCAATTCCAATTATTATCATTATCTGTTTAATGAAAAATTGACACCGACGTAATTAATCATTAAGTGATTTATAATTAAAAAAAAGTTCGATAGTGATGCTAAGAATGAACCAGATGGGAAACTTGTCTAATTTAATAAAGGACTGATCAACCGGTATTTAATTGAACGGGGTGTCACAGATCTGTGATAGCTTACTGTGATTTCAGCGTAGCGTTCTTTGACTTAGAGCCATATTATTAGGACTGTTGTATTCATGAGTACGCATTTCAGATTCGTTCTTCTTCTGTTATAATTGTATCAACTGTGAACTCATACAATTAGAATCTATTTTCAGATATAACCTAGAAGATGAGGAGCAGCAAGAGTAGCAGCTCAAAATAATGTGACGCAGCCAGAGCCACAAGCACCAGTACCACAGGGGACAGTGACAACAGCTGAGGTGGCGGCGATCGTGGCACAGGTAATGAATTCAACTATGACTACCATGACTCATCATTTTCCTCAGGTCTAGCAACCACCGCAGCCTGTGGCACCAGGGGTCCAAGCACACCCAGGACCGACATAGTGGCAAAGGATGAGGGAGGCTTTCTAGAAGGGCCATCCACGTGAATTTAAGGGGAGTCCTGATGTGATTGCGACGTGTTAGTGGAAGATAGATATTCAGTGCCACTTGGGTATGGCTGATTGTAGTGAGGTGCAGAAGCAGATGCTTAATACTTTTAGGTTAGTTGGTGCAGCATTATAGTGGTGGGAGTTAGTTACCACCATTGTAGAGAGGGATACTATGACTATTGCTGATTTTTGGGTGCGGTTTGACCGCAAATATTTTCCACCAGTCGTAGAGACTGAGATGAGGAAGAAGTTTTGGTGAAGTGACCTAGGGTAATCGTACTGTTGTCGAATATAAGGAAGAGTTCACTCGTTTGTCTAATTTTGTGCTAGACGAGGTGAACAACGAGGAAAGTAAGAAGGCGAGGTTTATGGATGGTTTAGCTTGGAGGATCCGCCAACACGTGATTGGTAATCTAGCATTGGTGACTTATACAGACATCGCGAGTGGCACACTATTACATTGTCAGGACCATCACTTCCATATGAAGGGAAACAGGCTAGGAGTTAAGCCTATCCAGTAGGGCAAGACAGGAGGGGGCGGTGCTAGTGGAAAACAACAACAACACCAGTCAGGCATACAGGGAAAGATTTCTGATAAGAGGATCAAGCCAAGAGGTTCAGATCGAGGGGCTATTGACCCGAGGGTGGTTATAGGCAGGTCCAGCAGGGTCCTTGGCAGCAGTAGGCTCTTTAGGGCCGTTAGGGCTAAGGAAAAAATGGAGGAGGTCACTAGGGTTGAGGCCAACAGAGCCAATAATAGGGTCAGTATCATCAGGGAAATCAGGGCTAGTGTCAAAGAGAGTTTCCTGGCTAGTGCTTTATTTGTGGACAGACGGGCTAAAAGAGGAAGGATTTCCCATATTAGGGGAGAGCTTCGCAGCAGCAGGGTGCCCCGCATGAGCAGTAGGCATAGAGGCCACTTACAGCACCAGCCCCACTCGCACCTCCCCAGAAGGGACAACTTCAGTATGGGCGTGTCTATAACGTGCGAGATGCCTCCATTCAACAGGTCCCACAGGAACCACCAGTAGTAACGGGTACGTTTACTATACATGGTCTTGCGGCTAGTATTTTATTTGATACTGGGGCATCAAATTCTTTTATAGCGACTAGATTTTCATGATCTGTCGGCCTATTAGAGATAGCGAGTAGTCTCCTTATGTGTGTGAAGTCACCGATGGGTAGTGGGTCGCTTATACATTTGATTTGTAGAGGTATGGATATCTGTGTTCAGCTGCCAATCTTCTTGTATTAGATATGGAGGGATATGATGTTATCTTGGGGATGGATTGGTTAGCAGGTTATCGAGCGATGGTAGATTGTTACGGGAGGACTACTGTATTTGCGATACCAGGACATGAGATGTTCTTAGTGGCGATGCCTCTTCTTGAGGGAGGGGCGAGCACTCATCTATATTACATTGAGGAGGATACCTCACAGGAGGTGGTAACTTCATTAGACTCGATTCCAGTTTTAAAGGAATTTGGGGATGTCTTTCAGGACATACCCAGATTATCGTCTAGACGGGAAATTGATTTTATTATTAATCTAGCACCAGGTACGTGATATATAGCTGGAGCGCCCTATCGCATGTCCCCATCTGAGATGCATGAGTTGAGAGATCATATTCAACAACTCCAGAGGCAGGGTTTTATTCGATGGAGTACTTCATCGTGGGGTGCATTAGTGTTGTTTATCAAGAAGAAGGATGGGTCACTTCGATTGTGTATTGACTATAAAGAGTTGAATAAGGTCACGATTTGAAATAAATATCCACTATCTTGTATTGATGATCTATTCGACCAGTTGAGGGGAGTAACTTACTTTTCCCTTATTAATTTACGGTCTAGTTATCAACAATTACTCATCAAGGAGGATGACGTTTCTAAGACTTCTTTCTGACACGATACGGGTCCTATGAGTTTAGGGTGATTCCATTTGGAATCACCAATGTGCTAGCAGTGTTTATGGATCTGATGAATCAATTTTTTCATGAGTTCCTTGATCAGTTTGTGATTGTTTTTATCGATGATATTCTGGTTTAATCTCGTTCGGAGGACGAACATGCCGAGCACTTACGAAAGGTCTTATAGACACTTCGAGAACATCAGTTGTATGAGAAGTTTAGCCAATGTGGATTTTAGCTTCGGGAGGTGCAGTTTCTCGGCCACATAGTGTCTGAAAGGGTATTTCTTTTGATCCTAGTACGGTCTTGACGGTGAGGGAGTGGGGATAGCCCACGATACTGACTAAGGTTCGCATCTTTTTGGGGTTGGCAGGATACTACCAGAGGCTTGTTAAGGTTTTTTCAAAGATTGCGGGTTCGCTGACAAACTTGACTCGTAAAGGGGCGCGTTTATTTGGGACGGCCATTGTCAGGTAGATTTTAATGAGCTAAAGGACAAATTGATATTAGCACTCGTACTAGCACTGCCTAAGGGGGGAGTGGCATATTATGTCTACACTGATGCATCCTTATAGGGACTTAGGGATGTATTACAGCAGGATGAGAGGGCTATATAAAGCGTATGAATTACGCAAAATTAAGCCACATGAAAAGAATTACCCCACACATGGTTTAGAGCTAGTCGTTGTTGTATTTTCCTTAAGGATCTGGAGGCACTATTTGTTGGGCGAGCAGTTTGCTTTATTCACGGACCATAAATCTCTTCAGTGTCTGTTCACACAAAAGGATTTTAACATGAGGCGGAGGAGGTAGTTGGAGTTCATGAAGGATTACCAGTTTGATATTCAATATCATTCGGAGAAGGCTAATGTGGTGACTGATGCGTTAAGCCGAAGACTAGTAAGTGAGTTAACAGTAGTTTGGAAAGCGAATTGGAGAGAACTTCGACACGATGATGAAATTTTTATAGCTTGTATTTCTTATTATCTATCATGCCTGAAATTGTTATGTGGATTGTGAAAGAACAAATAGAGGATCCTTAGTGCTAGGATAAAGTTTGATAGTTATTAGCTGATGGGGCAGATTGGTACTCGATCAGTTCAGAGGGTGGCTTACGTTTTAATGGCAGACTCGTCATTCTAGAGAATAATGAATTACAGTATGCAGTGATGTCAGAGGATCACGAGTCCCATTTTACCTACATCCTGGTGTGGATAAGATGTACCAGAACATGCGCAGACAGTATTGGTCATCAAGGATGAAACGGGACATAACAGAGTTTGTCTCGAAGTGTGCTACATATCAGCTAGTGAAGGTAGACCACTAGAGATCGATAGGGATATTACAACCATTAGAGATTCCCGGGTGGAAATGGGAGAGTATCTTCATGGATTTTATCATTAGGTTGCCACTATCATAGCGAGGTCACGATTCTATATGTGTGATAGTGGATTGGTTAACCAAGGTGGCTCATTTTCTTTCAGTTTGTATTGATTTTGAGACAAACTAGTATGCACATTTATTTATCCCTGAGATAGTACGGTTACATAGGGTCTTACTTAATATTGTGTCTGACCGGGATAAGATCTTTCTATCCCATTTTTGGCAGAGTTTCCAGCAGGTGACGGGGATAGATTTACGAGTGAGTACAGTGTATCACCCACAGACAGATGGGAAGACTGAGAGGGATAATTAGATTCTTAAAAATATGTTGTGAATGTGTATACTCGATTTCAGGGTGGATGGGAGCAGTATCTTCCTTTAGTGGAGTTTACGTATAATAACTCCTACCAATTTACTATCGGCATGGCACCATTCGAGGCATTGTACAGTCAGCCTTTTTGTGCGCCTATTTATTGGTTAGAGGTAGGGGACAATAAACTATTAGGGCAAAAAATTATCCAGGACACCACTGCCAAGATTGAGCTGATTTTAGGGTGCATCTGAATAACTCAAGATAGGCAGAAGAGTTATGCAGATGTAGACATAAGACATATTGAGCTTGATGTTGGTGACCAGGTATTAGTGTGAGTGTCTCCTATGAAAGGAGTGATGAGATTTGGAAAGAAAAGGAAATCGACACCGAGATATCTGGGACCGTTTTCGATTATTAAGAGGGTGGGACCAATGGATTATTGATTGGTATTACCAGAGCATCTTCAGCGAATTCATGATGTGTTTCATGTGTCATCACTGAAGAAATACCGAAAGAGTGAGAGAGATTTTTGGCATGTTCCGCTAGAGGGGATCGACTTGCAGCTCAACATCTCATATGAAGAGAGACCAGTGGCAACACTTGATCATAGTGAGCATAAACTGCAGTTAAAGGTGGTACCCTTGGTTAGAGTTCAATGGGGCACCATAATGTAGACGAGTCAACTTAGGAGAAGGAGGATGACATGCATGAGCAGTATCCAGAGTTATTTACAGCTGGTATGTCCAAATTCGAGGACGAAATTCCTTTGTAAGGGGGAAGTAGGTAACAACCCGTATTTTTAAAGACTTAAAAAATGAATTAATTTGGTTAAAATTTAAGTTACACGTGTGACGTAATTTAATGAAAATATGATGGGTTGATTAAATTATTAATCGGAGAGAAATGATTAATGATTATTGAATAAAATTATCAAATGAATAGTAATTATATAATTGATGTCACAACGAGTGAGAGTGACGTGACAATATGATATCTCAATCGGATGTTGTGAACGGACTAAATAAGGTAAAGATAGAAAATAAATTATAAGTAAATCGGATGATGATTTTGAGGTTACCATTGAGTTCAGAATGGATGAAACAGTCAAAATATTATATCCGAGTGTGTAGTTTGGGTCTTGGGACAACTTTGGACATAATTGATTACCCGAGTGGGCATTTTCGTCTTTTTATAACATAGGATTGAGGGAATTTTGGGATTTGTAGTATTATATATAGTTGTGGTGATGGGAATCTAGGGTAAAGAGATTAGAAAATAAGGGTTTTAGAGAATTCAAGCTCAATTTAGCATCACACCCACTATTGGATGAAGGATTAGAAGAGAATATTCATTTGAGAGGATTAAATCAAACCACTTCAAAATAAGGCAAGTATTTATCTAGCAATTTTTATTGGTTATCATACCCATGTAGAGTAGGAACTTGATATTAAGGACAATTCATGTTATACTTATAATTTGATGAGAAAAAATTATAATTAAGAATAGGATTTGATTTAGTATAAATCCAATTACACGGGGGAAATAAAATCAAGAGTTTGGGGAATTAAATTACGAATGAAATCTGGGTTTTTGGTGAAATTATATGAAGAACACAAAACTATAACATTTATGATTATGAGGGGTTAAATCTGATTATATGATGAAGTTATATGGATTTTAGTTGTGATTTACGTTAGAAATCATTCCTATATGTATCCTTGATGTTTAGTTATGTTAATTTAAGAATTGGGATGTTTGTATAAAAGTTTGAGGAACTTGATATAGGAAGAAATTTGTAACAACAACCAAAGAATAAGAGACCTATTATATTAAGCGTGAATCGATTCAGTAAGGAAAATCGATTTTCCCATAATTGAATTTTTTTCATTTTTAGCCTAGAAATTATGGAAAATTCGTGAGGAGACTTTTGGAGTAATTTTAAATCCCAGAAGGGGATATAAAATTGGTCAGCAGGCCTATAGGAGAGTTTAGAATTATACAAGATTGAGAAGAGTAAATAATTTGGTGAAATTGACAAAAGATACGAAATTAATAAATGAAGGAAATTCGAGAAGGATTACTTAGAGATGAGTGAACTTATGTGTATGACCAGTAGGGTACGATGGTAATAACTATGGATTTCAGAATGAGTAATTAAGAATATTAGACTAGTGAACGATACTCAAAATTACACGAATTGGAATATTAATTGAAATTTATGGTACATCGATTATATGAGTGATATATATTACGTACGAGTTGATGAAATGGGGTTGTGTGTATACCTACTGAGTTATATATAAATAGGTTGTTTGAATACCTATAGATTTGATTTGATTTGATTATGTGAGTTAACATACCTATGGTGTCTGCTATCAGGAGGTTTACGCGCAGAGGACGATCCCACCTGTGAGGTCTGGATTAGTGCCCCAGAATATGGAACTTAGGCCGATCCACTATGTGTCATGTATCAGTACAATTGGTAGGTAGCTTGGGTACGTTAGGTATGTGCGTATCCCAGAGGCTTAGAATCATTTTTGCCTCCACAGTTATGTGTTGATTCATTTTGGATTCGAGGAGATATACCGAACCAATAGTCCTTACTTGAGTTATGTGTTTAGACTTTATGTACTAAGTTCAGACTTATATTTGGATTCAGTTATTTACTGCTGGTATAATTATGGGTGTTGGATTTATAGACGATGGTTTATTCGGCAAAACTTTTATCTATTTACTACTTGCGATGGTTTGTAGTCTATTAATTGTGGGAATGTTTTAATTTAATTTCAATTATTATCATTATCTGTTTAATGAAAAATTGACACAGGCTTAATTAATCATTTGGTGATTAGTAATAAAAAAAAATCGATAGTGATGCTGAATGGGAAACCTATTTAATTTAATAAAGGACTGATGAACCGGTATTTAATTGACCGGGGTGTCACAGCTAGCTAAACTATTACAATTATTACCTACATCTTTAACTGCTCCATTGGATATTGAGTTACCAACAGGTAAAATCAATACACCAACACAAGGTTATAGAAATTATAAGATTCATCTTGGTCTAGGACTCCTTGTTAACTTGATAATTTTTTATATTTGTGGTTTCGATATTATTATCGGAATGGATGTTTTATCAAGGCATCATACTTATATTGATTGTTAAGCTGAGAAAATTTATTTTCTAAATGAAGATAATTATTTTATTATATTTTAAGGATCAGGTCCATCAGAACCCTCAAATTTCCAAATCCAAATTTCTTATTCAATTCCTAAATTTGCTGGAACAATTCGAAGACGTTTTTCTCAAGGATTTACTAGGATTAACCCCTTCTAGAGAAATTGAGTTTAGTATCAATCTTTATCCCAATAGGCTTCCTATTTTGATACCTCCATATCGAATGGCTCTTTTAGAACTTCGAGAACTCCGTACCCAATTAGATGATCTTTTAGAGAAAGGTTTTATTCGACTAAGTTCATCACCCTGGGAAGTTATTGTATTATTTGTTAAGAAACATGATGGAAGTTTTAAATTGTGCATAGATTATCTTAAACTGAACTCAGTAACTATTAAGAATAAGTATCCTTTACCCCGAATAGGAGATCTATTTGATCAACTTCGAGGAGAAGGGGCCTTTTCTAAAATAGATTTACGATTTGGTTATCATCAATTATGCATTAGAGAGGAAGACATTCTGAAAACTGCTTTTCGAACTCGTTATGGACATCTCGAATTTATCGTAATGTCGTTTGGCTTAACAAACGCACCAATAACTTTTATCGATCTAATGCATAGAGTTTTTAGACCTTTTCTTGACCAGTTCGTTATCGTTTTTATTGACGATATTCTCGTATATTTTCAGAATTCGATAGAACCTGCGCAATATCTTAAAGCGGTCTTAGGTACCCTTGGAAACCATCAGTTATATGCTAAAAAGAGAAAATGTGATTTTTCAATGAAAAAATCAAATTTTTAGGCCATGTAATTTCTAAAAATGGAATCCAAATTGATGCTGCCAAAACTTTAGCTATTCTGGAATGGAAAAGTCCTACCAATATTACTGAAATGAAAATTTTTCTAGTATTAACTGGATATTATTGCCATTTTATAGAAAGATTCTCGTGCATTGCTCTTTCCCTTTTTAAAGTAACTAAGAAGGAAGTTCCATTTGTATGTATTGAAGAATGTAACCAAACATTCCTAGTGTTGAAGGACAAATTAACTATTACTCTTATCCTCACTATTCCTTCTAGTGATGTAAGTTACGATGTGTACACTAATGCTTCATTATAAGGACTAGGATGTGTACTAATGAAAAATGATAAAGTGATAGAATATGGGTCACGATAATTCAGGACTCATGAACGTAACTATCTTATCCATGATCTCGAACTAGCGACTGTAGTTTTTGCATTAAAAATTTGGCATTTTTACCTTTATGGTGTAAATTTTCAAGTCTTTTAGGATCATAAAAGTTTGAAATATATATTTACCCAAAAGGACTTAAATTTAAGACAATAACGCTAGATAGAATTTTTGGAAGATTGCCGATTTAAACTGAATTACCATCCAGGTAAAGACAATGTAGTAGCCGACGCTTTAAGTCAAAATCTAGTAGGAAGACTCAACACCCTAATTTCATATGATATTGCCACTAACATAGAGAAATATGATCTACGGTTACTTACTCCTTGTATGAAACTCTTTAATATTACTGCTTATCCTGAGTTGAGAAAGAAAATCTTAGTTTAACAAACCCAATATTCTTTTGTATAAAAATTTTCGAATAAGAATCCTGATTTTTCATACGACAAAAAACATGATTACGATTTAGAAATAAATATTATATACATGAGGACGCATCTCTTCGAGAGGAAGTACTACAAGAAGCTTATCGTTCAAAATTTATGATACACATTGGAAGTTCAAAACTGTACCATGCTTTGAAGAATCAATATTGGTGGCCAAACATAAGAAATGACATCATGAATTTTGTAAGGAATATAGGAAAATTTTGGCAGGTATTGCAAACTACAATGGGTACTAAACTTCATTTAAGTACCACATTCCACCCACAACTGAACGGATAATCAGAACGTACAATTCAAACCTTAAAAGATATGTTATGTGCTTGTACATTAGATATGTCTGACAACTGGAATGTATATTTACCCCTTGTCGAATTTTCATATAACAACAGTTACCAAACCAATATTAAAATTGCTTCGTTTAAAGCTTTATACGGATGACCCTACAGATCACCTGTATGTTGGATAGAATCTGGAAATAGTAAACAATTTGGTCTCGAAATAATCCAAGAGACCAGTGAAGTAATCCAACAGATTCGAGAGAAATTGAAGAAAGCCTAAGATCGACAAAAAAGTTATGCAGACCACCGTCGAAAACCCTTAGAATTTCAAGTGAATGATAAAGTATTTCGAAAAGTGTCTCCTCAGAAAGGAATTTTACGCTTCGGGAAGAAAGGAAAACTAACCCCCAGATATATTGGGACTTTCACAATTTATAAAATAATTGGCTCCGTAGCCTATCAATTAGAATTAATTGTGAAATTATCCAATATCCATAATGTATTTCATATGTCACAATTACGCCAATATATTTTAGATCCATCCCATACCGTTACGTGGCAAAACATTTCAGTCGAACCCAACCATGAATTTGAAGTATGTCCTATTCAAATTCTAGATCGTCAAGTAAAGCATCTAAAAAATAAGGAAACTCCCTCAGTTAAAATATATTGGGAGCACCAGAATCAACAAGAAGCTATGTGGGAACCAACATAAGTAATGAAAGATAAATACCTTAACTTATCTCAAGGTAAAATTCGAGGACGAATTTTTTTTAGGTAGGTAGACCATAAGAACCAAGAATATTTTTTAACCTTAAATACCTACGGCTATTGTTTAAACCATTATAACGTGTTCAAAATAAAAGGTCTTCTAAGAAGAAAGAAACTACACTAAGAAACTTACACTTTTGCTGAATTAACTTAGACCCCTTAAAGTTTTAGTAAATTACAAAATAGCTTCTGAAAGTTTAAAGTAAGATAACTTGATGTATATTTGACCCTTGAATCCCAACGTTACATAAAATTAATCCTTTAGACCTTAATTCATATAAAATTATCATTTAAACCCTTAAAACTTTTTAAAAATACCAAAATACCCCTATACTTTGGAAAAAGTGTACTTTTAAGGCTATAAAAGTAATTATAAAACCAACCAAGGAACAAACTTGTAATTTCTTTAATTTCAGTTGAATCCCTGTCAATTTAGTGCTCTACGTCAGCACTAGAAGTTAAATTGCACATGTACATACCATGTAAACATGTGAACTATAGTTACCAATAATAAAAACTCCACGTAAAATAGCTCAAATCCACCACCCAACTGCACCAATCAAATCCCCTAAGGATGTAGTATACATACCCCACGAATTCAGAAGTAAACACATACCTCACAACCCAGTTCAAAAACTCAAAAATCCCCTCAAACTAGGTACATTATGATTTTATGCTTAATTTACAGTTCTTTCAATTCCAATAGCTTTTTGTGTAGTTAATATAGTTATAACAATCATAATATGCCAGCTTTTACGTGTAGTATAGCTTAGGATAGAAGAAATATGAAGAAATGCAATTAAAACTGGAGCTTTAATGGTGAATCTTGATACACTGCTATAAAATTTGGTTTGAAGCTACATATAACTTCATTATAACCTAAGGCTCTCTAGTGTAATGGTTAAAAGCTATGAATATGTATATAAAGCTCAAATCGATAAAAGGTGTATTTTGAACTCAAAACTCAAAAATTCAAAATTCTCCATGTATAATCCATCTTAATCTTTGAAACCAAAGCCCAACTACTCCTATATATAGAAGAAACCAACCCAAGTTCATAAGAAACCTTGCCATAATCTAGAAATCCACGAATGTCACGTCAAAATCTTAACAAAACACACAGTTTTGAATCTTGTGCTACACTGAATCTTAATCCACAAAACCTATATATTTGCATTCCTCATGAAAAATTAAGCTAAGTTGGTTAAGAAATCATCTCAAATGGTATAACAATGAAAGATAAAATCGAGATAAAAAATCTGAAACTCTAAAAGTCAAAGTCGAGAGGTTAGAGATGAAGACTTTCAACAAGAACTTTGACCACGCACGTGAGGGCGCGTGGCCAATCAGGAATTTTTAATTTTTTTTCCATAATTTTTATTAATTTTTTTGATCAAAATGGTATAAGTTAAGGCCATGTTTGGATATCCTTAGCTTAAGTTATGAAAATAAGGTTTTAACTTAAGAATATTTTTTCAAATTTACAAATTGACCTTTCCAAACTTTTTCAACTTATGAATTTGATCCCCAAAGTTTGTTTATGAATACTTTAAGATATTTTAAGCCAAAAAGTCTCTTACACCAAAGTTCAATAATGATTTTAAGTCCAGTATTTTAAAGTCCCAAGATATTTACAAATAAACCCCTAGAATTTTAAAATATACAGTTTTAGTACAAAATTGGTTTACCAAATCCTAAATACTTACATGACCAAACATTGTATACAAAAAATGCCATTGATACGCAATGAAGAATATATTGAGAAGAAAAGTGATCAAATGTTTGGAAAGGACTAGAAACAGAATACAATCGTCAAAATAACTCTCTTTTAGGTGATGTAATTGCAAAAAAGAACACAGTTTCTCTCTGAAAAAAATCGAAAGCTTAAATAGCGATAAAATATTTGGAAAATTTTGAAGAAATGAAAGATAAGAGATTTTATAGTTTTTTTTCTTTTTGTAAAATAGCTTTATAAAAACGCTTTTGACAATTCACTAACCATGCGGCCATTTGAAATTAGAGACAAAAATGATGACGGTGTAACTTAATGTCTTAGAAATTATCTCGTGGGTAAATGTGAAAAAATGTGATAGCGATGTCAGAGCTAATGATATAAGCATTTAATGCAAAGATATGCAAACAATTAGTCCACACGTATGAGATGCAAGTGGATAGAAATTAACATGTGTACATGCAAGGTTCTTCAATTGGAGGTTCTTTGGTAGAAGGATATTCAGTTTGAGATTCGTTTAAATAAGCTTCCTCGATTCTAGATCCATCTGCTCAAAATATTCCCAAATAGAGTTCACTAGCGCAAGGTGCTTTGTACAAGATTTAAAATAGAGAGGTTTCAAAAAAATATTTCCTAGAGTCAAATTGACACATGTATAAATGAGATACTGCGATTCGAGATGCTTCGATTTAAAGATTGTCTTGACCAAGGCATTTAAAGTTATAAATTATTTGAATGAGGTGTTTTATACATAAACTTCTTATTTACACAACAATTTTCTCTACGAGGGGGAAAATATAAGAGAGGCTTTTTTGTAAAACTCCTTACTCAGAGATAAATTACCTCGCCAAGGCATATGGAAGTTCATTCGATGTTATATGGAAGAGGTTAATCAGAACAATTGAAAAACCAATTCTAGAAGAACCGAGGAAGCTCTATGCACCATCGATCAACCTGGCTAGGAAGGTTCTCGAGGAAACTGCTCTACCCGCTTGATCATATTACGAAACAACTCTACAAGATCAAGCAAGTTACGAAACAGCTCACCCATTTGAACATGTTGCGAGCAACCATCAACTTGCTCAACTAAAGTATTAATGAGCTGTAAAAACGTGCTGACATAGAGCATTATCTAACATAAATTAATAATCATATTGACTTTGTATTATGTATTGGGCAGTTCGCTTAAAGCTGGAACACTTTTAATTAAAGTAATACTTTCATCCATATTTTAGGACAATTTTAACCCATGCTTAATGGGAATGTTTCCCACTAAATGACCGATGGTGGTTTACCAATATAAGATTTCAAAAAGAGGAAAAAATAACTCAAGATCCCACGAGATTAAAGTTGAGACCATATATGTTGCATTATTTCCATTGAATAACACACGAGACATGATACAAGACATATTTGAGAAGAGACTTTAATAGACTGGAAGAGATTCTGAGAGAGAATTTAAACACTGTATACACTTAAGATGAGAAGTTTTATTGGTGAGATTGAATATTTGTAAACATTGATTTTTATTCTTTAAGTGAAATAAAACTCGAGCTCCTGTGGACGTAGCCCAAGTTGGGTGAACCACGCTATCTATTGCATTCTTGCAATTGATTGTAATACCCCGTACTTTTGGCTATATTTATTTTTGGGATTAATTAATTAAATGCGTATTAATTGGAAATTAATCCGGGTTATAAATACTAACGAGATGCGAGTTGGTATTTGATTATGTGCATACATGTTTTGATATATGTATTTGGTATTATAAAAGTTGTCGTGAGATTTATATACGGCATTTTAGAAATTTTGTTGAGACGCGTGGGACCGCCGCGTCACGGTGTAATATTTTGATTATAAAAAGTGAATTTAAAATCTATAAACCGTATGGTCATTTTGAGTGCGCCAACGCGTCCGGAAGGGTCGAGATAGTCAGAAAACACTAGCCGGGGGTGTAGTTTGGATTCCGGGGTATTTTTAGGCCATACCGGCATCATAAAGGGTATTTTGGTAATTTTACTTTTTGAGGAATTAAAAGTGACGAAAATTGGGAGTTTTAAATCTGATGTGGATTTAACCCTCTAAGCCCATTAACCAAACCATATTAACCTAGAAGGCTACGTAGGTTATTAGAAGAGTTTTCTAATTTTCCCAAAGAAAACCCTAGCCACCTTAAGCCACCATTGGAGGAGAAGCTTGGAGAGAGGAAAATCTGCAGAAATCTTCACCAAACCAACACAAAAATCATAAATCCAATCAAGGCAAGTGTTTTAATCATATTTAAATTCGTAGAATGTTTCTTCCATGTTAGAAAATTGATGAATTACAACTGTTCTTGAAAGATAATGAAAACCCATGTAGTTTGGAGCTTAGAACTTGAAAATATTGAGAAGAATTGCATGTAGAATGATAGGTAGATAATTATTCTCATGATATCTGTGATAGGAAGGAATTAAAACGGATTTATAGCGAGTTAATTCATGATTCAAAAGTTAGGGTTCATGTTCTTGAAATAATTGGGGAAAACGTGTAGAGATTTATATTTTGATTGATGTTAAAGAGATTTAATCCTTGAAAACATGTTAGGAGTTGACTTGAATATGTTTAGGATGAATTAGAGACCCTAAAACGTTGTTGGGATGAACTTTGGAAGAGATTAGGAGTGATAAGATGGATGAAAAACGTAACTAAGAAAATCTGGGACGAATCTGGTAGCTCGTTAGAAGCCCCTACCCAGGTCGTTCGAACGAACTCGTTCGAACGAGCTTCTAACGAGTTGACCAGTCGCTGCTAACGAGAAGGGATTTCGTTCGATATCTCGTTCGAACGAGATATCGTTAGAAGGTACAGTTCGTTCGAACGAACTGGAATCTCGTTCGAACATCCTCGTTCGAACGAGACTTCTAACGAGTTGACAGAGGAATCTCGTTCGAACAGTCTCGTTCGAACGAGACTTCTAACGAGTTGACAGTTTGGTCCTTTTTGGACTTTTTTGATTTTTGGAGTCCCGTAAACTTGTTCGAGGGTAGAGTTAACATTCCTTGTTGATGTATTGATGGATTTGGGACTTTGGGTTATTATGAGGAGTAAATTATATACGAGAGATTTAAGTAAATGGACGGTTTGGGTTGAGACGTGAGTGTCTACTCCGACGTGAGAATTAATTATGGCGCGTATGATTATAAACCGGAATAGTATAAATCGCGATAATTATATATTGGTACTAGAATGAGAATAGTACTACGATTAAACTACGTTGATTACTAAGATACGTGTTACTTAGTATTGGTATATGAATTGTGTGTATGACATACCTACCATACTTGCTATCACGGGAGGTTTGCGTTCGCTTAGGGCCCTCTAATCCTTGTGTTGCCCGGATTTAGACTGGTTACCTTGATGAACATAGGTCATAGAAAGACTTATTGGGATATTAATAAGTCCGCTGATCGTAGGAGCGTAGGTATGTGCGTGACCTATGTGATGTGACTGTGTTCGCCTCCATTACTTGTGATGTTGTTATCTATGAACTATTCCTGAGAGATTCGGAATATGTAATCCTTATGTACGTGATGTACCGGGATGGATAACAGAGTATGTGTGCACCGCAGCTTAGTTCTCGGGGTGCTTGTATTGTATATTTATGATGTGAATAATATACACTTAATTAAGGAGAACCTTCATGTTATTGTTGTGAATATAATTACGGTATTGTTTCGAGAAATATAACGAGTTAACTGATAGTCATATATATTGCATATTGAACATCTGAGTTACGTTAAACCCCTACTTAATTACGAACGTTATAATGTTAAGAGAACCGAGTAATAAGGGTAGGACCTATGATAGACTAGCTAGATATGTTGTCACTTAGCTAGTAGTTTGTATCACGCTAGATGGGTACTTACGTTAGGAGTGCACAATTAGACGAGAGGTGAGAATATCATGTGAGTGCACGTCCTAACATGTACTTTGCATTTAATGTTTTAAATGTTTTTAAAGCACTTGCAGGTTTTTAAAAATATAACTCCACATTCGGGCTCTGACCCGTTTGCTTTTCAAATCTTTTTCTTGTAAAACCATTTTAGGTGCCCAGCCACAAGGACACCAAGCATAGGATACTCATTCAAGAGACGAGCTGTAGCTGTTTGTGGAAGCTACAGGGATTTGCTTGTAGACGCTTCTATCTTTTGGATTCCAGAGTCACTATCTATCAGTTGTAGGGCATGTTACCCATTTCTATTAGAGTTACATCTTTTACATTTCAGTTTTCAGACTTTAGCATGTATTGTTTCAGTATTCGGTTTACTTATTTCAGTTGTGGGTTTGTTGTGAGGAGTTTTCCTCCAGACTGTAATTACCTTATGTGATGGTTATTCTTTTTACTTCAGTATGGTGAATGGTGTTACTTATTTCTTCATTACACTTGTTTCATGTTAATTAGACTTTAATTAAAATTTGGCAACTTACTTTTTAAATACTAGGTGGTTAGTAAAATTAAAATGTTTTCGACAGTGATGCTATTAACTGAGCCGACTTGGCATTTTGAATTAATTTAATAAAGGAGTAGCTACCCGATATTTAATTAGTCGGGGTGTCACAGGTGGCATCAGAGCATCAGGTTCTAGTGTCCTTTAGGATCTGACGGCTTGTTATGTTTCCGCTACGTTTCTTTGATATAAAGCCCTATATTTTAGGACTGTTGTACTCTTTTTGTGTATGCTTCGTTCTTCAGCTATATTAAGTTTATAACCGTGAACTTATAAACTTTGTTCTTATTTCAGATGCCTCCACGACATGCACGATGAATTCCCAGGGATGCAACGCCCGAACCCCAGCCCGCTCTAGTTCAGGGCATGATGAACGCCGCTGAGGTTGCAGCTATAGTAGCCCAAGCGGTAAATGCCTCCATTGCCGTTGTTCAGCAGGCACCACCTCAGGCGTTGGTTGCCGCGCCAGTACAGGCTAATGCATTCCCGTCTGCTTGGGAACGTGTACGTGATGCTTTTCAGAAAGCGCATCCGCCAGAGTTTGCAGGTAGCTCAGATGTGGTAGTCTCGAGCCAGTGGAGGAAGGACATGCAGAGGCACTTGAGGATGTATGAGTGCACGGAGGTTCAGAAGCAGGTGCTAGCTACTTTCAAGCTAGTTGGATCTGCGCTACAGTGGTGGGAGTCTATTACCACCATGGAGGAGAGGGATACTCTCACGATTCAGGAGTTCTGGGTGCGGTTCGACCGCAAGTACTTTCCGTCAGCTGTTCATACGGAAATGAGGAGGAGATTGATGAGTTTGAGGCAGGAGGGCAAGACTGTGGCCGAGTATGAGGCCGAGTTCACAAATCTGTTGAATATCGTTCCAGATGAGATACCAACAGAGAAGAAGAAGATTGAGAAGTTCACGGACGGGTTGACTTGGAGGATCCGTCAACATCTGCTAGGGAACCTATCGTTGGCCACCTATTCTGATGTGGTTAACGCTGCATTGTTACACTGCCAGGACCACCGTTTTCATATGGCCGAGGGCAAGAGGTTGGGGGAGTCTAGCCATCAGGGCAGGACTGGAGGACATGGTACCAGCGGGGCACAATCTGGTCAGGGGCAGAGGCAGAATGAGCAGGGCTCCCAGCAGGGGGATAACAAGAGGTTCCGGTCAGGGAACTACAGACAGGGACAGAGAGGTTTCCGTCAGGGCCATCAGGGCCAACAGGGGCAGAATGGGCAGCAGTTTCACCAGGGCCAGCAGGGCCAAGGGAGGAACGGTAACGGCCACCAGGGCCGGGGACAGCAGGGACAGAGAGGAGGGAACTTCCCAGGGAAGTGCTTTGTTTATGGCAAGACTGGCCATAAACGACAGGATTGTCCTGATAAGGGCAGGGCCCCACAGCAGCAGCAGCAGGGTGCTCGCCAGGAGCCACAGAGGCCTATGTTTCCCGCCGCTCTTCCCGCACCGCCACAGATGGCAGTATTGCCACCCATTCCAGCAGTCCCAGTTCAGCAGGGGTAGCTACAGTATGGACGTGTCTACAACGTCCACCAGGCTGCAGTTCCACAGGCACCGCTCGCGATTGAGGGTACGTTTCCTATCCATGGCACTATGGGTCGGGTATTATTTGATACGGGTGCTACACACTGTTTTATAGCTACACACTTCGCGAAGGCTTTAGGATTGTTAGCTACGGCAGAGAGCACAGTGACGTGTGTCGACTCACCATTGGGGAGTGGGTCACTTATTTTCTTTATATGCCGGGGAGTGGGGGTAGAGATTGGTGGTTTGGTATTACCTGCAGACATGTTAGTATTAGACATGCATGTTCACGATGTGATTATCGGTATGGATTGGCTCGTAGCTTATAGGGCCATGATTGATTGCTTCAGCGGAAGCATTGTTTTTGCCATTCCGGGGCAAGAGATGTTTGTAGTGGCGATGCCTCGCCCAGAGGGAGGATCGACCGCTCATCTGTATTACATTAAGGAGGATACCTCTAAGGAGGTAGTGATTCCTTTAGATTCTATCCCAGTAGTCAGGGAGTATTCGGATGTGTTTCAGGAGATACCAGGCTTACCACCCAGTCGAGAGATAGACTTTGTTATAGATTTGCTACCGGGTACGAGACCTATAGCACGCGCACCGTACCGTATGGCTCCAGCTGAGATGAGGGAGTTACAAGATCAGATAGAGCAGCTGTTAGGCCAGGGCTTTATTCGCAGGAGTACCTCACCTTGGGGCACTCCGGTTTTGTTTATGAAGAAGAGGGACGGTTCACTGAGATTGTGTGTGGACTACCGAGAGTTGAATAAAGTCACGATACGGAATAAGTATCCGTTGCCTCTAATCAATGACTTATTCGACCAGTTGAGAGGAGCTTCTTTCTTCTCGAAGATTGATTTGAGATCGGGATACCATCAGTTGCGTATCAGGGAGGAGGATGTCTCGAAGACTGCGTTCTTGTCGAGATATGGTTCTTACGAGTTTCGGGTTATGCCTTTCGGTTTGACCAACGCTCCAGCAGTGTTTATGGACTTGATGAACAGAGTGTTCAGGGATTTCCTAGACCAGTTTGTCATTGTCTTCATTGATGATATTCTGGTTTACTCCCAGACAGAGGAGGAGCACGCCGAGCATTTGAGGCAGGTTTTGCAGACGCTTCGTCAGAACGAGTTGTATGCGAAATATGAGAAGTGCGGGTTTTGGCTGAAGGAAGTCCATTTTTTGGGACACATTATTTCCGACCAGGGAATATCTGTTGATCCGGGGAAAGTATCAGCGGTGAGGGAGTGGGGACAGCCCACGACACCAACGGAGATTCGTAGTTTCTTGGATCTATCAGGATACTACAGGAGATTTATTCGGGGTTTCTCGGAGATAGCAGGTCCTTTGACACATCTGACTCGTAAGGGTGTGCCATACATCTGGAGTGATGCCTGTCAGTTGGCATTCGATGAATTGAAGGACAAATTGACCTCAGCACCTGTGTTAGCATTGCCGAGACCGGGAGTTGAGTATTTGGTTTACACCGATGCGTCTTTGCAAGGACTGGGAGGTGTCTTGCAGCAGGAGAGACAGGCCATAGCTTATGCTTCCCGTAAGCTTAAGCCTCATGAGAAGAATTACCCCACGCATGATTTGGAGTTGGCGGCAGTGGTATTTGCCCTACGTATTTGGAGGCACTATATTTTGGGGGAGAAGTTCCAACTATTCACGGACCACAAGTCCCTACAGTATCTGTTCACGCAGAAAGAATTGAATATGCGGCAGCGTAGGTGGCTTGAGTTTGTGAAGGACTACCAGTTCGACATCCAGTATCACCCGGGTAAGGCTAACGTGGTAGCAGACGCGTTGAGCCGTAGGCCAACAGATGAGGTGGCAGAGGTGTGGAAGGCTAAGTGGAAGGAATTGGGACACCAGGATGCAGTGGCCCGATCTTTCATGTCTGTGATGACCGTTACACCGCAGATTGTCACGAAGGTAGTACGGGCACAGGCCAATGACTCGTCCTGTCAGGAGAAGATAGTTCGGTTACTAGCAGAGGGAGCCGAGTCCTATACCGTTAGCTCAGACGGGGGATTGCGCTTCAATGGGAGATTGGTAGTTCCGGAAGGGGAGGAATTACGACATGTTGTGATGGCAGAGTCGCACGGCTCAAGATTCGCGGTACATCCCGGAGGGGACAAAATGTACCAAGACATGAAACGCCAGTATTGCTGGAGCGGTATGAAGAAAGATATCGCTGAGTTTGTTTCGAAATGCGCCACTTGTCAGCTTGTAAAAGTGGATCATCAGAGATCGGCAGGATTGCTACAGCCATTGGAGGTCCCGGTGTGGATGTGGGAGAGCATATCCATGGACTTTATCACGGGGTTGCCTACGTCGCAGAGGGGTCACGACTCCGTTTGGGTAATTGTGGACAAGTTGTCCAAGGTCGCTCACTTTTTACCCGTAAGGACTGACTACACTACGGGACAGTATGCCCAGCTCTTCATTTCAGAGATTGTGAGACTTCACGGTGTGCCCCTAAATATCGTGTCTGACAGAGACAAGATATTTGTTTCGCGGTTTTGGGAGAGTTTCCAGGAGGCCATGGGCACGGAATTGCGGTTGAGTACGGCTTATCATCCGCAGACTGATGGGCAGACTGAGCGCACGAATCAGATGTTGGAGGACATGCTACGCATGTGCATTATTGACTTTGGGGGTGGATGGGAGAAGTACCTTCCACTGGTGGAGTTTGCTTACAACAACTCCTATCAGTTCACTATTGGCATGGCTCCGTTTGAGGCATTGTACGGTAGGCCTTGTCGTTCCCCAGCATGTTGGTTAGAGGTGGGGGACAACAAACTGCTTGGGCCGGAAGTGATTTAGGATACTTCGGCAAGGATTGAGTTGATTCGGAGTCGCATTCGGGTAGCTCAAGACAGGCAGAAGAGTTATGCTGATGCGAAGAGATTTTTCAGGGAGTTCCAAGTAGGTGACCAGGTTTTGCTCAGGGTATCTCCTATGAAGGGGATTATGCGATTCGGGAAGAAGGGGAAGTTGGCACCGAGGTATGTGGGGCCGTTTCCTATTATTGAGCGGATCGGACCAGTTGCGTATAGACTTGGACTACCGGAGCATCTGCATCGGATTCACGATGTGTTCCATATTTCCTCGCTGAGGAAATACCTTAGAGATAATTTGGCTCATTCTCACATTGCTGTGGAGGACATCGATCTCCAGCCGGATAGCTCCTACGAGGAGGGGTCAATTGCTATTTTGGACCGAAGCGAGAGGAAACTGCGGTCAAAGATAGTCCCGTTAGTGCGTGTTCAGTGGCAACACCACAATGTCGAGGAGTCCACATGGGAGCGCGAGGATGAGATGCGCGAACGTTATCCAGAGTTATTTTTAGCAGGTACTTTCTAGTTTCGAATTTCGGGACGAAATTCAGTTATTAGGGGGGCAGTATGTAATACCCCGTACTTTTGGCTATATTTATTTTTGGGATTAATTAATTAAATGCGTATTAATTGGAAATTAATCCGGGTTATAAATACTAACGAGATGCGAGTTGGTATTTGATTATGTGCATACATGTTTTGATATATGTATTTGGTATTATAAAAGTTGTCGTGAGATTTATATACGGCATTTTAGAAATTTTGTTGAGACGCGTGGGACCGCCGCGTCACGGTGTAATATTTTGATTATAAAAAGTGAATTTAAAATTTATAAACCGTATGGTCGTTTTGAGTGCGCCAACGCGTCCGGAAGGGTCGAGATAGTCAGAAAACACTAGCCGTGGGTGTAGTTTGGATTCCGGGGTATTTTTAGGCCATACCGGCATCATAAAGGGTATTTTGGTAATTTTACTTTTTGAGGAATTAAAAGTGACGAAAATTGGGAGTTTTAAATCTGATGTGGATTTAAACCACTAAGCCCATTAACAAAACCATATTAACCTAGAAGGCTACGTAGGTTATTAGAAGAGTTTTCTAATTTTCCCAAAGAAAACCCTAGCCACCTTAAGCCACCATTGGAGGAGAAGCTTGGAGAGAGGAAAATCTATAGAAATCTTCACCAAACCAACACCAAAATCAGAAATCCAATCAAGGCAAGTGTTTTAATCATATTTAAATTCGTAGAATGTTTCTTCCATGTTAGAAAATTGATGAATTACAACTGTTCTTGAAAGATAATGAAAACCCATGTAGTTTGGAGCTTAGAACTTGAAAATATTGAGAAGAATTGCATGTAGAATGATAGGTA